>OX421360.1:31454655-33854655 GCA_949126925.1 Cheilosia vernalis | reverse complement strand
CAATACCGACTGGTTCCTATCAATCCGTTCTGATTTTTGATTTTTTCGTATATGGAGAAAATGTGCACATCAACAAACCGATCACAAACTTGATGCTTAAGGAGAACATTCCAGATAAAATCGCTAAAATAACACCAAAAGTTTGCGATAACATCTGAGGGATGGACCAATTTATCTTGGAACTTTACAACTCACTGAAGAAAAAAACAGAAAGAACTGAAAGTTTCTACCCCTATTTCTTTAGCGACAAGATGAATCTTCATATTTCTATGTATTCTTCATTTATGATAACCTCCCATGTCACACATTCCAACTGTCTTCCAAATTGAATTTATGGCGTCGCATTTATAAAACCTACCTCTTTATGTGTGGAGCAGAGCGGACCAGACTTACATGCTATCTGAACCAAATTGCATGCAAATGAAACCATACCTGCAATCATTCAGGCGCGCTGTAGGACAACATGAATGATGAGTAAGCAAGCACAAGCACAAGGTTCTATGTCAGACTGACAGGTATCGCGTACTCCCTTGCCTCCACCTTTGTGGTTCAGACATTCATGTGCTTGTCAGTTTTCCGCACCTGTAAATGTTTCCATGGCATGAGGGATAAAAACAAAACGGAGGCATATCATCGTCGTAACTAATACCAGGCATAGCTGCGATGAATGGCAAATTGTAGATGGCACTCGCACTTGAATTTTGATGATACCTGCAAATTAATAAATAGTCATGGGTTTTGCTACAAGGGCTTTCGAATGGGCTGGCTCGAGTTCAATCGGAAGTTTGAGGTTTTGTTTTTCTCTTAGTTGTTGTTTGTTGTTTCGAGTTGAACGATTAACCGAAGGATGTTGTTTTTGACAGTTTGTTTTTCTCTATAAAAAGTTCCATAGTTGAAGGAGTGGCGTCACCTTCGGTGGGAGTGTTATTTGTTGTTAAATGGCGCTAATTGTCATATTGATCTTTGGTTACTGAGAAGTAAGTAGCAAAACTTGTAGAACGACAGAGAGAATATGTCATGACTTATTGGCACAGATTCGTTCGAGATGGTAGTCCAGGCGCAGGGTCATAAGTCCACAGGCCAAAAGTCCACAATGGACTTTTGACCCATCTATGTGGGTTATAAGTCCACAAATCAATTGTGGTCCTTTAACCCACTCAGATGAGCCAAAAGTTCACAATAATTCGGGCCATAGGTTCACAATTTTAAAATGGAAGTAGGCCATAAGTCCACAATTATCCATATGACAAAAAGAGTTGTTTTAACAACTCAAAAAGTATGGGAATGTTTGATAGATGCCGTGAAATAAGACCAATTTCTAAAAATGTACATTATTTCGCTCTTAAATAGTGTAATAAGGATAACTTCCAAGAGTTGGTCTTATTTCACTCCCACAAAGTGTAAAACCGCCAACAAAATTTGAGTAATAAGAAGAACCTTGCATCCACCCCGTAATCCATCAGTAAACCTAAGCAGGGGGGTTGCATGCATGCTGCCCCCCCATACAGAATTCATAGTTTGAAAGCGCAATCTTAATATGATTGCAATGCTGGAGAAGTGTGTCTTGTGGGTTTTGGAGGCAAACACCGCAAATGAATTTTTAGCTTCGCTTTCAAGCTCGTTGTCCTCTTCTTCACCTTCTTCATCCGTGAGCCATAAGTCCACAATCAGTGAGTCAAAAATTCACAAGAATTTTGTGTGAACTTTTGGCTCACCTGGGTGGGTTACAAGTCCACAATTGATTTTTGGGTCAAAAGTCCATTGTGGACTTTTGGCCTGTGGACTTATGACCCTGCGCCTTCATAGGTTTTCTGTAACTTATTCTAAAAATTGGGGTAGAATTGGTAAAAAAATGCTGTGTCAACTAGAACGGGTACTCTTAGGAAAGAACAAGGACTCTCTGAAATAAATTGAGCTTCTGACGATGCATATACGCGTATTCTTACATCTGTATTTCTTGAATCATTAAGATCTCTTGGCAAAACTATTCGAAATACTGACTCCTGGTAACATTCCTAAATGATGCTGCTCGAAACAAGCTCTGTCAGAAAGCCCCAGCAATTGAATACTGCCTTTAAGGAACGAAGACTTTTTGCAAATTTGAGAAAAACTAGTCGCCATTTTGGCAGGGATTTAAATATGTTTTACGAGAGCATCTTAACGGGCTAGATATTATGATAGGTCAAAAGAGAACTCACGCCCATTCAATGCAGATCGAGTTAGCTATAGAGGCATACTCTGCAGTCGTATAATATCCCTTCCAACTAACTGTATGTACATATATGAACATCTCCAAACTGAACTGTATTACACTATCGGTTTCCATATTTCAAACACCATTGGTATTATTACCAACGATTTGTAAGTCGATATCCTCCATCTTTTCAGTGAGCGCGAGGTCGTATATTGTAAATACTTGTAGCATCTATTGTCAAGAACTCTGCAAGGCAATTGCTGAAGACGAGATCACGGCAAAACTTCACAAATCAAAGCGCATTGGAATCCCTGAGACTGCGAAACTGCTGCTACCTTTAGAGACGAAGGAGGTGATAAATAACTGCGAACTCTTTATGAGCTGTACAAGATCGGTTCATGCAACTTAGCCGCATCGGTATTGAGTAAAGTAAGCACTTGCTTGGCGTCAGTCTTTTTTTTTTTAAACTAACTTCACCAATTGCTTGGAAGGATTTTTTGTCAGATACTTGTTCTTTAATCAATAAAATATAAGACAGAACTTTAGAAAAATTAGCTTAATTGCTTAATAAGTGCGTTTCACGTCTTTTCTCTATCAACTCGCAATTCGTAATCCCAGTTCCCAGCAGCACAAATCTCCTTGGGGATATTTAATATGATTGTAGTGTCGTCTCTCACCTCCTTCAGCGTCTCGCTCTCTGATGTTACACTTGGAAAATTAGACCCTTTTTGTTATAGTGAAATGCTTAAGCGAAAATTGTCTGCTTAAAAAAGGATTTCACTAGTTCGATTGTGTTAGTTTCTTGTTTTTGCATATATTTTTTTTAATAATTTTCCGACATATACTCGAAATGTCAAACTATCCCAGAACATGTAACAACGAGTCCACCAGTTGAACAAATGCCTAACAAGCCATGGACAGCTCAGCATTGAACTTTGTGTTATGGAACTGTGCCAGTCTGTCATGAATCTGCTGACAAACTGTCAATTAAATTGTACAAGTTATTCCCTCTCAAGTTATTTCGAAATTGTGTACACCATTAATTATAGTACCAATCATAAACGAGTTTTATTTAAATTTGATTGTTAAATTTAATTGTTAATTTTTATGACTTCTGGGTTTTGATTGACCGTACGTAGCCAACCCTCGTCCAGACTTCTACGTTTTATGCGAGTTATAGGTGAGTGCCACTTTCATCAGTTGCTGTATACAACATTGCTTAAATTTTCGATAACAACGAGACTTTATTGGGGCAAAAATAAATCACCAAAATAGCTAATAAAAAATCGAATATACTACGGAAGCAAAACATGTACCCTATTGGTACCTTATGTGTCTTGCTTTACTGTTCACAATACGTAAGCATTTAACTATTGCACTAAATCTTTTACGACCATTGCAATAAACTACCCCTTGCGACTAGTAACTCAGTCCACATTCATAAATTTTGAAATCCGTCGAAGGACGACGTTAAAATATTGTAATGAACTGTTTTTTTTTCTACTCGCGAACTGAATTATGGAAATAACAGATTTATGCACTTCGATGGTGTTTAATCAAGCATATTTATATCGATGCCATATAATTGCACTAAAATTGCATTATCGGGCAAAGTTAAATTGTTATGCAATATAATGTTAAGGTGAGTGGAAGCTTTTTATATTTTTATAAGTTATTGCCAAAATAAAAAATCAAGGATTTATACAACTTCATTAGAAATGATAAACAAAACATATTTCAGTAATAATCAATCTAAAAAGTTTTTTTTTAAAAGATTATTCAAGCTAAAAAAATCAGCGAGACAAGTTTGTTTGCACAACAGTTGAATCTTCATCAAAAAATGTTGACTGGAAGCAAGGTAATAGTTTTACACATATGCAATAAAAAAGCACGGCTGTTGAAAGTTTATAGACATTAAAAAAGCTCAATACAGTATTGAAAAAGTATTGGCTTCCAATTTCGATTTTCTATGAAGCTGAAACATATTTTTCTTCACAATATAAAAAGAGTCTAAACGGTGTTAAAATATTTTCATTCAGTGTGACTTCGAAATTAAAAGCATTTAAGTCACCGAAAACAAAGCGTATTTTCATTGTAATAAACAAAAAAAGCCTTGAAGTTACAAAAACAACAGTACAAAATAATGTGTAAACTCATTTTACTCTGATTAATGTCATGACACTGTTTGTTATAATATTATATAGCCAGAGTTCCATTTGATACCAACAATTTCATAAGCTTTAAAAACTCTTAAACTGAACTGTGATGTGAAATGCGTACTATATATCTTATCCATCACGTAATAACAAAATTAATTCAAATTTTAAATTTGCGGTGCCAATTTCTACACAATGACAGTAGATTTACTCCGCATTAGACTAATTCGACTGGGCTTTCATTTTAGCTTACGAAAGGACAGAGCAGCCTTTTTTCTAAACTATAACTTATACATCAAGTTAAATAAACTTGGAGCACTCAACACTGACTGATTGTACACAAATAAAAAGTGTCCACAGCTAGCGTTAAATGCAATCTTAAAAGAGGCTAACATGGCCGTCATAAATACTCCATACATACATACTCCAATATTACGACTGCATTCGCTAAAATTAAATACTATAGTTAAAATTAAATATTTTAAAGTTTTTCCTAAGTATGAAAAATGTCTGCAATCAAAAAATGATTGATTCTTTGTCTCACATTACTTTTTTTGAGTTTATAATGCTCAAAATATATGTAAGTGAATGTTCCACAAAAGTATAACATTGGATTGGACCTCCAAACGTTATTGGCCTTGTGCGATGTGACATCTGCTTTGGATTTATACTAATTGTGCTTTATAAAATACAAAATTGGTTCAAGTTTAATGTATAACATTAATAATTTAAATTTGTGTTCCGTTAAAGCTCACAGCACAGCCAACATTAGTTTATCTGTTTTGATTTACAGCACTTTTCGAAGCAAATAGTCATAGTCAACTGTCATTAGTAAAACAACTAGACCAAACTCTTGTTCGAAAAAATTGTAATACTCACACATCAATCAAAATGAAACTTTTAGTTACGAAAAAAAAAAAAAAAAAAACGGAAACCCAAAGTGGCATAGTTAGAAGACAGCGACATCCGAATACAGGCACTTTCTGAGGTATACATAATGTCCTCGATAAATCAACCTGGTTACAAGGATCTCGCTCGCATATGTTTGCATCAATAGGTGCTTTCCCCTCACTGCAACCCGGCAAGATAAATAGCTGATGGTTTTTATACCACCTTTTTCTGGAAACTCGAACTTTCTTCCTTTATGCGGGTCTCCTACTCTTTGCTACAACGAGTAACTTAAAAACGGTTGAATCCTAACCTAATGGACTATTAAATTGTATGCAATTTATTAGCGCTGCGCTGTAGATGGTTCATTGGAAAATTGGTGTCCTCTTTTTCGTATTCCGCCGTTAATAGGGAATCAGCGAATTGTGCTGATCTGAAAAGGATTGCAATCTCATACATGTTTTAGTGCAAATTGCATTAAGTTGACGCCTTCACGTTTTGGAATGCATGATCATTTCCAAAGTCTATAATCAGCAGCAACGGTCGGTGATTCTGGAAGGCAAACATTCTAAATTACGGATCGCATACGCAGTATGTTCGCATAAATGACACGTTCCGTCAACAGTTGATGTTACCTCTGGAGTACCTCAAGGTAGTCGTTAGGCCTTCTGCTCTTCCTTTTATTTAGTAATGACATTCCTGATTTTTTTTTTGGATTTTTTTGAGTTGCTAGTGTCTTATGTTGCCGATGGTTTGAACCTATACGCTCAGTGTAGGATCGTATTCTTTTACAAGAGGATCTTGTTCGACTTTCCATATGTTGTCACAATAATGTCTCTAAAAATGTCAAAGCCGTTCTTTTTAGCCTCCCTCCAATTCCCTTTACGTACGTAATCAATAATAACATTCTGTCCAATATTTCATCCGAAAAAAACTGGGAATTTTTTTTGACGTAAAATTTAACAAGCACATTGAGTCTTTGGTTGCCAAAGGTAATCAGGTGATAGGTTTCATATTGCGGAATTCGAAGGACTTTCAAGATCCACCTACTATTAAAAGATTACTTTTTTGCATTTGTCTCAATTCATCTTGAGTATAGTATGGAATCCATTTTTCCCATTTATTTGGCTTAATACAAGCTATAACAGTGACTTAACCTAAAACTTAAACCTACTTCTTACATCCAAGACTAATAACTAGGGCTTAAAGCTAAGGGTGAAGGTTGAAGGCCTGAAGTCAAAACACACCCGCGTTCCTCAAGGGTATTCAGGTTAATCAGTTTACGACGGTCTTGAAAGGGGGGTAAAATTAGGGAACCGGAGAGCAAATCGAAGAAAATGACGTTGGATGCTTTCGATTCAATCGTGACGAACAGAGATCTGGTCACCATCCATCTTTTACCGAAGCCAAGCGATGAGTTGGTTTTAAAAATCATCTCATTCGAGTTGAAGTTGAGTTGCCTGTTGCATAATACGGCAAGGTCACGAATGTATTGAGCGACGGATATAGGTTGACCATGGAAAAGGTAAGTTCGAGGTAATAGATTTGGCATTTGGTTACTTTGAATTCTATGCGGTTTTTTAAGCACCAGGTGGAAAAATTACCTATATAGGTATATTTGAAGGAGGCTGGAGTCATGTTGTAAGGACATGGGTTCGAAAAATTTGAAATCGTTAGCAAAGAAAGAATGCGCTGAGTGCGGACCCTGTCTAGGTCGGTAATGGTTAGAATGAAAAGAAGGGGACCTAGATGGCTGCCTTGAGGTACGCCAGATGTAGCCAAGAAACGGCGGACCTAAAGCGAACACTAAAAAATCGGTTATCCAAGTAAGAAGTTACACATTTTAGCACAATAAGTTCAAAGCCTAGAGCAAGCAATTTGAATAGGATTAATTTATGGGATAATTTATCAAAGGCCTTGCAAGTCAGTTGTAATGACGTCAACTTCTTTGCCATTTTCTAAGGCCAAGAATGCAGAGGACACGAATTCAACGAGGTAAGTGGTTTTTGATCCACCTTTTAGAAAGCCATGTTGGCTAGGGGAAATCAAAGACTTGCACTGAAAGCTTGGGGTTTCGTACAAAATATTTTTGGGTATATGCTAAAGTTTAGCAATAAGACGGTATTTAGTTACTTCACTCTTCAATAACTTTTTATGAAGGAGGATTTTCATATCTGAATTGAGGGAATTCGCCCTGAGAAAGAATAAATTAGTTCCGTTGTTAGTCTTTGGTGGCCAATTTTTAGTATATTGTTGTACTCGTATTAAGTAATTTAGCGAGAACAAATTGAATTGATTGAAAATAAAATAAATACGTGAAAACTGAAAAAAAAAAACAAAACAACAACAATTTGTTTTGGGAAATTCTTCGGGCGATATTCAGGACAGTTGCCATAGATGGAGTAAGCATTAGAACTTTATGGGCTATAGGTAGGTACAGCGACGACCAGGTCAGCCTGGTGAAAAAAGTGTAACCAGTCGCTAAGATGTGTAGGACATTTAAAGTTAACAATTCCAAACATTTTCCCCCTTTTTTAAATTGGACAAAGCGAGCATTTAACTTGAATGTGAGAATGTTGCAATCTATAAAAAGCAAGTTGTAAGCAACACAATTCACCTTTTTTGTAAGTAAATATAACTTTTTTTAAGATCCTATTAATGTCAGTCATTTTAAGTCCATTTCAGCCGTGCTGCGGAAACCCTTTTCTAACAAAGGTGCGGCGGATGCATCAATGCTACATCATGAACTTCGCATAAACCTTCAAAGTCCTGGTCCTGCCCTTGTTCCATTTAGTTTGCAAAATCTCTTACTTACCATCGCTCAAAAAAGTCACAAGAGCTCTCTCCCCATTCTCTGTGAAAGTACAGCTACAAGTGAAACACTTAACCATACTTACAGACAGACACAATAAAAAAAATCGATTTTTAATATATTTTTCCATTGAATAAATTCCAAACGACTACGAAGCTTAATCCTTTTTCCACGCTGTTAACTGGCAAGCTGTTAGACGAGCGCACGCTTAACATTAAACTTAATGGCTCGTCAACGACTTGACAATTAGTGCATAAAATACCGTGTCAAACTGCTGCCAACAATCCGTGTAATGTCCTGCTGTGCTTGTTCCTTAACAAAAACGACATTAGCGTCGAAATGCGATAAACACATATTTCCTTGCGAATTTCCATTTTAAAAACGCATACACTACCAAGTAACTCACACACACACACAAGAATCAACAGAGAGAAATAGTCGGAGAAATATAATGCAATCATTTAACTGGGATGGAGAACATCTTCTAGCACCGCAGGCGAGAACATCATTATATTGGGACCGGGCATACCTTCCACAAAATCGTCCGCCGACCACCTTCATCTAGCTAGGTACTCGGCGCGTCGGTACCGAACGAACTAAGCGAATAAGCAATTATTTCAAGCCAACCACACACACAAGCTGGAGGTCATTCTGGGAATAAAAGCAGCTAAAAGGTTTTCTTTGTAAAGGAAAGCTTCTGCCACCCTGGCTCTCGTTTTATGAAGAGGTCCCTTTTGTGGCACTCAACAAAATTTGTGCCAAATGGAATTATTCCAACTTGAAAAGGTGGCCGTACCGCATCACCTGCAATAAGGTTGAAGATGCTGGCAATGGTGACGACTCGAAAGTGGAACAAAGAGGAGCAAATCGGATGTAGACAAATAAAGAGAGTGAGAGTGGCTGCGATAAAGAGGTGCCTGCAACTAGCAAACATAAATATTTGTACACCCATAAAGGATACGAGTAAACGGTATACGGGGGGTAGCCTGCCAACAATTTTCTCGGTCGAGCAGCTAAATTACCGTCGCTTTACTCTGCCTGTGGATTTCTAAAGCGCCGACATCATCGAAAGCCTATTGTTCTATAGAAACACGACGTTGACGGCTGCTGCGGTTGCACTGCGGAAGGTGTTTTATGAATTTTCACAAAACAATCCATACTTGTTCATCAGCTTTATCTGCGATGTGGTAATGAGCAGAAGCGAAGCACCAACATTCGGTGGGCGTGGGCCAAGCTCCACAACACACAACAGCAAATCGGGCTACTCCTTTGCGATTCCAACGGAGCTATCCTTGCGCATCGTTAGAGCGAATTTATTCTCCCACGGAGAGGCAGTCTCCATTGTTGAACCCAGCGATGAATTGATATACGTACAGCGTACACCTTGTAACACACACAAACAAAAAAACTAATTAGGTATTCATGTTCATGGTGCACTTTGCGTGCACGATGCCAAGGGCATGCGGGACCTCTACGGCACTGAACCGAAAGAGTGCGATGACGGGTGAATGAAGGCTCTTGTGTCAGGCGGAATTGTCTACCAGAAAGAGTCTCGCAATCTTAATTACTTTTGCGTTAAGAGCCAGCGGAGGGTATTTTCCTGAAATAAATTCACTAATAAAGGACACTTCTTGGGTAATTATTTTGGATATAGTTGGTAGGTATAAACGGAGCACGCGGCGCGGCGTTCCTTTGACAAGCTCCAGCGATGACTTAAAGAAAATGCTATAGCCGCGTGTGTCTTATGATAGATTCAATGATTAACTACCAAATAAGACAGACGCTGGCTATGACACTCCCCTTGTGATTGATGGTACGTCCGGCGATGCCACAATCCAATTGCGGTTGTGGTTTATAAGGGCTCAGATGGATGCCAGCTTCCTAATGACCTAGTTAGGATTTAATTAGATTTTATTATAGATTACATGCTGATGTAGTGTTAACGGCAGTTGTGCTGACAGTTAATTACATTGGCCATATTGGCAATGTGACTGATGAAGTGTGTTTGTTACTATCTCTTGTTGTTATTTCCGTTTTGTTGAACAACTTTTGTTATTTTTCCGGAACTTTGATTAATCGATGATTGACTCTCGGTATGTCACAGATTATTATTTCTGAAGTTAAAGCTGTGTTTATTGGATTGAGGATAAATTTAAATAAATTATTGGCCCGCTCAACAATGGCCGTGATCTGGAAGACCAGTGGTAACTATGCCAGCCGCCACTGATGTGGTGGGTTTCACTAGGAGACCACAAGGAAACCACCTGCGTTCGATGAGTTGATGAAGAGTGCGCCAGTTTTAAGCCAAGAGCGGGATCTATTAATTAATTCAATTTAATTAAATCAATTAAGAGCAATGGAGTCCAGAACTAGAGCTGCGAGGGTTGGCCGCGAGTAAAATGGGCAACAAAGAGTAATGAAGTCGACTTCGCAGACAAAAAGGAATTAGCAGCGGACGGGGAAACTTATTCAAGACGGCAGTCCTACTGCAAAAGCTATATTCGATACATCCACCCAGTGAAACAATTCCCTTAGGGCCTTTTCCATGGGTCTGCCACAAAGAGACTACTTTCCCAATTTATGGAACAAAATCAAAACCAGAATCGTTACGAAAGAAAGGACATTAAGACAACTGTCAGTTTTACACGTATTAGTATTAAGTATTAAGAATTCCTTTATTCTTCCGTGTTAAGAATGCGTGACCAAGTAAATACAGCATTAATATGGGTATGCACGGATCTACACAGGGTGGCTCTAAAAAAATGTTGTGAATGGTTTAATGATGAATATCTTAAACGAGTCGATATTAGATAGAGTATGTAATTTTGAAATTTCTTTACATTATTACGTGTTTATCTTTTAATTAGTTTTCCCATTCATTTCCATTTTAAACTTGTATTGAAAATTGCTTGTCATTGTAATTAAAAAAAAAAAATAGTTGGCGCAACAGGTCTGTAGGGACCCAGCCATTCGTTTGGTGTGAGTTTTGTCATTTTTGGAACGAATGGAAGGGATCGACAATTTTATTCCGATTCCAAACGGCCGATTAAGAAGCTCTTTCAAGACAGTTATACTCTCGGATGTTTGTCAGACGTTCGCGAGAAGTGGCGCAGTGAAATAAAACCTGAGTTGGAATTTGGGTTTTTGCGGCTCTCGAACCTGGGACCCCTCGCTTAGTAGTCCAACACACTAACCACTAAGCCACTGCGCCATTGTAGTACAACAATAAACTTTTCAGTTTTCTTTTACTACTTGCGACGCGCTTTCCGTCGTTTTACTATTTACCATTTTCTGTTTTACCCACATGATCAAAATCAAAAACGCCCATTATAGTAGGAGAAAAATTAAAATGCTTTCTGATTTTACTAAATAAACTGTAGGTTAAGATCGAACTAATTTATTATTTAATAGCGGGAATTTAAGAAAGGCGATTGTCGTAGATTTTTTTATTGTAAAGAAAATTTGAAATTATAATTAAGACTGGCAATGCCCTTTACACAGGCAACACTGTTCTAAATTTGAATTTCTTCAAACGTAATTTTTATTAAATCTTCTCTATTCTTATTCCTTGATGTCCGGTGTTTTATTTCTTGTGTTCCTTTTCGATTTACAGATTTCTTTATTTTTACTAGTAAATTGAGAATCAGGTCCGATTTCAAAACAAACATAGCTAGCCGTCAATCTGGCACATTAAATAAGCTGAACGCGCTCATCAAATCAAGTTGTCAAATGTCCCACGAAATGTTCCCGAATACCTATGCGCCAAAACTAATTCACTTTTCTTTTGACGTCGGAATCGGACTTGAACCAAAGAATTGCTAAAAAAGATTAAGTCGGAATTATTATTTCATGATCAAAACCAATTAAACTTATTGTAATCCAACAGGGAATAAACTGTCCTCAAGTAAAACATACGTTTTCTTTACAGACTGGTTGTATTCCAAAAGCGATTTCCTCCGATCCGAAGTACATTGCCAGTGGACGTTATACGACAGCGATATTCTAACTTAGATTATTCACATTGCAGTAAATGTAGCTCTATAATTTTTTAATAATATGTTACCAAATTAGTTCTGGAAATGCCACAAACTTTCTCTACCGATTTGATGCACCAATTTTCTTTTGGTTAGAAAATATTGTCATTTATTCAATCGAATTATGACTGAGATCAACAATTTGTTTGACCTTGATTCAATCATGTTTCTCGTGAGAGAATAAGAAAAAATAAATAGTTGGCGCAACAGGTCCGAAGGGATCCTAGCTTTTCACAATTGAGAAGAACTCCCATGGCAGTTAGTCTCGGATGTCTGTCAGACTTTCGTGGAGCAGTAGATCGATAGAAATATCGATACACCCGGTCAACGTTTAACCCTATCCAACGATATTAGTTGGTAAATGGTTAGTTTCTGAGTTCAACCGCGACATGCGAACAAACGAAAATTGATGCCAATTGCAAATGTCTGTGAACCACTACCAACTTAATTTCTCTTCGAGTTTAATATACAATCATACCAAGGGATGTGAAACTGATATCAAATATACTAAGAAACATGCAGCTGCAGCATCCGCCCAAAATGTATCCTCCAAAAATATGAAACAATTACAAATAGGTACCAACTAAAAACGACAAAATAAACCCAGGTGCACTCGCCACCGCACCTGTTTCCCGTTCGCTGACAGAACACCTGTTTCAGGCACTTTTCACGAGTCTTTGCACTCAGGGCTATTGAACGCTTCACGATGAGTTCCATTCTATTATGCATACATCAAAAAGCACAGCAGGATACATTTCCAGGATATGTCAGAAAGTTATTTTTGAAAACCTCTCGCAGCCCAGAAACTTCTCGTTCTGCATGTATTGTTGGTATTTATTCTTTTGGCGGGTATATACCTACTCGTAGTTCGTGAAACGAATGCAAATGCCGTATGGGTATACGGTCTACACCAGGGAAAACGTTATGAAGGCTCGTATACATAGTGATTAGTTGTTCCCTGTTTTTCATTCTGCCATTTGTCTGCTACGGACTTTTTTCGGCTTTGCTTCTTCTTCCCTCTGATGCCGCTGCTGTTTCATGATGATGCTGCAGGAGCCCGGAACACGGATCCTTTCAACTTTGTTGACAATGGAAGTTCGCAAAATCCACCATGGGGAAATAGTTTTTAACCCAAATTTGTATTGCATTTTTAGCAGTTAAATGTGACAAGTATCTTGGATAAAGCTTCCTTCAAATACCGCTCCACTGGGTGTGACCGAATGGAAAAAGCGTTTTTTTTTAGAAGGCATGTCTTTTGAGTTGATTAAAATCAGCAAATTGTCTCAGTTCGATGGTTTTTATATCTATTTAATTAGATTCTTGTGTATATTTATATGCCTACCATAGCAGCATCTTCCGCGAATCTGCAAGAATGGTAATACCCCAGGAAAGCATCAGCTTCTTTATTGACAACCTGCGGGAAGCTTTATTACTCGATTTTATTACTGGGGCAGTTACCTTCTGAAGTGCTGACGTGAGAGCGTCAAGACTTTTGGAACACAGTACAAGGTATTGCTCTGTAGGATATACAAAAATTCCAGCAGTGAGAAAGCGGACGAACTTGCACTACAATGTTCAGCCTAAGTTCTCAAACTTCTCAAACATAACCTAACCTTTCGATTCTTTCATAGAAAAGCTGATATGTCGCCCGTTTTCGAGATATGTAGTTTGAATCAGGGAAATTTCTCTAAAATGGTTTTCGTGCGGCAACCGATCTAATTGTGATTTGATGGATTATCTCACCAAAGATTGGAACCATTCTTTTCATCATTCTGGTGAAACGATCACGATCTTTTGTCGAAAATACGTACTTATGGGAGAAATGAGTCTCTCATTCAATGGATTAGAAAGTAGATACCTAACTGAAATAGCTTCAAATCCGAAACTGCCCATGTGCTGTGTATTGACCAAGGACTCAAGGACTTTCAGGGGACAGGCAATTCATTGCAAGCAAAATCAATTTCCTTAAGCACTCCCCTTAATTTATTTAGCACAAGTTCCGGCTTGCAGTACACCTTTTGTTTCTATAGGTACATAAAAAATAAATGTCATCAATTAACTTTCTTCTACAGGACATCACTTGATGACCTTCAGTAATTTCAGAGCTCAATTGAATTAAGATTCTTTCAAAGTTTTCCCTTTAATTCCAAGTTTCATTGTTCGAATGACAATGGAGAAAATAAAGCAAATAACCAAACACACATTCCCGAATAGCAATCCCAAGGGGAAACTTTGCCGGTCAGCGGAAGTAATTCCGACAAATTGAATAAAATAAAACAACAATACATAGGTAGGTAGCATTTGCTTTATAAGTAGAAAAATAAAATTATTTTCCAGTAAATCTCCAGCCGGATGTAAGTTTACCCAACAGAACTTGGACCCATTTTGTTTCGCCGACAGTAAGTTCCACTTTCTGGCAGGCACAAAGTTTCATCCCACAAAGTAGGTATTCCTACCGACAATGAAAAAAGAAAAAAACCTCGACCACACTTTCAAGAACATTTTCTGTGGCAAATTGCTACAATTTCTTGTTCCAGTTCAGTGAGTCAAAATGAGCACGCGACGCATACAAAGCTATAAACCGAACCGTAACGGTGTGGTGCACGTACTTTCCGAGCGATATCAACGAAAACCAACAATTTGATGGCTTTTCGTGGACATAAACTGTGCCTAGGTGTATCCCCACTCCCCAGTCCCAACTCCCAACTCCCGTCCCAAATGATTTTAACTTCAAAATCGAATCGGGGACAGGTCTCCTCTCATTCTCTTATTCCTCGTCAATCAGAGGTGTTTGTATATAGGATGTGAAATATTTTGCCGATAAATTTCGGTAGGTATATATTAAAATTCGCTTCACGTTATCGTTGAGATTATTTTTGGGCAATCAAGTACAATTGGTTTAAATTGATAATTATTATTAGGTACGTGGTTTGCAGCATCAAAAATCAGATATTTATCTTTTTGTTTATTATTATTTTATTTAAGATTTAGGTTTCGGTTTAACTTTGAAGTGGGTAGAGGAATTTGAATTAATTTCTCGGAAATTGGCACAACGTCACGTTTTAAAGGAGGGTGCTAGCAGTGTGCGTGAAATAAATAAATAATTTTTTAAAGTCAAAGCAGTTAAGTTAAATTATTTAATATACTTAAATAAATTAAATAAACGGCAGAAAAATGAAAGGGAATACACAGGAATTGCTATTAATTTGTTTTTAATAAAACCGTCTAAAACACTGCATGGCTACGTTTAGTTTTTCGTGCGGCGACTACTTATCACCATGATACAGGAACCACTCTTGTACTTGGACCGTCTCGAAAGCACGCCTATACTGACTTTGACCCAGTAGCCAGTTTTTGTTGTAGAACACTCTTCGAAACCGCATTCAGCTAGAATTTTTATAGCGATCTAGCTTCTAGGTTCTAGCTAAAAGTCGTCCAAAGTACGTGTTTCTTTGGGAAGACACAGGAAACGGTGAGTTATATTTTAGTCCTTATAACTACGACATCAGAAACTTTCTTGAGAATATAAGTAGGTACGCAGTTCTTAGAGTCAAATTATAATAGAGACTGATTTTTATCAGAGTCATGCTAAAGTTTAGGCCTCTGGTGGCATTCTAAATACGTCCCCGAAGTGTCTCCCAACAAACGTTATTTAGACAGTTGACAGTCGTGTATACCTGAGGCTTTCCGTAGATGAACAGTTAGATGGGCACACCGAAAGAACGACCAATTCACGAATGAGGCGGTATACACACCGTCAGCTAGACAGAGTAGTTTAAAATATTTGAATGAGTGCATTACAGTACATCTAGTTTAGTAAGTCTGACAGCTGGCTGATTTGATGTGCCGAAGTTTTGATTCGTCAAGATTGGGTATATGAACAGTTTTTCCCGTTAACGTATATGTAGGGGTTGTCGACGTCTATCCAAACTAGAAATTAGTAGTTGAGTACTAAATTGACAGTTCAAATACGTGGCTGACGTAGCAAGAGTGAAGCTTCCAACGATTCCAGTTTTTGCGTTCAGAGTAGGTACATCTAACCAAGACAAATCTAGTCGAGTTAAGGTTTTTGAATGCGCCCAATGCCTTTCAGATATTTTTGATTTTGGAACTACCTCCTCTAATTGGATCGTCAATAATGTCCTTAAATAAGAGGTCGAAAGAAACAATTTTTAAAGAAAAAATTGACTTAACTAACTAGATCTATTTTTACATAATTAATTTCATCATTGTCTTGGTTACCTTTTAGATCCAAAACTGATTCTGTACGTTCTACCTTGTACGTTGAAACTATATGTCCTATGTTTGGTTTAATAAAGAAAACATCCGCGACGACTATGAACACCATTAAACGCCACACTTCAAATAAGACATTTTTTAAAGCTCACCAATCTGTTTTTGCACGATGCGGTCAAGCAATTTGTTGGCTTACCTGAAAAAACAAAAAATTTAGAAAATCATTAGGAATGCACATCAAAATAAATCGTGCCAAGAATAAATTTTGTAGAAATAAAAGCAATTTCCTGAGATGTAGAGTTCAGAATTCTGCCATTTTGAAGTATAGAATCCGCCGATTAGTAACGAAGAAATTTTAAACCCAAAATGCACAGAATGATGACAAGTGTTTTTGGGGAAAGTCAAGTAGACGATATGGTGGGTTAAAAAAAGTATCAAACGAGATGTAGCCGTTATAAAAAGGAATAATGCAAATTAACAGCCAAGTTAAAGAGAAAAGCACAAGTCTATTCCATAGACATACCCTACAAAAAAGTTAGGGTTCAGTCCAGACTCTTTTTGACATCTACAAAGAGTATACTTTTGATTTTGGTGGAGGCTAAACCCTCCTTCATTAGGCTTAATACAAGCTATAACCATAACTTAAAGCTAATAAATTCTTGAACATATAACTGGGTCTTGAAGCTAAGAGTGCTTAGATAAAATAAATAAATACACAGTTGGCGCAACCGGTCCGTAGGGAACCCATGCCTAGCTCGTTAGGAAATAAGATAAGCGATCATTCGAAGAAAGACCACGAAGATCAATCGCAGAAAAACGACGTTATGGATGGTTTCGATTCTGCAAACATGAAATTGTTGAAATTAACACCACACCAGAGGGCGATCAAAGGTGGTATAGAGAGATCTGATGGTTGGGAACGGGTCGCAGAATTATTAAGACCATCTTTTAAGGTTTTTTTTTTCAAGTGATGCGCTTGCTTTATCTCATGAATATAGTACTCCATGTCGCATAACATGCCAAGGTCGCTGAACAAGAGACATATAAGTTGAGCCTCCTATGTCAATCGGTTCTTGAGATAGACCTGGTAACATAATTGGCTTAGTGGGTTCGGACAGACGGAGAGACATCCAAGCGAAACTAATAAGGTTCCGTTTTTTCCCTTTGGGTACGGAACCTTAGAAACGGAACCTTACTGTCTGAATCCACTAGACTCATTTTTTTTCTAGGTCTATCTCAGAAACTAATTGACGTAAAATGCTGTAATTTGCGCACAACATCCGTTATAACATCAAATAAATACCAATGGTAGTGATACATCGACAGCTTTTAGAGTAGGTAATTAGTAATTTGGTGAAAAAAATATTTTCATTCGCACAAAAAACTGTTTATTTAATGATTTACAAAAAAAGTGATATATGTACAAGTACATATATATCTTTTTTGTAGATCATGCTCGTAGCTTTGTATGTGCCGAAGACTGTTTTGCCTAAAATTACTATTTTAAAGATATTTACAAAAAACAGTCAATCAGTAGGTATATAAAGTATGATCCTTTTAACCTTTTTTCATTGGTTATTTGTGTGTTCACACAATTTTTGAGAGCCCGCCATGCGCAACGCAATGAGATTGAGAATTTTTTCAACAAGTATTACCTATTTCCAAATAAAAACGTTTAAAATTTAACACAGTTGCCTTTCATAACCACTATTATAGTGTTTAGTGATCCAATGCTTGTTAAATGTCACTGAAAAAGGCGGCCATTTTGATCATTTTTTAAAAAAGTTAAGGCCCAGGGTCTTGAAGCTCAAAAAGAGACAAAACTGCTACAAACCTTCGAGCTGAAGCTCAGTCTCGACAAGTCAAGGCGTAACATCGAATCTATTTACTTAACGAACATGACAGGAGAGAGAACAGAGAACCCACCCCTGACGTAGGCCATTATTTTCACGACACTTAGCCCAACGCAGTTTGTACGGTTCGTGTAATAATATCGAGTATCTGTTTTCAGATCATCGTGCTGCACTCTTAATGCCAATAATTTCCCTACTGATGCATGGGAAACAACCCAAGTACCATCGAGCAGACACAAAATATCAGTGACAATGTTTTCCAATGCTCAATAAAATTAACCGCACATATAGGTTGATCAGAAATGCATGTAATTTCCAGACCGCACAAGCAAAACATCCACTTCACATGCCCCTTAACCACCTGCCTTTGCAAAGGAATTTCAATAAACCGAATATTTTCCATTAACAAACGAACGCAGCGCACTGCTACATGCCGCAGTCAAAATTACAACAACAAACAGCGCATAAGTGCATCCAGATTGTAATTTTAATGAATTTCCCTTTTCCGGAACAGCCCCACCCAACCCTACACAGCACATACTCAGCATTATTGAAACGAAGACTCATCTTCTTCCAACAAAGAAAAAAAAAAAAAAAAACACAGCAACGAAAACAAAGAGCTTTTTACGATAAGTATGCAGTGGGAGTACTCGATGATGTTACAAAATGTCGATATTATATTTAAAACGATCCCACCCCCGGAAAAGCGATTACTGGATTACTCGTACTCCTTGGGTGCAGCAACAGGAACTCGATAATATTTAATGATGCTGCCAGTCATCATTAGAATGTAAACTTCTTCTTCCTCAGCTTGCGCTTAAATGATGCGTGTTGCGTTCATTTTTCGCCTTCCACTTTAAACATAAAAGGAAATGAAATCATCTTTTAGTCTTCGCCCCCATGCTGTCCTCCAACCTCCCAAGGAGATTACACAATACCGAACGTGAGACGCCTGTGCGACATTACATTCCGTTGGCTTTTGGCAAATTGAAGAAAATGTAGCAAATTGGAATTCAACTCTTCTTTAAGCTCTGCTATAAGTTACCGTTAAATGATAATAAAGTAGGTATACCTACTTCCACAGATAGCGATTCGCCTATCCGATGTATAAAAAACGGAGGAAATGAGGCAAACAGGACACACGGAAAGGGCTGGCAGTAAATTATTTTTTTTTTGCGACTTAACCGGTCGCAAGTACTTTTTCGAAAGTAAGGCTGCCAAAGGACCCGTTTTATTGTGCACGACAACCCCCCAGAGTCCCGCGTGTGTTGCTGAGATAGGAAAAAAGGTTGAAATGAGAAAAAATGATGTACCGTTCAATGTTGCGTAACGATACCTGGACTTGTTCTTTTTCCTGTTCTTCGAGGACAAATTTCGGCCGTCTTGGGATCAAATGATGCCGAGGGGATTTCTGATTGATTATGAGATTAGAAGTTGGTTTCTTTTATCCTCTTGGTCTGTTTATGGCATTTATTTGTGGTGTTATAGCATCAAATCTGGGGTTGACATTTGTCACCAGTATATTACGATGAGCTAGAGGGACCAACCGAAGAGTGAACAAATGTAGGTGGTAATTGCTTTGCTTTGACAAGGTGATTAAGTTGGCCACTGGGGCTTTAGATGGGGAAATCTGGGTCAAGACTGTAAGAAGGCGAAGTTACACGGACCATGAGTGTATATGCGTAGCATATGAGACTGGAGAAGAGATTGCTAGCAAAAAGCATTCTGTGCGTCGAGGTAAAACTCATAAATGAACACAATTTTGGGATAGTGGCATCGACAAGTAGTCTCGGTGCGATTTCAACAGTCATTAGAAATTGATATGTTCAGGAGGACTGTAAACAGATCAATTCGAATAAATAATAGGCTGTATTATGTACAGTGATGGGAATTTTAATCACGTCGGCAATTGCTTTGCTTTCATTGCTGAATTACTGGCAGCTTGGAGATTTTTTTCCTAAAGAATGTTTTAATTATTTTTAGTACACTGATTATGGATTTGATTTGGCGTGGTCTCTCTGTTGTTGCTTACTCCCTCATGGCAGTTGTCGTACTTGCAGGTTGCCCTAACCAGAGTTAAAGTCGTACTTGTGGGGACGCCATACAAAAGATTTTTGGCGGATTAGTTGGTAAGCACATAATCCACGATACGACAACTGACAACGGCTACCAGCAAATCGATTTTGCAGCGGCTCGTAATACGGTGGTGAGTAGAACTAGGCTTCCAAATCTAGTCAGCATTTTCAGCAAATATCAGCGGTGTCAATCTAAGAAAATCGTACTTAATCTAATGCGAATCCTCTTATAGACTGATGAGCTTTCCTTAAAGTATCCTTTTCAATAAGCACATTAAAACGGCCAGAACCCTGTGTTCCACAAATCATCTTAACTCAGCACGCCATTTTTATATTAATACCGCAAGACGGAAAACATATAATAAATAAAAAGATCTGTCCAGTAAAGCTCATAAGCCGTAAGCCAATTATCCCCTACCGCAGTTGTTCAAGGAAGAAAATTATTATACTTCTTTATGTCGGCTTAATTGTGACTGTCTTTTCCCAGTTATGAACAATGACCACCGAACTGACAGTTCTAATGCTATTATTTCTACCTCTCAGTTACCTTATCATCAGGTTGAGACACAATGTTCATGGACACCATGGCCAACACAGTGTCCTGTTTAATTTTAAATCGAAAAGTTGCCACTTTTTATAGAAAATAATGGAGATGAATTTCTGTAAATTTATCACATAGGTCCCAAGGACCCAAAGTCATCCGTCAAGTCTAACAACGGAAAAGAAACAACTGCCCTGGCACATCCCAAGAGAAAACTATAAGGAATAAGTACAGCGAACGATAGAAGCCGCATTCACCACATCCACCACAAGCATCACAAAATATCTGTAGTGCAAAGAGAGTACAGTGTGGAACTTGCAGTTCGTGGTCCCGTTCCGCTCATCTACAATCGATAACAAGAAGTTTCAGTGAAAAATGGAGACAAAAGAATAAAAAGAACCCCGAAGGAAATAAATGACTGCTATCTTTACTGGAGGACAATTTGCCAGACGTGAGGATATGCGAAAAACGTTAAGGATTCGTTCGAATTTTTAACCCATCCACTTGGAAGATTTTCAGAGCTCTTAAGTTGGCGCAGAGGTCGGAAGGTAATGCTGCAGCAAACTCTGGACTTAATTTCATCTGGCCAACCTTAAGCTGAGAGATTATTCTCCGGCTGATATTTCCAGGAATGATAAATATGGTACACCAAGTGGGTCATCGGAAATCGGTCCATATGAACATTTCACTTGTTGGGGGTAAATACATCATGTATCGTGGGACGGTTGCCCAATTAAGCATGTGTTTAGTTTATTGACGTGTACGACCGGCTTCCTGCTCAGATACAAGACTGGTGTACGATGAAAAGTGAACCAGTAATTGGAAGATGGGTTTTGGTATAAACAATGTACCTATATATACGTACTCCTTCGCATGAGCTACTTCGGATAGAACTTCCAAGTACAGCAGTGTGGGTGGAAATTTACCATATAATGTAGGAGGTTTGGTCTGGTGGTTGTCTCCGCTCTAAGATAATTCATTGGAGAATTTTAGCTCTTAATTCGGACAAAGTTCGTTGAAAGGTGTTCTCAAATAACAGCGTGATTAGGTGGTAGAAGCTCAAGCAAACCATACAACAATTACTGAAGAGTTTACTTAAAGCCTGACGAAAAGCAAAAGCTGGATAGAATTCTTGATCAATTTGGGGTTTATGTGTTGTTTGTGGAAATGGAAATTAGTTAATTAGTTTTTCCTGACTATGTGTCCCAATCACAACATTTCGTCTAATAGCGAAATTTCTGTCATCGCTATTAGACGATATGTTGTGATTGGGGCACATTTTTCAGCATACGTATGCTGATTCATCATATCGTCTAATAGTAGCTTTAGTGCCGCCCGGTTCACAGATTTTATATATTGAAAAATTGTATCAGCTCCAAATTGCCGCCCCTAGCAAAGTGCCGCCCGGGCCTTGTGCACCCCTTGCACCCCCCTCGCTACGCCACTGCCGCGAGTGAAAACGTGAAAACTTCAGTATATATCAGTCAACATGTTGTCTACACAAATATCAGCGGTCAACTAAATTATTGGCAAAATATTGCACTGTCTGGAGCGCCTAGCCAATAATATTGTGCATCATATTTCACAACAATATTGAGCGTCTAGAGGACGCTTAAGAACCTTATATTTTTGAAAGCGATTGAACTCTTGAAGCTGAGTCCTGGGGACAGATTCTGTAAGGCGAAACGTTAAAACGTTTTCGTTTGCACGAAGAAATTTGCATACGTAACATAGGGCAAATCATTCGTGCGCACGAAAACGTTTGATCGTTTCGCCGTACAGAATCTGGGCCCTGTTCTCAAATCTAATTTTTATATCCGCTCCGCCATCTATCAATAACTTTCTAATATATTCTGAATATTCCGGCTGGTTCTAAAACTAGCTCAGTGGAGACTTGCACTCATTTGCAAGATTCAAGTCTCCAATTGGAAGTGGAACTTGTTTCTATAGCAGAAAAATATATCAAGCAAAACACTTTTGTTGCTGTGGGTCGTGAATATGCTAATGTTGCATAAGCGTTTCAGCTTGATCAGGTTAAAACTTAGGAAATGTCTTTATTGTCGATTCGTCTACACTCTACATCATCAAAAACGATTCTAGTAAAAAATAGCACAATCTAATCAACAACTCAAGAGGCCTCTACCCAGAAATCGAGCAATAGTGCAGAAATGGCATTTTGTTTCTCTGAATGATACATTATTACTGGAGCAATTGAATTGAAACTGATTCCATTTAAAATAGCAGAATTTCTGCAAAATTCCATAAACTGAATAACGTACAGGATAATTTTTTGAAAAAAATTTGTAAATTTAACTCGGTATTTTGTGACGAAACACACGTAAAAAATAAAAGTTTTTATTGAATTTGTTAGTTGTAATGATACTTTGCTGTTCTGAGTAAAAATTTAAACACACGTGCCAAAAATAAAACAATTATTAATGATTGTATGTACTTAATAAAAATACCAAAACTCACCGAAGAATATTGAATGTTATATCATTTTTTTGACATTTGTTCTTTTTTTATGTATGTTGAGTAAAATTGAATTGAATTGAATTGAGTTGAAACAATAACAGGTATATTCGATTTTATTTTTTGTGGATTTGCGATGACAGATAAGAAATTTAAATTTAAACACGTATAAATCACGTAATTATTAATCACGAAAATGTACGGTAAATCACGTTATTTATGAGATGATTTTCCCACGTTGGTGGGAACATTGTATTATCATGGTTTGGCCAAGAGTAATTCATTTCATGCAAATTTTCACAAGCACCTCTAAGCATTCTTTAAATAAAATTAACTGAGATTTTCTTTAAAAACTTTCTCCGACGTTTTTGTTGAGGAAATTCTGTTCTTTCAAACGCATTCAGTTTCAATTCAATCGTTCCAGTTATAATTTATCAGTCAGAGAAACAAAATGTTTTTTTTTTTTTTTCACTTTTACTCGATTTCTGGGAAGAGAGCTATTAAGTAATAAAGATAAAAACCAACCAAGACCGATGTAGTCGGGCCCATTTGGTCGTGCTTGGAAATTTTGATTGCTTTCGAACTTTTCGAGTCTAATCGCAAATACTGTGTAATGGAACATCTTGGAAAAGTTTTCTAAATAGCGAAAGGGACCACCCGAGGGCAATCTCGACGGAATAATTATTGAAACGACTGATAAAAAACAGGGTGGCTCTATAATTATAAAGGGTTCTACCGATTGTCTTTGTCATAATGGACACGGAAAGTCCTATCAAAACATTTCAACATAAAGAAAACATGTATTTAGTAAAACCCATAGCTACATCTAGATTGAGGACGACATCGGCTTTCCAAATGCCAAACCCTAAATTTATTTTAATTTCCACTATTTTTTTTTAGAGAAAGTATAATACATATACTCCTTTCTAATGTCCCGCTTCCATACATTGTTGGGTAATTTAATAACTGAGAATTAAGTTTGTTTCTAAATTCTTTAGGCATTACCACCAGTCTTACCCCCCGATCTAATTTTAATTTCAACGGCAAAAAGTTAATCTTACCATCGGATTTGTGCTTCCGGAAAACTTGCTCACCCACCGTTCCATAAGAGAGAGAGCAAATTAAATTTGTCAAACAAAAAAACAGAATTTGGGATGAAGCGGTGTGGTTGTGGCTGTATAGTGTTTTGTTAGGTCTAGCCCCTCATAATTCTGGTTGTTATGAATGTTTTGAAAAGTTCATGCTTACACAATGCCACGTTGTCACGGTGACAGTTTAGGCTTGATGCTGTGTACACTGTACATAGTGTATACGGCGGAAGTCAACTTTGGGTACTCTTTAACAGGATGCTGGGTGTTAAATGTATTGCTGTACATATGTATTGCTGGAGGCATGCGTTTTATTGAACCAATAAATTTTGAAAATGCCAAAATTGCTTTTCTGAGTGCTATATAAATGGTAGGCATGATAAATGGATACAAAAGACATTATTGTTTGAGGTATAGGTCTATAGAATGTCTTTACAAAGGTTCTTTCGACTCCTTGTGAAAAATGGGTTCAGGAAATCGAATAAGGAAATATTTTCTTTCCGCCGGTGGAAGACAAAAACAAAAAGAAATCAATAAATCATTAATGCAAATTGAAATTTTATAATTTGTTGTTCCCTAACGATGGGTATGGTATTCGAAAAAATTCCACCACTACTGCTCTATTTGAACTTTTACTTTTAAAGGGTTTCTTACAATTTTTTTAGAAGGATGCGTTGATGTCATTACCAGAGAGTAAAACAAGGATTTGAACGAAACCATACTTAGGCAGTTCTACAGCTTTAACTTAGATTTTTAATGTTGTAAAGCTATACAGGGTATAGAGTCAAAGCTTCAGGGTTATAAAGCAGGCCTGAAAAGATAAATGAATAGCATCATTGATGCCATTGTTGTTCAGGATAGGGCTTAACTATATAGAGGTCCTCACTGACCGGCAGCAGCAAGCTTTCGCCATCGATTTCCCACACAGATGGAAGAGTTTTGTAGGGTTGCAAAATCAAACAAGGCTCATTTCACCAGTTGCCATCATGGGTGGCTTTGAAGCTGATGGAAAGGTCCAGGGTCCCTTTAAGAAGACTTTCCTTAAACCTCACATATTAGGGTTCCCCCCCCCCCCCCCCCCCCCCGGACGGTGTGTTTGACCTTAACTTTTAATAAAGGGGGCTGCTGATGATCAACGGAAACCTCGGAGTTGTGAGTTCTACGTTACTTTTATATTGATTGCATTCTCTGATTTTGCCACTGCGAAGTCTCTCAGCAAAAGTTGTTGTCGAGTAGTCTATATTTTTTTTATAAAATCGTTTGACCGGTGTCTAGTTAGAAAATCAGTTATGGCACTTTACTGTACGGCTATGTTAAGGAGAAACAAGCTGGCAACGGAAGCTCCTCATGGCAGATGCTGGCAGGTATAAATATAAGTTGCGGACCTCCGGAAACCTCCTCTAAGGTGGAAGTTCATCGGCAACGTCTTTCTCCCTCCTCTGCCACATTAAGAGTATCTGAACTTGATATCGCATTGAGTCAGTTTTACAGCTCAAACACTATTATGAAAGTGATTTAGGGTGCAAACCCAAAAGTGCAGCTTGGCTGACACACCAGAGGCAGTTGATTTAACGGGACCTCTAAATCGAAGTGACAGAAGCTCAAAGATGTAAGCACAACAGTTCAAAGTTATATAGGAAAAAAAGACCGGAAAAAAGGCCGCCTTTTCAGTGGCCAACCTACCTTTACTCTCCAAATATACATATAAGCAGAGCTAAGGTAGCCGCAGTGGCTTAGTGGTTAGTGTATTCGACTACTAAGCGAGGGGTCCCGGGAAAACACAAAATCCAAGAGAGCTTTTCCAATCAGCAGTTCGGACTATGGATAAAATTTTAGGTCCTTCCTATTCGTCCCAAAAATACAAAAAAATAACTCCCACAAAAGGGATGGTTGTGAGAAGCTAGGGCTAGGGTCCCTATTGTGTCAAATATTTATTTATTTATTTGAACTAGACTCTTAGTAGGCCCTACTAAAGACAAACTACACTTTGTTCGACTATTTTTAAATGCCCTGCGGTGGTAAAAAGTGTATAACTTTGACTATGCGCGGCGCCAACTTGTCGGTTATACCTACGGTATAAGGTAAGTTAGCCAACGACCAAGTCTTCAAACTCTGACAATTTTTTGAAAAAAAAACCCAGGAGCTTCCGAAGGTCACTGACAAGTGACTTTAAAGGTCAGGGTTAAAATTGGGGACGAATTTATATAAGCCGTGGTAGGTTTTGGTATACTTGCCAAACGGTGGCGATAGAGAAAATTCTATCTCTGTTAATAACCGAATCCTTTGATGTTGAATAAGGTTTAATACAAATTTTACGCCATTGTATGTATATGTCTTTTCGTCTTTCTTGAAACAATTGTACGAAACTCTTCCTCATAGCGCCAGAGGAAGGGCGCAAATTATTTATGGGCAAGCAAATCCTCACAAAAAAAAAAATAAAAATAATTAATCCTTTTGAACCATCCCCATCTTAATAAATTTTTAATTATAGTGACCAACAAAGTTGGTCAAAGCTGCAAAGCTATAAACTTAGATTCGTTTACTTCTCACACTTTGTCACTTTGAAGTCGTAAACTTCAGTTTAAACTATTCATTAGTCCGATGTCCGGTTGAAGTGAAGTCGAGATGAGCTTTTCCTTAAAAAAATCAATTGCGTTAATTAAATTTCCATGCATAAATTAGGAAGTTTCCGCACTGTGTGAATTAACAACTCCATAAGCGTCGATTCTTTTTTTTACTCCTCAACAGGACGTTAAGTAAAAGTCCACTAAGCCTTCTTCTTCCATGACGCTGTAATGTGTCGGCCGTTAGCCACCGCGTGCAACGATCGATAAGTCTGTTTGTCTCAATGTTCGCTGTTAACGATGGCGCCATTCCTTCATGGTAGTCCTCATTCCCCGTGCCGTCGTTGTCAAGGAGTAACTTAATTACACACCACCCTTGGATCGCAAAAACAAAATGAAATTGATTTGGGTTGTTTCTTTGAGATTTAATTAGTTTCTTGTCAAGGATTTTCCAGAAGGCGAAAATGGAAATAAAATGCAATTGGACTTTGCAGGATTTTTTATTGTTCATGTTTTGCCATTTTCATTTACTACGGGCACAATCTGTGGTTAAAATAAATAAATTCAATAAGTTCGTAACTGTAGGTACCTCAGGCCTAGATTCTCTAAATCATTCGTTTTGTGTGAGTTTTAAAGTTTGAGATGAACCTACAATTTTATACGCCTGAATTAAGAAGCCAGGGGTGGGATTCTGTAAATAACGAAACGAAAACCACTTTGGCGTTTCAAAAAACGAAATAAATCACGCGAAAGCGAAAATCTTCTTCATGTAACTCCTAAAGTTTTTTTGTTCACATTCGTTTAGGTTTGAGAAACTGTGTGACAATAAAATTATAGTTTGGCAGTCTCAGTATGTAGCTTTATTTTCGTTAAGTTGTTTTGACGTTGAGGAAAGCTTTAAAATAGGAGTCACGTATGTATTTCTCGTACCTGTATGCAAATGAAAGGCAGCTATGTTTAACCTAAAACGTTGAACGAAACTAAAAGAAAAAAAAAAAAAATTCTAACTAAGAACCAAATTTAAATAAACCAACCTTTTGTCAGGTAATGTGAAAGATTCGTACAATCCCGCAGATTTTTTTTAATTTTTTTTAAGTTTACGTGTTCATTTTCCATTTCACTTTCGTCGCTTTCGCTGGTCAACAAAAAATAGTTTGTTAGCATTTCTAGTAAAATATTCAGCACAATCTTAAAAGTTAAAATCACCAAACTCCAAGGGAATAAATAGGAAAATGATAAACGTCAACAAAATAGCTGTCGTTTGTTTTCTTTCGTGGAGACGATAAAATCTGTTCGTTTTTAAGGTTACATGAAGCAAGAAAAGCGAAAACGTCAAAGAAAATGTGTTCGTTCGTTTTTTTTTCGCGCCCACGAGAACTTCTTTCGTTTTTGATATTACATGAAGCAAACTGTTCGTGTGCACGAAAACGTTTAAATATTTTCACCTTACAGAATGCTGGCCCAGATTTTCTCTCGGACATTTGTGGCGCAGTGAAAAACCTTGAGATGTAGTTTGTGGGCTACGGGCCTACGGGAATTGAACCTGAGAGCCCTCCGTGTCGAAAGGTTCCATTTCGGAAGCGTTTTTTTCGCATTTTATTCCCTCAGTCTGATGGTGTCATATTTGGTCTAAAACGATTCGGATGCTCACAAGTAATCATTTTTAACCTTTACTTTATAAATTTTGTCGGTCACCATTTGTGTAGTTTTGTACCTATGGAAAATTTCGCCATTGTGTAATAATTTAAATAAAATTTAATTTGAATCTGTCAATGGACGTCCCGTCCTTTCCCCAACTGATATACAAACCAATTGGAGTATCGCTGCAAAACACCCCGTATAGCTGACGAACTTTGCTTACCACGTCCTTCTTCCATTGCAGTTTATAAAATGCTATCGTCAAAAATTTCAAAAAATTACCATAAAAAGAAAGACTCGCTTATTTTTGTTGACCAATAATTAACAGTTCAGGTACCTACCATTTCTGCTCGACACTCACGTATCTACCCCAATGAGCTTTAAATCACTTCCGTTTAAAACAAAAATGCAAAGATTTGGTGTTGTCAAGTCTATTTTTAAAATGACACGTAAACTCACTTTAACCTCATATTCACAGCGGGGAGCTATTCCAACCAATGCACCATTACAATATGCCATATATGTACCCCCAACCGACCGCAAATCCTTTACGCATTTAAATGTATTTTGCGTTGGGTGACATCAAAGTAATGTCAGCAGTACAATGCTTCCCAGCTACTACACTGCCTCCACGACAGCTATCAAGAGAGTGCATTGAACAGGAAAACCCCACTGCACATGTACTCGTACATGTTTTATATAGTTTACGACAGCGCAGTGTTTCAATTCTAGGGAATGACAAAAAAAGCCGACTATGAGAAAGGAGAGAAAAAAAAACTCAACTTAACACACTGGCACACTCTGGTGCTGAAATCAAACGAAAACGATATAGCAACCTGACTACCAACAGACCTTTTTATATCAATGGCCTACTTATTCCACATGACTGCCAGCTGCCAGCCAACCGACTTTCATTTTCTTATTTTTATCTTCTGCAACATTATCTGCACATGCACCTAGTTTACTCCAATTGGGGTGGGTGGCACAGTTCCACGGTGGGGTGTGGTCACCTTTCCATACTCCGAAGGCTGAGATGTGTACATACAATCACACATTTATTCAATTTCATAATGCACATGGATATGGATACATTTTCTGGAAGCGGGAACAACTGCCTATATATGCTCTGCCAGTAGTTGTTTATATGCACGGTGACTGCAAATAAGGACCTTGGGCGGGTTAATTATTATTTTTCGGAATATGGTTGAAACGATTCCGAACCGTCTGCCCTTTTAAAAGCCTTGCTTCGATAAAAAACTCGTTATAAGGAAATTTGAATGCGAATTGGTCACGTAGCTTGCATTTTATTGGAAAAAAAACACCAAAAGGACTCAAAACTGACAAATTTGCATTGGCTTCATGAATGATTGCACAAGAAAAGGATACATGTCTCTGTATAAATTGGTTTCAGGGAATTTGCAAATCGTCTATCGATTTGCTATGCAGTATGCAACTACTGCCGGATTGCGAGATTTTCGCATGGGAAACGTGTTGGAGAACAGATTGTATTACTTATCGAAAAGGTTTTGTGCAGCAATTGATGGGTTAGTTTGTAAAATTGATCGCGCACAAAATTTTCAAACAATCTAAGTGCTGACTGAACACCACGAATAATTGTGTAAGCGTCAAAGTGTATCGCCCTTTCCGGAGAAGCTATCATTTTTGCAAATATTTCTGCAAAAGTCAGTTCCAATTTGCGAACTGATACAAATTACACGTCGATAGGACATGAATCGCTTTGCTCCTAAAAAACGCGGAATAATTGCGTCGATTATTTTTTTGCTGTTCTGTCGTCGGGTTTTCTGATGAATTTCGGCGCAGATTTCCCAATCGTCCGACACGAACAACTAGGCAAACACTACGAATAGCCGCTCGCCTAAAGGAGAACGGGGCAACACGAGGCCTGAACGGGTCCGGAGCAGCAAGTCGGCTGATGAGCAGCTTTGGCTGAAGATGTCGCAGAGGACCCCGGAGTACCGATCAGACGATGTGCAACGCATCAATCCGCGGTTTTTACAGATAGTTTTGGTGAACAATTTGAAGATGTTCGCTTTCAAAGTGAGTGCATCAGATGTTAGCTGTTGACCGACAAGCCATCCTAAATCTCATTAGCTGAGGCAGTGCTGCCACAGGCGAAAAAAATTGCGTAGCAAATTTGTGTAGCAAAACTCAAAAGTCTAAACTATAATTTTTTTCGGAAAGAAACAAAAAAACACTTATTTCTTTATTCAAAGAAAATCCGCGGTACTAATAATCATTTTTAGTGTCCAGGTTAAATTTTTCGAACTCACAATGGCGAAGTTTTCCATACAAAATTGCATATTGTGACCTAGAAAATATTTAGTGTGGAGGTTAAAAATGATTATTAGTAAGGCCCAATATGTTTTTAGGGCTAGTACAAGTATAGTTGGTAAACTATATAGGTATTTTGTAAAACTTCCCGGCCTTATTTTTGTGGGGTTTTTCAATGTCATGAGTCTAGGTCAATAAGCCTCGGACTCTTGAAGCCCCCAAATAGAATATCCGTCAAGAATGCGAGGACCGGAAGTTCGGCCACGAGTGAATAATTGGGGACAATTTTACGAGTTTGTTTCAGTGTATTTAATTGAGAGAACAAATTTTATTTGCTACCAAAGTAATTTTAAACGACCGATGTCTGCTGCGCAAAAATGATTCGCCTGAGGCGAAGAAGCCAGTAAACAAAAAAAAAAAAAAAAACAATCGATGTCATAGTAGGTAGGTACATAAAGCTGTGGATTTAAGTTATGCGAATTGAATCCTATCCTATCCTTTCGAAATGACATGTTGGATGTTCGTCGATTAATCAAAAATATGAACCACAGCAGAGTGAATTTGTCAACTTCAATGTTCAATCACTCCAACACACAAAGGGAGTGTTTCTTAAAATGCTTTATTCATTTTAAATGCAAATGTGGAAGATCCATATAACCGGATTTTGCCGCGCCGTTCTGACTACGTATACTTTAACTAAATGAACAATCTACTGCATATGTCTTTTTTTGGTGTCCCTTTTCTGTCTTGAAAGGATGTTAAAAGAACAAAACTGCGCACTATTTTACTTATTGTGAACATCATTGAAAGGATTGGAAACACATTACAATTTCCAAATACGTGGACATTTCACAAAAAAAATCAAATCAACAGCCCCTGGCGCATATTTCTATCAGATTGTTCATTGACCCATGCATTCCTTCAATGGTAGATGCTTCGGTATTACTTATCGAAATGTGGTCGTAGCCAAGCGGGCAACTAATGCACTTGGCAGTTGGCCCCCGCAGCGAAGAGCGATTTAAGTGAGTGCAAAGCTATAACTGCCATTATAGGTATGTGAGAGAGACTTATAGTAACAGTCCGTCCATGTAGTATTTTATCAAATTGAATTTTCTGTAAAATAGTGGAAAAGATATTTGTCTCCGACTTTGGAAGATTTCAATTTCAAAATTTCCCTGTCTGTAGTGGACTTTAACAAGGTATAACATTGAGTGGGAATATACAGGAAAAATGGTTTACCAGGCAGGCACATGGGCAGTCACGGACCAATTGCATTCATCTGGGTACTAACATACTGACTATTAACTAAACGAAATAAAATTTCTGTCCAAGCTTACTACGTCTAATCGGAAGATTATACCCCAGTTACCTGTTAAACAAAACGAGAAAACTTTAGTTATAAGCGCGGGATAAGACCACATTACGAATTTAGCATTTTTTCAATAGGAAACAAATTAATAACAAAGCATCTGACTTTTGTGAATGTACGTAGACGTTAGATGGGCTGTTTTATTTCATGTTCAGAGTTATCTAACATTTTATTCTGAGTAAACTGTGAAATTTGTTTGTAATGAAAATACGTTTAAATTTTAGATTTTTCTTATGTTTCCTTTTTTTGAACCTTAACCCTCATTGAATCCGTTTTTAATAGAGGATGGTATACCTCCTTAAAGAGGCAATTACCTCTGACACCTGATATGAAAAAAGTTGATATTAAAAAATTAAGAGCACGTTGAAAAGGGAAAATATGCTATATTCCTAGGCAACTAAATTGGGCTTATATAATGAAGGCAAACAAATCGAATATAAGTATATTCAAAGTCACCCTCTCAGTAATTTTCCACGAAGTTAAGAGACAGAGATGAGACCACCGAGCACCGACTCCTTGCATAGGAAAAGTCTGAAAACCAGCTAACGCAGTGAATGGTTTGGAGGTCAGAAACCTTTTGCGAACTTCGTCACTGTTTATATGAGGCGTATAATTTCAAAACTCTTCTTTTCCACTTTTGAGAGTTTTAAGTAAAACGAAAAGAAAAAAACTGTTAAAAGCTGCTAAATTAATATTAGCCATAAGTTTGAATGCTAAATGGTAAGGTTGGAATGATCTTAAACTATTTCTTATGGTTTTGAACCTATATATATATATATATAAAATGAATTTCATTTGGAAAAGAAGAATTTTGAAAATGACGAGTGGAATATCTAGTAGGCTATATAGCTGTAGCATTATTATGTTTAAGTTTAAAATAAAGTTCAAAGAACAGAATAAAGGCATACAAATTGGAATTGAACAAATTAGGCCTTGCTTATAATCATTTTTAACCTTCACACTAAATATTTCCTAGGTAACAATATACAAATTTTTATGGAAAATTATGGAAAATTTCGCCATTGTGAGCTCGGAAAATTTAGCCTGGACACTAAAAATGATTATGTTTTTCAAATGTATTATTTAAAAGCCGTGAAGTCAAAGTAATGGGAATTGTTCGCTTTTCAACAATCAAGACACTCCTTTGGCCAATTTAATTTAGCATAGAAAAAGCAAGATATTACCACTCCACTGAGAATTTTCCTCAAGAAATTTTCGCGATCCTATATGGCATACGCGTGCATATCCTTCATCCTTTTCCATTCTTACTATAAAAGTAAAGGAACAAACACAATATTCGCCTTCGAATTTTCCCCTTAAAAACGTCGCTTGAATGACATTTGATTTGAAATTCTTCACAATCAAACGTTTTCCATTACAAAGTTTCGGTCGATTGAGGTTGCGCAACAAAATTAAGCTGAGTCGACTTTTAATTTTAAATTGTGTACGAATTGTACCGAAACGAAATCAAATGCAGTTGGTTAACCTCACTCTTCACAATGCAAGTCCGTCCAATTCGATTGCAATAAGGAAACGAAAAGGACTCCTGTCATATAGCAAGTGGATTTACCACTCTACCCGGCGGTTTTACGAATCATCAACAAAAAATGTCAAAGAATGTGAAACGTCATCTGGTTTCGAACAAATGTAGAAACTGAAAACAGCATGTGTGCTGTTCTGCTGATTCCGATTGCGTTGTTGTCTTTCTCGGATTTTCGTTTTCAAGAACCACCCTCGCCATACCTCATGCATTTCAATACAAAAACGTTAATAATTTTTGTATTTGAAGTCACGCTTCTCGTTTTTTACAGTTTTAAAAGTTTGTATGGGGAAAAATACAAACTTTTAAGTTCTGTTTTCGCGACAAAAAGCAGCAAAACGAAACCGTCAAGCCCAACATCGTTAAACATCGAACTATCCATTCTCGAGTTATGTGCGCACACACGGAGATCATTCTCTTTTATATACATATATGTACATAGGTACATACATATTATAAAGATATTTATATGAAGATTGGTGTTACCCGAGGGTCATGTGTTTCGCGCGTATATCCTATTTACGTTCCTAAGTGACGCCCTGTAGCCCAAACGACTTGACCGATTTTGAAGAGTGAGGTGTCATTAGATTCGTATTCTTCCCCGGAATGTCATGGCTGAAAAATCAAAATTACCAAAGCTAATTTAAAACCCCAAAAAACCCGACTGACTGTTATTTACAGATACAAGAAAAGAAGACTTGAAGTTTGAATTCTGCTCTGAATTTGTGTTTTATGCTACGGCAGCACCAACACCATGAAGCACAAGACGAAATACATATTTACTTAGCTGTTAGCTCCACGTATTAACTGCTTAACTTGGTAAATATTGCATTACAAACTTACTTCGACACAGCTCTCCAACATCGGCCGTTTGAAAGCAATTAACTAAAACCACAACAAGCTCCCATCACATGGCAAAAAGTTTTTCGTTTTAATTAGCCGATTTTCCAAATATCAAAGGAGACGAACAAATTCCCGCAGCGCACTTAAATGCATTTATCACCGTACAGAGAAATAAGTCTCAATAGTTGCTCTTGTTTCCACGGCAACACAAGAGAAAAACGATGAATTCATTATTCCCCATCACAAGTTTTAATTAAATCAATTTATTTTGAAGTTATTCCCTATTTTACATTGTTTGCCCTGTGCTAGTCCCTCGTGACCATGTTGCGCATGGAAACACATAAACCAAAAGGACCTCCCACCCTCAATCTATTGAAACATATTACGAGCAATCTAAGGCATGCTGAAATATATCCTGCAAATATGAAGTACGTAAACATATTCCGTAGAAAGTGGATGGGCGAACCCGAACGGTATAGCTATACAAAAGTAGTATCCGCTTTGTATTTGTATCTGTATCAGAGTATCCGGTAGATTGTTTTTTTTTTTTCTGTTTTTGCAAGTGTTTCGTATTTTCCTGCAAATTATACGAAAATTGGATTCAATATCTTTGTGAACGAGAATTTTATTTTCTCGTTTTCCTTTTTGTTCTCCTTTAAACCTCGAGGTAGTCAATTAGGATACGAAGAAAAACATGAAGCCAACGACTGGGGCTGATTGTAATAAAGTGAAAGAAAAACGGAAAAGATGAAAAAAAAAAAAAAAAACACCCGTTCTTCTGGCGCTGGTTCTCGAAAGAGAGCCATCCTACATATCTATCGGTGTTGCCATAATTTCTTTGGCGGAAATAAGTTATCAACCGAACTGTGCAATACCAAGTGGGGTGTCAATCGCCTGCCCTGCTATCCGATTCAATCCGTTTTGAGATCTGTTACATTGACGATACCGCTTTCTTCTTACATTGTGCCGGAAGGTTAATAGCGTTGATAACTGGCAGGTGGATTTGTTTCCGTTCTCATGTGTCGTTTTCGTAACAAGCTAGCGTCTTCTTGACAGACAACAGCTTGTCTCTGTATCCGCAGTTGGGGTTGGATCTAAGAATCTTTGATTGCTGCGAAGGGGAATTTACTTTCCTATATCAATTTCATTGGGATGAAATCCGTCAACACCAGGAACAGAATAAGGAGATGAAAAATGGATTAGCTGTCTCTTCAGTTTCACCTCGGGGCCTTTTGACGTCTTTCTTATGATTGCACGAGCCAACGCTTCTGAGAGTTGCGTACTTTGAAGTTCGTTCTTACGAAGGTACCGCCAGAATAAGATTTTAAATGTAACGATGTTACGATTTCAAGTTGCTATTTTAAGACTTGACGCAAATGGTCTGACTCGCTTGAGGCAAATTAATCGAATTTCGCAGTACAATCCGGATCTGTGTAAGAAAGGGTCGGAGTTTGTTTGACTGGTGTTTGTTTATTGTCGAAACTGTTCAATTGCTGGAAGAGCTTTGTGTAGATTTCTTAAATCAGGTCGTCTTTGGAGCCAACATTCGTAAATAACATTTTGTTAAATCAATCATAACAACATCACAGGGAGGTATAAGAAGCCTTCAACAACAAGTATTCTAAGGTGTCATATTCTAAGCTTTTAGGCGTGAACTCCTAGGGCTAAAGAAGTGCATTTCAGAAGCAATCGAACAATGGTTGATATTTTAGACATTTATAAAGAGTTGGTCAAATCGGAGATGTGAAATTTTTTCTACAGCAATCGGAAGAGCTCCATATAATTGACAACAATTCCGAGAAAGTGGGTGGATCACCACTCTATTATAGAGAAACCTCAAATATTGAAAATCACCTGAGTTTGTTCCTGCAAAAAGGGTGTAGTGCAAGAACTTGACTGGGCACTGGGCACCCTGCCCTTTTTAAGAAAAATTAAACAGTGGTTATTCACTTTCAATCATTCAGAGATAGATCGTATCTTAAATCCCTTAATTTGATTTTGTTAATTAATTTTGGTATACTTTATTATAATTTCTTGTATTTTGAACTCAGATCTTTAATGTTCAAAGCTTTCACTGAATAGTTTAAATATTTTACTTTAATTATAAATCCCCACAAATTTTGTAATTTTGCTAGATTCTTATATTTTTTTCAATGGTGCATTCGCCTCTTATTCTTTAGAATAATAGAATATCCCTAACTATTTCATTTAAAATATTTAATTTTTAGCAGTTTTCAATAGGTATACCTATATTATTATTATTTTTTAATTAAAATAATCTCTCGTTATTATTGTTACTATAAGTGAATTTTAAATGAAATAAAGAACAAAATAAAATAAATAAAATAAAACTTAATATGACAGCAGCAATATTGTTAATATATATGGAGAACAATAGAGGCCCTAGAATAGAGCCTTGGGGAACTCCTTAAAACCTTAATAAGATAAAAAGACATGTTAGAACTGTGGCAAGAATGCGGTTCTGCTTGTGACTGACATAACTTTTGATTGGGTCGATCTGATCTGATCTGGATTGTGTATACGGTGGAGCAGTAAAACGCAGCAGTTGTTATATCTGGTTATCGGTATCTATGCTGTAGCCTCATCCTCACCTATAAGCGCGTTTCATTTTGTATAAAGCACAGCCCAAGATTTAGCAGTAAAATTAAATTTGTTGTCCCTCGATTTAGGAACGTGGCTTTTTTTCGCAACCCACGACATTTTAAATTTTATGGTCGACCCAAGCCGCTGGTGGTTAGACCCTTAGACCCTCAATCGGTACACACAACACAGTCGTCAAAGTGTCATATACCTATAAAACAGGGCAATTTCCAATCGCTACTTGCCATCTCTAACACCAAAAGCGTACACTCCCATTGTCTGTAAATCTTTAACGATGCTGTGACTCCTCTCCGGGGAGTTTGTTTTTGTCGAAAAATTACAAAACAGCATTCTTGTTTGTCCGTCAAAGGTCCATATAGCACTTTTTTTTATTTAAATGTCCTTCGCATTCCATTAAAACCTCAAATATTGTTTAACCAACCCCAATCCTGTTGGGGGTGACTGCGTTCGCTTTGAAACCCAAAACACACATATTTTCCTCTCAAGCACCCTTTAAACCGGGCGTAGGTAGCTCTCCTTTTTGTTCAACAAAACTGGCGTTATATTACGTACGTACGAGGTACGCCTCCGATGAGAATTTTTATTGCTCCCTCTATAATGACGTTTACGATCCCGCAATGTCTTGCGCATATAAATATTCACGTCCAATTTGACTTTTGCACATCGGACTTGGACGTGAATAGGTGCCCACGCCCAGCTCAGTCTAAAAAGAAACAGTTTCCTTTGTTTATGTGCATGGAGACTGTTTTTTTTTTTTTTTTTTGTTGTGTGTTTCCTCTTTTTATATTTTGCTGACAGCTTTAACGTTAAAAGGCTTTTATTGTTATTTCTGTTGTTTTGCCTTATTCCGACTCCGACTCCGAGTGGAAAAGTAAATAAAGGATGCTTCAGCATTTGTTCCCTGAAATGCTTTTATTGTGTCGAATATTATTTCATTTCTTTAGTCCTCGAAGCCCATATTCTGCTAAATAAAAGCTAAGCAAGTTTTCTCTTCTCACGACGATGCGGAAGACCCTTCACGGTTGCTTGAGCTGCACTAAATGAGATGAGTTAAATTGAAAAGTTACATCTCCATTTGAAGTGAAAACTTATTCATTTGTCAGGGGACACGTTTTAGTGTGCGGTGTCTCCGTTTATGCGACGAAGCCCATCAAAACTTTATCAATTAAACCCGAAATGATAATTAGGTGGCTATAACACTCCAAAGCTCGCCCGGGATATACCAAATTAAACTGTTCAAACCGAGAAGAAGGTATAGCCAGCCCAACCTTTGTTCCATTTGGCAAAATCAGATTTAAAGATGTCAAGGCGATGGAAAGGTCACAAGGGAAAGCAATTAATCTTCTCAGCATTTCATTGATGCGATACACGTTTGTCTTTTGTCCGCAACATTAAGCGACACCCACCCCCGAGGATCGGCAAGGAGTCCACTCCACATGTGTGTCGAGTTGATTGAGGAGTTGACTCTGCGAAAACATAATCTTATCGATGATGTGCCAATTTGCATTGACATTGATAAATCTCTCAAAATATTAAGATTAAGCTCGTTAAAACCGACAGACACAGGCATATAATTAAAACGAAAGCCACAGAACGGGAATAGGTATAGGGTGTAGCTGTAGAATGTTGCGTGTAGAATGTGTAACTACAGTATTCCCCGACCTAATTAATGTGTCAATGTAGTACAGCCCCCGGTTCCGATTTACATTACAAATTAGGAATTTCTAATTTACCTTGGAAGACGTCACCGTCGCCGTCGCCTTTTCCGTTTTAGTTGCCGTTTGCACCCTTGTTTCTGGGAGTGTTCCTCTGATTGAATTACTAAGAGAGGCGCAGACGTTAATAATACACGTTTAATGTGCGTACGTCTAATGTGTAATGAGCAGGCAAATGCCTAGAATTACTCAGGATTAAGGTGGGATGTTTTTAAATAATTATCCTTGTTTGTGTATAAGAAAGTGTCGTCGTGGGGGATAAATTCGCAAAAAACGTGCAAAACTTCGTTGGCCAAGTGAGTAAGGTCTCTTCAACATAGGAAAGCTGAAATTAACTTAGTTGACGCGCACGGGATGTGTCAAACAATGAAAGTCTATACAGGCATTGGCGGGAGAAAATAATCCCGAATTGAATTATGAATGGAAAATGACCTTAGTAATGCGTAAAAAATGAGATTACCGTCAAATGATTAGTGAGATATTTTGTGGGTAATCAAAATCACTACAATCGGAGCATGATTTCCTTAAGAGTGTGTGGTTAGAGTGTTTTGCTTTGAGTAGAACAGAGTGTCTAACCGGGCACAATGCCTGTTGTTTGACTATAGCTGTGCCCGCAATTAAGATTGCGCATTGTAACTTCTTGGAACTATTTTTATATCATTCATTTCGTGGTTTCAAGTTGGTAGCGCTGGCATTTGACACTTGTCAAACTCAGCTGTCATTTGAAGTTTTATAAATAACATTAGCTGAATACTTGCCATTCACGATAATGGATCGTTTAACAATGAACAACGCATTAAATTTTTTGAAACTTACTACAACATACGTTGTATAGACCTTTAAGTGGAGCTAATTGCCACTAATACAATCGGAATGGTCATCCGTCAAAGCTATCAATAATACATTTGTTCGATGTTATTTGCTAAGGAACAAAGATGAATTAATTCAATTTTGTAATTTCCAAATTAAACACAAATTTGATGCCAAATTTTATACGACGTCGGATTGGAGAGTCTCTTGTTTGAGAGTCTCTTGTCTCTTGTCTCTTCGTATAAAATAAACAATAGACGAGACGATAGTGATAAGGGTACGGAAAGCAAATTGATGAGGAGATCGTTGGCTACTATCGTGCTTTTATCGTTTTTTTATCGTTCTCAGAGTTACGGAGTGATTAAATTTCCAATAGTCCATCAGAATAGCAATGACAATTTCCTTCTAAACTATTTATGAATATCTGCACCTATAGACGTATGCTGTCTTTTTTGGTAGCTAACTAAATTCCTTAATATCTCTACACTCTTTAGAAGAGAACACTAAATTTAGACGCTTTCTTTTCGTTTGCTTGCTTTGCAATATCAGAAAAATACAAAAACATCGTTTTTTTTTACCCTATGTCCTTATTTCCATCTGGCAGAGGGCTGGTGATTTATGGCAACTAAAGTCCACGACAGATTTATAGGAAACACTCGTAGAACACTTCGCTTATAAGACACCCATGTGGAAACACCTTAGAGTTTATTTCTTGTATATGTCTTCGCATATAAGTACACCTTTGATATAAGAAACAACTTTTTGGTATTTTAGAGGTGTCTTATATCCGTCGTGGACTGTACAAACAAAAACAAAAACCTCAAGATAAGTATCCTGAACCCATCGCACCGTTAATCATAAAAAGTGCATACCTACAATAAATATGAAAAAAAAAATTTTATCATCATATTATTGTAAAATTTCTTTCAAAAGTTTGAGCAGTATATTATAATTAAATCTGTCTTTATTTTGGTGGAAGGCACTTAATCATTTCACTAATTAAACTTACTCGTAGCTACGTGTTTTGTGAAATCGTTTTTCATATTCCAGTGGGTGCGGTCCTATTACCAGCTATCCAAATTGTAAATATATCAAGTATTATTAGTAAATTGCCGCTTCTAAGTGTGCAAAAGAAATATATTTTAAGCTTCACAAACAAAAAGCGGTATACGATGTGCGCTATAAATTTGAATCCCAGTGACACCATCAGTTTCTAATAAATCACAAAAGGAAAGAGATAGAGCCCAGCATGACTTGTAAGCCAAGAGACCTATTTATTTAAAAAATAAAAGCAGAAATAAAAAAAACACAAAAGCCATTCACTATACACTCACAAAAATTGCGTTCGATCCCAGGTACTGTTAAACCGCCGCCGTTCTTAAGCCATTTTGGATGGTGGACAAAAAACGAAGCCATGAGTCTTCAAAGTTTCGCATGGGTTTAGGGTGATATTTTGATGCGGGGTCGTACAATTTACGCGCAATTTCAGAATATTATCTCCATCAATGGCTTCGGACGAATAAATCATGTGTATATGTCCTACCCAGAGGGCTTAATTCCACCCTTGGTTGTTGTAACGAAATGGATATGCTTATCTATGCATCCTAAACAGGCAAAGGCGACGGAGGAGTTAATTGTGTAGAGTAACGAAAAAGTGATTTATGTGACCGTAAATTATTTACTTATACAGACGCACAGACAAATTTGTTAATAATATTACCATCCACCTAAATATAGGTATACGAATATTCCCTAGCCTTCTCAATTTTAATCCGTACCTGACATAGGTCAATCTTGGCATACCCGAGCTAGAGTCTAATTAACGTTCGCCTTTGGGACGATTTGAATTATAATAATTAATACGAAAGTGAACCCAAGTCGATTTACTGTACAGGTATTCGAAAAACAAATCAGCAGAAAGTAAGTGAAATGTTATTGATGAAGGGCTTAGTAGTTTTCCGTCAAAATAATTCCATTTCTTGAGGTGGGTATTGAAAGATGTGGAGAATTGACGGAGTTGTTCATGTTTTTTTTCCAGTAGTGAGAGAAAGGTTGAATATATTCAAAGATGATAATCTCCCAGGATGAATGGGGTCAGACCAAAGACGTATCGTTATCAGCTGCGCCTATTACCCAAGAAAGTATAAAAGTTTTGTTATAAAGGATACGTAGAGAATACCTACACATATCCTAAGGCGGGTGAAATTAATTTTATGTAGGTATTTAAAAAGGGTAGGAAAAGATTTGGGATATTTACGGGTGGGGGCCCCAATTGAAAGCAATGACTAATAATAAGATCTCAGGTGTGTAAGTATATACAGGGTCTCCATGACGGTTTTGGGTTACTGAAAAATAAAAGTACGTGTGTACTTAAGTTACTCTGTCCCATTTCTTAGTCGTGGAAACTGTGAGTTTCTTAGAAATTGCGAAATTAAGTTGACGACTCGTGAGCAGGCAGCCTTAGTTCGGAATTGCTTCTTATGACCGCTAGCCCCATGGAAACCCAAGTGAAAGCGGTCTTCCCTTCTACTTTTTTTTTTTTTTTGAAAAGGGACTAATATTTTTAATTAACCTTTTACTGGAAGGATTCAACACTCAAAAATTTGTGATAGGCTCTGAATAGAGAATATCTGATAGGCTTTTACTTTAGTTTCCTTTATATAATCAAGGAAGATGCATTATTGAGAAGGACATGGAGGATTTCCTTACATGCACCTGCGCAGCTCTCTCCACTCGCAGAAAAAAAACATCTAAGAAAATACTTCTTCGAACATTTTGGCGAACTCACTAAAATGCACCAGACGAATCGACCGCTTGAATTTAAGCTCGCGGGTGGTTTAATGGGTAGTTTGATATTTTTGGATTTCGGTGGCTGCGGCCCAGTGTGACCACAGTGAAATATAACATTCCACTTGTGCAATATTTTTAACCTGCAGAGAATATTAATTTTCCAACTGAATAAAAGTGGAATATTTTGTTCTGCAAAAGGAATTTTTAGATAACCAAATATCCTCCATAAATTAGAATTAAATTCTTAACTGAAGTTATTTCAAATGTTGATCTGTATAATATACAGAAAGAAAATGAACAAATTAATTTTTATATACAACTATAGCGAACCCGACAGATGTTGTTCTGCATGATAGAAAAATAACCTAGATACCGAGTGAAGCGCCATCTGCCGGGCTGATTTGTGAATCTAAACCATCCAGGGCATGACCCAAACGCATACAAGAAAATTCATTCAAATTGTTTTTTTTTTTTTTTTACTTTGTTTGAAATAAAAATTTATTTGTTTTGTATTCATGTCTAAGTTTCGTTTTATTTATTTCATATTAGAACAAAAAAATTGCTGAAGTGTAATTTTTTTCAGAGAAGTTGATGGTCACACTGCTGTGGCCTCCCACCTGAACATTACCTATGGTGACAACGACAACGAGAGCATCGTAGTCGCTTTAGTGTAAGAAGTCTAGGCCAAACTTCCGGCAAAAAAACTGGCAGAGAATTTTAAAATGTGTTTTTTTAGACCAAATTGAAATGTAGTCAAGCTGTTTGTAAAAGCCACAACAAGTCGGCTGTTATTGGCCAGCACACCGTTTTCAAAACAAAATTGTTTACCAAAACTTTTTGAGAAGTTTCAGCCGAGGCCACTAGTGTAATAATAGTACCTGTCAGTTATATCTTCTATAGGTACAGTGGAAGTTTTTTCAGTGGGCTTTAAAATAAGCTTTACTTTCCTTATAATTCAATGGAATAGGCACAAGACACGTTGCAAACGGGCTTACGACAAGTTGAACGAACACGATTTACCACAAATTGAGAAATGCCAATCAATCCCGTAGGTATGTCAAAACAAGAATAGTGCGAATAGTGCCAATACAGACAACAAAATACCTTGTCAGTGTATAAGATTTTTCAACTTCCAATGCTGGCATCAATCTATTTTCGGTTTCGTCACCATTTTGCAAAGCAAATGAAACAAGTATCGCAATGTGTTGCTAACACAATGATGCTTCGTTTGGTAGCACTAGAACAGCATTCGGCAGATCCATACACATGGGAATCACTCTTCACTCACATGAGACTATTTGCTATGCATTCAGACCGAATAGCTATGCAAATCAAAATGTTTCCATTGCAATTACGTTAGGCAGACGGGAGCGGGTCGAAATTATGCTTTCAAAATTATGACTTGTAAAATTCTGCCTTTTGAAGCAGAATTTTATAAAACAGAATTTTGAAACCAGAATTAAAAAACAAAAAACGAATTTTGACCTCGCCAGAATTTCTACCCCAACCCTAGGCAGACATCTTATATGCAAATAGTTTACAACTACTTTCACTGCCTTAAACACAATATATTCGCTTGATTATTAACTTTCTCGATTAGGTACGTAGAAAGAGAAAGATATTGTATTAGTACAAATTTTCGAACTCGAGAAGTTAACCAATTCTAACATTAGATGATAGTGGGTATAGAAATTCTGTCCGACTGTCCGTATGTCCCGAGATGTAAAGTCTATAATCGGCTGCCCGGATTTCTTTCATTTTTGAGTTGGATAAAACAAAACCAAGTGATGTCTACATTCCAAAATTTATTTAATACAGAATTTCCAGCTAAAAAGTTCAGCAATAGTATTTGTCAAGCTAAATATTGAACAATTTGTTACTGCTTTGTCTGCACAATTTTTCAAAACACAATCCGCGATACCAATAATCGTTTTTAGTGTCCAGGCTAAGTTTTTCGAACTCACAATAGCGACATTTTCCATACAAAATTGCATATTGTGACCTAGGAAATATTTAGTGTGAAGGTTAAAAATGATTATTGGTAAGGCCCAATTTCTTAAAAATAACCCCACATCTTTAAATGAACGCCAAAGTTTCGTGCGACCCAGTGGTGGACTTTACATTTTGACTGTGCAGAGATGCAATGCTGTATGTCACTTGTTTTCCAATATGGTTGAATTCTTAGCACTGGGCGAACTCTAGTAATCATAGCTCCAAGGAAACCCTGCTACAAAAATTCATTTAGAGGATGCTCAGTTACATAATATGTGCCCAACCCAAACATTCGACGATAACTCTACCTGCCTGTCTCTCAATAATCCGACAATATCGAGTGCAAAACACTTGAAGCAGAGGCCCATCTAAGCACACAGCCGACGATACCAAAAGCAATTACTTTTGGTTGTTTATGTTGCCTACCTTCCCATTGAATACGGTTTCACCGGAAACGTTCGTGCCACCAGCACTCTCTTATTTAATTAATGGCAACACGAATTGCTATACTGTATTTTTAATTTTCCAGTAATAACGGCACACAAAACCAAGCTCTGCAAACAGTTTACTCTTTACTGATGTACGAACAATAAACTAAGACAAATATTTGCTTAGTAATGCTTTTGTCGGAGCGGTTTGCAGCACCGTCGGGATTCGTCTGACTACCAGCTACCAGGGGCATTATATGGCTTTCGGCGGCAAAGCATGTATGCACTGTTTCCCAACGGTATCTGCAATTTGAGTGAGCATCACTGAATTGAAATGCACATGCACACACGACAGATTGTGTGCATGCATATACTTGGGGCGTTTATCCCTTTGCCAATTTGGCCACTAACGACTGACCACCAATACCAATTAGGACTTTGCACTGCCCGCAATGACAGATGCTTCATATCGCCCGACAGACCACTACTTCATTATCCAAGCAGAGACGACTCATTTGGTCAATGTGGGGCCATTAATTGATCGCTTGCGGAATGTACACCGGATGTGTGAACTTTTGTTATCTACCTTTCATCGAAACCACGCTGTCATCAATAGGAATTGTCTGCGGCTGGCTATCAATCTACTGGTAAGTTACACGGTGACACAAAAGCGTATCCACCCACCGCCGCCGCCGCACCGTTGCCGTTTGCAAAATCATCAAGGCTGTTTTCCTATATCCACTTCCTGACGTATAGGAATACCTAAATGGGTATTCCATCACCGAGCTCGTCCTTGCGCTCAGTTTATTATAAATGCAATTATGCGGCAAACACACCTATACCCCGGAACCTACATCCACATCCAGACACCGGAACAATGGAGGGTTAAACTTTTAAATTTGATTTGGTCACGTATTTTTGATTGTCTTGAAAGCCCCCACAACTGTTTTAGCTGAACGGTGTTCTCCTGTATACACATGCACTGTTGTGTCCTCCCTGGGTGCGGGATTAGCTTCTTGGATTAAAGGTCACGTAATTTATAGAATTTTGGCATTTATTTTGGATTGATTTTGGAGACGCATAATGGCTGCCAATATATTATAATACACGACTCGTGTATTTTGCTGAGCGACTTGTTTCGTTGCGTTTAATTTGGTTAAAGGCAAAATCTTTATTAAAATATAGATGGGAAGTTTTTCGTCATCCAAGAGCGAGTAACGAGCTCATCCGATTTGAATATGAGAACCCATTTGGGTCTACGCCTCTTCGGATAGTCTTGAAAAGTTGCTCTTTTGGGGCTGTGTTTAGGTATTCTACTTTAAGGTAGGTATATAGAAAGGAAGAAGGGACCCAAATTTTTTTTTAATTGTGAAGCAATTTCGTCAAAACATTGAGGAATAAAGTATCACCTTCTCGCGATGTCTGATGGAAGCCTGGCAAAACAACGCTTAACAAAAAATGGGAAATTTGACCCATTGACGCAACAATCGAACTTATAAACTTTGGTAGCTTTTCGTCAAAAATGGCACTAGATATCTCAAATAGACGACATATTCGAAAAGAGCGAACGCGAAACATAAGTCTACAAACACAGCTCAAAAACCTCATTTTGACGTACCTATACATCAAACCAATTCTTGGGCGACGTTACGTCTCAGCTTCATAGCGAAAACAGTGGGAAAATTCATTTATAAACGCCACTAATAACCCATAAAGTAGATAAAACGTCAAAGTGTTTACACCAAGCCCAAAACACACTTCATCGAAAACAGAAGTTTTCCCATACCTACATATTTCAGTTTTCAAAAAGAGTCGTTTGCACTCGTTTTCCAATCGTTGGGTTGTTGGAACAAACACACCTTTTGCAATATCCAGCAAAATGGCTGACCAAATGTCACAACTCACGAATTAAAATCATTTCCCACAATTAATTGATGGGCTAATATTTTTTTTGTAGGCGCAGTGGCTTAGTGGTTAGTGTGTTGGACTACTAAGCGAGGGGCTCAGGTTCGAATCCCGCGAAAACCCAAATTCCAACTTAGGGTTTTTTTCCGCTGCGCCACCTCTCGCGAATGTCTGACAAACATCCGAGAGTATAACTGTCTTGAAAAAGCTTCCCAACTAGCCGTTTGGAATCGGCATAAAATTGTAGATCCCTTCCATTCGTTCCAAAAATGAAAACTCACACAAAACGAATGGTTGTGAGAAGCTAGGCCCAGGGTCCCTACGACCTGTAGCGCCAACTATTTTTTTTTTTTTTTTTTAATATTTTTTTCAATGCACTAGATCCATTTTGTTTGTTAATTAATGCGATCGAAATTTTTAACCACAAAAGTTTGCACCGAAATATAACGACTAGTGTCTCACAGCTGATTGAAACGTCAAACGACGTTGCAGAATTTGTTAACCCTTAAGCAATGTTCAGACGATTGATTGCCAGATGTGACAATATTGTCCGATCCGTCAGTGAAAAATATGTCCGAAACATCTTGCGATTGTTTGAACTTACAATTTTGTCTACCAGTATTTGAAGAAAATTCATTCTCAGCCCGCCATCTGTCAATTAAATTCTCAGGTATCTGCCAGTCGTCTGAACATAGAATTGTATATTACTTGCCGGATGTTTAGGATATTTGCAGAGTCATTGGCCATTGTCACAGGGGCTGTGGCCTGTGGAATGACATTTGAAAGAAACAAAATTAAGTTTTGGTGCTTTTTTTTTACAACGTTTCTGTAGATTAACAACAAAGCGGATCTGGGAAAAACATCTTATAAGACTAAGACTGACAGACACAGATGCCTGTAGAGAGACCACAGTCAGTTTTTATGCCAAAAATTTGACTTATAAGATCCATCCTTGTAAATTGAAGAGCAGAACCCTCGTGGGCTAAATGTATTTGGGCGGTGCCTATATAAATGTTGTTACTTGTTTTTCGAGCCTTTGAACTTTCGAAAAGCACCGCTCTTTTTTGTTTATTTGACTGTGGCTCTTAATAAGACTATCCTCGTCCTCGAAGATCAATTTAGTGCTCTATCTCAATGCCCATTTATTTTAAAGCACACCGTGAAATTCCTTGCAGATTATGGCCTAACACAAAGCTTTCTTCTTTCTTAGATTGGCATGGTGACAAAATATTTCTCGAATTCAAGCACTGTACGAGTGTACCATAAGGATTTGCATATTTTTGTTTCTTTTTTTGTATAATCTGTATTACATACTGAGTATCTTATTATGCATACTGCTTACATAACTTACTTTGCTTCCCTGACTGGCTGTTAACACTCATAACGACGCGACGTGGATATCTAGTGAGACAGGCCAATAATGTATAACATAAATCATGTCGCATGTGTAGTACGTTTACACAGATCAAATCTGAATAAAATAGGAAACACAAAGCAGAAATATAAATGAGGCATGCTACCTTCTGCAAACAAGGAGTTTTTTTTTTTTTTGTTTTCTAGTTCAAATTCCAATTGCCTTGTGTTTCTTTCCTTTTCCATTTTGGGCCATAAAGTGGGTTGTAGTAATGTATGTAAATCGTTGCAACCACTCTAAAACTATAACCAAACACACACATGATTCTCAATCTGCTCCGTAGACAGGATATGATCAGACAATTTTAATGGGCGGTTAGTAATAAACACACATTTATGTCACTTACCAAAACACCTGCTTGTATAAGAAGTAAGAATAAGTGGACATTTATTTAACCTTTGCCTTGGCTTACCTGAAATGAAAAATAAATAAATGACATTCGTTATTGAAGATTGAAGACAGTTTGATTTAATACTTTTTAAGGTTAAGTATATAATAAGGTCTGTCCCAATAAGTCACAATCGACCGACGCCCTTCAAGCCAACATAACCAATGAGCCATCGTTTAAATCCAGCCGGATCCGTGCGACAGAGTCATTAAAATTGGACAGGTCGGATTTGTTCTACTATAAATTTAGGGACGTGTACTTACTAGAAAAGTTCTTAAAATAAACATAAGAATTCTAGAAGCAAGAATGGCTTATCACCAGTTTTGACCGACACGTGCTTGACTTAGGCACAGATCGTTTAGAACTTTGAAATGGAATAAAACAAAGATGATTTTTTTTAGATTACCATGAAATCTACTTCATTCGAAAGATAATCTTCTGGCATTATAATTTAAATATGGTTTCTGGCATATGGCCGCCACGGCTGGATCGGACGAAGTCTAATCTGGAGGTCCAATTTTCCCACAGAAAATAGTCAAGCGGCGTTAAATTGCACGATCTTGGAGACCAATTCACGGGTCCGCAACGTGAAACTATGCGGCTACCAAAGGTTTCCTTCAATAAATCAATTGTGGCACGAGCTGTGTGACGTGTTGCGCCGTCTTGTTGAAGCCACAGCTCCTGCTCATAATGGCTGCGCAATTGATGAATGAAAAAGTCAGTTATCTTGGCTCTATAGCGGTCACCATTGACGTATCCATTCAACCAAAAGTGAGCTTCATCGTTAAACAAAATTCGCTTATGAAAATTGAAGTATTGCGCGATACGTATTTCGAACAGAACCTTGATTTTCAAAATAAATTGGCACAATTTGGAAGCGTTGTTCAGGCGTCAGTCTATTCATGTTGAAATACCAAACCAAACTAAAAATAAATCACTTCTTGACAGCTGACGAAATGGCTGCCAGTTAAAATAGTGTTGCCAACTTAAAGTTCTTTACCTCTAAAAAAAGCACCCTCTATGTATATGATCTATTTTTTAAATTAATTTTTATTAAATTCTTTCTTTCACAACTAGTGTCTCACAGCTGATGGAAACGTCAAATGAAAACTAATTGGTGTCCGGTCTCCGGTGTGAATACATGACTATTGACTAGTTTGCAACGAAAACAACTTTTTTCTTTTCGGCTGGGTGTGAATATGCAACATATCATGATCATCCGAATAAGGTAAAACTTAAAAATCAATGTAACCGAACTTAATGCCACCGGGGATACTGTCGCAAGCGACATCTACAAAGAGAAAGAAAAGTAATGGACTCAAAACACAACATTGTGGAACACCACCTACCACAGCAGACGTGTTTCTTGCTCGTAGATTCTAGTCTAATTGTTGACAATAAGCCCAATAAGAATTGACGGTATCAAAAGCAGATTTAAGGTCGAAGACAAATACGTACAGCTTCTTTTTATTTTCTATAAAACGTTGTGCGTTAATATCTGCTGATCACCTGTCGGCAAATTACGTCGAAAGTCAGCCAGCATTGCTTAATATTATTTTTGTTCGACTCAGAATATTTTCTAAACGATCTAAAAGATCTAAGCATTGAAATTCATCTAGTTTTTTTTTTAAATGCCGCATATTTTAGAGGTTTTAAAACGTACCGGAAAAGCCTCACCGACAGCGCTGCCACTTTGCTACGATCGTAGCAAAACTGCTACGCGATTTCCAATTTGCTACGCACTCTCCCTAAAAACGTCTATTTTCCTCCTTTTTTTTTGAAGCACGAAATGTCAACATACATCTTGGAATTTTTCTTGAAAAAAAAAAAAATAAACGAAAGTATATTTAATCTTTTCTACCATACCCAACAAGTACCCATTTATTCGCATGTGGTAGCGTTTGAATTTGACTGGAATTTGTTTGTTTACAGTTTTGTAAAATATATAGTTTACCAACCATACTTGTACTAGTGACTGAAAACATTTACTTTGAATAAGGTGTTTTTCTTTCGTTTGTTTTCGAAAAAAAAAATATATTTTGTCCTTTTAGTTTTTCTACGCAATTTGCTACGCACATTTTTTCCCTTACCGAGGAAGATCGGAACCTGATGCTTTAAATATTGTATTGGGCGCAATACACAAATTGAGAAGGAAAATATGTTCCCCTTTCCATCTAATAGTTTTTGACAGATTCTATCACAGTAATTGAAGAACTTGATAAATGAGAAAATGTGTTTTTCCATTTCCCACCTAACCATGTTAACATATTCATATTCGTAGATAAATTCATCATGTTTTTGACGTGTCAATTGGAATTATTTAAATTGAAACATATATGTGCGGTTGAGATAGAAATGCTGGGGCATCCTTTCTGTACCACACACCCAAAGTAAACTGTAAACATTTAATTTGCAACTCTGCAAACGATCGACCTCTAGGCTTACCATCAAACAAAATGGTTACTTAGAGACAGTCAGCTAACGAGTTCTCTGAATAATTGTGCGAACTTCTGAAAGGCAATCATCGCGGCGGCAGTACGCCGCCCTCCGTATAGCAAATTGAAAATAAAAACAAAACCGCAGGATTCAGTCATGCCTTCGATGAGATTGTTTGCTCCGTTTACTTTACCACAAAAGGGGAATAAATTATTATTTACAAACAGCCAGATAATTTGCATTTCAGAACATTATAATTGGCCAAGGATCGACCCAGGTATGAGTTAACCACCAACTAATGGGATATTTTCAACTTCCAAATAGGTATACGGACCGCAAGCAAATGTTTTGTTGGAGTTGTAAGGCTCGTTAATAATTTAGTAAAGGTGCTGCCTGCTATTAACTTTGAAACCATTAACACCCTAACACCGTTGCGGATTTTCTCGCGTTAGAAGGGCAATTTCGCGATGCTTATTTTTAATCTGAATTTGCATATTATTATATACCTAATTTTGTAATGCGTTTGCCATTTATTATTCATGTCGGAAAGTGAACGCACCAATTCGTCTGAATCACTTTTGGTTTCCTAGGGGATTTTCAAGTAAGTGGAATGAAGCTCGACAATTATTGTTGCAAAAAGTCACAGATAAGTTCGACAAAACTGAAGAGAAAAAACTAAACGGAGAACACGATTGTCAAACTGGTACTCAGAAAAATAAAAAATTGTGAAGCGAAGAATTTGAAATTTTTAAAAAATGTCAGAATAGTTCTAACAACAGTTTTTGATAACAAGAACAAGTTTCGGATTGCGTGTCGAAGTTTAACTGTTGAAACAATCACTGAGAGGGGTCTCTATTCTCCAACCAAAGTGTTTGCTAACAAGGTCGTGGTTCTCTAAGAAAGAGCACGCATGAGAACTCAGCACAATTTACCAACACCAAATGTCGAGGGTGTCACCCCATTTTAAAGACAAACATTGTTACTTCCCCGGTATCCCCTATTCAAGAATATATCGTCGCCTCCACTCCACCTTCGTCAGCATATTCATCAAATGGGCCTAGAACAATTGGAATGGCGCAAGCTCTTTGATTCACCCAGTAGCTGAGTTACAGACCGAAATGTATCTTTATATCAATCATGATTCCACTTTGGGGTAACTGCCTTACGACTTACAAACAAAAAAATCGTTTTATTGGGAATATTCACATGTGCGGCGGCATGTAGGACAAATATGGATTGCTTTCGACTGTGTAATTAACGTATTTTCTCAATCAAGCCACTTACCAAAAGGCATTATACCTTCATTATTATGATCTCGCCCACCACAAGCTAAAGCTCATAATGTAAAACAGCATAGTGAGAGAAAAGCTTATCGTGCTATTCTTAACCAGATGTTAACTTAAGTCGCCTCCATTCCAAAATAATTGGCTGTACAAAAAGACACCTGGAAGGGGTTTAGCGGAACCATAAACTTTATGAAGTGAAGGGTGGTTAACAGATAAGTGTTAGAAATGGGGTTTCATAAATACTTTAATAAGAAACCTTGAAGCGAAATTTGTATTTGAAGCAATCGGAAACTTGGACCATGTCAGGCAAATGTAATTATCCAATATGTTGACAATATTCTTTTATTTTTGTTCAATAAAGTAGGTAGGTACCTACTAAATGCATTTCAATAAACCGGTAGCTATTATTAAATCAGTATTTTTGGGTCACCTGTAGCTCTTTAGAGTGCGAACTACTGTACAGGGTAGTAGTAGTGTAGTTTTTGAGAGACATTTTTTTTAAATGCATGTATAGTTGTTAGTTTTGTAGGCGCAGTGGCTTAGTGGTAAGTGTGTTGAACTACTAAGCGAGGGGTCCAGGTTCGAATCCCGCAAAAACCCAAAGTCCAACTCAGGGTTTTTTTCACTGCGCCACCTCTCGCGAACGTCTGACAAACATCCGAGACTATAACTGTCATGAAAGAGCTTCTCAATCGGCCCGTTTGGAACCGGCATAAAATTGTAGATCCCTTCCATTCGTTCCAAAAATTAAAAACTCACACAAAACGAATGGTTGCGAGAAGCTAGGCCCTGGGTCCCTACAGACCTGTTGCGCCAACTATTATTATTATTATTATAGTTGTTAGTTGTAAATACTTTTGCTCGGTAAGTTTTTTTCCGAAACAAATTGGAGTAAGGAAAAACAAAACAGGGAGCGGGTCGAAATGCAGCTTATTCTGATATGTTCCAATTATCAAATACATAAAAAACTATTTTAAATTAAGAAATAATTGAATTGAACGATAAAACAAACATACAATCTACTATATAAAAATAAGTCGGGTTTTCCTTCCTGACGATATAACTCCAGAACGGCTTAACCGATTTGAATGATTTTTATTTTGTTTTGTTAGTCTTAGATCAGGGATGGTTTATGAAAAAAGAAAAGTCGAAAAATTCTCAACAGTTGGCGTTGTAGGCACATATTTCGTTTTTCATGGGGAAATGCACTTTGAAAAAAATATAAACTGGATAGAAATCGAGTAGTTTCAAATACAAAAAAAAATATTTTAAATTTTAAAAGCAATATTGTTGTTGTCAATTATTTTAATGATTTTCCAAGCAAATTGTTGTTGTCAAAAATTTTGAACTTTATTTTTTAATATACGATATAGCTAGCTACCTAATAAGTTTGTTTATGTTTACTACGTTACATTAAGTAACTTTTTGAAATGAAGTAGATACTTTGATTTGTTTGTATCCATCATTTTTGTTTGGGAAGTACCTACAAATTTTCAATATCCTTGCATTTGAATAGGTGGGTAAGTTCAAATGGAGGGGTGATTGAGTGAGATGACGAGGACAATGATGACAGGCAACAGGAGTTGCTGAGCGTTTTGAGTGTTCACTAAGGGGATGTTACGAAAAATGAATGAGTAACAATCATGGTTACTATGCTCATTCATGAGTAGGGTTATGGGGAGGGCAACTCAAAGCTACCATAACACCTTCGGTACCGGTGTGGAGAGTGAAGGGAGAAGGCTTACCAACCAAGTTGATAGGTGTGGTTAGTTTTCTTCTAGGCTGTTAAAGTTACAAATATTTCTTTTAGAGTTAGTGTTTATTGATGGCGAATAAAGTGCGCAGTTGGGCATGATATCACCTAATCGTCCAATACACGATGCATTCAACCACGAATTGCAAAGAGAACAACAAAACAATACGATACTGCAGCAATAGCCGAAGCAGTTCGTAAAAATGTTCTGCAATTGAATCGACAACAAATGATTGCGTATGACTCGTTGATGGAAGCTGTGAACAAAAGAACTGGTAGCATTTACTTTCTGGGTGCTCCCGGAGGTACTGACAAAACGTTCTTAATTTCATTGCTTTTGGCACGGATTTGATCTCAGCATGAGTTGCCGTGGCATTGGCTTCATCTGGAATAACAGCAACTTTGTTAGAAGGCTACCGAACTGCACATTCAGCATTGATATTGCCACTGAACATGCAAATCAACCAGACACATTCTTGAAAAATCGAAGAAAAAATGCGAAGATTTTACAATGATGCAAATTGATCGATTGGGTCAAATGTACGATGGCCCCACAAAAGGTCAATGGTGGCGGTGGACAGGACGTTGAAAGATCTTCGTGTCAATCAAAACATTTTTTGAATAGCCATGGTTGTATTATCCGGTGATTTTCGGGAGACTCTTCCAGTTTTCCCACGATCAATTGCAGCTGACGAACTAAATGCGTGCTTGAAAGCATCAAATTTGTGGCTTCATGTCAAGACACTCCGATTGACGAGATCAAACTGCAGATGTGTTTTCGAAGCAATTGTTGGACATTGGTAATGAAAAGATTGCAGTTGATATCTCGACCGGGCTTATCACTTTGCCCACTGATTTCTGCCACATGACCGATTCTAAGGAAGAGCTCATTCGAAGTGTTTTTCCGGGCATACCGCAGAATATAGAGGAGAAGATGTGTTGATTCCACGCATCCCGATGATTCCAACGGACTTACCATTCGAATTCAAACGACTGCAATTTTTTACTACAAATCTTTGCATTGAATGTTAATATCATCTATTTTACAGGAAAATAAAAGGCATTGAATTAATTTGAATTACTGACAAATTTTATTTAATCACCAAACTAAGTTTAAATCGAAAAAAAAGCTTCAAATAGATAAAAATTAGGGGGTACGAAGTTCACCAGGTCAGCCAACACCAGATGAACCGCATCAATTTCTGCAAATATATTTCATTTCGTCGATGGTGGATCAGCTGAATGTGCGGTGCAATATACAGGGAACACAACAGTTAAAGAGACGAATTATTGAACAGTTGCAAGCAATTTTTCATTTAGAAAATCATTGTTTTTCACATGGGCAGCTATACGTTGCGTATTCACGAGTTGGGAAACCATCCGCTTTATTTGTGTTAACGTCAGACCAAAAAACAAAAAATGTGGTTTACCAAAGAGCAATTCAACGAAACGGATAATTTGCGGACACGTATAACGCTTCGATTCAGTATTTACTTTGGATTCACTTTCATTTTTTACTTAGAGAAGTTCAACTAAATTACACTTCATTTTTGTAATCGTGATGTGAAATGAAATAAATACAAGAAAAAAATAATAATTTTTCTTCATCTTTTAGTCCTCAAACGAAATGTTACAAAAAACGAAGCCATCTGGTGGCGAAACGGAGTTCGTCGGGTTTGCTAGTTTTATTTAAAAAAAAGAAGCAATAAAAATTATTTAAATATTGACAAAAAAAAATGAAATAAAACTACCTACATCTATTAAAAAAAATGCGAATTTTATTAAAAAAAAAAAAAATTAGGCAAAGAAAAGTTAAGAGTTAAAAACGAAAATTAAAACCAAAAAGTTTGAAAAAAAAAATACAAATTAAAAAAAGGAAAAGCAATATGTTCTCTAAATCTCTGATTTACAAAATTCTGCATACAATGAAAAAAATGGTTCTTAAAATGCTCAAAGCGCACAGAATTTTGAATGCGGAACTTTGTTTAGCAAATTCTGACCCTTCCCCAGAAAGGTAGGAAGATGGCAGACAGACAAGATTGCTGGTCTGCTCTTACTAGCCATGCTGATTAACTGTCAACGGTGTAGACGTAAGCACTACAGGTTGTTTAGCTTCTATCGTCTGTAAAATATAGCCTTGGGAGAATACTAAGCTACGAGGGTTGTAGAAGTTGATCTTACCAAACCATGCGCTCCGCCGGAGATCTTTTCCGGTCACTAAGGCTGCAGAACAGAGTTCTAACCACTAAGCGCTGGAAAGTGTCGAGCTACCAGGCACTTGAATTGACTATTTCGATTTACTCTCACAAAAGAACAACTCGTTTTTAAGGAACGCATGTGGAAACACCTTAGAATTTGTTTCTTGCTTTTTTCCGTTTTATCAAGCAGTGTGGTCTGAGTTCAACAAATCGAAGAGAACACTAATGCACCAGGTAGAGGCAGGCTCTTAAAAATGGTTTTGAAAACTATGCCCGCCCAGCTCATGCCTACAAATTTCCATATTATTGCCGCCTGCTTCGCTTATATCGGAAACTTTTAAAATAAACGCCATTCACTCAAAACTACTGAAATTTTCTGAATCACTGCCCACTATTCTTATTTATAGTTCCCCATTCAACAATTTGCTTTGTTTTGCAAAACGCCTGTGTAAGCAGATGCTGCACATATGATTAGGTACATCGTAAATGCTGTTCCTACTCAAATAATAAAACACTCGCATTTGTTTGGGAAAAATCAGCAACCACCGGATTAAGCACAACATCAAATCAAACGATAAGCCCGCACGAGCACGAATCGTAAGAAAATAATGTCTTCGGGCGAAGAAGAAGAAAAACGAAACCCACACAGAGATAAATTGCCAACAGAAGCGCCCAACTCTTGTTGCAAATTACTTAAATGAATTCCTTTGAGAGGATATAAAAATTCGGCACATACTGATGGCTGAGCGCCGAAATAATTATCCAGCAAGGATGGATGGATGGCTAAACTTTTTAATAAAATTCTTTGCACTTTTTTTTCTTCCAGAGAACGCGCTTAAGAATAATTTCCAAGAGAGAGAGAGAGGAATTTTTCATAAAGTGTTTATAAGTGTATATTCCTTGTGAAGTCTTACCTATGCGGAGAAAACATTTCCATCGTGACTTGAGTTTCCTAATTTCGGGCGAAGAATTTTTACCCTACACGGTTCATCTTTCCTTGCTGTACTTAAACTTAGCAAACGGTTGTTTCGGGAAACAAATTCATAGTTGACGGTGAGGTCCATTACGCAGTCCACCGAATAGGAGTAGATACTACTAAAAAAACAAACCTAAAGTGGTGTGCGAATTAAAAACGCTCTTCTGCCTCGGCCTTCTACAACAGCAAGTCTAAGGACTTTTATTAGCATTTACGAACGTTCTTGCCTCTAATTATGGTTCGTGGCTGGTGTCATTTTACCAAGTGCGACGTCGTCGGCGGCGGCGGATATTTCCCCATGACCACTCGACGGTTATACTGTTATACCCTTAGTCGTTGTCGTCGCACGCCGCTGTCCGCTCGCTGGGTAATTATCCTTTACAATGGGAATTGCATTATGCGGGTATAAATTCGTTAACATAGTACGTGCTACGTGATGGCGTTTCCTCTCTTTTTTTGTGAGCCTGCTGGGGTGATATCCTTCGTTGAGTCCTTTCAATTCGTACAACATTGCACTCCGAGATGTCGGAGGTGTAACCAAATACAAACAAATGCAAATTAAATTTTAGACAAAATGTTCCTATTTTCTGTTTATTCTCGGGGAAATTGTTTGCACGGGTAGGTACATTCAATTAAAACAGTTTCATTAACTTTTCATTATTCAATTGCGAGAGTGTTGCAAAGTCGACGTTAACCTAATTAACTAATTTTAAAACCAGTTAGGCGTGCAGTTGATATTCTTTTGTGAAAGGCAAGACTTATTTCTCCCTCTCTGCTCTCATTTAGGGAAGGCGGGAATAAACATGAGTACCAATGCAAATATACACAACAATGAACATAAAATAGAACCTAGTGTTAAAATATTTTTCTGGAGAGAATGATGTACGAGTACGTATACAATGTGAATTGTAACTGTCCCAAGGGTGCAATAGCTGCTGAACATTTTTTAATTCAAAATTAAAATAACGCTATAAATTGAGCCGTGTAGTTTTTGGAGCTACAAATATATGTACCTACCTATTCAATCAACAATTAAAGTTTCTTTTGAAAAAATGCACTGTCTGGCCTACACCGACTTCACTTTGGAGATTAGTTTTCAATATTTCCCAATGTCGTTCAAGCGTAAAGGGAATCATTTCGTTCCGCGGAGGTATGATAGTGACTTTCTGTTAAGATTTCGAGCGAAAAACAGTTGGCAGTGTCAAAATAAACTATGATTTGAAAGGACAATTTAGCTGAAAATCGTGTATTAATATTTGGAATATAGCCACCATTTAATTTTTAGAGTTTCATCGAAATCGAAAATGAGGTTTTCGAGATATGAGCAGTTTTCAAAATTATCGTTTTCTGTGATTCGAATTGAGAGTTAAGGACGCAATAATTTTGAAAACATATATTTTGCTCTTAGTATGCATTTTGGTATAAATTGTTACTGCCTTTTTTAGGCAAGCTAAAGAAAACCACATTTTTAGAAAATTGTTTTTGTCATAAGTTCAATGTAGGATAATATAGAGAAAAGTTGTGTCTTCTATTAATTTTATGAACCTACAATTTTATGAACCGTTTTCGAGATACGACCGAATTTGAGAGTATGCACTCATGTTAAGGCTGGCCAGATGTCCTCTTTTAAGAGGGCATATCCCCTTTTTATCTAAAAAAAAATAACCCTCAAAACTCTCCTAATGCATTTCTGAAATACTTTGAAAACCTAAGACACCAATGCTATAGATTAATAGGCCTTTTTGTCAGTTCTGCTTCGTTTGTTAAAAAGATCAATAACAACGCCTTGTCTTAAATCATTCGGAAAACTACCAGAAAGGACACTCAGGTTGAAAGATATTTCAAAATATCCACAATATTGTCAAAAATATTTTTATTATTATTATTACTAATATTTATTAATATATTAATAAATTGGTCTAAAAATAGAAAAAAGCTTCTTAAAAAAATTATTGTCTCGCAATCCGTTGATTCCAATAACAATTACATACATGCATTTGGGCTATTTCTTTGAATAGCCTGTGTTGTCCAACTGATGCAAAGGATTTATTACATTCATTAGCTACCTCAGTAGGTTCCGGAACATTAATGTTATCGTTTCTTAACGTAAAAGTATTATTTTGTTTGGTTACGATTAATGATGTCATTAACCACTTTCCATTCATGTTTAACAATTCCCTGTGGAGCTCTTACGTGATTATGGTAGTAATTATCACGACATAAGTCAGCGTTCTGTGGATGTTTTCCACATTTTTTAAGCAATTCGGGCTTTTGTCTAATTTTTCTAAGAAGAAAACCCCAAGGGTCGAGTCACCACTTCTCAGCAATCGTACGAACAACAATCACGTGAATTTGTGAACGTGAACGTTTTAAGATTGTGTCATGCGAATGCTCATGAAACGTAATTTCTAATATGACATGGTAGTTGTACTAGAATAAGATTTAAAAATGTAATAGTGCAAACTTCAAATAAATGTCATTGGGAAAACGAATTCAGTAATCATCTGTTTATTTTCTGGGATCAGTGAAGCAATCTAACTTTGTAATTTCCTCAAAAAATATATTATAGGCCGTATAAAAGCTTTCTTGAGAGTACACGTACACCTCTTCCCAATTTTCGAAACGTAGAAAATTATTAAGCAGTGGATAGTTCGATTTTACGCAACTCACATAGCACTTTCGGTTATTGTCATTTTTACTTTCTAATCCAGACTTCCGCTAATCCAAAAATAAAAAACAAAAATGTGCCAAATACTTATATATTTACTTATTTTCTAACCTATAACAAATTCAAAGTGGAGGTTAAAAACAAATCTGTGGACTTCTATCAAAAATTAATTCTTTCTCACCGACACATGACAAAATTTAGCTACAAGTTTATGGCTGAATTAAAATTACTAAAAACAGCTTCATAGAAAAAAGCAAAATTTTGTCGCTACCGGAAAGAATACGAGTGCTTAAAACAGACATACCCTTCCTATGTCAACAAACTTTCCCTAAAGCACATGTGTTCCATCATTCGAAACAAATATTCTTGCTTATTTATTAACCAGCGCTCAAGGGATTATATAGCTAAATTTGTTTGACAACCAAAGGAAAGCTGGGTGGGATTGTTTGAATTCATAAATAAAGGGTTCCACCGCAAACAAGTTCCTGCCACCTCAACCCCATCCGAAAACCATGTCGCAATATCAAGTGGGTACACAAAGCAAGTAAGAGCCTTAAATGATGAATATCTGCAACTCATTACGTTTTCATTTAATTTTCAAAATTAAAACTTCCAGCAAACAAACGAACGACAGGCAACTCATATTTTTTTAAACGTTTGATTCGGCAACCTACCAGCACTGTAGGTTGATGAGTTCCGGCACTGAGTCGGCACCAGCAGGAGCAAGGAGCATCCCGCAGGGAGCTCAGCAATCCATATCAATAGCTGACTTCAATGGGGAACCGAAGGAGACATGACGACACTACGCAATGATTTGTTGATTTTGGGCATCGTTATCAAGAAAATGAAGCGTGTACGCCTCATTTGCAGATAATGAAATATCGTTGGGTTATATCATTTAGGGGATGCAAGGCTTGCGCTAATTACATTCATTTGTCAGGGATAATTCGTATTAATTTGCGGACGAGATTTACTTGAGAAACAAAGTCCTAATGAATTACACCGCGAAGGATACAATTAATTAATGAAGCACAACTGCGGAAGGTGCAGCGAAAGGCAATGGGCGTTTCGATCGATCTAAGACAGTCAAATTTAGGCCGCATACATTTTCCTAAACCTGGTCCCAGGCAGGATTTCTATTTTTTTCTCATTTTATCTTCTTGGGCGTGGATTTTTTCTTTTGCAAATTAAATAGGAATAAAAAAGATTTGCAGGGTCTTTATGGAGGTTTTGCCTTTTCAAATCGGAATACATGAATATTTTATTTGAATTAGATTGGTGGTATCTTCATTTGATTGCTTCTCGCCGAGTGCGGGTGAGGGATGTAGCTTTTTGTTGTAAAAGGCAAATTCATCTCACAGATTACGAACTTCAAACAATGGAAATTGTTTGCCGGAACTGCGGCCAGTCCATTCAGTTACGTTGATATATTGCTCCTGTGGCAGTAGCAAACCTTGTGCAATTATATTAGAGACTGCACTTAGCCAGGGTATTACCTCTGACTGCGGCGGAGTAGGAATTTTCAAATGTTCGTTAGGGTCCATGTAACGAGTCTCCACGCGGGTAGTTGCCCTAATCAGGTGCAGGTCGTGTCTGCTTGTGATTTTTGTTGCCGCTGAGTTTTGGTGAATTTATATTACAGGCGGGGTAGTATCTGGGGATTCGATATAATTTGGGTACCTTCCTTAAAAGTTGGAATCTGTTTTCAATAAGTACGTTTGGTATCCTCTTTTTGAGGGTGTACCTTTGTAGCTGTTCGGTGCCCGCAGGGATATACGTTGATCGAACGCTAGAAACCTAAACTGAACATAGAAACAAATGTGAATGATGTGATGTCAAACTGAAGGTTAAAAACCAAGGCCAGGGGAAGGAAATATCTTTATCGCCGAAGCGATATAAAGTCCACTGTTCAGCTTGATGCATACAAATGGGATGAAGGGGACATTATTATTCTGACGAGGGCTGGAGGAAATAGTACCCCAAAATTTGTTAAGGAGTGGGGATTTTTTCCCTGGCAACAGTCAAAAGTTGGGGATTTCATCCATGAGTTTTTGGGGGGCTTGTTTTTTACTTACGTATTATGAAATATGTACGCAACCCCATGCTCGGGGGCAACTGTTATGTTTGGGTGGTTATTTACTTGTATTTTTGATTTGATTTTACAATTGTCAACTTGTTTTATTTAAATATAACGAACCATGTTTGAGAGTTTATTTCACAACATTTTTGGGCACTCATTTCATCTTTGATTGTGAAATTATTTTGGAATCAAATTATTTCAATAAACAATAAAAAAAAATCCTCGCCCAGTACTACTAATAGTTGTAGTCGTATTTAAAATTTGCAAACCGCAGTTTAATTTGTTCGAAAACGGCTGTAACGTTTTCAACCAAAATTGATATTTCAGCTCAAGTAGGTGAGGTTAACATGACTGCATAACGGTACTTTTGATGTTTGGGCATAATATGAGATATTAACTCGAAAGCGTCGAAAACGGTCCATACAATTGCAACAAAAATTTATTCCCAAGGTAATATGGTAATTTATAACTTCAAACAGGAAACTCAGTTTTTCTCTATATTTATCATAAAATGTATTTAAAAAAAAAAGTATTTTTTTTTTTATTTGGTTTTCTTAAGTTTACCTGGAAACTGTACGAACGATTTTGACGAATATGAATACTTAGAGTACAATTATTGTTTTCAAAATGATTGCATTCCTCATTTTCAATTCGAATCACCGAAAACGCTAATTTTAAAAAATCTTCATATCTCGAAAACCCCATTTTCGATTTCGATAAAATTTTTAAAGCCAAGTAATGTTTAAATACCGAACAATAACATGTACCCAGTTTTCAGATACATAGTTAAGCAATAGTCGATTTCAAACTAAACATTTCCATATTTGTTACTGTTTTGTCTGCATAATTTTACAAAAACCGCTCTCGAACAAATATTTAACAAAAATAATATTTCCATGTTAAAAACATGTAGCAGCCTCAATAACAAAAAGTAAAAAAAAAAAGTTTTTTTAAACCTACAACAAAAAAGAAGAACCGAAAGCGTTAATAGTTCTGCAAAGTCTGTCAATCTCAAATAATAAAAGTGGTTGATAGGGGAAGCTTTTAGGCGCTGCGAGTTTTTCCCTTTATGAGGCACTCCTTCAAAAAAAATTCTGGTTTAACTACTTAAAAGAAATTGTCGAAAGAGGCGGTTCTTTTATTCAAAATGTGCAGTGGGATGAATGCAGAAAGGATGTATTGTCGAAATTCCTTTGATGAACGGTGCAGAGCAAAACATATCACCAGCACGACGTTCGTGCAACGTGGCGCAGCAGAAAAATGTTTTAAGGTGTAGATCAACCCTGAAAGCGCTTGGTCAGCACTTTAACCACTACAAACGATATAAGTACCTATACTAATCTCGCAAATAACCCATTGACTCGAACTAAATAAATAAAACTAAAGAAATTATCCGGGTGCTGCGTCCTATTTTGTCCCAAAATGTCCACGACGTATTAGTGCTTCAACTTAATAGCTTCTTCCCAACCAACCACCCTTTCAATCAATTTGGATTTGTCTATCTGAATAGAGAACGTCCCTTGGAAGACCCATTACGCCCAATTAGCCATAAATGTGACAAAGCCAATTTTAATTACTCTGAGGATATCCGCACAAAAATCCCTCAATCAGGACGCACGCATTAAATATCCTCTAATGTGGCACACTGTATACGTGCTCCATCTGTTAAATAAGACCCAGATATCCGTAGAAACCCATCAAAAGGATGAGAATTCGTTTGGGATTCGCTACAATGGACGATTATATAATATCGAACTAATAACACATCCCTTTACGCCGTCAACAAACACGCAACTTAGTTGCCATTTGACCTACATTGAGATAGGATTTTCTCTTAGCATGCAGTCCATTGTGTTTGAAACTTTATTATCTCGCACGAGGTTGAGTACAAAATAGGCACTTACGACGCGCTAAGATTTAATCAAGTGAACGCTTGTGGCCCGCATGTCTTGAGAAAATCCCACCATCTGCAAACACATAATCGCTGTGAATCCATGCACAACGCTCACATCAGATGTGAGCAGAATGTCACCGACAACGCCCGGGCTTTGACTATAGAAGCACATAAGTTAAACAAGTGTATGATTTGTTTTTATTTTCAATATTCATGCGATGTAGTAGCTGTAAGCCACTAGGGTTATTTGCCACAGTTGAGTTTGCCTTGAGCAACGCAAGATATAAAATATTTACACGATAGCAGGTGTAAGTTTGTGCTCTCAATCAGGCAGCAGCCGACCTATGCCCCGCCACCCTTACACACAGGGCTTCCCTCATCCCCGAAGGCAGTAACGATATATTTATCCAGTTGATGCAATTGATTTGTGCCGTTGGCTATGGCCTGGAATATTTGTGTAGTCCGGAGATGTGTTTCAATTTAAAATCAACTTACGTAACTGTCGTCCCTTCGTGGAGCGATCAAAAAGTCGACAGACAGTGGGACTGTTCTTTCGCTAACCACGAAACTTTATTTATTAATATAAATTCGAGTGAGTGTTTTCACAAATAAAGGGTGGCCGAGAGGAAAAGGTAGCCCAAACACCAAGAATTTTATTCTTTTGGGGATGTTCCATCTGTAACCGAGGGCAAACCATTTGCTAAGCCGCCAGCCCATTGTTTGCGGATTACTGGTGTGCGAGCATAAGAATTCCTTCTATCCGATTAAAGGATTTAGAAGTTGGTAGAAGTTTGCCTTTCTTTGGTCGAGGAAAACAAACTTCTAATGTCGGGCTTAGCCGGCCTTCGATCTATTACAGGGATAGCTTAATGCCCTTGCAAATGAGCAGTCGAAATTATCTCTGGTTTCTGGTTCAGTTGTGGGAGCGCTCAAATCAGACTATACATACAAAAGGAGCGACAACTTAATCATCGATTCGATTTGTCACTGTGCAGACTTATGGAGAGGTTGCGTCGCTTAGCCTTTGTCGTTGAACAGAAGCTTTTTATTTTCGAAAGGGAATTAACGTCTTGATGTCGGATTTAATGGCATCGTTATTTTGCTATATATTCAACTGACAATAAATGCCAAACGTATAAATCAAAGGCAAGAGCGACGGAAATTATCAGGCAAGACGTCGCCACTCGCGCCATAAATGGAAAATAATTCATCGATCCCTGCATTCCCTCTGTATCTACCCATCATCAGCATTGTGATGGGCAGGATAATAGCTTTCGACCTGTTGATGTGAAGGTCGTGTAACAAGAGTTTGATTTATGTTGGACAATATTTACGTTGCATTGGAAAGTAATCCGTGCAATGAATAGCTATATACGTCACGTGCAAATAAGAAACCTATAGTGTGCCGAGTTAAAAGATGCATCTGTCGAACAATAGGTACAAGAGAACAAGAGAAGTCCCATCACTGCAGTGCATAGATGGATAATACTGCCTTTTTCTATTTGCTCTTGGACTTTGCCTCGTGTTTGTCGACACCGAGCAATTGTGTGGATTTCTTCGTGGAGCACATTGACGTTTACATTTCCAATGAATACAATTTACTTTAACTTGAATGTCAGGTTCAGATATGAGGGGGAATCTCTCTCGAGATGGGAAAGGAGTGAAAATGTATAACGTGCTCTTTCCATTCGAAGGAGATTAAATCTAGAAAAATACTTCTTTGACGACCGATTTCGCTAAAAAATATAATAGTTTTTAGAATGAGCTTCTTTCAATTAAAATAAATAGCTGTCGCAACTGGTCCATAAGGGACCCTAGACCTAGCTTCTCACCAATGATCCCAGATTTAGGTCAAAAGAACCAATTTTGACGCTTTGATAATGAGAAACGAAAAACGAGGGACAAGCTTACATAAAGTGGAAAAAATCGAAAACTTCTTTTAAAGTAAATTAAAACGAATTTTCATTGCAAACAAATTTTAAAGTTTACTCAGAATGAAACGTTCATACTAAATGTGCCAGAAAACAACCCCTCGAACGTCTACCTAAGAATTATTATTCTGTATCCGAATGAATTCACTCGATTTGATACTATTACTATTAGAAAAGGAAATCAATGTATAATTTACTCGTATGTAGGTATATTTTTATTTTTTATCTTTATTCAACAACTTTTTTTATTATTTTCATTTAAAGGGAAATGCAAAATGAAAGAGAGGGAACTTTTTTTCAAATTTAGGGGAAAACTAATGCTATGCCCATAAAAAAAAGGGGAAAATAGTTTGCACAGTCTGGCAACACTGAGTTTCTCATTTTTGGGACCGACAACTTTATTCCAAACGGTTAACTTAGTCAATTAAGTAATCCGACTAACTTATAGGCTATTCACACCAAGCTGAAAACCGTGTTTTCCTCGGAAACTCGTCGATCCTTACACAGCGACCACAAACTAGTTTTCGTTTGACTTTTCAGTCAGCCGTGAGACACTAGTCGTTAAGCTTCGGCGCAAACTTTTGTTGCTACAAATTTCGATCACATTAATTAAGAAACAAAATGAATCTAGTGCATTTAAAAAAAATGTTAGCCCATCAATTAATTGTGGAAAATGATTTTAATTTGTGAGTTGTTGTGAGTTGTGACATTTCAGTCGGTCAGCCATTTTGCTGAATTTGCTGAACATTGCCAAAGGTGTGTTTGTTCCAACAACCCAATGATTAGAAGTAGTTTTCGTTTTGTTTTCTTGGAAAACGAGTTTAAACGGCTCGTTTTGAAAACTGAAATATGTATGGGAAAACTTCTGTTTTCTTAGATGTTTTCGAGAGTTTTCGGCTCGGTGTGAAAAGCCTATTAAGCACTAAGCCACGTGACAATATTATATGCGGAATTGACATCAGCACTTTTCTGAAAAACTAAGACCTTGGCAGCGCTTTAAATGATAAGAAAATGAAGCGATTGGTTTGAGTGATAAATAAACAATCATCACGGTGGTCTAGGAGCTAAGCGAAGTAGGCATCCTTTTTATTTTTGTGCCCATTTCATATAACTTTAAGCAATCCAACTGTTATATTTAAATTATGTAGCTTTTGACATTGAAAGTGCAATACAGTGCACATTCATTCGTTTTAAAATCACTAATAAACAATAGTTTATCCTGAGCACCAGTCCAAACGTGTTTGATGTGTAAACATCTAAGCGCCCGTTGTTGGAATAGTAGTAGTAGTAGTAGTAGTAGTGACTTTATTAGTAATTCATTAAAATTTGCAAAATTTTACAATAATTAGTCGTTTATGGTTTGGCGTAAGGCCGTCTACCAGAATGGCAATTAATCTATTTTAAATTATAAATATAGTAACCTAGTAATAATATCTTTAAATAAAAAGTACTGCTCAAAAATCGGCTTCCAATATACGGTTTCTGTAGCGGCTAGCAGCTGAGGCGTAATTGAATAAAGTTTCCCACCCAAGACTGCCGTTTAATAAATTAATAACTTCGTCAAAACTCAGCAAAGATCGTCCGAAGTATCTCGCGCGGAATTCGCTTAAAATGGGGCATCTTCCAATGAAGTGGTATACATCCTCCCTCTCTTTAAGGTTACACAGGTCACATAATAATGGAAGATCGGTTCGATGCGGAATAAAGTATAGATTTACTAATTCACCTCTTAGTTTGAATACTGTGCTTATCAGTTGAAGAGAATAGCGGTTAAGAAGGTAAGTAGATGCGGTTCCCTTGAGGTTGTGGTTCAATCTAGGATACACCAGCCTATGTTGCGATGCATGTGCTTCATTGAGACATTTATCGTACAAAGAGTTACCCGCTATTTTCAATATATTGGTAAACATTTGTTTTAACATCGAGGGATCCGAGTCAGCTGCAATACTTAAACGCAATCCGTAATTTTCTGCCAAATCCTCCCACTTTTGCACCAAGTGACCTCTTGTTGAAATCACATGCTTCAGGACAATCCAGGGCAACCTTTCCCTTTCCATCGCCCCTACCCTAGCAATGTAATCTGCATGCATCTTAAGGGTATCCAAAAAGAGTGGGGGCATTCCAGTTTCTAAGTGCAGCATATAATTTGGAGTACAAGAGGGTAGTTTAAAGATACGCTTCAGAAAGTACCTAAGAAACTTCTCAATTTCCTCGTAATAGCGGTAACCCCAAATCTGGGCCCCGTACAGCAGTATTGATGCCGCGGTTGCACGAAAAAGCTTTATTTTCGAGGAGTGATCGATATACTTGCTGTCAATGCAAGGACCCCAAACTGATGAAATAGCTCTTTTAGCTGCTGCTAGATTAGATTCAAAGTGTTTTTTCATATTCAGGTTAGATGTTATTATCACACCTAAATATTTATATTCTTTTACTATTTCCACCCGTTCACCTTGATAGAACCATTTTTCGTTACGGGAGAACCTCCCTCCACCATCTCTAAAAATCATCATCTTAGATTTCGTTAGATTTACCGTCAAGTTCCATTGCTTGCAGTATCTTTCCAAACGGTTGATGACAAGCTGCATCCCTTCTACTGTGTCCGCCAAAAACACAATATCGTCCGCGAACTTCAGCGCTGGAATCCGTACACCTCCAAATTCTATCCCTCTTCCCACCTCCTCTGCTATATCATTTATAAATAGGATGAAGAGCAACGTACTTAGTATGCAGCCTTGCTTAACTCCCATTTGCGTTTCAAATTCTTCCGATACATAATCTCCATTCCAAACGTACGCAACATTGTTCTCGTACATCGCTTCAAGAACTTTAATAATTTTGCTTGACAAACCAATTTGATACAACTTATAAAAAAGTGCTTTGCGCGCTATGGAGTCAAAAGCTGCACGGAAGTCAACAAAGAAGGCGTATAGCTTTTTGCGGTTGTGTTTAAAAGTTTCCGCAATGTTCGTAATAGTAAAAATGTGGTCCAGCGTTGAATAATGCTTCCTGAACCCAGCCTGGTACTCGTTTAAGATCTTGTTGGAAGCTATCCATTGTATAAGCCTATTATATATCATAGCACTAAATAGTTTCACCGAAGTATTCAAAAAAGAAATACCTCTGTAGTTTGCCGGGTTATATAGCTCTCCTTTTTTATGCAATGGAAAGATTATCGCTCTTTTGAAACTCCCTGGAATACTTGCTGTTACGAAAATCCTGTTAAATTCCTTAGTTAGCGCAATGAGAAATTCAGAAGAGCAATTCTTGTAGAACTCGAAAGGAATCCGGTCGTCGCCTGGGGCTTTTCTCACTTTAGACGAATCAATTGCGCTTTTCACTTCGAAAAGAGTAAACGGCGCATCTAAAAGTTCATCTGCAAATGATGGGGCTGCGTATTGCGGTAATGGGGAAAACCGCGGGGTGTTGAGTAGATTTTCGAAATACTGTCTGAGCTCAGAAGCTTGCAAAGAAGACGAGATCAAATTCGGTCTGCCAGTAGCAATTTTAGCCGCTTTCCAAAATTCTGCAGAGGATCTTGCAGAGTTGAGAACTGCTATGGTCTTCAGTTTAAATTGTTTTCTCTTTTCCATGCAAAAACGTTTAAAGTTTTTATTGGCTTCGGCATAGAGTTCTTTCGACGAGCTAGTGTTACTAGACCTTAGGCTCCTTAGCAATGCAAAGGATCTATTTCTCGCCTTGAGACAATCGCTGTCGAACCACTTCTGCTTACTGACTACAGGTTTTGCATTAACAGTAAGCGGTGCAGCCCTTTTTATTATAGCGGTAAGATCGTCGATCTGTATCGCTGCATTTTGTTCACTTAGACTCGCAAGCTCAGAAGTCAGCTTATTTTGATAAGAGACAAGAAATTTGTTGTTCCAAACCAACTTCGGCAGAAGAGCCAGCTGCTTTGCGAATGGCGCATCACCAGTATTCGAAACTGCACACGATATTTCTAATGGCATATGGTCGGAAAACGTTTGAGCTGCTATCGAAAAAGCGTTGACTATTGATTTCCATTTTCCTGATAATAGGCAGTAGTCTATAACGGAGCATGAAGTTCCACGAATAAAGGTAAGTTCACCATCCATGTCTCCTTTACAGCTTCCATTGAGTATCGTGCAGTCATACGCGTCAGCAGTTTCCAATAGCTTCACGCCCTTTCCATCACATAGGTCGTCCTTTGATTTCCTCGTTGCATGTATAAATGATGACACATGACCACTTGAAAAATTGTTTTGCGATAACCCTAACCTTGCGTTAAAGTCTCCAGCAAGCAGAAGATCCGGCGAATTTAAAGACTGAAGAACATCGGAGAGCCTGTCGTAGTCGCGCAACCAATGACTGCAGTTTAGATAAATTGGAACGATGCAAAGGGTTTCTCCATTGATGATTACATCAAGTACGTAGATTCCTTCCACCATTCTAAACTTTATTTCAACCATCTTAAGAGATTTCCGATAGCCTAGCAGTTCGCCGCCGCTACCTCTTCCGAACAAACTGGATTTAATTGCTGGGATCCATTTCACTTCATAATCTCTAAAAATGCTACTGAATACGTTGTTGGAATATGATGGAGTGATTCCACACATCTATCTTTTGGGGACGGAAATGCGTCCCGGTGTTTTATCATTGCATACGTTTTTATCATTGCATACATTTATGAGCTGGGGCATATTAATTTCAGCTTTTTGTTGATGTGAAATAAAGCATGTTTTTCATATAATGATGGTCTCAAATTTCTTCCCTGTGGCGGACATCTCGAGGAAATTCGGTGCCAAATCTTTCGTGAATTACCAGGCACGCAGAAATCACAGCTGGACAACAACTAACAAAAATGTCGTAGACCAGCACCTCTACAATATGCAATGCAATCCGAATGAAATACGATCAATTTAATCTTCAAATGAAATCCAACCGGAAAATTTCAACAGCACGATATGGAGCAACCATCGATGCTGTCTTCCAGCGTAATCTATAGATAGATTACAGTCTCGAATGTACATATCTTACTTCAGCTACCACAATCCGATTGAATCTATTCTACCGAAACTAGCACAGAACGAATAAATTATTGTTATTTCATAATATATCAAGAATACGGTTATTAGAACTCCCTCTTTTCTCAATGACACATACCGCACGCACGGTGTTTACACATATATTTTGGGACTGTTGGATACAGTCGCACAATTTTTTTTTAATTGCCTACTTCTTATCTCATCAGGTCTTAAATGCTATAACTCCGCCCCAAGACGCCTGTATCCTATACGGGTTAGTAGTTACTGCTTCTAATGACCGCAAAAAGCGAAATGATGTTTAAGCCACCCATTACCTACATTTGCATGCATTTTTATTGACATTGCAAATTAGCTTAAGCTTATTACTACATAAACAAAGTTACAAAAAAATTCACAAATTTTTAGGCTACTCGAACATCCCCCATTCTCAAGAAATTGTACAAATTTCCAACCACGTTCCAGAGTCGACTTCAAATAGACTCCGAACATACTTTTCCTTGATTAAATTAAATCACTCTGACCCTTTGGCTGTGGAACTACGAAGCCGGCGCTTCTCCTAAACATTTTGCTGGAAAAGTTAATCCACAATATACCAATACCAACTCAACCTTTTCGTATATGCACACACATGTCTATACCTATCACATTACGTGACATCATTTGCTACAGAGTCTCCTTTTGGTGATGAGGTCAATACCATAAGCACACATTTGCACTGCACTCCGGCAAATGCACGGATACGTACAGAAATGTCACAAACGAATATATAGCTGGCGATAGCGAATGCATTCACCAAAACGTGTTCACTTGACTAACGAATACGCAATACATATGTATGTTTGATTGTATCTTGAATTGGAAAACTGTATAAAAATATTTGCATTGTTTCACTTTGGATGAGGATTAAAAGGACGTCATACGTCGTACCGTATGTTGCCGCATACCAACTTGATGCAATCGTATCAAAGTGGCGTTCGTTCTGTTTCGTTGCATATGTCAGTAGCATTGCTCCTCGAATGGCATGTCTATTGACCTGTAAGTGATTGTGTAGCTCCCTACTCCTAAGTGAAATGTTGTTGAATGAATGGCTTTGGAAAGCACCCTCAGACATTTCTAAAGAAAAAAATTGTTAGTTGAATCCAAAACGGGGCTGGGACATTTCCTTTGCTGACAACACCTGCCATACTTTTGTCGGTACAGATATTGGAACTAGGTTAAATGAAATTGAGTCTAATATAATTCGGAGCTACTTGGGACATATATATTTTTGCGATACCATCCAGTATCGGAGTACTTTTATCTCGTACCTTGTTACAGGCTTAAATAAATTATTGCGTGTTATGCTGGGTGGGTGCACTCTCGCTGTAGCTACCTATTTCACATCGACGGTTGCATACTGTATAAGATTTTGTAAGCTCAGACGTCATTATTGAGTTCTTTGTGAAGATTTGTAAAACCAAAATGATTTCTCTACTTATTACAACCTCTTTAAAGCGAGATGTACCTTCTAGATGTGAGAGTTGCAATCGATTGGCTTATTAAGTCCGGGAACGGGGACAAATTATCCGACTCCAGTGACAGACAAATCTGAGTTCCGTGGGCTCGGGGTCTCTATAAATATAATAATATACGAGCTCGGTGTTTGCTCGTTCCCAAACCGGTACATGTACATGATACCTGAATGCAGCGATGCCAACCTAGGCTTTTTCATGCCTTTTAGGCATTATTTCATTAGCTAAGGCTCTAAGGCTTTTTGTTTTTTCCAAAAAGGCATCTTTTTTTATTTTAAATAGCTATCAGTGGCGTGGCGTCCATATAACTCGATTCCTACCGAGTTACCTTTTGAAATCTCCACCAGGCAACACTATCTGTCTACCAAAAACCGAATATACATGAAACACTACCAAATGAATTTGAATACTCACCAAATGGTACACACACAAAAGCACTCATATAAAAATTGTGTGTGTATCCATTTTCATACAACATCGTCATCGTCTCATCGCGACAAAGCGAAGGTAACCCAAAATATGTCGGGTTATTAAAATTCTCACTTTATAGTTCTTTTTGAGAGAAAATTTTCTTGTTATCTCTTTTTTTCTTCCCTGAGTACTTTGTCTGAGTCTGACACCTCTCTGTTCAACACCCATTGTAGAAAATAACCCGCTTTTCTTCGAGTTATAAGCTCTCACAAATTTCATTTTGACTGCCGAATCTGAGTGAACATTTGTTTGTATCTCTTTTTTTCTTCCCAGAGCTGAGCCCAGCCGAGTGAGTACTGGTACTGGCCATGGCATGGCCATGGCCACTGGCCACTGGGTTGTGTTTTGCTTTTGGGTATATCGTATGTGTTTGTTTGGCTATGATATGAATGAAATAACGCGCTTTTCTCCGAGTTATTCGAATTTCTTTTACTTCTTCTTTTCTTATTGTCTCTTGTGTGAATAATTGCAGGTAGTATGTTGAGGTAGGTAAGGGTGTGTTTTGGTTTACAAATTCAGTGGGCAGATTGCATTGCATGACTTAAGTGAATTTAGTAAAGGTACTCTGAAAACGATTTTGCAAATGTGCAATGTATGATTTTGTTTCAAGTTGCACAGGGTCACTGGGTCTAAGGTTTTTTAGATTTATAGGTAGGTACCTATATGATAAATTTTTGCTTCGACTTCCCATTTTATAATGTTCACGCCACGCCACTGATAGCTATACATATTTTTTTTTTGATTCAACGTATAGGTACTGACTTTTTCCGAACACTTATCTGTCATTCTTTTAAAATAATTCCAGCTTCCACTTCCAGTAAGTGTATAAAGTCATGAATTTTGTTCCTCTTTCTTCTGTGATTTTTACATAATTTAAGATTTTTTTTGGAAATAAAAATTGTTATTGTTAATGTTTTTACATTTGTGTTTAATTTTTGATTTATTGTTCCAATTTAGATAAAAAAATATTTTAGACATTATTTTAATGAAAAATGCATCTTTTTTTCCAAGTTAGGCTTTTTTTCGTCAAAATTGGTTGGCAACGCTGCCTGAATGACAGATTTTCTTGCACTTCTGGCTTCAATTATGCTCCACTAACGTCGAAGAAGTTAGCGTGTTCACATTCAGTTTACCATTCTGGTCACTATGCTGGCTCACGCACCAGTTGAAAAGGTATTTTTGATAAGAGACACCGACCTAGACACAGTAAAAGTGTTTGTAAATATTTTCACTGTTAGCCAAAACCTAAAGCAATATCTTATCAAGAGAAAGAACAGTCCAACTATACGACTTGTATTGCAACGGGCCCATCCCGAAGCCCCATGCGTAAAATCACCTGCGTCTATGACAGAGCTCGTTCAAAATTGTATCATTACATGCCTACTATGAAGATAACTCGTGCGCCACCTTTTATGTCGGGATGTGAATATTGAATAACTTTTTAAAACAGACGATTTTCGTATATTAGTTATTTTTATTTAATTTGGTCCTTTCAATTGATTTGAACTCGTTTTTTAATACAACATCAATCAAGTGGCTGCCTCTTTTGACCAAAGCAAAATGTGCCTTGATGCGTTTTCCTAGAACTTTTCTAGCATTTTGGGTGCTAAAGCGATGATTTCGTGACGTATGTATGCCCTGAACTCGTACTCTTGCTGGCGTACACTTTGCTTGTCAAATTACTTGTACTCCACAAAAGAAGGTCGGATTCTTTCAATATTTCCACCAATGAAAGTGCTGCCTCTCACGCTGTGCCAACTGTCAAAGGCTGCACGTGGCACGTGCAACTGACTGAAAAGTAAACCTACTTTATCCATCCCAACCGGCACGTGCGCTGCTTATAGGTGACCTTCAACATTAACCAAATTCTATCAACATGTCAGTCGAATACATTGGCGCAACGGACGCGATTGATTCTATGAACCGGGTACTTGACTGTTGTCAGGCGGTGCTTATTGGTCACAATATTTTCGACAATATGCGCGTTGAGTTAACACAACTGAATGGACTGCGTTCGATGTACAGCGTCACTATTTCGGTGTGTAGCGGTTCTCTGTTAAGATTCCACTGAACTGACGTTTCAAAAAAAATTACTACTCACCTCAATCATTTGATAAATGTCAAAGTTAGGTATTCATTGTTTACCTATCGACACAAAAGATGGCGCACTCAGTATATATTCATGATCGGCTCACAATTGACCAAGACATATTATTTCCAATGATTCAACATCAAGCTTTGCTCTGTCATTAAGCTATTCAAAAGTACAGAAAACATCACCTGCCTCTGTACCTGTCAATTTGTAACAAGTGAAAAATAACGTACAAATGAAACTAAATCCATCATTCAGTATGCAAGCAGTGAATGTGTTACTCCATGATAAAACTTATTTGACAAATCCTCGAATAGGTATACATTAATTTATTGGGTCTTCAGGCGTTTTATTGCATAAAAAGTGTACACATTCTCATACAGCACACAATCGAGTTTCGAAAGTAGGTCGCGAAAATGTAAAATGGATGCAATCATTGAGGTGAAACTTTTCAGTAAAGTCCCAGAAAACTCATACATTAAAAAGTGCCGAAGGCGCAAAGAGGTAGATACCCACAAATTTTGAATTATGTATCTACAAAATTTCCTTTTTATTGATGTGACATTTGCGGGATATCGAATTTACATCCCTAACCCCCAATAAAAAGCTTCTTTACTCCGTACACCAAATGTCGTTCAGTAGCAAATTGTTTTCAGAAATTTATATGCTTGTGGTTTTATTTCGACGCAAGAGAAATTCGTCCTAAAAAGTGAATTTCTCTTGAAGCTTGTAATCAATGGATATAGGTACATGATGTGTCAGTGGCTGTATGGGTATGTGTTTAGTGGAATAAATTCAATAATCCTCAGATAGATTACATTTTAAATTGCGTCGAGGTAAGCGTCTTAGCGAATACACGTTATGGCAAAATACACATCATTTACATGATGGAAGATGTGTTTCTTTTACACAACCCTTTTTGAATATGGCGAAAAAGGGAAAGAGTCAAATATACAGAGGGATTTACGACGTACTAGTATTGAGGTATTGAGATCTAATCCGAACACAGACATAATAATAATAATAGTTGGCGCAACAGGTCTGTAGGGACCCAGGGTCTAGCTTCTCGCAACCATTCGTTTTTGTGTGAGTTTTTAATTTTTGGAACGAATGGAAGGGATCTACAATTTTATGCTGGTTCCAAACGGGTCGATTGAGAAGCTCTTTCATGACAGTTTTACCCTCGGATGTTTCACAGACGTTCGCGAGGGTTGGCGCAGTGAAAAAAACGCCACACAGACAGGAAATTAATAAAAAAAACTGTGTTGGTTTGAGAACCAATTATTTTTTTATATCGTTAAATTTCACGTCAGTGGACTTCATGGATTCGATCGTAAGTCGATTAAGGGTTTTAAGTTTCTTGAGTTTTATTTTTGGAACATATGGAAGGAACCTGGTGTTTCATTGGGGCAATAGTTTTTTCAATACCACTCTTTCTTATTTTAAACACCTGCCGTTGAAAATATTTATTATAGCTCACAGTTTAAAGAGTCTAGCCTAAGTTCGAGCTAGGTTGTGGGTGCTGATGTTCACGAGGAAATTGGGTGATCAAAAACCTCAGGAAGTAAAGAAGATCTCACCCTACGATTTGACTTTTACAATATGCGCTTGGAATGGAAGGCCGAAATTAACAAAATGGTGCAAATTGAAGACTAAAAATAAAACGGTCTACATTTACTTTGGTCCATGATGGTAGCATGGTTAGACATTTAAATAATCCTAAGCTAAAGGTTGACCATTACCATATAAGAACGGTAGAGAAAAACAATGGAAATAAAGCAACAAAAAATCGAAATAAAACAACAAAAATATGGATATAAAGCAACAACAACGATATAAGGTATAAAATTGATTCGGGCTTAATGTTGAAGCTAAATGCATTGCCTTAATGTGTGGAATCATTTAAATGGCGGCCTCGGCTACGCTGGCATTGTTTCAAGATGTCCAATTTATTATAACTCCAATATTTATATACCTACAGCATATTCTGGCCTATATTCCCAGACTTTTAATTTTTGTATTTTCCGGATAGCATAAGTTTTTTCCCTAAATTCGAAAAAAAAACATGGAAAATTTGCATTTATTTTATGTAAACAAATTTTAATAGTATTAATTGTTTTTATTAACAAACTTGAAATAAATATATAACATAAATTTATACATATTATGTAAAAATACTGAAAAATGTCAAAACGAATGAAGCTATTGTGATCTATAAAACATTTAGTGCGAGGGTTAGAAATGACTATTGGTAAGGCCCTTTGAGTTTCACAGAGATTTTCGTTTGGCTTCAGCTCCAAAAGCGTATAGCTACTCCGCAATGTGACGAATTATACTACCTCATTGTGTTTAGGCAGTAACTCTGCAGAATGAAGCCATGATGACCCTCACGACGAAATCACGTTGCGTATTTACAATCGTGCCGGAATTGCGAAAATATTTTTTTTTTATAATTTCCACACGTACCTACGGCAACCATTTAACGATTAGCCTGACGTCCTCTTTTAAGAGGATATGTCCTCTTTTTATTGAAAAAAAAATTGCCCGGTTTATTTGTTCGACACCACATAACTACAACAAAGCTATTTTTGAACACTAATTCAGAAATTTTCTGCATCTTTCTGGTATGAGGACGACCTAAAATATATTTGTACCCGAATTCATTGACTTCTGAACAGACCACCATTTTTTTTTTTTTAGCAACCGTCTGAACACACTCATTTGACAGCTCAATTTATGAATTAAAAAAAAATATATATGTTTTGTTATTTTTTGTTCATAAATTTGTCATTTAAGATTTTTGAAGGTGTCTTTTTTTGTTGGGCGTGGATCCTTCACCCTATGGATGATGTTGTGTGAGTTTTCGCGAGAATGCTAGAAATCTTGGCCAGCAAATTACAGAGAACTTACCATCCCTATATTCAGGAAGCCCCAGCTTCAGTCAAATTTAACTCTCTGTAAGAAATACGTCCAAGCATGGGATCAGAAATTGGAGCAGTCTTCAAAGGGAAGAAGAACACATGGACGGTAGAAAAGACGGCAACGCTGCTACGAACCATCGAAAATACTTAAACCGGTTGCTATCACTAATAAGTAAAAGTTCATAAAATAATCACCAAGTACAGATAACCTTTCACTAAGTCCAAACCCCTGCCAACATCTCATCAGAAAGTCACCAGTGAAACCTGCTATCCAAGAGCCGACTAATCAAACTTTGAGAACTTTCTTCCGATAAGGACAACATTGGGTCACGCAGTCACACACTATTGACAGTTGGGCAATATAAGCAAGCATGTCCTACCAATTGCCACTTCCCATTGATTGCTTTCTTTGACACGTCATGCCACGCGCTCCCAATTGCACGTTAGGTGGTTAGCTACGCAATTGTGTGCCAAATAAACAAAACAAGTCACAGAACGGCAACAAATGCCCAAGTAATTCATTTCTGATCGTTGGTGGAAATCAATGAACAGAAATCATTTGCTGAGACCTAAATACTTTGGCAAACAGTATATACCCACGAGAGTTACTGGGGCGTATACTTAAGTAAAACACGATACGGTGTTAAGTACATAAGAAGGGTGGCGCGGCACTTCTGACACCTCTCCAGTGCAAACTCAGAGAAACAACAAAAAGGAGCCTTAACCTTCGACGGGAGCAATTAATGACATCTTTCAATTTGTTATTCGATATCGTGCCAAAAGGTATTCCATCAAACAACCTAAGTGCCACCGCTAAACCACCCGCACTTGACTTTCACAAAGCGGCCTAATGAAGCATAAAACAGAAATCAATTCCCTTCCTCTTAGATATACAAACACATCAAAGTTAGGGGAAAGGAAATGTACGACTATATATAAATAAACATTGTGCTGGGCCACACACAAGACACAACTAGAGCTGCCTCCTTAGCCAGCTATACGAATAGATACTGGGTGCATGATTTATCAATGGGCCAGCAGAGAACACCGATGATGGGCGGGCGACATTTCTTTGTTGTGCGCTTTAATTAACCTCGGTCCTAAATTGAATTAAAACGTTTTCTTTGCGCACTAGGTGTACGGAAAGGGAATTTTCCCATTTGCGTTTATTCTTCTACCGTGTGCAATATAGGTATACGGTGAGAGTGACGTAATGCCACTCGGTAGTCACCTGCAACTGCAGTGCACACAAAGTATCCGCAGCCATATCTGTATCTGTATATCTGTAGCCACTTTAAATTTAGATATCTTGTGTCCCACATTATAATGACATTGTCGTTCGTTAATTGATTTTTATTCAATCACAAACTGCACACACACTCGACGGCATCCACGGAGACAGAAATTGATTTGTGGCTGGGTTGGCATCAATGGGACGAGTTGGCTATTGTTTCGCAAGACACACAAAAACAAAACCGATACAGTCACCTTGAAATGGTGTTTTCAATTGAAATGATCTGGTCCAACCCCTCTTACGCTGCTGAGTGTGTGTGCTGCTTTTGCCAGTATCTGAATGACATTTCCCAAAATGACAGCTACCGATTGTTGGAGCGGTTGACATCTTTAACGTTGGCTTTTGTTGCGAAGCAGAACGCACGCATTCAGAATCGGAATCGGCAGAAGCTCATTTTCCCGGCGAATACATATCTACCAGAGAGAGATGGAGAGCAGTCGGCCCTCAACAGGGTTAAATTTCCGAGATATGTCACCGCCATGTCAAAGTTGGTCTGATACGCTGCTCCCCTTGTGGCGTTAGAAAATCGATGAACGGTGGGTGGCACACACAAGCTCGTACGTATGGTGTGAGAGTCATTTTCTAGAGGACACCGGGTATTTACAGTTCCAGCTGTCTTGAGGTGCTCGGAAATGCCTGTCGACAAAGTGTGTTTTTATGCAAAGTGCTGAACTTTATTTTGTATAGGTGTCTGCACCTACCGAGCTCTGCATGAATTGCACGTTTATGCACACACAATCAAGGTTTTTATACCTACGTTCACATGCATTATGGGATTTTTCTTCGGCTGCAAAATTCACCAGGCTGAGTGTAATTCGATGAAAGCCGAGTTGGATATCGAAAACTAAATTGGAAAACTCTAAAACTCTCTTTTGAGTGAGGAGGAGTGGCACTTATTTCCATGCAATTGAGCGCCAGACCGAAGCTATACAAATAAATTGCTTACGGTGCATGCTGAAAGGTGTTGCCTTTCTCAAACGTATGTAGGAACTGGAGAAATTCGTGCATGGAAATTGTTTCTTCACTTGGACCGTACTCTAGCATGATCTGAGGAGTGGGAATTTAAATTTAAATAGTTATCTACCAGTGCTGTCGTTTGGCTCTATTGTAATTCGATGCAGGTGAACAAACAAGTTTGGTTTGGGTTGAATGATGGGAAGGTAAGCTGAGGCTGTGGCCAACTTATCTTTGGATCGGGAATGCAAATCGGAAGGCCAAGGGGAGGTTTTGTTCGGTTAGAAGTTGGGCATCTTTATATGGAGTGATTCTACTGGACGTGTTCAGGTTTTTGGGGTGGCCCTCGTCAGCTAGCTCGTTTTTGCACTTTCTCGATCACGTAGTAAGAGAAAGTTAATTCGCGACCCTTAAACAAGAAGATCCTTTATGCACCAACCAATATCTTCTCTCAATTTGTTTCAATGTTATTCCAAAACAGTTTTTGAACCATTTTAACTTAAGTATTTCTTTAAAATTGTGATGTTTTAAAAAAATATTTAAACTAATATATTAGTTTTTCTTGAGTTTAAGTTTAAAAATATTGATAGAACTATGTTACCCAACGATAATGACCGTATAGAAATAGGACAAAATGTTTCTAAGTATGTAAAGGAACTTTCTGTAACGGTTAAATATAATTATTTCCTCCTTCTTAGCAACATCTGGTTGTTGTGTTTTTCATAAGAGTCTTGAACTAAAAGTTCATTATCTTAGTGCATTGAATGGTACAAAAAATAGCAACTAACGATACCGCCAAACTCGTAAAGGACATTTGTGATGATTTAATTTTTGTGGGGGCGGTACCCCCATATATTTGGCTTAATACAAGGTAAAACTAACACATAGGCTCAAAGTAACAACTTAAAACTAAAACTAAAAGATACGGTGAAGGAGATCGAGTTTGAGGTGGGCAGTACTGCGGTTGAAATCGAAAACTGAAAGGATATAATTAACCTTTCGCAGCATACGGGAGATTGGTTCATTGGAGCCATATGAGGTACGATGGGTAGGTAAAAGAGTCGAAGGCAACGTGAATTACGGGGGTTTGTGTAAAAGAAAATAGAGTTATAGAGACACACAATCAACGGAGCCAGAGAGAAGACGAAAAATGAAAAGAATGGCTGCAGCGTCTCGGCGTTCGTCAAGGGTATTCAGGTTAATGAGATTGAGTCTGTCTATGTATGGTGGCAATATAAAAGGATTAACCCATGGCAGGCCACGAAGAGCAAATCGAAGAAAGCGACGTTGGACGTTCTCAATTCTGTGCACATGAACTTGATGAAAGGGAGCCCATACACTTGGCTAGCGTACTCAAGGAGGGGGCGAACAAAGGTGGTGTAAAGGGATCTAATCACATAAGGGTTGGAAAATTCGTTAGACCATCGTTTAACAAAGCCGAGTGATGAGTTTGCCTTACAAATTATTTCGTCAATGTGCGAACGAAAATTTAGCTTCCTGTCGTAGGTACGATACGCCAAGGTCAAGAAGAGATTGAACGAGATCGTAACAATGAATAGAAGGGGACCTAAATGGCTGCCTTGCGGAACACCAGACAGTTTGAAGTGGATTAATTGATGAGATATCCTATCAAAGGCTTTACTAAAATCAGTTGCAATAACGTCGACTTCGTTGCCGTTCTCTAAGGCTGAGAGGGCAAAGTTTGGGTAAATGAGAGAGTATAGCAATTGGGCGGTAACTTAATTTTTTTGAGCCTTTTTTGTGTATCGGAGTTATGAACGAGGTCTTCCAAATCTGAGGAAATTCTCCTTTTAAAAGGGATAGACGAAAGAGATAAGAAAGGGAAGCGAAAGATTGGAAGAACAGTTCTTAAGAAAAATGGCTGGAAGACCATCTGGGCCAGGTGGGAACTCATTTTTGTAACTTATTTTCAATAAGTGAGGGATCAACAGTTTGAGAGCGAAATGGGCCAATAGAGAAATTAGGTAGGTAGCTAAAGTAAGAGGGGCCAGGTGCGAAGGTATTATCGGCAAACGATTGCTTAAAAAATTTGGCAAAAAAGTTGCCGATGGTATGCGGGTCGGTGGATGATACATTTTAAAAAGATTAATTTCAAAGTTATACACGTCTATCACAGAATCCGTCGTATTCGGAATTTTGCTACGAACCCCGACAGAACTATCATAGAATCCATCGTAAAGTAAATGTTTGCTGGAATTTCGAAATTTATATCCATTAATTTCCCCTACGACTAAATTCTTAGAAAAAATTTGCCCCTACTACGGATTCTATGATAGTTCTTTTAGGGTTCGTAGCAAAATTCCGAATACGACGGATTCTGTGATAGCCCAGATAGTTCGTAATTTAAGAAACTTTTTTTAAATTCTGTTTATTATGTAAAAATGGCAAATAGTCAATTTGTCCGGGTCTTAATTGGTTCTGGCATGGGTATTACTCCCTAATACATTTCAAGTCAAAGTCAATAGAATTGAAATCTTGCATTTGAAAAATTCCATATAATGTTGCTAAAAAAAAAACCTTACAAATAACTTTCATTGCAAAACCACAACAGTTTTTTTTTATGAATTTAAATAAAAATTAACTTTTGCAAAATATAATTTCTTAATGTATTGCTTCTATTAACAATACTAAAATCAACTTGAATAACGTTTAAACCTGACATTAATTGGGGGGACCTATGGTATCCCACTCAGTCTCTTGAGTCTCAAAATTTACTCGGTGCTCTAAAGGTTAAATAAAATTATGCATTGGTATTCATATTTAAATTTAATTAACTATAACAGTCGCTCCTAATTTACTTACGATCGGGTGTAGCAAACATCTCAGAGACACAACATTTGTGAGAGCTTACCTGAAAAGCAAAATAAAAATACAGATTAGAAAAATTAATATGGATACTCGTTTTATTTATCTAACTTGAAATATTTCATTAAATGAATGTTTTGCATATTTTATTCAATCACCCTGTCAAGGAACGTAAGTTCCAATATATTCACCAAAGTAAGTGTGTAAACTATATCAAGCCCAATATCATAGTGTATAGCTACGTGTACTTTATACTTGTAATAGTATGTTTATCATTATGTAGCAACACAAATTGTAGGACACATTTCAAAGGAACCACATTGATTACATTCTCGTGTTTCGTACATCATCATGGCTCATAATAACAGAGACCCTTTTGCATACTTTATAAGGACACACATTCATTGCAATCCTAGCGAGATTAAACTGACTTTGTGGTAGAACAATATCAACAAAATTAATCATACAGGTCCTTTGATGTTTTTCTCAGCTAAAATTGAAATTTGACATAAGGAATTTAATAATAATCGTACCAAAAGCAATCATTCGTATACATAAGAATTGAAAATTAACGAGTGAATAATATTTATTGATTAGGTAAAAACTATTGAAAAAAGTTGATACTATTAAGGGCATAAGAATGAGATCACAAATCAGACGCCTAAAGTGTCATGGATGTTCCCCATAATTATAGATAAGTAAAACGAAAATAGGCACAGGTTCGCCGCCCACCAACATTCCTGCAATTGCTTGAAAACATTTATATTTCTGATTTGAAACACGTTAATTGAGAGTGGTGATTAGTTTCAGTAAATTAAACCAACAATTCATAAATCATCATCAATTACGAAAAATAAATAATTGCCCGTTCATCATTTCCGGAAGCCATATTATTTTATTGGTTGGTTGGGTTTTTATTGTTTTATAGGAACACGGAATTTCTGTCCTATAATTCCTACCACGTAAACAAGATGGCCGACCTAAATACGTGTCACGTTTTTTGGCGTGTTAGGTAATGCTATCCTTTTCAATCACACTGCTATTTGGTATTTAGCTTCCCTTTAATTTTCCGTGTTAGGAATTTGTGACCGTGTAAATGCAGCATTAAAATCGTTTTCCACGAAAATGACTTCCATTCGTTGGGTTGTTGGAACAAACACACCTTTTGCCATATTCAGCAAATTCAGCAGATCCAGCTGATCCAAACAAATGTCACAATCCACCACTTAAATCATTTACCACTCATATTATTTTTAAAAAAACCTTCGGTGGTTTTTAACCTCTAAACCAAAAATCTTCGCTGTATACCTTAGGATAGATGATTGTGTTAAGAGTCGAAACATCCTATAGGGATTAAATAAAATCACACGTTAAGCAAACCATTCAATAGGCATTTAGGCAACCTTATTATTTATGTTGAGCTTAAGCTACGTATCATCCCAATTTATAAAAGAAAATGAAATGAATACGGCATTATTTCGGGACCCCATTGTATATATGTATATGCCTTTATCTATAGCCGTTAGGACCAAAAGAACAATAGAACATTGTGGGAAACATCTGCCAGTAATGCGATACAGTTCACGAACCGAGGTCACAATAACGACCGACCGATACTTTGAGTGTCAAAAACGACTTTCGAAATAGTCACGCGCAGCCATTTAATTTTATTAATGTTATACTTGAAAGGGTTACGCGTAAATACAAACATACTGTGTTCCCATTTATTTTGATTATCCTCTAGTTAAGGACGAACAAATGAACGAACTCAAACAAAAATATAACCAGAGCTTCATTGTGATGCTGGGTCGTATCCGTATGTGAAACATAAATCGAAGCCTTGTGTACTTTAGTGACCGAAGACCCGGAATTTGGATTTCCTATCTTTGGAGTTACCTTCAACACCGGGCAACAGTTACATTTTCTGAATTGTTTAGTAAGAACTGAACAAATAAATAAATAATACACATAAAAGAAATAATGGTTGATTTAAATTTTTTTTTTTTTTCAATTTATTTTTCTTTTAAATTAATTTAAATGCATAAGGATAATTCTTATACTGTGGCATAATTTGTTTGACAGATAAGTTTTACTTGAAATAAAGAACACGTCTGGGTAGCACGAAACTTTCTATCTTATCTTTGCATTTTTACTTTTTTTTTAAATATTAACAATAATTAAAACAGTTCAATTTCAACTACGCAGTTGTGTACAAACTATGACTCTGGGAAATACTTTTCTTTCGTTCCTCATGCCCGTACAAACTATTATTATTATTATTAATATTAGTACAAACATAATGCACTTATGACTCTTAACAAATTCACAGATAGGAAATGTAAGAAAGAAATTTATTTTCAAAATTTGTGGCGGAATTGGGTAGGTGCGCTGACGGTCTATCCGATAGGTGGCGCTGTTGTCAATCTCCGAAACCACTCAACCGATTTCAATGAAATTTTGTGGATAAGTATGGTTGGTTCCAGTTTTAATGATACGATAGTTTTGGACTAGATAGGTCCAAACGAAAGGCACGGACAAACCGGAGGGGTACCCCTATATATAAAAGAGACTGACGTCTGCTTGTGCACTCATAACTAGATAATGGATCGTTCGATTTTAACGATTTTGGGCTTGGTGGATTCGTATTGGAAGGACATATGCTAATTTTTGGCGTGAAAATAAAAGTTTAGGGGGATGAGATTGTGAATAGAACTTATATGGGAATCGCACTTTGAAAAAAATAACTGAATAGAAAAACGGGTAGGGCTACTTCCAATACAACAAAACTTATTTCAAATGTTTAATTTTTAAAATCTTGGGTTTTTCCTGGCTCGCCGCTACACAATTTCAAAGTTTGATTTGATTGTGAAGAATCTCAAATCAAAAATCATGGAAGCGAAGATTTTGCCTTAAAAATTCAAGGCAAACATTATAATTCCGCGGAATCCGGTGATTTGCCATTGGCAATACTTGTAAGGAAGGCTACACTTGTACTTTATTATAAACTTTTAAACCCTTCTTCCAGCATATAAAACTGCTTTTTGATTTTCCAACAAAAAACATCTTTTTGACGTTTCAATAAAACAGGGATGGCATTCGCGGAATATTCTATTACAATTCTTGATATACAAACACCTAAATGGGGCTGTCCCAGCTTTTTGACGTTTCAATAAAACAGGGATGGCATTCGCGGAATATTCTATTACAATTCTTGATATACAAACACCTAAATGGGGCTGTCCCAGCTATGTATGAATTTTCCACTACTATTACCAACTTTAAATTTTATTTATTGGTTCGGGCATGCTGGAAATTCTGATGGGTTTGCCTTGCCTGTCAAACAAAAGTTGACTATTTATTGGCAACGTCGAATGTCTTTCGTTACAAATTCACCTGATTTGTCACACCAGCCTCTAAATTTATCACATTGACTTCCAAAAGACACACAACTATTTATTGGATATCCTTCTGAAGAGTTTCCATATTGAATCCACCGATAGTGAAGCTTACGCCCACGTTTTATTAGCCAATGCGTGCGCTTAATTGCAACGTTCACATAATAATACTCGTATGTTTGACGAATATTACGCTTCCACTCATATTTAGCCATCAAGGTTTTTGCCTCATAACATAGTAGATCGGCACGCAAATTTCTAATAACCATAAAAATTGGTCCCGGAAAGGTTAAAGTGCGGCGTCGGTACCAATTTGCTCCTTGCTGGTGCCTGTAGTGCGAAACTCGTCCAGGAGGTACGTATATGGAACTTGGAAAATTTTCTAAATAAACTCCGCTCGCATTTTCATTAGCCGAATGTTTTCTTAATGCGCGGTACGCATTCAAATTTGATGTAAACGATGTTCACATACACACGCAGTGAGTTGCTTTTAGTGTTATCCTAATCCTAGGCCGTGGCGTATATTACTCATCTCGTTACGTATTATGAATTGCTGTGCGTATGCCCCAGTCACACTATATAAATTATCATGCTCAGTGCTCAGGCAATGTTACGGCGCGGCGCCTACTCACTGATAGTTGTTCTCTTAAATGAACCAAGCGCGCCGTAAAATCTGCATTAACTCTTACACATTTAGTAGACGTCGGTCGTCTTGGGCATGGCCTGGGGATTGACATTGGCATTCATGCACGTAACAAATTTCACTATATACGCTCCACCATAAAATGTAATTGAATTTCCAGTTAGGCCAAGACGAGACGGGAGCCATGTAAATTTGCTGGCGCTTCTCGTGAACATTAAACGAAATGATGGGGGGATTCCAGAATTCACTGCGTCGGCAGTTGCTTTATTGACATTCTTTGAAACGCCGGATGGGAGGAGTATAATATAGTGTACGCTAGTCCTCCCATCAGAAGGATCCGACAAAAGTAGTTTGTTTATGGATAGTTTCAAGATTCCTGAGCGCATGCAGTGTTTAGAAAGTGTTTCCACCTAAATAAACCTCTGAACACGCTGTTCTTGTAATATAAATTTTGTTTGATGTATTGATGGAAGCTTTGTAGTGGAAAATGGTACATGGGTCGTTGGTCTGTTGCTGGTGCACACTACAGGAAAATTGAATGAGTTATTCCCCGAATCACGTATAGGTCAAACTGGTTATTTGATAGACGGAGTGACGATTCTGATGTTCACTCCTGCGGATTATTGTAGTGACAAAACCAAAAAAATCGGACCCCCAATCTTATGAATAAGTTGTTAGGGCTACAAGTTAACCCAAGAAGGTTTTGTAAAACGCGCATCTTATGAAATAAGTCGTCTTAGGACAGCCATATACGAAAAAGCAAGCTATAACCGACGCCGCACTTAAAGATCTCAGTCCAAATGAGTGAGATCAGAGGTTCAAGAAGGTGAAGGCTTAAAAAAGGGTCAAGACTTTAACTACAACTGGGTTGGTATAGAATTTTTTCCAACTGAAACAGTCCCTCTTGGACGAAGAGCATTGAATTCTTCAAGTGGAGGTTATGGACGTTCCAATTGAGCTGAGTAAGTAATTCAGGAGCAGGAATACGAATGCCAAGCCCAGAAAGTGTATTTGCCTAAAAAAAAAAACAGCAAGCTTGCAAAATGTGAAGCAGATCATTTTTGTTTCTCATGAATAATACGGAATGTTCGATGAAGGCAAATATTTATTGAATGTAGTAGATCTTTGTGATGAGTGCATTCAGATCAAGAAAGTTATTTTTGTTTCGATTTACAAAAATGAGTCAATAAAACTAAATAAAATTTTAAACGTACGATAAAAACAAGTTAAATGAAGTAGAAATAAGTTGGAACGTAGCAAATGAAGAAAAATAATTTAATAAAGAAGATCTACTACATATGAAGTAAATTTTCATCTCTGCTGTGGAGTACGGCCTAATGATGGGTGTGGGCTGCGGGATCTTTCCTAGGGTTGCCAGGCCAGGCCATAAAAGATATTTTTTCAAATTCCTAAAAATTTAAAATTTGACTGAACTCATAAACTTCACGAAACTTGAATCACTTTGAAACTGAAGCTGAACCTCCACTATCCGATAAGTTATTGAGATTTAATGCCCGGCAGTATGTTTCGTTTTTGAACTTTTAATTGCCTTTTTGAAGTTTTATTTCTGCTAATAAATAGCTGGTTAAAAACAAAAATAATCTGCATTGAACGTATGAATATTCTAAGGCTAGAAGGTTATAGTCTTGCCTCCAATCACAGTTCTCAGTACACCTAGTACAGTACAGCTCTGGCTTATAGTTATTTTAATAGTTTTCCCGTGAAGTTTTTATTCACATTCCAAAAACCGTGTCTATTGACAAAATACTGTCTTCCCATTTAAAGAATTCTTCCTATGAGTTGACAAGCTTGAAGAAGCTGATTTCAATTGCACTTATACGGCAATAACGCTTTCTGCGAAAGAGTTTTCAGTTTATTGAACGACCTGTAGGACTGAATAGCATTTCACTAAATAAATGACGAGTCATTCATTCGGCTAAATTTTTATGAAAATTACCTCAGTTTTAAATCATTTTTAAAATTGAACTAGTAAATTCGGTAAAAGCAAACACTAAATGTGGCAACAGTCATCTACATAAAAATTGTTGAAGAGTTAACTAAGTGAAGGACGTGATTCATTCCATATTGACGGTTACGGGCGCTCGGTCGAGTTCGCACTCGGAAGTCACCATCAAACACAATCAACTGGTGAACACATGGAGACGGCTGGACCACGTCCATATCCTCGATACCTACTACGGGAGCAATATCCACAAACTCGGGCTCAGAGACATGTCTCACTGTTTGTTTTTTTTTTTTTTTTGGTTAGGAAAGGCCTCACTGTTCGCCTTTGTCTTTTCGCTGAAACAAAAGGATAACTTCATGTTGGTTTACTGTAAATGTTGTAATATTCTTGTAAAATCTCGAAACACTCCGAAACACTCCGAAATTTCGAACACTTTCTTATGATGTTTACCCGGTGGAGGTTTTCGCTGATTGTTTGATTAAAAGCATGAACTTAATTGTAAACCTGTACTGAGACTTATAGTAGACTGTCACAAAAACATGAAGCAAAGGAGCAGGAACATTTATATAAAGAAACCAAGTACAACCGACTATTCAACACAAATTTCGCCAACCCTCAGACTTAGACTCACCAACCATGTTGAGGGTTGCACTTGACGTTTTATGTACTGCAAGTATACGCAACATGCGGCACATGATGCAATCAATTCTGAATTCTATAGCCAAGGGCCACTTGGAAGCGATACCACTTAACCGTCAATCATTGTCATGGTGAAAACTCATTCACAACGTCCTTATACTATTCGAAGGAGTATCAAATTTCCAAATACCCTACTCACGGATAGGCCGTACATATCGAATCCATACAACAAGTGTAACAAATAGCCTTGTGATGGAATATTCTCCTTTTCAATGCCGATATTTGTTAAAAGGAACTCGCATCAAATTCAAGCACTCCATGTCAATTCAAATCACCATTACCATCAACCCTTGAAGCCACCAGAGGAAAAGAGTGCCTCCTCTTACCCTTACAGTCGAGCACGAAGCTGGTATTCATGGACCATGTGCTCATCCTATTCTCAATATTCACCGCTGAGATGTAATCACTCTACCGCAACCCACCCGAGCGTCAACCATACCTTATCCTTGCCGCCCATACACGCGCCCCTCGTTCACTCAAAGGAACCATGAAAATAACAACCGCAACACATCAGCAGCCCCCAAAAGAATATCAATAACTTTGACCTAGATTATATTCTCCTTCCCTTTCACGAACACAGGCACAGGCACACGCACACAGCTGCAAGCACACTCACCGTTTTCAGAGAGAGGGAAAAGAGAAAGCACGTAAAAACGAATGAACGGATGAAGGCGTAGGAAAGGAATATGATTGTGTCTGTGTTTGCAAAAAGTAGATGATTATTGTTATTGAGATTATTGTGCATATTTTCAATTTCATGGGGATGCTGAATCCGATTCCTTGTGAGCCTGCTCTTACTGGGGCTTGGGCGGGCTTGGGCATCGGCAACCTCGTCGTATTGGAATGTGCACACCAGTAGCACTCTCTCGTGTTTCTGGGACAAAGCCGGAGCATCGCTTTTGACACCATAGTACCACGGGGGACATGACAGCTATATAGAGCGTGAAGGAACTTTGTGCTTGGTGGTCACACGCCCGAAACACAAAACGGGAACAAAAAGAAAAACACAGTCGCCTCAGGAACTTTTGGTTATCGTACAAACATACGAATAGGGCCGGTTGAACAATATTCCTTTATCCCTTTCGGTGTGATTGTACAAGTTTTGTTTGCGCACCAGCCCTTCCTCTAGTCAAAAATATGTGACCATTGTTTATGTTTGAGCAACGTTTGCGTTTCCTTGAAACAGTTCTTAAAAATGAGGAGATTTCAAGGAAATACCCAGATGAAGTTTGTCACACAAATGAATATCTATTCATTCAAGTTCGCTTCATTGATGCGACCGAGTGGAGGACATTGCTGATATCGATCTGCGTATAACAAGTCAGCTCGTTAGTGAGGTAAAAGTATAACAGCGAGTGGTTTCACTAAAGTTCGATGCGATATTCATTGTTTAAATCTAGTACCTATCCTTCTCGAGCTAAAATTAATCTCCCATACAAAAATGTATACAAGATGAAATTTAGGCAGGCAGTTTAGCAAAGCAGTATCCTGTTCGCACGCTTAACTCTTAACTTCGTATAAATGGTTCGATAAAAAGTCTCCACTGATTAAGCTCACGAAAAAAATGTCCGGTACATTAAGTTGAAGATAAATTTTGACGTAAAAACGGAGGATAAAATTTGTGTTGCGTTTATTTTGGATTTTTTTAGAAGAAACCATGCGGGATAAATAAAAGAAAACGCAAAACCAAAAAAAAAAAAAACTATGAGAAAACCTGCGGCCTGCGGGGCTTGTGGAGCAACGACCAGCAATAGGGAATATGCAGGACAAATGCAAGTTTGAGGCAGTGAAGTCCGACTGGCGCATCCGGTTTTTGTATAATCCATATCATGCTACCGACCATTTATCTTTGATTTGGAGGGACGCTAAAATTTTAGCGCGAGTAGGATACTACTGCTTTAGTTTGGGTGCAGGGAAATAATTCCACGGGAACTAAGTCCACTGAGGGACTTAGTACCCACCAAGGGGGAAATAAAACCATTTTCGTGAAGTGGACTAAGTTCCCATGTAGGGTGGGAACTGTGTCCACTTTCTGATGGGAACTTAGTACACACTCAAAAATAAGAAGGGGGAACTTACGTCCAAACTAAATTGGACAACAAACTCACGATCTTTTATTGGAGTAACTCCGACAAAGCGTAATAATGCCAACAAAATTTGAGTAATAAGACCAACCTTGCACCCACCCCGTAATCCAACAGTAAATCCAAGCAGGGGGGTTGCAGGGGGGCAGCATGCCCCCCCATACAGATTTCATAGTTTGAGAGCGCAATAACACCAACTTGACGTTAAAAGGGAAATAAAACCACTCTGAGTTTTCGGAATTTATTTCCCACCTTATATGGGAACTAAGTCCACTTCACGAAAATGGTTTTATTTCCCCCTTGGGGAAATGGACTTATTTCCCTGCACCTTTAGTTTGCGACCTGCTGACACCAAAACCCTTCCAATAATGTCTACCTAATTGGAATTTTACAAACACACAACAGGACATTTTCAATACAAAATGTTCAATTGTGACCTACAAAAAATTTTTGTTGAAGGTTAAAAACGAGACCCAAGCTCAGCTGACATCAAATTACTTTCTCACAATTTTTCAATTCACATTTTCAAAAGGATAATGATTATGGCTCTAAAACTTGGCAAACGAGTACAACAAAAAGACGTTGGTGCGAAAGAATAAAGAACGTTAGAAAATCGAGAACTCAGCAGAGGACAAAGTGCAAAGTCGAAATTATAAAGTCGTCGTGCTAAGATCGTCCGTCTTTCGAATGGGGCTGTCAACTTTCGAGTTACAAGCAAGCATAAAAAAAATTGTATTTGCACTGCTTCACCTTCCGAGAAGCTATAATCACTCATTTCGGTCCTGTACTGTAGTCGTTAAAAGGGTATTTCAATAAGGACGGATCGATGTTAAATAAGAATAAGACAAGCTGTGCGTGAGGTATTTAAGAAATTTTCTTTTTAATTGACAGGTCCATGCGTGCTATTTTGTAGGGAAAGTCGTATGCTATCGCTTAAATATCCGGAGTGGCTTCTTATGATTGCATGGATATGAGTCGTCCAATCTTGAAGGTTCCGTACACAAGGGAAAAAAACCTTATTTGTCTCTCTACGCAATTTGGGGAAACAAATATTTTCATTCGCACCAAAAACTGTTTGTTTCTTGATTTACATAAAAAAAAGAATATAATGTACCTATACCATTTTTGTGGATCATGCTCTTGGCTATATATGGGCCGAAGACTGTGTTTACAAAAAACACTACATAAAGTAAGCTCCTTTTAGCTATTTTTATGACTCTGTAGCATAGATCCGACTAGATTTGACCTGCCATTAGTTTTGATGGATTTAAAGGCGTCGCGTCGGTCGATTGCGGCTTATTTGCATTCACCTGCGACTTCTGGAAAGCCCACAAGAAATATTCAAATCGAACGATCTTCTGCTGTGTTGCACGTAGCTCCATCCTGCTGAAGCCACATGTCTCCACAAATATACTGAAGACAACTGATTGTGATCATCAAAATTTCAAAAACGAGATCCTCCAGTCGATCATCGTCTTACGTGATCTGCCTCCAGGCCAATGGCACCGCACCCGGCCCAAAGCCCGCCCCAAACATTCGGCATCATTCCATATGTACGGCAACTTAGCTTGTTAACACAGCCATTCGTCCGAAAATTTTTCTTTTCGCTAAAGAACATTTTTCTGCCAAAATTGTAGTTCTTTTCCAAGCACTCTGAAGCACAGTTCATTAACTTTCAGCTCCTGGGTCAGTTGGATCTCGTCGCGACACAGAATTCGCCAAGTTGAACTCTGCGAACGGCCGACTTCTTGTACACGGTCAGGAATTGAAGGCTATTGATTTATTTTTTTGCCCTTTTAAGTTTCGAATAGGGCTCCAAATTCTTGTGGCCCCAACATGTCCAAAGACGGTCCTGGTAGGCTTAGAATTTCATTGAGTAATTTTGCTCAAAAATTTTAACTTTGGCTCAATTCTGCAACAGGAATGTCTCACATTTTTCTCAAAACTTCATTCTTCTCAAAAAAAGAAGATTAACAAATAAATAAACGTAATCGAGAATAACAATAGCTTAAAAATAGTTAAAATGATTTAACAAACATAAATTTTGCATTTATTTTCTGAAAAATATCGAAAAAAAAACTCGCCTTTCTCGTTTTCATTTAACTAAAATGTGGCTCAAACTTGTGTGAAATGGCTCGGAAAAGGGCTCAACTACAAAATTTCTCCGGTAGAACTATGGTCCAGGTCCAAGCCCGGCCTTATCTATCAGCTCTACTCGTGTTTCCCAGCACCGAATTTGTTGGTCCAAGAAAAAGTACTAGATGTTTATTGTGCCGCAACAAGTCAGATTCAAAGGACACATATTCCAACTTATGTAGGTACCAGATACACTATACACAGTTAAACTCATAATTGTGGAATGCGGCCCTCGAAATATTCTAGCCCAACAACAGGGACACATTATGCGCGGTTGAAGTAAGAGCGTTGCTCGAATAAATGTGTATTAAATTTGAAAAATTAACAGTGATAATGACTGTACGACTGTACGTGCCTGTTTTACTGAAATCGTCTCGTGGTGACATCAAATGCTCTCCATATGACACATTTCTACTCGTCCTTAAGTGAGTGTTAGGATTTTCATTTAGCTCTTTTAAGTGACTATACTCATGAAAACATTAGGCGTTACTACCAACGACGTATAACAACGAATGTGAGTTTACCAATAAAGTGGTTGCCATGACTGTGAAGAGGACACACTTTTGACTATATAATGCCATCAACAAAGTGCGGCCATTATGATGTATGGCGCAAGGACAATGCTAGAGCATGTATACAGTATACTGCTTGCGAAATATAGAATAAATCCGGGAGATGGACGGGCTCAATCAGTTACTTTTAATATTGTTTTATTTGAAAGTTAATCAGAAATAGCTGAGGAAATAAAAATGTAATTTTGATAAGATACGTAAGCAGAAAATGGCCAATATTGAAATTTGTACACGGAAAGAATTGAAAATCACCAATTGCGACATTTTGAGTTGTAATTCACGAATCGTATATTTTTCGCAAATCACAACGATTTTTTCTTGAATTGATATAAAAATTTGTAATTTGTCAGTGAAAACGGCAAAAAATATCAAATGTTGTTTGTTGCATTTTGCGATTAAAAGTATTAATTCGAGCTTCTTTAATTTGTAGTGATTTGCGAGATTGTTTGGAGCAATTTACAACTTCAATAGGCAAATTTCGTAAACACCACTTTGCTATCTCAAATTGCGAAAAAAATTTGGTGATTTACCACCACTGAATGATGAATCAATAAAATCTTATAATAATTTACCACATTTAAACCGAAAACGTAAATTGACGTAGAGAAGTCGTAAATTGCAAAATATTTTTTGTAATTTCCATGGAAACTAACTACATAACGTGTGAAATTTTTTTATGCACAGGTAGTCGACAGTAACGATATAGTCCATGGGTCGAAATCCTTTCTTTATATGGATCGATATACATAATATGTTTGTGGTGTTGCTGGACAGCTGCAATCATGGGCAGCGACAGACAGGGCAGTCGGTATTTAATCTTTGCTTAAGGCAGTCGTTTTTTAAGTATAACTAGTTCTCAGTGATAGTGAGTGTACTAACCATTATAAAGGCATCTGGAATATATATCATGTAAGTACCTATTTAATAATGGAAAAAAATTAAACTGAAGTAGGTATATAAATCTGTATTTTTATTTTTTTCAGAATGAAGATATGTCTCGCTATTAGAAAAGAAGTAAATTGGTATGGATATTAAAGTGTGCAGTCGAAAAGGTTTTTTAAGGTTCGTATCAATACAAGTTCTTCTAAACAATTTGCGTGTATTAACAATTTCAGCATAGACAGAAAAACCACCCCAGAAAAATCCCGTTGTCTCCGGACGATATGGCGTCATATGATTCTCAAGGATATCAAGAGGAAACAAAAATATAAAATACGACTATGAATTCTGATTGTAAATCACAAGATATAAGTTGTAAATTGAAAATAAAGTTTTCTAATTTCACGATAAAACGTTTTTAATTTAAGACAGTGATGCCTCAAATCACTACTCAAGAATCGTAAATTGCAAAATATGAATTGCAAATTGCAAAATTTGAATTGCAAATTGATAAAAAGAAGTTGTAATTTACGATTAAGAATTTGTAAATTGCAACTACAGAAGTAGCAAATCAGCACTAATGAGTTGCAATTCAAGACTAAATGGTTGCAATTCGGTAAGGGATGAAATCAAATTTACTACAGAAAAGTGGTAAATTGCGAAATGTTTTTGCAATTCACAACCATAGTAATATCAAATTTATAACTATTTGTTTAAAATTGCGATTGGTTATGGCAATATGTATTTCTCGTTTGATCATTATTTACAACGAGAAGTGTTGATTCACGATTTTTGGGGGTCAATATCTTCACTTCTTACAATTTCTAAAATTGCGAATAAGAAGTCGTGAATCAGTAAATCCTGAGCTAAGCTCTAAAACTAGACAAACTTTTCGTGATTCTGCGCTCATTTTTCTTGATTTGATCTTAAAATTTTTTCCGTGTATGGACAAATTTCTGCCTGCCTCTGTTAAGATGTGTTCTTCTGTTTCTCTTCGATGTGAGTGAGTGAGTGAGAATGTCTAAAAATATATGGAATCATCGATAAGCTCCTTTGAACTGTTTTAACTCAAAAGCAGCTGCAGATTCCTATATTTTTCCCAGCAAGGCTAAAACCATAAACCGTCTAAAAGCACACGCAATACCTACTTTATTTATGCTTTAACGCTATTTTAATTGATTTGAACAAATTTCAAGTGCAGTTAAGCATGCAAGGCTGCAGTTTGAAGTATAGGTACTTTACTTATACACCTTGTATACAAGTCGTGCTAGTAGAAAGTAGAACAAGCTATATAGAGAAAACTGTCTTGCTGTATTTTAACACACTTGTACTTAAGAGATACAAATGAAGCCCCGCAAAGACAGTGGCTTACAGGTTTTTGGTTTCAACTATGTATTAGGAGGGTTGTGGCATTTTTTGTAATCGTGTTTTGCTCGAAAACTCGTCGATGCATTCACACCGACCACCAACTAGTTTTCGTTTGACATTTCAATCAGCTGTGAGACACTAGTCGTTAAACTTCGGTGCAAACTTATCATATCATATCTATTTAATATTATAAAGCTGAAGAGTTTTTTTCGTTTGAACGCGCTAATCTCAGGAACTACTGCACAGATTTTGATGAAACTTTTTTTCTATTTAATATTATAAAGCTGAAGAGTTTTTTTCGTTTGAACGCGCTAATCTCAGGAACTACTGCACAGATTTTGATGAAACTTTTTTTGAAATGTTAGTTAAGATTCTGAGAAGGTCATAGGCTATTCCTTTCATTGACAAGTCTATTTTTGGGAGCGTTTTTGACCAAAATGTGTTTTTTTTTCCTTACTTTACTGCTTTTAACTCGCTATTACTCAAACAATTCGTAACCAATGCTAACAAAATAAAATACTTAGGAGAGCCAACACTTTCATAGTTATTTCAAGCCATCAATAAGCTTTCTACGTCCTCTAGAAGCTGAGCTACAACCTAAAATCTAACACGAAAAAAATAAATTTATTTTCTCAAATCGAACTTTATCAGCAGCCGGGGTTCTTGATCGTCGTTCTGCTTTGGGGTGGTTGGGTGGCGCACATCGCACAAGCACGTTCATATGAAAAAAAAACTGCGTGACGTTTTCTCCGAATTAAGTGAAACGAAAGAGATAGAGAAGTATGCGACGTGAATGTGAATGTGTATGTAATCAACAGCGACAATATGTTTCTGAGGAAATGCGCAGGTGGCTGATGAAGTGCGCTGATGGACGTACATTATGGTGGTGTATATAGAAACTGAGTTCAAGTTTTTTTTTTTAATGGTTGTTATAGTTAGTACCTACGGCGATACCCACAGTAAAGAATTGAAGAATTCAAGAAGTAAAGACGATATATATGAATTATGTTGTTTGATTTATTGTTGGTGTGGACTGTGGATACAAATTTCCGTTATTAAGGCTTTTGTTTTAGTGGCTGTTTTGATATTACCTACGTTGAAACCTACAGTTAGGAAGTGGAACTTTAGTAGGTACTTACACTGTTGAATTTAATTTTCTTAAATTAGTGTTTTAGGTACATAGATTTGTTTGATTTATTGTTTCACATTGACAATAGGCCTGTTTTTTTTTTGAGCTTCAATCACAGCAAAGCAAAGTAAAGTGGGATTTTCAGCACGCAATTACAACAACTATTGCGAGTCTCGAAGTGTCAAGTATAGCGTAGAAGCTCAAAAAAACACGGCTAATGTTCACCGCTTTGTTTTAGTTAGACTGTTAATTTTAAACAAATATGCCGTCGAGAAAACGGGCAAATCTTTCTCGAAGCTCAACAAGATCTAGAAATATGAGACGAGTTAGATCACAGAAAATGGATGAAAAATGTCGGACCCCATCGTTACAAAGAAACACATATGCCCCGTGAGTAAATTAAATCAGAAGTGGATTTTTGGAAATTAATTATGTCGAATTTGTTGGTATCGGTTGTTTGACTCAGGCCTGTGACGTTGTGCACAGCGGGTGTAGACCTCACCAACGACTGTTTCTCGCACGGTCGATTATAGGTGTCTCCTTCCCGAGTCAGCGAAAGTAAACACGCATACGTGTATGCTCTAGGCAACAGAACCTCAAATATTGTATTTCAAGAAGTTTGTAAAAAAGTTATCATAAAAAATATAACTATCTCATGTATTGAAACTTAACTATTATTATCTCTTTTATTGGAAATTACACAGTCTCACGCCGCGTACGAAGTTGCGGGCACCAGCTAGTTATAATATTATAAAGCTGGAGAGTTTTTTCGTTTGAACGCGCTAATCTCAGGAACTACTGCACAGATTTTAATGAAACTTTTTTTGAAATGTTAGTTACGATTCTGAGAAGGTCATAGGCTATTCCTTTCATTGACAAGTCTATTTTTGGGAGCGTTTTTGACCAAAATGTGTTTTTTTTCCTTACTTTACTGCTTTTAACTCGCTATTACTCAAACAATTCGTAATCAATGCTAACAAAATAAAATACTTAGGAGAGCCAACACTTTTATAGTTATTTCAAGCCATCAATCAGCTTTCTACGTCCTCTAGAAGCTGAGCTACAACCTAAAATCTAACACGAAAAAAATAAATTTATTTTCTCAAATCGAACTTTATCAGCAGCCGCGGTTCTTGATCGTCGTTCTGCTTTGGGGTGGTTGGGTGGCGCACATCGCACAAGCACGTTCATATGAAAAAAAAACTTCGTGGTGTTTTCTCTTCGAATTAAGTGAAACGAAAGAGATAGAGAAGTATGCGACGTGAATGTGAATGTGTATGTAATCAACAACGACAATATGTTTCTGAGGAAATGCGCAGATGGCTGATGACGTGCGCTGATGAACGTACATTATGGTGGTGTATATGGAAATTGAGTTTAAGGTTTTTGGTTTAATGGTTTATATAGTCTACGGTGATACCTACAGTAAAGAATTGAAGATTTAAGACGATATAGGTGAATTGAAACTTTGTATGTATGCATGGTTGAATGCAGCTAGAAAGATAGGATAGTTTTGGACCTGATAGGTGGCGCTGTTGTCGACTTTTTTTTAGAAACTCAACCGATCTCAATGAAACTTTGAATGTGAGCATGGTTGGATGCAGCTAGAAAGATAGGATAGTTTTGGACCCGATAGTTCCAATTAGTGAAAATAATAGTTTAAGGTATGTTAGTATGGGAAACGCACTTTGTGAAAATTAGACTGGATAGGAAAACGGGTAGTGCTACTTCCAATACAACAAAATTTATTTGAAATGTTTAATTTTTAAATACTTTGGATGTTCCGTGCTCACCGCTACACAATTCGAAATCGAAAGTCAGCTGAGTTATAATTTTTATGAACTTTTTTAACGGATCGCGTTTGATTTGATTGTGAAGAATCTCAAATCAAATGTCATGGAAGCGAATATTTAGACTTAAAAATGTAAGGCAAATAATTTCGCGGATTCTGATGATTTCCCATTGGTTTTTAAGCGCCTTCAATTTCCCTTGCGTACCCGCTTTCACTATGAAAAATAATAAGTCGCAAGGACAATCGCCGGATATCTGTGACATTCATTCTTCAATATTTTAGTTATTTCTTTTGTATTTATTATAACTTATATAAAATACAGAATTGGAATTGACCGTATTACATAAATCAGCATGTGCATCGTTCATTCTCGGAATTATTATTTTCATTACATTAACGAATTTGGGCGGAACGAAGTTCGCCGAGTCAGCTAGTTTGGTTATAAATTTCAATCGCATTATTTAACAAACAAAATGAGTTTAGTGCATTTCAAAATAATATTAGCACATCAATTAATTTTGGAAATGATTGGGGACGTTGAAATTCCTAGTTTAGTAAGCCTGACAGCTGTCTGACTAAATGAGTTTCAGTTTTTTTGGCCCAGAGTGGTCACGTGTATAGTTTTTGCAATTGACGGCTATGGAGGGGAAGCCGACCAATCTAGTCAAGAAAATCCTGCCTGCATACTCAGTTTAAATTTCGAAGAGTCAAATTTAAAATAGACAGAGTGGCCGCTGCAGAATTCTGAAGAGTCGAAGAAAGGGCCGGTGAGAGATAAAGGTGTCATTTCTAAGGCTGCTCTGGTAATTTAGAATGTTCGCACGATATTTAACAACCATTAGTTCGCATAAGACTATAATAGTGTTGTAGGAGGCAGCCGTGTTATATTTTAAATGCACTTATTTGAAGATATTTTTCAAATAAAAGAGGGCAAAATCGAACAAAGGTAACGCTGACCGCGAGAATACAAAAACAATTCAAGGTACTTAGTCAACGCGTTCGGATTCATACAGTCCCGACCAATCTAGTTGACGTTTTAAATAATACGAACGTCAGCCATTTTGCTGAATTTCCACATAAAAATTTCGTCTTAAATACTGGGAAAATGTCCCTAGTCTGAAAAAATCCAAAAGATTAAGCAGGCCTTAAAGAATGGTTAAACGAATTTCCACCATCACCATCGACATGAGAGCTACGTCAAAACGAATCGATACACGTTTCATTCCTTTACCTTCGGTACTCACTTCAAAATACCCCAAATTCTTGGGCATAGTTTTGTAGCCATTCCGTTGAAGGAATTTGGATTTGCCCAGATTCCCCGTATCAAGAAGGTCAGCGGCAGGCCAATTCTTTTTAAATTCCAAGAAGGAAAAAATTAATTTAATGCTTGATCGCTTCCAACCTTCACACTCATACCTCTACCAACATGAACAACCGACCAATTCAATAGAAAACCATTTTAAATGTAAATTGATTCAACATAAAGTCACTCTTGTACGACGTAATCTTATCAAAATTGGATTTCCAAATGTGAAACGCCATGTTTGCGAAAAGTAAAACGTGTAATAATGGAACCGAAATTAGATACCCCTACCGAGGAGCAGGAGCATTTAGTTCACATTTTTTGGAAACAGGGATTATTTGCGCAAAGTAAATGGGACGACCAAAATTAAAAGTTATTTGCTTGTATCGATGGATTTCAAAAATGTAGTCAATTTTCGTGGGCAGTGATTCGAGAGCGGTCCAAATTGTGTACGTAGTGAATGTGCTGAATTTAAATTAAAAGTTACCACCCGACAGTATGTTTGGATCGGAATGGGTGAGTGCATTTTGTGATGGGGTGTGAACGTTATTTTTGACATTTCGGAGATAGCTTCGCATTAAACTCAGCTCAAATATTACACCGTCGGAGAAATAACAGAAGTGACAACCACAAAAAGACGACTCTCCATCGTTTGGCAGACAAATTTGAGACCTGCTACGTCAAAGGAACACCGAGAACTTAGCCGCGATTAGTGAAAGTACCGAAGCAGTCAATTCCTGTCTGTTTACAAGAAGCCGGCCGTTAGCAGAGTTCAACTTGGCGTATTCTACGTCGCGACAAGATCCAACTGCCCCTGGAGCTGAAAGTTAATGAACTGGGCTTCAGAGTGTTTGGGAAAGAACTCAAATTTTGTCAGAAAAATGTTCTATAGCGACGAGATGCATTTTTGGACGAATGGCTGTGAACGACAACAACCCAAACGAGGCTCTCCAGCTGGAAATGCACCTACGAAAAACGAATGTTTGGTGCGGGCTTTGGGCCGGGTGTGGTGCCATTGGCCTGGGGGTGGATCGCGTAAGACGAGGATTTAGTGGACGACCTCGTTTTTGACATTTTTATGACCACAATTATTTTTTTTTTCACGTCGATTTTTTTATGATTTCCGTCAATTTTCAATTAAGAATGAAAAGCGACATGTGGCTTCAGCAGGATGGGGCTACGTGCAACACAGCAGACGCAACGCTGGACATTCCGCATGAACGATTTGACTTGATTAGTTATCTCTCGCAGCGGCGACGTTCATCGGACACCAAGATCGTTCGATTTGACTATTTCTTGTGTTGCAGAAGTCGCAGGTGAACGCAAATAAGCCGCAATCGACCGACGCCTTTAAAGCCATCAAAACTAATGCCAGCTCAAATTAAGCCGGATTTATGGGGCAGATTCATGGCAAATTGCACCACTCGGATCTGTGCCACCGTCAGAAGATGCGGTGGACATTTAAACGATTTTCCCTACCAAATCCATGAGCCTTTCAAATAAAAAAACACGTCTTTACCCCCACTCACAACTTGTTGTATTCCATTTCAACCCGTCCTTATTGAAAAGCCCTTTATTATTTGCTATACGTTCTTTACTTAAGTTGAATGAATCACGTACGTCCTTTTTATTTTGGCTCCCGTAAAATCCATTGTTGTTTGCCAACAAGAAACGCGAATCTGTTTGCGAAGTTCTGTTTACTCCTTTTCCGCCAGTCATAGCGTGAAATTCAAACCATCATTGACGGGTTAACGCTTTAACATTATAATTCGCCTTTGAGCGTGGTAATTACTTTACCAAATAACCGCTCTTTGAGGTGATTACATTTAATCTCTTTTTTTTATTACCACAATTCAAAATTTTCATCACTGCTGCAATTAGTTCAATTATAGGGTTTTTGTGAATGTGTTAAAAATTATTGTAGGATTTTGTTTTTTTTTTTTTTTTTTTTTTTCAAATAATTAACGCTCAATATGTTTATGTTGTCGGGAGTCTGGTTATTCCTAAAAACCGCGTTAGCGAGAGTGCAATTAAACCAATTTGCACAAATGAATTAGTCGCATTTCAAAATTTAAGTACAAACAATGTTCACAACTGACGGAGTCATGGAGCCAGTGGATGTTGAGTGAATGTATGTAATCTTCGGTAATATTGGTTGGGAATTACATATCTTTATCCCGTCACGCTCGTTTTTATTCAATGGCAGCATTTTATCCCATTTGTCCTTTTCATACGGTAATGAAGTGAACGCAAAGTTTGTGTTGCCCACCACCGACCTATTCATTACAAGGACCACTTTCGTGCAACTCAATTCTAAATAGAGGAGTACTCGTATCTACTCGGTGCTGAATAACAGTGCTGCCAGTGGCAATTGACATCATCGCATATCTAAGTCAGGACATTTTTGTTTATTTTTTTTTTTTTGTAAATTGACGGCCCTCGTTGTCGTCCTTATCAAGAGTATACTTAAGATGTTGAGCTTCTAGTGCCTACTGGATAGGCAATTGACTTGTTGCTCAAATTGGCCAATTTCTTTCAATGTCCATTTTGATTGAGGTTATTGTAAAAGCGCGCATATATTATAGTACAGCGGTTTGTATATTAGACAGCAGATAAATACGCATTCAATCGAATTTGAATTATAGCCACAAATTTCAACTTTAATGAAATTATTACTTATATGTGTTGGCCTGAAGGGAGTCGGGTTCTTTCAGAAAATTAATTTCGATTGTGTCTTTCTGCGCAGTCCAAGCGGACACAGACTTATTGGGATCTGAGTTGAAGTTTGCATTTTTCAACGTTTTCACCGAAATTGGAAATTTTAAGGATGGTCAAGTTAAACAAACGACAGTCTATCTAACAATTTTAAAAACTACTTCTTCTAAACATTCAGTACAATCAGGTATTGCCGTGAAATAAAGTCCAATTTCGATCAAAAAACTAATTGGTAACTTATTTATCTGTTAAGTGGAAAGTGTGCAGCGAACAGTGCAGACTTTGCGGAAAAAAATTTCTAGTTCTCACTAAAACTCGAAGTAAACAATGGTCATGCGAATTCGGAAATTTTTCAAGCAGTCTGAAGGTTTCAGTAATGATCGCTGTCATATTATAAAACTGATCTTTTGAGAGAAGGGGGAGGTGCTGCCAGATATTTTTCACCAGAAATCGTAATTATTAGCATTCAAAATCTTGGAAATACGATTTTGTAAAAATAAAAAAAAACTTAAACCCACAGAAGAACGTTGTTATACTTCATTTATTACACATAAATTATTTTGGATAACATAAACATTTTTGGCAGACGACATAGTAATGCTTAATGATTTTTCTAAAGTTTTTTTGTTAAGTTTAAATAAAAATTCATGAAAAAAAAAAATAATAATGCGAAACGTAACATTTTAAATGTATTTAATAATAAAAAAAACTTATAAATGTATACATACATATTTTTACTACTGTAATATACCTACTACAGTCTACTTTCTTACACATACATACTTGAATTAATTGATTCAAAATGCTGCTATTTATTATCAAATTGTAGCACGAAACGTCTTGCATTCTTAGCAAATCTTTGATATACAAAATTCCTTCCGTGGACAACTAATTTCTTGTCTAGATTAACCGCCGATAATATACGTTCAACAGTAGCAGATGAATTCGGAAGTGATAAGACTTTAAAAATGATTCTTTTTGTATTTGATATTTTTGAAAAATCTTGGAATTTCAGGCGCAGGGACATAAAGCCCAATTTTTTCTTTTGGGACTTATTTGTCCCACTTAAGGGGACATAACTCCCAAAATCGGTTTGGGACTTATGTCTTGGGCTTTATGTCCCTGGGCCTTATGTCCCTGCGCCCGAATTTCATGCCTTTTTAGCTCAATAATCTTGGAATAATTTTTTAGCCCTGGCACCACTTGGTGCGGAGTTGCTGTTGGAACTCATATATGCGTTTAAGATTCCTACGCCTATGTTTGATGCAACTTTTGATGAATTTGTACTAAAAAAAAACTACCTACCTATATCGCTTTTGAAAGAAAAAAACAATAGCATTTTATGTATAGTTGTCATTTTATGACAAAGCAATTTCACGTATGGACGATGTATTACAAAAAAGAGAGTGTGCTTGTTACTACACACCAAAAAGTGAAACTTCTTTAGCTAAATGTGTATATAGGTATATAATGTAATTTAACCTAAAAGCTTAAGGCTACTGAATACCCCTAATAAGATTATCATTCGTAATTTGTTTGTTAAAGCTTTGTGTAATATAATAGTTTTACTTTTTGTCCCGAAACATCAGAAAGTTTTTGCCAAAAATGAAAAACCTGATCTTTACTAAATAAATACTTCAGTTTTTATTATTAAAGTACAGTAAAAGCTCGTTAATTCGGAATGGTTGGGGGAAGGTCAGTCCGAATAAACGAATTTTCCGAATTATTGAGAGAATTTTTGTGTGCACTAACACGCGTTCCCATCGATGAAAAAATGCAAGGACCTAAAACGAAAAATTATTCTATTCATTTAATTCATTTTTGTAACCCAAAATTGACGGGAAATTGCCGGGACTCCCCCCGAAAGAAATTGAATGATTTGTTCAGACTTCTACATATTTGAGATCTATTTGGTACCTAGGTATATGTGTTTAATCTATAATTAATTGTAATTTAATTATAAATTTAATTTAAATTTGACGTAAAAAAATTAAAACCTACTTTCATTTAGGTATTAGGAAAAATCTCTTTTATTCGGAAAACAATTTTTTCCCGAATAAACGAGTTTTCCGATTTAAAGAATTCCGAAATAACGGCTTTTACTGTAATAGTAATAACATATGATAACAAAAAAATTATAAAAATTAAACAGACTAACATTAGTCTTTTAGGGTTTAATATAATTGTCTCGGAGTTGGATCACATATTAAGAAAGATATTTTAATAACCACATCTTTATAATAATAATAATAGGTGGCGCAACAGGTCTGTTGGGACCCTGGGCCAAGCTTCTCACAACCATTCGTTTTGTGTGAGTTTTTCATTTTTGGAACGAATGAAAGGCATCTATACAATTTTATGCCGATTCAAAGCGGCTAATTGAGAACCTCTTTCAAGACAGTTATACTCTCGGATGCTTGTCAGACGTTCGCGAGAGGTGGTGCAGTGAAAAAACCCTGAGTTGGAATTTAGGTTTTTGCGGGATTCGAACCTGGACCCCTCGCTTAGTAATCCAACACACTAACCACTAAGCCAATGCGCCTACACATCTTTATAATATTATAACCTTAATACAGCGCAGTAAATAAGTGTATTCATTCATTTAAAAAGTTCTCAACTGATTCAGTAGTCTAGTGTCTGTGTAAGACCTAGCTTATGAATTATGCAGTCTCAGGTTCAATTCATTGTTGAACATTTTTTTTTTTTTCTTAAATTATGAATAAAAATACGAGAGGATTCACTTCCGTTGCATCGCCATCCATATCCAGCGTTGCCAAGTCATTCTGGTTTGAGCACCGTTTTTTAAATTGTCAGCGTTAATAATTTTGACTTCTACACTGAAAAAAAAGACGTCGTCATATTGAAGAATGGCGTTCATCAACATGATATTCATTGATACATGTTTTCCCAGAGCTGTCATACCACACTTAAGAGATCTCTACCAAGAAATCCAGCAAAAGTGAAAAAATATATAATTTAAACTCGGTATTTTGTGACAAAATACAGGCAAATAAATATAACTTTTATTATCTCAAATTTCCAGAAGCTAAGAAAAAAGTTTCACAAATAAATTGAATTTTACAGCCCGATTCTTTCAAACCTCACTGATACCTCACAAAACCCTCACAAGGTGAGGTGAAATTGATTTTGCGAGGTTTGCGTATTCTGTCAACACACTCACTTGTGATCTCCTACTGAGTAGGTCACAAAATTCAAAATCATTCATAACGGCTTACAAGTGAATCATTTTTGTATTTGATGGTCCTGGTTCCCTATTTCATTATAACTTTTTCGGGAAAAATACATATTTGTAGTTATAAAAGAAAAAACTAAGGAAGGCGGGGAACTTGATTTGCAACAAATGTCGTTAATAGTTTGGATCCTTCAGTTCTAAACCATTTCGGTGTTCATATTTCGCGTATTTTGCCCAAAAAAAAAATATTTTATAGATACATTTTTACTAATTTCGTGTTCGAGTTCAGACTTTTATGCATTGCCAATTTGAAAGTAACCACGATGAGGTGAATTTTTCGTTAGTAAAATTCGTAAAAAGTTATCGAATCTCAGATGAAGATGAATCTCAATCAAATGACTTCCATCGAAGGCAATTGGCATAGTTACGGAGAAGTGCTCACTTGGGAACAGTAACATACGAGTATATCGTGCTCTTTCTGAGTAACCAAAATCGTACAACTTAAAATTAATGATTGTACCATTTGATGGCAATTTTAGGTCTTCTACATAAATTACATGAAAAGGGACTTGTTGACGGATCTGCGCCATAATAATAAAAACATGCCAAGGAGCATATAGACAAACACGAACACTCTTCGTTTCGTCGGGCACATATTTCGTTTATGAACTACCCTAATGGAAGCAACCTTTCTGAATTCGAAACGAATTTGAGACGGAGAAAAATGAAGGTGCTGTCAGTGAATGTATATATATCGCTTCGAATACGGAGAAACCGAATTTTAAATCGAAACGAAGAAATCCGACTTCAAGTACATACTTCACGACTGCAATCAGAAAAAGCTATCATAAATCTAGCGATCTGTGTAGCCTGTAGCCTGGCATTATATGTTGGGCTTAACACCGATTTTTCCCTGTCAGGAAGGGATTCATTTGTGATATCACTTTGGCGCTTCATCACGTCTTCCCCAACCGAGCGAGAGTGCGAACGTTAGCAACACTCGTATTATCTTAACTCCCGAAAGGAGGCTAAAATGCCGACTGATTCATATGGTTCGCCGTCCCATATATATGTTTAAGGCAAGACCTAAAATAATGTCATAAACAACATTTTAGTCCTCCAGCTCCAGAAGCAGCAGTAGTACGACTACGAATACTGTTACAGTACAGTAGCGGTCTCCGTCTCCATAGATTTGGCATACATATTTTTTTATGGCAGTATTTCTCGTCCATTTGTTGTGTTGCTTTGCCACACATACTCGAGCAGCATATCCACCCCCTTATGCATGGAATATATTTCGTCGGCAGACTGGCGCTTTATTGTATATTACTTTTCGCTCCTTATCGAATTAGGCTATCAAGGCAACAGCAATGGACGAAAGACTCTTTCACATATTATAATGATTGTTGCGATTCATAAATGTTTCCGCTTGGCCCGACACTTGTTTTGATTCTATCAGGTATGCAGTGCCTCTAATTCTGGTGTAAATTACACGGCTATGTGTTCACCAAATTTAGAAGCTCGTAAATAGGTTTTTTTTTATCAGATCACTCAGTTTTAATTCCGAAAATGCTTTCAAAGGAGGAACATAGTCCTTGACTTGCTTTGACTATTCCCTTTAAAATTAGTATAATCCAATTTGTTCGGTTGACTAATCCTTACTTCTTGCTAAGTAACGATTTCGTATAATTGGATTACGCAAAACCCTCGTTTGATGACTGTGATTGATAATAACTTGGACGAGTTTAAGTGAAAGGGTCCACAAAGATCCGTCAATGATACAATGGTACAACTCGTCAAAATAGTTCGGCTTCGCTGACGATAAGTGCCTTAAGTGACTGTAAAAGAAATGGTCTGAATGTTGTTTGAAATTTTTTTAATCAATTTGATATTATTAGCATTATTATCTTTGGGACAGAATCGGAAAAAAGGAAGCAAATAATGAAACCTTTTACTAGGCAGATGGATAACCCGGAAGGGAAGTAAAAAGTCTACCCAACATGGAAAAAAGTATACCTCATTGAAAAAGCCAAGCACTTTAACCAAGCTCGAGGTCAGCCTTCGAGACCCTATTGCCGAAAACAGTGATCACAGATTGAAGTGATATAATCGAAAAGGGGAAAACGAGGACAAGCTTAAAAACGGGGGAAAAATCAAAAGTGTATGTGAAACTCAAAGGACCTAATAGTCATTTGTAACCTTTACAATAAATATTTTGTAGGTCACAATAGCTAATTTTATATGGAAAATTTCTCCATTGCGAATTCGTAAAATCTTATTGTCTCGACACTAAATGTGATTATTAGTATCGCGCATATTGTTTAAAAGCAAAATAAAACGCATTTACATTACAAACACATTTTTAAGTTTGCACAAATGAAATGTCCATACTAAAATCAAATATCTACGAAGGAATTTTTGTGTATTTGAATGGATTCACGCGTTTTGCTGTTTTGCCGTTAACCGATCCTTGTACAATTTGTATATCTTTATAATATAAATTTATATTAAGTTTTTTTAATAAAAACAACTTGCATTTTTTAATTGTTTCAAATAAAAATAAATCACTTAGGGGAAAAGGAGGACATTTTTTTACGAAAACTAATGCCCTTGCTGATAAAAATAAACTGACCGACTGGGTCGCACGAAACTTTCTCTTTCATCAAAAAAACCTGTGTTGAATCAAATGGTAGAAAGGTAAAAAGTTCATAGGCAACAGTATAACAGTAGCAACAATAGGTGTAGTGTTAAATAAAACTCACTTTCAGGTGATTCATTTGATAAAGCAGCACATATCAAATCACAATGTGAGTTTTTTAAAGGTTTAACTCACAGTAACAGGAATTTCACGCAAGTCATTATTATAAAGTTATAAGCAACCAATTTGGAAGATCTTCCACTTAACAAGCTTTTTGAGTACAAGAACCAACGCAGCAGGAGTTTCTGTTTCTGATCTGCTGGTTTAAGGTATACATGGTTGCAGTTGGAAGTAGAGTTTCGTGATAGACAAATATTTTTACATAGATTGGATATGGATATCCTATGTAAGAATTCAGAGATTATTTTTTGAGTTTGCATACGTAGTTATAAACTGACTATGCCGATGGATGTGGGATGGAGACGAAGTGGGAGTCTATGATTTTGAAAACCCCAAGTGGTTGGAATTATTTTAAGTTGCATATTCAATATATATATGTATAAAAAAAGAAGTGGGTAATATTTGCTAAAAAAAAAGTTTTGCGTCGCTGTCATGTCGTTATTAAGGGAAGTGCGGTATTTAGTTTTTAAATAAAAATAGCTTTTGGGTAGTATTTTTTGTAAAATAATTAAAAAACTGATTAATTCGAATTTTTGGAGGAAACCTAAGCATAGAATCTTATTTAGAATTATTCTATTATCCTAAATATGTATTTTGATCCAAATTGTTTAAGCGGTTTTTGTAAAACTATTCAGACAAAACAGAAACAAATTATTCAATATTCAGTTCGAAAAATACTATTGCTGAACTATTTAAATGATAGTACCTATTGTTTTTAAATTTTTTCAAACTACATATTATTTTGTTTCGTTGAGTCGAGGAGCTTCGATGTGTTTATGGGCGCGAAACGTCTTTTGTCACATTGAATTTCATAATTATCCGAATTTTTTCCAGGTTCACAACGACTTTTCAAGCGATAAATGCAAAATTCCGTAAAAAAAAATACGAATTTTTCACGTTTTTCCGGAATATTCCTAGTTTTCCACTAAGAATTTTCTATTTCGCCATTCGAAAAGCCATTACGGAACAATTCAACACGATTTTTCCGGATAATTTTCCCAAAATGTTCTTTCGTAAGAAACTTGTCCTGACAATTATTACGAACAACTGAGAAAAAATTGAGCCAAATCGGCCCAGCCGTTCTCAATTAATGAATTACTATACATTTCTCAAACCATTTTTATATGTATGTAGGTATATAGTTCAAAACGCTCAAATATTAATTTCTGTTGAAACTGTTTTCAATCGCACTTTAATTCATTGGAATTAAATTCTTTCAATAGTCAGCTTTTAGTGTCAATGTCTGGAAGTGGTCTTTCGGTAAAGCTCAAGTTGTTGCGAAATAACAAAAAAATTAAAAAAAAAAAAAAAACTTCTTCCAAGATTTGACCATCAACAACTAAAGTTTCATCAAATACCTTTTGTGATGTGGGTAAACTGCTAACGTATGGAATCTTATTGCACCGTTCTGCTTGAATAATTTATTTCCCTTGAAAGTTATTGCTACTCATTGATAAATCATTAATTATGGAAGGGAGTTCTCCAATTTATGTAAGCACTTTTCGAAAATGATTGATGGAATCTGCTGTATTGCTTTTCCTTTTTTGCGAAGAATGCATACTATAGTTTTATGGTGGATAAGCCTGAAAATGACAGTAAAAATACTGCTTGTGCCAAAATAAAAATCAACCAAAAACACCAGTCGTTCGCATATGTGATTTCTTATTAACTTTCTAAAATGTGTCTTGACATTGATAATAATATAACAAAAGAACAGCATGAATAATACGATTCAGTCTTTTGAAGTAGGCGTAAACGATTTGCGTGGCAGGAATATCTCATTTCGGATTAAGGACTTATGAAAATCACCAAAGAATGTTGTTTGAAAATACCCAAAATGGTTTTATTATAAACCAACAAGATAACGGTCGTAAATCTCCGTAGAGGAAATAAAATGCTATACTTAGTTTGTTGGTTATTAAGAAACTTTACACATCATGGGAATATTTTGTTGTATGCCTCAGTGGGCTTGTGTGTTGAGGGTTTTTGTTTGCTCTTTAATCGGCAAAACTAAACTTAATCTGGGAAAGATTTTTTCTTTTGTAATAAATGTTACTTTTTCAATTAAAACTTAAATTGTAATATAAATGGTTAGTCATGCACTTGGAGTAGGAGTTTTGATCCCTTACACATACAAACATAGGTACATGCAATACAAGAGGTGTGGGGAAATCCTGTTGTAAGAAACATCTTGTAGGAAACACGACTCAAGTTCGAAAAATAGTGAAGAATGAGAGAGCAAGACCATCAGGGAGACCAAAAACAATTCTAAAAAATAAATAAAAGTGCATTGTGGCGGGTGTTTCATTCGATCTGGTTTATTGAAGCAAGTTCTGGCCTTAGGGACTAGTGCACGTCACTATGCATTGGCGCAGTTGGTGTGCAACACTTTTTGCAAAGAAAAATAAAATATTGTTTAGTTCGGGTACGAATTGAAAAAATCATCATTTTTCCTTGCAAAAACGATTTTAGGGTGGTTTTTATATTATTTCAAACTCAGCGTTACGACTTAAAAAAAAACCGGCCCTGTCTCTTCACTTAATCAGCGATTTGCATCAGTGGTCTTTCAAAGGAGGTATGGCGCTAACGTTTAGTTTTTTTGTTTAATGTATTTTTTTATTTCCTTTCCGCGATCGGGTACACTGTCCCACAGTGGCACCCGTCCCACAGTGAATCTTTTAAATTAACAGAATTTCTACTTATAAGAGGAAAACGAAGTAGAGAGAAAATAAGCCGCGCTTCGAACCTTTATGAGTTTACCTGGGAGTTGAAGTAGTAAACTTGTTGCCGCCTCGGGCAACCACTTTCAGATTTTGTGAACGAAATTAAGACACCAGCAACATTACCTTGTAATTCAATTGGTTTTTATTTGGTATTTTCTTTTTACGTTAAAAAATTCCTGTTAAAGTTAAATTATAGTTAATTTGATATCAAATACTTAATTTGAATACATACTTTTAGTTTTTTTTTTTTTTACGTATGTCTTTTTGTTTTTCTTTCACCGGCCACTGATAACGTCAAAGCTAAAATGAGCACGTTGGTTTTTACTGACAGTTTGTGACGTTTACTTGTCAAGTTGTTGAGCTCGGCTGTCGAGGCAGGGTTTTTAACAGCACTCGTCAGAGTCGGTTGTGTTCAAGAAAAAGTGAATTTTACTGGTAAGTAAATTACAAATCGTGCTTCTTTTTTTTGTGCTTAATGAGTTTGAAATGTTGATTATTACTATTGATTAAAATTATTATGCCAATAAAATTTGTGAAGGTCTTTCTCCAAAAAGTCACTTTGTCCAACAGCGAACCAGGTTTTGAATTATCGCATCCGTGATCGAGTAATACGAGACTGAATTTGTTATTGTTTTGCTTGTAAAATCCACCATTTTCAGTGACGTATGGCTCCACCACGGATGCGGTAATTCGGCCCCAGCTCATGGTCCTATACAGTGAACCATGGTAAACATGGTAACACTTCCAGGCTTTAGAATTCCGTATTTTCATTCAGCAACGACCTATAAGCATTTAACTTTCGTTACTTCTATTTTTCGTAAGTTATAAGTTTTGTGATATTACTGAAGTCTTTTTTGTTAATGTCTTATTATTTTGTATTGTTGTTATTACTTTTTGTTGTTTTATTACTTATGTTTTTGTATTGATTACCTTATGCAATGTTAATGTTAAATAAAAATTAATATTTATCAATTACTTGTGTTTGTTCTTTATTTTTCTTATGAATAATAAATAAAACCTATACGTTGAACTGAGAACTACCCGGTAGTTCACTGTGTCCACCTCCACCCACTAGGGCACAGGGAACCAATGGAGGTACGTATTAAAAAACTCAAAATTTTCTATTTTCTATGGTCTTTCTTAATCTGCAGTGGTGAAATACAAAGTTAATAAAGAACCTTCAAGTCGTTTAAAGATTAAACCAAAATTTAAAAAACTACATTAAGTCAAATGCAAATTGGTCCAATTTGGTCCTCAGTTTACCCTACTAATAACAAAATTCCAGAATATGGAGCACCCAAAATTTAAAAATATTTGTGATGTAGGAAAAACCTTGAAAATCATCATGGATCATATTTTCTCAAAACAGGCGAACAAATTGCGGTGAATATGGATGGCGTTCAATACCAGGCAATTATTGAATAATTTTTTCAAGTTCAAGTGTAGAAAGCAAAACAGAATTGTGGTTCCGACAAGTTGGGGAAATATATCCCTTCCACTCGTCCCAAAAATGACAAACTCAGACAAAACTGACCTGTTGCGCAAACTACTTATTTATTTATTTTCGCTTAAGGCGAAAAAAGTGGGGGCGCTGTCAAATTAAATTCGACAAAAGAAGTGATGGAAGTGCACAAAATGCATGTGAAAGATTAGATTATTTTGCGGAGGTGGAAACAAGTTGCCATATCACTGTGAAAGATAGTTCCTGCAAAACATAATTTGAAAGATATTTCCAAGCTATAATCCGAATTTGAATAAATGCAAAAAGTTGAACTAAATCATTAAGAAAAAATTAAATAAATCATAATGTAAGTAATGCGCCACCCTGTAAAATAGTTTATAATGAATGGCATTTTTCATCTACCCAATTCGTGCTAAAATTTCCTTGTTCGTTAATCATATTTAATACTTCTAAATCTACCTAATTATCTCACAACAATTGAATTTGTAACTAGAACTCTATTTGCATACCAATAGTAGGTACAAAGATCGATCTGAATCTCCTGACGTCCATTCAACATGGCCATGAAGTAAATTCTGAATGAATAGATGTCACACCGCATACGCGTCATTAGAATGAAAACATCAACGAAAAATGAAAGCAGTGAGCACATCATCTGCATCTGACGCAAAACAAAAACCTTCCACTTTGCAACTGAATAACTTTTCTTGTAATTCGAGAATGTAGATAATTTAAGAGGAATTTCAAAGTTCAAATTCACATGAGCTTGACACGTGCTCAATCTGAGGTTAAACTTCACAATCCTCCATTAACTAAGTACTCGAATGAAATCCAATAGTATCGTTTAGTGAGTTTTGTGACTGCTGTCACCTCTCAACTTCTAGGCGATGGTGATTGTAATTTGATATCCTTTATGTAGAACTATTTGCATGGTGTTTGTAGTTTTGCCATTGGAATGTTGGTTCAACTGTCTGTGGGTGAACGGAGCATATCAGGTTTAATTTGATTAGAGGCAAGTTGTTCCCAAAGGGGAAATGGTGCGAGAACCTAGATATGCTTGCCACAAGCAATTTGACTACCCAACGAAAGGATTTCAGTATATATACGCAGAGCTATAAAGGTAGATCGGTTTTTTTTTTAAAGCACTAGGGACCAATTCCGACAACGTTACGGCAACATTCTTAAACCAGCCAAAACATCTATGGATGACCATCAAGGGAGCACAAAAAGTCAAAATCGACAAAATCTTTCTGTCAATCTCCAACCCGCTATATTAGACGTATATAACTATTTGTCATCCACATATCAGGGAAATCATCAGTTCGTGATGATGTAGAACGCTCGCTACTCCATAAAGGTGCGGGAAACAAGCTCGAATCGAAACTTTTGATGTCAAAAAATGATTTAGACAAGGTGACGCGCTTTAAGAAAATTGTACGAAACTCCAAAGGGAACACCATCAGGGGTACAATATTCAAAAAGTCTTCCTTTTTAGCAAAAGATTGACAGAACAGATCGCGCTGACACTGGTGCGTTGCAAGTATGACTACAGAAACGGGATAAATGGGTCTAGTGGTGAACGAGAACTAAGCAAAATATATGACACACAACATCAACGAAACGGACAAAAACGTCAAGACGGACAGCTATAAATTTGATGTAGATAGGGACTTTGTTTACCTCGGCTCCCCTGATAATACTGAGAATGACATTACAACAAATATCAAGCGAAAAGCTACACTTGTCAAGCGCTGTTACTTTGGCCTAGGAAGGCAATTGTAAGGCCTTGTCGATAAACACTGAGAAGACTCTTTATAAGAACCTCAACTTCTAAGTTTTACAGCGCAGAAGCTTGGGAATTACCAAAGGCAAATGAATATCTTGAGCGTTTCCCACGAAAATTTTTTCGAAAGATTCTCGGTCACGTTTGCGTTGACGTTGGGGGAGTAGATTTAACAGCGAACTCTACGTCTAAGTTGAAAAGGACCTCAACCAACTTGGAATGCGCAACTGGAGAAAGAGAGCCTAAGATCGCACCAACCTGGAGAGGCGTATTGATTGCGAGTTGCGACTAGGGTCCAGTGTTGCCAGTTCGTGGGGATTTTAATCAAAAATGGCTTCTTCTTAAAAATTATGTTCCTCGTGCGCAAGTTGCAGATCTCAGTATAATCGTATGACTGAATGGAAAATGAGTCATTCAATAACAGCAAAGGTTTATTCTAACGGCATTTGAGTTTTTCTATTGGAACTTGGGTGAAAAATGTTATGAAAAGTTTACTCAATGTTTTGATTGTGGGGAATTCATGGGGAATGCCACCACGAAGAATGTGGAAAAAAATGTGGGACTTCTAAGGTCTATGATGGCTTCCTAAGTAAGTAAGTATAAGAAACTGTTTTCGTGAAATATCTTTTCGCATTTCCCAAAAAATGCCGAGCAGTCAAATATCACACATCGTAATGAGTACCTATTCATATGAGAGCGAACTGCGAACAAATAAATTTTTACACACGTGTTAACTAACATTAATAACACATTTCCTCATCAATAGAAAAACTTAACTGGAACATTGGGAAAATTGATGTGTTGTGAAAAAAAAACTTTTGTGAGACTGAAAAATTTGTTCTCAATTAGTTTTTATCCGACTGGACACCAAATGTAGCCCAAATGGCTAGACCGATTTTGAAGAGTGAGGTCTCATTAAATTGGTATTCTTCCCCTAAGTGTCATAGGCTAATCAAATAAATATAAAAATATAAATTTAAAAAATAACCCAAAAAACAATAACACACGAATGTCAGTGAGAAATCTCAAGATATGGAATACACTCAAGACTCAACCGAAAAATAAATTACTTTCTGATGTATTCACAACAGCGGTCTTGTGGAGTGTCTGCATTTAGTCATGAATTCATTTTATTTTAATTGAAAAACTTTTATTTATAGTCAGTCCGGTTGTTTGGTTTTTTAAATTAACTTTCTTAAAATTAATAAAAAGACGATAGCTATAAAAGGAGTTGCCATAAAGTTATTGCAATTCGACTGTAATATTTTATATTAGTGACGTCTTCAATGTCATTTATTATTATTATATTTATCATTACCATGTAGCCTTAGAATTTTCATACATTCATGTCAGCTTATTTTTGTTTTTAACCAGCTATTTATTAGCAGAAACAAACCTCAAAAAGGGCAATCAAAAACGAAACATACTGCCGGCCATTTAACCTCATTAACTTATCAGGTAGTGGGGTTCAGCTTCAGTTCCAAAGTGATTCAAATTGGATGAGTTCAGTCAAATTCGTATCTCATAAAATTGCAGACATTTCAAAGACAACTTGAAAAAAATATCTTTTGCTGAGACCTTGAAACTTTTGACTGGACAAATTGTTTTTTACCGGGACTCTGGATAGTGGACACCGCTAAAAATATCAGAACAATCCCGGCGAATCCCGGCCCTATGGCAACATCAACATAAGTCGGAGTCAGTCCATTTTTAAGAATTGTAGGACGAAATAAAAATTGTTGGCGCAACAGTAGCACCTTCGGGCCAGTTTTTCACAACCATTCGTGTGGCTTAGCAATAAATAACAGAATTTCTATGGCAGTAGGTAATTAGTGCTGAATTTTTAAAAGTTATAAATGAGAAAAGCAAAAATTCACTTATTTAAAATCAATCAACTTTCGGTGAAACACAACGAAGTAATATTGTTAATATAGCTCCTACAGAGTTGGTGGATTGAAAATAACCGAGGCAACTTGTTAAAAATAACCGATTTATCAATTTTCTCAGCCGTGAATAACAAACTAACTAATAACAACAGAGTAACATGGTTGACACCGACTGATAAAGTGTGTTATTTTTAACAGTATGATTTAACCTTTTTAACTCGCTAATTTTCAACAACGTTTATTTTAACCCATTTTTTTTTAACCGAGCAAAAATTCCACTCGGTTAAGGTTAAAATTTCTGCGTGATTGCATTAAAAACGAGTACGAGTAATTTTTAACTCTTTCCAAACACAGCAGGATACGCGTTCCTTACCCATATGTGTAATTAATAATTTTTGAGAACCAAATGTGATTGGCAACACTCTAACGTCTAACCAGTAAAATACTTCACCCTTGTCCTACTTTTACGACTCCTTCAAGAGAAATTTTAAATCTGAAGCAACGACTAATACCCATTACTGCAAAATAAACAGTGGCACCTTCAAGGTTAGCTAAACAACACAAATGTCTTAAAGACTGCACTGAATTGAGAAAGATTTATAAAAGTCACATCTACCCCACATACTGCGAACCATATGGTTTAAAATTTCACGAAAACTGTTTAACTGACTAGAATGTGAACATTTCCATATAATTAACTATAAAGTAGGACTCACCTTTTTCGCTGTGAAATAGTCGGGTCTGAGTTGTTCCTGAATTTCCTGTTCCGGTTTATTGGCTGGTGCCTGCACCGTTGATCGGAATCCGTCCAGAACCCCTTTGAATGTAAATTTCTTCATTGTTTATATCAATTATTGTTAGCACTGTTCACGTAAAGTTATCGTCGGATTTTTTCGGAAGTTTTTTTTCACTTGCAACAATTTTGTTTTATTTTTTCTTTTTGATTACAGATTTGTATTTTAATTTTTCCAATATTGATTGCAACTAATAGACATTTAAAAACAATAACACATTCAGATGGATCTACTTATTAATTTAACAACACTCATTATTATATTATTTATATAATTTTTTTTTTACTTAATTCAAAAGTTGTTTGCTTTATATTGTTTTAAAAACACAAAAACTATATTTACTTATCAGAAATAGGAATATTCTTATATTTTCTGCTATTTATTGTTATTGCTATTAATCAATATGTTTTTATATAGAGACATGACGATTAGGTTTTGTTACTAGAAAGGTCAGAGATGGTTGTCCAATTTTTCTTTGTCTGGTTAGTTAGTTAGTCTCCCAGTTATATTGACAACGAGATGACTAAACACATAAATATTGTTATGATTACATAAATATTCTTTTCTTTTTATATATACAAACACTTAACACTTATAATAATTTGGTTCTTCGAACGTCCTTCTATTATGTATGATTATTTATTTTTCTTATTGATATATTTCTTTGTTGTATTAGTTTTTTTTTTTATTAAATTAAAGTTGAGTTGCGATGCTTCGGGGGTTAAGGAAAGATTGTATCCGGGGATTTATTGTACGGTTTTTTATTGATATAATTTTGTATTATTATTCAACAAACGAGCAGCTGGAAAACAAATTGAGAAATAATTTATTGAATTTCGGAATATATTTTTCTACTTCTTTTATTTTTTGAAAGGTTGAATTGATATATTTTTTTTTGGCAACAACTAAGTGGATAAATGTTCACTGAATCAAAAATTTGTTATTCACCCACCGCCACCATTTTTTTCAAGTCGCAATCGCAGTTTAAGTCATACGCAGAAGGGGGCAAATGATGAGTAAGGACGACGACACAACACAGGATGGAAAGGTGAATAATTTTTTTTTACACAAATTTAAACTTTTTTTTTAAAGAGTTTGCTTCTTTCGATATATTCTAAGACCAAATGACAGAACTAAAGAAGAATTTGTATGCTTTTGGAGCATAGAATCCAACAAAAATAAAATACGATACGTTATCCTTCGCGACGTTAACTGGAATGTCCTGTGTCAAGGAACATCACCTAAGAAATACTCACTAATACACGCTAACGTTGATGGTTTTTCCGAAAGCAATACGGGAAAACTGTACAAAAAAAGCTACCTACCATAGAGGAGACACTTTTCCCCAATCAACATCATCGAAAGCTTAGCTGCTGTGGTTTGTCCTTTTCCACGCTGTGTTAATGGCACAAAAAGTAAAACTACTCTCGTATACATAATATACCAGAAGAGTGGGATCAAGGATAGATTGGACGCTCTGGCATAGTCAAATTTTAGTTTGTCCCGCTCTCTGTGCGTATATATTATTTTTGCAGGTTATAGGTACATATAGGTACTCGTACGGAGGAAAACTATACTCCAGATACAGACTAGGTAGTCCTTTGGCATCAAAACAAAAGGGAAATTGTAGAAAGCTTTCATCATACCTACAGCATACAAGCGCACACACCTACAGTTAACTGTAGATACAGAGGAATAACTCCAGCTAACCGTAAGGTTTGGCGCCACAATTCATCTTCTATTAGCATAGGTAGGATGGTGTTAGGGTTGTTTCGCCATCGAATTCCCTTTGAGGGATGTGAGAAATCCTTGATTAAGGTATTTATGTCGGTTATGTTCGGAATTTGTTTGCACGTACGCTCTCCTGTCGAATTTTTCGTTTCTTTCTTGTGGGGGAACTGGTGAAAGTTCAGCGCATGCGATTCGCATCACGTATCCTTATACTACGATGGCAAGCACTCTCTCAAATACGCGCATTCAACAGCAACAGTGAGGGATCCAGCAACGTGTACAACACTACGATACTCGAATCTACATAAATACGGTTTTCGTGCAGAAAAGAAAACACCGCGACAGATTAATTTGCACGGATATTGATCTTTAAAGTGAAACAGCCCTCGCAAAAATGCTACTCCTTTTTTTGTATTCAACCATGCAGGCTCTTGCGCACAAATTCCAATGAAATCATCGTGTTGTGTGAGCGAAAATTCACAACAACAACGCAGGGCGCTGAATGTAGAACAACGCGGTGCTGCTGCTGAGAACGAGAAGAACTGGCGCTGTTTTGTACAGAGTACAGAGTACACAATCATACATCGGTTTAATATCGGTGTCGCAAACACACGCGCGGTTTTGTTGTTTACTTTGGCCACACATGGGAGTAGGGATAAAGCCAACAAGTGATTCCACATGTACAGGAAGAGATATGTAGCGCTGCCGTCGACTGTGTGACATATTTAAATTAGATTGTGAGAATATTCGTTGTAAAATCTCCTCGAAATGAGTCCACTACTGCTAGTTGTACATTATATGCTCAGTCGCAGTCGGTCGTAGGTAAGTGTTGCCATTGGGAAGAGTTTATATATGCTGTACCTACTATAGAGGGTATTTGCCCGTTTTCGGCGACTGTTGATAGTGAATGGGCACGTTCAAAAATCTAGTTATCTTAAGTCGAATAGAATGGTCTGGACTAGATGTAACCTGAACGCAAAAACTTCATTGGTCGCTAACGTAACTTTTCCTACGTCAGCCACATATGCGAACTGTCAGCTCAGAAAACAGTCACGAATTTCTTGACTAGATTCGTCGACTAACCCTGCATAAACTTTAACTGAAACAGCTGTCCGATCTAAGCCAATCAAAACTGAGACACATCAAGTCATCCACCTGTCAGACTTACCCAACTAGATACTTGAACGTGCCCATTCACAATCTGTATATCGTCGAGGTAGGTTCTCCCAACGATGGCTGTCAAAATTTTAGACATCAACAACCGGCAAAAGCAAACAAACGGGTCCAACTTTTTTAGTTGAATAACAAGGAGTCAAAATCACAAATTGAAAGCTCTATGGATAGAAAATGCTACAATTACTTGACTTTTGCAACGAGTAAGGACTGGATAATACAAACAGATGCTAAATTTGTTCAACCTAGTAATCGACCTCATCGAAGCCCTGCTTCGATTGGAACCATTACATTAAAAATTCGGAAATACAATCACAAAATTTTTCAGACAATGTTTGGTTTGGCAATTCTACCAAAAATTCGTTAAAAATGAAAAATGTCAAAAAATCGAGAGTAATCTCAATATTTGAAGTTTTCTTACGAAAACTTTGAGAAATGTCATTTTGACATTTGACAAGGTTCTCTTTAAATGCAGCATCTACAAAATAATAGGAATTGAATTTTTTATGAAGTTGAACACCTATTAAACTTAACATTTTGAGTGCGCTTCTTCCTGCTTCTTCCTCCGACATTGTTGAAGAGGAAAATAAACAACGTTTTACTTGTCAAACTTTTGAGCTGTCACTTAGTTGTCAGTTTTCATTTTTACTTTTTCAGCAATTCGAAATTTGGCGTCAGAACAATCTTATATGAAAGTAGGCCCAAATCTAACCGCATAATAAGGCGGGTTGAATCTCTGACGGCGTTCAGTTCAGTTTATCGGTAATGAATCGACATTTCCGGGTCCATTTCTCTTTATTTCTCACCAATCTCTATCTGGTTTGTGGCCAAAAATGTGCACTTCTTAACCACTACTTGAATTATGTTCCAAAATTTGTATATGCTGGTAGTATAAAAAAAATAATGGGCCTCTTGGCAGATAGACATCCAAACGTTAGTAAATCGATTCCCATTCAATGCGTTCGAGTTCTGTAGATCGATTGCAAGGTATTTGTAAAAAGTAGAACCAACATTTTAGTTATTAGCATGGAATTGCCTATAACAACGCAGTTCATGTGGAAGCTGATGAAAATTCATTCCGCAACAATAAAATGTCCAATACAATCCCATAAGTTGTCGAATTTCTCGCCGAGATTGACTTGGTCAAACATTTATGAAGTTTGAGTGCTTTTTCTCACTCGATATTGTTTTGTTTGAATAAATTGGATCAACTTTTCGTTGAAGTGAATTTGATTGTGCCATCAACTGTATATAACTGGCGTTAACGAAATCAATTGAATGTAGGTATAGCTTTCTTTATTTCTGTTGCAGTTACTCTTGGAAGTCTGTGGGATACGCCATAAACAAAATATACGATGGTGAAGATATGCTTATGCTCGTTTCGCTCAATAATCCTCGACTGTTCGATTGGTAATTTAAGTTTGGTTTATTTTTTTCCAAAGGCCAAGGGAGACTTTCGTTTTGTCTTATATATAATTAATGCCACCGAAATTGCTTGGATAAGCGAAATTCTTTGACGTGAAAAATAGACGTAGGTATAGCTAAAGTTTCTTGTGCCTTGAAGGTTGATTTCATTTATGCTACTTAGAGACATTCACGTATTATAGATGGTGCTATGTTTAACCTGGGTAAGGGTAAGTCATGGTTTTAGACAAATACTCGTCGTTGATCAAAAGTTTGGTTGGTTGTTTCCTTATTTTATTAAAAAGGTAGGTAAAGTTCTGACAAGCAATTCTAGATAAAAGAACTACACAGACCACCAACTAGTTTTCATTTGACGTGTCTGTCAATCAGCTGTGAGACACTAGTCGTTAAACTTCGGTGCAGATTTCGATCGCAAAAATTAACAAACTAAATGAATTTAGTGCGTTCAAAAATAGTATAAGCCATTCTTATTTCTGTCAAACGAATTTATTTACAAGGTTTAACAGCATTAACACTGCTTGACAGTAAGTAATGAGACATTCCTTGTTTTGCTTAGCAACAAAATTCAATTAACGGTGCTCCCTAGTATGGAACTACATTGTATTACATTACAGGTATAATTCTCTGTTGGTTTCGAGTAATTTTGTGTCATTCGCTGCTCAAAAAAAGTGAGGTTCGCAAACATACACAAACATTCTAGTTGACACTAAAAGTTGCATTCTCGTCTTGTTGCCGTGGTCTTTATTATTGAAAATTAATTACCCAGGTACCTAAGAAGAAAAGATCTTCAGTGTTTTCTCCTATAATAGGTCTGTTCCTTTACTTTTAAATCTTACGAATTTTTACTCAAAATGATCTTAACATTCATATTTAAAAACAATTTTGGTTCGCATACATTAGTCTGAATAAAAAATGCAAGATTTCAGAATAAAGTTACTGAGATAAAAGACAAAGTTTTTAAGGTCTACATATTCTTTCTTTGATCAAGAATAACTGTTCTTGAATTGAGAAAATTGTTTGAGTTGCTTGTGTCAAGAAAACCTAGGAACGATTTGAGAAAAAAATCTTATTGGAAGAAGAATTCTAGAGGGAAAAAAACCTTTTTAAACATTTGTTTGTTCTTAAATCAAGACGATCTAGTTTAAGTATTATTTTTTGATCGTTCTTGGAACGTGGAATAAAAATGTTAAAAAGAAGAAATAATTGGCTTGGGTCATAACCGCACTTTATGTTCTTGTTTTAAGAAACATATTTTAAGAAGATACTTTTTTCTTTGTGTAGTGATCCTCGTGTGGGTTTTTGTTGTCCTATGAGACAATTTTTATTGTTAACGTTGCAACTTATCCAAAAATGCACCTCGACGCTAAAGATGATTTTTCGGCCAAAATTGGCAACTCTCTTCCAAACTCTTCTTGTGTACGGTTGTAGTCCGACACAGAGCTCGCCAAGTTGAAGTATGCGAAGGGGCGATTTCTTGTACACGGAGAGGAATTGACTACCTCGGGTTCTCCTGTATCGACCCATCACAATTGACAAATCATTTGAAAGAGCTAAAGAGTTTTGCAGGGTGCCTCGAAAAACTCAAAACGCTTAGGGCAAGGTGGCCCCTCCTACCCCTTTGAATAACGTGAGGCCACCCCCTTACACTGTGAAATGCATTTTATAGCCTATAGCTTTTTATAACATCATCATCTCGGCATCATTCGCGCTTCTAATGAAAATAAAAATTTTAATTACATTGATAAACATCTCGTCATTCACGTACACTTGCCCACACACACAAAGCCCATGAGTAAACAAATCGATGTATGACACAGCTTAGAATATATGCTATACAAAATATCAAAAGTCAGAAATGCAATAATCGTTAAAGCTGGTGATCAACCAAGCTACAGAGAATGGTGCCGACATCAAAATACTTATTAAGAGCAACTCCGACGGATACTGTAAATTGTGACACATACTCACATACATAGCTGGATGTAAGTGGACCATCTTTAGAACAAACAGAATATTAGCTTTTCTGGTCGTCGATTTCTCGCGTTTTTAGTGCATTGTTAAGATTCCGAAAATAGAAACTAAGTGTTTACCATTCAAACACCAAGCTAAGGGGCGATTTGTGAACCAGTTACAAGTCATGCAGTAAACATTCAACAAAGGGATGAAAAAGTATCGATAACAATTCGCACAGAACCCATGCAAATGCACAAAGGGGTTAATTATTTGTTTTTTGTGTAATATATATCTGTCAGTTGAACACCGTGACTCACAATTTTGTTTCGTTTACGCTAAATTTTATATAAATTCATTCACATTCAAAGAGTTGACAAATGGAATAATTTATTGAATTTAAAAGTTGCTGGCCAGCGAACGTGACGAGATAGCGATGTGAATAATTTGATACCGTGATGGAGTTCTGAATGATTGGTTTGGTATTTTTTGCATTACATGACTCGCTGTCATTATGTAACGGAGCACGGCCAACGAGCATACTCATTATTTTGGTGGTGTGCCTGTGAATGGCACGACGCACGAGCTGAATTAATAGTTTAACACGACTGGTAATCGGTGGGGATTCTGTGTGTTTTAGATGAAACTAACTGGCAACAGATGACAAACTGGATTGTGGTGTCTTACTGACAACATGGCGATAGGGTTTCATATCAGTAAAGAGCTTGTTGCTCATAGCTGTACTTTGGGTTGGGGTCGAAATTCTGGCGAGACCAAAATTCTGCTTTCAAAATTCTGTCTTACAAAATTCTGCTTTGAATATTCTGATTTTCAAAATTATGCCTTACAAAATTTAGCTTTACAAAATTCTGCAAATATAATTTAAAAAAAAAGGTTTGGAAAATGTTAAAAAGCGCGCGCTGGCTTAGTGGTTAGTGTGTTAGACTACTAAGCGTCTACTTCGAATCCCCCAAAAACCCAAATTCCAACTCAGGTTTTTTTTCGCTTCGCCACCTCTCGCGAACGTCTGACAAACATCCGGGAGTATAACTGTCTTGAAAGAGCTTCTCAATTAGCCGTTTGGAATCCGCAATTGTAGATCCCTTCCATTCGTTCCAAAAATAAAAAACTCACACAAAACGAATGGTTGTGATAGAAGCTAGACCCAGGATCCCTGCAGACCTGTTGCGCCAAATATTATTATTTATTAGATATTATTAAATAAACTAATTAATAACTATCCAAGATAAACAAATAAATAGTTACTCCCCCTCTTGTGTTGCATCAAGCCAAAATTCTGTCCGGATAAGTAGGTAATGCTTGATCTTCCTGCCAAAATATTTTTGAACAATACCTATATAAGAAAGTGGCATTAAGAAGAGAGTGTCCAGACAACTTGGTTGGATTATACAAAATTTGCTTCATTTTTTAACGGCCTGTGGAACGAAATTCTTATGTAACGAAGCGAAAAAAACTTTCAGCGTCAGAAATCATGGGTTATCTAGTGCGAATTTTCCACCACCGACGAGGAAAAAAGGAGTATCTATTTTTCGCCATTCGTGTGGGAAATTTGTAGCCGAAAGTCTGACATCACTGTGTTCGAGTATAGCTCAAATAAAGCACCGGACCAGACTGGTACCAGAGACAATACTGAGACTGTCAACTTCCGCCGATTTTCCGTTACTTGCCTACAAGCTATATTTTTATGGGGTTGTCAAGTTTTTTTGCGCTAGTATCGATACATAGAAATTCGTATTGACAAATGTCAGGAAACTTCAAAAAGTCCGGCTCACCAACACACGTTCAAAACAGTTGCTTTAGCGTTCATAGAAATCTATCCGTAAATTTTATTCTTGACGTGTGGATAGTTTTTGTTTTTTTAGGAATAAGTTAAATTTAGACTAAAATATTTATGAAAAACGATAAATTGTAGATTAGTTGAGGAAAATTAAAAAATTTTGAAAAATATTTCCTCAGTTATTTAAGAAAAATGAAATCAAAGATAATGATATCTAACACACAACCATGTTTCTGTTAATATGTTTCTAGTATATAAGACATCTCATTTAAAAAATAGCATTCAGTAATGCAAAAATATGGTATTCCCGAACTCTATAACATAGCCCCACAGTTGGCAGCGGTTGGCAGTACTTATTTTACATTTTTTTGTATGTTTTGAATTTGAAAAAAAAATTGAGGGAACCAGCGGCAAGAGGATTGCGATTTGGCGGTCTCAGTACTGTCTCTGCTGGTACTATGAAAGCCACCTAAATGGGAGAGTGGCTGGATAATTGGTTGGGTATAATGTTTATTTATTATTTATTTATTAATAATTGGTTGGGCATCAAGTTACTCCATATACACATAAACATATTGGGCCATTAAATGAAATATAAGCCCAAGCCACATTGCCTACGCGAGCTCAAGTCAAAGAAAAACTTTCTCAATATCAACCTGCTGATTGTGTTTTGATTGAGTAAAGATAAAAGAAAGAAACAAAAACAGCAGAGAACATCACCACGCCCGGTCACACACATGATATATATACACCTACCTACTCGACAATAATAATTGTAAGTATAATGATATGTTCACCTATTTATAGAAAATGCAAGTATAATACTTTATATTACAAGTACCTGGTTCAATGACACTCCCTTCGTGTTGTCATTGCGAGCGAACATGCACGAAACGATGACATAAATGTGGAAAGCTGCTGACAGCCGAGTCAACAACAAAAATATCCGCACGAGTTTATCACAACAACTGAAGAGGAACGTAACGACACTGCGCATCACTTAATCTGACTCATCTGATCAATGAATTTAAATATCAATAACTTGATTGATTTGACACTTGGGTCACCATATGCACACAACTTGACAGTGGAAAATTACGGGTAAGGTAAGGTCAATAGAATAGCAAACACTGCACTATTATCTATGACGACACTCTATCGGGTCACATATTTTCAACCGGCAACTCTTATAAACGTCACCTTCCTCAATTATAACAAAGTACGTATCGTACAAGGCAAATGTCACATGCGACGGCAGACAAAACGTAGGTATTAACACCTTCTCTGCGACACTAAACGGCCCACAGACGCGCAAAGCGGATTCAAAAGAAAGTAGCAACAACAAGATAACACTCTTCCAAACAATTAAAAGCTCAGTAATGTTTATACAGAAACAGCAGAGCTTGGTTAAATCGGAAAATATGTGTCAACACACCAACACCCGAACCTAGTGCCCCAAGAAAGTATACAGCAAACATCATAATCTCTGTCGCTACAATAGCAGCACCCCAGCCTAGAGAATTGTATAGTACTATACTCTGACCGGTATGTTTGTGTGTGTCATTCAATGTTAAGTTCGAGATAATTATTTAAGAGAAACCGAGCGAGACAGATGGGACTGGGACATCGTATCGTGTTTATGTATAAATGGAGGCCGCCACAACTTATTTGACACAAGAAATTGATGTTACCTAGGCCTTAGCATATAAGAACAGTGTGGTCGATTATTATGTATAAAACAAACCAAAATGCTCGTGTGTACCTACATGGAACTCAACTTAACACGAATTTGCAAAAATACTCGGAGCTTTCGAAGCTGGGTGATGAACTAATGCGCATTCGCCTACTCACGCGAAAACGTGCGGTTTTCGGAACGACTACGGTTGCGAATGAGCATGCTAAAACAGACAGTGTTGTCAAATTGTTTTTCTTAGAAAATTTTGCAACGATGGGAAATACCTATAATCTTATTTAGTTTCGACTCTAAATTTAAATAGTTCACAGTGGCTATGTTTTTCATACAAATTTTGCATTTGTAAGGTTCCGTAAATTTATAAAGAAGAACTTGTTATTAGTACAGACACTTAAAAAAAAGTCACAGTTCCGCAAATTAGCGAAGTAAATACATGGCAGCTAAATCTTTCCCCAAGAACCACTTGACGTTTCCGAAAAGATTGCAGAAATTACTTTTGTTTGTTGCATTCGATTTTATGGTTTGAATTCTGAACTTCTTTCTTATCTTTCGAAAGTTCAACGTTGAGCCTTGGAAATCCAATTTAAATCAATCTGTCATAACGAAGATAAGGCTAGGCCGGTCATATGAAAGCGCGCTAAGAACGAGGGAGCATTGACATTTATTTTAGATAAATTCACTAGCCATACGACTTAGATAGGAGTATTTAGTCTTGATGCGAATTTTAGTAAGATGTTGTAAGGGGTCGATGAGCTTGAAACGTATTCCCAGGAATATAAGGAGAGGAGTGCTTTGGGAGCGCTTACTTATCGCTTTGCCCAAACAGAACTAGATGTGGCACCGGCTTACTCGGGGGAACAACATGTGGACATTTAAAATAGCTCAAACACAAAAACTAGCAAAACAAACACAAATTGGCAAACTTGAAAATAAGGCATCCAAATGACAAGAAAAATGATAATAACGAGACTGTGGCCACGTTCAAAAATCAAGTTATCTTAAATCGATTAGATTGCTCTGAACTAGGTGTTACCTGGGGGTCAATTCTGGTTCTGTGAAAGAGTGAATCGAATAAATCGTTTTCACATTCGCTTTCACGTATTGCTTTCATTTTTTCGATTCACTTTGTACTAAAATGCGATTCTGGTTCAATAAGTGAAAAAAGCTGTGGTGAATTCAATATCGCACACTGTGTTGTATGAAATTGGGCTCTCAATTTACAAACTCCACTAAAAACTTTCACTGGCAATTTGGCCCGTGAAAAGAATTTATTCATATGAAAAATTTTGACGTTTGGTTTCACATTTTCATGGAACGAGAATCGAAAATGCGGTGAAAGGGTGAATATATTTTCGTTTCACTTTTTCATAGAACCAGAATCGACCCCCTGAATGGGAAAACCAGATTGATCGGCAACGTTAATTTAAATACGTCCGCCACATATGCGAACTGTCAACTTACCTAATACTCAGTCGTAAATTTCTTGACTAGATTCGTCGGCTACCAGTCCATAAACGCCTGTTCATGTGACGCGTTAATGTCTGCTAGTTATCAGACTTACCAAACTACATACATATAGATAGAGCGAAAAACTACTTATAAAGGTGACCTTGTAAGTACTCCCTTCGGATTGTGAGGTGCTCAGAAAATAGTATCATGTGCTGCGATGGTTACTACAATGCTATTGCATTGAAAGGAGGAAACAGTCCCATACATAATGTCAATACACTTTAAATAATTGTTTTCTCGTTACAAAAGTTTTTTTTTGTTTTATTGAACTGTATTCTCAGTTTATTTAACGACAGTTTCTTTTCTCTTAATATTTCCATTAATGAAAATGCTTCCTCCTCCTCTCACGCAGTGCCAACTGTCAGTCAACGCCAGAACTGGTGCAACGGACAGTAAAGTAGAAAGTAAAATTGAATTATCCGTCTTATCCGGCACGTGCGCTGCTTGTGGCGTGGGTAATTTTCTATTGTGTATTCTATCAACCTGTCAGTCGAATACGTTGCCACAACAGCCCTTGACTCTAGATCCGTCGGCAGGTCCGTTTTCGACGCAATAGACAATTTGAAAACAGCACTAGCGTTTACAATCAATTACAAGCTGCTAGGCACCAAATGGCAATGGTCTGGTAAATTAAAAAAGTCGCAACAGGTTTTCAGTACTTTGTTTGTATAACAAAAATTTGTTCTCGACGTTAAGCTTGCAATATGCTTTCCGAGTTAGTATATCCTTATCCTTATCCTTATCCTTACTAATAATAAAACTGTAACTTTTTTCAGGCTTTAAATAGTTTGTGTGCTAAAGGCACAAGAAGTACTGCACGAAATTGATTTCGGTTTTCACAATTGCATTGGAAATTGTCGATATTAGAATTTAGGATAATGTTTAATCATTATCCGCTGTCCGGAAGCGGAGATTTAAGCTGATATCTAACAAAAGTTGTAATTCTCGAATGCCTTCTAGCTCCTAGCTTTGGAATGACTCAACCGAATAAAATAGGTTTTTTTTTAATATAAAGTTCAATTATGTACAAAGATTTTAAGATATAAATCATCTTTGTACGTAGTCCTGAAGCTGTACAATAAGCATTAAACTATAAATTTTATACAGCTCAAAAAAGTAAAATGTTCGATTGAAGCTAGATCGTTGGATTTGCCCGGCATTCAGTGGAGGAAATTTTGTGTGTGTGTGCGGCAAAACCTGTTTCTCTCTCTGCTGAATGCTGTATGCTTTTTGTTTCTCTTTTTTTTCATACACCTTTTGTGCTTTGTGTTGTTTTTTTTTCTCACTTCTTTTAAATTGAAATTGAACTGGTGATAGTGGAGAGAGTGGAGTTGTGGGTTGTGGCCTTATGGGTGGAGTATTAATGTGGTGCATGGGTGGGAGGGAGATAGGTCAGGCCAGGTATGTAATGTAATTGAGATTGGGAGGGAGTCACACACAATTGTGATTTAAAATGCGCTATATTAGGTCTGTTCCCTTACGATAATGCATTCGAATACATCAGTCAAACTTCGTTCCTTTACGCAAAAGTTGGTTAGAAGCGAACGAAGTTTGACTAATGTATTCGAATGTATTCGAATGCATTATTGTAAAGGAACAGACCTATTGATTGTGATCTGATGATGTATGCCACGAACGAATCCCGTTTGTGCTCGGTATTGTTTTTTTTCGTATGCATGCATATGCAACTGCACCTTTTCTGCCTTATGTTTTTTTTGAGGTTATTATTTCTTTAGGCGCGTTGGGCACTTTTAGATAAGAAGAAATTAATGAATTTGGGTTACTTTGAAAACGAAACCGCGTCATCGACACCGAGCGACCGACACCCGATATATGGCGCATTTGTCGTTTATTTTTGAGAAGCTCAACCGATCTCAATGAAACTTTGTTCGTGTGCATCTTTGTATGCAGCTAGAAAGATAGGATAGTTTTGGACCCGATAGGTGGCGCTGTTGTCGCTATTTTTGAGAAACTCAACCGATCTGAATGAAATTTTGTTTGTGTGCATGGTTGGATGCAGCTAGAAAAATAGGATAGTTTTGGACCCGATAGGTGGCGCTGTTGTCGATTTTTTTGAGAAACTCAACCGATCTCAATGAAACTTTGTTTGTGTGCATGGTTGGATGCAGCTAGGAAAATAGGATAGTTTTGGACCCGATAGGTGGCGCTGTTGTCGATTTTTTTTGAGAAACTCAACCGATCTCAATGAAACTTTGTTTGTGTGCGTGGTTGTGTGCCGCTAGAAAGATAGGATAGTTTTGGACCCGATAGGTGGCGCTGTTGTCGATTTTTTTGAGAAACTCAACCGATCTCAATGAAACTTTGTTTGTGTTTGTGGTTGTGTGCCGCTAGAAAGATAGGATAGTTTTGGACCCGATAGGTGGCGCTGTTGTCGATTTTTTTGAGAAACTCAACCGATCTCAATGAAACTTTGTATGTGTGCATGGTTGTATGCAGCTAGAAAGACAGGATAGTTTTGGACCCGATAGGTGGCGCTGTTGTCGCTATTTTTGAGAAACTCAACCGATCTGAATGAAATTTTGTTTGTGTGCATGGTTGGATGCAGCTAGAAAAATAGGATAGTTTTGGACCCGATAGGTGGCGCTGTTGTCGATTTTTTTGAGAAACTCAACCGATCTCAATGAAACTTTGTTTGTGTGCATGGTTGGATGCAGCTAGGAAAATAGGATAGTTTTGGACCCGATAGGTGGCGCTGTTGTCGATTTTTTTTGAGAAACTCAACCGATCTCAATGAAACTTTGTTTGTGTGCGTGGTTGTGTGCCGCTAGAAAGATAGGATAGTTTTGGACCCGATAGGTGGCGCTGTTGTCGATTTTTTTGAGAAACTCAACCGATCTCAATGAAACTTTGTTTGTGTTTGTGGTTGTGTGCCGCTAGAAAGATAGGATAGTTTTGGACCCGATAGGTGGCGCTGTTGTCGATTTTTTTGAGAAACTCAACCGATCTCAATGAAACTTTGTATGTGTGCATGGTTGTATGCAGCTAGAAAGACAGGATAGTTTTGGACCCGATAGGTGGCGCTGTTGTCGATTTTTTTTGAGAAACTCAACCGATCTCAATGAAACTTTGTTTGTGTGCGTGGTTGTGTGCCGCTAGAAAGATAGGATAGTTTTGGACCCGATAGGTGGCGCTGTTGTCGATTTTTTTGAGAAACTCAACCGATCTCAATGAAACTTTGTTTGTGTTTGTGGTTGTGTGCCGCTAGAAAGATAGGATAGTTTTGGACCCGATAGGTGGCGCTGTTGTCGATTTTTTTGAGAAACTCAACCGATCTCAATGAAACTTTGTATGTGTGCATGGTTGTATGCAGCTAGAAAGACAGGATAGTTTTGGACCCGATAGGTGGCGCTGTTGTCGATTTTTCTGAGAAACTCAACCGATCTCAATGAAACTTAGTACGTGTGCATGGTTGTATGCAGCTAGAAAGACAGGATAGTTTTGGACCCGATAGGTGGCGCTGTTGTCGATTTTTTTGTTCGCTAGGGAAATTTAATAATTTGAATGTAATGTGGTATTCGATTGGGCGCTCTGAGAGCACTTTTTTTTCTCTCAGAGCAATTTATATGTTCGCTTGGTACAAATAAAGCAATCTTTTTCAAATTTCAGAGCACTTTTGCGAACCAAGATATTTTTTCAGATTTAGGTACCAATAACAAGTGCGTTTGAATTTGACAACTGGTAGAGTTTGTTTACATTTTAGTGATTTTTTTCTCCAGCAAAGAAAGGCATTGCATCGAGTGAATCAATTTTTGTAAATTATTTATGTATCTATAAATATTTAATAATCAATCGGGACGGATATTTCTAATGTTTTAATACAAAATTTAACCAGTGAATGGAAATCGCTTAGAAAAGTGTCGAAGACTGTACATATTCAAATCGCACGAATAGGTATCAACACAAAAAAGAGCAGGTGACGTTTTTATGTGCGACAACTACATAATTAAAAAATCCCTACTATTATAAAACTAAGTCATTCTTTCCTTTGTTTCTTGCTACACGTCACTTACAGCACCGAAGTGGGTTTGTATAGCTCTTATTATTTTGTTTTAAATTTGAAAAGTGGAACTCTGGCGAAGCAAGGCGAGCACGGGTCAGCTAGTATATAAATAAATAAATAAGAGTTAGTATATTTGTTTTTAGGTTCAATCAAGTAATTCACGCTTATCAAAATGCTTGTCAAAGGATACGGCAGAAGAGATTTTATTTTCTTCTTCCATGTTTTCTAAGTTATCCCTTTCACTTCAACGATCGTCGAATGTTTCTTTCAAACCCAAACTGAAAGTGTCAAAAAGAATTTTACACTCTGCATGATTGCTGTTTATCCAATGGTCGAATTAGCGTATGATTCTGACAGTCTTTCTATCTCAATCCTCATGTTTCGAAGTGTAAATAACTTTAGCTGTCGTATAGCGTTTTGTTTGTTCTTTCTAAGAAAGGTAGCCAGTTCTCTATTGCGGCCTATATTTTCGAAATGCTACCAAACGGTAGTAGGGACGTTCAGGCCTAGGTCAGTCATATCAACAGCTTTTTCATTTGGCGTTTATAAAAGGGTAGCGGACTATTCTAGTCCAGAAATGCATGACTAATCACTAAGCACTAAGTAGGTATATGTGTCTGGACCTATTAAAACCGACGCTACCAACCAATCTGTTTTTTTGCCGTTAGTTTATTAAGACCAATCTATACCTAGTCGACTTAGATAACTAGATTTTTAAATGTTCCCTACATTCTTACATCCATTTACCGAATTTCAATGTCAACGCTTTAACAAATGTCAAGACCATGTTTTACGCATGGATTAATTGTACGGGAAGGGAAGTATGCCCCGTATAGTGATTTGATCAGACAGACTCCACCATTGCCTCACACAGACAGTATTCACCCAATGTAGAAAATTGTGTAAAATAAAAACATGTTGATTGTTTTCGTTTCGTCCCAAATTGATTAAAAATTTAATTGCCTTAGTAATATGACATAATGTTAATACAGCTCTGTTTGCTTGATATTTTTGACATCTTGAGCTGTGGAAAGTACGTTCACAAAATGGACTCTACATGCAAACCTGGTAGATAATCGAGATTTATTTCTAATCTCCCTTTTCATGATTAACTGTTGTATGACAAATCTCGAGATTTATGCAGGATTTACGGACATTTTTCTAAATCTCGCAGATAATCTCCGGTGGAAACATAGCATTAGGTTCGAAAAATCTTTATTAATCACATTTTCTTGCGAAAAAAAAAATTTTGAGGGTGTGTGAAGATGAGCAGACTTTACGCTGGGTTTACAAAAATAAGGTTGTTAATATCAACAATCTTTTTCAAGTGATAGCATTTCTATTAAACATCAAATACAAACCCTCACTTACCCAAGTTGATTTTATGATAAAACCGGCACATATGGCAACTCTGTCATGCGTAACAGTTCACTATTCATCAACACACAAACTCACACATCACAGATTTTTCGCCACAGATCAATTTTTGCATCCAAACAGGAATTCTATTTGCATTCAATTACATTAACAATTTCTCTCCCCATTCACTGCAGCCGAGAATGGACCCTTCGGCCATAGGAAAAAAAAAAACAAACACGTTGTAAATAGAACAACTCGATGGTTGATAAACAAACAATGTACGTGGACGAGTATGAGTACCTATGTGTGCAAAAAATTAAGCTGTCGTGCTCTGTTGAATTCAACTGCATTCACAAAAGAACTAGGAAAAATAAACTATTGCATCGGAGAAGATATGACGGCTCTGTGTAGCTGTAAACAATAGATACCTATTGTGTTTTGGAATGCCAAGCAAAGGGGGCGGTTGAAAAACTTCCGCACAACCTTGCCTTCGTCGTAGTAGTAAAAGCTTTCGTTTATTATCAATCACTTCACTAGTTTAGCTTGGTTAGACTTTTCGACGATGCTTCCCGAGCATATGCACCTTTCCGATTACCGACTCAGCAGTTGTGACACTTTTTGCCCACTTATTTGTTTTGATTGGATTCGGCAATTTGATTGTTAGCTATTTGCAATTCCATCGAACACGAGAAGGGGTATAGACGCGGTGAACAGACTGCCAGGTGTGCTGTCTAACTGAGAAAAAAAAAAAGATAAAAATCCAAACACCACATTCAGCATTGCGGTGCGGGCTTTGCCTGACAGATCAATACAATACACAGACACACTACTGTCTTGAACTACTACTACCACCACTGGGGCACTGGCTTGATGGGGCTGACGGTGACGGCTGAGCGGTGAGGCTGAGCGTATGCTGCTAGCTAGAGAACTGCGATTTGCGATTTGCAAAACATACTAAGAGAGAAAGAAAGAGCAAGAGCGGGAAGCTTATAGTGCTCCGCTGCGGCAGACATTCGTACGCATACACAAAACGCATTGGGTAGACGTTAAAGCCAATAGATTGCCATTGCCAATCGGCAATGTTTATGAACCTGAAACAAAAAGTGAAAACCAAAAAAATGTTGGAGCACGCACTAATAACAATTGAGTTATTCTTGGGCAGAACTGGAACCAGAAGCAGAACCAGCGCTCGTTTATTTTTCATGATATATATTCATTGAACAATGTACCTATAGCTCGATGGTCTCTCTCCAATTGACATGGATTAGTTCGTTTGAAATATGGTTGCATGCCATATGTCAATATTGCCTTATCCAGATTTGGATTTCTAGTGAAACGCGATAGTGAATGGGTACCTTGACATCGAGCTGGCGCGTGGGTTGATTACAACTAGTCGTTTGACCAACACAAAAGGCTCCTGTTAGGTTTTTATTGCAAATTTCAGCTGCCACTCAGTTTTGGTTTCCGTGTTCCGTCCTAGGCTAACTTAAACCATTTTATATCTTAGCATAGTGGTGTGTAGGCACATATTTTATTGGGTTCCGTTGACCGAATAAGCACAGCGGTCCAGCGCATAATGTGGTAGATTGTGCAAACCTTCGCAAAAAATGTTCTTAACAAAGATATACACGTAACAAATGTGTTACAACGTTTTATGAAACCTTAGGAGTATTCATCAGGAGTCGGTGCAACAGGCCTAGGCGAATTTTTTTGTTATCCAGATCGTGAAAACACAGTTTTACTTATCTCTATCAATAGCCGTGTTTTTTTTTAGCTTCTATCTCAGCAAAGCAAAGTAAAGTAGGATTTTCGGCACACAATTACAACAACTATTGCGAGTCTCGAAGTGTCAAGTCTAGTGGAGTTGTTGTAATTTGCGTGCTTACAACAACTCCACTCCATCGTACCTTACTTTGCTTTGCTGAGATCGAAGCCCAAAAAAACAGGCCTAATGCTTTATCTGACTGACTGACTGACATTTGGCGAACTGTCAAAAGGACAAGGGTACACTGCTGTTTGATGTTTTTTCTTGTTGGTGCAATAGGGTCAGGGTATGTGTAAAGTGCAAAAGTGTAGAGAAATTTTAGGCATTATTATTGTTATTGTAGTACGAAAAACGCTACACTTTCGAATTGATAATATACCCCATTTTCTTCGGATTGTGAATATCCCTAGTTTTTTTGTTACGAGATTTAACTATAAGTTCAAGTAGTTTGCTAATGCCTTTTTTCTATCAGCCTTGCCAATAAATATTTTTAGCTTCTTAGTAGTTCCAAATGGATAAATTTTTCATACACATTTGATACTATTTATTCCCTTTTGTTACAATTTTTGTCGTTTTGTCGCATCAAACATTTTTTTTTCCCAGAATAAGGATTCTTAGGTAAATCTGGCAAGCAAGGTTTCTTACAAAAGAAGCAATTATAACCGAAAATGTAACCCATGGTTGAATGTTTTTTTTTTTTTTTAATTCGTGGTCCTGTCTTTAGCAAGAACATTTTCCTGCTTTTTGATTAAATTGAGGCATTTACTGTATCAATTCCATTTGGGGCTTTCAAACACAATCCGCCATACCAATAATCATTTTTAGTGTCCAGACTAAATTTTTCGAACTCACAATGACGAAATTTTCCATACAAAATTGCATATTGTGACCTAGGAAATAGTTAGTGTGAAGGTTAAAAATGATTATTGGTAAGGCCCAATCAGTCTTAACAAATAAGAGTTAATATTTAACAAGTGTCAAAATAGAAGAGAAGTTTGCCCCTAATGACTATAATTAAGTTGAAATATGCCTCCTCTAGCGGGGAGTCAACAAAAAAATATCCTCTCCACCAGTGGTCATGGAACCGGAGATTTTTGGAGCAAAATTGCGTCCTATCGAATTCAAAAAATTCAGATGCAATGCAATATTTACAGACATTTTTAGCATCGACTCTAAATTTAAGTTGTTCGCTGGCCATATTTTCCATACAAATTTTGCTATTGTGAGCTTCCGTAAATTTAAAGTCGAGACTAAAGTTTGTTATTATCGGCGCGAGTTTCCTGACTTACCTCGGAGTCTGAAACTTATTTTCATGAAAAGGATCAGCCATTTAACTCTCGAGGGTGTATACGGTTTCATAAAATACTCGTAACTTTACGATGTTGTTTCGACAGTGTTTAAACATTTTTTCAAAACATTTTACTGTTCTAACTTACCTCACTAATTTGAGGTAGACGTGCGTTACATAAAAAGTTGTACAATTTGTAAAATGAAAAATTGTTCGAATGTGACGTGAAAAGTCAGTGGAAAAAATCTAAAGATGGAATTTCGTTTCGGGAATCGAGCCCCTCGGCTTTGTAGAACACAATAATCATTTTTAACCTTCACACTAAATATTTCCTAGGTCACAATATGCAATTTTGTATGGAAATTTTCGCCATTGTGAGCTCGAAAAATTTAGCCTGGACACTAAAAGTGATTATTAGTACCGCGGAATAACCACAAAGCCACTGCGCCTTATGTACACGTTGGCTATGTAGTGTGGAACCTAAAATAGTGAACTGTAAACAACCCTTTAGTCACCAAATAAGTTCCACTTCCAATTGGAGACTTGAATCTATCAAATGGGTGTAGGTCTCCACTGAGCTGATTCTGGAACCAACTGGAATTCGGAATACACCAGAAAGTTCTTGATAGATTGCGGAGCAGATATAAAAGGGAGAATTTGAGAAAAGAGATGTAGGTACATTTGATTTTTAAACATGTAAAGCCCGATTCGCCAGGGAGTTAACCGTTTTTCTGGTGAATTTTTTAAAACTTACGTTAATCCGGAGTTTTTTTTTTTTTTGTTTATTGGACAAATATAAATATGAAATTCTAAAGATTGGTCCATTTTTGTTTGGTTTTGTTGTAGGGCTTAAAACAAGCATCCTATCTCAGCGCAAGTAATTACAACAACTAATGTCACCTCTTCCGACTCAGTCTGACATTATGCCAACGTTTGATTAATTGCTAGTTAGATATCTCTGTTTTGCTTTTTTGTCTCAATTTGTCTCGTGAATCGTGTCCTTAGGGAACGATTCTGGGTTAAATATCCGGGCTTACTGGTGAATAAATCCTTAACTAGGTACTGTTGATGAACAACATACCCACAGCTCGAAATATTATAATCGGTTGTGCAGATAAATAAGTGATAATACAGTGAATTAAATGATCGGTTTAAATCTTATAAGAATTGTTTTAAGTGATATTATATTGTTTCGGTACTTAATAATCGTTACATTCAGGCTGGGATTCGAAAAGATAAAACACTATTCTGTTGAAATTTTCTAATAAAATCACTCTTATTACACTTTGATCGATGATTCTAATAATTCACTTATTAAGTACCAGAACAATATTACAATTCTTCAACGATTCAAACCAATAACTTAATTCACTCTATTACTTTGCCTTATTTTATTCTCACAACCGAATAATATCTCGAACTTTAACAAATCACTGTTATAAATCAACTGTGTCTCCCTCTTCTAAAAGCTGTCCTGTTATACCCGCTCCGCCATCTGAACGAGAACTTATAGCTAGTTCTAATTGGTTCTACAATTATCTCATTTATCGTTCCACTTTCCATCCGTCAATAGTTTCCAGTTTATCCTGGGTGGTTCTAGAATTAGCTACAGTGATGATATACACTTATTTGACAGATTCCAGTCTCCAATTGGAAGTGACACTTGAATGGAACTTGTTTTGTGACTATAAGGGCTTGTTTCACCATACACCATTTATAGATTACACGATACCTTCCACGCCACAATATCCTAACCTAACTAGCTTTACTCAAAACAAAACTGATTCCCACTCGTGTCCTTTACACCAGCGGTAATTGTGTTGCATTTTACATTAAACAAATGCAATGATTCTTGAAAAGACTTCAGAACGTTGTCTGCATGCTCCCGAACACTAAATATTTCCACAAGCTTTGTCCTTTGTCATATTTACTAAACTCAGCTGGGATTTTAATAACTTTATATCAAGTCATAATATTGATTCACTATAGGTCGCCAAGCAACCCCGATTATTTCGCCTAGTACTTTTTCCAGTATTCTATGCCATGGCACGCTCCACTCTCCAACTGGAAGGAGTTATTTCCTCTTAAATTAATTGTTCTAATTCAGATGGTTTCTTTCGCCCTTCGCGTACTTCAACACGCTTCCTTTGCCTAGCGTCGCTGTGATGTTTTAAACTATACCCATGTGTGTACCTAGTTATAATGCCTTTTAATTAAAAAATAGCTGCAGTGAAATAAACCTTCAATATACCTATGCAACGGAATGTCAGGGGTCAAGAGAAGGCACATCAAGTCACGTGAGGCAACCAATGCATATAGCGGAAGTCATAACAACCAGACTAAATAAAAATTGATATCTTAGCAATTTATGTTCACAGTTATCTTGAAAGCTTATCACTTATCACACTCGTATTTAACTGTCACAACACGTCCCTACACATTAACGGCCATATTTCACTCATTGACTTTAACACTGTCCCCAACAAACATATCGTGCAGAACTCAACTCGCCATGGACATTATTTACTCGGGGAGTAAAATCTTATCAATGTCAATATTTTTATCAGGGAAACAGCACTCTCGAACGAAACTCACTGTCTATAAGAGCAGAGCTTTTACCCCCTTAAGAGATTGCCCACCCTACTGCCGAAGCTGTTTCACCGCAAAAAATATACCGCCTTTACCATTCAGATTCGAGCCACCAAATCTCCCCGAAAAGGCACAGCACAACTAATTTAATCCGCATGTGTAGGAGCATATGGAGTAGATAGGTATACACATATAGATTTGGGCCAGCACCAGCGAAAAGGAAAAACTATGATGTAATTCTCAAATAATCTCCCCGCCACGATTTTCCCCAACGCAAATACACTCACTTCAGCAGTTAAACGGCAAAAGATACTTTTATAAATATTTACAATCGCATTGCGCTACTTATTCTGTCTCGAAACTTTAATTTCGCCATCGAGAAGGAATAACTTTATCCTTGAACCAGATACACGGTTCGATTTTGCCATTGACTTTGCAGCAGAAGACTTTCGAGACAAATTCCACACGAGCTGTTCCTTCTCATGGGTGCAAATTGTTTGGGATGAAATCACTTTGAAATACTTTCTACACTATTGAATTAAATGAGCTTACTTTAAAGAGTTGACATGGTATCCATCCGATGCAACAGCATTTTGAATTACACACAAATATTGGAAAATACAATTTCACAAAAAATTCACAAAACAACTGCCTCAACTTGACGTACGGAAAACGTTTGAAGCTTTCCACCAACAGCGCCGTCATAGGTGGATTCGCGCATGCACTTCCAAGTCCAGCTTTTTGCCACTTTCTCGAAGAGAAATTAACAGACTTTGACGTTCGCTGGCGATACGGTGGGGTACTCGCACAAGTAGGTATTGCTGTTCAGTGATTACGATCGGCGAATAACAGGTGAGAATACAAAATCTATATCCAACTACATAGATGGCTATTTGGGTTTTATTGTTATATCATGAACGTTGGCAATTAATCGTGATATAGTATCGCGTGATTGTTGTTTTCAGACGCATCGGTTTACTTTCGGAGCATGCAAGTAGTGGCTATTAGGATGCCACCTTGAAAATATGTCGTTTTGGGGGTGAGCGAGATATTTATTGGAAAAGGTATTGCGGTGTTTTTGACAGCTGAAGCGCTTTTCGAGCAATGGGAAGTTTATACCTCATATCGAGTTACGGCAAGAGGACACGAACAAACGATTGATATTGCGTTGCGAGTGGTGTCAATAATAAAATGGCGTACCTAGTACCTACCTACTAGTGCTAAAAAATGCTTTCCCTAAGCGAATAAAAACAGTTAGAATAAAAACAATTTGCTAACAACATTCACCAGCTTTTGGAATCCGATGCTTTTATCGGGTCGACGGATCCGTTATTATTGACATATTTGGCGGAACGGTTATAGTCCAAAACTCCCGATGAAACCCTCACATACGGTGACAGCCGCTGACAGTTTCTCTTAATATTTCCACCAATAAAAGTGGTTCACGCTGTGCCAAGTACTGTCAACGGGCGCAAGTAACAGAAAAGTTGGAAGATTATGTTACATTCAGGTTGGGATTCAAAAAGATGAAACACTATCATGTTGAAATTTTCTAATAAAATCACTTTTATTACACTTTCATCTATTTATTCATTTATTTATTTATTTATTTATTTATTTTATTTATTTATTTATTAAGTTATTTATTAAATAATTAATTTATTTATTTAATTAATTATTTATTTATCTAAACATTTTGTACACACAATTTATTTATTCAGTTATTAAAATCATTATTAGTTAATATTATATATTATTTTTTAAGTATAATCGTACCTAGTCACTTTTTTTGTTTTTTCTTTTTTTTTTCCTTTCTTTTATATAAAATCCTATATAAGTCAAATTAAATGAAGGTTTTAATAATAGTTTTTCCTTCAAATGTATTCTAAAAATTCAAAAATTATTTAAAAATGTTTATAAAATTTTTCAGTTGTAAGATATGGTTAAATATCAAATCTCTGAGCAAGCAAAAATTGTAAAAAAAAAAAAAGCCTTTATCTAAGAAAATAAAATATCTATCTATCTATTACACTTTCATCGATTATTCTAATAATTCACTTATTATTAAGTACCGAAACAATATCACTTAAAATAATTCATATACGATTTAAACCAATCACTTAATTCACTGTATTACTTTACACTTATTTATCTTCACAACCGATTATAATATTCCGAACTGTGGGTCACGTTGTTCATCAACAGTACCTAGTTAAAAATTTATTCACCAGTAAGCCCGAATATTTGACCCAGAATCGTTCCCTAAGGACACAATTCACGAAATAACTTCCCAAATTGAGATAAAAAAGCAGAACAGAGATATCTAACTAGCACTTAATCAAACGCTGGCATAATATCAGACTGACACGGAGGAGGTGACATTAGTTGTGGTACTTTAATTTCGCTGAGATAGGGTCCTACAACAAAAATGGACCAATGCTCAGAATTTTATATTTATTTTTGTCTGAACCGAAGTGGAAAAAGCCTTAACGTAAGTTTTATCAAGAACTTTCTAGTGTATTCCGAATTCTAGCTGGTTCTAGAATTAGCTCAGTGGAGAGTTACACTTATTGACAGATTCGAGTCTCCAATTTGAAGTGGAACTTATTTGGTGACTATGGGTTCTTTACATTTCACCATTTTAGGTTCCACGCCACAATAACCTAGTTTATCCGTCACGTGCGCTGAGTATGCGTCATCTTCCATAAGCTGACCGTGTATTCTATCAACCTGTCGGTTTATAACAAAAAAAAATATATTCATTACGAAACATATTTTTAACCTTCTTTATCTTTCAATAAGGAAAAAAACTTAAAAGTGGGCCATTCTGATAATTTTTACAAAAGTGAGTGCCACATGTGTTGAAACTCCAAAATTAGCCAAACGCTAACGGTGGATCAAGTTGAATAGTGGGAAAACCCAATTTGTCACAGACGCAAAATATCACGAAATGAAACTGACATTTAGGAAAAGTGGAAACGAACTTGGTCATAGATGCAAGTGATTTGACAAATTGTGAGTGTCTCGCATTTTTCAGACTTGTGATACTACGAAAGGACTGTGTCTTTTAGGATAAGTCTGATAGCTCCAGGTAATCTACAAAAGTCCTATTAACTATAGATCCCAAATATTTTGTTAAAAGTAAAATCAAGCACTGTGCACTTTTTCTTTTACCCTTTCGTTTATTACCTATAAAATAAATAAATAGTTGGCGAAACATTTCCTAACTTCTCACAACCATTCCTTTTCTGTGAGTTCTTAATTTTTGTAGCGAATGAAAGGGAGCTTATGCTGAGTCCAAGCGGAGAAGCTCTTTAATGACAGTTATACTCTCAGATGTTTGTCAGACGTTCGCGAGAGGTTTGGAGTGGAAATTTTCGGGACTCAAACCGTGAACCCTTCGCTTAGTAATCAAACACACTAACCACTAAGTCACTGCGCCGATCTTTCCTATATTATACGAGGTCCTTTTTGTGTTGCTTTAAAAGCGTGCGTCAAGCTACAACACTTAGTTTATTGAGTTACAAATAGATGTTTTGTGTGAATGTGGATGCATTCCGATCAGCCGTTTTAGAATCAGTGATGAAAGACTAACAATTGTAAAATTTCTTCGAACTTATGTACACGAGGGGAATTACTGGCCTTTACAATGAACACATCTCTACTTTAGCTGTCTTACTTACTTTTGGTGGCGCTTACAGCCCGGGGTGGACCACGGCCTCAACTAACTACTTTAGCTGTCATTGCTTTATATTTTGCTCATTTAATTGGCAAATATAGCTATATAGTAAAATTTTAATGGCAGATGCTATGAGCTCCTCGCATGCACCTGGGCGTATACGTAACATTCTACTACTTAAGTTTAATTCTACGAAAAAAAATATAATTTATTGGCTCAACCCTCAACTTCTCGCCGTGGAAGTAGTCCAGGGCATTAGCCACGCATTAAGTGAGCAAACTTCTTTCAAATGACAGTTTTTGTGCATGGTAAAACATTTTTAGAAAATAAGGTGCGGTTTATATCACCATAACTTTGTAAAGTTTTTGGTCCAAATGCTTTTGCGAATTCCAAAATTTGACGTTAGAAAAAGCTACACTACTTGACATCGACAAGTTTTGCTTAACGAGAAGACTGGGTGCCTTCAGCTGCGGCACTACCGTCACTTGCGCTTTTCGATTTTCATTTAAAACGATTTTTTTTACATTACTATGGCGTTCCTCGATTTTTTGGTGGACGCATAATTGAAGACGAATTTTTATAATTTCAATAGTTTTTAAACGTTGAGCGGTGAAACTGCAAACGATACTAAATCTGCTGGAAGTAGAAAATGAAATTATAAGGAAAAAAAAAGTTGTTTATTGACAAAGCTATCGACCCTTTTTTAATTGGAGCAAGTTTCTGAAGTCTCCATTCATTAGCAACCAATTTCAATAAAAATAAAAGTAAAGTAAGTTTAATTATTCCCTTCCCAAAGGAAGTTGTCGTGGAATAAAGTGCACAAAAGCTCTAGGTACGATGTCTGATATAAATTGCGAAATTTCAGTTTACCACTCCTCAATTATGTAAAAGTGCTACGCTTACGTGTGTACTATAAAAACGTTAACTTGATTCATGGAATAATTTGACAGAGCTTTGCCAACAAATTCCACTTGAAAGTTGACTCTGTCAGCCATTGGTCACATTTAAGGTGGTAGTAGCCTCCTAAAGCTGAATTTATATTCGCCTGATTGATTGGGAACACTGCCATACAATTGTCATTTTGGACAGGTTTGAGAGCAATAGTTCAAGTACCTATCTCGTTAAGTTAGTCTGACAGGTGTCTGACTTGATGTAGGTACCTATCTCAGGTTTTGTGCTTGGATCGATTATATTTATGAACGAATGTTTCATTTGACGTTTATGGAGGGGTAGCCGGCGAATCTAGTAAAGAAACTCGTTCTTAGTTGACAGTTCGCATATGTGTCGAATGTAGAAAAAGTGACATTTCTCAACAATCTAGTTTTTGCGTTAAGGTTGCATTTAGTTCAGACCAATCTAGTCGACTTGAAATGACTAGATTCCTTAATGTTCCTAATTTCTGTCCTTTTCAAGTTAATAGCTTTACATTTAAAGTTGGATTTAAATAAATGTATTTTCTGTGTTGTGTTGTTTGTGTTTGCCGATCCAGTGAACATGTTGTGTAAACTGATGCGATATTTTTTCGCAAGAGAAACTTAGCAAAAAACTATTCCGCCCTTTATCGCATCTGGAAAGTAATGGAGTTATCTAACTCCATGCGAATAATTATGATCTATAACTAATAGTTGCATGGGTTTCTTGGAAAGACTTCCCCATTAAAATACTAGAAAACAAATCAAAAATTTATTTATTTTTTAAGGACAGAGAGATCTGTGTGTCCACAGTCAATGCTAATAAAGGCGTAAGAATAAGATCACAAATTAGACGTCATGGATGTTCTAACCATAATTATAGATACGTAAAACGGAAATAGACACAGGTTCCGCTCACCAACATTTCGTCAATTGCTTAAAAACATTTTTATTTCTGATTTGAAACACGTGAAATGAGAGTGGTAATTAGTTTCAGTAAATTAAACCAACAATTCATCAATCAGTTACACAAAAAAATTAAATAATTGTCCTTTCATTATTTCAGGAAGCCATATTGTTTTATAGGAATGCAGAAATTCTTTAGCCATCGCTATGAAAATATCGACATGCAGAGCATTCCTATAATTCCTATCACGTAAACAAGATGGCCGACCTAAATACGTGTCACGTTATTTTGCGTATTAGGTTATGCTGTCCCTTTCAGTCGCACGGCCGTTTAGTATATTTAGCATCCCTTTAATTTTCCATGATAGGAATGTGTGACCGTGTAAGCAGCATAAAGCTTCAATCTCAGCAAAGCAAAGTAAAGTTTTCATGTGAATGAAGTGTCAGAATCTACGAATATTCGCAAGTTCGTGGTTCGCAATTCGCTCTCATGTGATTGGTCCTTAAAGTAAGATTTTCAGCGTGAAATTAAAAAAAAATGCTATATGGAATCTATCACATTTTCTTTTCTTAAGCCTAGTATGCTGTTCCAGGAAAGCTAAACTTAAGCGCCCCTCCAATGTTTCTCTCTACCACTTCGCTTAATGTTCGCTTAATTTTGACACTCTAAGTTCCGACGTAAAAAAAAATGTGTTGGCATAGCTGATTGACTTGCTCTGTTTCGTCACTTGGAACTTTCTAAAGAAATGTCTACATTTTAAAAGAAATTAATTTAACAACAAAGAATTTCATTGTGTTGAACTAACCATTCTCCATTGGTACTGTTTCGTTTGAAATTTTGTTGCGAATGCCGATATTTTCTCTGATCTGTCAAAATTTAGCTGTGGAAAAATGTATTTTGCATTAATACGCTTGCTTAAATTCTGTAGAGAGTGTTCGTACAGCGGCTCAGAAATTTAGCTTGAACTGCGTACTACTTGGCTAAACTGCTTTGCTTAATTTTATCTTTGCAGACATTTTTGTATGGGAGCTTAATTTAAGCGCGAGCAGCATACTTGGCTTTAAAATAAAAACTTTGTTCCCACCATAAGAACATACTCATGGCATATTTTAATCTACAAATAACAAACGTATCCATAAAAATGTTTTAATTTGGCATTACTGAAAATATGTATGACAGTTTCTCAATTTGAAGTATCAGCTGTCAAACCTCAAAAACAAATTCAATTCAAAAGTCAGTTGCTCAATTTTTTTTAAGTTGCTTACTAAATGGACAGTAAATAATGTATGCACATATAAATATGGTATAATATTTCCCCGATAGGGGTGAATATCTTTTTTCTTAATTTGGCATATTCCGCTGGAAATGAATGGTAACACTGCGAAACGTTACTTCTGTTTGCAAAACCAAACATAAGATTACGTTTTGACAATCAGCTGATTTTGCTATTACTGATTCCATTTTCCACTATTCAATTTGGGTTTTTTGATCTTCTTTCTGCCCGGCTTTTCAACCAGCAGTCCGATATGAACTTTTAACTTGCGTGATTACAGTCACGGAACATTTAAGCGATATTTACTACTTGTGTTTTGTTTTCACATATAATTTAAACTATTTCATTTGTGTTCATTGCGATACAATGGCGATTTTTAATAGCATCAAATACAGTCTAAAGACATTGGCATCTTTAAGTACTTTCCAATATGCAAAGCGTTCCAAACTACTGTGAGTATTTCGAATTTTTGTTACCACCATTATTTTGCCTACATTTTGTAAAGTCACCGAATAGAAGAGGTAGACGTATAGTTCGTTCAAGTTGTGCTTGTGGTGTGCTGACATTTTCGGAGTCTATCCCTCTACAACTTTCGAATACCTACCTATGATTAGATTGATTTAATTGTCGCATAAGTCAATCCTGTTCGATTAAAATGGGGTCAGCCAATGACATCGGTTTCGTAGTAGTTAACCACAAGAACTTTTTACTTTATAGGTAATATGCAAGGGTGCATGTTTATAAACAACAGGTTGTTATCACAACAGCATCAGAATGTTTTTGCCAGAGATGCAAATATTTCGCAGGCAATTGAAGACGATAACATAACAATATTTTTCTGATTCTCGTCGTCGTACGTCAATAATTGGTGCTGCGGCTGCGGCTCTGATGGTCAATGGGAAGCGGGTATATCACTTAATAGAATTGTTTTGAATTAAATCTTGTATTAGGTTGCAAACATGTTTTTGATACATCTGGACTTTGTTTTGTATGTCATTGATTTGAAGTCATGAAATGTAAACAACGTACCTACATCACCGTATGCGTATATTGTTGTATAATTTTGTCCTTAAGAGAACTTGGAATTCACTGACTGGAAACAATTGGATGGCACCAAACAAAAAGAATCGTCGTCTTCGATTTCATCATAAGTTTAAGTTTGGTTTCAATGACTTGGAAGGTACAGTTCGTTGATATTGTTAACATACCTATGCAGTTGATTTGAGACGATAACAACAAATAGGTACATAGATTAGATTAGAGTTTTTGACGTGGTTGGTTCGGCAATTGCGTAACCTGCCTAAATTTAGTTTGTTATTTGAAATAATTCAGTAATTCAATGACCCATTGCTCCCATCTTATAATTTATACTCATTTGAATGTGTCCACTGGTCTACTGAATACCTGTTACAATCACCAAATAATGCTTTAAGTACATTACAACAGCACTACGGTCATATTAATTGCCGTTAAAGTTCAGCTTCTCAAATTCCTTTCTCGTTTGGCAGTGATTCAAGTTGAGTGAATTGCTCGTCCCTATTTTAAGGATATCTCTGCCTATTTCTAAACATGTGAAGATTGCTTGAAAAGTAGTTTGAATGATAGCCACGAGTTTTTGTAGGTTACACCTCACTGATTAAAATGAATGCGAACCTAAATGTTACCACAAACATAAAATGTGCTGTGGTTTGAAGATAACGATCTGTTCTTAGACTTGTGTATTTAAGAAAACAAATCGTATAACCGATTTAGGAATCAGAAATGCAATACTTTATAAGAGTGTCCTCGGTTGATTCGTTTAATTTAGATAGCATAAAGGGAACTTTCAAATAAACTTGCAAATTTCAATTTTATTTCAGTCACGCTCAAGCCTTCGTAATAGGGTCCGGTGTGGCAACATTCATGTCGTTAAACCAAGCAAATATGGAAGCTAAACGCAAACTGAGTACCTCGCAATTCATGGCCGACCCTATTACCGACATGACCGATATATTGCAGAAGGAAAACGACATGAGAATTAAAGTTGAACTGCTGATACTGAAAATTCAAGCTGATTTCTGTCACGCCCTAGAGAACGAAGAGAACTTTGGGCAGAAATTCAAAGTTGACCGCTGGCAACGCAAGGAAGGAGGCGGTGGCATTACCTGTGTTCTGCAAGATGGAGATATTTTCGAAAAAGCTGGAGTAAATATTTCAGTTGTCACGGGTATTCTTCCTCCGGGAGCTGTGCAACAAATGCGCTCCCGAGGAAAGAATCTGAACGAAGGTCACTTGCCTTTCTTTGCGGCTGGTGTTAGTGCAGTTATACATCCACGCAATCCAATGATTCCCACAATTCATTTCAACTATAGATATTTCGAAGTGCAGAACAACGATGGAGAGAAGCAGTGGTGGTTCGGTGGAGGTAACAGCTTAAAATTTATCCTTCAAATCGTTTTTTTTTTTTTCTACTTTTGTTTTATTATTAGGAACTGATCTGACTCCATACTACCTGGATGAAGATGATGCAGTACTATTCCATCAAACACTGAAAGATGCCTGCGATCAGCATGATGTTGAATATTACCCGCGATTTAAGAAATGGTGCGATGATTACTTCCGAGTGACACATCGTAACGAATGCAGAGGCATCGGTGGTATATTCTTTGACGATATCGACACTCCTACTCAGGATGAGGCATTTAAGTTTATTTCGACTTGTGCACATTCTGTGATCCCGTCGTACTTGCCAATAGGTTGGTTCTTTCTGTGATGAACGGCTGCAATAATATTGATGCAAATTATTCAACTTTCTAGTTCGTAAGCATAAAAATGATGCGTACGGAGATCGTGAACGCCAGTGGCAACTTCTCCGCCGTGGACGGTATGTGGAATTCAATTTAATCTATGATCGTGGAACTAAATTTGGCCTGTTCACACCCGGAGCTCGCTTTGAAAGTATATTGATGTCCTTACCACTAACTGCGGTGAGTTTTTTTCTTTTTATTATAAAATACCAAATGGTTATTTGACTGTTGACTGGGGTGTCAGCAAGAGAAAAAAGCCTATGTAATGTTGCTCCTACTTGTGCTTCAAGTTTCAACTTCTTTTAACATGAACCTAACCTAACCTTCAACTTCTTGCTTAGTTTTTAGTTGATCTGTGTGGCATTTGCGGTGATCTACCTTGTTTGCTTCTCTGGGTGACAGATTTCGAGATGAGGCGGTATGGCGAGGGCCTTTGTCTTACACACTACTTGGCGATATCCTACGCCAGGGGTTGAATCGCCACTTCCGTAAACGAAATTATGATCACGGAATTATGTTGATTTTACATGTGAAACAAAAATGTTGGCATGCTTAGCCTGCTCAAAACAACCTCCTCGAATTCGTTCCCCAGACAGACAAAGATTTTAGGGTCCAAAACAGCTGGATTATTAGATTGAACATCTCACATTTCATTACATTCCTAATACAATTTTGATGGCCTATATTCAATATTCTGTCTTTTTAGCGTTGGGAATACATGCATACCCCATCCCCCACGTCGAAGGAAGCCAAACTAGCGGAAGTACTAAAGAACCCACGGGACTGGATCAAAATCGACCAGAAAATCAAGCAAGCTGTGTAAAGAACATTTTTAAACACACATTAAAACTTAAGTTCTAAGAATCCATTCGTAAATTGTAAATAGGCAGGTATTTGAGAAACAAAAGAAAAAGCACAAAGTTCGTTTTTTTACGAAAAGAAAAAATGCAAGTGTTTTATTTTCCCAACAATTGCATGGCGATCATTTCTGCCTCGTTCAAGGATAGTTTCTCTGTGATCTTTTTCGTCTTTTTGTAGAACGGTTCATCTTCTGCGTCACTTATGCCGCTGCTTTCAGAGACATCGTCGGGTCGCCGTTTCTTTTCGTATAGCCGCTTCGGTGGTCGATGTACCAGACTCTCAGCTTCACTCTGTTGACTTTCATCGTCTTCGTTACTGCTGCTATTGGAATCACTGTTAGTGACATTGTAGACCTTTTTCGGATCTGGTAGCCATGACAAGTCGACTTCGGGCAGGTCCTCATCACCACTATCACCAAAGTCATCCACATCATCATCGCCATCGTCTCTCGATTTGCTCTTCTTCTTCTGCACCTTGTGCTTGGTCTTGACAATATCCTTGAAGCGCTGTTTGTCGTACTTGTCCTCCTCGCGGAGGACTTTCTTAGCCGTTTCAATGTCAATTCCGCCTTCGTCTTGATTCACGTATTCTCGTGCCAGTTCGGATTGCATTTGTTTTCTGGTGTCGAGCACTTCCGAACCGTCTTCATTGAACTCGACCTTAGTATTTGCTTGGATTCGTTTTTTGAGAACACGCTTAGCGAGAGCGGCTTTTGTGAGGATTTTGGCTTTTCTTGCTGCTGTAAGCTCTGCTTTAGTTTCAGCGTCATCAGCACTAGAGACTGCATCATCAATTTCGTGGTCTTTTCTTTTAACCTTGAAGAGCTCTTCCTTGGCATCAGAGTCATCATCGCTGTCATCTGAATTGGGTAGGTTAAAACTAGCGTTTTCGTGTGGTTCCTTTGACATATGAGCCTTCTCATCATTCTCATCACCTGATGATGAGCTACCATCCCCTTCATCGTTGGTCTTCTGAGCCGCCGCCTTTCTTTTCTTAAATCTCTCCAAAAAACGAATTCTCGGCACAACAACAAGGCCAAGTGACTTTGCGTACTCATCGGTGTTTAGCTTGCTAACGTTGAAAATCTTTTTGTTCTTCATTAGGAAGACTGATTTAACGTACGACACAAATGCACGTTGAGCGGTGTCTTTGAGCTCCTTGTTCTGCGCAAGAAATCCTTCCATTTTGGCTCTCGGTGAAAAAAGTTTTCTTGGATCGATGTGGATCTTATTGACATCGACTTTTGCGCTTTGTAACTCGGCAAGCATACCCTCCTCCTCGCTGGGAAGTAGAACTAACAAGCTTTCACCACGTGCCTTATGGCGAGCCGTCCTTCCTGCACGATGGATGTACTGAGTCACGTCTTCCGGACAGTCCATTTGAATCACCCAATTGACTGTGGGAAAGTCAAGACCTCGAGAAGCTATGTCTGTTGCGAATAGCACCACGTTACTCTTGCGGCAAAACTCTTGATAGATTGCAACTCTACGATCCTGATGAAGGGTGCCATAGAGAGCAAGGAGACTTGTACCTGGCCGTAGTTTACAAAAGATTTCGTAGACGTACTTGACTTGTTTACAGCTCGAAAGGAACACAATGCACTTTTGTTTCAAATGATTTTTTATGAATGACCACAGCATTGTAAGCTTATCCTCAAGATTGACAACCACATAGCTCTGTTGCAAATTGTCTGGAGTGACTGCCTGTTGCTCAGACGGAGCTACATAGACTGCATTGTCCAAGCTCAATCGTGCCAAATCCTTTACCGATTTCGTTTGTGTTGCCGAAAAAAGAAGCGTCTGTCGTTCTGGTGGTAGGTTTTCAATGATTCCATTCATTGTCTGTTCAAATCCCATGTCCAAACATCTATCAGCCTCATCCAACACCAAAACTTGCATATTTGAGGCATCAAACAATGGATTCTCGTCCATATGCTGCAACAAACGTCCCGGAGTGCAAATAATAATATTACACTGATCCATGCGTTTCGTTTCAAACTTCAGGTTCTTTCCACCAATTATCAACCCAGCAGAGAAATCGTGAAACGCTCCAATCTTCTTTAATGTTTCAAAGATCTGATATGCCAGCTCTCGAGTTGGCGAGATGATTATAGCTCCGATTCCATCCAGACGTGTCCATTTCTTCATAAACAAATTCTCGATCACCTGTAATTTAACAATTGATAAATTATTTAAACAAGGTGACAGTCAAATGCTAACCGGTATCAGGAACGCCAGCGTTTTGCCGCTTCCTGTTTGGGCAGCTCCAAGGATGTCCTTGTCTTGTAGAGCATGCCCTATACTCTCACGCTGTACTTCGGTTGGTACTTTGTAGTTAGCTGAGCGCAATCCTTTTTGAGTTTTCCACGATAGTGGAAAGTCTGAAAATTGCTTGATTTTACTGGGATCGATGGCTTCCCGTTGTAAACGAATGCGTTCGATTTCTTCATCATCTTTAGGTTTGGTATTGTTCTGCGCCTTGTGCTGATATTTTTTGAATCTCTTTCCTTTCTGAAATGTTTTATTGGCACTTTTCGTTTTCATCATGACTGTGAGAAATTTTATGATATTCTATTAAATTAATGTGGTAATCGATGAATTGGGAAAACGTGTTGAAATATAAACAACACACTTTACGAAAAAAAAATAACCCTTCATAAGTGACATGTGTTATATGACAGCTGACAGCTCTGGTAAGTGTTCAAATAGTACCTAGTTGAACAAGACTTCTGTGGCGACTTTGGTAGGTACCAACCCGCAAGCGGAACGGAGTAGCAAAGAACCTGTGAAATTAGGTCTGAACCTAGTTCGACCGAAGTGAAAGTTCTTAAATTATGTCGTTTTCGATTTGGCTTTTCAGATTTTGATCTGAGATTTCAGATTTCTGCTGGCAAATCGAACATAAAATCTGAATTATATTGGTATGTGTGTGTATTGAGTTGGCGGCAAAAAAAAAACATATTTGCACTTGCACTCGAAATCCATTTCAATTGATTTTCACACATTTAAGTACTGCATTTCGAAATCATTTAATATAAAAACTCGATCCCATACGCGTTAAATAAATAATTCAGTTAAAAAAGCAATCGTTCCAACGATAAACAATTCGTAACCGACGCTGTGTGTCATAATCATTGGTGTTAGTGAAAGTATGTGTAAAATCTGAGGAAAAATTGAGATTTCTCAAAAGTGATCTGAGATCAAAAAAAAGATTGATTTTTGTGGCAAATAGAACATGAAAAGCAATCTCGATCAAAAAAAAAATTGATTTTTTGTCAAATCGAAAACGACATTAATGTGTGATGTGTGAAAATTTATTGAGGTTACTTTTCATGTTCGATCTGCCAAAATAAATAATATTTTTTTTGATTTGGGGCACTTTTGAGAAATCTCAATTTTTCCTCAGATTTACACATACTTTCACTTTTGTTTATCATTGGAAGGATTGCTTTTTTAACTGAATTATTCATTTTACGCATATGGATTTCCTAGTCAAGTGAAAAAAGTTTTTCTTTTCGACCAAACTCAGCATACACAAGAACCAATAAAATTCTGATTTTATGTTCGATTTGGCAGCAGAAATTTAAGATTTCAGGTCAAATTCTGAAAAGAAAAATCGAAAACGACATAAATGTGATATGTCAACTGGAATTATTAGACGTATATTTATTGAATAAATGCTTTATTTTACGTTTTTTTATTTTGACAGTTGTTTCTACAAATCGAACAACACGATGGTCTGTAAAAACAACAGTAGCTCAACAGTAAAAACACCAATGTTCAGTCTTCATTTTTAAGGCAAACTCCGATAAACTCCCACTTCTAGGTAATAACAACTAGGTCCGTTAGCATTTGCCATTTAGTGGCTTTTAAATGAGACCCATCTGATGATTCAAATCTAAAATAAAATAAAATATGTAGGTATAGGTATAAGAAAATATAATATTAGGCAAATAAACAAACCTGTCGTGAGCGAAATCTACGTTTTCCTCCATAAAGACCAATAAATACTCCTTTTGTTCGTCACTCGCTTTTTTCATTGGCTTTGGTTCGCCCATTTTGCTTAAATTTCTCAACTCCCAGTCGAAAACATAGTGAATACATTTTTTGAATTGTGTGCACGAAAACTGTCAAAAAAGCCTTCTTACACTCTTGCGGAATCAGATCAAGCCCTTGTATATTTTTTTTCGGGTACACAAGAAAGCCCACTCTTGCGGAATTGGGCCCCGAGAAACAATTCCACCCATTCACACCGACATTGTTCACCAGAGACAATATCGATTGTGATAAGACCTTAAAATTGTGACTTTTGTTTGCAATCAACAAACACACTCGCTTTTTGACGTTTCTTGACATTTAACATAACCGACCCGACCGGCCTACATTTTTATTTGTTGAGGTTTATAGAGATTGAAATTTGAAAAAATTTGGTTTATTTAAAACAGAAAAAAGTTAAATTAAATCAGAAACTGTGGGTACCATAAAAGACTCAAATAATGTCTTCACTATCTGGTTTTCGAGTTAACATGTTCAATGAGAATTTTCTCAATGAAAACGAACAAGATGCAAACTCGGTTCTCACTGAACTTGATAAGGGTAAATTTGTAATTTGTAAACACTAATCACGCAATTTACATATTTCGCTAATGAAAATAGGTCTTAGATCTACAAAAATTGGTGTGCAGTGCGAAGCTATTGTGAGATTTCCGCGACTGTTCGAGAAGTATCCCTTTCCAATTCTAATCAATTCATCTTTCCTTAAACTCTCCGAGTTCTTTTGGAATGGGTAACATACGCCAAATGGTCTAAAGCAAAAATGAAAAACATCTAAATTTTTAGATCAAATTTACTCCGATTCTGGGTCTTGAAAGTCTGCCAGCAAAGTGAAAATCACTTGGACAAGATCCTCAACATTGATGCGTTCGTCAAACGAATATATATGGTGACACACTCGAATGATCCAATTGCAAGAGCATTGACGCTAAGGTACGAACAAGGATTACACTCCTGGATATTTTTCGATATATGAACTCTGTTATCAGAACTCTAGGTGCAGTATCACGGGTGATACCCGAAAAACAGCAAGTACATCACTCGATTCGTAGAGCTCTAGACAGCCATGATACCGTAGAAGTAGAGGCCGCTATCTATGCAAGTGGACAATTCGCCGCACAATCTAAGTAGAAGCATATCTTGTACGAAAACATACCAAGTCTCTAATATATAAGATTTTTTATTTGTACAGGTCATTTGCAATAAGTATGTGTTCGAAGATAGCAACAATGATTGAATCTCTGCAAACACCCGTCAGCATGAAGCTTCAATTGATTCCAGTGTTACGACACATGCATCATGATGCCCATACGGCAGCAATGGTCAATGACCTCTGTCTAAATCTTTTGCCCAAATATCCGGCTGAGAGTTTCGTTATTGCGATTTTAGACTCGCTCACTAAGCTCTCTAGTGAAACACTGATTGGGATTCCAGAACAAGTGGAATTACTACTGACATATCTGCAAGATCCTCGAAAAAAGGTGCGCTGCCAGGTCCTAAAGTCTCTAACCACTTTAGCAACCCAAAGGAGCGCTCATTCATGGCCCACCGGTTCTCTTAAAAATCTCATTACGAAGGCAAAAACATGTGTCGAAGGTAGTGAGCAGACATTGGTACTCACTGTGGTTTTGACACTAACCGAATGCCCACTAACTTGTCACGCACTGCTGAATGAAGAACAGAGTCTCATCATAGAGCTTTGTTCTTCGTGTTTGAATGTAGAAAATCACACTGCTGCCAGTCAAGCGTTGGCTATTCTAAAAGGCCTAGTGCTCTATTGGTAAATAACACCTTGAAACTGTAAAACCTTTTTTTTTATTTGTATCTTCCTTTTTAGTCACGCGAATTCAACACCACCGCCAGCAGTGATTATGGAACTCATTAACATCCATCTGGAGAGCTTGATTTTCTCGTCCGTAGGCGACGAAAAGTATACCAAGGAGCTAAAGAAGTACCTCGTTTGTGGTGTGAAGATCTCAGAGGCGTACACTGAGTTCAGTGAAGATTTCATCGAAATGATTGGCGATCTGTTGAGTGATGATATCAGTAAGGGTTTAATTTTTTTGTTTAGCTGTGATCCAGAACCAAATAGATATTAATTTTCATTTGTACTTGTAGCATATCCGAAAAGGCATTCAGAACTTTTGTGTGAAACGCTAGCTGCACTGTCCTCCAAGTTTCAGCTTCGTAAATTTACGATTCCGAAATCAGATGCAATGGACACAGACGAAGAGACATCTAGCGAAGCCGTCAATCCTGTTGCAGAGCGACTTCCGCAGATCTTAAAAAAACTGAACTCAATTCTTAGTAGCGATTGCAAAGATGACAAATCAAGAATCATCGAAATTCTATCAGCTGTAATGTTGCAATCGCTGATAGGATGTTTCATCCCGAAAGTTATCCTCGACACGTTTGATCGCATTGCAGCGGTAACAAATTGCTGGACGTTATATCGAATTGGCCGGTCTGCTTCTAGGTAAACCAAGTGAAATCTTTCGTAAATGAAACATTTGATTTTTGATGTTATCTCTGCTCACAGGTATGGCCAACATTTCTTAGCTGCGCGAATCTATTCGCGAATCGCAAACCACGCATCGTTGGACAAATTCCATTTCTTCCTAATAGGGGTTGCGCAAATGGCCAAAGCGGAGTGTATATTGAATCATGGTCTAGAATATGACACAATGTCACAGCACTATAATCTGTGTGATCCAAAATATGCAAATAGTCAGTTGAAATTGATTCCGCTAATCGAACGTTTGGATATGGCCATCAGCCTGTATTGGGAGGCATTGGCAAGCTTACGCGCGAGTTCTTCTCCCACCAGCCCTTTAACATTCCAATTGGAATTTATTAAACTACGGGCTCAGTTCTTGCAGACATTGTTCAGTGTCGTTACTGCTAAAAATGCCCAGACAATCATCCCTCCGCCCGCTATTGCAGCTAGTTTGGCGCAGAATTCGCGCGATTATCTGCAAAAATTCGGGCATGTTACAAATCAGTTGAGGAAAGTTGTCAAGTCCATAAAAGGATGCGAGGACTCGTATTTGAAGTTGTACAAATCGGCGTTCGATGCTGACCCCTCTACGTTAGAGTTTCTGGAGTTGTAAGTAATGAGTTGTCATAATTCTTTTTGCTGCTTTCTTTTACATGTTGTCTTTTAGAACAGAGTACCAGTGTGCATTGTTTGGAAATATTAGGTCTGTTCCCTTACGATAATGTATTCGAATACATCAGTCAAACTTCGTTCCCTTACGCAAAAGTTGGTTAGAAGTGAACGAAGTTTGACTAATGTATTCGAATGTATTCGAATGCATTATTGTAAGGGAACAGACCTATTATAGAAGGTGTGTGTTACGCTTCACCATCGGAACCTCCATTGTCAGTGATGAATGGCGAATATCCAGAGACAAAGTAAGTATCGTTTGCAGATTGTATTCAAACTGTGGTGACTTCCGTCACTAACCGGGTTAGTCACTTCTTGGTTTTGCTTACTATTCCTTACTCCTCTCAGATATCTTATAAATACATGCAGCAAAATGGAACTCCTCGCGCAAAACTTGCCCCAGGAACAAGCCAATATGAAAACTATAACAAACAGGGTAACCCGCTAACAATGTCGCATAGGCTATTTTATTAAAATTTCTTTTTTTTCAGCACATGGATGTTATCACCAGTGAAATAGAACTGATAGTAAAAACTCCAATTTGTATGCCTAGATATTTCTTCCAAACTCTTCAGGCTACACAAATCAAACTATCAGTGAGTCCGCAACCACGTGCTGCTGGCGAACACATTATTGTACAGTCAGGCAGTAACTTGGTCATTAAAGTCGAAGGCGTAATTCAACACTATGGCAAATGTCCCAGCTTGTACAGATCTGTAGAGTCAGTGCAGCTCAGTTTGACATCGCAATTGATGACTCCTCGTACCAACGCTGAAATTATAAAAGTAAGTCAAGCATACAATTCCACAGAACTTCCTCGAGTAATTGTTTTGATTTGCAGTCGCCAAATGACACTGTGACATTGACACAAACAGTAAAGCCGCAGAGAGATTTCTTATCTGGTAGTTTTCTGTTGCCAATCTCTATCGGCGGGCAATGGAATGTTACGTTGGAGACGTATGTTATTGATGAAGTTGGAATAACATGGAGCACCGGTCCCAAAAAGTAAACAAAATTTATGTGCTCATATAACAATTATCATGAATTTATAATATCGATTGCAGCTCAATGATTGTACGAGTTTTGGATGATCCTAATAAAGTCCAGGCAGCTACGACATCTACCAGCGGTGTTCCCCCAAGAAGATTTTAATATTTATTCTAACATGTTGTACTGTTTATTTGGAATTAAATGTGTGCATTTTTTATATTTGTAAGAAAATACACAAAAATCGTATTTTTGATTATTCAATCAATTTGAAAACATTCATGTGGCCTGAATAAGGAAGCCGATTGTGAACTAGAGTTCGTTCATTGGTAGAAATTCGGGTAAGATAGTTATCAAATCGTGTAAATCGATTTATGGCCCAAAATCTATTGATGCGCATTGTAGCCTGACAAAAGGGCAAGGTTGTAACCTTTCAGACCTCTACAGAATGTTCATTATTGGACTGGATGATACCAGCTGTTCTAAGTATGCCAAGATAATCATTAAGCTCCTGAATTGTAAGTGGCTGAAAAACTTTAAGCTGTCGTGGAGGATTATTTTGAGTTCATAAAAGCATAAATGCTCAAAGCCTTGCGGTAATTTTCACGAACTACAACAGTTGACATATCGATGATGAAAAACAAACTGAACAGTTTTGATTCCAACAGCAATTAAATCAAGTGAAAAGCCCCAGTTCTGCTATGGCTTGGCTTTCTGGTTGCTTGATTTTGCGGATTCGCAAGCCATATGGTCCGAAGTTAATATTTTGTTTGACTACCTATCAGCTTTTCTAGTAGCACATTCGGTCTTCTCTCAGCTTCGATTCAATTTACAAAAGACTCGTTTAAAGTCGTTTTCCACACAAAAAAACGCAACGAAAACACCTGTTGCAATATTCGAAAATTCAGCAGATCAGCTGTGAACTAAAGCTAAGATTAGACTGTATGCCAATTAAGCATATGAATGCCAAAAGTCAAATGACCAGATTAGCTGTCAAATAAACAAAATGCCACAATTATCAAAACTCTATATTAGACTATATGACTAAAATTACCAATACGGTCATATTTGCCTCGATTGTCATTTAAGGCATTTGTTATTTATTACCCAATGTTGTAGAAGGGTAATGATGTAGAGAAAAACAAATCAAAAAAGTTGAAGTTGGAAATTTATTTAGCACAAAACAAACAGAAAGCAAACAATTTTTACACAAACAAAATTTCACAACAGGAAAAAAGTATATACACAACCACAATGAGGGACAAGAACAAGACCACTAATTAAACTTAAAAAAATTACGATGAAAAGACAATTAAATAATTTACGCAAATGACATAGATTCAATAATCCACAAAAAAAGATAAAGAAAACAAATCCCAATCCTACGAACTCATCAAACACCGATGACAACAAAATAATACCATCAAAAATAAAAAATGCCAGCAATGTCATAACGAAATTTCAAGTAAGTGCATATGGTCATAAGGGCTTTATGCTGGCATTCGTGCTTATTACACTATATGCTATTTCGGCATTTTTATCTGTCAAAATCAGCCTGGTCGTTTGTGGCATTCAGGTCATTAGAGCATTTGAGATATGCCCATTACACTGGGGACTTTCAAGTATCTAGTTTAGTAAGTCTGACAGCTGTCTGACTAGATCTATCTCGATTTTTATTGGCCCAGAATGGTCGTGTGGTTAGTTTTGGCAGTTGACGTTTATGGAGGGGTAGCCGCACGGTTGCCACATTGGTCATTTGTGACCAAATCTGGTCATAAATTTTTCTCGTGGGCACGTGGTCATTTATTATTCCATTTGGTCCTTTTTTTACGAAATGAAAAATGATTAATAATTAAAAAATAATATGTGATCTGTGTACATGAAGAATATGTTTAAATAATTAAGATGAATTGATTGTTCCGTGTGTACAAATTTAAATTTTCCAGAGTCGATTGGAAGAACTACACAATATTTACGGGAAAGACACCGTTAACGTTGTGGATGTGTAGAGTGAATTTGGTTTCTTCTTTTTTACACAAGCCAACATATTTTCGCAGTCAAGTTCTACGTTCCAACGCGCGCATTCGTCGGGAAATATCAAAAAATAAAAAAATAAACATTTATTTTCTATTGTTGGTGCCTATAATATTGAGATTTCTTTTTTTTTTTACAATATTAGATATTTGTAAGTAAAATGTTTGAATATGTTTCCCAGTTATCCATGTGCATTTCAATGTACAATGCGTTTTTTGAAATGTTTTTTTTTTTTTTTGAATATCCTTTAAAATAAAAAAAAAAAAAAAATTTATTTTTTTCTCCACTGAATCATAATGCATGCAGTAAAGGGGTAAATTATTTTGGTCATTTTTAGCTACAGTTGGTCATTTTTATTTCCAATTTTGGACACAAATTTTATTTTCAAGTGGCAACCGTGGGTAGCCGACGAATCTAGTCAAAAAATTCGTGACTGAGTAGTAAGTTGACGTCTATTTTGCTGTCATCGTGAGCAAAGAGTAAGGTCTCTCTCGCTCTTTTTTTTTCCTGTCTGTGAATACATGGAGCTTTTTCAAAAGAAAACAATTTGTAATTGGATTTATAACAATAAATGCAAAGGGAATAAATGTTGGATATGCTTTTCTAGATAGCTTTACTTGTTCTGTATCCATTTTAGATCCCAAAAAGTATTCATCCATTCACATTTCAGGTTTTTTTTAGTTTTCTTTACATGAAAAATATTTTTTACAGCAGAATTCATGCAATTACATTTGGGAGTTTGTTCAAAAAATAGGTTATTGCCATGTGAGTTAAGCCCATGTTTTCACTAGGCAAGTGATTTTTTTTATAAATATTCCTGAACTTTGCATAAATTTCCAATAATTGGTGGGTGTTTTCAACTTATTTTTTTTAGCGCCATATCTGTTCAAAATCAAAATATGATTGGGAATTCTATTAATTAACAAGAGTCAACAGTTTTGATGTTACTTAGGAATACTAAAAATGCAAGTTTTTTTCATATAAAAAAAGTGGTAATTCTCGGAACGTAAATTCGTAAAAATGAGTACATATGATTGAACTCCTAACAAAAAGAAAATATAATGTGCTAATTTAATTCTGCGATTTCATCCGATTTCAGATTTTGCAAATTTAATCGAACAGGAATCCAAATTGTTTTGTTATTTATTGTTCGCCTGTCATTCTATTTCGTTTTCTATAGATACTTTCTTTAGCAAATTTAATAACATTAAATTTTGAAATGCCCACTGATATTTTTATAAAAGCCTCTCTAAATTATAAATTAACAATAGCCGTGTTTTTTTGAGCTTCTATGTATCTCGGCAAAGCAAAGTAAAGTAGGATTTTCGGCACGCAAATACAGCAACTATTGCGAGTCTCGAAGTGTCAAGTTAGTATATCGTAATTGTTGTAATTAGCGTGCTGAAAATCATACTTTACTTTGCTTTGCTGAGTTCGAAGCTCAAAAAAACAGGCCTAATAATAAGTGAACTTATTGCGTGCTAAAAATCCTACTTTGCTTTGCTGACATCGAAGCCAGAAAATGGAAAAAATATCGAATTTAACAAATGCATACTTGCATACATTATTGTTCAAGTATGCATTTTACGTACCATTTACAGATTATAAATGTTATAAATTATGCTAATACAAAAATATCTATTTCTCCACAGCATGAAAAACACCGTTTTCCCAAACTGTGTTAAAATACCTATTTTGTTTCAAAATTACTTCGAAATAAAAGCTTGAAGTACCAAAATATCTTAAGTGCAGAGACCGTTTAAGTTCATTTTATAATGAGATGGATTTTTGCTAGATGATTTTATTAAGGTATTTGGTATTGTGACGAAATTATATCAGCAATTCCATTTTACAATAATTTCATAAACTATAAAAACTTTCAAACTGAACTGCGATGTGAACGTCGTGTAACTAATGGGCACCAAATTGCCGAACACAGTCGCTCTACTTAAACCCCACGTCAAAAAGTGACGTTCCCGACCAATCTAGTTAGTTTTTGCGTTCAGGTTATTTCTTATCCAGACCAATCTAGTCGACTTAAGTCAACTAGATACTTGAATGCGGCCACTGTATGACCATATTTTGACAGGAGAACTGTCAGAAATTGGCATTTTATGACCACTTGGCATACAGTCTAATCTTACCTTAATAGGCGTTTTTCTTTTCCAGTTCAGAGCAGAACCTGAACTGTTATACAAAAATTGTGTGTTTCTTTTTTAGTTCAGACACATCAGAGCTCGAGTTTGTGTATGCAAGACCGCCAGGTATCTGCCACTCGTCCGAACATCCAATTTTATCTTTGTCAGACCATTGCCAGACGCCTAGGACATTTGCAGACTCATTATCTGGCAATCTTCTGAGCATAGCTTTTCAGTGGCGAATGCGAAAAGGATTGTTTTTTTTTTTTTAATTTTAAGAGTAATGTGGGCGAGAATATACAATCCTTGCTAGGTAGATATACTACATATGCATTTAATTAAGGGCCAGTAATTTTAGTTGACTAACAATTTTATATCGCATACCTACATATTTACATAAAAGCGATCTTGTAGGAAGAAGTTCGGTTTATAAATCTAAAATCCATAGCTTCTATTTTCATCTATTTTGTCCGTGCGGTATACAGGATGTGAAGGTTGTGGTTGCCTTGATGAATCAGGGTGGTATTCGTTGGTCCGTGTATTGGATCGGTCTATATTATCAGTAGCTTGGCGTGCCGTACGAATGACGGGTTGAAATCTCGCTTGGTCACGATCTGGCCGGTACAAAAGATCCCTCACTGGAGCTGAGTCTCTATTTGGTCTATTGGTCTATACTCCAGTGTTCTAAACTGTGCCATTGCACTGCTTATGGCAAGTGCCACAAAACAAAGAAAGTACCAATACTTTCGAAGACATTACTGATGCTACGACAATTGCTAGATTAGACTGACTGATGCTGACTGGTAGAGATAAATCCGCTTTTATACGATTCGCAGTACGATGTTTCGCGGTGTGATTGAAAATAAAAAAATCACTTTGGTGATAAACCGTGGGAAAGTACATTTGGCCGTATAATAATATTTGTGTTGTTTTTTATATATATTATACCTTAACCTTATGGTTTATGATGTTCTGTTCTTTGTTCGTAGAATATAAACATTTAAAATAAAACAGCAATATGAATGCATAGGAGTAGGTACCTACCTAACCAAGTTTAACCTAATTTAACCACATTTTCGTGCCCATAATTGGAACGGTTTGACGGAACCTAATCGGAATTTGCGTACCTACCCTAAATTTAATACACTTCCATTGGGAAATGTTTGGCAACGCTATTTCAAATAATAATTTAAAGAAGAATGCCGACGGCTTGGTGGGTGGAATGAGGACGAGGGAAAAAAAGGAGGAACAAGTGTTTTTTTTTAAAGTAACCTTTTTCTTGGTGACCTGGACTCTTACCTTCTTACCACGAGAGTGAAATTGTCCTAATTCAGCCGTTCTAACTCACCCAAACAACGAATTTGCTATAAACGCAGAGAGCACTCCTGACCGATCTATATACTATACCCTTTCGTGACTATTTTTTTTTAATAGCTTCGATGAATCGTGTATGACACCACATACAACTCAAAAAGTCTAACTTTGGCAACTTCATCACATAGTCAAAGATGCGAGCAAATAAGTTCTCTCAATAGACGTTTTTCTTGAGTTCGAGCATTATGAGCGCGCTCTGATCTGAGCTTCCAAAACACCAAAGCAAATTCTATAACCTACTCTTTGTAGACATACTTTCAGAGGACGTTAACTTCCAACAAGCGCAGAATTAGCACCGATTTGATTGACTAAACATAGGGACGCGGGTAGGGTACATAGTGCGTTTAAATATATTAAACAAAAATTGTTTCACATTCCAAGTCGATGGAGCTTACTACTAAATTGAGTTACGCGATCAATTTTACAGTTATAATTCGTAAGATTCTCAGTGGAGGGGTAATATCTTGCTCTCTCGACGACGCTCTCTTTTACGAATTTTTCGAGTTAAGGAACCGCATTGAGTAAAAATTCGTAAGAATTCGTATTAATTCGTAAAAATTCGTAAGATATAGAAGTAAAGGAACAGACCTATAGTCGAAGAGCAAGGTTATTTTTACCCGACTGGACACAGAGGAGGGTTATGTGTTCCGCGCGTATCCTATGTACGTTCCTATGAAGAGTGAGGTGTCATTATAAATTAGATTCGTATTTTTCCTCGGAGTGTCATAGGCTAAAAAAATGAATATAAAAAAAAGTTTATTTAAACAAAAAATCCGACTGATTGTAAATAAAAAAAAAATAAAAAAATATGAACAAGACACAATACCTAACTATTTGGAAGTCGGAGGGTACTCAGTCACGTTCGCCACATTGGTCTCAGTCTCATTACTTTTTGTCTTGTTCTAATTGTCATTTTTTATTCCATTTTGTATTTTTTTTACGAACTGAAATATTATTTATAATTAAAAAATAAGTAGGTATGTGATCTGTGTACATGAAAAATGAATTGATTGATCTCGGTTTACTATTTCGGACTTAAATTATTTTGCTCATTTTTAGCTACAGTTGGTCATTTTCATTTCAAACTTTGTGCACAAGCTTTTTTTCAAGTGGCAAGTGGCACCACGGTTGTATAGTGTCTTTTTCATAAATTTTATTAGTTTTTGTCTTTACAGTCAGTTGGGTTTTTTTTTTTTTTTTTTAATTTTTTTTTTTTTTTTTTTTTTTTTTTCTTCTAGGTAGATAGGTAGGTAGTCGCTAAATATTTATTATTTCTGTATCAGCACATGAAAACACATCTGTATCGAAATACATTTTTTATGGCATATTTATGGTAGGTAACATTTGATTTACTTGAAGAAACTTTAGCTGAAAAGCACCCTCAACAATAATTTAAGAGACAATAAATAATATGTAAACTGATATAATGGGGAAACACAAAAGGTCACAAACAAAATTTAGCTGTTTCAATTTCTTCATAGGTATAGGTACCTAACTACAACTGTCCATACTTAATAGTCTTACTACCTATATAGGTATATTTAAAAATTTGTTTACCTACCTAGCTATGTACTTCATTATCGCTTTTATGTTTTTTTTTTTATTTTTTTATTATTGGGGTTTTTTGCTATTCAATTCGCATAAAATTATCCAGGCAATATTGTGGAAAGCGTAGGGGGAATTATTGCATCTGTTGTTGTTAACTTTTTTTTTGGCTATTTGTTTTTGAGTGGTTTTCAAATAATGCGTCATACATATGCATAAAGGAACTTGCATGCCATTTACTGTAAGGTAGGTATGTATTTGTTTCAACAATTTTCCAATCAGTTTGCTAAAAAAGAATCTACTTACTCAAGAGGTATGTAACCTCCCAAATAGACCATTAAAGACAAAACCCTTCTTTTAGCATCGATCCAATAGGTATGATCAAATCACTAAAAAAAAAAAGAAAAAAATACAAAAGAACAATTACGACAGACGTAAGGTGTAGCCACATTTAAAAGCGACATAAGACGAAACAAAATCTCTGAAATTTCACCGGCATTTGTGCTTCCCCTTTCGTTATCTGTTTTAATACTCTCATTTGTTTTTTTTTTTTGTCAGAAATGATTTGCAAACTTTTATTATAAAAGCAAAGTGGTCCGCTAAATTCGATATGAGTTGTGTCGAACGCTTTAAGTGATTATAACAGAATCGAAGATGGTTTCGAAGCTTTTGGTTGTCTGCTTTCTAGCGCTTGCAGTTGGCAGTGCCCTGGCCCAGCGAACCTTAGAATATAGACCCGGAAGGGATTCAGCAAGAACGAAAACTCTTGAATACCGTCCGGATCGTGATCGTCCACGAGTGGTTAATCCTGTATACCATCCGAAGAAAAACAATCAGGAAAGACAATACCGGTTTAGACGGCAGTCACCCGAAAACCTTGACACTTCAAATACACGCACAAACGAATATCACCCGGACTCAACGAACCAGCCTCGAACATCATATCCGGTCTACCGAACGGACAATATCGATGAAGGACGCAGTTATCGTTTCAGGCGACAGTACACAGATAATTTGGACTCTTCCAATACCCGTACGAATGAGTACCATCCGGACGCGCCAAATCAACCTCAACCAACATATCCGGTTTACAAAACGGACAACATTGATCAAAGCCAAAGTTATTTGTTCTAGTTATAGTAAACTGTATTAAATTAAGTGTAATGAAAAAACAAAACATAATAACAAATTATGAAAACAAAAGAAACAGTTTTTGATGTTAAGTCATGATTAATTTATTGAGTCATTTATGAAATATTATTTTAATATATTTATTGAAATATCCTACTGCTGAGGAGTTCATACTGTGGCGTGGAAGGTATCGTGTAACCTAAGTGGTGAAACAAGCCCTTAGTCACAGTTGGTGAAACCAGGCCTTAGTCACAGTTTGGTGAAACCAGGCATTAAAGTCACAAAACAAGTTCCACTCAAGTGTCACTTCCAATTGGAGACTGGAATCTGTCACCACTGAACCTTGTTCTAGAACCACTTAGAATTAACTAGAAAGTTCTCGTCAGATGGCGGAGCGGGTATAAAAGGACAGCTTTTAGAAGAAGGCGAGACAGTTGATTTATAACAGTGATTGGTTAAAGTTCGAGATAGTAATAGTTTGTGAAGATAAATAAGTGAAAAGTAATAGAGTAAATTAAGTGATTGATTTGAAACGTTGAAGAATTGTTTAAGTAATAGTGTTCTGGTACTTAATAAGTGAAATATTAGAATAGTCGATAAAAGTGTAATAAAAGTGAATTTTATGTTAGAAAAGTTCAACGGAATAGTGTTTTATCTTTACGAATCCCAGCCTGAATGTAACATTGGTGTCAGAAGTGGGATAAAACTTATTCTGTGCTAAGTGTCTAAGTGAAGTTTTAAAAAAAAAAAAAAAAAAAGAGAGTGAATTTGTGATTTTCTAAATTACAAGAGACAAACAAAATGGGTCGTATATTGCTACAACTAAGCATACCCCAATTGAAAAGTGAACTAGAAAAGCGGAATCTCTCCACAGCTGGAGGGAAAAGTGACCTCATACTTCGTCTGCAGGAAGCTGTCCAAAACGAGGGAGAAGATCCAAAAACCATGCTATTCGACGTGGCAGAAGAACAAGTAAGTACAAGCGTTGATATTAGCGCAATGATGGAATTACTTCTTGCCAAGATGGCAGAACAGAAAGATTCCATGGAATCTAAGTTTGCAGAACAGAAGAATTCTATGGAATCTAAGTTCGCAGAACAGAAGAACTCTCTAGAAGAACAAAAGAATTCTTTAGAAGAACAGAAAAATTCCATTGTCGCCGCACAAAAAGACGCCGTGGAAGAATTCAAGAATGTTCTAGATGTAAAAATCGACGCTATCGATGAGAAATTAAGCCAGCATGAAACCAAGTTCGAGGAAATTAATGAAACGTTTCATAGGCACGAGACAAACATCGAGAACGTAGCCAAAGAACTCGGAACAAACATCAAGAACATAGCTAGAGAGTTAGGCACAAACATCGAGAACATAACTAAAGAACTCGAAAAAGTCAAGAAGCAGAAGGCTCGGGAATATTCTGCTGATTGTCCAAGAAGGAAGGAGATGCAACCACCCGTTTTTGATGGTCAAACATCATGGCCAATTTATAAGAAACAGTTCGAAGCAGCTGCAACGACCAATGGATGGGACGACGAAGATAAGTCGATTGCATTAACGCTCGCATTACGAGGTACAGCTGCAGAATTGCTTCAAACTGTCTCAGCAGAAAAACAACGCGACTACGATGCATTGGTGAAGGCTATTGAGATGCGATTCGGTGACGACCATATGCAGCAAGTATATAGAGTGCAACTTCGCAGTCGAATCCAGAAGAGGGGAGAAACACTCCAGCAACTGCAAGCTGATATCGAAAGGCTAGCGCACTTGTCTTATCCCAATGCCGGCGAGGATGTCATCAATGAAATGGCTATTGAGGCATTTACACAAGCCATAGAGGACAGACAACTGCAGATGGCTCTACGAATGGCTGGAAAGAGAACTCTTCCTGAGGCACTGGCATTTGCCTTAACCATGAGAGCTGCTGACCAAGCATCTCAAGGATTTCACCGCGTGAGAGAAATGACATCCGTTGAATGCTCGTGCCAGAGAACAGAAGTAGTCGACCGTAACAGTTCTCGAAGGGGACCGATCCGTTGCTGGAACTGCAACAAAATTGGACATCTACAACGACAGTGCAGAGCCGAACGTAGACAGGGCAGTTGTCCACATTGCAGAGCTAGGAACGAGGAGGCGTTTGAGCGTTCGGCGGATGGAACATCACAAAGCCATCAGTCGGGAAACGAGTAAGAACCAACTTCGCGGGGCAGAAGCTGGTTTCTGGAATCGACGCCCCCAGGACCACAATTCAGGTTTCCCAGACCAAACGATGTAATAGGAGTCTGATAGTGGAAGCCCATATCGGCCAGAAAAAGTATGTCGCCACAATCGATACAGGTGCCACCGCTTCCATAGTCAGGAGGGACATCGTTCGCCAATCATGGCTGCACAACACCAGCAGCTACTGTCTGAAAACAGCAACTGGAGCAACAGCAAAGGTGTATGGTGAGGTACTCTTGACGATAAACCTTGCAGGAATAGTCTTCTCCCATGCATTCTTAGTGGCTGATATATGTGACGAATGCATCATCGGAATCGACTTCATGAAGACGCATGACATAGTACTCGACATCGGCTTGCAAGTTATAAAGTACAAGAACGTCGAGATACCGATGGTTTACGGGAACGAGAACGTCGCAGCTCTACGGACAGTTGTAAGTGAGGACGAAATATTACCACCTTCGTCAGAGACAGTTATTTGGACAAAGCTGGAAGGTGATCCTGGGAGCCACCGATTCTACCTAGTCGAGCCAGATCCAGAAAATTATTATCAGAGCTATATTGTCGGAAAGATGCTGGTTGAACCCAAAAACAACATGGTTCCCGTTCGTGTCCTCAATGTGGAACACAAAAGCGTGAAACTAAAGCAAGGAGAAGTGATTGGAAAGTGCGTACCGATTACTGCGGTCACAAAGTTGTCCAATGCAAGTGATGTGAAACCGGTTAGACCTATGGAGATATCGGAAATGAAAAAGAATATACTCGGAGAGTGCGAGCTGGATCAGGAGCAGCGGTCCATGGCAGGGAGTCTAATCAATGAGTTTGCTGATATATTTGCTTCACAGAACGGCGAGTATGGCCGAACACATCTCGTACAACACCGAATCGACACCGGAGATGCGAGACCGATTCGTCAGCCTCCCCGACGACTACCATTGGCTAAGCAGACGGAGGTTGCAGAAATGGTGTCGACGATGGAAAAGGAGGGACTGATTGAAAGCTCAAAAAGTCCGTGGGCATCGCCGGTCGTCCTAGTCAAGAAGAAAGACGGAAGTACGAGATTCTGCGTGGACTATCGCCAACTCAATAACGTCACCAAGAAGGATAGCTACCCCCTGCCAAGAATTGACGACACCCTGGACACACTATCCGGAGCCAAATGGTTTTCGACTCTCGATCTGAAGAGTGGCTACTGGCAAGTGCAGATCCATCCAGAAGACCGCGAGAAAACAGCATTCACAGCAGGAAACGGGCTTTGGCAGTTTACAGTAATGCCATTTGGACTGTGCAATGCTCCAGCTACCTTTGAACGTCTAATGGAGCGCGTTCTGCTGGGACTAACGTGGAAAACCTGCTTGGTCTACCTGGACGATGTCATCGTAGTAGGAAAAACATTTAACGAACATCGAGATAACCTTAAGGAGGTGTTCCAAAGACTACGAAGTGCGCAACTAAAACTTAACCCGAAGAAGTGTTCCTTATTTAGACCAGAAGTGAAGTACCTCGGGCACATCATCTCTTCCAAAGGAGTCAAGACTGATCCGGAGAAGGTCGATGCAGTGAAAAACTGGCCGGTACCCAAAGACAAACATCAACTGAGAAGCTTCCTGGGACTTGCGACCTATTACAGACGATTTGTAAAGGACTTTGCCAGGATCGCAAAGAGCTTGCATCAACTGACAGAAAAAGGCAAACAATTCAAATGGTCAGGTGAGTGCGAAAAGAGCTTCAAGGAACTTAAACAACAGTTGTGCAACGCCCCCATACTAGCGTACCCCACCCCTGGGAAAACATTTATTGTGGATGCAGACGCTAGTAATGTGGGAATTGGAGCCGTCCTTTCCCAGGTGCACGATGGCCAAGAGAAAGTAGTTTCCTACTTCAGTAAAGTTCTCTCAAAGCCAGAAAGGAACTACTGTGTTACCAGGCGCGAACTCCTTGCTTTGGTATTGGCGACAAAACATTTCCATAAGTACCTTTATGGGCGGAAATTCATCCTCCGCACAGACCATGCATCTTTAAAGTGGCTACTGCACTTTAAGAATCCTGAAGGCCAAGTCGCAAGGTGGATCGAACGGCTGCAGATGTACGACTACGAAATACAACATCGAAAGGGAAGTCTTCACTCTAATGCAGACGCTCTCTCCCGTCGACCGTGCAAAGCAAATTGCAAACATTGCTTAAGACACGAGGAAAAAGATGTCGCGTCCGTTCAAAGGGTGAGAGCTATGCCCATTGGTGGCTGGGGTGCGCGGGAAATACGGGAGGCTCAAAGGGAAGATCCGGATATCGAACCGATTATCGCCTGGAAGGAGCATGAGGGAAAACCAGACTGGCAGGAGATATCCAATAGGAGCCCCGAGCTGAAGGCATACTGGGCGCAGTGGGACTCCCTTCACGTACAAGACGGCATTCTAAAAAGAAGATGGGAAAGCCCGGATGGAAAGTCGTTCGTAATGCAGCTTGTTGTACCCAGGTCAAAGGTTATGGAAGTGCTCAGGGAATTGCATGATGGAGTGTCTGGAGGCCACTTGGGAATCAATAAAACGCTCGAAAAAGTACGGGAACGCTTTTACTGGATTCATTCAAGGGAGGACGTTGAAACTTGGTGCAGGAAATGCGTTACATGTGCGGCCAGCAAAGGTCCGAGACTGAAAGTCCGTGGGAAAATGCATCAATACAATGTTGGAGCCCCTTTCGAAAGGATAGCAGTTGATATTGCGGGACCGTTTCCTGAAACAAACAATGGAAATCGTTACATCCTCGTTGTTATGGACTATTTCAGTAAGTGGCCTGAAGCATTTGCTATCCCAAATCAAGAAGCTAAAACCGTGGTGGAGCAAATCGTCAATAACTGGGTAAGCAGATTCGGTGTACCAATGGAACTGCATTCAGACCAAGGACGGAACTTCGAGTCGAAGATTTTCCAAGGAGTGTGCCAGTTACTCGGGATTCACAAGACAAGGACAACCCCGCTTCATCCACAATCAGATGGGATGGTGGAGCGCTTCAACAGGACACTGAATGAACACCTCTCTAAGGTCGTTGGCGAAGACCAGAGAGACTGGGATAAGCAGATTCCCATGTTTTTATTGGCTTATCGAGGAGCAGTGCATAACACCACAGGACATACTCCATCTGAAATCTTATTTGGTCGAACAGTCCGCCTACCTAGCGAGTTGATGTTTGGATATTCATGCGAAGAGCCCAAGAATGATGAGGAATACGTTACAGACCTCAGGGATATCATCAGGGACGTGCATCGAGACACTAGGGATAAGATTAAGATAGCCAGTGACCGCATGAAAACGAGGTACGATACTAAAACGACAACTACAGGATTCCAGGAAGGAGATCTGGTATGGCTTTATAACCCTCATCGAAGGAAAGGTTTATCGCCTAAGTTGCAACAAGACTGGGAAGGGCCCTATACAATCGTAAAGCGCATCAACGACGTTGTCTATCGCATCCAACGAGGAAGAGGCAAGATGAAAGTCGTTCATGTGGATCGTCTTCATCGTTATAATGGTAAAAATGTTAACGAGTTTGTTCGGGACGAACAAGTTTAAGAGGGGGATATTGTGGCGTGGAAGGTATCGTGTAACCTAAGTGGTGAAACAAGCCCTTAGTCACAGTTGGTGAAACCAGGCCTTAGTCACAGTTTGGTGAAACCAGGCATTAAAGTCACAAAACAAGTTCCACTCAAGTGTCACTTCCAATTGGAGACTGGAATCTGTCACCACTGAACCTTGTTCTAGAACCACTTAGAATTAACTAGAAAGTTCTCGTCAGATGGCGGAGCGGGTATAAAAGGACAGCTTTTAGAAGAAGGCGAGACAGTTGATTTATAACAGTGATTGGTTAAAGTTCGAGATAGTAATAGTTTGTGAAGATAAATAAGTGAAAAGTAATAGAGTAAATTAAGTGATTGATTTGAAACGTTGAAGAATTGTTTAAGTAATAGTGTTCTGGTACTTAATAAGTGAAATATTAGAATAGTCGATAAAAGTGTAATAAAAGTGAATTTTATGTTAGAAAAGTTCAACGGAATAGTGTTTTATCTTTACGAATCCCAGCCTGAATGTAACAATACAGTCGTTATTTGGTGTAGTTAAACTGGATCTATAAACATACACTTTTGATAATGTTGCAGACGGTCTTTCGAACGACAATATCTGCCATTTTCTGGATTAATGCAGTTAATGAGTGTTTCGAACATCGACTATGTGATTGAACAAGCTGAGAGTTCTGATTTTGGAAGACCAAATGTGCTATCAGAAAAGCTGATTGCTAGGCAAACAAAATATTGCGAATCCGCAAAATCAAGCCAAGCCATAACATTGTTCGATATCTGAAAATACCGAAAACCCCAAGCTATCCATTATTATGGTAGGTACTGAGGAAAGATTAACTATTTGGAACCACAACGACAGACAACTGTCTACCCAAGTTTTACAGTCGTAATTCCGATCTAATATAATTATGCAATTCCTAAATACGGACGATATTAGTATAACCTTTGTATATACAAAGGTATAACTCAGTTACACAGCTTTGGTTTGGCAATATAGCAGCGTGTAGTCTTTTGCTGGATTCTTTTTCATCATCTTGGTTTTCGTAATCCGTCTGTGGCAAAATTTACGTCAGAAAATGTTTGACCAATAGCGATCGTAAATTTAAGGGTTTCTTAAACCTGTTCATTTCTCCTTTGAGAAAGCAAGTTGTGAACAATTTAGAGTTGCGGAATGCGCATTGAATTTAATTTGATTCGTCTGGTTTAGATGGAATCCCATTGTCTTTCTCAGCTTGATCCCAGAAAGTATGTACTTTCCAAACTCCGCCTTGTTACGCAAGTAGCATGCCGGTCCCAAGCCCGGGTAAAGGAGGATGGTTTGAGGTAACGGCTTGCCTATCCTCAGTAAAAATCAAACTGTTAGTGTATTCTAACCCACAGGAGCCAGTGGTTAAAACTCAAAACATGATATGAATGGAGAAACAAGTGGAATTGTCTACTCCAGGTGGTAATGGCGATAGCCAAAATCCATCCGTAGTCTTCTCGACTACGGCCGGGGCACGGATTCTGGAGGCCCCAACATTCATACTCGAACCCTCATGCGACTCTTGTGGCTCTATGTCCGATTCACTCGGTAAATTGAGCATGGGACAAGCTGCTGCTCACTGCGTTACCATTGACGGCCTGACTCGGGATACCTCCGTGGTTGAACGGGCTCCTGAAGAGGGTGACCTTGAGCGGCGCCTGTCTAAGGGACAGCAGAAGAGGAAAAGGAGGAAGTTGTCGGTTTTGCGGCGCAAAGAAGCTTTATTTGCTGAAGGCGCAAGCACATCTTTCAGCTCTTCGGCGGTGCCTTTGAAGAGGAATAGGTCGGTTGAGGTCTCACCAACTGAAGCCAGCCAATCCCTCGGATCGGGCGCTGCCTCCTCTTCTGCCGAACCGAAAAGCAAGAAGAAGCGACCCAAGCTCGTAAAGAGAATAAACCCTCAAGTCTGTGGGTCTGTTTGCGCGCGGTCTCCAAATGAAGCCGGTGCTGCTACCAGCAATGGAAGCGGTACTGGTGGAAGGAAACTGGACGCTGTGAGCACACCCGCAGGCTTGAGATTTGAACGAAACAGCAACTCTTGCGGCTCTATATCCGATTCGCTCGGTAATTTGAGCATGGGACAGGCTGCTGCTCACTGCACTGCCACTGACGGTCTGACTCGGGATACCTCCATGGTTGAACGGGCTCCTGAAGAGGCGGGCCTTGAGCTGCGCCTGTCTAAGGGACAGCGAAAGAGGAAAGGGAGGAAGCTGTTGGATTTGCGGCGCAAAGATGCTGTATCGGCTGAAGGCGCAAGCACATCTCTCAGCTCTTCGGCGGTGCCTTTGAAAAGGAACAGGTCGGTGGAGGTCTCACAAACTGAAGCCAGCCAGTCCCTCGGATTGGGCACTGCCTCCTCTTCTGCCGAACCGAAAAGCAAGAAGAAGCGACCCAAGCTCGTACCTACAGGCGTGAGCTCCGGAGGCTCTCCAATCGTTGGAGCTGCCCGTGCACTTGTAACGAATGATGCAGGTGCTGAAACCAACTCAGGTTGCAGTACCAGCGGACAGAACAAGGTTGTCGCGGATGGCTCTATCGGTCAGAGCGCTTCTTTCGAACGCAGAACAGCTAAAGTGCGTGATAGTAGGTTGTCCTATAAGGATGCTGCTGTCTCCTCTTTAGTAGTTCGTATAGGGAAAGCAGGCAATGACAATAGTATGAGCGATGCAGAGTGTAAACACTGCAAAGCCCATCTTTTGGAGCTTGTTGCGGCAACAAATGCTTGCATCCAGGTTGAGGGCTGTGAGTTCAAGGACGGAACCTTCATGGTGAAGACCTCCTCACAGCAAACCTCTGAATGGGTCAGCAGTATGGTGCCGAAAATCCCTCCCCTTGGGACCACAATTTTTGAGGTCTACAAGCCACCCAAGCTTACGCGTGCTGTCTGCTGGATCCCTGGGAAACTGGGGAAATCGGCGGACGTGCTAAAGCGTTTGCATACCCAGAATCCTGGTCTCGACACAAAAGCCTGGAATGTCCGTTCTCACAGGCCGAGCAAAAACCGTCACGATGAAGATGGTAGTTCTCTGGTTGTGAGCATAGACATGGCTTCTGCCGAGACCATTAAGTCTAGGTACGACATGCGACCCTATCTGCATCTTGGTAGGATTCATTTCCATTTCAATGCCAAATAGTGCAAATAGTGGTCGTAACCCAGAGTTTACATCAATTTTGTTTACTCAGATAAACCTACAGCACTGCAAGGCTGCTACTGCTCTTTTAAGTAGGAGGCTTGCTGCCCGTAGAACAAAAAACTGCATAACATCCATCCAGGAACCATGGGTGTGGAAATATCGCATCCGTGGCCTTGGTGTGTTGAGCAGTTCGCATAACGTTCTTTACGATGAGCTGTCCGAGAGACCTAGGACATGTCTTGTTGTATCGAAATCCCTCACGGCAGTTACAATCAAACGGTTCTGTTGCCAAGATTTGGTTGCTGCAACTATTAGCTACCACGCAAACGGCAATTGGGAAACCTTTGTCGTTGCATCGGCTTACTTTCCCTACGACTCTTTAACTCCTCCACCACCAAAGGCTGTTGTTGAGCTCGTAGAGTATTGCGAGTCCAAAAAGATAGGTCTCATCCTATGTTGCGATGCTAATGCTCAAAACACTGTTTGGGGCAGCAGCAAGTGCAATATACGAGGGGATCGTCTTCTGGACTTCACCTTATCGTCTGATATCACCATCAACAATGTGGGTTGTAGACCTACATTTGTTACAGCCAGGAGACAGCAGGTAATCGATGTTACCCTGTCCAACAGGCATTCCAAGACTATCACAAATTGGAGGGTATCGCCAGATAGCACTCTGTCAGACCATAGATACATCGAATTTCAAATCTACTGTGAAGTTTCACCTTTGCAAGAGAGGAGAAATCCGAGAAAAACAAATTGGGCCCGGTTTGAGGAGGAACTTGGCAATTCTGTCAAAGCTCCACCCAAACTTAGATCAATACAGGAGGTGGAGAGGTCTGCTCAGGATCTGAGCGGCGTCATTACCCGTTGTTTTGAATTAGCGTGTCCAGTTACAAAAAACTCCTGTAGAAAACCGGTACCTTGGTGGAATACCGAACTGCAGTGTATCCGTAAAGAAACCAGGAAGCTCCTAAATCGGTCTTTAAAGACCAACTTAGAAGAAGACTGGAATCTGTATCGATCGAAGCAAAAAGAATTTAAGAGACTGATTCGTAAATCGAAGAACGACTCTTATAGGAAATTTTGTGAGGAGGTCGTATCACTAAGTGCAACCAGCAGGCTTGTTAAAGTCCTCAAAAGGGACAGACCAAGTAAGCTGGAATCGCTCCAAAAATCTGATGGTACCTACACTGAGACAAAGGCGGAGACTTTTAGTCTCCTGCTGGAGACTCACTTCCCGGGAAATCAGGTCACTACGCGTTCTTCAGTGGTACCGGCAACGGTGGCCGCTTCGGAACTGACTAACACCACGCGGCGTAGCTGGTATATTGCGTCCGGAGTGGTGACGGACGAAGCTATCAGATATGCAATTGCATCGTTTGAGGCTTTCAAGTCACCGGGTCCGGATGGAATTTTTCCGGCTATGCTGAAACATGGTTGTAGCCAGCTGATGCCGACGCTGAAAAGAATTTTCACCGCCAGCTTGGCCTTGGCCTACATACCTTCTCCTTGGCGTATGGTTAAAGTCGTGTTTATACCAAAGTTAGGTAAGACCGAGCTTCAGACCCATAAGTCTGTCCTCCTTCTTGCTGAAAAGCTTGGAGAGACTGGTTGAGCTGCACGTGCGAAAAGTTGCTCTTCGATCGCATCCTCTTTCAGCGATGCAACATGCCTATCAGCGTGGAAAATCCTGTGAAACTGCGCTCCAGAACCTCGTTGGGAGGATCGAGAGTGCTCTTGATCGGAAGGAGTACGCGTTGGGTATCTTCGTCGATATTGAGGGTACTTTTGACAATGCGACTTTTGATAGTATGTGCAATGCAGCCAGACATCATGGTGTAGATGAAACATTGGTGTTGTGGATTAAAGCAATGCTAATGAACAGGACGCTGATTGCCGAGGCGGACTGTGGCAAATGTGTCATGACAGGGGTAAACAGGGGCTGCCCTCAAGGTGGTGTTCTGTCTCCCCTTTTATGGTGTATGGTAGTTGACTCTCTGCTAACGGCTCTCAATCTTCCTGGAACCTACACACAGGCCTACGCGGATGATGTCGCCGTTCTGTCTGTTGGTTCTGACCTAGGGACTGTCTGCTCTCAGGCGCAGAGATCCTTGGGCTTAATCGATGATTGGTGCGCAAGTAATGGGCTTTCAGTAAATCCTCTTAAAACTACGGTTGTTCTCTTCACGAGAAGGAGGAATGTCACTGGTCTGACTCAGCTTGTGCTAAAAGGCGTCACTATCCCGATCTCCAATGAAGTCAAATATCTGGGAGTAATCCTCGATAGTAAGCTTCTTTGGTCCAAGCATGTTGAATCAAAAACCGATAAAGCACTGTCAACTTTCTGGCAGTGCAAAGGCGCTTTTGGCAAGACATGGGGCTTATCTCCTAAAAGGGTCCTTTGGATCTATACGGCAATGGTAAGACCACTTCTCTCATATGCATCGGTTGTATGGTGGAACAGGCTTTCGCGGAAACGTGTTACTGCCTCTTTTGCCAAACTTCAAAGAACGGTCTGTCTTGGATGCACAGGGGCCTTCCCTAGCACTCCGGGCTCTGCTCTAGATGCTATGATGAACCTCCCCCCTCTTGATATTTTTATCATGGGGTGTACGCTGAAAACCATCGCTCGATTAAAGAGAGGTGGTTTTTGGTACCACGCGCATTGGAGTTTTGAAGAACTTGTGCGAGAATTATCCTTTGACTCCTGTCTTATGGATATGCCCTCTGACGCAATGACACCAGAAATCCTACTGCGACAAAACTACCAAGTCAACTTTCCTCAGGCGACGGAATGGCTTCGGCCAGACTCTGAGCCAGGAAAAGAATGCCATCGTATATTCACGGACGGCTCCAGGACCGAACAAGGATCTGGTTCTGGGGTCTTTGTGGAAAGCGAGAACATTAGACTACACTACCCATTAGGTAACTATGCGTCTGTCTTCTAAGCGGAGATTTTCGCTATCCTCATGGCCATGCGCTATATTGTGACAAACAGGTGGAGGGCTAGAAGCATATGCGTTTGCAGCGATAGCCAAGCTGCATTAAAAGCACTGCTCAACCCTCTTACCTCGTCTAAATTAGTGCTTGAACTCAAGCTATCTCTGAACCTAGTCGGTAGGCTAAACACAGTGAATCTTGTTTGGGTCCCAGGTCACACTGGCATCCATGGAAATGAGATCGCTGATGAGCTTGCCAGGCTGGGATCAGAAGAAGCTCTCTCAGGACCTGAGCCGGCGTTGGGTCTGTCCGCATCTGCAGTTAGGTCATCCATTGATACTTGGGTTTCTCGTGAACACGAGCGTCGGTGGCGTGACTGTGCGGGGTGTAGACAGGCCAAACGACTGCGTCCGGACATCTGTAAAAGGTCTGCGTCTTTCCTTCTGTCTCTCAGGAGAATTGACTGCAGACTGCTTGTGGGTGTCCTTTCGGGCCACCAAGCTTTTGCCAAACATTTGAATGTGTTGGGTTTGAGCGATACCACTATCTGTCCTGCGTGTGGAGAGGACGACGATACAGCGGAACACTTCCTCTGTAATTGTCCTGCCTTTGCTCGCAACAGATGGCGGATCTTTGGGGCTGATGTGGTGAGTGCCGAACATCTAAGCTCTTCATCACTGAAGCTCCTTCTAATCTTTCTTCGAAAGACGGGAAAACTAAGTACAGTAATGTAAGGTGTCCGTTTTGGCAGTACAATGGACCAGTAGTTGTGTCTGAGTGCTCCATCGGATAGTAACAACCTCCGACAAAAAAAAAAAAAAAAAAAAAAATTTACTTTCCTGCTTTTATTGCAATGTTCGAGTTGTTGGTTAAAATTGCAAACGACTTTTTTATTTGACGTTTATGTTTTCTTGCAGATCTGTCCGAACGTAAATCGGTTGTGTGGGCATATTGTAAAGAAAACTTGAAATTATAATTAAGACTGGCAATGCCCTTTACTCAGGCAACTCTGTTCATTTGTGAATTACTTCAAAACGTCATTATTATTAAATCTTCTCTATTCTTATTCCATAGTGTGCGGTGTTTTATTTCTTGTGCTCCTATTTCGATTACAGATTTCTTTAGGGCAACAGTGGAATAGACCTGATACCTGTAGTTCGACACCCAAATAGGGGCTGTAACTTTCACGAGCTAGTTTTATATGCTGCTAAGTTATAAACCAAAATATTGTTATTTATATGGCAAAAATATATATTGTCTTATTTGTGTAAATATAAAACGACAATTTCAAAATGTTGCTAGGTATCGAAATAATATTCTTTAGCTAATATTAAATTTGGTTAGCATCGTCTTGCTTTTCTACCGTGTACAGGCAATATTTACGGTTTAGTATTTGATGTGTGGCTGACAAACAGTTGAAACTAATTCCCGCATCCTTATAATGTAGGTAGGTTCGAACAAATTGGCGGTTTGTCTCGTGCACATTCGGATGCTTTAAGTAATCAGACACAGGCATCCATTCGACTTTGCTTATTTCCCGCGGACAAGCTGTCAACTGAGTGGTACTTGGTTTAAGAGCTATTACAAAGTATAAATCAGAACAGCCAAATCCTCCGCCATGCGACTGACGGAAGCCTATCACTGTATCAAATGATGTTTCGACACCAGTTTCCTCTCGCACTTCACGAATTGCTGCTTCTATTAAGTCTTCCTCTGAAAAAAAAAGAATAGTTTTATGTACGCAACATTTAACAGAAATTGATGACATCGCTATCATATGACAGAAGTTGGAGGTAAAGTAGGTAGGCATCTTAAAATAAAGCTTACTTGGTTCAACGTAACCACCAGGAAGCTTCCAGCTATTGGGTATGAGGGCATATCGATCACTGACAGCAAGTATTTCATTTTTATCGTTTACAACCAAGCCACCGACTCCAACCAAAGCGTGTGCGTAAACTGGAATATTGGCTGCTTCGGTTGTTGGCAGCCATCGGTACAGCATCACATAGCCGTTTTTCGCGTGATGAAAATCGAATCCTCTCTGAAATTAAGAGAAAAATATTTTTAAAGAAGCATTTTGTAATTTCTCACCCACCAGAAGAGATGAAACGCAAAGCCAAACACTCCACATTCCTTTAGAACAATATAACTCGTATAATGCATCTAGTCACAAACTACCAATGAATATAGAAGTATTTGGTTCGTCTGCTGTGTCAGCAAATGTAACCACCCAGCGAAATTATTCCGATTGGCTATTGAAAATAGTGTACTGGAATTTTGTCGACAACTTTTACCCAAGCAAGGTTTCAAAGAAACAATTTATTTACTTTATTTACGTTTGGTTTTCCTACAGGTTCCTATCACCTCTTCTGCTCATTTCATTTATCTGTTTCCGTTTCTGATTATTATATTGCAATCTGATGTTCGGGCTGCATCAGTGCGCATTTCGTAATTGGGCTTCAATATAAAAATTACAAAGGATAATTAACTTCATCACAACAGCTGTGTGGCAACTTGCGAAAGGTCATATTGAAGTGGCAGATTGTAAAGTAGACGGATTAACATGAAGCAATTTATGCAATCAAATCGACGATCAATTAGACACAACATTTATGGACTCACGACTACAAACTACTATACCTACTATCTTATACAACAAAACAACTTATTTATAAACAAAAAACTGATACATGTTAACAAGTTATAATGTTTACCTTTGTTAATTCTGGAATCATTTGCGAATGATCTTTGCGCACTTTGAACCATATGCATCGCCGTCCATTTTCAATCCAGAAATCGAGTGATTCTATTAACGAATGATATTTATCAGTTTGTACGCTGTACATAATATATTGTAATCGAAACATTGAAACTATTATTTACTTTGAAGTTTTTCACCAAAATCGACTTTTTCGTCGTATTCTTCACTCGAATCCACTGTGATACCACTGTACCTATCGACTATTCCTCGAAACAGGCCTCCTGGAACTTCCATTGTGTATTTGTATCTGAAGTTTAATAAACAATTAAAACGCAAATGAATTAATCACATTATGCAAGATCATACTTATGGAGGCCACTTGAAATAATACCAGAGTTGTGTTTTTGCCGCTTTTCTTGACTGGTTTTCCCGTCGATGGCAGCTGCGATAGGGGTATGCTTAAAAATATTAGAAATACAGCGCTTATTGTTCAAAGCTTGTTTGCAGGTAGTCAACGCTATTCTGAATTTTTGTGAACTGTTGAGAAGTGTATACATTTGACCTCTGGAGAGGGAGAATTAGCGTTCACCCTTTGATAAATTTCAACACGCAAACACTCACGACTCACGAGGGTTCTTCCAAACTTTAGATTAACTTTTATGCAGAACTACGTACATGTGAAATTTTCCATCGAACTGATTAAAATATAAACTAATTGGTTAAAGCTTTTACCTTCTATTTATTTTATTATTTTATTACAAAAAAAAAGAATAAAAATACCCAAAATCATCTGTGTTTTGTTGTTACAAATGTCAACTGACAGCAGTATACCAGTTTGCTGAGTTGTCAGCTGTTTTATATGACAGTTGGTCCAAGACACATGTTGATAAGTAGGTAAACTCTGTTGGGGAAACATATTTTTGAATTTTTTGTTAGGCACGTATGCAATACATGCAAAAATATCCAAAATCCTTTAGCGACGGCTCGTGTGACCTACAGCCCTATTATGACTATCAAATATCAACACGATATTTGATAATAATAATTGCATTCACAATGGGGTGACGATTTGATAGATGTTATCAAGTATCAAACAATTGATATTTGATAGCCATAATAGGGCTGCTAGTTTGTTATGATTGTTGAGGTTGTGATGCATTCAATACCTATTTCCAACCTGTGGAGTCGAGGAATTGGATTATATCTAATATCCCTTTAGCCGAACTGTTGCTAAGGTCGACGAAGAAATAGGTTGGTTCAGTGTGGGCCATCTGGCTCTTGGTAGGACATTTGGGGGGAAATGGGAAAAAGTTTCTTTCTCATTTATTTTCCCGGAACTGCGACAATGAGGGTTGTGTGGGGTGTTAAGTTTGGCTGCAATGTCCCCAGAGAAGTATGACACCGAAACGTTCGCCCAGACGGGACAGCTAGTCCATTGACTAATAAATTCCTCTATTCCCAGCTCCCGCTGGTGTTTAGGAAGGAAAGGCTAGGGTGTATATATCCGCACTAGCTCGGGGAGAGCCACTTTCGTGGATCTGCCGTTGCGGAATGCTGGGATTATGAAAGCGCGATAGTTCAAGTAGAAAACAGCATGTATAAAGGGTGGAGCGAATTTTTATTTTTTTTAAATCTTTTAAGCCTATATGCGGAAAAGTTGAATTTGGGAACCCAAAAGATGTGTGAAAAATTTTGTCAATTTGTGACGTCATCTTAAGGTTCCTGTATGACGTCAAAGTTTTATTTTTTTATAATTTAACTAGCTGAGCCGTGCTTTCCGTGCTTGGTGCCCACTTGGATGGAATTTAAAAAAATGATTTTCTTAGCGGATATTCGTGTCATTATAAGAAGGCACTGTCAAAATTTGAGTTCCAGCGGTTTGGTCTGTGCGTCATGTGTCAGTCAGTCATGGAACTTTTTTGTAAAAAAAAAAAAAAAATGGGTATATTTGTATTATACTTAACTTTAGTTACAAACTATGCTAAAACAACATCGAATTAAATTTTGAGCGCCTGTTACTTTGTCCTTTGATTGAAAATGCCAATCTAAGAGACTCAAAAAAAACCTCCAAATGTCTAAAGAAAGCTTCAGCCTGTGAGAGAACGGGACTGTCCGACAGGTCAGCATCAATCCTGATACGTTCATTGGCATCATTTCCAAGCTAGAATCGTCAAAATTAATTGACAAAAGCATCTTCAACGTTAAAATGACAATATAACCGGCCTGGTCTTGGAAACAATTGGCTTAAAATCATATCGGAACATTTCAACCGAAGAACATGTCATGTAGTACTTGTTTCTGAGCCAGGAGGACAATATCTTGGACAACGTCGTTCCAACTTGTGGAAATGCCAAAACAATATCATCCAGCATGCATAGTTGACTTCATGAAAAATATCTTATGTATTGACATCCAAAAAATTGATCACTGGTTCTAATAATGGTGTCGTATGTCAGCTTGAAGCTGCCATAGGTAAGCCAGTCCATTGGTTTGTTTGTTTGCTTCATTTCAATGAACTTCCCTTTCGGTATTTAATGGCACATATTGATGGCAAGACCAATGACCCCAAAGGCTTTTCTGGAGTCCTGGGAAAAGATCTTGAGAGCTGTGATAATTTGGCAATACAGACATTTAAAATCTAAGCACGGATCAGAAATATCTGTATGAAATGTGTGAGGCAGTTTCTCATGCCAAAGTATCTTTAGATCTGGCACAACGACAGCCAGGTAAAATGTCTCATTCAGTGTCGCTTACAACAGCTAACAGGATTCTACGACTTTATGTAGCAACTGCGAAACCTTCAACGGAATTAGTGATTCTATCTACGTGCACAATAAAAGTATATGCGTTTGCTTGGTTTCAAATCAAAACTAAACCCTCTTGTTTGGATAGGCCAAAGCATATTTAAGAGATTATAAAAGCTTGCGAATACCTGGCAAATAAACATCCAGAAAACATTTTACTTGCTATGCTAGCTGATAGCCCTCAAAAAATTAAATATGTCGTAAATGACGGCGCAGGGACATAAGTCCACGAGACATAAGTTCATAATGGACTTGTGTCCCACTTCGGTGGGACATAATTCCACTTTTTGATTACGGACTTATGTCTCATCGAAGCGGGACATAAGTCCCAAGCAAAAATGTTGGCCCTTATGTCCCACCCAACAATTTTAAAATTCAACAAAAAATATAAGTAAAAAATACCTCGCACCCACCCCGTAATCCAACAGTAAACCCAAGCAGGGGGGTTGCAGGGGGGCAGCATGCCCCCCCATACACATTTCATAATACAATGGTAGCAACTCGCGTGCGCCTAATTTGAAGTATTCGATGCCTATTGGAGATCCACGACGTTTTGCTAAATATTATCTATGGTAAAATTTGGGACTAATGTCCCATCTTCGACAAAACAATTTCGGAACTTATGTCCCGCTTCGATGAGACATAAGTCCATAATGAAAAAGTGGACTTATGTCCCACCGAAGTGGGACGTTAGTCCATTATGGACTTATGTCTCATGGACTTATGTCCCTGCGCCGTAAATGACATGGGTAAATAAAATTTTGTAGTTAAAATAGTTAGTTACTTGATAAATTGGTAATTCTAGAATGAGAATGTAGTCCTTGAACCACACCCACAGATGGAGCTTGCTTGAATATAAGGCAATGCAATGAAAATAGTTTCCTTATATACATAATTTCCAGTTCATAAAAAACAAAATTTAAGGACATTTTGTTTTTGATTATAGGAACGAACCACAGGACCTTTTTTGTTGTTGCTAAAACCGGTTGTAGCTTTAAGGAATAATCAAATTCAACTTTTAGAACTATAGGCATTAAAAGAAAAAATAATAATAAAAAAACGTGTAAATTCGCTCCGGCCTGTATATGTCTAGGAGACGCTCGAGAGTTTTAAGTAAACAAAGGGGGTTAGAATAATTGGTTGGAAATCCCTCGCGGCCGCGTTTGCCTACCTTCGGTATAAACACCATACTCTAGACAAGAGTGGGGCACGTGGTATAGTATTAAACAGCTTCTAAAGATTGACGACAGCCAAGGTATTGTTAAGTCCTGCGTTATCTGTAGCATGACAGGCAGTATGTCGTCTGGGTCCGGAGACTTAAACGGAGAGAAGTTGTTAAAAGCTCGGGAAATCCTTTGGTTTAGTTGCCTAGGCCTCGAGACTGAACTAATAGAGCACCCATCCAGATCCCGATTTACCAAAAGTCGTAAGCCAAGTAAAAGTGCCAACCAAATTTTGTTGGGCTTTATTTATTGGCACTAATATGACGCGTGGATGGTAATATTTATAGCGAATTTTTTGTAAGGTAATTACAGTTATATACATAAAGGGAATAAAATTAATAAAAAAAATAGGCGTACCCTAGGCCAACTCCTCGTCCTCGCAACTGCCAATGAGAAGCTCTTCCATGACAGTTATATGCTCTGCGATGTTTGCCAAACGTTCGCGAAAGGTAACGCTGTGGAAACAAAATTTTGAGATGGATTTTTTTAGGGATAGTACCTGGAACCCCTGGCTAAGTAGTCCAACACACTAACCACTAAGCCATACTGCGAATACAATTATGTGAATATGGAACTAAATTTATTGATTATAGACGAACCTTCTGGAAAGTTCTTCGCGTACAAAGTATTAAAATTTCCAAATCGACTTTAAATTTAAGTTCATTAAATAATAAAGTGTTTTTTTCTAACTTGCCTAACTGCCTAAGTGGGTAATTGGGCAAGTAAAACTTTTCCCGCCATTAACTTTTAATTGAAAAGTCCTATAGGTAATTGTTTAGTAACTTAATAACCATAACACGACGCCTCCAAATGAATTTCAATACCAGTGGCTCAGAACAAACTGAAATAGTTTCGCCGTAGACTCCAGTGAAAATGGTAGACCCAATTTCAACTCAAGACTCTACAAAATACATCTATTCAGTGATTTATGTTCTCGGAATAGATAACCTCAACCGGTCATGGGGTTACGTAATATATTCTTGTTTGATGAACTTCGTGACCATTATCCTCCAACTAATTGCATTCACTGTCAGCTACAAAATCTCAAGCAGCAGCATGTCCTTGAGTACATTTCTAACATCGTTACAAGTGGCCCTTAATGTGTACTCAGTGGCACTCAAAATGTTGTGTGTGTTTTTATATATGCCAAGACTTCGGAAAACGGATCGCATTCTGAAGACGTTGGATGCAAAAATACAAACCAAGGAAGAGCGTTCTATGGCAGAATACATGATCAAGTTCTGTAACCGAATGGTTTTAATTTATGTATTTTCGTACTTCGGGTACTCGACCACCACGTTTCTAGCGGCATTATATAATGGACATCCACCTTACGCGATCTATATTCCATATTGCCACTGGCAAGACTCTTTTACCAAACGGATTGCAGCCAGTCTCATAGAATATGCCCTAATTAATGTGTCTTGCTTGCAGGATGTGGGAATAGATGCCTATTCGGTCGTATTTATCCAGATAGCTCGATATCACATGAAAATCTTGTGCTTAAGGGTCGAAGCCTTGGGAAAGGATCCATCAAAGTCTAAGGGGGACAATGTTAAAAGTCTGATTGACTGCATCGATGCACATAGGAAAATTTTGGAGTAAGTATTTCTATCGAAATATGCTTTTAACGATTGTTTTCTTATTATCCATCTTATTGCAGGTTTGTCGAGCTGGTTCGACCCATAATTGCCAAAACTGTATTCATCCAGCTAATAGTCCAGGCAGTGGTTATGGCAATAACCCTCATTAACATTTTGTTGGTGGCTAATTTTGCCTCCGGCATTGGATCATTTTTTTTCCTTATGGCAGTGACTATAGAAACTCTCCCGATGTGCTACACAATGAACGTCTTATTGGAGGAGATCCACAATCTTCCAACCTCGATGTTCCACTGCGAATGGTATGAACAGAACAAATTCTTCCGTCGTATGATTCTTTTTGCGATTCAAAATGCCCAGAAGTTCAATAACATCGTCGCTGGAGATATAATGCCGATTCAAGTGTCAACATTTCTTGCGGTTAGTTTATTTTTTAAAAGCTCTCTAATATCGATTTACAGACAGTGAAAAAGTGAAAGAAATTTCTGAGCTAACCTTGCGCGTACGCGCAGTGGCTTAGTGGTTAGTGTGTTGGACTACTAAGCGAGGGGTCCAGTTTCGAATCCCGCAAAAACCCGAATTCCAACTCTCAGGGTTTTTTTCACTGCGCCACCTCTCGCGAACGTCTGACAAACATCCGAGAGTATAACTGTCTTGAAAGAGCTTCACAATTAGCCCTTTGGAATCGGCAAAAATGAAATCTCACACAAAACGAATGGTTGTGAGGTCCCTACGGACCTGTTGCGCCAAAATTATTATTATTAACCTTGGTTAGCATTCCCGTCATTTATGATATTCGAGACAAGCATTTTAGCACATTCCTTAAAAGTTTTTTTTTATTTTACTTAACGATGTCTATCTTTCTCGTTTTCATTTGCAGATATCACGATTGTCGTTTTCAATTTACGCACTGGTAAAACAACGGGAAACCCGACACGCTTCAATTCGGGAAGGCTAAATCATTGAAGACCTAGGCACTTTCATTTGCAACTTAGAGTTGCCGTACAAGATACTCTTACACAAACACAAATTTTTAAAAAAATGCAATTTAGAATTACATGCAGCTTAATCTTTACGTGACTTGAGCTCTACAGAAAAGTGAGATTCCAAATTCTTCAAATAAAACTCAAACACTTAACAAATTTAAAGAATTTAATTTGATGCTAAAAGTTCTGTACCTACCTACCTACTTGCAGACAATAGGCGTTTTTCTTTTTTAGTTCAGAGCACAAGCTGAACTGTTATAAAAAAAGTTCGTGTTTTTTTTTATAGCTCAGATACTTCAGAGATCAGAGCTCGAATATGTGTTTCTTTTTTCGCTCAGAGCATGATCAGAGCGCGCTCTATGAGCTCAGAATAAATTGACTGAGCATCCTGAGTAAAAAGCTGATTACACTTGTGCATGCACACTTCCAGTCACATTTGATGAATAAAAAAAACACTAAAAACATAACATCCTCTGAACGCTCTGAGCACGCATGGTTCAGAGCGCGCTCATAATGCTCGAACACAGTTCAGTACTCAGCTCTTAACTAAAAATGAAAAACGCCTAATAAGAAAGGGAATTAACAAACCAAAAACTGCAACTGCAGGAAATGGATTACGGAAAATTCACAGCGAAAAAAAACAACTAGTGTGTATGTGTGAGAGTGTTGAATTTAACAACGCTACTAGGAAAGTCACTTAAACAGTGTGCTAGTCACAAACATGAACTATGGATAGTAATTTAGAAATCTATGCACGCCATTAACGAATAGAACAGTAAAGAAAAAAGGTCACACAATGGGCCCAAATGGCTTTCAAACAATTTGCACTAAATGAAAAAAACTTAAAAAAAAAAAATGTGTAAAAAAGACCCCAAAAATATGTAAGAAAGCCCCAAAACAATGAAAACCCAATTTCGCAATCATTTAAGTTGTTGTTTGTCATTATTTTGGGGCAATTTTTAGTTTTTTACGCTAACAATTTCACCCAGTTCTTCATTTATTTGTGGCACGAATGGAATAGGTGGCATTATGGAACATTAAACAATTTTTCATGGAGCCCTTTTGAAACTTTAATACCTACATCTTGAAAATGGTCAGTAAATGAAAAGTTATGCTTTACGTGAACACCTGCCTTGACGGCTTAATCTCACGGTGGGCATACCCACATTTAGAGTCTTTGAGAAAGACGTTGACAAAACGCCCCGGGGCCGGCACAAGTACCGATACAAGTACCGATACACGTGCCGACCCCAGTACAATTATTTGCTACTTGTTAAGGAAATAAACAAAACTCATTTGGTATGAGAGAGGCCTATCATAGCACCTCTTCGTTCATAAGAACGCATCTCGCCTCCGCATTCGGAATAAACCACAACCACCACGAATCCGACCTGAAAATGGTCAATTGGATAGTACCTAATAAAAATGCATTCCTTAGTTAATAAGGTCATTAACTAACACGCAAAAATACGTGACATGTATTTTGATCAGCCATCTTTGTTTGCGTGGCAGGAATTATGGGAAAACTCAGCATGTTGACATTTTTATAGCAATGGTGTCATATCCGTGAAAATAATACCTATAAACTGAAAAACAACCGTCCTGTGCCGTAGCCACGTATCAAGTGCCTTTTTAGTTATTATTTTAAAATACTTTTTGAAATTTTATTATAGTGTTGCTAGACAATGCACTTCTAATATTTGGTACATTAGGCGTTTTGCTAGATATGATCCGGTGAGACGCCAATGCGAGATAGGTTCTTAATATACTTCCTGAAATGGTTTTTCCCGACTTCGCAGAAGGGTTCAGGTCCGATAAGTTGAGTGGTTGCTGCGATTTAAGCCAGTGAATCAGCTGATTCGTTACCCTCAAATCCTCGGTGGGCTGGAATCCAGTGGAGGATGAATAGGTTTTTCTAAGAAAAGGTAAGGTTTTTAAAGCTTTGAGAACTGCTTGGCTATCTAAAAAGATAAATATGGGTTTTCCACGTGCGTTTGATCAAAGATTTATTGTAGCGCAATGGAAGATTGCAAGAACTTCAGCCTGAAATAGGGATAAGTTTTTCCCAAGGCTGACTGACAAGTTCGTTGAACTCGTTCTAGCCTTTTTATTGTGGTGAATTCGTCCACGGCAGCATAGGTAACCGTATATCAGTATCAGGCAGTATATGATCCGAGGTCTAAGACCCCAGTTCCTACCGCAGACTCGACGACAGAACCATGCGTCGGGTGCAACTCAAACCCAGACGATTCATCCCCTGCCAAATTTGCCACCTAACGCCATCACCATCGCAACTTTACAACAAACAACCAGTAATCGCATCACTCACCTTTATAATATGATGTTACCATATCAATCGAGAATTATGTTGAGTGCTTGGTTGAAGTTTCTTTAATAATTATGTTTGTGGAATTTGGAAAGATATAATATGGGGGAAGAAGGTAGGTAAAAAATGTATGAAGTAGAAGGTAAAAGGGTGGGAAATATTTTATGTGTGTTGTACCTGGAATGGAGTTATACGATTCCAAGACGTTCTAAATATTATTAATTAATTTCTATCAACCTAAAAAAAAAATTGTATTTTTATTTTCTTAAATTCTCTGAAGCTAAAAGTCAATTTCTTTTGTCAAAAAACGTATTATTTTAACTTTATAGAATCTGAGAAAATAAACGACAAATATTCGCAAATATAAAAACTGACACTTCGTTTTTAGGTCGGCCATCTTGTTTACGTGATAGGAATAATAGGAAAGCTCCGCATGTTGATATTTTTATGGCGCTCCTATAAAACAATATGGCTATGATATGATATCATTGATGAATTGTTGTTTTAATTTACTGAAACTAGCTACTACTCTCATTTAACATGTTTTAAATCAGAAATAGAAATGTTTTAAAGTAATTGCAGAAATGTTGGTTGCCGGAAATTGTGTTTATTTCAGTTTTACATATCTATAATTATTATGGGTAGAACATCTATCACACTTTAGGCGTCTGATTTGAGATCTCATTCTTACGCCTTTCATAGCATTGACTGCGGATAAACGAATCTCTCTAACCCGTCTAGTGCGTTATGGTGCAAATGCAATTTAATCTGGTTTTAATAACAAACTAATGTCGTTTTCCATTGGGTACAGAGATCAATCTTTTTTTTTTATCTAAATCACTTTTTCTTGTTCCATTGGGACAACAATTAAATTTTTTTTCGATTCGGAGCATTTTTTGCAGATCTCGATATATTTTTCAGATCTACACACACTCTCACAATACCAATATACTTCGCAAAGCAGATCAATTTCGTTGCATGTTCTATTTGCCGCATCAAATCAGAGATCTGAAAAATATTTCTGGTGGTCCCAATGGAAAACGACATTAGTTTTTGCTTTGGGTGTGTGGTGAGTTTGGCGAAAGGTTTACATATTATGGTGTGACAATGGGCATCCGTAATGTTTGGGACAATTCAAATATTAAGCGCCAACATTCAAATCCTGGGCGCCAACAACTGCAATTTGCAAATGAAAGTGCGTAGGTCTTCAATGACTTAGCCTTCTCGAAGTGAACCGTGTCGGGTTTCCCGTTGTTTTACCAGTGCGTAAATTGAAAACGACAATCGTAATATCTGCAAATGAAAACGAGAAAGATAGACATCGTTAGTAAAATAAAAAACGTAGTTATACTTTCAAGGAATGTGCTAAAATGTTTGACTCGAATATCATAAATGACAGGAATGCTAACCAATGTCTTAGCCCAGAAATTTGGTTCACTATTTCACTGTCTGCCAATTGATATTCGAGAGCTTTTGAAAAATTAAACTAACCGCAAGAAATGTTGACACTTGAATTGGCATTATATCTCCAGCAAGGATATTGTTGAACTTCTGGGCATTTTGCATCGCAAAAGGAATCATATGACGGAACGTTTTGTTCTCTCCATACCATGCGCTGTGGAACATCGAGGTCGGAAGATTGTGGATCTCCTCCAATAAGACGTTCATTGTGTAGCACATCGGGAGAGTTTCTAGAGACACTGCCAAAAGGTACAAAAATGCACCAACGCCGTTGGAAATATTAGCCACTAACATAATGTTAATGAGTGTTACTGCCATAACCACTGTCTGGATTATTAGCTGAATGAATACAGTTTTGGCAATGATGGGTCGAACCAGCTCGACAAACCTGCAATAAGATGGATAATAAGAAAACAATCGTTAAAAGCATATTTCGATAGAAATACTCACTCCAAAATTTTCCTATGTGCATCGATGCAGTCAATCAGACTTTTAACATTGTCCCCCTTAGACTTTGATGGATCCTTTCCCAAGGCTTCGACCCTTAAGCACAAGATTTTCATGTGATATCGAGCCATCTGGATAAATACAACCGCATAGGAATCTATGCCCACATTATGCATGCAAGACACATTAAGCAGGCCAAATTCTATGAAGCTGGCTATAAGCCGCTTCGCCAAAGAATCTTGCCAGTGGCAATATGGAATATAGATCGCGAAAGGTGGATGTCCATTATATAATGCCGCTAGAAACGTGGCTGTCGAGTACGTATAGTACGCAACCACGTAAATTAAAACTATTCGGTTACAGAACTTGATCATGTATTCTGCCAAAGAACGCTCTTCCTTGGTTTGTATTTTTGCATCCAACGTCTTCAGAATGCGTTCCGTTTTCCGAAGTCTTGGCATATATAAAAACAGACACAAAACTTTGATTGCCAATGCGTACACGTTAATGGCCACTTGTAACGACGTTAAAAATGTACTTAAGGGCATGCTGCTGCTCGAGATTTTGTAGCTGATAGTGAAACCGAGTAGCTGGAGAAAAATGCTCACGAAGTTCAGCAAACAGGAATATATTACGTAACCCCATGTCCGATTGAGGTTATCTATTCCCAGAATATAAATCACTGAGTAGATGTATCTTGTAGATTCTTGAGTGGAGATTGGGTCTACCATTTTCACTGGAGTCTAATGCTTAACTATGGCTGTAAATTATGAGCCAGTGGTATTGACATTCGTTTGGAAGCATCGAGTTATGTTTCTTAAGTTACTAAAAAATACTATAAGACTTTTAAATTAAATATCAATGGCAAGAAAAGTTTTACTTGAACAATAAACGGTTGTTAGCAAACTTCTGAAAGCGCTTTGTTATTTAATTGACTCAAAACTCAAATTTTATGCCATGCGTGCGCCTGACGCAATTCCCACAATCATATATGACCTATTTTCAGTATATATAAATCAATTGCCTTTATCAGCATAGTACCTACCCATTTTGGTTTATGGTCAATGTGTCAAAGTGCATTATCAGCATATCAACCGACACAGCTTCTTTATGTCATAGACAAAAAATACTAAAACCCCCAACTCGCAATCCCCTTGCCACTGGCCCCCTCAATATTTTTTTTAAATTCGCCATTTTGCTTACCTGTCGGTGTAATAACAATGGGGACGTTCGCTTCGCATACCTAGAATAGACACGTTGACTAGGCCAACTTAAACTGTATTTGTATTCTCGCGGTCAGCGTTTGGAAAAGAATCCAGGGACATTTTTCAAAAATTGTTATTTCCAAAAAAGTAGGTACATTTAAAATGTAACACGTTTACCTCTGGAAATCTGCCCTTATAAATTGTTAGCGACTTTCTTTTAAAGTTGTAAAAGAATGCAGCGAATTTTTTATTTCACTTGAATAGCACCACAAAGGTTTAAGCTCCATTTACGTAGTGCAAATCGACAAGAATGGGGCAGAGAAATAAAGTTTTAGTTCTTTATATGTCACTAAATTAATTTAAAATTATAATGGGCAGCGGTAAGACCTTAACGAACGAGGAACAAGACAAACAGCGGTACAATAATCATTTTTAGTGTCCAGGCTAACTTTTTCGAGTTCACAATGGCGAAAATTTCCATACAAAATTCCATATTGTGACCTAGGAAATATTTAGTGTGAAGGTAAAAAATGATTATTGGTAAGGCCCAAAGTCTTTAGAGATTGTGGCATGTGGCCTTTCTGTGACTGACATAGAGATCAAAATCGAAAGAAGCTGGATGTTTACAATTTTTTTTAGGGTAAAGTATGGGAAAAATATGAAAGTTCGTACGCATAGTGTCTTTTCTGCTGCAGATAAGTGGGCTATTCTGCACAACGCTTCGAATTCGCATGATTTCCTGGCCAAAATCAAGGAAAATCAGGGTTTCAAGCAAGCAAAACAAGTGTCTGGCGTGTAATTTCCAAAGCAGAACACGTCAAACATCTTATATGGTTTTCACACCACGCCCAAAACCGTGTTTTCCTCGAAAACTCATCGATTCATTCACACCGACCACCAACTAGTTTTCGTTTGACTTTTCAATCCTCCGTGAGACTCTTGTCGTTAAACTTCGGTGCAAACTTTTGTGGTTACATATTAGCCCATCAATTAATTGTGGAAAATGATTTTAATTTGTGAGTTGTGACCGAACAAATGGTCAGCCATTTTGGTGAATTGGAAGCCGTGCAAACGACTCGTTTTGAAAACTGAAATATGTATGCGCAAACTTTTGTTTTCGTAGAAGTTTTCGAGAGTTTTCGCGAAAACAGGGTTTTGGGTTTGGTGTGAAAAGCATATTAAACTTCCAACATGTGGTGTATCAAAGAGTGGTAAGTGTTGTTTTCTCGGATGAGAACAAAATTTAATTTGGAGGGCCCTGATGGCTTCCATTATTATTTGCATGATTTGAGGAAGGGGACTCACCACTTGGATCGCTAGCACAGTCGAGAAGGTGGTTTTATGGTTTAATAGTCTTGAAAGCAGTTTTCATCAAAAACTGAACTTGTTTTGAACGATTCAAAAGCGTGGACTTTAATTTCCCTTGCTTACATCGAAAGTTTGTATGATTCAGTACCAAATGGAATTCATGAGACAATATTAAACAACAGAGACTTTACCTACCGATTACTAATATTTCTTAATTTTCTTTTAATTTCATATACATGAATTTAAAATATTCGTTGAAATAGGAACTTTCCCAGAATACCCAACATAATACTCGTTTGATGGTAAAACCATCCACTAAAGGTGAGTGATGCTAATATAAGTTGTCAGTTGCCGACCTAAGATTGAGATGGTGCCAGCTGGGAAATTTCGCTGGGGACAAGTTGTACGGGGATGAGTTTAACCCGACCCGATAACGGCACTTGATTTATACTGAAAATCCTTATATATATTATTATTATTATTATTATCCCACGCCTCTTTCCCCCCAGATACCCCGCGAGCTGGGGTCCACCATTTACACCGAGTACGACGGCAATTACAATTTGCAAGTCGTATCGGCACTTTTATTATGGTTGCTCCAGGAACTTTCGAACTATCCTGCAGGTGTTCAGCATAACTGCTTTCGACATTTCGTGCACAAGATGTTCGCACTTTAATTTTTTCAACTCGTCAATAACAGCTTGTTCGATTACTCCTGTGCTGGATATTATGATAGGGACCACACGTATTTGATTAAGCCTTTCTCGTTGTTTGATCTCATGCGCCAGTTCAACATATTTTCCGATTTTTTCCCCATAGGTTCTGTTGATGTTAATAGAAAGTGGTACTGCTACATCCAAGATATATCCATTTTGCAAGGCCTTATCGATCCAGACTATGTCAGGTCTATTCGCTAAAATTGGATGATCAGTGGTCATCGCTCGATCCCGGTACAATTTAAAGTTGGAGTCGATTAGAACCTCAGCTGCTTCGTACTGGTAGTATGGTTTCTTACCCCCGACGAATTTGCATCTCATGGCAAGCTCCTGGTGTATGATTTTAGCTACATCATTATGTCTCTTGAGATAGTCGTGGTTTGCTAAAGTTATACACCCATTTATTACGTGCTCGATGGATTCTATCCCCTGTCGGCAACGACGACATAAATTATCTATGTCTTCGTGTAAGACTGCCCGTCGATATTGTTTTGTTGCGACAATACCATCTTGAATAGCGATAGCAAATCCTTCCGTTTCAGGAAACAGTTGACCTCTGCGCAGCCAGATTGTTGATGCTTCCTTGCTTATCCCGTTCCCACCCAAGTGATGAGGGTATTTCCCATGGATTGGTTTGCACTTCCATTGCTCTATAATACTGGGGACCGTACGGATGTTGTTGCTCGGTTGAAACTCCATGTCACCCAATTTAAGTGGTGTAAAATTTTTATCCAGCTGCATTAAAAGATGGTATCTGTGATTTTTCTCATGGTTTTCGATGAAATATCGTCGCAGCTGATCAACTTGCATAAAGTGTTGGCTGTATATGTCTATTATTCCTTGACCTCCTTCATCTCTGGGTAGATACACACGTTGTATTGCAGCTCTTGGGTGGTGATAATGGTAAGATGTTAGCGCTGATCTTAGATTGCGTTCTATATCTTCCAGATCAGTTTGGCTCCACTTTATGAGTCCGAAGGAATATATTAACACAGGGACAGCGTACGTGTTGATGGCTTTTATGAGGTTACCACTGTTTAGCTTGGTTTTACATAGCCGTTTGACTTTGTCATTATAAAGCGAGTCATAATGTGGTGTTTTATCCTGCTATGTGGAATTCCACGCATTTCTTGAAGGCCGAGGTATTTGTAGCTCTCTTCTTCCCCCAGTATCGTTATTACTCCTTCATCAATTATTATTATTATTATTATATTATTTATATTTATTTACTATTTATTTACTATAATGAAACAGTAACTTTTTTCCGGCAGTAAACAGTTTGTGTGCATTGGGCTCAAAAAGTACTGCACGAAATTGATTTCGGTTTTCACAATTGCATTGGAAATTGTCGATATTAGAATTTAGGATAATGTTTAATCATCATCCGCTGTCCGGAAGCGGAGATTTAAGCTGATATCTAACAAAAGTTGTAATTCTCGAATGCCTTCTAGCTCCTAGCTTTGGAATGACTCAACCGAATAAAATAGGTTTTTTTTTAATATAAAGTTCAATTATGTACAAAGATTTTAAGATATAAATCATCTTTGTACGTAGTCCTGAAGCTGTACAATAAGCATTAAACTATAAATTTTATACAGCTCAAAAAAGTAAAATGTTCGATTGAAGCTAGATCGTTGGATTTGCCCGGCATTCAGTGGAGGAAATTTTGTGTGTGTGTGCGGCAAAACCTGTTTCTCTCTCTGCTGAATGCTGTCTGTATGCTTTTTGTTTCTCTTTTTTTCATACACCTTTTGTGCTTTGTGTTGTTTTTTTTTTTCTCACTTCTTTTAAATTGAAATTAAACTGATGATAGTGGAGAGAGTGGAGTTGTGACCTTATGGGTGGAGTATTAATGTGGTGCATGGGTGGGAGGGAGATAGGTCAGGTCAGGTATGTAATGTAATTGAGATTGGGAGGGAGTCACACTCAATTGTGATTTAAAATGCGCTATATTGATTGTGATCTGATGATGCATGCCACGAACGAATCCCGTTTGTGCTCGGTATTGTTTTTTTTCGTATGCATGCATATGCAACTGCACCTTTTCTGCCTTATGTTTTTTTGAGGTTATTATTTCTTTAGGCGCGTTGGGCACTTTTAGATAAGAAGAAATTAATGAATTTGGGTTACTTTGAAAACGAAACCGCGTCATCGACACCGAGCGACCGACACCCGATATGTGGCGCTTTTGTCGTTTTTTTTTTTTGAGAAGCTCAACCGATCTCAATGAAACTTTGTTCGTGTGCATCTTTGTATGCAGCTAGAAAGATAGGATAGTTTTGGACCCGATAGGTGGCGCTGTTGTCGCTATTTTTGAGAAACTCAACCGATCTCAATGAAATTTTGTTTGTGTGCATGGTTGGATGCAGCTAGAAAAATAGGATAGTTTTGGACCCGATAGGTGGCGCTGTTGTCGATTTTTTTGAGAAACTCAACCGATCTCAATGAAACTTTGTTTGTGTGCATGGTTGGATGCAGCTAGAAAAATAGGATAGTTTTGGACCCGATAGGTGGCGCTGTTGTCGATTTTTTTGAGAAACTCAACCGATCTCAATGAAACTTTGTTTGTGTGCATGGTTGGATGCAGCTAGAAAAATAGGATAGTTTTGGACCCGATAGGTGGCGCTGTTGTCGATTTTTTTTTTGAGAAACTCAACCGATCTCAATGAAACTTTGTTTGTGTGCGTGGTTGTGTGCCGCTAGAAAGATAGGATAGTTTTGGACCCGATAGGTGGCGCTGTTGTCGATTTTTTTGAGAAACTCAACCGATCTCAATGAAACTTTGTTCGTGTCCATGGTTGTATGCAGCTAGAAAGATAGGATAGTTTTGGACCCGATAGGTGGAGCTGTTGTCGATTTTTTTGTTCGCTAGGGAAATTTAATAATTTGAATGTAATGTGGTATTCGATTGGGCGCTCTGAGAGCACTTTTTTTTCTCTCAGAGCAATTTATATGTTCGTTTGGTACAAACACAGCAATCTTTTTCAGATTTCAGAAGAGCACTTTTGCGAACCAAGATATTTTCTCAGATTTACCAATCCAAGTGCGTTTGAATTTGACAACTGGTAGAGTTTGTTTACATTTTAGTGATTTTTTTCTCCAGCAAAGAAAGGCATTGCATCGAGTGAATCAATTTTTGTAAATTATTTATGTATAAATATTTAATAATCAATCGGGACGGATATTTCTAATGTTTTAATACAAAATTTAACCAGTGAACGGAAATCGCTTAGAAAAGTGTCGAAGACTCTATACATATTCAAATCGCACGAATAGGTATCAACACAAAAAAGAGCAGGTGACGTTTTTATGTTAATGTTTGGCTAGGCACACGAAATCGGAAATCTCAGAGCAAATCTGAAGAAGCCGAATCGAATACTGCATAAATGAGATTGTGAGGGAATAATAGAAGAGGCTAACTATTTGTTTGGGTTGTTTTACTGACAGTTTTTCTTCTCTTTTTTGGGTAAGAGTGGCTGGATTCCACTGAAGTCTATGTTATATTTACAAAAACTACATAATTCAAAAATCTCTACTATTATAAAACTAAGTCATTGTTTCCTTTGTTTCTTGCTACACGTCACTTACAGCACCGGAGTGAGTTAGTATAGCTCTTATTATTTTGTTTTAAATTTGAGAAGTGGAACTCTGGCGAAGCAAGGCGAGCACGGGTTAGCTAGTAGCTAATATGACTGTGAGAATTGTGTCAGGAGCACGCAGGGTGTCAAATTTGAGTTCATTAAATAACAAAGCGCTTTCAGAAGTTTGCTAACAACCGTTTATTTTTCAAGTAAAACTTTTCTTGCCATTAATATTTAATTTAAAAGTCTCATAGTATTTTTTAGTAACTTAAGAAACATAACTCGATGCTTCCAAACGAATGTCAATACCACTGGCTCATAATTTACAGCCATAGTTAAGCATTAGACTCCAGTGAAAATGGTAGACCCAATCTCCACTCAAGAATCTACAAGATACATCTACTCACTGATTTATATTCTGGGGCTAGATAACCTCAATCGGACATGGAGTTACGTAATATATTCCTGTTTGCTGAACTTCGTGAGCACTTTTCTCCAACTACTCGGTTTCACTGTCAGCTACAAAATCTCGAGCGGAAGCATGCCCTTAAGTACATTTCTAACGTCGTTACAAGTGGCAATTGACGTGTACGCATTGGCAATCAAAATTTTGTGTCTGTTTTTATATATGCCAAGACTTCGGAAAACGGAACGCATTCTGAAGACGTTGGATGCAAAAATACAAACCAAGGAAGAGCGTTCTTTGGCAGAATACATGATCAAGCTCTGTAACCGAATAGTTTTAATTTACGTACTTTCGTACTTCGGGTACTCGACCGCCACGTTTCTAGCGGCATTATATAATGGACATCCACCTTACGGGATCTATATTCCATATTGCCACTGGCAAGATTCTTTGGCGAAGCGGCTTATAGCCAGCTTCATAGAATTTGGCCTAATTAATGTGTCTTGCTTGCAGGATGTGGGAGTAGATGCCTATGCGGTTGTATTTATCCAGATGGCTCGATATCACATGAAAATCTTGTGCTTAAGGGTCGAAGCCTTGGGAAAGGATCCATCAAAGTCTAAGGAGGACAATGTTAAGAGCCTGATTGACTGCATCGATGCACATAGGAAAATTTTGGAGTAAGTATTTCTGTAGAAATATGCTTTTAACGATTGTTTTATCTATTATCCATCTTATTGCAGGTTTGTCGAGCTGGTTCGACCCATCATTGCCAAAACTGTATTCATCCAGCTAATAGTCCAGACAGTGGTTATGGCAACAGCATTCATTAACATTATGTTGGTGGCTGATATTTCCGCCGGCATTGGAGCATCTTTGTACCTTTTGGCAGTGACTATAGAAACTCTCCCGATGTGCTACACAATGAACGTTCTAATGGAGGAGATCCACAATCTTCCGACCTCGATGTTCCACAGCGCATGGTATGGAGAGAACAAAACGTTCCGTCATATGATTCCTTTTGCGATGCAAAATGCCCAGAAGTTCAACAATATCCTCGCTGGAGATATAATGCCAATTCAAGTGTCAACATTTCTTGCTGTTAGTTTCATTTTTCAAAAGCGCTCGAATATCAATTTGCAGACAGTGAAATAGTGAACGAAATTTCTGGACTAAGAACTTGGTTCGATGAAAGTGCGAGTAAATAGTTGAACCGTCTTAGCGTTCCTGTCATTTATGATATTCGAGTCAAACATTTTAGCACATTCCCTGAAAGTATAAGTTTTTTATTCTACCTTACGATGTTTATCTTTTTCGTTTTCATTTTCAGATATCACGATTGTCGTTTTCAATTTACGCTCTGGTAAAACAACGGGAAATACGACACGGTTCAATTCGAGAAGGCTAAGTCATTGAAGACCTAGGCACTTTCATTTGCAAATTAGAGTTGCAGTACAAAATACCCTTACACAATTTTGAAAATAAAATAAAATTTAAAACTACATATGCACCCTAATCTTTACGTGACTTGAACTCTACAGAAAAGTGAACACCAACTCGTTTTCGTTTGGCATGAATTTATTTCTATGTGTTATTTTATCATTCATTAAAAACTCTTTTCGTGCCTAGATGTTGCGTCTGTTAATTATCTCTGGGATTTTCAGGATTTTTAGAACAACAGGTTATGGCCCAGGCACTAATTAAATGGAAATAATTTAATAATGTTCTAAAAAAACAAAATTAAAAGGAATTCCAAACAAATTTTGCCGATTGCAGAAAGGGTAAAATAAAATCTTATCGAGAAGCTAGGTAGGTCTATTTTGAACCTCCGCCCAGTAAGGTTGTCTTTCGTGTTACTTAGCATTCGTTTCCCACCTTTTCCGCAAATTCGCCGATTTCATAATATGACGTTTAACTGTTACGCAAATTGTGTTTCCGATGAAACCGAATGGGTCACCTGCAGTGGAATTTGCTCTAATTCTTTCCACCTAACATGCATTGGCCTAAAAAAACGTTCCGTGACCTACCTCAAAGAATATGCAAGTGTTTTTCAATACCTATGTGACGAATGCAAACAAATATCTCTTTCCCATATAATGATCGCCATCAAATGCCTTAGCGATTCTTTTAACTCGACATTCCAAGACATTTCCATGAAAAACAAAAAAAATGTCAGATCAAATTTCGAAGTTCAGTGCAGTGATCGACTCTTCAGACGCGTTCTACAAATTGAAACTCCGTAGCATCGAAAAACAGCTGAAGGTCGCAATTAATTGTAAAGACGCGTCCTCTTTCAACAATGCTGAGCTCAAAAACGACCTTCTTTCAGCCTTTCGGAAATCAACCACAAATGTGGCAATAACTGAGACAATAAACTCCCTACGTACCGATATTGATCTCTTACTCCAAATCAGCTCTAAACCATTCACTTCACCAAATTATTCGGTTATTGATTTTACGCCAATAATCAACATAGTTCTTGATAAAACTGATGCAGTCAGCGAGGACCTGTCCGTCACTCGGCAAACGGTCGGATGCATTGTCGAGGAGCTGAAGTCATTAGCAACAAAAATCGAAACTCTATCTGATAGCACCCAAGGCCATAATCATTCAGTCTATAATACCCAATCTGCATTCTATATCACCTCCTGAAGCATCAACGACGCCTTCAACAGCACCAACAACTACTACATCTACAATGCCCGCACCCACCCCGACAACAACATCAACGACGACTTTAACCACAACAACAACCACTACAACATCAGCAATGCCCACGCCCACCGTTACCTCAACGTCAACTGAATCAAGCATGATGCCAATAAGTGCTTCGTTGCCCTTTAACAGATACGGTATCTTTGGACACACGCCGACTGGAATAAAAGGCTTGAAAAATTACACAGAACTGCCTGCGAGCATAATTCCTTTTTAATAAACAACGCTCCTCAGCATGCAGACGTCTCTTGGATGAATAACTTTTTCCTGCAGAAATATGGCATCTCCATCCGCAACTGCCAGATAATCTCTCCAAATAATACCAAAAGTAACAGGTTTAAACCCGAATTACCTTCCAAATACTCCTGGCTTTTTTCGAACCCCTCAACCGATGTCTTCAGGTTGGGACAGATGACTATCAGCAAGTTGAACAATGCAGGAGAGGTAAAACTTAGTAACAATAAGCCTAGAGTCAAAACTAATAAAAGAAAACGTAAGCCTAAGAAATATAGCTCTAAGTCTAGTCCTAACCCTGACCCACACTGGAGCCTTAAAGTCGGTACATTTCCTCTATTCTTCTCACACAGTTTACAGTCACTTACCTCCTTTAGGCCCATTTTATTCACTTGTGAGGTGCTTTTTGTCTGGGCTGAGGTTCGCTCGCCGGATCGCCAAGGTTCTTACTAAAGAAACACAAACTTTAGTTCGAGAAGGTTCCTTTTATTACCTTATTTTTATGTCTTAGGCTCTAAATTACAATTTTAGGTTTTATTTATAAGTTATATAATTTAAAGTTTTAACTTAATTAAGTTTAATTTTACAATCTTCGATAATTTCGACTTTATTTTACACTTTCATCAATTGTAGGGTGACATGGTCGTAGATGCACCAGTGGTGCACCACGCACCATAGCTCCATCTGCCTAACTGACAGATGTAATTGTGTCTACCTCACTCAAAAGTATTCGTTTTTTCCGGCAACGATAGTAGATTTTAGTCTGGTAGTGGCTTTCTTTGTGCGCGGACGTGTGCGAATTTTTTTTTACAATTTCAGTAAAAAACGAAAAAAAAAGGGTAAGTTAATTTTTTTATTTCTTCAGTGGAAGTGACTTTTTTCTTTATTTAGCTTTAATAAAATGATTGTTTAACCTTTTATTTTTGGTTTATAATAAAGAGTTTATAACCTTGATGCGTTGTCTGCAGATTATTTAAATTTTAACCTAAAATTCCGTAGTAGTGCACAATGCACCACCAAGATCCTTCTGTATCGGGGCCAACGAAGCGGCAACAGTCGTTATACAATTTCTCAGAATCTGTATATAAATTAAATATTCGTTAAGTAATTAATTTTAAGTTATTTATTTTGTTTATGTTTAAATACCTATTTTATTTTTGTTATTTTTGTTTTATTGTTAACTTATTTTTATGTTGATGTGAAGATGAAGTCATTAGTATTTATTTTTATTTATATGTTCTTCAAAGTTGCAATGAACTGTTTTTTTGTCTAATAAAACTATGTTTATCTATTGAAATATTTGTTTTAATTTTTAAAATAATAGGTGGTGCATTATACACATACAGCTGGTGCATTTAGTACCTACCATGGTGCACCATGCACCATTTCTCATTTTTTGAACAATTCATTTTAACTTAAAATGTTCACATGCTATCAACAAATTTACTCTATACATATTTCCATAACAAATTCATAAAATGTATGTCAAAATACCAAACAAAAAAAACTTATTTTAAAAATGTTATGGTCGTTTGAAAAAAGGGTGGTGCATTTACGACCACGTCACCCTATACTTAAATCATTAGTTTTACAAATTCAACGTCTTATTATAATTACAATCAACAACTACTGCTTCTACGGCAACGGTGACGGCTTTTAAGCTGCTTCTAAACGGCAACGGTTACGGCTTTAAGCTGCTTCTAAACGGCTCGGTCTACGGAGGGTCCGTCTTGCGACAATCCCGGAAAGCTCTAGGTCCGCCTTACGGCAGTCCCGGCAAGCTCTAGGTCCGTCTTTCGACAGTCCCGGCAAACTCTAGGTCCGTCTTTCGACAGTCCCGGCAAACTCTAGGTCCGTCTTTCGACAGTCCCGGCAAAACTCTAGGTCCGTCTTTCGACAGTCCCGGCAAACTCTAGGTCCGTCTTTCGACAGTCCCGGCAAACTCTAGGTCCGTCTTTCGACAGTCCCGGCAAAACTCTAGGTCCGTCTTTCGACAGTCCCGGCAAACTCTAGGTCCGTCTTTCGACAGTCCCGGCAAACTCTAGGTCCGTCTTTCGACAGTCCCGGCAAAACTCTAGGTCCGTCTTTCGACAGTCCCGGCAAACTCTAGGTCCGTCTTTCGACAGTCCCGGCAAAACTCTAGGTCCGTCTTTCGACAGTCCCGGCAAACTCTAGGTCCGTCTTTCGACAGTCCCGGCAAAACTCTAGGTCCGTCTTTCGACAGTCCCGGCAAAACTCTAGGTCGGTCTTTCGACAGTCCCGGCGAACTCTAAGTCTTCCTTTCGGCGGACTCGGCAATTTGCTAACCACCCACGGGCAGGTCAGCACAAAAACTTTCAAGTAGTTATACAACCACTTGAGGAACAATATCAGCTGTACACCAGATTGGTACTTCTCTACTGTGTGATGTTGCTCGATTGTTTGGCATTTTAGCATTTACTTTTATTAAACTTTCTTTATATACAATTTGACTTAATTCTAGGTAGCAAAATATGGTGGTGAATATTAAATATTTAAATGCGTTGGCTCAACAACAGGGGCCCAACGGTATACAATGTTTTGTTTTCTTAAATCTAATTTACATAAATTGTACCTGTTTTCTCGGATTCATACTCGTAGTATGAATCGTTGTCTGGGTTGACCTCAGGGTGTTCAAGTCCGGGTGTTACTGTCCTTTGTGATTTGGGGTGGTTGATCATCTTGGTATTATCCTCGATGGTGGGTTGTCTCGGTCAATTCGTAGAAGGGCAGATCTGCCCTGTCAGTGTCGATTGGGAATAACTCCTCGTTAAGCAGAGCCAGCACATGAAGATACCGGTGCTCTGGGATGTGTGGCAGGTCCGCGATCCTTCTGACTAGTGGGTTTGGATGGCTGGAGGTATTCCTGAGAAGTCGATTGTTTGGGGATTCTACTGGAGGTCTTATGTGATTTCAATCAGTAGGCCGGTGTGAATTATATTCACGAATGTAATTTTCGGCTGTCACGTCATATTTGACTTTTGTTATTGTACACAAGCCATAATCATATGTTAATGACAACGGGTGGTGGGTCGATGCGGGGGAATCTTGTGTACGTCAGTGTGGGGGGGCGGAACAGTCGACTGACTGTAGTACACCATTGGCCATACGTTGTATGGCAATGGATGGAGGATCGATGCGGGGAAGGAATATTTGAAATATATTGTGTAACGATATGCATCGTTACACACTTCACTTGAAGTTGAACACAACTTGGGAAGTTTCCCATATAAAAATCCCCAAGTTGTGTTCAACTTCGAGTGAATAAAATGGGCCTTACACCCTCTATCGCAAACTCTTCTCAACCAACCACCTTCGCACCTAATCAAAGTACCCCTCATCACTCCACAATAACTTCAAACTTACCTGCTCTTCACGTTTCAAACTCTTCTCACCCAACCACCTTTCCTCGCATGAATCTTAACTTAGCACCTCCTCAAGGTACCCCTCATGACTCCACGGTAATTTCAAAGCTACCTAAGCCTCAACGTAACCTAAATCCAGATCCGTGTCGCCCCTCTGATTATCCACTAGACCCTATTAACTCTCCATCGACTTCCAAGTACCCGAACTTCATACACTCCCATGTTCTCAATTCTGCCCCGTCTGCCTCTGCTACCCTCAATCCAGCTTTTCCCACTATATCTCCCCGTAATGAAAAACATAGTCCAATCTCTAAAGCTTCCGCAATTTTTGATCCTCTACTCCCCCCGGCAGTTAAACTTACTTCCAAGTTTTCAAACCACATGTCCTCCATGCATGCTCTCCCATTCGATATATATGCCCTTACTGAAACCAACCTAATCCCCGACATAAAGAGTCAAGAGTTATTTCCTCTTTCATTTAATGGCTTTCGGGATGACGAAATTACCCGCCCTTCAAACAATTCTCCTTGTCGAGGCGTTCTACTGGCCATCCACAATAGCCTTGACTCATCCCCCCTTGCTACTTCCTCATTTCAATTATTATTATTTTCGGCGATTTTAATCTGGCTCAGTTGCACTGGTCGCCATCAGATGATGAATCGTTCTTCATTGCTTCAAATGCCAAATCAGCTAAGTACTAAGGAATGTCTCTTCTTAGATAGCCTGACAGACTCCAGTCTATGCCAACTTAGCGGGGTCTCAAACTACATGGGTAGGCAATTAGACCTAATATTCACAACTGATTCCATTAACTCCTCAGTCGCACCTTGTACCCTTTCTCTATCTACTATTGATAACCTTCATCCCCCTCTTCTTCTTTCATTTTTCCACAACTCTCCACTCCAGTCCAGTTCTTCCGTAGTCATCTCCTCTTATACGACTTTCACAAAGCTAACTTCCAAAAAATTAATGCCTATCTCAGTAGATGCTCTTTCGACTTTGCCAATCTATCATTAAATGATGCTCTTTCCATGTTTTACAGAGAGCTATTTACCTCTATTTCTCTCTATATTCCCTTTTCTCGACATAGAACTTCATTAAATTCCCCCGTGGTATAATCGAAGACTTCGTTCCTTACGTAACAAAAGAAATAAGCTATGGACAGTATATTTCCGCACTGGTTCTTCTTCCGACTATTCCAACTATCTCGGTACCTATTTATCTTAATTTTTCCCAGCTTTATAACTCTCTCTACCAACGCACATAAACTATAAAAAAAAAATCGGACGGCTACCCTCCTTCTCTTTCTTACGAAAATGTATCTTCCACCGACCCACATACCATTGCCAACTTTTTTGCCACATATTTTAAGTTATCCTTTGCCGATGACTCCTTCTCACCAGATACCTTTTACTTCAACTACCTACCTAACTTCTCTATCGGTCCCATTCTCTCTCATACTGTTGACCATTCCCTTATTGAAAATAAGTTACAATTGCTTAATGACGAATTCTTACCCGGCCCAGATGGTCTTCCAGCCATTTTCCTTAAGAAGTGTTCTTCCAATCTCTCGCTCCCACTTTCTTATCTCTTTCATCTTTCTCTCTCAAATGGAGAATTTCCCCAGATTTGGAAAACCTCGTTCATTACACCGATACACAAAAAAGGATCAAAAAGTGAAATTACTAATTACCGCCCAATAGCTCAACTCTCGCATATACCTAAACCTTTTGAAAGTATTGTATATGAAGTCTTAAGCTTTTGGACCAAGTCCCTTATTTCACCCTACCAACACGGTTTCCTGAAAGGTAGATCGACTACTACAAATCTCGTCGAATTTGTTTCCTTTGCCCTCTCATCTCTAGAGAATGGCAATGAAGTCGACGTCATCGCAACTGACTTCAGCAAGGCGTTTGATAAGATATCACATCGATTAATCCTCTTCAAATTGTCTGCCCTTGGCTTTGAACCTATATTGATAAAATGGATATCTTCCTACCTTGAAAACCGGTATTACAGCGTTCGCTTTAGGTCCGTACTGTCGTCCTCCTTTTTAGCAACATCTGGAGTCCCACAAGGCAGGCATTTAGGTCCCTTTCTCTTCGTCCTAACGGTAAATGATCTTGAGAAGGTCATCAAACACTCATCTCTCTCTCTACGCAGATGATGCTAAAATCTTCAAATGAAATGTACAAAAACATTGTTATAAAGGGAAAAGGGTAAGCTCTATATTTTTTTTGGAATTTGTACTATTCAAATTTGTATATAGAGGTAACGCTAAATAGAGGATTTTCACGACTCATTTGCGCAATTTATTTTCATATTTATTTATAATTCTTTTCCTTCTTCGCGAATTACGTATCGGGGCAGTTAAAAATATTAATTCTTCTTCCGAGCTGCTTGACAATTTTAAATTTTCTTTCCACTTTAATAACAAAAATATCTGATAGAAAAAAAAATCTTTTTTCGTAAACTGTACGGGAAAGAACCGATACTAAAATGTATAGCTATCAGTAAAATTTGTATAGATACTGATTTTACTTTATTTTTGAAGATGATCTTCCACATAGCTCATCAATTTTCATCGCTTACAGCAACAATGTTAACATTCCCTACTATAAAGATTATCTAGGGAAAATGAGAGAAATCCTAATAATATATTCGTTTTAGTGAAGTATAAGTAGGTACTAAGTTCACCTCACCTTACCCACCGCTTCCTTGAATTATTTGAATTATGTGCATTATTTCCAATGTCACCGAAGATTGAACTGTCAGTCATATGTCAATCAGGTTACTTTGTGCTTAACATATTATCACATCTACTTTTCCATATAGAAACGCGGAAAGTAGCTTGTAGGCAAGTTGGCGATCTGACGGTCTATCTAATACTTACTTAATGATTTCAACTATTACAACTTGCGAATAGCACATGGTGATATTGTTGTAAACCATGGAAATCAATGATCTCTATATGGATCATGCGGGTTAAATAAGTTTTTTAACTTTCTCCGTTACGTAGTACAAAATTTCGAACTCGAGATATTAATCAATTCTGATATTACGATCTTAGAGAAACTCAAAAAAGTGGGTCGCAAAATTCTGTCCGGTCTGTCTGTCCGTCCTTCCACAGGCCTACAGCCTAAACGGCTTCCCGGATTACGTTCAAACCTAGGAGTTACTCCAACTCTTACAGTTCGGGAGGGTTTTTTTTTGCAAGCTAACCTCAATATTAATGGTACTTCCTAACAAAAATTAATTTCTAAGGTAATGGTCATTTATAACTTAATAGCAAACTCAGTTTTTCCCTATATTATCGTACAATGGATTTTAGAAAAAAGTTTTTATCTAATTCAGTTTACCAGAAAACGGCGAGATAACGATTTTGACCAAAATGCAAACTTAGAGTCAAATGGATGTTTTGAAAACTATTTCGTCCTCAATTTTCAATTCGAAGCACCGAAAAGGCTAATTTTAAAAACTGCTCATATCTCGAAAACCCCATCCTTGATTTCGATAAAACTTTAAAAACGAAGCAATGCTTACATCCCGAACAATAACTTATAATTGCAATATTTGGTATTGAAGATAACATAAGTATATTCTTAATAAGATCCCGTACTTAGTTTTGCTCAAAAAATTCGAAGATGTCTGTCCTTTTAATTATTTCTCAAAAAATAATACAGAAATCAAGATCTATATATTTTTAGCAAATATGTACAACAAAACTTCTTCCTTTTTCAACATTATTGAATATGCATCTTAAAATAATGCCAACCGTTTGGGGCTTACAAAATCAGAAAATCAAACTTCATTTGCAACATTTAATTTTTTTCGATTCCAGACTCTCCCGGACGCATCTTTTTGTCCATTGTAGCTTTCTGCAAAATTGATACATATAATTTCGGTGAAGAAAGTTACCAAGAAAGGTAAATTTTTCATGGCGTTTTATTAGTTTGTTTCTTATACCTTCTCCAGTGGAACTACGCATACGCACCGCACCTAAGACCTAAGACCCATGGCATATCCAGTAACTTATTCAAATACTTTGTAATGTTTGCGAAATGCTTACAGCAGGTTTGCTTTCAATTTTATTGTTAATCATAATCCCTTCGCTACCCTATTTTACACATGTACAGGTGTTCACCTGCTCCGATACATTTTTTTCTTAGTTTCTCGTTTGCAAATCCGGATTATTTTATTATCTTTCAACAGATGCATTTTAAAACTCAGGTAACAATTCAGAATTACTATTCAATTGGTAAAGGCAAGGATACAAATCACTACCTAGTCTAAGCCCTTTTCCACAGTAGGTATATGTTTAATAGATGATTGTATTGTGTTGTTGTCCAACTTTTATTGTACGAACGATCGAAACTGTCCATAATTTGTTTTCTGTCTATCTTTTAATCTATTTCAATAAATATGGCCGTCAGAGCGGCAAATTAAAATTTTATTTTGTTTAATTCAGAATGGTTAGATAAACAGTTGCGGTGTGCCCTGAACTATGACCTCAGTTAATTTTTTAAGTTAAGAATTCAGTGCTGAGTTTTGCTGTCATCTCGCTTGTTGAGATATCGTGATAAAGATAAGAGCAACAAATTTGATATTCAAAAGGGAATTGTATAAAAACAACGATGTTTATTGCTGATTACATTTTTAAATTTATCGCCTATACTGCCAACAGTTTTATCAACTTGTTTGCATTGTGGCAAGCACAAGATCAGAATTGAGTTCACTCATTCACAATAAAAAGAAAAAAGTGTTATCATCTTCATACTTCCTTCCCAAAAGGTAAGTATTTTTCAATTTTACAAACTGACAGACTTAAGGGCAGCATATGTTTGCCGAACTTTCAGGGTCGTGCAGGAGTTTTGATAGGCGTGAAAATTAGCTGACACTTCTCAGTGAGCCACTATTGGACACTAGAGCTAGCCACGTCAAACAAACCTTATATTTCACCCTTCAGTGATTTCTTTTCATCACGTGCTCATAACTTTTTGAATGGGTATCAGTCCACCTTGAAGGCTAGCTTAAGACGTAGGTACGGTAAAATCTAACGATTTATAAATCGAACACAAGCAACATAAATAATGTTGAATGTATTGCCACACCCCGGTTTTCCCTTCTTATTACAACCCACAATTGTTTAAAACCAATGCGCACTTGTATACCTTTTATATTCTTCCTATAAACCATTTCGGTCAAGCTGTGCGCTATAGGATTAGGTACAGGGGAACACAGACCCCTTGAGTTCTACATATTTATAACAAAAAGCAGATTGTTTTTGACGTAGCCCCACAGGAAATAGTCTAACGACGTCAAATCGCACGACCGAGGCGCCCAAGTGACTGGACCATTTCGTGAGATAACACGTTCTCCAAACTTGCTTTCCAATAAATTGATTGTGACATTCGCTGTGTGGCTTGTGGCGCCGTCCTATTGGAACCAACATGTCCTCCAAGTTCATATCATCCAATTGGGGCCAAAAATATTCGTTTATCATTGAACGGTAGCGATTCCCATTCACAGTAACGTGCCGGTCTTGATCAAAACGGAAGAAGTACGGCCCAATGACGCCGCCGGGCCATAAACCACATCAAACCGTAATTTTTTCGGGATGCAATGATGACTCATGGAGTACGTGTGGATTGCTGCCTGACCAATACCGCATATTTTGTTTATTGACGAAGCCATTCAGCCAGAAATGAACCTCATCGCTGAAGAACGTAGCGCTCTTAACGTTGAGGCCACTGATTCCGAATTTCGATAGTAAATTTTAATAATCTCGACTCGTTGTTCGCTCGTATATCTTTCCATCATGAAATAGCAAACCTTACTGAAGAGAAATGTCAAAAGAGCGGCAAGAAATTCTGCCTCGTTCACGTTTGCTGTCCCTGTCGCTCTACTTTTGTAGCGTCCCTGTTGAAAAACCCTTTAGTTTACACCAGAAGTTTCACAACTATAGTGTCTCACAGCTGATGGAAACGTCAAACGAAGAATAGTTGGTGTTTACTTTGAATACATCGACTCGGTTGTCGGTGGAGTGTGAATAGCATATAAGACTGGTGCAGATAATCGTTTAACAACTTTACAGCTGGTTGGAAAAAACGTAAGCTATACAGAAATGTGTCACTAAAAGCATTTTCGATTGAAGGAAAGAAATGCCATTTCTATCAAAAGATCAAATCTAGAAATGCTCTTTCTATGTTTTCTATGTTTCATTGAAGAAAAAAGTGCAATTCCAGGTCGATTTCGATTCTTAACACTGCAGAAGTGTCCGGGATATTTTTAAAGAATTGCTCTGAACTCACCAACACACACTACGAAAATGACAGATTGAAATGTTTGTTGTGTTGTTCAAACAAAAAGTCTCACTATATGATCCGAAAATTTTACAATTTAAGCGGGCAAATTTAAACTTTAATTGAAATAAATTGATTTGGTTTATTAAAAGATTAATATTTATTTCAGAAAACAACAAACAAGTAGCAGCAGAAAACCAAATCTAACATAATATGTCTACCGCTTTTGGTACAATTTATTTAACATTAACACTTTAACAACTTTGAATACCCTCACTGTTCACTGTTTATAAATTGTGGGTTTATGTATATCGTCGCAAGTTGAGAGAAATAAATAAAATAAAATAAAGAAAATAACTTCAAAGAGAAATAATTTACCACTCCAGATGAGATTTTTTGCCACGTGAAGTTATTCCACATCAATTTTTTTGAATATTGCAGTTCCTTGTTTTTGGGTATTGCAGCAGTTTGGATTTGCGTTACCATTGAGGTAGTTCAATCCATTTCGGAGGTGGGGAGCGCAGACCTTCTCAACTCCATGTTGTGCATCAACGTGTAAATCGAGAATGCAAGTTTGCCGATCTGTAAAAGAAATTCAAATCAGAAGAGATTAGAATAACGGACTTTCCAAGTGTCAGAGCAAACCAACCGATAGAAATGTCGCCACTTGAATCGGCATAATATTTCCGGCAATGATGTTTTTAAACTGCTGCGAATTCTGCATGTAGAAAACAATCATCCGTCGAAGGTCCTTGTTCTGACCATACCACTCGCTGTGAAATACCGATGTCGACAGACTGTTGATCTCATCCATCAGTACATTCATTATGTAGCACATTGGAAGAGTTTGCAACGAAACTGCCAACAAGAAGCATATCGATCCAATGGCCGTGTAAAAATTGGAATACAACATGATGTTGGTCAGCGTAGTACCCATTACAACTGCGGTGACTATAAACTGTAGGAAAACCGTTTTCGATATTATCGGTCGAACCATTTCAATCAATCTAGAATGTACAGGCGACTGCGTATAATGAAAACTCAGATAAAAAAAAAAAAACAATACAATTACGGTTGACACATGAATATAAAGTTTGTGTCCAAAATTGGAAATAAAAAATAACCAACTGTAGCTAAAAATTACCAAAATAATTTCAGTCCGAAAGATTTGCAAATATAGAACAATCACACGAAAAGAAATAAAATATGTCAATGTGACCCCAAGAGAGAAAATATTGACCAAATTTGGTCACAACTGACCAATGTGACAACCGTGACTATACAATATTAGTTTATATACTCCAAAATCATCTTGTGAGTGTCAATGCAGTCAATGAGCGTTTCGACGTTGTCCTCCTTTGATTTAGTCAGATCCGATCCAAGCTCCTCAACTCTCAGGCACAGGATTTGCAGGTGCGATCGTGCTATGTAAACGAAAATTATCCCATAGACATCAGCACCTACAGCCTGAAGACATGACACATTGATTAGATAATATTCGACAAGGCTGGCTATTATCATTTTGGCTACTGAGTCCTCCCAGTGACAGTATGGTATGTAGATGGCATACGGCGGATGACCATTTATTAGTGCCGCTAGTAACGTACTTGTCGAATATGTACCGTACGCGATAATGAAGAAAATAACAAGCCGGTTGCAGAATGTGACCATTTCGTCCCTTTTTGCACGACCTTCATTGCTGTGGATCTTTGCATCCAACGCATCAAGTAAGGAGTCGGTTTCGCGTAGTTTTTCCATCGAAAAGAACATCACGATAACCTTTATGATTGCGATGATCACATTGATAGCAACTTGCAGCGATGTCAGGAACGTGCCTATATCCATGCTGGCACCTGAAATAACGTAGCTGGTTGCAAAGGCAATTGGCTGCAGAATACATGAAGCTATATTCAGCTGCAGGGAATATATAATGTAGAGCCAGGTACGATTAAGATTGTCTATGCCCAAGGCCCGCAGAACAGCGTATATGTTCGAATTGACATCTCGCGACGTAAGTCTGTGCTTCGACACCATTTCGGCGGGTTTATGACAAACTGACGGAGAAAATCGTGTGCAATCGGTATTTAAAGGATTAGACGTTTTAGGAACGAAAGAGTAATTAATTTCACTTCGCAATTAAAAAGTCCATACCTACCTACAAATTGTTTAGAAAGTCTGTATCGTTCATTTTCTAAATCAATTATTGAAAATTCGTCTGGCATAGTTCAGAGGAACTTAAATATGCAACAGACTGAACTGGAGATGGCGTAAAAGTATACACCTTTATGAAGAATTCAACAAACTGGTTGATCGGTCGTTAATTGTAGTTCTTCAAATAAAGAACCAGTGTGAAATTGTTCTATTTTCGTCTTATCAACTCATTTCGCTGAGTACCTGCTGTTGCTACCCTTGAGTGCCTTGGCATTGGCATTGGCCCGATGTGAACACGAATTCTGGAACTACATCTGAAAAATGTTTACTACTTTGAACGAAGTTCAAATCGAACGCAATCGATATAAATCGATTGATATCGCACAAAGTCTGAACACGTTCTCATCAAAAATGACAAAAAAATAGAAAATTAGCAAAATAACGAGTAACGAACAGTTCCTTTCTTGGATCGACATAGTTCAGAGAACTTCAACCGGCAAGTACCGATAAATGTCAAATGCACAAAGTTGACGAGGAATAAATTCAAAAGCCGTCTTAAAAGTTAATTCCACACAAACAAAAAGTGTGAAAACAAAAAAAAAGTGGGGGCTCGAATTTGTATACGTCTGCCTTTACTTTAAAGTTTTCCATTGCATACAAATTTTTCTCAATGCCAGTCCTTGACTCGAAAGTCGAAAAATCTGTAAAAGAGAGCGTCCTCGAGAAACCTTAACACTAAAAACCTTACTAGGTTTTACTCAACAAATTGCTTGGTGTTGGAATTCGAAAAGCTGTCAGTCACCTACCTGTTGACAGTTGAAATTTGTTGTCCCATTTGGCAGGAATATTCAAATATCAGTAGAACAAAGCACGAACTTATATTTAAGACCAATATTTGAATTGATTTTACTGCAGAAACTATAAAGTTCAATTCTTTTGCTTCTTACATCTATTTTAATGCTATACAAACACAAAATATAAATGAAATCAAATAAAAAGTCAGTTACAATTTAGCATTTGAACGATTTGGCAACCATTTGTCAGCAATAACCAAGAAAGAAAATTCTTGGCCTAATATTGGCAGGCGTTTTATGGAGGGGGGATGTTTTTGTCTCTCTTTTTGCCAATCTTCTGCCAAAATTTTGCGTTAAGGAACGAAATTTGACTAGATTTGGATAATGCGCTCGAATGCATTATCGTTAGGGAACAGACCTATTGCTATTATGTTAGATTTGGTTTTCTGCTGCTACTTGTTTGTTGTTAATAAGCCAAATCAATTTATTTCAATGAAAGTTTACATTCGGCCGCTTAAATTGCTAATTGTCGGATCACATAGTGCAAATTTTGTGTCGAACAACACAACAAACACTTCAACCTGACATTTTGCTAGTGCGTGTTGGTGAGTTCAGGGCAATTCTTTAAAAATATGGCGAACACTTCTGTCGTGTTAAAAATTGACCAGGAAATGGACTTTTTCTTTAAGGAAACCTATAGAAAACATAGAAAGTGCACTTCGAGATTTGATCTTTTTATAGAAAGAGCATTTTTTTTCTACAATTAAAAACGCCATATGTGTTTTCTTTTCCTGCGTACCTATTAAAATGCTATCACCAATGCAAAGTTAAATTGAATGCTCTCCTAAAGATTCTTTTGGAAAGTGGGGAAGAAATTCTGTATCGATTTAAGAAGGGAGAATCTCTTCCACGTAATATTTAATGTAGTTTCGCTTTTTCCTTTTCGCGAATGGTTGTAGGTAAATCAATCAGTACAAACTCTACACATATTCTGACACATCAGAAAGATGTTCGATTGAATCCGAATCTCTTTCTTCGCTAGATAGATGAATCAACTAATTTTGTTAGTAAATCAGCAAATTCTTCGAGTTTATCAGATATTTTAACGATTTTTCGTATTGATGTTTTTAATTTTTGAATTATGTATCTCTCATTTTTCACAGATTACTACAAAAGCGTTCCCTAACTTTTTTGAAGTATGTCTCTCTCTCTGTAAGATAATCTATCTCCACCACTGGCGTTTTGACAGTCTTTTCCATTCTTACTATAAAAGTAAACGAACAAACCTTATAAATAAATTTGAAAAAAAATCGTGTAGTGCTTTTGGATAACGTTACAAAACGAAGTTAAGGACTATTCACATGAGAGTGTTTTCCAATATGCTATGTACTTATAAGTCACTATTATGGTAGAATTTCTACCGGCGAACACTAGTCATTTAAATTGATTGCTGATATGTCCGGAATATTAACAAACTAGAGCCTAACGGTTTACTTCATTGGTGTGGTCTAAGTTTAAACATAGGCCGATTATCCGCAACAAAACTTTAATAATCTTCCACTACCTTATACCCCTCTTGTTTTCAGGCGCGTTTTTCAACTTTGGTTTTGGCAGTTGGAACTATCAAGTATCTAGTTTAGTAAGTTCGACAGCTGTCTGAATAGATGAATCTAGATTTTGATTGGCTGAAATCGGTCATATGAGTAACTGTTTCAGTTGACGTTTATACAGGGGTATTTAAGTGAAGTGCTACATTGACAGTTCGCATTATGTGGCTATCGTAGAAAAAGTGACGGTCCCGACCAATCTAGTTCTTGCGTTCAGGTTACCTCTTATCCAGACCAATATAGTCGGCTTAAGATAACTAGATTCTTGAATGTAGCCCGTGTTTTCAGATGCGCTTTTAGGTGTGTCTTTTAAATTTTGGATTTTTGTAAAAAATTTCGGGTGAATATCTCTGTTTTTAACGCGTTTTTTTGACGTCAACTCAAGTCGACGGAGTTAGGTATTCTTATAGGAACTGGAAAGAGAAGATCGATCAATTACCTGGTTGCCTGGTACTAGAGTCCTACTGAACACCCGTGTTTACAGTCCTGTGGTCAACTATACCAAGCTGCTGCGATACACAAAATGGGTCCCATGACCGAAAAACATTGCCGGAAATTGCACTTCCATTTACTTAATATACCTTAAACTACGTCTTCCACGTTCCACCGCCGCCGTTTATAATCCATTGAATGACTTCCTTATTGGCTTCCTTCCATTCAACGGCAAAACGTAAGAGCCTTTCATAGCCCACGTGGCTATATTTATTTATATATAACATACGAGTACAAAACGTTGATTTGCCATACACTATATAGGTTTGTGATGAACACGGATGTGCACAAAGCCAAGAGGACGATGAACGAAAATCAAAACAAACATAAACACAACAAAAAAAAAATATGGATAATACACCACAAAGCAACTTCCTCATTCGGGAAATAAAGGGAAATGTCAGAACATCTCATTTCTCATCCCCTAGGCAAGTTCTCATGAATAAGTCGCATCCATGGGCAAATACATACCTACTCATCTTGTAGTATAGGTATAGATAACAAAAACCCGGAATCTCTGTACCAAAAACATAAAAGAATGTCACTGCGCAGTAACACTGACCTATAGACACTCTGTGGAGCCAAATGCCAGGCCGAAGAGATGGGAATACAAGTGTCACAGCCGCTCCTGGTTGAAGCTGAAGGTGATGGTGAAGGAGCACGACGCCGATAATACTCTGGTTACGTCGCACTGTACTGCAAACGTGCTCCAGCTGATATGACCCCTTAAATGAATGGACCAGAGAACTCCACCCTCCCACCGCGCTGGAACAGCTGATATTGCCCTTTGCATCCTTAACCCTGCTCCTCATTCGTTTCTCCGCTTTCAGTATCTTCCTTTCGTTCGCACATGTACAGAGCGCAAACGGAAATATGTCGATAGGACTAGTGGCTGTGGCTGCCCTTTTCGCTCCTGCTTAAAGGAAGGATATAATATTCTTCCAGAGAGAAAAAAAACTATTTAATATCGATTCATCCTCCCTAGGATTATCTTGGCATAATCAGTGTGTCTAGTGGTCGTATTTATACCCTCGACGGATGTGGTTTGTGATCATTTTAGTCCTTATACGATAAAAAACGACTCGTTTGGTGTTTATTAATATTTTTATCGGGACAAGTCAGATTTGTATAATCGGCTCTCGTTATGTTTATAACGTAATGTGACGTGAAGTATAAACCACACTGATATGGAGCGCATCCATGTGTAAAATTTGGGGAGCATAATTGTTTTATAATAAGAAAAAATCATGCAGCACACAATGACCACTCAGGAATTAACGCAGCTCGAGAAATCGGTAAGACCGGGTATTTGGTTATATTTGTTAAGAAAATTCACAGATTTAAAAAACAATTGTAAATAAAAAGGTTGCAAATGCTGGCACCCAACTCTACACAGTAGCATCGAAGCTAAGCGAAGTCGAAAGAAGTCTGGATAACACAAGTGCCGAAGACATAGACGATGTGTGTGTAATGGAACTCCTTGAATCGATGACCGAGGTGAAGAACGAATATCAAAATCTACGCAAAGACATCCAGGAAGTGCAGCAATTGCAGAAGGACGTAACAACGTCTATTCGCTTCCAAATGCGCACCATGCACCAAACGTTTAAAATGCTCAAGAAACGTATCGAGTTGAGGGCCTCACAGAACTGAAAGGACACTAGGACATTGTTTCAAAAATTTCATTTCTGTTTATGGTTTTCTTTGTAGATCAGTGATAAGAAGTTTTATTTTTTTGTTTCTTATTCAATTTAAAAGTCGTCGCAAGGGCTGTGCGTATAAACAATAAAAAAAAAACGCCGTCGGCTATACACATCAAGTGCCAACAAGGAATAATGAAAGCCATCGAACTGGGGACTGAATAATTCGCTGAAACGTAAATATACCTACACCTTCAGAAATAATGTTTTTGATGTATTACCTATCTGCATTTGGCGATTCCGAAATGGCTGTTTAATTATTCTATGCGAGTTTTAAGTTCAGACAAGGCCCTTAAAATATCATCTTGTGAATAATTGATTAATTCAGAAATTAAATTATGGGAGAGGGTAAAATTATTATTTAAAAGCATGAAGCACTTTCTTCTAGAGCACTTACAAATTAGGAACACTTTAAAAAAACGATATTTTGCAATTGGTTTTAAATTACTTCATTCAAGGCTAAATTGCGCCTTTTTTCAGAAATTTAGAAATTCGCAACTTTTCAACATCCACTTTGTTTTGTTTTGCTGTAAATGAGAAAAAGAATTATTAACTCATATTAACATTCACAAAATGTGCCATTTTAATTGAATATTTGAGCCGAGTAAAAAACCGGTGCGCCATCTTTAATTTTCGGATGTGACTATTGAATAACTACTTTAAAAAGAAAGGAACCTATTTTCATATATTATTAAACATTTTTATTTAATTTGGTCCATTCGAATTTATTTGGACTAGTTTTTGAATACAACATCAACCAAGTGGCGGCCCCTACATTGAACAAAGCAAAATGTGCCCTTTTCCTGCGTTTTCCATCACTTTGTTGAATATTTGCCTTGAGTTTGTCAAGGGTCTGATGCATGCTGGCTTTGCCTTTCAAATTACCCGCAAAGAAGAAAGAAGCCCTGAGGAGTATAATCTGGAGATCTGGGTGGCCAGTCAATGTCGCCATTTTCTGACAGCACACGTTCAGCAAAGTTTTTTTTTTAGACACCTGATAGAAACTGAATGTTAAACCGTTCAGATCGTTGTGGGCAGACGTATGTGGTATCATTTTATATAGAGACTCTATAATCTATATACAATAATGGTATTCGATTGGGAGCTCTCGATGCACTTTTTGTGTTCGTTTGGTACAAAAGAAGCAATCTTTTCCAGATTTCAAAGCACTTTTGCGAACGTGGATATTTTCTCAGAATTGCTTCAGATTTACCAATACAAGTGCTTTTGAGTTTCACCAGCTGGTGGAGCTTGTTTACGTTTTCGTGAATTTTGTCTACGTCAAAGAAAGGCATTGCATCGGGTGAGCCTATTCTAATAAATTATTTATGCATAAATATTTAGAAATCAGTCGGGACGGAAATTTCAAATGTTTTAAAACAAAATTTAACCAGTGAATGGAAATCGCTTAGAAAAGTGTCGAAGAATACATAAAATTATTCAAATCGCACGAAATCAACAAAAATAAAGTGCACGACTGGGTCGAACGAAACTTTCTCGATACTAGACAAAAGAAAACAAAATTCTCTTTTGGATATTCATCTCATATGGCAGTTATATAAAATAACAATATAAGTTTTTAAAGGTTAAAGCTCTCAGTAACTTAACTGGCAATGTCGCAAGCGTCTACTGTATTATTTTGTAAGATCTCCTCACTTGATTTTTGAGTACAGGACAAGCGTACTTAGTAGCAGTTTCTGTTTTTGACCTAAGGATAATATGTCTTTAATTTTGATTGGAATATGATTTAAGTTTTCAATTATTGGAAGTATTGCTCGTGATAGACCGATATCTTTAGAAAGATTATGTAATAATTCAGGCGTTTGTGAATTTGCATTAGTAGCTATAAATTGAATATCCCGATGCTCGTGTGTGCGGTGCAAATGAAGTTTTTGTTTTTGTAAAACTATTCAGACATAACAGTTGCAAATATTGCAATGTTTATTTGGAAAAATACAACTGACTGTATGATATTGTTCCGGATTATAGAAATACTTCGTTTTTGACATTTTATCGAAATCGAAGATGGGGTTTTCGAGATATGAGCAGTTTCTAAAATTAGCGTTTTCGGTGCTTTGAATTGAAAATTAAGGACACAATAGTTTTGAAAACATCAATTTGACTCTAAGTTAGCATTTTGGTCACAATCGTTCGAAATTTTGTACGAAACCAATATCTTTCTCTTACTACGTAATGGAGAAAGTTAAAAATAAGAGCAAGTGACGTTTTTATGTTCGATTAGGCACACGAAATCTAAAATCTAAGAGCAAGTCTGAAGAAGCCCAATCGAATACCACATAAATGAGCCAATATTCACCGATATCGAATACAAATACCGCGGTACTAATAATCATTTTTACAGTCCAGGCTAAATTTCTCGAGCTCACAATGGGGAAATTTTAAATACAAAATTGCATATTGTGACCTATAAAATATTTAGTGTGGAGGTTAAGAATGATTATTAGTAAGGCCCGTTGAGTTTACACAACTGAACGAATATTTTAAATGTACAGTGCTACCATTACGCTGGTAATCGTTTCATGGGCAACATTGTATAGAATTGACGTTTCAAAAAATTCACAGTACACGGGCTTCCTCCTTTGTTTTCGATCTCGGAGTTGAGTACATATTTTTAATTATGTTGAAGCATGTATGTAATATAATTTCTCTTTTCTCCAAAAAAAAATCAATTTAACAACACTTAAAAACAACACAATTCCCCAAAAAGTGAACTTTAATTTATTTAATTTCTTCGTAAAATAAAAAAAAACAAACGCACATTTCTTATTTAAATAAAACTAACCGCAATTGTGTTATATGCACACTAAGAAAAGGAATCAAATAATATTAAGATAATACTTAAGCAATTTTACTTCTGGGAATCTATAACTAATTTATACTTAAAACAATAACTACATAGTACTAGAAATACGGCCTAGATGTATACACAATTTTAAAAGTCAATACACAACAATGTCTGATACCATGTATGCACTTTCCAATTGCCTTACAACACATAAGATATAATATATATACTCACTCTTAGAATAATATACATACATATAGATAATAGTTGTTATCGTTAAAGGGAAATTTAAAAATGTAAACTAGAGTTATTATCACAAAAAAAAAATATATCACAATTGTTCTACGAAAGTTATACATTTACCCAGTAAAAAAAAAAATTAACACTATTGACAAATAATTATAAATAATTTGGATTTATCAATTACGCACAAAGTGCATTGATGTTTACATGAATATTAAAATACTTTTGATACACGTTTTGAAAATTATTTGTAACTCCATTGTGTACAACTTGTTGATTTACTTATTTATACACAAAATGTTTTGAGTATTTTTAAGAATCTTTTGAGAAAATGTAAAAGTTGGAATTTGTACTCGCAGTATTTGTTAGTAAGCAAGAGGTGAGCATCAATTTCCCAAAACAGTCAAATGTTGCACTAAATTATATGATCTCCTTTGTACCTACTAACTAAATTTACATTGTACAAGTAGGTAAGTATAACATTTTTGTTTATCCAAAACACATAATAAAATGTATTTAAAAAAAAATTGTTTTGAATCGCCTTTATTATTAATTTTTATAATAATTGCAGATGATAGGTGAGGAATAAAAGTTGGTTTTGTTTTAAAGCATAAAAACAAGTCGGATAAGGATTGTCGTTGCATAAGTGGTAAGGTAACTTTTATCGTGAACCCTAACAATGAACAAGTAAACAGAATGTGTAGGTGCCTACATATCCTACACTCGGTATACAGCGCAAACCTATAGCTACAAGAATTTCAGAAAGCATTTATTAAGAGTTCTACGCTGTTCGAGTGAAGTGAAGTTTTCACTCCTCTCCAAAAAGTCCTGTGAAATCGAAAGTGAAATATTTGTTTGCAATTTGTTTCCTCCAGAAATTCATGCAGAGTGACTGAGCTCAAAAGATTTTTGTTCTTGTGGGAGTTCAAGAAGATCTAAAGTTACCAATAAAACAAAGTATACTTTAATAATCAACTTTCGCACTCTTATTTTCCTAAAAAAGAAAACAGCTAGAGGAACAAATTGAGAACTTTTTGTGAATCATGCGATACAGTAAAATATGTACCTATTTTTGTGTTCATATATTCATATAACTGTCCAACTACAATATTGGTTGTTATTTCTATACAATAAAATTCTGAAACCATTAAGTATGACCCTACGAAAGCAGTGGGCCCCAGTTATGGGCATGATCACGACAAGCGGATTTCTAAAAATTGCAGGTCTTTCAAAATAAAACACAAGGAAACATAGGGAATTCACCTTGGTACATATCTACATATAGAGATCTAAATATTGAAGGGGTTGAAAAAGAAGTTAAACAAATTGCTTAAATGCACCAGTTAGATTAGAAAGAATCGAAAATTATTGTCTGCAATCAGATGATTAAGGCAGATAAATCCTCTTGATCTATAAAAACTAGCCAGGGCAAAAATATTAAGTATCTAATATTTTCTAACAAAAAAGTTCAGAAATTCGATAAACGAGAGATTTTTCTAATAATTTATAAATAAATTGAAGGTAAGTGGAACAGCTAGATACAATCCCATTCGGTATGACAAAAGTCAGTGCCCTCATGAGGTATTTTAGATCAGTTTAAAGTCCCTCCCTATTGCCGAAGCAACTCTCGTGTACACCTATACTAACACTTGAATGGCTTTTATATTTTGTTCATGACAATTTAAATAGTTTTCAATTAGGAAAATAATGTCTGATTCGTAATATAAACAGAACAGCCGTTAAATTTAAACAATTATTCACAGTGCATGGAAATTGTACATATTTTCAAAGATCCGTAAATTAATCCGCTGGTATTTTTGAAGCAAAACTGGGTTGAAAAATATTCTCGAGGCACCCTGCTTATGGAAAACGTCATTCATGCCACCAAATATTATCGCACTATATTCAATGAAAAAACAATTTTATAAGTGCGAAAGACTTATTTTTCTTTTAAGGACACATTTTATATTCTAATAAATTTCTAAACCGCGTTCCTACAAATCATTTTTCACGCTAAAATGTAAAAAAAAAATTAACGCGACAAAAAAACCAAGTGAAATAGCTGTAGAGAGATTTATCGTCACCTGCTAGAACTCAGTTTTGTAAGCTTTATTTTCAACTCAAACTGCGACGGCTAAAGTGTCATGGATGTTCTACCCATAATTATACATACGTAAAACGGAAATAAGCACAAGATCCAGCCACCAACATTTCTTCAATTACTTGAAAACATTTCTATTACTGATTTAAAACATGTGAAATGAGAGTGGTAATTAGTTTTAGTTAATTAAACTGACAATTCATCAATCAGTTATACGAAATAAGTAAATAATTTCCCGTTAATCACTTCCGGAACGCATTTTGTTTTATAGAACCCGGGAATTTCGTTACACGGTGTCTCCACGAGCAATTTTCCATTTCAGCAATCTGTCAAATTTGATTGCATTGCAAGAACACAGTATGCCATAAAATAGGGTGGGCGGAGCACATCGTCGCGTTCTCGCATTAGGCCATAGGTAATCATTTCTCTTTTCCCATCTACCTACCATATTCTTGTCATGATTATACTTGTCTCTTTTATTCAAATATATACGTAGTTTCAGCGCTATAAGCGACCATTTGCTACTCAGCCATCGTGCAAATGAAAAAAAGAGTCAAACTGCATACAAATTGCATGAAATCAATACCATGAAATGAGCTGAGCAATACATTTCATGAAATTGGTTTCTTCGTGAAATTTTTGGTGCAATCTTTCATTTCATGAAGTATTTCATGCAATGGAAATTGCACGTGGAGACACCGTGTTAGCCATCGCTATAAAAATATCAAGATGCGGAGCTTTCCTATAATTCCTATCACGTAAACATGATGGACGACCTAAATACGTGTGACATTTTTTCGCGTGTTAGGTAGGTATTGCTGTCCCTTTCAGTCACACGGCTATTTAGTATTTAGCATCTCTTTAATCTTCCGTGCTGCTCAGCCCGCATGACCGCACTACATTTCTCTCTCATTTTTATCACATTAAATCATGTTCAAATCTCAGCTTCGTTTAAAAGAAACAAAATGTGTACCTATGACAAAAGTGGTAGCAATTTGTTTGCAAAGCAACCACAAATTTCCAAACGAATTTAAAGCCACAAACTTCAAAGTGACGGGAGGCAAATGCCATAAATGTTCAAATGTCAAAAAAAAAAGTGCCAGCAGCTTAAAAATGTAAATTGAATTTGACATCTCCACATTAATTTGGTTGATGTGCTAGAAATGTGTGACTGTGTAAATGCACTATGAAATTTCTCCAAATGACTTCCGGATGTGATAAACGAACAATTTAATTGATGAATAGTTGGTTAGATTTACTGCAACTTATTATCTACCACTCCTATTTTACATCTTTTAAATCAGTAATATAAACATTTTAAAGTGATTGGAGAAATGCTGGTCGATAGAGCTTGTGTTTATTTACGTTTTTCAGTTCTGTAAATTTTTTTTATTGTTGTTTGCATCTTTATAAAAAAAACAAAAAACGAAATTAACAAAATCGGGTTTTGTTTTCATAAACATGTCTTAACTAGATACTTTAGAGAAAAACAAAGTATAACAGAAAAAATACTTGTTTTGTCATTTGAAATGACCAGAAAAGTAAGTGCAAAATACAGGAAAAAAACATTGCAATTTATCAAAAATGTTTAAAAAAAAAAACTGACATTGGGTATTCAAAATCTGCTATTGCATTCCAACAATTGTTTTAATGTTTACAACTAGAAAAAATAATTCGAAAAAAAATCCCTTTAGCTAGATAAAGACTTGTGCAAAAAAAACACAACCCAAAATGTGAAAATAATGTGGTATTCGTTTGGGCTTCTTCAGATTTGCTCTCAGATTCCAGATTTCGTGTGGCTAATCGAACATAAAACTTGCTCTTGCTCTTTTTTGTGTTGATATTCGTGCGATTTGAATATGTGTAGTCTTCGACACTTTTCTAAGCGATTTCCATTCACTAGTTAAATTTTGTATTAAAACATTAGAAATAGCTGTTCCGATTGATTTCTAATGTGGTATTCGATTGGGCGCTCTCAGAGCACTTTTTTTGCTCTCAGGGCAATTTTTATGTTCGTTTGGTACAGGAAAAAGCAATCTTTTTCAGATTTCAGAGCACTTTAGCGAATCTAGATATTTTCTCACATTTACCAATACAAGTGCGTTTGAGTTTGACAACTGATGGAGTTTGTTTACATTTTTAGTGAATTTTTTCTCCAGCAAAGAAAGGCATTGCATAGGGTGAATCTATTTGTGTAAATTATTTATGTATATATATTTAGAAATCAATCGCTACAGCTATTTCTAATGTTTTAATACAAAATTTAACTAGTGAATGGAAATCGCTTAGAAAAGTGTCGAAGACTACACATATTCAAATCGCACGAATATCAACACAAAAAAGAGCAAGAGCAAGTTTTATGTTCGATTAGCCACACGAAATCTGGAATCTGAGAGCAAATCTGAAGAAGCCCAAACGAATACCACATAAATATATATACATAAATAATTTACACAAATATATTCACCCGATGCAATGCCTTTCTTTGCTGGAGAAAAAATTCACTAAAAATGTAAACAAACTCCATCAGTTGTCAAACTCAAACGCACTTGTATTGGTAAATGTGAGAAAATATCTAGATTCGCTAAAGTGCTCTGAAATCTGAAAAAGATTGCTTTTTCCTGTACCAAACGAACATAAAAATTGCCCTGAGAGCAAAAAAAGTGCTCTGAGAGCGCCCAATCGAATACCACAAAAGTCAAATGCAAGCGTACTGTAAGAATAATTAACTTCATAGCGATACCAGCGCCAACAAATTCTTTCTGCACAACAGCTGTAACAAAACCGGCGACTACGGGCAACTTTTGTCACGACTGCAGCGGTTCATTTTCATAGTTTTACGTTGCGTTTGGAGTTTGTTGCAAGTTGGTTGAACCGCGGCAGGATCTTTTCGCAAATTTTTCATCTCACCTAATACAAAAAAAGAAGTAGCAGAAAACGAGGAAAAAAGCGGAGCGCCGACATTAGAAACTCAATAAAAGACTGTTGGTTTTTTCTGTGAACATTTTTTATAAGTAACTGCGTAAAATTCGCATCCCAAATGCTCAACATGGAAAACGCAGAGGAAGTGATGCAAATCCTCGAAAGATTTACACGGCTTAAGCAAAAGGAAATTCCGAAGGAGTTGGACGACTATATGAACTACGTTGCAAAAACCGGTGATACGGTATTCAAGTGGTCCAGCCTAAAGTACTTGTTCCGCGAGAAGCTATTGAATGTGATAAAGAATTTCCACGACACATCACCACGGGTCGACGGTAAGTTTCCCCCATCCCATTCCCAGAGTCGCCGCAGACATGTTCGTTAAAAATTAGCAACAGCAGCCGGCCGGCTATTGTTGGCGGAGACGGGTGGGTACACAGAACTTGTTTCATCATGAAATAACGACGAGTGCGTGATACACAGCGAAAGAAAAGGGGTTGTGCGAGGCGACGAAAAAGACAAAAAAAAAAGGAAACGTTGAAGAAGAGAAATCCAGGAGAAGAAAAACGTTCCGAAATTCGCATTGCAAAAAAGTTTGCAAGTTTGCGTTTTGGTTATGTGTTAATTTTATTTTTTTTTTTGTTTCAGATTTGCCCCAGTATCCTAATGTGGACCCGTTCAATTACGAGAGTATGAAGTCGTCGCTTCTGGAACGTTTGGAGCTATTCAATGCAGCTCCATTTACTATTCAGCGGTTGTGTGAGCTTTTGACTGAACCTCGCAAACAGTACAGTCGCATCGATAAATTCATGCGGGCGTTGGAGAAGAACATTTTGGGTAAGTACACTTTCCGTGTCTCTAGTATCCTATATTTTTGCTACACAATTTGAAAAAAAAAAAAAACTAAAATGGAGGGAAGAAGAGTAAAGGTGGTTGGTGTCTTGCTACTAGCTCTAAGGAAAAAGAGGACAAAGAGTGTCTTCCCGCTCGTGACAAACAGCTGAAACGAAAATGTCTTCCAAATTCAGATGCAAACTGTTTTTTTTTTTTGCCAAATTCGTTTTCTTTTCCTTCATCACCTAATTCTCGTTTTTCTTTTTTGATTGATTTTTTGCACAACCTTTTCAGTTGGTAACTCAACAACACACGTTTGCGATTCTTAAATTTTGCACGAATACAATCGGAAACTGGGAGAGATCTTTCCAGTTCTTTGACCTATTTAAACAAAAAGGTTCAATTCAATTGCATGTACAGACACAGTCACCAATCCACATGCTTCTTTTGTAATCTCTACACTGGGGTGAATATTTTTTGTTTTGTCTTTGAGGTGTAGATAGATAACGCCAAATGAACCGCCAAATGTTACTTAGCCGAAAAAGTTTTTGGTAGAAACTGACAATTTTCTCGATTCGCAACTAAGAAAAGCGTGCGAACTAGCTGATAATGTTATCAGTGTGCAATTTTCTGTGATTAACATGTCTTTGGTTTTTGACAGCGAGGTATGGGGAAGCTTACTCACCTTTTTCGCAAGTTCTTTGAAAAATGTATCAACTATCAAGCTGCCATTTGCTAACTCGTTGCAAGACAATCTTTGCCTTTTCTACGAATATGCTCTTGGGGTTGGCTAGGTGTTTATATTGAACTAGCTGATCCGGCGAACTTCGTTCCGCCCAAATTCGTTAGGTAATGTACATAATGAAAGTAATAATTTCCAGCATGCACAATGCACATGCTCCTTTATGTAGACGCTTAAATACCTCTTTCGTTGGGACAAAATTGCTAAAATTCCGCGACAACGAAATCATTCCATTCGTCGACAGGAACATGACCATTACCGATAGTTAGCAGTTGATTGGAGAACACTTCGGCAGATGGATCATTTAGCAAACATGCGATGTCGTCAGCTGAAGTTTCTTGAAAGCATTGATCTCATCGGCAGCGGTCGATCGTGGTATTACTGGTAGCGTTTGCCGGAAATCGCTTGAGAGCAAAATCAATGCACCCCCAAAACGTCTTGCGTCATTATACAGAGCTTTCATATTGCGATTCAGAGCTTCTAACGCACGCTTATGCGACATTGTGCATTCGTCCCAGATAATAATTTTGCTTGCTACCAAAACTTTGGCCATTGCTGAATGTTTCGATATGTTACATATGGGTTCTTCAACCGCTTGAATGTTAAATGGCAATTTCAATGCCGAATGAGCGGTTCGGTAACCTTCCAGCAGCGTAGCCGCTATTCCAGAAGATACCATCGTTGCCAGTGATCGTCTCATTAGTCAAATTTCGTGGATAACGCTTGGAACACTTGCCGTCGACCATGCACGGTGATTGTATGTTAATGGCGCCACACGGTCCATGAATCATGTTTGTAAATATGACATCATGCAGGTTTGGATCGGTTTCGGGACCTGGAATCTCGGCACATATCTTTCGACTAACCAAATGAAAATGTGCGCCTCTTTTTTGCCATTCAATCGAATACATCCAACATTGAGTATAACCAAAGACACGATGCTTAGCAAAATAGTCCATCACCGACCGACGAAATATTTGTAACTTTAACAGCCAAGAAGAAAACTAACAGCACCTATCAACTTGGTTGGTAAGCCTTTTCGCTGCTCTCTCTACACCGGTACCGAAGGTGTTATGGTACCTTTGAGTTGCCCTCCCCATAACCCTACTCACGAATGAGCAGAATACGAAGATTGTTACTCGCTCATTTTTCATAACAATCACTACGTGCAAACTCAAAACGCTCCACAACTCCTGTTGCCTGTCATCATTGTCCATGTCATCTCAATCACCCCTACATTTCAACTTACTCACACATACTTATGCAAGGATCCTGAAAATACATGTCAAACGAAAATGATGGATTCAATAACCATGAAATAAATCAAATCTACTCCATTTCAAAAACTTACTTAATGTAACATAGTAAACATAAATAAACGTATTAGGTAGGTTACATTTAAAAAAAAAATTTCAAAATTGTTGACAACAACAATTTGCTTGGAAAATAATTAAAATAATTGACAACAACAATTGCTTTGAAAATTTAAAATATTTTTTTTTTGTATTTGAAGTGTCACTACTCGATACCCATTTTATTTTTTTTTTTTTTTTCAAAGTACTTTTCCCCATGAAAAACGAAGTTTGTACCTATAACGCCACTGGTTGAGAATTTTCCGACTTTTCTTTTCTCATAAACCATCCCTGATTGAAGACGAATAAAACACAACAAAAATCATTGAAGCCGTTCGTGAGTTATAAAGTCACAACGCACTTGCAACAATTTTATATATATAGAAGAAGAGATAAATTGGAGACTGCTTTACCTAAGTCGTTTATGAAAAGTTATACCACTAACATCAAAGATAATCGAATTCATTCATCTCTGAATAGCACATTCTAGCGAACAGTCATTTAGCGTGGTAATAGAACGCTCTTAATTTGACTGTTAAGTATTTCCTCAACGAACGCAACAGCCATTTTAAGCGTCTTCTCTAATTTCAGCTGCCCCCCGGTTTATGAAATATTTCAACAAGCAGAATTGTTAGCATTTCGTTACTGTTATTTTTATTTTTTTCAATAAATAGGTATGTGTTGACTATAAATTTCTGGCGACTTTATTTCCACAAGCTAGTCAGATTAAAAATGTCGCTTACAGTGCAAATGCTGTTTGGCTTATCCGTGGCTGACTTTATAAACAAACATTCTTTTCAATTAGTGTCAGCAGAACCCTCATTAGATTGTCTCAAAATTTCGAGCTCTTTCCGTGTCCAAGATTCCAAAAGAGTCACATTGATTATGCAGCGAATCAACAACCTTGAGCTGCGAACAAGAGTGGATTTAATTGCGTTGGAACACAGAAAAGATACCTTGTAAATTGTACGAACATGATATTGCCATCATTGATGCCATGATTGAGCAGCGTATGTTTATTGTTTAATCCCTATGTAGGTAGAATTCGGTGCCGGTTTCACAGTCCATATATATATCAATCTTCCTGTTGCCGTTCCATTTGTTTCCCTTTCTAAAGGATACATTTTATCTTCGCCAGTCCAAAAAGAGCTGTGTTTTCTCGTCTAATGTTTATGAAACTTTTAGCAGTCCATTTTCCGCTTGCTCACTGTGCGGGTGCGGAGGTGGCAAACTAAGAATCGCCTCTTGTCCAGCGCTTGGCGTCCTCAAGTGGTTGTTCCTTTCCTAAACACACTTTGTATTCTTGTCAATGACTTGCCTCCACACTATGCCGCCTATTGTCATATGCATTTTTAAATCTGTTTTGTCGCGTGGTCCTCACATTGTGACGAAAAATTCGTCTGCTTGTACAGAATGGATTTTATTTACTATTTCTTTGACATTCATTTTACAATCAGGTACATATTTCGCACCACCTTCAGTCGAGCGATTGATATCATTGTTTTCGCCTTACGAACATGTGTCTTCAGTTAACATAGTTCGCTTCACACTCCTTCGATGGAAACTGTACTGAAAACGCGTCTTTAACCGAGAGACTCGCACACCAGCAGATCAAATGAACTCTGCTACTAAAAACGTTTAACCCTTCATTAGGGAGCTCACTAGTCTCATAGATAAACCTCTACCCATTGATACATTAGATCTTTTAGGTCGCAGTGTCAGCCAACAGGGCTACACTACTCAACCACTGATCACACGGACAGGGTGTTTTCTACAGTTGGATGCTGTCTTGTACATTAGTTGCTCGAGATAGCCTACCTACTCAATTGTCTTCCAAGTCTGTAGAAATAGGGCTCGGCAAAAGTAATTCATTGTTCAAATTCCTCGCTGATGTGGAAGTTTACTTCAGTGCTTAACTAACCTAAAAATGTGTTAAATGTTTTTCCTTTGTTACCCAATTAACCCATATTCGCGGATTGTGTCTCAATACGTAACTGAAAGCTTGTCAAATAAGTGGCGTATGTGAGTATATGTAGGTATAAACTTTGGAAAGAGTGTGTACTCGATAGCGCGTGCCACTGTCTCAGAATTCTTCTGTCCTAAAAGGTGAACTTACTGAAATTTCTAAAGAAGCAAGCGTTGTTCAACCCCCACCATAGCCATACCTCTGTATAGATCGCTATAAAGGGCAATCTAAAAATCGATAACGCTGTGACGTGTGTCGTATATCATGGATTTTCTGCGTGTAGAGTATTACAGGCAGAATCTTGATGTCATGGAGACTAATAACCGAGGACCCTTTATACATACCTACTGATTTCTATTATCTATCTCTGATTCAGATAATTTTCCTTGGAAAATAATTTTAATTAGCTTTGCAATCCACCAGCAATCGTCTGTGGAGAGCTTTTTGTAGTGGCGGCTCCTATGGAAACTTCGTAAATTACATACGTCTCGTTAGTATAATCTGGATAATACCCACTAACTCTTACCCAATTGAATTGGCCCCTCAACTGTTCAACTCTTCTTCCACCATGTGCTTCGTTTTTCAAAAGTATTAGGTAATTAGAACATCTACTGCACATTCCATTGTTGGAATATTGTTGGTTTTTTTTTTTTCGACCACTGGTAACGGTATTGGTTGTAGATACAGTTAGGATAATGTACGGCTTGCGTTGCTGCGCATACAAAAAATATATCAATGTAAGGCATTTGTGGGCAAACTGCTGAATCGATATTGAGCAAGCTTCCCAAAAAAAACGCTAGGGTCAATATCGAAGAGACTTGCACACAAAGGTACATTGAGGTATACATATATGTATACAGATTTGGATGTTAGCATCCAACAACTGTTTGACATTTAAACAATAAATGTGGGAAGTCATATGGAAATTCTGAATCTATGTAGTCCGGAGAAGTGTGCGACAAAGTTGCTATGATCTGTAAATTTATTTGTTTTTAAGTGAGATCTGAGGCCAGATTCTGTAAGACGAAACGTGCAAACGTTTTCGTGCGCACGATTGATTTGCCCTATGTTACACATGCAAATTTTTTCGTGCAAACGAGAACGTTTCAACGTTTTGCCTTACAGAATGCCAACCGTGGGTTGTCGCGTGTTTTCGTCTTTTGGGACTGTAGGCAGCTTCAAAATTGTCTCTTCTAACTTCTGATACAGAAATAATAGCAAATAACCGTCTACCTCTATTGGGTGTTGATTGGAGCTTTGACCTACTACCCTTTTTTTAAAACCTTCCTTTGCATGGGATGTGTTTCTATGGCCGGGAACACAGAGAGTGATTTCAAATCGATAACATGCCCTGCACACTGCCTTTCTGCAGTCCACAATATCCTTGGACGTAGACTTGGTTGACTCGAAAGCTTAAATAGCTAAGGGAATATTGACAAAGATACCTATTTATTCAGGGTGTCACTGTGTTCATGAACGGCTTACACGTCTCCCTAATTTCCAGGAATTTTGCCTGAAAAACGTTGACTGCGTTGGGAGTGTGTAATTCTGTTGAGAATACGGCCGCTTCCACTCCACGCTTCATTTTAGAACCACCTGTGCAGATGGGTACGTCGAATTCGTTTGCGGCGCATCCTTCTCCCATTCTGGGTCTGAATTACCGCATCCGTGAGCGAATCATACCTCACTGAATTTTGTGGACAGTAACAAATTCAATCATTCAATAATTCAAAACCTGGCCCAGATTCTGTAAGAAGAAACGTTAAAACGTTTTCGTGTGCACGAAAAAATTTTGCTTGTGTAACATATGGCCAATCATTCGTGAGCACGAAAACGTTTGATCGTTTCGCCTTACTGAATCTGGGCCCTGATCTTGAGATTAAAATTACAGAAAAGTTTTTATGGCAGTTGAGTTTGGATATAGTGTTATCAGTAGTCGTATCACGGCGGACTCAAATTCATACGCTTTCGACAAAATCTTAAAAAAAAAAAAATACCTGGCACAAGCTCTCGTGTCAATCCATATCCAGCTGCGCGGCAAAGTTCGGCAGACATATTGTAAAACCCAGCACTTGGTCTTTAATTTAATAGATTGCTCTTTCTAAATGCAGAATACGTGACTTCGTCGCTGTTATTAGGTTAGGTTAGGTAAGATGGCTGTCTAGAAAGACACACTTAGACCAATTTGATTTAAGTCCTTTGTGATACCATATGAGTTAAGGGGGAAGGGGCGGCCAGAGTGTTATCTAAACCGGACGTGCTAATGGGCATTGCTGCTGTTATGTGCGTGTGACTTTAGTCTCTGACTCCTATGTCTCGTATAGAAAACCGGGGGCAGTTTATCCTTAGATGAGGGGAGGGTGGTCGAAGCAGCCGTCCCTTCGCCTGTAATCCTCAGACAACTCCTTGAAGAAGTGAGACTGGGAATAACCATGGGAATAACCATAGACATTAGAAAAAACAAGACAACAACAGGACTAGCACAGCACATAGAAGAAAGTAAACACACCGCAGATTTCGACAACATCAAAATATTAGACAAGGAGAGAAGAGAGAACACTAGATATACACTGGAGAGCTTACGCATTCAAGAAAAAATAGCAAAAGCAATGAACACGAAAGAGGACAAAGACAACATCAAGTCTAACTACAGTGTGGCAATAAAATCTCTGTGATACTAGTTTATAAGATTCTTGTCTAGTAATTTTGTTTATTTATTTACTTGTACAGTGTTTATGTTATACATGTACTATTTGTGTTTATTCATTAAAAAAATGGTCAAAACCACTCGACCAATGTAAAAGTAAGATCTAACCCAAATTATAAATAAATATAGCTAAGACACTGTAATTTCAGCCCAATAAAAAGTCCCCAGAAGAAGTTGAAAAAACATCAACGAAACGTCGGGAAATGAATAAAATAGTTTTATTTCTATTTTGATTCGGAAAACATAGACCAGTAAGCTCTAATACAACTACTTCAATAGGACGAGATGTTTTCGGATGTACGACGGGTGACCGAAACAGTGAGCCCCTCGCTTTTAATCCTCCGACATCTCGTAGAAATGAGGTGAACCGATATGTATTACCGGTGATGGTTGTATAACCGCCCTTACGTTATGTACCTTACTAAGGTCCTAATAAGGTTGGTCAAGGATGACCGGTGGACAATATGCCTTCGAATATGCGGGTGGTGACCGTAACGGTTAGACCCTCGCTTTGTCCTTTGGCAGCTTGTCAGGAAAAGGCGGATGTTGCAAAGAGCATGGTAGTAGTGGTGATTGTAACAATCGACCTGTTTGCTACGCATGATTGCAGAGTGGTTTGACTTGGTCAAGAAAGGTGAGTTTGACCGAGTGACAGTTTGTTTTGAATGTAGTAAAGGATGACCGAAACAGTCTACCCCTCGATTGTAATTTGCAAAACAGCCCGTCTAAGAGATGGTGGTGCGGCCAGTGGTTAGCTGACGCTGAGTATCTATTGAAGATCATTCGAGCCATTTGGTATTTGTTATGAATTTGCTGATACAGCGTATGTCCGTACGAGACAAGTCACTGAGGTCCTGGAAGAAGAATTCCCCTAAGTTGCTTTTTCGCAGCTTTGCAAGAGCTGGGCATGTGCAAAGTAGATGAAGAACGGTTTCTTCTTCCTGCTCGTCCATGCAGCTCCTGCAGAAATCATTGTAGGGTGCTCCCATTCTGCGTGCATGTCTGCCTATCAAACAGTGTCCTGTTAATGCACCCACGTCGCTGTTATAGAGTCTGCAGAATCTGTTTCCATATTCTCAGCTGTGTTTAACTTCAAAACTAGACTACAATGAATTGCAACATGGATTAAATCGAGTTTAAGGAAAGTGTTCAAGATATTTCTTGGCTACTTCAAAAAACTTAGGTGCGTAAAGATAAGCAGACTCTACGGTGAGTTTATAAATAAGGCTGTAAATGTTGGTCTTTGGGTCAGATCTCCATTGAACATACTTCAGACTGAACCGCAGTAGCGCCTTCGGCTACACAAAACTGGAAGAGATACAGAAAAACGTGACTAAGTCAGTAATTCTTTAAAAAATATAAATGACGAAGAGGTTTTTTCTTTTCTCCGTCCAGTGAATATTTTTTTTCTTGTTCGCTCACTGAACTGTTTTTTCTTATACGAGTCTTTCTGCTCGATAAAATACGTCTGGTCGCTACAACTAAAGACAAAAATTTAAGAACAGAGCTGACAGTATCAGGAAAAAACTGTTCTAGACATGATTTTTGTTCTGGTCGCCACGAGGCAAGTTTGGGTCGTTAAAATAAAACTGTTGCTGCTACTGTTTATGTAGCAAATGTATAATTATGTCTAGGGTCTCTCGATTTACGGCTTTCCAAACACTAGCGCTACTTTTGGTGTTAACCGGAGCGGAAAAAGCCGACTGGCGACAATATTTAGTGGCGTCAAACAGACCATGCGCATTACACGACGACAACGGTTTTGTCCTTCTTGGCAGCCGTCGACGATCACACTACAACTCGCGGCGATTGTTAACTCAGTGGTGTATGTGACCACCAAATGTACGTTTTCACATCAAATGGTTTCAAATCGATCAGAACAAAACGTACACCTGAAATGGCAGACACGTTCACACTATTCAGTTTATGCAGAGTTTTTGTCCCGTCCCCAGCTCAGTTTGTGGTTGAGTGAGTGCTGTAAGCATTCCTGGCTGCTCACCTTCCATCCATGATGTACTCTACTGATGTAGGCTGGGTTAAAGCTGAAGGTCACCTGGTATTTGAAATTTCCATCTTTCTTTCATGTGATGTTTTTGATTCCTGAAATAACAAGGTAGGTAGCTAAGTGGGTGCTCTTTAGTGGTTAGCACAGCTTCACTTAGGATACCACTGGGGTCCAAAGTTGTTCGATTTGTTTTCCTTTAAACCGCCGTATTCTGTATCTGAATTCAGTAGAGACTCTTCGTGCAGGATGTGTTTCATGTGTCATCAGTACAGCAATGCTTATGGCTTTCTGCCAATGTTTTCACTGTTCTTCTTGTGTTAGAACCATGATATGGTCACTAGTGCCTTTTTCCGCGCATGTTTTGTTTTTACCCGACTGGTTAAAAGCGAGTATCTTGATGAAATGGAGAGAGGTGGGGTGTGAACTGTGAAACCCGCGCCCCAAAAAAGCCCATAAGAATAGGCGGACATTATGTATTTCCTTCCACAACTTGTGCTTGGACGAACATCAGTTTTTTTGTAAAAAATGTTAAAACAACAAAATGTCGCCAATACCCCATGTAAAAAGTATTTAAAAATTCTATGAAATGTATTTTTATATTTTAATTTTCAATTCATACAAAACTAAACCCATGATCCACTTGCTTTCTATTTTCCCGTTTAGTAGTCAGTACCATTGAACCGGGACGTAAACGCACTGAAAGCGAAAATGGTGACTCCCTCGACTCGGTGGTAAACGGTGACGCCTCTTTGGATGTCAATGTCGACATTGACATGGAGAACGAGCCCATATTTAACGCGGAGCCTCCAAATGCAACATCATCCACAAATCCGTCGTCACAACCTTCTTCCAATCTAATTCACAAGGCTGCCGACGATGACATTCTGCCAAATCCTAAAAAGCCGAAGCTTGACCTTGATGAGACCGCCGACGCTGAGACTGAGGCAGCTACGAAAAGCATCACCAGCAATAAAACCGACACAGCAGAGGCTTCAGTTGAAAAGGTTGTCCTTGACGAATCGGCTAACATCACCGATAAGAAGAAGAAAGAGGAGCGAGTCGCTGTAGAAAATGCAGTATCCGAAGAAAAACCTACCGCTCTCGATGCCACCGCTACTGCCGAAGTTGCAGTTAAGGTCGACGCCAAGAAAGACGTTAAAGACTCTGAATGTGAGAAAATGGAAGAGGATTCTCCCGCTGCTGCTCCCACAACTGAGAACAATAATGTCGATGGTAAAAAAGAAGAAGCCGAGATCAAAACCGAAGAAAAAGTGGAGCCCACCATTATCACATCCAAATCCGCTGAAGCGGTTGTAGTGGACAAGGTATCACCACCAGCTTCTAAACCGGAAGTTGTTGCTGCTGTTGAAGCTATTAAAACTGCCGACAAGTCAGAGAAGATTGATGACGCACCAGAGGGAAATAAGAAAGACTGCGCTGTAAAAGTTGTCGAAGAACAAGCACCAGCAAAAGATATTGAAGTTGAAAAGAAAATCAAAGAAAATGACGACGATAAGGAGAACCATAACGGTGACATTAAGGAAAACAAAGAAAAGACTGAAACAAGCATCATTACCACCAATTCCGAAAAGATTGACGATACAAAACCCGGAGCTGCACCAGAAGAGACCATTGCAGCGAACAAGGAAGAGAAGTCAGAAGAAATTTTAAAGGAGAAAGTTGAAGAAGTTGTAGCTACCCCGGTCGCTGTCGTGGTCGAGGACTCGAAGAAAGAGGTGGCCGAGACTTCAAAAACTGCAGTTATTCCTAGCGTAATGCCGGCAGAGCCATCGAAACCCGAAGAGGCGAAACCCGCGGATAAAACTGCAACTGTCGCTGAAGCTGTATCAGTTCCAGCCGAAGAAATTAAAGAGACAAATACTAGCAACACTGCAGAGCCTGCAGCAAAAATCGTCGCAGCCGAACCGCCCGAATCAGCAACTGAATCTCTTCAAAAAGAATCTCCTGAAACTCCAGTCGAAATCAAACCATCGGAGCAGAAGGAGAATGAGCCCGAAAAGGCCAAAGAAATTCCAGCAGCAACAGCACCACCACCAACAGAAAGCAAAGCTGAGGTTGTTCCTGTTCCTGTTGTCGTAGCTGTCGAGCCAGTGGTCACCGCCGACCAACCTATGGATGAAAATCCTGAAACAATTGCCGAGCCTGTGGTTCCAACCATCGTTGTAGAAGCCGCAGCCAACGTAGAAGAGATCGAAATGGCAACAGACGTCATCGAGCCAGCCAAGGACGAACCAGCTGGCATGGAGGTTGACGACACAAGTCAGGAAGCAATGGACCAATAAGCTTCTGAACGTATTGTTTCCCTAGAGCCTAGACGATCGACATCAATTAAAAACCGGTCAGTGGTCAGGGCTATCATTTTCCACTTTTTATTTTAAAAACATTCGCTTCGGTATGCCCCACGACTTTACTGGTTTTCATTCGGATGGTCGGATGGTAATTCTTACACACATATTTATATCGTATTAACTTATATTCGAAACATTAAACGACATACATATATAAAATTATTCTAGTATTAATCAGTAGTGTAGTTTTTTTTATGATTTTGATTTTTTTACAATTGGAAAAATGTTTACTGTTTCGCAACTAGTTATTTTTTTTTCGTTTTCGACATTACAACAATATCTGTGAATTTCCGTACACTTACAAACTACAAACAACAAATTAAATTAAATAAACATACATGTAATTGTAAAACTTATCGGAAGGTTGTTTTATTTGCTGCAGCGATTTAGGGTGGTTTTTGTCGCAAAAGACAGTGCCAACTCAACTGACAGTTTCTACTGTTACCCTTGTGATCAACAGCGACCCTATTAGTGCTGATTTTGAAAAGAATTAATTTAAAAGAAAGCAGTTGAGAAGAGAGGCGGGTGAACAAGTGGCCCCTTGATAATCTTCGATTTTCGGCCGTCGACTGTAATAATGCCCCTATTACGGAAGACAACTACAACCAAATCATAGTTGTCTTTCCCAAGTAACAATTTGACTTCGGTAAGGTTCAAATTGGTAATTTCTGTAGGCAACCATTTCGATAGGGTCTATAGGATTTGCTTACCGAAGTAGACCGATTTCGAAGCAATTGTTTCCAAAATAACTTCTGTACGTCCTTTGCGAAGCATACACGCAGGCTTTATAGAGGGATATGAAATTAAGTTTCGTTAAGATCTCTATAAGACCTCTAAAAATGAGTGAGGAGATGATGGAAAGTGTATTGCTTCTGCAAAGCTTGTGGTTGGAAGTAGAAGCTTCGTTAGAGCTTCTCACAGAAGGCATTATAGAAGCAATGAAATGTCATGCAATTAACGACTTGCGATTGGAAGTCTTAACGAAATTCTGAAATGTATCAAGTAGTTGAGATTTACCACTGCTACATTATTATGACGAATTAGCCTAGGGGTAGTGTATTGGAGTACTACGCAGCAGGACTCATGTTCGATTCTCAGTGCGACCCGTTGTAAGTAAAATATAAATTATATTACGGGGAGTATTCACTTAACGAAAATTGCAAAGAGTCAATTATAGTAGATAGATAATGTTTATTAATACGAAAAACAAAATAAGAAATTGAAAAAGTTGAAGAATAAAAAAAAAAATTATTTTTCTTTTCATATTTTGTGCTTTTGTAAAGCTTCTATAAGGTTTCGGTAGTGCCCTACCTGTATAAAGTGCGCCAAATTTGTTTCTTATAGGTCTTATGCAGTTAATATTGCGGGAGGGGAAATAGCTTCGATAGCGCCTTACCGAAGTAAAATTGTTAGTTGGGTTCTCCAATTGGGATTATCGATAACAACTAGTTGTCTGTCAAAGGACAACCATCATCCTATAAGTAGACAACTAGTAAAATGGTTGACTTTTCAGTTGTGTGTATGTATTACGAAAGACAGCTGAGTTGTGTTGGAGTTGTCCTGAATGTCAAAATTAGACAACTGCTTATTATCAGTTGTGTTGCATTTTGCGAACGAAAAGGATCACCTTTTTTTATTGAATTATGGACAAAAAGACGTAAGTAGGAATAAGAATTGAAAAAGGATAATAGAATGTGTGTTTTTAAAGTTTAAAAGTCACCAAACCAGCGCAGTTTGATCGGCTGATAGAAATTTTACAAGATCAACCTAATCTGGCCAGGGGTAAAAGACAGTTTGGTTCACAAAAAAAAAAAAAAAAAAAAAATCACGAAGATTGGGAACAAATAGCTTTGGAGCATAACAGTATCGGGCCACCTTTAAGGAGAGGAAAAAGGGTTCGTTAATAATGCGAAATAATAATTGTTCTACATACCTACAAAATATTTTTGCAGGTTTGGATACATTACAAGGCCAACTTGAAAAGAAAACTGGCTGGCAAAGCCTGACAACAACCGGGGGCTGTCTATCGGAGCAGGTGAGCCAAATAGAAGAAAGTGTGATAAGGTTGGTTAACAATAGAAACAGCACTAGCCTAAATCGAGGATGCTTATAAAACCATTTCGGTCCCTAAGCCTGTTCAAGTACTCGACGCTGAGAAGTGGACCTGCTCCAAAAAGCTGCAACAGATTAACATTCGTCAGTCGCAGCACGAAGGCTCAAAATTATCTTCAAATTTGGAAAGTATATGCGCTGACATTGAAGCTAGCAATTACAACAGATTTGAAGAAGAGTAGACGAACTGGATGGAGGAACTACAATCTAAAGACTTCCCCTGCACGTGAGGAACATAATTAATAAGCCAATAGCTGGATAAATTTTTATTATTAATAGATGTAATTGTTTAAGTAAGTTTGGAGTTTTATTTCGCCAGTAAGCCCTTCAAAATGTCCTCCATGTCGGTTTCTGCCTCAACGTCCTTCAAACCAAGCAGAATCTGTGCCTCCATGTCACACAATAGCTGCGGTTTTTTGTACGTGATTAACAAAGTGTTGAATTGGTGATGTATGGAAATATTACTTTGCTCTAGCATCAGGTTGCACCTCTGCGGTTCGGGGACACTTATTTCATTGAAGTATTTCTTGTTCGTTGTGGGTTTTTTTTTTAAACTTGTTCGTTTTAATTGCAAATACTTCTTCGTTCGATTTCAATTTCCACAAATAAATTCACAAAAATGACTGATTTCGATTTTCAATATGCTCCTAAAAGGTGGCAATTTATTTTTTAAAGACAACTGAAAAGAATTGTCTTGCATAATACAAAAAATTTGTTTGGTTGTCTCAAAGTTGAGTTGTCATGGAGACAACACAACTAAGTTGAGTTGTCTTCCATAATAGGCACTTTAAGTCAACTGGGGCACCCAACTAAAGGCGAGAGGAGATGTTCCACTCTTGAGGTAACCATCGTATGCTGTTCCCGCCTTACAGACGCCTGTCCGATGGCACAAACGTTCATAGTTCATCTTAGAATTCCCAGCGATTGCCACCGAAGCAAAGCAGCTCTGATATTTGTACCTGTTGAGTACCTCACGTATTCTTGTGTTCCTTATGTCAGTGACGACTAACGCAAACAGCACCTCGGAAAGTACTTACCTCTTCAACAATTCAAAAGACGTTGGTATCGTAAGGGCTTGTCATCGGTTTGACGTGGCTCTGCTCTGTGCGCGTCTTATGCGGAGAAAGTCTTCCCTCCGCTGGGATATGTAAAGAGAGAAATCCTTTTGCTCTTCACCTCAAGGACTGAGACTCGATGGATGAACCTGACAAACTACTTTGTCATTTCAAGGAAGGCCAACCTACGATAATGCCTGAACAAGCAACCTCTTAGCCAGAGCGCGTTTAGATGTCCCCAGAGACTAACGACACCTAGTACGGGTCATTGGCCTTAAGGAACCCACGCGGCCAAGCTTAGCATACCCCATAACACCCACAGCCGTAGCTGCACTGCCACTGCGAAAGTGAAACAGTGTTCCATCTTTTTTGTGAGTGTCCGGCCCTATACAAAACCAGACGTAGACCAGATGACTTTCGGCCATCTAAAGCATCCATTTCAACAAGATTATCAAATTACTCAACTCCACAGGCTGATTTTGAGCTCCCTTAACTTCCTTCATCCCCTTTTATTTCAGGTTCCGTTAGTTTTTGTTTCAAAACGGCACTCAATGTGCTACTTGTGTTTTCCCCTCGTCGGTAACGGGAATACAGCCACTTAAACCAACCATGGAGAAATCCAAGATGGTTGGCATTTTGGTACACATTTTATTCGCTTTGAACCAAGAGCGCTGAATCATTTTTTGGGCAGAGCTTTAATTGAACTGCGACATTTCACCAGCAGTCCATATTATATAGTAAGTGAATATGATCGCAGTTTATTGCAGAGAAAAAATAGTAATATCAAACAACCTAAAGAACTTGTCAGGAACAAATATACAAAACTAGTGCAATTTATGGGTCAACGGTCATTAAAATATTTTATCACGTGTTTCTGATATCGCGTTTTTATTTCAACGAATATTTATAAACTGTAACAGATTTTATAATCAACGGTTAGAGTAGTAACCAATGGATGGAGGAATGTATAATCGTTATTTACCTGACAGCAGTTCAAAACACTCTTTGGATAGAACTAAAGTTATGCTGCACATAGTCACTGGTCACTGGTCCTCAATACCTTTACGGGTTATGTTGAAACCACTTTTCTCACAAGTATGTTTCGTATATACGATTGACAGTTCGTTGGCAGCACAGACTCACTTCAACATTCATTAAGTTGCCGTTTTCATTATTCGTCCTGAGAAACGTTACCTATCAGTCGAAACATTGGTTGGGAGCTAAAACTTACGATGATTCATTCGCCACAAAATAAAAAAGGTTCCTTCCATTTGTTCCAGTCAGAAGCTGATATTCAGACCCATTACTATGTACTATGTACTCACTTCCTTAACGGGCTTCCGATCGTAGAGTATCTGGCTGAGACATTATAGACTTCTATTCTCTGTCAGTCAGTGCCAGTGGGACGTGCTGTGAGGTGACAGCAACAGTTCTTTTTTTTTTTTTGTTTTTGTGGTAGAGGTACCTTTCTTCTGTTTACAGCCATAGCATATTAAAAATGAGGTAAATTGATTTTAATTTATTCTCCTTTTTCTCAACCGCTAGGTGACCATTAACTGCCAATGCAGTCGATGCGCGGTACTATTAAATGTTTGGCTGTTGCTTTTCGACCGTCTTAAGCTGTTCTTAAGGATACAGCTACGTAAAGAAATGCCAAAGTTATTATAGGTGTGCCTTATTGAAAATCCATAGCTATACATATCTCAGCAACAAAAAGTAAAGTAGAATCTTCAGCACTTAGGTAATGACAAAAAACACACTCTACTCGACATGAGATTCATACTAGGTATAGGTATGTATCCCAAGTGGGAGTTATTGGACATAACCTTTTTGAGATTTGTTTATTCACGAATAGGCTAATAAACAGCTTTCGGATTTAAGAGAATAAAACTAAAAATCGAGCCCCAAGCAATGTATTCCAGTAATACTTTCTTTTTTTTAAATGAGACTGCAGCAGTTACTAAATGTGCTAATTTACTGAAATATGTGTGTCATAAAACGCGCCTATTGCGTGAAGCTGTAATAATCATCCTCTATGATAACCCAACTTTTTTCTTAAAACACAAATTTTAATATATCGTTGATTACGTTACATAGATTATGTAGGGATTAAAGACGTTCCGGGAGTGTTAAAGGCAACGGCCAAATAGCAACCTTTACTATGGTATACAATGTTTGAAACAAAAAGTTGAACGGAAAAATTAAAAAAAAAGAGGCACTTGAGAGTAGTATATTTGTTGGCTTCTTAAAATAGGAAATGTAACGATTTTCACTGTCTCGGAGTACCTCGGCCGTAACTTCTTACATCTTGCTGTGGAGCTGGTGCATATCTCGGATCATTAAGTGTAGACGATTGTCCAGGGTACGGCAAAACAGGTCGTTGAAATCTTGAAGATTGCATTGAGTTCGGTTGATAATTGGGTAACTTCATAGCAGAAGGTATTTGAGCTTGCATTGCCGACGTTAAATGCCTTTGATTGGGCATCCCAGGTGGTAAGAATCTTCTCGAATCGGAGGGTGAACTATTATCGTACCTTGGGTCTCTAGCGGAAAGATTAGACCGATGGTGCGAGACTACAGGAATTGCAGAGCAATCAACTAAAGATGGAATATTTGGCACCGGACCTATGTTCGGTCGCTGGGATAGGTTATAAACATCCATCAACTTCTCACGCAGTTTCAACAATTCAATAGAGGTGTTCTTAGATGGCTCGCGAATCAAATAGGAAAACTCAAATAATGCCTTCAATTGATTTGAATTCAATCCCGCCGATAAGCGATCGCTTTCACTAACAATGGGAGAAGTTTGTGAGCCAACGCTACCAGTATAAACGGTCGCTTGTACTTCTATGTCATGGCCTACTATTCTTTTTCTAGCTACGCAATCTCGGCAAATCAAAGGTTCTGTTTGTGTCATCGAGTTCTTAAGGAATGTTGAAAGGGTTGGCTCTTCTATTTCGATTTCCAATTCGTCTGGTTGGCGATCAGCCTTAGCATCTTCTACCTTGATTAACTGCCTAGCCATAGTGTCGGCCTTTTCTGCTATTTTCGCAAAGTATTTTTCCGCACTCATGGCGATCTTTTTGGCAATGCCTGCATTGCGACTGCTTATTTCCTTCAAGCCCCAGTTTGCTAGGTTCAGCTGTGGTCCGATTGAATGAAATTCGTAGCTTACGTTTGATATTTTTTGTATTATTGAATTTGAGACAGAACCAGGGTTGAGTTTGGTAACAGTCGGTGTGTGTGTAAATTTTCCTGTCGGCTCTGAAAATTCTAGGTGCTCCAATAAAGTAGTACAAGTCTCAAAAACTGAAATTAGAAGGAAAACCCGAAATGGTTGGTTAGAATGATTACGTAAATTCAGTTTGAGTTTGAATTTTAATTATCAAAAAATAAGATTGAAAGGGGAGATAAAGTATGGAAACTGCACAAAGCAAAAAGAGGCAATCTGAACTATAATCGACGTCGATGTCGGACTCCTCATACTCAATTAGGATGCGAAACGGTAAAACGAGGTTGGAATCAACACAAATGTTAGTTCAGACAGACTTTCAGAAAATTTCAAACGAAATTCTCCATCGTCACCTTTCATCCAAGTTTAATAGGAATACAACAAAAATTTTAACATCGGTTCCAGGTCGTCATATTGCATAAAAAGGTACTAGCGGGATCATGTGTAATAGGAAAAACAACATTGTGCACAATTTTGCGTCATTTCTGTCCATGTTTTTTTTTTTTTAATTTTAGGTTGTCCTGCATTTTCAGTAAAAATATTTCTTACCCTTTATTCTGCGGTCTTCGGGGGATTCTCCTATGCTTTTGCCATCGCTTTCACTGCTTCTCGGGGGATTTCTCTCAACTTAAAACAGAAAATCAACTTTAAAATCGCCCTAAAATATTAAGCATCAATCATTTACGTTTAATTCGTTTAAATGTGGGCATCCCCGAAAATCCAGCTTCGTTGACTACTGGTAGACATTCGACTTCATCTTGGTTAACAGGAAGGCTCATTTGGGGAAGACCGTACCCCATCATTGGCATATTTGCCATATTTGGATAGAATGGCGCCTGAAAGCCCATGTTATAAATAAGTGGATAGTCACCCGCCTGAGTATTACCCATCATCTGGCTTCCCGCACCGTATATTGTACCACCCATTTGAATGGCAGACGGAAAAACATAGGGCGGCTGTTGTGCGAAGCTTGTTGAGGGAATACCTTCATGAGGACTTGGTAGTTCTCCGTCCGAATTGTAATCATCCGTTTTTAATAATTGTTCGATTTCGGTGGCCGGTACAGCAGCATCAGTGCACACGGAATTTTCATTTAACGGCTCTTTGTTGTTGCTGCTATTGGTAGAAGCATCAGCTGATTGAGATTTTTGTTTATCAAGTTCATTTTTGGCTTGAGATCGGCGTCCGTCGGAATCGGATCTGCGACTTCCATAGGGAAGAGACTCATCGGCACGTTTACGTTTTGTCCGATGGTCAGCGTCTATAGTATCTGGTCGTTCTTGACGAATACCTTTTCGCTTTCTTCTGTTACTTGGACTTACACTGCGAGCTTTTGTCGATTCGTTCAATTCCCGTTTTCTCCTCTCAAGTAGTTTTTCCAATTCTTCAATTTTGGCATTTTCATCAGATTCTTCAGAACTGTCTTCACTCTCGTCTTTAAATAGTTCTTCAATACACGCTTCAGTTACTGTTACCGGCGCTGTAGAGCTAGGGCTAGGTTCCAGTTCATCGGACGACGCATTTTCTTCCCTTTTTACCTCTTCTAATATCTCATTAATTTCTGAAATAGTGTCATCAATACTATAGTCATCAGTAATGACTTTTTCCTTTTTAATTTGAACATCACCCATAAGGCTTTTTTAGGAAGATCACTGCTCAGATTTATTTGAAATGCAAACCAAAATTCCTAAATAGAACTTTCCGCAATTTATTTCATATTTTATTCATAAACGCCGAGTTGCCACTTGACATTTTGACAGTTCTATTATTTTGTTGCGGTTTGCAGAGCTGCAAATTTTAGAGTGTGTTCGCAAATCGCAACGTTATGTGGTTTCTGATTGGGCTTTTATTTTTTCTCAGTCGTCGATTCTCCTATTCGCACATCGCACGTAATAAACAGATTTTTGAGAAAAAATCTAATTTTTCTTAAGGCTCCGGCAAACAGAGCATTTCGCTGCGTTTGACAGTTGTAATGTAATATACTGCAATACATATCCCCTGTCACACAGAGGGCGTTTTTAACGTCGCGTAAAATTCACCGCGGCGTTGAAACGCGGCGGTGGAACGCGGTGTTGTGAAAAATTACAGATTATTTTCATTGACGCGGCGCGTCATAATGGCAAATGCAATGAATATGTGCGAAATTACCTATGTCTATACAATATGGGTGATCAAATGTACAAAAACGTTGTCGAAAAGACAGAAATATGGGAGACATTTTCAATAGAAATGAATGAGGACGGTAAGCATAGAAATTTTTGTTTTTGTATTTGCAGATACTACCTATTTAAATATGTATAGAGGTAACGCAAAACACAGGATTTTCACGATTCATTTTCTTAACTTATTTCCGTATTTATTTATTTACAAACTATAATTGTTAAAATAAGATACAAATCTTTCCCGTATTTGGGTTTTATCTGGGGCAATTTTGAGAAATCTCGATTTTTTTTCAGATTTAACACTAATGTCACTAATACCAATGTTTATAACACACAGCTGGTGGTTACAAATTGTTTATCGTTGAAAGGATTGTTTTTTTTAGCTGAAACAGGTTTTTATATTAATTTATCAAAGCACAAACTTCAAATCGCACGAATATCAACAAAAAACAGAGAGAGTGACGTTTCTACCTACGATTAGGCACACGAAATCTGAGACACTACATAAGCTTGGAGCTTTTCTCTACGTATTTTATTTAAATAAATAGAGTAAACAAAAAATATTTGATTTAATCGATTTCTAGCCTACATATAACTACTCTTCTCTGAGTGGGTTATTTTTTTATTAATCAATGCTTTAAATTTATTTCTCAAGTTAATCCACTTTAATAAATTGAATACAATAAACAAATTCACACAAATATAATCAATTCATTAGCCCATCATCCAAGCAGTACTTTTCGCATCAAATATCCACTAGCACCTGGCTCGGAGCGTTGCTCTGTCTCAGACTGGATGCATTTTGACGAACATAGATACTGCAGTAGAGGTACACGATATTTTCCACAAAAGTCCACAAACTTTATATGTTCCACACGATTGTCGAAAAAGACACCTTTGCAGTTGGGATTTACGCAACAGTTCGCACTACTGAGATAATCCAGAACTGTAAGTGGTAAGTCTTCAGATCCATATTTTACAGCCGTTGACTTTACAGCTCTGGCCGCTAATTCCATTAGAGAAGGCGGACTCAGTGCCATATCCTGGACAAACCGCACAACCAGTGGATTGTCCCTCAGACTGAGCTTTTATTGGGAAAAATTTAAAATGAAATATTAATTTCAACATCTTCAAGACCTAAAATAAAATAAATTACCTCTGTTAAATTCTTAAGTGCTACTATGTCCTTTGGCAAATGACGAAGACGGTTCTTGTGCAAAAGCAAAGATTTAAGATTCTTCAAGTGAGCAATGCTCATGGGAAGAATTTCTATTAAATTATCACAAAGCACTAATGCCTGGAGTTGTTTGAGACAGCCAACTGTATCGGGCACATCATTGATCAAGTTTCCGCCAAGCGATAGGATCTGCAAGCTAAAAATAATGTTAATACAAAAGAAGATGCGATTCAATAACTAATGTCGTTTTCCCATGGGCAAAAAGAAGCGTCCGGGAGAGTCCGGAATCGAAAAAATCACTTCTGAACCCGTTCCATTGGCACAAAAAATACTCTTCTGGTGATTCTGAGGAGAGAATTTCGCTTCTGGATCTGGATTTGCAGTATAAAAACAGTAAGAAATAGTAAAGGAGATTTCTTGGTTAGTGAGTCTGACAGCATTTTGTTTAGATTGATCACAATCATGTTTAAGTTTTCAAACAAAGTTGATGGACGGGTAGCCGACGAATCTAGTCAATAAATTCGCCACAGAGTACTGCGTTGACAGTTCGCATTATGTTGCTTATGAAAGAAAAGTGACAGTCCCAACCAATCTAGTTTTTGCGTTGAGGTTACATCTAGTAAAGAGCAATCTAGTCGATGTAAGATAATTAGTTTTTAAAGTTCCCAATTCTTACGAGTTCGTATACCTAATCCAGGCTATTCTAATTAACGTTCCACATAAACTAGGTATAGGTACGGATGGGGACATTGTCTTGATCGCCCCTATTACTAAAAATTAAGTATTTTTTGGTGATTGGTGATTTGTAGTTTTCAGATGACGAGGATGACAATGAAGATAATAATTCCTCCACAATTATATACATGGCTATTAATGTATTCCGTTATTTTGGTTTTCACGACACTTTGCAGATTTGTGTGGAAAGCAAACTTCTTAAAATTACGCAAAAAAGCTGTGCAAAGTAGGTATATTGGTTTGTGGCAGAATAATTATGTGAATTTGAAAAATGATCGAGATCTGAATTTTTGTTCCAATGGTCATAAGTCGAATTTCCCTCCCTCAAAAGTTGGGCAGAAGACAGCCAAAATCAGAGAATAAAACATTATCCCTCCATAAAAATAATGAAAATATTAAAAGCAACTTCTTTGAGCAGTTGATTATTGTTGACAGGTGGTTTTCAAATCGTTCAAATGCTAATTTGTAACTGACATTTTATTTGAAATCTTTTATTATTTCGATCTTGTAATTTGTCCACATTTTTCAACAGTAGGTAAGTATTTCAGCATTACGAATTATTTCTCTCTTTAAAATAATGTTAATAGGATTTGTTATTTCTTTGGCGTTTACTTTGATTGAGAGTGTATTTACATTTATTAGGTTTTTTTATTTTTTATTTTACCTACGAGTACATGATCTATAACTATAATAGTAGGATAGCACACTGTTTTTGTAAAACAAGGAAATCAGTAATCTATATAAATAAATCATGTTGGTAAAATAAAAGACGCATATTGATTTGTTCAGTTAGCTTTAGTACAGGCACCGTCACGGAAGCTGATAGTATATTTTATGTAGTCTTTGGCCGAATCTTGAAACTCTTCATTATTTTTAACATCCATTAGCACTAGCAAACAAATAGAAAATGGTGATTTTTTTAAATGTCATCTGATTATTGTCACTATAAATGGGGACGTTCAAGAATCTATTTTAATAGATATCCCTGACTACTGTCACGTTTTAACTTTTATTGGTCATGTGAGCAGCTTATTCAGTAGGAATTTATAAAAATCTAGTTAAGGAATTCAAGACTGAGTACAAAGTTAATGTTTCGTATATGCAGTTGATGTAGGAACAGTGACATTCGGTACCAATCAATCTCAATCTTTTCTTAAAGGAAAACTTTATTCGTGCACATTCGTACAACAGTTGTTTGTTTGACAAACGCAAATGGCAAACAAATAAATGATTGGCCCTCTTATCTGACGGCTGCCTATAAATAGTATTCGTTGTATAAAACTGCCTTATGTCAAAGCAAATTCCCTAAGTTAGTTAATAAATTGAGTATATAAATAGGTATCAACATCTTTTCTTTCCCTTTCTTTAACTACTAGTACATCGTAAAAGCTATTCCAAGTCCAATGGAAACATGTATACGAAACATCAAAAACAAAATAATAATCAGCTCAAATACCAGCTCGTGGCATTGATAGGCGACTCATATGAACCTAAAGGTTATAATCCAGCACGTCATTTAAGATCGTTTTACAAATTTAAACTGATATAGTAATATTCTTCATATTATTTATGATTACCTATGCATTTTCCATATATCCTTTGATATGCTCGGGATCTTATTGCCGCCAATGTACAAGTACCTTAAATGTCGGAGTTCCAAAATTTGATCGGGAAAATGAGTAAGCAAATTTCCACTCAGATTCAACTCTTTAAGGCTTGAGTTTTTAGACACCAACGATTTCGGCAATGACTTATTGGTAAGTAAATTATTTTTTGCAATTAACGTGACCAACGGTAACGTGTTCACTGCCTCGGGCAATTCGGTTAAGTTGTTTGAGCTCAAGTCCAGGACTTTTAGGTTAACGAACTGTTTAATCGCCGGTGGAATAACTGTGAGACGGTTGTGGTTCAGAAGCATTGTTTCGATATCTTTTTGGCTTTTCAATTTAGTTTTTATCTCCGAATGAAGGTCATCTTCCAGAGTGATCTCGATTAAATTCATCCGACCGTAATTTAATGTTTTTTGCTCCCGAGAATCGGTATCGCTACTATCGGAGGTATAGACTTCCATTGTGTGATGAACTTGTCTGCCTTACTTATTCGCACCAGAACGTACACATTAATTTAATTTATTGACCGAATTATGAAATTCATACCACGAATCCCCGACTATCACCCTGTGACTTGTAACTGCGAACTGACACTGCTTCAGACAGTAGTTGTGGTTTGCCACCGTTCGTTGCAGCTAGTGTTATCAATTCAGAACTAACTCAAAAACGGTTGAAACATTACACGAATACGACTGCGGTAGGGGAAGGCAATTGAGGAGAAAGACTGATACTGATATTTTCAATTGACGAACGAGATTTGTGGCAAAAAAGAAAGAAAACAAACCGTCTCCTTATCAATTGTTGTTGCAGAATGTACTTAAATATTCCAATTTCTGTTCAGTCATTCTGGTTAGATTTTTGTTTTGTATATGTATAACGGCAGTTTCATTTAACAAAAGTGTAGTAAATATAGTGCATCCAAGGCAATAATATAATTGTACTTTAATCGGTATCAGACAAATTCTATGACACACTTTTATTTTCACATATATTTGAAGATGCTAGGTCACTCGTTTCAACAACAATACTCTAACAACAGTTATAGTAGTGCTCCGCAATGGTGCATATACTAAAGCTGAGATTATACTGTATGCCAATTATGCATGAATGCCAAAAGGTAAATGACCAGATAAGCTGTCAAATGAACAAAATGTCAAAATTATCAAAGCTGTATATTAGTCTACGAGTATATTATGACCAAAATTACCAATGTAGTCATATTTGCCTTAATCTGGTAGTAAAATAATAGGTATTATTTATTATCTCATTTGTTTATGGTGGTCATTTTATTGCAGTGTAAAATGAATAAAAAGGTTGCGCATTGGTTTTGACTTCATTAATTAATCAATCCACAAAAAAAGAGAAAGAAAATGAAAATAAATCCCAACTCTACGAACTCATCAAACACCGATGAAAATAAAATAATTCTTGTTCCACCAAAAATGCCAGCAATGCCATAACGAAATTTCAATAAAGTGCTCCACGACAATCTATATGTAAAGATGTCAGACGAGAGCAATTTAAGACATTTGATAAACTCATCACGCTGTGCAGAGATTGGAAACAGCTCTCAATAAACGCCATGCCATCAACGTACGAAGCCCCATCTCAGCAAGCACGAGCCAAAACAGCCAGATGTAGCTATTGCCACTATAGAGGACATTAGGTAGAAGACTGCCGGAGACAAAAGGCAAACCACGCGAAACAGGCCAGTAAGACGACAACAACAACGACAGAAGCTAAGCCGCAAATAATTTGCTTCGGTTGTGGCGCAAAGGGTTTCTATAGAGCAAATTGTCAAAATTGTCGAAAACCTTATGCAAGTCAACCATACACGTAGATCCAGAACCTGAATGTATAAAGGAAAAGAAATGTTCGCCTTTATAGATACGGTAGCTCTAACTAGCATCGCATGCAGCGACCTTTATCAACACCTCAAAGCAACCGGTCACAGGTTCAACAAGGTAAAAGCAAGTGTCACGCTAGCTAGGCTGCATTTGCAACAACTTAAGGTTGTTTTACACAGAGACTACCACGAATTTTATGATTCTTTATTATTGAACTGATCTAAGCTTCAATTTGAATATGAAAACACCAACAGCTAACTTATTTGTTATTTGAAATTGTTCCTGGTGAACAAAAATAACCTCGTATGTCACATGAAATGTTTGAAATTATTTTTTCAGGACCTCGTAAGTCTTTAAATTTGATTTCATGCAAACACCACAAAAGTTAAAAACAAAATGCTTTTCTGAATATATTACAAATAAAAAATTAAATATTATTAAGCAAACAAATTTTAACAGTTCGTTTTTTTTTTGTAATTTCTAAATCGGTTTTTTGAGCCTCCTCAAAAATTTACGAGTTTTTGAAAGAAAGCCGATGATATGGGCATATAGGGCTTTATGCTAGCATTCATGCTTGTTGTCCCATTACACTATATGCTTTTTTGGCATTTTTATCTGTCAAAATCAGGCTGGTCACGTGTGCATTCATCTCATTAAAGCATATGGGATATGCCCATTACACTGTATGACCATATTTTGACAGAGAATGAAAAGTTATGCTTTACGTGAACACCTGCCTTGACGGCTTAATTTCACGGTGGGCATACCCACATCAGTGTCCTTGAGAAAGACGTTGACCAAACGCCCCAGGACCGGTACAAGTACCAATCCTGGTGCATTTTATTGGCTGTTTAGGAAAGGTCACAGTCAATCCCATTGCTCATGGGCGAGGCCCATCTGACACCTCTTCGTTCTTAAAGAACGCCTTAGTCTCCACTTTTGGAATAAACCACAGCCACCACGAATCCAACCGCTATGATGGGGCTGCACCATCTTTGGTACAGTGGCTGACCCCATCTCCCGTGGTACCATTATATAGCTAATGGTGGAGCTTTCATAACCCAAGGGTTGCCCGGAGGATAACTACCAATTTAGATTGTCTTACCCAATCCGAGGGAGGTGCACCTCATAATGTCAGGTGTATAGAGCATCTTGAATTCCATATTACTAGCAAAACTAAGATAACTCTCACCTATTTCGTCTGGCACCGGTTTATTTTGTGAAGCCCCAATAAAGGCAACACAAAATAGGGGCAGTGCCCCACCATATTTTGACAGGAGAACTCTCAGAAATCGAAAATTTTGTGACCACTTGGCATACAGTATAATGTATAACCCTACCTTCAGTATTAAATAGACCGTCAGCTCAGCCAACAAGAGAGTTTGTCTACAAGCTGTTTTTCGTGTTATGTACTTAATTTAGGCTCTAAAAAGGTTTATTTTTTTAAATAAAATGCGAACTACATGAGATGTCTCAAAAAAAACATTTTATTGGCTTGAATAACCATCAAAACATTTATGATTGGAATTCGTTTATACGTCCACATCGGGAACGTATATGTATGCTGAACCCAATTTTCGATAACTCGGCCGCACATTTCTACCGATACGGCCACTGTTTCTCGTTCAATCTTGGCTTTAAGCTGCTTTAACTTCGCTGGCTTGTTGGCATAGACCAAAGATTTAATGTAGAGGAGTTAAATGGACGGTCCGTTTCTCTATATAGCACGTTCACCGAACTGAGACTTCAATAACTCGAATGTTGCATCCGCTGTGTGGGTTGGAGCGTGCGTCAAGCTCAAAAAAATAACTTGCCAACATGTCTCTGTAGCGAATTTCCATCCGCATGAAAACCGTCCCTGCGCGGACAATGTTATTATTTAAATAATTTTTTTTTTGAAGCGAATATAGCTTTTTTACGGACGGTCGGTGGGTCACGCATATAAATTATTCAAAAAGATGGGGAGTAAACCGAAAAAATTCGTCACCGTAGCGTTAACTTCCCCCACCATGGCGCACTTGGAAGATGAAAACTCGAGAACGGCTCCACCGATTTGGATGATTTTTGTTTTGTGTTGTTCGTCTTGATTCAGGGATGGTTTAGGAAAAAAGAAAAGTCGGAAAATTCTCAAATATATGTGTGTAGAGAGCGAAAGCGGAACAGAGAGAGTAAACTAACTGGCACTATGAACCGAGAAAATGTGAAAGCGGTAGCGTATATATCTTTTCTCTCTATAATATAGAGATAATGTAAATAACAGAAGATATATATAATATGTATGTATATATATGTATATATGTGTGTAGAGACTAGAGAGCTAAAGAGGAACAGAGAGAGTAATCTAAACTAACTGGCACTATGAAAAATTAAAATGAATTTCAAATAGGCCGCCACGTAACACGGGCCAATACTTTACGTCCAATGCTTCGCTTCATTCGGCCGTCCCACGACAGCTCGATTTTTTTTTGTTCAAATCGAGATTCTTACATTAATGCGATTACTGAATAAACTAACAACATTCAACAAAATTGTCAAAAAGTTAGTAAAAACGAATTGAGCGCTTGAAATAAGTCCCAAATGTCACGTAAAATTCCGGTTCAAAAACAAACTTGCCAAAAATATGAGCAACTTCCAATGGGGACGTTCGGATACCTAGTTTATGTAAGACGTCAACTAGATTTGTCGGGACCAGGAATCCGAACGCGTTGACTAAGCAACATCACATGTTTTTGTATACTCGCGTTCAGTGTTAACTTTGTTTGATTTTGCCCGATTTTATTTGGAAAAGGCCCTTCGCAAATTTGTCAAAAATTGTCATTTCTGAATATGTACGTGCAAAATGTAACACGGTTGTCCATCACAACAATATTATAGTGTTATGCGAACTACTGTTTGTTAAATATCGCCTGAAAATTATAAATTTGGTGAGTAGCTTTAGAAATGCCACTTTTTTCTTTCATGAGTCCTTTTTCGACTCTGATACTCTTTTTTATTTAAATTTGACTCTTCGAAATGTCAACTGAGTATGCAGGCAGGATTTTCTTGACTAGATTTGTCGGCTTTTTAACCAAAGACTTTATATGATGGCAATGATCTTTGTGTTTAAAACTAAGAACAACATGTGCCCTGAATATCTTCGATCCAGTATCCCTGCTGCAAGAAATATATCGTACAGTCTTCGAAATATCAGTGAGTTCAACATTCAAAGGACAAGAACGGTGCGAGCAAGAGCCAATATTCTTCACGCTGGACTTCAAACATTTAACAACCTACCTGTCAACATAAGAACAATTGATAATTTAACAAATTTCAAAACTGCTGGTTTTATGTATGTTAAAAATAATGTAAATTGATCTTGAGAAGCGAATTATCTTAGCTTAAATAAACAAATTTTAATAGATTTTTAATATGTAATAATGTAAAGAAATGGCTATTAAGCCAAATAAAGCTCACTAAACTAAACTAAAGCTTTCCCTTCATAAACGTCAACTGGAAAAACTACACACGTGACCAGTCTGAGCCAGTAGAAACTGAAATACATCTAGTAAGTCAGCTGTCGGACATACTAAACTACGAATCCGAACGTCCCAAATGTCGGCCAAGTTGCTGTCAGCGTTCATAGAAGTCTATCCTTCAAATTTGAAATTATTCTTTACGTGTGGATAGTAGTCTTTTAGGAATCACTGTATTTTTGTTCAAAACACTCATGAAAAATGAGCAATGTAGATTGGTTGCGGGAAAATAAAAAAATTTGAGCACTGTACAAATCAATTTAACTGTATTTATGAATTGAAGATTTGCTATTTGTTCTACCACAAAAGTATTATATTCAGTTAATCTAACAACTAATCTAAGAAAAACCTGCGTCTCAATTGATTTAAATATAGCTAAATTTACATTTACAGCAATTTTCCCGCGAATAAAAATTCACAGACTTTATTCACAATCCACAGAAAACCGTCGCGATCAAAAAACCCACGAATGAAAAATTCGTTCGAACTTAACCTTCTAGTTACAATGAAACTGATTCTTAAAAAAACTGCGACTTAAAAAAAGTTTTCATATGAATGAAATGTCGGAATCTACGAATATTCGCCTGTTCGCAATTCTCATATTCGCTCTCATGTGAAAAGTCCTTAACCTATAGCATTCAGTTATGTTATGTTATGTGGCAGCGGTTTGAATTTTTTGTACATGTAACACATATTTTTGCATGTCACACGGGCTCTAAATTGACATAACACAGGGTAATCCCTCTCGGTATATAGTCCTCCTTACAACGATGATCTTTTCAGAAGCTCTAAATAACACACAGCTATACTTTCTGGCCGTATAAAAATATTTCAATTTATTCACACAAACGCCTCTTATCTTTTCGTCACAAATATTCGTAATAAAATAACTTTTCGAATTTGTTCAACCAATCTCATTTAATAGATTCCCCCAGAAATGCCTGGTCCATATTGGTAACCACCACCGCCTGCGACTGGAATCGGAGTAGGCACACCTCCTAGTCCAACACCTCCTCCGACAATGCTGCTGCCCAGGTTGCTGTTATAGTAGCTTGATGGATATGAGTTGTAATACCCTTGACGAGAATAAGGGTAACCTAGTCTTGAACTACTGTAGCCACCTGGATATCCACCAGTATACCCAGCGTATCCACCAGTGTAACCATTGTATCCACTGTTGTACCCATTGTTATAATACGCGGGATTGTTGTATCCAGAAATTCCTACAAATATAATAGTAAAAGTTCAATGCTAATGCGGTTTTTGTGTAGTCACCTCCAAGCCCAGCTACTCTTGGTGGGGTATATGGGCTATAATAGCCGCTGTTGTAACCGCCGCCGATAGCGCCGGGATATCCAACACCTCCATTGTATCCAGAAAGGCCGTTATATCCAATGCCGCTATTATACCCCAAAGTTCCATCAACACCTAATCCACTGGTATATCCACCAAGACTATTATAGCCGATTCCGCGTTTCTCCTGTTTCTTCTCCCGATTCCCCGGAATAACTTCGACCTCAGTCGGTGATGATTCAGAGTCTAAAGCTAGTTCCTCCGTGCTCACGGCCGCAGCAACAATGAGTAGGCCAAAAATGATCTTCACAAAAAAAAAAGTACAAATGAGTCACGCTAGGATCAAATCCTATCCAAAGGATATTTAACTCACAAAGCACTTCATATTCGGTAAGTTTATGTAGGGGGATAGAAAATCACAAAACACAACTTCGTTCTAAGAGTAAATGTGTATCCAAGAGATTCGAATCGAAAACTGATGCTGTTAACATGTATCTAGCTTGCTTTTATACAACAACCACCCTAAAGCCAAGTCAACGCTATTAGCAAGCTCATTTCAAAGAATCGTTGGCTCTAACACATTAGTGTAAACGGAGAAAATTGCGTACGTAAAGTATCTTTGCAGATAGATACCTACGTATGTACGAGTACCTACATGAGAGCTAACTACATTTTGGCGGTCAAAACACACACCGAGATTACGCAAGGTAACAATGGTGCTCATTCAATATGAGATTTTTGCTTTTTTGGTTAACTGCGGGTACGTGTTGTTTTATATTTACAATGATTCCATTTGTAGGCGGACAGACTTACAAGTAAACATTGCAAAATGCTCAGAAGGTATTTCCGAGCCGCAGAAAGGAACAAGCGATCTTTATAATTGCTTTGTCAAGAGTCAGTATAACTACATTTTTGAATTTGATTCATAGGATGTAGAACTTTGGATTGGGTTGGTTGGATTTAGTCCAGTCTCATAAACAGAACGCGGTGACAAGTTGGTCAGTCATTTGCAATATATGATGGGTAAGTGAATACAATGCATTTATATATAACTATGGTAAGTTTTGTTTTGTACCGTTCTTTGATGGTAAATTGCGTTTTAAGAAAAACTATACTGTGGGGACTGTGCGCATCAGATTCATCTAGAACCCTTGAAGACTTCTCACAGCTGTATACCTCTGCATTGTACCTACTGCACTAAAATTGTGCAAACAATTTATGGGGAATAATGTATAGAAACTGAAAGACAACCGAAATATGTACATACAAATAGGTATATTAGGTAACGTAACGTGAAAAAAACTTTCGTCACTTTCCACTGAAGTCGATAAGTTTCATCTGTTTGTGTTCTTTAATGATCCTTTGATACACTTAATCGTACCAAGAATTTACCCAGCATATGAGAGATCGAGCGGCGAGCGGCTTTTAGCTTACGCTTTACGATCGCAACTCTAATGTGGCATTCGATTGGGCGCTCTCAGAGCACTTTTGATGCTCTCAGAGCAATTTTTATGTTCGTTTGGTACAGGAAAAAGCAATCTTTTTCAGATTTCAGAGCACTTTTGCGAATCTAGATTTTTTCTCAGATTTACCAATACAAGTGCGTTTGGGTTTGACAACTGATGGAGTATGTTTTACATTTTTAGTGATTTTTTTTCTCCAGCAAAGAAAGGCATTGCATCGGGTGAATCTATTTTTGTGAATTATTTATAAATCAAATATTTATAAATCAATCGGGACGGATATTTCTAATTTTTTAATACAAAATTTAACTAGTGAATGGAAATCGCTTAGAAAAGTGTCCAAGACTACCTACACATATTCATATCGCACAAATATCAACACAAAAAAGAGCAAGTGACGTTTTTATGTTCGATTAGGCACACGAAATCTGAAAACTGAGGGAAAATCTGAAGAAGCCCAAACGAATACCACATAATGGCCTACTAATGGTATCTCCTCAAATCAGTGTTGCCATTTTGACTACTTTCCAGTCAGATCTGACTGGATTGATACGCATTTAGCTGTGAGATTTTCTACAATCAAGCCGGTTGGTTATTTTAGCTGAGTTTTGTTTGACAGTTTTTTAAATGTTTCGTGTCATTTCCTTTCAAACAGAATTATATACATTTTAAGATTCAAGCTTCAAGGTAAGAAGAAAAGTTTAAATAAAAGAAAAACAGAGATTGGAAACATATCCCACCATTGATACAAGTTTGTTCTTCCCTTTGTTAACTTACAAATAATGCTGTTTCAACTTTGATATACCGTCCGAAGTTACAAAAAAATTTGGTGCTACCTACTATTACTTACAAAAGTGATGAAGATGATGAGGAGACAATTGAAGCACTCAAGGAAATTACTATGTAAAGTTAACTTATGACTTGAACTAATTTCATAAATTTACTCTTATTTTAAATATTATTTTTTTATGTATTTTGTTTTAACTAAACTTCACTTTAATACAATCCCGCCTGGTTCAAAGCTGGTTAAGTCCTTGATGGTTAGGTTACCATCGATTTAGGCTAACCAATGATTATTTTTTTTCACTTCGGTCACCAAACCACAGCTTTGCAACATATCGTTCCATTTTTCCAGTTTATCTGTCATTTCAGTCATTTTAGGTAATTTTTTTATTAATGCATTTATTTTTAGTTAAAAATAATACAGGAACTTAAGAATGGAACTTTGTTTTTGTGAGTCAATAAGGAATTTTTGGAAAACAAAACCGAAATAAATCCAAAATCAATAAACCATTAAAATTTGTTACAAATTAATAGGCCTCATTTTAATTTATTCAACAACAATCCAGATTTTCTTTATCTCTCAATATTTCCTCTAATACGGTGTGCTTTATTTCAATTTATGAGAGCTGTCATTGGCTAAAAATCCTTAGGTATTCTTCCTTGCATCCATTATTTGGTTAGAAACTTGTAGGTACTCTCACCTTCAATTGACTGGAGTGTAATGTATTATATATATGTGCCAGTTGAAAACGTCAAAGAATGTGAACGGTTTTATTAGTTTATTCCATCTTTCATTATATTCGTTCATTCTATTATTTGTATTTTTCTTTTTGTTTGCACACTTTTGTGTAGCAGATAAGTCAAAATGAATACCTACGGAGCCCTTAAAACTCATTAACCTCGATAAATCGGATGTTTATCGATTTCTCTGGTTTACTAAAAAAAAAAAAACACTGATTCTCTGGAACTGAACAAACACGTTAGCTGGTTACCATCCAAGATTGAACAAACTGGACCTCAGTATTTTTTTGTTTTTAAATAGGGTTTATTTATGATTTTTTTTTTTTTTTTTTTCTATTTATTGTTCTATTTTGGGTGGATTTTTTTATCCCATTTCGATGACTGTGTTTCTGAATGGATTTTATTTTTATTCACATTTTAGATTTTTTTTAAGATTTTAAAATGGCAACGCTGCCTCCAATAATCTGCTGCCCTCCAGAGGAAACATTTAAGATGATAATCTTGGCATAGAGACCTTCCAGCCATCCGCAAAGCCCAAAATTTTAAAACCCATTTGCTCAGTTTATAGGAGACACCAACTAAAAGGTTTTTTAATTCAGACGGGTCGATGTTGGTCGCATCTGTCTAATCTGGTAATTATTATTCAGTCAGTGTTGTCAAATCACCATGGCAAGTAACACGATTGAGCAACACGTCCAAATGATAAAACTTTATTCCAAAAAAATAATATTCGTTGTAGTTCAACCGCCCATTTTACGGCAAACGGCGGCAAACACTGAAGATTAAATAGCCGTGCGAAGCAAAGGGACAGCATTATGATTATGATGATTATGAGAATGATATGCATGTTTGTATTCTTACGGCCATATTATTCACTCGGGGTGTAACTCAAGTTTAAGTTAACTTTAATCCGCATTTTTTAAACCCGACATTTTAAATGTATGTCCATATTATACACTAAAAAACATGCATTGAACAATACGTTCGACGATTAGAACGTATTTTGTTTCCAGCGTCCTGAAAGTACTTTTTTATTTCCTGCTTCCTGCGAGGAAAAAATTTCAAAATTATGACCAACACAAAAACAGTGAATATTATGAAATTGAGTTTTAGCCCGAGTTAAAGTACCTAAACTGGTCTCAGGAGTGCAGCTTAAATTAAATAAGATTAAACGCTGTCAAGTTTAAAAAAACTGGGTTTATGTTTAGGTTTAACGACTGAATATTATAGATTTTATTAATTTTTTATTTATTTACTTTATTTTTTGCGTTAAACTCACTCAAATCCGGATGTAACCTTTAACCCGGATTAAAGGGTGTGAATAATATGGCCGTTAGTTGGCTTACGAAATTTCTCAAAAGGGCTTCCGAAAGTGATGAACGGATAATTATTTATAACTGATTGATGAATTGTTGGCTTAATCTACTGAACCTAGTTACAGCTCGCATTTTATACGTTCGGGAATACCACATTTTAACAGTACTTAATGCTATTATATGGTTAGTTATTATGTATATATTCTTAAAAAGCAATTAAAATGATTTTTTTTTAATAAGACTATTTAAAGGAGATGTTTTATATGTTTAATATACATATTAGGACAGACATGGTTGTGTATGCTTTGAATATCATCATCATATCATCATCATGAGTATTTTTTTCTTAAATAACTGAAGAAAAAATACTCAAAATATTTTTATTTTCCATCAAACAAATATACATTGTTAATTTTTCATAAATATTTTGAGCTTATTTCCAAAATACTATCCACAAGTAATTAATTTCAAATTTAACGGATAAAGTTCTTTGAACGCTGAATGCAGTGGCATATTTATGCAAGTTGCCAGAGTGTGTTGTTAATCCGGAATTTTTGATGTTACGTTATGTTTGACAATACAAAATTCTATGTCAAAATAATACTAACGCACGGGCACAGCATTTGCCACCAAATAAAAATATAGGTTGTATAGGCAAAACGCAAGTAAAGGAAAATCGTCCGAAGTTGGGGTTGGGGCAGCGTTGCCAAATCAATTTGGCGTTTGAGCTGCGTTTTTAAGATTTTCAGCGTTGTTTTTGACCGCTTGGGCACTAAAACTTACATTTTTTTAAAACAGCTCGAAAGTAGACACCAAAAAAGAATTAAAAAAACAGCAACAAAAAAATTGTATTCATATTCAGTCATATCGCAAGTGCAATGTAAAATAAAAAAAATTTGTGCGACTGTATCCAACAGTCCCGTAATGACCGTGCGTGCGGTATGTTTGTGGCTAAATACACGTCATTGAGAAAAGAGGGAATTGTAATAACCTAATAACCTTATTCTTGATATATTAGTTCATTTGAAGATTAAATTTATCTTGAGCTTCTGGAGTTGCAAAATTGATATTGAAGTCTCCGCTTATGATCATTGGTAACAAGTTAAATGACATCAACTGTTATACAGTAAATGAAATTGTCATTCGGCTTGCACTGCGTGTTGTAGAGGTGCTGGTCTACGACATTTTTGTTAGTTATTGTCCAGCTGTGATTTCTGCGTGCCTGGTAATTCACGAAAGATTTGGCACTGAATTTCCTCAAGAAGTCCGTCTCAGGGAAGAATTGTGAGACCATCAGATATGAAAAACATACTTTGATTCACATCAACAAAAAGCTGAAATTAATATGCCTCAGCTCATAAATGATAAAAACGTAAGCAATGTAAAAAAGGTATGCAATGATAAAACACCGTGACGCATTTCCGTTCCCGCAAGTTAAATGTGTGGAATTACTCCACCAGATTCCAACAACGTGCGCTTAGATGTTAACACATCAAATAAAAAATCAATAAAACTTAAAAACTAAAAAAAAAATATATTTTGTTTTTTAAATTGCCCCTGTGGTAAATGGCTGTAAGGTAGGCAAAAAGACGGCGCGCAGCGGCAGCGTTAAAGAAGCACTAAAATATTTTTTAAGCACTGAAAAAACGCCCAAGCGCTTAAGTCAACTTTTTCGGCACTGAAATGAAATTTTGGGCACCAGATTTAACGCTGAAAGCACTGACTTGGTAACGCTGGTTGGGGGTCTCAGTTAGCATTGACTGAGAACAAATACGCGTGCGTGACGGTGTAAATGAAGTGTTATCCAAAGTCGATACGCTGAGCCAATTACATAATTACTGGCGCTCATAATGGTAAAACTTTTGTTATCCTTAGTAGCAGCTACTAATTATAAGAAATTAATTAGAACTTGGACAACCTTATGTAGGTACAACAATCACGAAACGCCCTAAATATCATGCAATTACTAATCGATTAAAGAGGCAGATTGAATTAATTCTAACCATAATTGATTGCGTTTTTGAAAATGATTCATTCTGACATTAAATTAAATGTACGAAAAATATGTGGTCTGCCTGAAGGTTACTCGTTTTAGCACGCCATTATCTGTATCAACTATTCCCAATGCGTCATGTTGTTGTCGGAGATTTATTGAAGCAACAATCGAATTGTTTTTATAGAACTGAATATTTTTCTTATTTTTTTGTTGTAAATCCTTTAGCAACAATAAACACACGTAATACGGTAATAAATCTGAATCTTCTGTCCAGATGTTGTATTGCATATAGTATGTTCCCATAGCACCAGGAACCTAACCGCTTCGGAGACAATGCATCATAAACAATGGTTACATGTTAACCATAATGACGTAGATAAACATACGTGGGCCTGTAAGAAGTGAACAATGTAAATTTATGTTGCTCTCCACCGCATCTATTCATTCAGCGTTGCACGCCGGATCCAACCTTAACATTTGGTCTAGGTATACCAAAATAACTACAGAACCGCAGGAGAGTTATGCGGGACAAGTTCAAAACAACAAATTACATTTTCTAAGATTACATCAGTTTTTGTGGCTTTGGACTACGACCGTTGACGGTGACAACTTGGAGGCGGGCACGCGGTTTTATTTCAACTCGAAAGGGGAGGCTATCGAAATGGAAATGCATAAACTGCTAGCTAGCTCTATACAGCGCCTACGAATTTTATTATAAAAGTTGTGGTTTTCCAAGTAAAGCTTAATTATTGTGCGAAATATCCGTTTGGGGTCAATGGCAAGTACACGCCAGAAGTTTTTTTTGCTTTCTGTTTTATTCACAGCTCAGTGAACTTTATCAGAATAGAGTTATTGTTCTTAGACTCTAGATTCAATATGTACGTGAAACAGGTGTGGTGTGACTTAGCGCGGGTGTTAATTGTTGATGTATACAATTTGTGCTTTCAGAGAAGCACTAATGTGAAGACTATAAAAATTAGATTCGAATAAGAAATGGCATTTTGGCATCTTAGTGAAAACTTATGAGTAAGAAAACTAACAAGAGTGTTTGCACTGGTGGTGACTCTTGAATATTCTAATGTAGGTACATAAATGTGTGGATATGTTTAGTGCTCAGGCTTAAGGTAAATGTCTTATGATGTTGGATATTTCAGTATCGACTGGTATGAAGAAAACGTAGCATTTGCTTTCATCCGAAAGAGATGTCAAAATCGAAGAATTTTTGAGGCTTCATAAGAATGAAAACTGATTTGTGTTAGCTCGAAGTTTTGATGTTCGAAATGGGAAGTGGGGCGCCACTTATATTTTACCCAGGTCTGTATGATAAAACGAATCAAACAAAGCAATAGGTTAGTTAACCGTAACATTAGTGTCATATAAGAAGAAGAAAAAGCCAAGGGAACAGAATTTATATGATTGTATAGTATAGCGTGTTTTTTTTTTAGCTTCGATCTCAACAAAGCAAAGTAAGTAGGATTTTCAGCACGCAATTACAAAAACTATTGCGAGTCTCGAAGTGTCAAATGTAGCGTAGCTGTTGTAATTAGCGTGCTGAAAATCCTACTTTACTTTGCTTTGCTGAGATCGAAGCTAAAAAAAAAGACGACTTATAATAATGTTAAAAAAAATACTGAAAAGTTTATAATGTAGATGATAAAAGTATTGTAGTTAGAATTGAAAAATTATGTTTATCGAACGTATTTGGTAACAGCTGGAGAAGTTAAAGTAATAGGAATTGAGCGCTTTTTAGCAATATCACTACTCTCGCTATTATATATGTTTTATGTTATCCTACAAGTTTTTTTCGATGTTTGACCCACAAAAATTCAATCTGTGAAGGAATAGGCTTCGCGAAACACTCTATTGCAATCTATTGCAATAATGAAATCTAGTATTTTTCTGACCCTGGGCATTTGATATGCTATGCTATATGTGGTTTCCATTAGGGCAGATTTCAGATTCAGACGAGTTTTTTTGCTCTTGAAATAAGCTGGCTGTCAGATTTCATGTTCATATTTCATTTCATATTTTTTTCATAGTCAGAGCAATGTTGCGAATCTCGATTTCTAAGCGAGATTCACACCTACTTACACTAGCACCAAAACATTTGGCATCTGTCAACCTTAAAAGTGTGTTATTTTAAGTTTTCAAAGACTAAAATTCTGAGAAAAATAGAGAAAAATTTACATATGCAATGGATATTAACATATTTTGAATAAATTTTTATGAACACAAATTGAAAAATTTAAGAACAGCTGACTATTAAATCATACCTACCACCACAAAGGCATAGAAAGGAAAATCTCGTGTTTTGTTCTCGTGATGTTAATAAATATAGGTTAAGATGCAGAAAAACCAGCAAAATATGGATGCGATAAGTTCTCACCTTATATACCTACATAACGTTCGTGAGAAAATAAAATACCAGTATTATTAATTTTACTTGTCGAAATGTGTAATAATTAGCTAATTTGTTTTTAGATGAAAGCTTTGAAAGTTCTTGACTTTCAGGTTAGCATTCCAAATTAATTGGCATGTGCTTAGCAAGGGTAGGTACAATTTTCGACAACTGAAGAAGAAATTAAACATCACGAAGTTATTTGGCAAACAAAACTCATATTTACAGTTGCAAAAGGGGCTTGAACTCTTGTTTGTTTACTTTTGGACTCTCAGGGAAAAATTAGCAATTCAAATTTGTTTGACAGATTTTATAGGAATTGCAATTGCGAGACAAGTACGTACAGAGAACTGCTTCGCTCGAATTTTCAAACTTACCTACTTTAGCCAAGTAGGTAGGTTTTTATTTATATCGATGTGCTTTTACATATCTTTTTTTTATAGCTGTTGGTGATATTGCACTAGAACTGCAGCAATTCATTTATTGGTCAATGGAAAGCGACCTTTTAAAAAATGAGAGATGACTTACCTGCGATTCTCAATTTGCATACCTTTTCATATTGCATATTGCATTCTTTGCGAAAGTCCTAAAGGAAAGAGGTAGGTACCTACCTAAATTTTTTTAAATTTAACTGCGCAAAGAAATGGATCGTAGGTCACAGCCCACTTACAGATTCCACATTCACTCACTCATATTTTCAGATAACTGACAGAATCGTTGTCAGTTGTCACCCGCTGTCAAAAAATGTAAATATTACAGGTTATGTGACCAAAATTAAAAAGTAGTGATATAAAAGAAATTCAGTGACAAAATCACTATCAATACAATATTTGGTTTGTAAGCCATTTCGCAGCATGAGTTTCCCAACCAAGGACGAAAGAGCGAAATGCTGGAAAACTCGCGACGATTTTTGGGCCTGCCTGGACAAACATGCTCCTACGTACCAGTACACAAGTGGTAAAGATGTTCCCAAGGAATGCGCCGAACTAAGAAAACTGTATGAAAAATCATGCCCGAGTCAATGGGTTAAGCATTTTGATCGAAAACGAACCTACGAACAGTTCAAGGACAAAATTGCCAAGGGTTTTGAACCCCTTGACGAGAATAGCAAAGCAAATTGATATATTCCGGAGCCGTCATTAGAGTTAAGAATGCAAAATACAAGCTTTGTTGTAAAATACTTTTAATTTTAATAAATTAAAACACAATTTGTTATTTAATTTTGGTTTATGAGTCAATGTGTTAAATCTTTAGCCGTCAACGGTGTCTCCGATGGCATATCCACTGAAATTGAGACGATATGCTTTCCAGGTATCATAACATTGCCTAAAACCCTTGCATCTCTACCCTCTTCCAAGTATTCTGCACACATCGAGAGGACTACATTTGCGTCCTTGTCCGTGCAATTAAAGAAACCAATAAGTACTCGTCCGTCGGTGATTACTACACGAAATGTTTTCCCTAGCCACTTACGAAGGTTAGCTCTGCCTTCTGTGAGGACTTCCAAAGGTGCAGGTGCAGGGTGAATAAATTGCTGCAAGCAAAAGTAGAATGAGAAATGAAAATGTTGGTTATACTTCTGGGGACATACTTCTAAATGCAGAGGTTCTGGTGTGTATTCGGAACCGCTACTACTCATTTTTCTATTGAATATCAAAATCTATATCTGGGTAAAAATTATTTTAAATTGTTTATAACATTCTTATGTCAGAAAAAGGTTAAAATCGTGCTAAAATTAGTGTACTGAATTATATTGTTTTTTTAGATTTGTGTATTTTCGCAAGTGTCAGACTACCAATTGACATTCGGTAGTCGAGCTTTGGGCTTTCGGTCAATCAACGACAAATCTTGAAATGTAGATGGCACGTGTAGCATTATTGAGATGTCAAATGTCAGAAGCAGCTGACAACTGTTCATTTCAATTGTAGAGGTTCATCTCAGCCGTATATTTGCTATTTGCCCGTTTGCCGGTGATTAAGTCAGAACTAGGAAAACATGGATCAACCAGTGTTTGTTGTTTTAACAAGTAAATAATCAAAATCTTTCTTTGAATCTCTAAATTTGGACATTTATATAACATATTTTCTTTGCACAGTAAGCGACTCGTGTCACCAGAACAGTGCTACTGATAAAAGTGGTCCCCGATTAGTGGGACTAGTTAGGGACACCTTTGGTGACTGCCAAGTAATTGCTGAAATTCTTCCCGACGAACGCAGTGTCATTACCAGTAAACTAAAGGGATATACTCTGAAAGACGTGCAAGCTATATTTACAACAGGCGGCACGGGTTTTGCTGCAAGGGATGTCACTCCAGAAGCGACAAAGGATGTTATTACTAAAGAATGCCCGCAGCTGGTACTTGCTATGGCAATGGAGAGCTTTAAAAAAACCCAATTTGCTGCATTGTCTCGTGCTGTTGCTGGGATATGCGAGAACACGCTTATTGTCAATTTTCCAGGCAGTGAAAAAGCTGTAGTTGAGTGCTTCACCTCAATTCGTGGTGTATTGCCTCATGCTCTTCAACTGATAAGAAACGATATAAAGTTAGTTAGAAAAACTCACAGTGAAGTTCAAAGTTGTGTAGTCATGAATGTGGGACACGTCTGTCCGCATAAAACCGGAACCGGCGACCAAAATGATCGTAATTCACCATTTCCAATGTTACCCGTACATGAGGCTCTACAGATCATATTTCAAATTGTATCGGTTCAGCGAACAATTCCGAATATTCTATCGCAGTATGTAGCTCCGGTTGATATTCCACCATTTCGGGCGTCAATCAAAGATGGTTATGCAATGAGATCGACTGGATTCTCGGGAACGAAGAAGGTCATCGGTTATATAGCAGCTGGAGATGAGGTAATTAACATTTTTTCATTTCATTCTAGCAGACAATAAAAAATTACGGCAGATTTGTTAACAATCACAGATAAATCAAATTTAATTGAGAAATATTAGCCTACTTAAATAGGTTGCTACCTATCTATAAATTAGAAGAAGATTAATTAAAGGCGACGAGATAACAAATATGCGTTGCTTTTATCGACTCGATCGCAAGTATGTGTTGTAAGCTATTTGAAAGTTAAAGGCCACAGCCAACGCCTTCTTAGAGAAAGCCTAACTGAAGGAACGCGCTGTATAGCACGTTTTGGAGTCTGAGTTTCACAGTAAATCACACGAAGAGTGCATTGAACAGCCGTTCTAGAGGCACTCATCACTTTTGAATTATTTACATTTATGCCGGCTTCAAAATAGGGAGTTACAAGCGTTTGATATTTGATATCTTCATAAAAATTTCTACCAGCGATTTCCTTGAATTGTTTTCCTATTCATTCTTTTACATTCTTTCGAAAAAAGTTAAGAACTTACATTCATAGTGACGGGCAAACGCAATATGTTTATTCATAGTGCACGCACACACCCCATATACTGTTAGCAGTACACTTTTACTTTCAGTTTATTGTACTGATAACATAGAAATACGCATGATACCGTTGAAGTATCAATAGAAATTTGTGATAGATTCATTGATACCACAATGATTGTTTGTAGTGTTTGCGTGTTGAGACTTGAGAGGGACTGAACTAATTACCGCCAAAATTCGGGACTTACTTCTAGAGCATATCTTCCATTCCATTGAATGAAGAGAAAGAACGGCGGTTGTTTTGAACAGCAGTCATTGCCATTGCAGGAAGTGTTTGCGGTCTATAAAGCGGCTTGTAGTGAGAAAAGGTTATCGACAAAAGAACCTGAAGCCAAACTCTGTTAAATGCCTCTGAAATAATATATGACGAATAAGAAAGTTGCTTTCTGAATGGTTTTCCCCCTGTGGAAAAATACTGCTTCAAAAGGATAGGGGAAATACAGTCTGAACCTGAACCTAACCTTTGCAAAATGATGAACAGCAGTTTCCCCCTGTCTAAGGAGCTCAAAGCAGGAGTGATTTAATAAAATGTCAAAATGCATTCTATAAGATCAACTACCACTTGCTTTCTAGGCCCCCGGTTCTTTGAAATGTGCCAGAGTCCAGAACATGTCATATGTAAATGTCGGATAATCTCTATCTCTATCTCCATCAGCAAATGTATTTTTCCTTGAAATTCTTCTCCCTTCAACAGATATTGGACTATGAACTACAAGAAGATGAGTGTTACAAAATCAATACAGGAGCGCCACTCCCAAACCACGCAGACTGTGTCATTCAAGTAGAGGATACAAAACTCTTGCGTACAACAAAATTCGGATCAGAGGATCTGGTCGAAATACTTGCCGAGCCAAAAGCCAATCTTGACGTAAGGTAAGTTCCCATCTCCAAAGTTCGTGTATTAAAAGTACAAATACTGTAAAACATCAACTTTAGACCAATCGGAAGCGATATCAGGAAGGGCACTCAACTTTTTCCCAGTGCCGATCATTCAGAGGTTGTTATCAAGTCAATATTGGCATCTGTAGGCAAGACGATTCAGTTCAAGAAACCAAAAATAGCTGTACTTTCTACTGGCAGTGAATTACAAGCACCCAATGATGAGAACTCTGCAGGGAAAATTTACGATTCCAATACGATAATGCTCGAAGAGTTGCTGCAATACTTTGGCTTCGAGTGTATGATGAAGCGAGTCCTGAAAGATGAGTAAGCAAGAGTACAACTAAAGTAATGTTTCGCATGTAATATTTCTTGTTCCACTACCTAGTTTTGAATCACTGAAAGCGGCCGTTGGAGAAGTTTACCAGTCTGTGGATTTCGTTATTTGCAGTGGTGGTGTATCAATGGGCGATAAGGACTACATAAAACCGGTACTGGAGAATCTTGGATTTAAAATCTATTTTGGCCGCGTGAATATGAAACCAGGGTATTGAGTTCAACTCTGTTTTCAATAAGAAAGCAAATATTAGTTCAAATCTTTTTTACAGCAAGCCGATGACATTTGCGTCGAACGAGACTAAAGGCAAATACTTCTTCGGTCTGCCAGGAAATCCGGTGTCGGCGTTTGTGACATTTCATTTGTTTGCATTGCCAGCAATACGTTGGTCATCTGGCTGGGAGAGAGACAAGTGCGAGTTGGCCACTATACAAGTGATTGTGAGTACAAAAATGTTGTAATATAATAATTGTAAACGAGCTGTGGTGGTGCGTAGGATTCACTAGCTCGTTCGAATGGGCAAATAGCCTTGGTTTATATCGATTTGTAGAAAAAATGCGGCTATTTTTTCCAATCACTAACCATAATTATTTGTATTAATTATTTACAATCGCAGCTGGAAAACGACAGCAATGAGCTTGATTCAAGGCCAGAATATGTGCGTGCTTCCGTTACTAGCAAAAATGGCCGCCTCTATGCCTCAGTCAACGGAAATCAAGTACGATTTCATCAAAGTTGCTATTGCTTATAATATATAACTTAAACTTTTGCAGATAAGTAGCCGACTACAAAGCATTTTAGGTGCTGATGTTCTGGTTCATTACCCTGCTAAAACCTCTGAGAAAACTTTTGTCTCAGCTGGTGATGTTGTGAGAGCATCTGTACTGCGATATGATTTTATATCAAAGTATGAGTAGATGACATCTATGCAAGTTACTGAGTTACTCCTTAGCGTATTGTCTGGAGTAATTGTTGTTTTATACATTGTTTACACATTTCGTTTTTAAGCACACACAATTGTTACACCATTATATTCATAAAACCATTATTAGCACTATGGGGATTATAAAGAAAAGTATAATATCTGAATTTATATTTTTGCAAGTAAACTTAAAATAAATAAATATTATACTGGTCCTGGATAAATATTTATTTGCATGTAGTTCCGAAAAATCGGACGAACTAGTACGATAAGGTTCGTCTAATGTTCTCAAACATGCGGGAATGGCTCAACCTCTCGACCTCAGAAATAATGAGAGGAGTAACAAACAAACTGACTATACAAAATATGATTTCCAACTTCCGGAGTGGAGAGGAACCTTTAGAAGAAGAATGTTACAGAAGAAACATGATGATTTAGATGTATTGAAAATAGGCTCGTGTTACGGCTCATTGATTGGTCTACAGCAGTTGGTTAGTTGGACTAAATAGGTAGGGCACATTAAAAAAAACTTGATGTGATAAAAATAAGAGACATCTATTTTTGTAAGGGGGTAGGTGGAAAACACTTTCATGAAAGCTTTGGGTTAAGGAAAAAAAAAAGTTTCTGTAGATTAACACAAACGATGCATAACTGAACTCTGAGAAATAGTCCAAAAAGCTCTACCAAATTTACAGACGAACGCATTGGATTACTAATCATTCACTGGTCATTCGTGGAATTCCGGAACTCCAAGTCAAACCATAGGATAACTGTTGACGAACCTGGCAATTCCAGCCAACTGTCTTCAACGCAGCAAGCTGAAGACTGAACGAAAGAGGTTTGAGGTTCACTGACAGGCCGGAATGGAAGTCAGAACCAAAATGGTGCCCTGGTATCTGGGCTTTTGGCTTTTTCTTCGGTCACGTTTTAAGAACGAGAACTACCTTTGATTTGAGACAAGAACTACTTTTGATTTTAATTCATATTAACATATAAACGTAAATTAAAACTTATAACATAGAGTTGTTAAATCAAGCAATACAGTTGTAAGCATTTTTTTATAATTTGAATTTCATAAAATTGTAATGAGTATTTTTAGGAAATTTTAACCCCCTGATATAATCGATATCGGCCATTAACGAATAAAGGCCACGGCTAAAATTCTGTATTTTAATTTAACAATAACCAAACAAGGAGTACCTCAAGGCGGGGTAGGGGAGAGTGGGTATGTATGGGACACAGGAGGAATGGGACATAAGCATTTTCTTCAACGTCGTATACTTTTTCTCGTTCCTGTTGATCACAAATTTGCTCTTTAGTGTTTACCCACCGATCAACGAAGCAGGTCCTGTGCGCAGTTGAAATTACGCAGTGGAGAGCAAAAAAGGTAAATTTGTACATAAAAAGTAAAATAATTGGATGAAATTTGAGTGAAAAATAATAATTAATGAGTGAACATATTATACAAAAAGTGAATCAAATAGATATAAACATATGTCATGAAGTGAATTAATTCTAATTTTGTTTAGTCTGCGCCGTATTTTAAGAGATATTATGTTTGATCTCTTTGAAGTGCCCTACAGGATGATTGGGACACTTATATGCAGGAGGAATGGGACACCTGTCTGTGAACCGAACAGGGGTCAGGTTCTGGAATCTTTGTGGAAAGCGAGAACATTAGACTACACTACCCCTTAGGTAACCAAAGTACATTAGTGAAAGGTGTCTGTTTGGCAGTACAATGGACCAGTAGTTGTGTCTGAGTGCTCCATCGGATAGTAACACCCCCCGACAAAAAAAAAGCTTTTCCACATCAAAGTCTAAGCAAAGAACACTTAAAAATGTTCGCACGCAAAGTACATTAGAAATAAAGGTTTTAAGATAAAAAAACACACTTGTAATGTAAGGCGTCCCATTCCACCACATAGCTGTCCCATACCTCCTGCTTCCAGGAGGAATGGGACAAAGTTTGTTGGTGCATGGAATGGGTTTTAACTTTAATTCTGGTATACTTTTGGTTACTTTTATGTTTTGGATAGCTTGCCAAAATGTTATCGTATATTAAAAAAAATGTTTTGTGGAGATACCCACTCTCCCCTACTGTCCCCCCTTCTCTTCAACTATTATATCTAGCTACCAGCACCCCCGCCTGGTATAAACCTAATATTATAATGCAGACAAATTGCACGATTCTAGCATCAGGTACCAACAGGACCGCAATCTTAAACTTTCACCAGAAAAATCAACCGCAACACTGTTCATGTCGTGGACGAAGGAAGTAAGACTTAAGTTGAATATATAAATTGTCGAAAGGCGCATCCCTACCGTCGCACACCCCAAACTCCTGGGAGTCACATTCGACGACATGTTTAGCTTCTCGGCACACGCCACCAACATCAAAAATCGCCTCAGGTCCAAAAACAACATCATCAAATCACTCGCAGGAAGTTCGTGGGGCAAAGACAAAGAAACACTCCTCGCCACTTACAAAGCGATCGGTCGATCAGTTCTGAACTACGCAGCACCCATTTGGTCCCCACAATTAAACGATACGAACTGGAAGTACCTCCAAGTATGCCACAATACAGCCATGCGTATCATCACAGGTTATCATGGCAGTTGAAAGACCACCTTCACACAGAGACAGCGATGTTCCCGGTTCAAATTCACAACCACCTCACTCACCAACCACACATCAAACCAGAGCAGTACTACACTAGTCGGCATAAGTATTTTGACAAAATAAAAGTAGTGAATTTTTGCGTTTAACTTTTGAACGGCTTTGTAAAGAATTCCTCCTAATTTTTTCCTTTTTATATATAACTAATTCAAACCTAAAAATAAAAAAAACAAGATTTTTTCATAGCAACGGAAGAAGATATAAATTAATTTGTAATTTCATGTGTTGGCATAAGTATTTTGAGAAGAATATGAAACTAATAAAACATTGTTTAAACTTAACAAAAGTAAAGAAATGAAGACTAAGTTAGTAAAATGTATATCCTCTTTTGGCTTCAATAACTTTTTGAAGGCGCCTTGGTACCGAATCCACTAAATTTTGGAGAATCTCTGGAGATATCTCTTCCCAAAGAGAAGTGATCTCAGAAATTGTCTTCTCCCTTGTTTTATTTAACGAAACATCTTTTGCGTTTCAAAAGAGACCAGACGTTTTCTATAATATTTAAAGCCGGACTTTGAGGTGGCCAGTCCAGTGTTAACCCCAACATCTTTCAAAAATGTAGCAATCTTTCGCGCTTTGTGGCACGGGGCGTTATCCTGTTGCAGGATAAATCTTTCCCCAATAAGCTTTTCTCCAGAAGTAAAGGCGTTTTCATTTAGGATTATTAAACATTGGTTTTGGTTCATCGAGCCGGTGATAGGAACCAAGTCAACCAGTCCATTATACCCCACACATCCCCAGAACATGACAGAGCCTGGTCTGGCAAACGGGTCGTTTCGTTTGCCCTGACTTTGGCAATCTTACAAAAAAATTGTTTTTTGAAGAGTTATACTCAAAGGAGCTTTCATCTATCCATAGAACGCTTCTCCAAAACTCCTTTGGCCTGTGCATATGTTCTTTGCGAAGGCCAGTCTTTTAAGCTTGTTTGCCTTCGATATAATATGGGACGTCCTACTTAGCTTTAATTGTCTTAAAATCTCCTTCCTTCAAACGTCGTCGGACAGTGCACTCACTGATTTGGTTCTTGGCCGTCAAATTCCTTTGATCTGCAGCAGATTGCGGCTTCAGAAAAATGTTTTTCTTAAATTCCCGTAGAAGGACTCGTGCTCAAAAGTGCAAAAATATTTACTCAAAGGTTCCGTCAAAATACTTATGTCGCGCAAAAATTTGAAGTCTCCATGAATTCTTATCAGCAGAAAGAAAATGGAAAAGGTAAACGGTACAAAATTTGGCATGCATAGAGCTAAAAATATATTCTTTCTTTCGCGCATAATTTTCGCCCCGTTTTTTAACGATACTAAGCTAAGCTTCATTCAATAGCCAGAAAATGGTTTCGTCAAAATACTTATGCCGACTAGTGTACGTATAGGCAAAAACATCATTCACCAGAACGTTGTCTATAACACGATCGCAAGCTACAAAGTGAACCTGGTACTTGGCGGCAGACCCCCACCTATGGCTCCCGCAGAGAAACTACTCCCAAGATGAACGGGGATAACTCTGGCTCAACTTCGCTCGGGCTGGTCCCATTTACTAAACAATTACATGGCACGCCTTGACCCCAGCACTAAAAACAAATGTCCTAATTGCAACGAAAGCCCGCATGATGTATAGGTACAAAAATGTTTCAATTGTCCGGCCAAACCAACCACACGAACACCTTTAATGCTTGGGACGTACCTACCCAATCGAAGTGGCCCAATTCCTAGGACTAAAAATTAATGACGAACCGACGAATGACGCTGCTACAACAACAACAACGTTAGCGGATGGTATTTCCAATGCGCTAATGAACTTTGGAATCAAGACTCTGACGCCGCTTCTTGTTGCCCTCATTTTAGCAAGCTTCAAATCTGTATCAACATTCCCGTCCCCTGGTGTTTTGTTTGTACCAAAAACTGCCGGAAAATTTTTCAGATTCACACCACTAAGCTACACTCATTTAACAAAAAACAATTAGCATACGAGACTAGCAAATCTACGGTCCCGACACTTCTAGGCTTAATAAAGAAAATCTGTGGCTGGTGAGGCATGTTGGTTGAGGTCCAAGTTCGCATCTGACAGTAGCGTGCAGCACCGCCTATTGCTGTAAGTAGTCCTTTATCGGTCTGTTGACATTTAAGTTCGACATAATAACCTTTTCATCATTTTTATTTAATAACCAAACTTAATTTACAATCCGCATTGATCCAAAAGTTCCAACTCCTCTCCGAAATCAGATACTTACGCAGTATTTTCCAAGGGTGTTCCCAGTTCCCACGTAGCACTATCCACAAAAAAACAATTCCACATGATATTAGTTGTTTTATTTTTCTTCCAATAAACGGTAATTGTTTTTCTTTTTAAGAGTATTAATACAATAAAATATATTTACAAGTAATTTTTGGTGATAATATATACAAATCCAACAGACAATATTTAAAGATTTAGATAAAAAAAAATATATATTCGAAAACCAATTCAGACGGAAAGGTGTGCCAATTTTGTTGCAATCGCATTAGCCAATTGCCACCAGATGGCGCAGACTTTCCATCGAATTCTGTTTTTTCCTCAACAAGAAAAAGTCTAACTTCCATTAGACCTTCTGTACGGCCCCCATGTCCATTCTTAGACGAAATGATGACCTGCATGGCAACGTTATGTTATACTTGTTTTGTGGCACCGCTAACTGATATCTCTCGTGTGGCCTGATGTCCCAGAGAGCATGTTCGATGGCTGTTAAGGCACTGGACGTAAGCACTTCGGCTGAATATTGGGTAGGAGAACCCTCGCAGTCCGATATGACTTGGCAAAGAAAGAAAATTCAATTTTTATATTATTTTGCAGTACACTCTTTGTCCATACTTACCATGTGGTATTGGTGCCCGGAATAGGGAATCTGCTGGGACACCATTTGTGTCAAGAGCAACCACACTTATGCCATATGGTTGCAGCTCTTTGCGCAGCTCTTCTGCGCATTTATCTACAGCAACTCGAGACGCATTGAAGGCGACAAGCTCCTCGCCACCATTTCCAGCACCCAAGTAGATTAGACGACCTCGTGTCGGTCGAAGGAGACCGACAAACGACTTTGCTACCCTCAGTGATCCAAGGATGTTTGTCTTAAGCATTGTTTCCCATTGCTGAACGTCCTGACTTTCGATTCGTCCTCGGAATATACAGCCGCTGGTATTGATGACTGCACTGATGCCGCGTTCGCCGGCATTCAAATGGGATCCCATTGCATCAGTTGCTTCGCGGAGTACATCTTCGCGTGTCACATCCAATTGCATTGGTATAATTGATCCTTGTGTTGGTTCTGTGCTGCTCTCTTTCATTTTTATCCAATTTTTTAGCAACTTGGCTGGAATGGAGTCAACCGAGTCTTTCATACCAGCAAAAACGCGACAACCTCTGTTCGCCAAATGAGTGCACAGTTGAAGGCCCAGAGCGCTGTCGGCACATGTCACCAAAATGGTCCCGCTTTGCTGTTCGGACAAGTTCACTTGGGTACTGCGAACTTTGCATAGTAAATACAAAAGCAGGGCTCCTGCTATTGAGAACAACGCAAGGAGCTGGAAGGCTAAAACTAATGCTGTCATCGGTTCCATCATGGCATATCTGAAATAAATATAAAACGCATTTGGTTAGGTTTTAGTTTCTTAATGTAAGCAATTAATTGCGAATAATTTTTGTTTTTAATTCATATAGATATTAGGTGCTGGAGGCTGGACATTGGAAGATCATGTAGAATGCTATAAAAGTCCACTTAAAGTGAATGAAAAAGTTTTAATAATGAGAAAGATGATTCATGTTGTTTAATAGGTAATAGAGGAAAATCAATTTATGGGAATGGGAACTAAAACCGGAGTCTAAACTTTTAATATTTAAGCGATCAACACAAGTAAACGATCATTAAGGCTAAGTTCGAAAAGTGTCTAAAAAGTCAAAGCGGGCTTCTCGACGGTAATATTTCAATAAAATTATTTCCGAAATAAACACTGAAGATTAAAGGGATGCCCAATACTAAATAGCCGTGTGACTGAAATGGGCACCTAACAATTCGTGACACGTATTCAGACACGGTCAGAAATAGAAAAGTTTTCAAGTGATTGACAATTTAGACATCTGATTATTTGTGATCTCATTCTTACACCTTTTAGCACTGCCTGCGGACAAACGGTTCGCTCTGTCCCATTTCACGTATAAATGCAGTATAAAGAACTTTTTCAATTTTTTTTTTTTTTTTTTTCAATTCATTTTTATTCCAAGCAATGAGCATATAATTAAACAATCTACTGAAAAACTTAACAGATATTACAGCAATGGACATTTGGAATATAAGATACATCCTTTAGTTAAAAAACTAGTGACGGATGCATTAATTCAATTAAGAAATGTATAGCTAAGGTAAATACAATTGTTGTGGGGTGATTAAGATGATCTAAAACTGATAAAGTTATACCTACTTTTAAATTTAGTGCATAAGATAAAAAACCGAAATTTTCTTAAGTAGAAGTTATGCTATATAATTACTTTTATTATGTTGTTTATTTCATTGAAGTCAAACCTAAATAGCCACTTTTTAATTTCTCTGTTGAATGAATAGATTTTGTTTATGCTTCGAAGTTCGAAAGGTAGCTTGTTAAACAGTCTGGGTGCTACTGAAGTGTAAAAGTGCAAGAAGCGATGAGAATTGTGAGGTGGAATATTAGCAAGACATCGTTCAGTGCTGCGAAGTCCATAGGCAGTTAAATTCTGATTTAATAAATTCCCACTTCTTACGTAAAATATTTTTAAGACTTTGTAAAAATAAAGATGTTTCAGCGGAAGTATCTTTGATTTGCAGAACAAACAAAAACTATGTTCACGGCGTTGTTTTTTCCATATTAACCTTAATATATGTTTTTGAGATACGATTAGGGGTTGTAAATTATTACTGTAAGTACCACCCCAACATACGAGCCCATATTGCAACTTAGATTGTACCAAACTATAGTAAATTGTTTCTAAAAGTTTCTGGGAGCATAGTTTCCTTAGGTGATACAAAATATATGTTGCTTTTAAAAGATATTTTTTTAGTAAGGAAGTATGTATACTCCAGTTCATATTGTTGTCAATGGTTAAACCCAGATATTTAAAACTACTAACATTTTCAATTGAAAAACATTTCGATGAGCAGGTAAGGCTTTTCGAATTTGTGTTTAGTTGACCGTTATTTGCAACATAATTACTTTTACTAAAATACATTTTCTTACAATCGAAACTATGAAAGTTACAATTAGGAGAGTGCCTGTCTAGTGATGGTAAAATTAAACTAATTTAATCGACTTTTCAACTTTTTTGTAATTTTTTCATTTAACTACAAAGCAAAATGCCTTGGACACTCATTCATAGTTTACATTACAAAACTCACTACCAGCCATAAAGTCCAATTCTACATCTACATACCTAATCGATTTTTTAAATTTTACAGGAGACAAATAAAACTTACTGTGAAGGTAATTATTTGCGTATTTTGTAGTAATAAGCATATTTCGATTGGGATTTGCACCACAAATTATTTTAATTTATTCTATGAACGAAATGTTTACTAGATAAAAAGTTTTTGTTGCTTACAACATTTTTATGGTATAAAGATTATCGCTTGATACATAGGTTTTTGTCGCTTAGAATATTTTTGTGGTCTAAAGATTGTCGCTTGATACAAAAGTAAATGGCGCTTAAATCGTTGACATGGTAGGATTGAATACAAGATGCCAAAAAATTGTCGTTTAATTCCTTTTTATTTATTCAGTTTTTACTATAAACAAAGTTAAAATAGTTTTTTATCAAAAAAGTATTTGAGAAAATCTTCAAATAAACACACATATTTTTCCGATAAGTTGTCTTCTTCGTCAGTCTCTGGTAAAATATCTTGCTTCTCGCAAAGCAATAGTTTTAACTCCCTGCGTTGGAAAATATTTTAAAGATTCTTTTTCCCAGTCACGAAAATCATCTTTTGTTAATTTTATTTCCAAATAACGTTAATAATGTCTAGACAAAAATGTTTCAAGCGACTGCAAATGGAACAACTTTTCGGTGGCACTATGTTCTAAGCGACAATATCAGTTAAACTAAACGCCATGTGCAAAATTATTTTCTCGTGGGATGTGTCGCATATAGTACAATTGTTTTTTATATAATGGCGCTTAGCATACAAATTTTGGTGGTTACAACATACAACAGGGTATAACAAATATCTACCCAGCAAATTTGGCGGATACTACAATTTGTATTTCTCTCTAGTGTCGTTTGTATCAATGGTAGAAACGTCAAACCAAGATCAAAACGTGGTGCTTGGCACAATTTGTAAGGCATGCCAAAAAGTCATTTTCTGAAAAATTGTCGCTTAATACATTCTTCCGGGAAGGTATCGATCTCGATATTATTCCCCAGAACAACACTGAAAAAGGCACGCAAATAACTAAAGTGGATGGATATTTAAATTGGGGTGATAATACACTTCACATGCAAACAGGTGTTGTACAATGTGAGTACCTATTGATATAAATGAAACCACTTTCGACATCTCCCGCGACCTACAACTCCACATGTTACTGCATTTTTAATTAAAATGTATTGAACTTATGGTTACGATCAAGGGGACGAGAAACCCATTTACAAACAAGTATTTAATGAAACAACTCCTATCGAGTACGCAGGGGCGAGGGCTGTCCCACAAAAAATTCACATAAAACCAATCACTTTAAGAATTTAATAATTCAATTGAAGCATTCAACTTTAAGCAGAGTCAACGTTTTCCACTAAATTGTTTCTCGTATACGAAAAGGTGCCGATGCCGGACACGTATCTATTTAGAGTTCAATAAACACTTCCAATTCGACGTGCGTTCAAACGGAAGTCGTTAACAGTTTTATGCTCGCATTTCCTGTAAAACAAAAACCAATTGGAAGACAGGTTTAGTTATTGGTTAGGTTAGGTTATCCACCGATGAAAACAAACCTCTTTTATATGCAGAGTGCGGATAATTTATATGCGATGCAATTAATCTGCCAGCCATTTCTTGTAATACAGGTGCTCGCGCCTTTAACGTCACCTTGAATTTCACTTTCATAATTCAAACAGTTGAGCCCAACAACAAATTGCTACACTTACGGCTATTCATTAGATTTTCTTTTCATTTCTTTTGCGCACACATTAACATTGAAGATAATCGGTAGCTGAGCGAAATATCTGTATCTGTGTCTGAGGCGGCACACCGGCACAGACCTTCCACCAGATGCATGGGAATTTCATCTGTGGCTACACATCTGATTTTCCCATGCTGCAGGTGCATTGTGCGATCGGGTCTTTTTGTTTGAACAGCCACAGCAAAAAGGGTAATGCACTTGGAAGCGCCTCTTCATAATGCCTTTATGCATAATGAATTTATTCCCGATCTTGTGATAGATAAAGAGCTTTTGATGTTTTTGCTGTGTATTGTTTGAAACGAAGTTGATGCCCTTTTAAACAATGCAAAGATGCTAAGTGGTTATTTTGCAGATTGACATTGAATTTGAAGTAGGTTATGCGATTTATGAGAGATGCTAAAAAGATTTATTGCTAGCGTTGTGGCTATTTGCATCGCCATTGGGTAGATATGCAAAACAATAGCAGAGTTTCGGCAAATGATGTACCTATATGTATTTAAAAATAATTAGGTGCGACACTTCGAAAGCCTTGCCGGAAGAGATTAAACCAGTGACTAGAGGCGGTTGTTGGAATAGGAATTCAGGTACAAGCAAAGAATATAGAATTACCAAGAAGAATTATCTGACTTTGAAAATGAAATCGAACACGAAAAGCTCTTTTTTAAATAATGAAAAAAGAGCCGAATGAAAAATAATTGAGAGAAAAGCTCTTTCTCATACAACCTCGATGCTCGATCCACACATATACATAATTCCATACGCCATGGAAATCTCCAATATCCTCTGCATACCTACTGCGATGCGATTAAAAAAATATTGATCTTATCTATCTATATATCTATACCTAAATGAAAAGTGAAAAATGTATATAGTAATTCATCAATTGAGAACGGCTGGGCCGATTTGGACCAAATTTATTTTCAGTTGTTCGTAGTTGTCAGAAGGTTTTTACAACAGACAATTTTGCGAAAACCCTCTGGAAAAGTCGGGAAATAGGAAAAATCGAAAATTGTTTTTTTTTTTGTATGGAATTTTGTGTGCAATTGTTCCGAAATGGCTTTTCAAATGGAAAATAGAAAATTCTTAGTGGAAAAACCTTTATCGAAGCTCCTCGACACATGATTTGATGTAAAGGTGGAAAATTCGTTGTGAAGGAATATTTCGGATAATTGTGAAATTCATTTTGCGTCCACAAACATTTATCGACGCTCCTCGAATTAACGAAGCAAAATATAAAGTTAGAAAAAAATTAAATATTAGCGCATAGCAAAGCAGGCTGGGGTCCACTAGTTTGCTATAAAACTGCACTTGAAACAATCATTTGCAAAAGATTATTTTGAAACCAAAAATTGTTATTTGATCGTTTACCTAATATTATTTATCTATCAATATATTCACAGAGTGAAAAATTAGGGCAAATTCGATTTTTTTTTACATTATTTATTCTAATTTACATTTGGTTTGCCAAGGAGATCGATACCTCAACTATACAGAGGTACAGCTGGAAAGTTTGAAATAATTCATTCAATAACATGCAAAAAAATTAAAAATAGTAAAACTATTTGCACAGGGTTTCAAGGTAAGAGGCGTGAAACTGTTAAAGAAACAACAACATCCGAAAAATGTTGTACATAGGTAACTAAACTTAAGCAGAATTTGAGATAAGAGATCGTATTAAAAAAAATAAATAGTTGGCGCATATTAAAATAGAAGCTAAGCTATAAAGTGGTATCCTCTTTTCATGCAAACGGTTGGAGATTCCAAAAAAAAAAAAAAAAAAAAAACTTTAACAAAAAAAAAAAATTCAGTTTATTTAATAAATTCATAACGTTGCAAATTAGTTCTTCAGTGATTTTTATTGGCTTTTTGAAGCTACGCAACTAAAATCTTAGTTTTTTTCTTGCTCTTTGACTTTATTTCGTCAATTGCCCAGGAACATTTTTTTCTTAAGAGGACTAAGATCAAAAAGTCAACTAATTTTAACTTGTGTTCAAGGCAGGAGTCGTTGGAAAACCATTCAGGAGTTTCGTTCTTGCATTTTTTAATTATATTTTCCTTAATATTTTTAATTTCAGGACTAACTGAAAATATTGCATCAAATGACAAAATGTGTCTCTTACTTATTTCAAAAAATTCATCTGAAGGTGCATTTAGGTTTCCAAAATCCGTGTTCCGACTATAATTTTTTTGGAATAAGAAAAGTTCTGAAGGAGAGCTGATAACTTCATCTCTTTTCTTAATTCTGGAACTACATATTTCACAGTCTATTTTGGGTGCAACTTTAAAGGCAACGTAGCCTATAAAATACCTCATTGATACCAGATCAATGGTCATTTCCGAACTACAACTTTCAAAATCATCACCAACAAAAAAATCAGGGTATTGTTCTAAAACATCGAGGTCAGTCAATTCCTTGTCACATTGCTGCTCATGTTGAGTAGTTGGAATAGACATGGACACAGAATTATTTTCGTCGAATCCAACTACGTTTAGCATAGGGTCGTTGTCCTCTTCGCAATTGCTTAAGCAACTGGATTGGACTATATTAGTGGCCATAACTTTTGCAATTATTATATTGAATTCATATAAAGACGGATTTTGATTGTTTCCCCCTTTTTGTCTAATAACTGCAAACAAATTTTCAAGTGGATCTTGATTTAAGCGTTTGGTTAGTAGAAAAAATTCCTCAGAATCATCTTTAAATAATTCTTCAGTAAGTTGTAGCACTCCGTTTATTGTTTGTTCAATACCTTTCAAAAAATATACAGTTTTGGTTTTTTTAACTAAAGTAATTTCAGCGATATAGGTTTTGAAGGATTTTAGAAATTCATGTGCACAATTATTTTTTTTAAGAGCTGATCTATAAAAATTGTCCGAATTCAAAGAACCGCTATTCATACAATCAAAAAGGTGATCAATTTTGGCTATAAAATTTGCTGTAGAAAGTGCGACTTCTTTTGAGCAGTTCTTAAAACCACATCTTTCTATGATTGTAATAATAGCTGCCTTTACAGTTCTGCTAAAAACTTGTGTTGCAAATTTGACTCTCATTTTATCAAAATCAGTTGGAAATATATGCTGACTTGTAAGTTTCGGGCACATTTTCGTTTTTGTGTTCTGCTCCAACTGCCAAAGCTCCTTGACAACTTCAAAACTTACCAAGCCATCAGCGGTATTGAGATCGGACTTTATTAAACAATTACGTAGTGATTTAATGAGATGTGGAAAATCATATAAGCAGAAGATTTTTCTGTTATTAATTGAAAAGTATGGTTCCACATCCGAAACTCCTAACAGGCTATATGCTTTTCTGTTGGAAGACCCTTGATCACATACTATTGCTCGAATTGTGATTCCAATTTCGGAAAGAATTTTCACATTTTCCAAAATAATTTTTTTTAAATCATCACCTGATAAACCGTTTTGTGTTGCAAAGTAATTGAAAATAAGTTTCCAATTAGTAAATAGTCCTCTTACCATAAAAACACAAACCTGCTTACTAAAATTCCCATTTCGCTTGTAGCCCAAATCTTCAAACCCATCGATTAAATCTAATTTCGAGTTGTACCTCAATTCCCTTTTGATTGCAATTTCATCATATAGTAAAACAACGTGACCTTTATCCCTTTCATCCATAGATAAAATTCTGTTTCTTAATTCTTCAAAGGCGTTATTTATGAATCCTGGTTGAAGAAATTTAATAGGAGCCCATCGATGCAATGTGGATATATGAGGCATGTTCAAATTTAATTTATTTCTCAAAAATGAATAAGTTGATTGGGAAACATAAAAAATATTTTGTGCAAGCCATTTGACTTCTTGGCTGTATTCTTTAGGACGTGTACTCATGAGTAACTTGCAAAATATTTTAGATTCGTTACTTATATTCAGAGAGTTAATATAAGTTTTGATTGTGCTAACTGTATTTGTTCTCTTATTAGGACCCTTTTGTTCAAACTTTTTTTTTTCATTCAGAGCTGCCCTAAGATTCATTTTTAATTTTTTGTTTTGTTTTTCCAGAAAAATATTTTTTTTCTTGTAAAACGCATTTAGTTTATTGAATTTTTCACAATTTGTGCATACAACTTCTACAGAAGTTTCCGAAGAATTCCTTCTTCTTGGTAATTGTGCAAAGTTAACTAAATTAAGATCATCTGTTTCAAAGTGCTCGTCGACATAGATGTTTAGATTTATTGTCGGCACAGCTCCATTTTTCAATTTTTTTTTCCCTATGTCCTCCGAATGAAAGTGACGGTCACATATATATAATTTTTTTTCAAAGTTATTTTCAGAGAGAATCCACTAGCGGAAATTTAAATATTTTTGCTTCGGGATTCTGCCTTCGTGAGATATTACAATCAGTAATACAGCATTTTATGCCAGATCGTAAGCAATTCTTTCCATTCATTTTTTCGCAAGAAATTAATTTGCCACCACCATCTATCTGCATGTGCATCAACGAAACGAATGAAAAAATCGGCACTGTGCAGTGCAGAGGGATCGTTCTCGTTCTCCTTTCGTCAATTCTCGTCATCGTCGTCGATCCTCAAGAACCGGTTATGCGGTTGGCACATTTGCCGATGTGCGTGTACCTGGCTATAGGCATAGCGAGGTATCTTATTTAAGTCGTATTATCCTGTGGTTGACTCTTTCGCTGTGTGTGTTGTACTTTTCGTTGGGCGTTGACTGTTGTATGAAATTCTCTGAGCGCAAAATTAAAAAGTTCTGGATAAACCAAAGCAATAGCAAAAGCTGTGAGAGCGGGTACCAATATTGGAACCCGCCATACAAAATTTTTCAGTAAAGAAATTTGTATGAGATGCGTCTTCTTGGTAATTCTATATTCTTTGGTACAAGGTATTTTGTTTCTTGAGCAATAATCAATAGCCAATAATCGCCTACTAAATATGTAAGGCGACGCTTAAAAATGATTATTAGTAAGGGCCAATATCTTTTACAAGGTATTTAAATTGAGGGTTTTTATCAGAGCTAGTTTCGACCAACAAATGTGCAAAACTCGCCGACTTGTTTTATTTTTATTAAACAACATTACCTCCTTTGTAGTCCACCTCCACATTCCAAAAAACTGTTGTTATTGGCTAGAAGCTAAGCAAGTACTGCCCAACCCAGAGACAATACTGAGACCACCAACTTCGGCCGATTTTTCGTTACTTGCCTACAATCTATAATTTTTATGGGGTGGCAAATGCTAATTGTGTTAGCATGTTTCATAGAAATTCGTATTGACAAATGTCACGTAGGTAGGTAACTTAAAAAATTCCGGCTCACAAACACTTTAGCACCACTTCCGCGGCAAAGTTGCTATTAAATTTGAAATTATTCCTTTTGTGTGGATAGTATTTTTTTTTTTTGGAATAAGCGAACTTTTGCTCAAAATATTTATGTAAAATCAACAAACCAATCTATGTTGAGGGAAAGCAAAAACAATTTGCGCAATTTTTCTTCAGTTGTTATTTAAGGAAAATTTACTCATGAAATCGAATATTCATCAAAAGCGTAAAATACACAACCGCACGTTGGTCCTAATATGTTTCTAGTAGGTTTCTATATACAACGCCTCATTTAAATATATTTTTTAACCAAACAAATGATATTAGACGCTTTTAAAAAATATATAATTAGTAATTACTAACCAATAAAATTCAGTTATGTTAAAAATTAAAATGTGGTATTCCCAAACTCTATTTATTTATTTTATATTTTTTGTATGTTTTTGACATTTCACACGGATTTGAAATTGACATAACACCGACAGCGTTGCAGTTGAAAAATTTCAAAAAGAAGAAGAAAAGGGGTCCGTGCCGAAAAAGACATTTATTTTTAACAAAAAACAAATTTATTCATCACGAAATACTTCTGTACCTACATAATAGGGGTATTCACGATTCGATGCAACAGACCTAGTAAAATTGGGAAAATTTTTTTTTTTATCAGATCGTGAACACACTTTTTCTCATGTCTAGCAAAATTGAAACAAATGACAGTTCCAGTTGGACAATTGACATTTGTTTTGAAAAAAACTTTTACAATTTTTTGAAAGGGGAAAATTTGCTTTTAATTGCTTACTACGTTTTCCATTCTCTTTATTTTTTTCTGATAGCTACACACAGGAATCAAAAATTGGAATGAACTGTCAGCTTCATAAGGCTACTCTGTTGTATTTTTAGGTTGCAATAGGGTCAGGGTATAGATAAAGTGCAAAAGTGTTGCGAAATTTTATTCTGTATATTTTGTTGTTGTAGTGCGAAAAAAAGTTACACTTTCGCATTTTCGCAATGATACAAGACCAGTTGCATCGAATCGTGAATACCCCTAATGTTTGCATTCTTTTTCGTTTAATAAAGAATAAAATCTTTCTTAAACTGAAAAAGGGGCCACTTTGATCATTTTTCAAAAAGTGGGGGCCAAGGGTCCTGAGCTCCAAAAGGTTATATTTGGCCCTTAAAGGAAGGGCTCCTCGATTTGAAGTCAGAATCCACTAAAGAGGCACTCTTACAAGTGTAATTTGTGTATTTTCTTCAAGTCAGCGGACAGCTGCAGTAGATTATTTTTTAGCATTTTACCCATACTTTTGTGGATTTAATCAGAAGCAGTATTCTTGTTCCATTGGATTACATAATGAGTGGATCCCCGAGTGAAACCAATGGAAAACGACATAAGAAGGGACAAATGGACAAGACTGGAAAATTCATTGTTTTCAAAAACTGGTGATATAGTGTACATCGCTCATTTTGGCGTAGTACAATTTAATTTCTAGCCAGGCTAAAGCAAACACAACTGACAGTCAAAATTCGAGCAATAACGGCAATTTGATAATAATGTGAAAATTTCAAAGAAATGTCAGATAGATAATCACATCGCCCAAAGTTTCAATCGGGCATTCTTTAAAAATATTCCGGTCACTTCTGTCATTGAATTGACCTTGAAGTGCACTCTTTTTCAATGACATAAGTATAGAAAACATGGCAAGAGCACTTCTGGATTTTCTCTTTCTATATAGAAATTGTAATTCTTTTCTTCAATAATGTACCTATATTGCGACAGTGTCAAATAAGAAGAAGAAAAAAACAAGTGACACCTAACTGACAGAACAGATTTTATATAGTTGGACTATATACGGTATATATCATATATAAAGTGCTAACAAAAACAAGCTAAAAAGAAACCGGCCAAGTGCGAGTGTCACTAGCGCACCGAAGGTTCCGTATTTGGCTAAAGTCCAACACATCAGATATTATTTGAAATCTATAATATCATTCAATCTTTCCCCTCTTCATGAATTCATCACAATTTAGTTTAATTTAATTACTTAATATTTTTCCTCTCAAAAATTACTCGCACATGAATCTCATTTTCTAATTATTACGAGTACCCAACCCACGCCAATTTTCCATTCTGTATGCGACCTGTCCCAATTAAAAACTATTGACTAAAAATATATTACTTTTATTTTGTTCTGTACTCTCCAAAAAAATGTATTATACTCCCCAACGAAATTAGCAAGCGGGAACCCTGGTGGTATACCACCAGTGACTCTCTTCTGTCTTTGATGGGGTCAATTGTTCACAACTGCGTAGTAGAGATTAAAACTTATGAAAGCAACGTATTTTACATGGTAATATTATCTTTTTTGAAAATATCTTGTAAACTATTAACTTTTCGGCAAAACAGTATTCAGCACATTATATAGATAAGAACATGATCTACAAAAAAGGAATTTATGTATTTTTTTGTGAATCAAGAAATAAACCGTTTTTTGGGCGAATGAAAATATTTTTTTCACCAGATTACTAATTAATCCAAAACCAATCGATGTATTCCTTCCATTGGTATTTGTCGTTTAACTAGAGGTTATACCGGATGTCGTGTGTAAATTTTATCCTCCTATGTCAATCGGTTCTTGAGATAGACCTGGTAACAAAATTGGCTTAGTGGGTTCGGACAGACAGACAGACAGACAGACAGAGAGACATCCGAGCAAAACTAATAAGGTTACGTTTTTTTCCCTTTGGGTACGGAACCTTAAAAAGGATATTGGAATTGAAAAAAATAATTTTTACTACTCTGGCCATTATAAACCAGCTTTGAGATACTAAATGTTCTTTTGACGTTTGAACTAAATCGACAGCCCATCTAAAAGGATGGGCTTCGCGAAACACTCTCGGAAACGCTATTAAACACGTTTAAAAGTGACAGCCGTCAAAAGGTCAGTAAGAAAGTAAAAATCAGTAAAAGTTCCAAATATTGCATTGATAGAATGTTGATATTTTTATAGCGATGGCCAGCGAAATTCCGCCTTCCTATAAAACAATATGGCTTCCGGAAATGATGAACGGACAATTTTTTTTTTAGTAGGTATAACTGGTTGATGAATTGTTGGTTTAATTGACTGAAACCACCAACAACTCTCATTTCACATGTATTGAATCAGAAATAGAAATGTTTCCAAGTAATTGCAGAAATGTTGGTGGCCGGAAATTCTGTTTATTTCCGTTTTACGTATCTATAAATATGGCTAGAACATCCATGAAACTTTAGGCGGCTGATTTGTGATCTCATTCTTACGCCTTAAATAGCATTGACTACGAATAAAAGGATCTCTCTGTCCCGTTTCGTGCAAAAATGCGCGTGCGTGATGGTGTAGATTCAGTTTAATGAGAAACGATCTAAGCAAAGCGTAGTTGAATCGAATTAAGGAAAAGAATCATCCATGCATAAGTGAGCCACTCGAACGATAATTGCATTGTTAATTTAGTGCCGAAATGGAATAAGAAACGCACTTCAGTCCATACCATAAAGTCGACCAACGAAGGATAATGGTTTCGATGGTTGAGTCATATTTAAATTAGTTATCCGACTGGTTTTGTAATTTCAGACTGTAGAAAAACTAATTAACTTTATGTTCTCTGAGCAATGCTGTAAGTGCAGGGATTGTTTAAGAGCTGCCATCTTTTAATTTCGAATAACTTAAAAGGAATCTCTATTTAGAAAGTTGACTGTTGAATAGTTCCATTCCACTCTATTGATTTATAATGAATTCCGATAAATTTGATAAGTAGGTTCCTCCTTGTGCCGAAAGACCAAACTTGCAAAACTAATTGGTAGCTGGTGAAATCGGTCAATAAAAAAAGAGCTGCTGTAGAATATTGTTTATTTTTTATTTCTCTCTGTAACTATTTAATGCTGTTCAATTGGAAACGAAAGAAATATAATTTCTCAACTTTTTTTTTATAGGTACACTTTCGGTTTTCCGGCGACTGCCCACCGCCTACGCGAACATCTTAAACAATTTAACCGCCAGAGTGCTCGTTCGCTCGCTCATCCAAATCATCAAAGCACCATTTATATACCTACAGTGCGAGTTTATTATTTCGAATATCGACGAATTGCATTATTAATATCACGTTTAATTATTTGACTTTGGTAAGACTAATTAAGGCATAGCCACTGAAACAACAAAATATTAATTGAGGCTTCGTATTGCAATCACGTGCGATGGAGTAATGACGTTCGGCTTCGCTTGGTGGTCTTTATTGTTTCAGTATATCGGCATTCAGCTTGTTCTTCATTTAGCGTTGTGGTTTGGTTCCTGTGCGAGGTCTTGGCGTAGTTAAATTTATTATATTGGGGACTCTTAATGACCAATCAAAATGTAATGTGGGACACTTTCGGTTGGCTATGTTTGCAATTAGTTCAAACTGAAATTCGTTGACCTTGTCAAAGGTAAAAACAAAAGGGTAAAAAGTGGTTTGGGCGCATGTGCATTTTCGTTTTTACTCCACTGACAGATGGATATACCAGCAATTTTCTGTTTCACTTTTCACTTCCGTGGCTTTGGTTAATTTATTTTATTGCTTCGTTAACGCTTGGCTATTTAGTTTTTTTACCGGAACATAGCAGCACTATTGTTATGATACATTTGTGGTCACACGTAGTGGCCACAAGTTGTGCGTTGAGCGTTGAGGGAACGAACGCATTGGGTAAGAGGTGATATGTTGTACACTACCGGCAGCGGCAACAAGTGCAACAATAGCTTATGCAATGAAGTATACAAATCGAGTTCTTGTAATGCCACGGAAAAATTAACCGTTGTATTTCATAATTTGAAAACTTAATTATGACTCGATAAAATAAGGACGGTTGCAGTTTTTTTGGTTTGTTGTTTATTCAGCAGAGTATTTGATTTTATGGATTGGTGAAGCCATTACCGAACTGAGCGCGCCCAATTTAACCAGATCGTCTGTTATTCAATTTATGAATTCAGAATTCAAATTCTCCCAATAGAACCTCATCTGTATTCCACAAGCTAAATGTGACTCAGTTGTTGATGAATGATGAGTAATGGTTATTTGGTTTTTTAATCGAACTCGAACACTATATTTTTGTACATTCCTGGGGAGGAACTATAAATCCCAAACCTGATGTCGAGTGGAGGCAACTTAACCCGCGGTACTAATAATCATTTTTAGTCTCCACGCTAAATTTTTCGAACTCACAATAGCGAAGTTTTCCGTATAAAATTGCATATTGTGACATAGAAAATATTTAGTGTGAAGGTTAAATATGATTATTAGTAAGGCCGAATATCTTAAAATCTGTCAAATACCTACTGAATATGTGTGTAAATCCAGAAACGTCAAACATTTGCGTAGAGATGCGGCATCCTGCATATTTTTCGATGCTGATGCGATAGGTACACAGTTTATGCAGATGCGTTGCTGATTGAATTTGACGTTTGAGTTTTAGAACGCATTGCTCTAAATGTTTTTGTCGTAAAGACGATAAATTTTTTTTTAATATGTGTGAAGCAAGAAGGAAGCGGTCGAATCGCAATAAAAATTTATAAATTTTTCTGTCAAAAGTATATATGTACCTGATACAAATGATTATTTACTAACTTTTCTTTCTCTTCCGATATTTTTCTTACTTTTTTTGCCGGCGAATCAAGGTATTTCTGTTATGTTTTTTTCGATTGTTTGCGCATCAGCTTGATCAACTTTTCAATAATGAACAATTGACGTTTAAAGTGATGCCAATAGCTTGCATTAATGAACAGTTTGTAAAGCACATAGCATCACGATGCGAGTGATGCGTTACAGAATTTACACTATTGCCCTAATCCGGATTAGGTTGGTTGATGGGTGACAATAGTGACGGCTTATTTGGGCCTGCTTTTGAAATATTTGATTCATAGTGAGCTCTGATTAGATAAAAATATGGTTCAATTTTTCATTTCATGTATTCTTTTAGCATTTTAGGAACCACCTTTTTTCACCAAATACAAATTTTCAAAGTGACAAGTATACGTTTCGGGAAAGTGCAAAGGTTCTCCACAAATCAAATAAACTTTGCACAAAATCGTCTTATAAGCTACTTTCCCCACAAATATGAATCCGACATATTGATAGGTATATCCATACTAGATGACCTTAACATGCAAGAAAAGGAAAAGCTTAGGAATGCTTAAAATTAAGTTTCAATGGCAGAGGATGAACGTTTTCTTGATTAAAAAAAGAAACGAATAGGTACCTATCAGGTTGTAAGTGCCGTTTTCTACAACCTACGTTTTCTTAACATTTCCTTTTATGTTGCGCCAACCTGTATCCACTCTCAAAATTGTTTAAATAAACACACCTAATAATCTCTTTCTGCTTTTCTTGTTCCCTAGCGTTTTTGTTTATTAATCGTAAAAATTAGTGAACAAAGAACGGCTGATAACTATTAACGCGGATTAATAATATTTCAAATGCATTTGCTCGGACATATATAGAAAGAAAATGCGACTTTTCAAAAGAAAATAAAAACACCGAACGTAACATCGGTACAGCGATTCGCTTTTAATGCCTCTACTCCAAATCATTCATTTCCTCAACGAAACAAACACGCGGTGCACTGCACTTTCATATTGCACAAAGGCGGATATGGATTTACGTTTTCTTGCCCCGTGTCATTCGTAATGACCACTTGGCTTAACCACATATGGGCGAACGAACGAACGAACGTGTATAACCAATGCGGTTTCTCTCTACAAATTAAGCCCGCAACAATCAACGTTTTGATGAAAATGCGCTTCCACTCTCTGGTTAAGGAAAGGTTGCAGATGTAGTAGACACTCTATCCGTGTATAGCCGTAAGCCCGTAAGTGCAATTGTTTATATGTGCCAAATGATCTTACATGTTGCTGTTGCTGTCATAATTTAATCCCTGACGGATTCAAGGGAAAAGCGCTCAGTGCTTACGGTATTGGTCATCAGTTCAAGAACTACAGCTTAAGGCAGATAAAGTGAATTAATTTCCAACAATCTTTAGAGGTCTTTAATGATCTTCGTAACCATTCTCAGCGTCGATATTAAAATGTAATGGCTGGTCTTGCTAGATACACTTATCGTTTGAGTCTTCAAGATTCATGTTCGGAATTATTCGTCGGATGGGATCGCACTACCACACCAGCCAAAATGATCGTAACAATCATTGGATAGACGCATTTAAATCATACTTCAAACATTGAAGCCAGCATAATGTGCCTGAAATAATCTGTAGTAGGGACACAAGAAAATGAAGAAAGAAACCATCCAATAAGTCTATATTTTTCGAAGATGACCGCGATGAGCGCGAAAAAAAGTTAAACTCTATAAGCTTTGCAAAAATATGAATATACAGTCGAGACATGTTGATTAAATGGCCTAAGCCGAATGGAGCGAATATAAAGACTACTTCAGAGAAAAGTATCTTCGGTAGTCAACACCCAAGCTTGATACGTTAAAAAAGGCATCGGTTCCAAGACCTTACCCTCACGGATGCCAAAGCGCTTGCCTCAGACAGAGCCCAACTTTGATTGAAAAGTGCGTTGAAGATTTCGAGGTACTTAAGCCACTTCTATTCGAGCTAAACAGCAATCAACTGTCCGAAGAAAATTACCACTAATCAATGAGTGATCAGATGATACCACTGTGTTGGACTAGGTATCTAATTACTCACGTGCTAAATGTCAAAATAAGAAAAAAAAAAAAACGTATACAAGGCACTTGCTCTTCGCTGGATGATTTGGTAATCCTTGAGTTCTATCAAACTTAACTCCAGCGCGTACTATACATACAAGACTCTTGCACTGTTAAAGTAAGTGATTTGCATGGAAACTAATATGGTATTCGATTGGGTTTCTATAGATTTGCTCTCCGATTTCGGATTTCGTTTGTCTAATTGAACATAAAAACGTCACTTGCTCTTTTTTGTGTTGACATTCGTGCGTTTCGAATATGTGTATGTGTAGTCTTTAAGAGTTTTCAATGCTTTTTCCATTCACTGGTTAATATTATATTAAAACATTCGAAATGTGTGTCCCGATTGATTTCTAAATATTTTTCATATATAAATTATAAGAAAAGGTTCACCCGATGCAATGGCTTTCTTTACCTACCGTAGACAAAATTCACGAAAAAAATTCACCAGTTGTCAAACTCAAACGCACTTGTGTTGGTAAATCTGAAGCAAAACCGATAAAAATCGAGATTCGCAAAGGTGCTCTGAAATCTGAAAAAGTTTTTTTTTTTTGTACCAAACGAACATAAAAAGTGCGGAAAGTTCTCAATGTCAAGAAGGTACTTTACGAACATAGCCGTCCATGGTTCGATGGTTTGATCACGTAAATCGCATTCCTCAGCCATAATTCCAAGATGTGCCATGGAATCGATCGGTCATATCGGATAGACTTCCTCTGCATGGGTTGGTTGGATCAAGATCCAAGATCCCAATCAAAAACGATGATATTTTTCCTATTTTCGACAAAGCGACAACTCCCAACAGGTGCAAGTTTATTCAAATACTCAATATGCGGCAGAAGCATTCGTTTCTTGCAAGTGTTTATTTTATAAACTCCTAGTCTCATTGTTCGGTACTTAGGTAAGGAGGAGAGAAACTAATCAAATAAACTCCTTTACGCTTCGCGTCTCTCGTTGAACGTTCAGCTCCATGACTGGAGCCGTTACCTAATTTCTGAATACTTCATGGACAAGTACATTGAGTTTTTTTTTTATTATTTTATTTCGAGCCAACGCAAATTGCCCACAATTTGCATATCAATCATACTTCAGCTGCATACCTACCTTCGGTACCTGACCACGTTTGCCAAGTAAGCATAAAATTTCACTTTTGCTTTGGTCAGTGTAGTGTATTTACGAATGCGATGACTGCAAACGAACCATTACACTCGACCAATGCCGACTCTAATAAATTACTACTTTGCCCAATACGTAAGTTAAACATTTAGGTAGGTAAATTGGATGTTTTACGAACGGCTTTCACGGCTACGCGTTTTACTCGTCTTTTTGCTTGGGCTACCTTCGATTTGCTTTATACATGTTTGTCACACGAAAATGAATGTGGCGCGACAGCCAGACAGTTAGCCCAGTTTTGCTTTACTACAATGTACGACGCATGAATGTTGCTGAAGGCGCAGTTCACTTTGCACGCGCATGTAAAAAAGCAGACATGTCAGCGCACTTATCGGTAAAATCAAATCAAATTCCGTTCGATCAATCGACTTTATTGTTTTGCCTTTCATCTCTATACATAAATATACTAGCACGAGTAATCGAGTATGCCATTGTACGTGTACATTGTAAATGTTTGGAATAGCAATAACCATAAGGTTGGTGACTTTTTAAAATAATTCGCTATGCTTGCGGTTTTTTTCCACTACACCACCTCTCGTAAACATCGGAGAGTAGAACCGTCGTGAAAGAACTTCTCAATCAGCCGTTTGGACTAAACATAGCATTGTAGATCCCTTCCATTGGTGTCAAAACCTCAAACAAATCGAATTGTTGTAAGAAGCTAGGCCTAGGTTCCCTATACGGACCTGTTATTTATGCTTACCTTACAGTTAAAGAAAGGAGTTGAACTAATACCAATCCTTTGATTTGTCGAAAGTTTAGCCACGGGGTTTCATATATTTATATTTTCAAATGTTTTTCCTACACATCTTCGTTCAAAAAAAAAGCTAAATGTATTTTTTTATTATCAAATAGTACCTACCCGCACCGGGTACGAATAAAACGAAGAAGTTATTTTTGCTCGGAGAAAACCAAATCAATTGCTACGTTTCGTATGAATAAAAACTGATGTGAGGTAGCACCAACTTTTGACATATTCGAAAAGCGGCGCCACTTACCTTTTCCTCAGATTGGTTTGTAATAAACTTATGTGGTATTCGATTGGGCGCTCTCAGAGCACTTTTTTTGCTCTCAGGGCAATTTTTATGTTCGTTTGGTACAGGAAAAAGCAATCTTTTTCAGATTTCAGAGCACTTTTGCGAATCTAGATATTTTCTCAGATTTACCAATACAAGTGTGTTTGAGTTTGACAACTGATGGAGTTTGTTTACATTTTTAGTGATTTTTTTCTCCAGCAAAGAAAGGCATTGCATCGGGTGAATCTATTTGTGTAAATTATTTATGTATATATATTTAGAAATCAATCGGAACAGCTATTTCTAATGTTTTAATACAAAATTTAACTAGTGAATGGAAATCGCTTAGAAAAGTGTCGAAAACTACACATATTCAAATCGCACGAATATCAACACAAAAAAGAGCAAGAGCAAGTTTTATGTTCGATTAGCCACACGAAATCTGGAATCTGAGAGCAAATCTGAAGAAGCCCAAACGAATACCACATTAGCAATTGCTTCGAAAATCTAAGTCAGCCATATATTTTGCGAGTACTCTTTCTACATGAAACATCTAAGCATTAAGAACTTTCGATATTTTGTTTCATATTGTTAAGTTCCATTTTTTTTGTACAGGAATACGAACAAAACGCATTTATGACGTTTGTTCAAAGAGCTGACATTCTTTCGAGTCACGTTTAGTGGGAACTATTTGGCTTATATTTCTTTTAGATCAAACTGTTTAGACACAATCATTCACAGTTCTTCTTTAACTAATAAGCTGGGGTGTCAACAAAAATATTTCCAATTAGCCGATGAATGGACACAATTTCCGACACCTGAAGAAGAAATGAAACATCAATAAACTATTTGACAAGCAAAAATAATGTTTCCAGATGCAATGGGAGCTATAAATTGCATTCATATTTCTGAATTCTATCACTTGTAAAATTTTTGAATCTCAAGTAAAATTCAAGAATTTTTTAGGATCGGGTTTGACAGGAACTGAAAAGCAAGTACGTATGTACAGCGAAGAAAATGCTCGTATTTTAGTAAAGAAGGGGTTTCATTCATACCAATTCAAAGCAATTGCTAAGGGATTTGACTTAAGGCGATTTTCTTATTTAGCTCAGAGCAGAACCTGAACTGCTTTACAAAAAGTTTGTGTTTCTTATTTAGTTCAGGCTCAGAATTTACGTTTCGTTTTCGTTCGGAGTATGATCGGAGCGCGCTCTATGAGCTCAGAATATGTTGACTGAAGCTGAGTAAAAGGCTGATTGCGCACTTGAAGTCACATTTGACTGAAAAAAAACACAGGACAAACAAAAAGACACCAGAACGATCTGAGCACGTTCGGTTCAGCAAGCTATGAACTAAAAAAGAAAAACGCCTTTTGCTATAACCGAATTCTCATTTTCTGATTATGTTTTTTTTATTGGTAAAAAATATTTTTTTATGAAAATGATGTTTAAGTTTTGAGACAGATGTGAGCCATTTCTCATCGGCTCGGAGCAAAGCAAAAATAATTGAGACCAATTGTTTACTTCAGCACAACCCGGGTTCCATTTTAAAGGGAATATTGTAGTTAAGTAGTGTTGACATTTAATATTTTTTTTCAGCACATTTCGTACTAGAAGAGGGAAAATTCTCCTTTTCCCCTTTCATAAGATGTTTGATTAAAATCCCCCACAAAAAGCGGAACTCCCCACGAACTGGCAACATTGTTGTCAATTATGACGTCTTGTTAGTTGGCTCGAAAGCGGCATTCGGATCGGTATAGCGTTCCACATCGATAGTCTGTCAACAATCGATACTGAGTCTGAGGATGTTTTCATTAATAAATGGAAAAATTTAGAACCCCGTCTTTAGAAAACATATGCATAAGAAACTATATATACCTACTGTCGAAATTAGACTATCGATATTTAAGGAACACTAGATCGGTACTTATGTGGTAACACTACTATTTAACGGGAATCTATGTATAGTTTTCTGAAATGATCTCAATAACGAACGCGCCAAACCCTTTGTGCTCCTTGTTCATTGCAAAATATCACTTTCTAACTATTCAACTGTCTTTCTTTGGACCGTACTCTGTGTCGCTGCATAACCAATTCCATTAGCTATCTGACATGGTAATCAAATTGCATTCCATTTGTGTCACGAGCTACGCATATGACTGTAACCTCAAAAGTATTTCTCTGGCTAAGAAACAATGCAACGTTTCCCATGATCAACGTTTGGACAACAGATTTTGTAATCAGACCAAGTGTTGCAAATATGCACACGAGACAACAATACCTACAGTTTATCGCACTTAACTATAAACAAAATGTCGTCATGAAATTATGACAGAACCATAGCACTACAATAGGTAGGTTCCAGCCTTCATTATGTGGATAATATTGACATGCTACTCGTACGATATCCTAACTGGAAAAGGAAGTATTGTTTTTGCCACTTTGGCTTTATTTTTGCTGGTCCCATGTGTGTGCAACAGAAACAGAAAAAGTGTACAGAAATGGTCACAAGTTAATCGTCTGTAGAAGTAAATGGAATAATGCATTTGTCTTTCATTTGATGGTTACCTATGATTTTATAATAGAAAGCCTTTAGGGGTCGAAAATGATTTAGGCCCATGTTATTCACTCGAAGTTATACACAACTTTGGGATTGAATGTCTGCTGTTTCTGAAAAATCGTATTCTAGACGATAAGATTTTGAATCACTTCTTAGGAAAACTACATTAGGTACTTGTATGACATATACGATACCTATATCGATATCGCCATTCGCCAAGCCTTTTCATTTTGAGAGCAACTTTAGCCGGTTCAGTGTGCTTTTGTTCGTTGACTCGACTCCAGCATATAAAAAATGATTTTAAGTAGTGGGTGCAGCAAGTCCATTTTATTTTTTGGAACGAATGCTGAGGAGAAATAAAAACAAAGGTTTGATCTGGAATACATGTGATAGCATATCCACCAAGGTAATAAGCCAGGTAAGTATACTGTTAAAAGTCCTGGCGTTATATTTAATAACTCTGGGGTTGTATGTATATTAAAAAAAAAAATTATCTATTAAAATTTCTCCTAATACAAAAAAAAAATGGCCGAAATATTAAATTTTAATATAGATGGAGATGGGTTTCAATGCAAAAGTATTTAAATTAAAGATTTATTTATGTTGAAAATACATATTCGAATTAAATAAACTGCAGATCAATTATAATAGGTACTTCTTTTACAATAGGGTTTTTTTTTATTTTACCCACAAGATCTATAAAGATCATTGATTTCCATAGTTTACAACAACGGTTGGACCACGTATTATTGTTGTAAACCGTGGAAATCAATGATCTATATAGATCATGTGGGCATAATAAAAAAGGGTTAATATCTACATATTTTTCACTTGAAATACTTTGATTCAAAATTTTAAATTTTGTGATTAGGCTTCTAAGTATAATACGAAATTTGGAATCTTAAAAATAAAAGTACCTACCTATTAAATTAAAAGTTCAATAATAGTTTTGAGTGTTATTTTTGTCTGGAGAAAAGAAATAATAAATTCGATTACGAGAAAATGCCCGTAACAATACCTATAAATACATGAATTAATTTTTTTCTTTTTTAATATAATTTTACGACTTTCGATGATTAATTGAGGCAGAATAATAATATGGTATGTTCAAAAATGCCATATATTATAGAAATACTCTCGCTGTAACAGTTCTTAAAACTATCTAAAATTATAGCTCATCACGCATTCAAACTTCAACTAAATTATAGCATTTAAATACTTAATAAATGGTATTAATCAAAGCAATTGCTTGGCTCCTATTCCTGTCTCCTCGCAACTCATAATCGGTCACAAAATCAATGATCATAATAATGTGGGAACTTTCTTTCCATCTCACATTTACTACAAACAATTAGCGCTCGCAGTCGGGATGGTTCCAACACACATAATAATACATTAAACTGGGTGAGGTTGTAATCATCTGCTTCAGTTTTCTTATAAATTACGTTTAAACTTATGTATAGGTAGAAGGCGGCTGATGTGTGACTTAATTCACTCGGCGCGAATTCCGATCCCATTCTGTGTCAGGTTATGTCATACCAAAGTTAACCGTGATTACTGAAGGTTCAGTACGACAATTGTATTTTGCTGTTTTTCCAACATTTCTTTTCGACTGCCTTCGCATTGAGTCAAGATATTACAAGAAATGCCTCACAAATAAATTTGCCATACTACGAGTATTTGCCGTACTCGTATAGCGAGCAGCATTACCAGGCATATTGAGTTCACGATGTGGCGAAGATGACTGCGGTGATCAATAAAGAGTGAACAGTGCTGTCGTTTCTGCTTATGTAAATGAGAAGCGTGGAAACATTTTTTTTTCTATTGAACGTATTAGCTAGCATTTACTAGTATCTGCGGTTTGATCATGCGATGCGTTGTGTAGTTATAGCTACATCTATTTGCAATTAGCGAGAGTCACAGGTAGCAAATGACTGCATCTGTTGGAATTGGAATGCGATGACACAATGCACATCTTGACATTTTGCGCACATTTTTTGAAATCGATACGATGAGTTTTATTGAAAGCGGAATCTCTGAAATAGGAGCAGATGTGCTGTGCATTGTAGCAGGCTATTTATATTTTAGTTATAGACAGGTGTTATTGGCCACTTGAAGAGTCCTACACGTTCCTGATTGACAGCAATAGCCGTGTTTTATTATCAGCCATGATCTATATAGATCATCGATTTACATGCACTTACAACAACAGCATATGATCCTGCTTCTCATCGAGATCATGAACCATGATCTGAAAATTATTTCTACTATTGCTCGCAGCGCTGTTTGGCGCTGTTTGTTTCTTTCTTGAATGTTGGTGTGCCTGTAAAAGATAGTCAGTCACGTTGCCAGACTAAAAAATTCAATACTCTTCATAGCACAAAAAATCAATAAGCATTTTTTTACATCCAATAAATTTCGCGCCCTTGGAGATTTTGCTTTTTAATTCTGTAAAGGTATGACAAGCCCAGCGAAATATTCCATAATTTTTTAAGTAAATGTTTAACAAAAAATGTTTATGAAATGTGTCGCTGTCGCAGTTCGTAAATAATTATTGTTTCACAAGTTTTCCGGCAGAAAGGTGATAGTTGTTTTTTGTTTTTACATACAGTACAAATCAGGTACAAATGTCCAGAAAATCTCGGAATATCTAATGAAAAATGTAAACTAGCAGGCTGTTTTATAACTGCAACTGTTTTCGGCGAGTTTTTTTTGGACAAATAGCTTTAAATTTACGTGAAGTGACGATTTTATTTTAACAATCAAACGTATTTTGTGTGTGTTCAGGGAGAGAACTATGGTATTATTATGAAAAGTATAATGCTTTGACTAAGAATTATTCCAATCTAAACGGACCAGATGTGTAAACTGCGGTTTTCATTATATTTCGAACTGATTGTAAACACTTTAAATAAGTTCTTAAAAAACTCTCACCTTCAAAAATGAAAAATGATTAATTTGACTGATATGGCAACACCCCCGACAAGCAACTGAAATGTCGTTGTACAGAATGTTTGCAATATGGCTGGTAGCATGGTCGTCTTTTGAAAGCAACTGTTGCCACAACTCGTCTATGATCCGTATTGTTTTATTTTCGTGATCTGATTCGGATCAGATCACGCTGATAATAAAACACGGCTAATGTAACCAATGTTGGTAAACATTTACCGAGAGATATTTAAGGTTATTTATAGTGTACTGACTTGCGAAGTAAATACAGCGGTTTGTAAGTGTCAAAGAATGTCAAGTTGTCGGTAGAATAGGTTCGGGGCTCTGTTGAAAAAATAAGCGATTTTCCATTGCGTCGCAGCACGCCCTACTGTTTGCGATACAATCAATTTTGTGGGGAAAACGTTAGATTTAAGGAAATGTTCTTGAACCCCAAGATTGTGTGACCTTAAATACGATGGATCATGGATGACATAGAAAGCAACATTCGTTGTGTTATATCTCATGTGATCTACAAACTAACTCCCATATTGGCGAAGTTGCCTATGGGAATGACCTAACTCTCTGCTTATGACGGGACATTTTTTTACCACATAATAAAATTAAATATGGACAGAGTCTGACACGTAGATCGACAGTAAACCCGCAAAATAATTCTCTTTATAACAAGAAAATGACAGTTCTGGAAATAAGACTGCCTACTATTCAACGGAGTCTAACAACTGCTGATGGCGCTGAAAATTTACCCAGCCTCCGCAGGAACGAAAATTTAAAATTAAATCTCAACTTGAAGTATAAAGAGCAAAGAAAGCATTAATAGCATTAAAAACAAGCATCAAATTCAATAGAACAGCGGCTCCCAATCTTTTTTAATCGCGGAGCACTTTTTAGTTGAAAAATTCCTCGTGGAGCACTTCGAACTCGAGATTTTAATCAATTCTGATATTACGATGATAGAGGAACTCAAAAAAGTGGGTCGCAAAATTCGATTACGTTCAAACCTCGGATTTGGAGTTTTTGGGCGTACAGTTCGGGAGGTGTTTTTTTTTTTGGAAGTTAACCTCAATATTAATGGTACTTCCCATATAAAATGTTCGTAGGTACCAGTTTGATTTGATCGAAAACGGCTCTAACGATTTCAACCAAAATTTATATATTTAAGCTAAGGTAGGTGAGGTTACCAGGACTGCGTACCCAGTTTTTGGCTAAAAATTCGAACAACGGTACTTTTGAAATTTCGAAATATCTCGAAAACGATTGGAGCAAAAATTAATTTCTAAGATAACGTGGTCATTTAAAACTTAATAGCAAACTCAGTTTTTCTCTATATTATCGTGCAAACATTTTTGAAAAAAAGTACTTTTTTTCAGTTTGCCGGAAAACGGCGATTTTGACCAAGAGTCAGATGGATGTTTTCAAAACTATTGTGTCCCCTATTTTCGATTTGCTGAACACTCTGAAAGTCCGTCAGATTCGAACTAAACGAGAAAGTTTCGTGCGACCCAGTCGTACACTTTATTTTTTATTAAATTCAAGTAAAACAAGTAGGCAACTTCAACGAAGAAATACGGCAGAAAGACAGCAATATTTTCACTACCTAAGCAGAGAAACGTCATCCCAGTACGAATTTCAGTTAGCGTTAGCGGATATGGTTGTCTCTGGAAACGTCCCTTTCAAAATTTTCATTTGTCATACATAATGATGATGTTATCTTCCAATGCCACATTTTTTTACAGGAATTTTTTTTTTATTTTATTTGTATGTATTGATTTCTTTTAAATGAGCATTTTAAATTCGATTGCTGCGATCAAAATTTACTAGTCACTACTCACTAGAATTTTGTTATTTTTTATTTCTTTTAATTTTCCGCGGAGCACACTTTTAAGAAATGCTGCTGCTGTTGGGGCCTTTTTTTGAAAATAGTTCCCAAATCGGGGGGTTGTTCAGAGTTATCTGGGATGAAACATTTTGAACGCCTGGCACCGCTGCAGTAGATTAACCAGTAATACAGGTGGTAAACTAGGGCCTAGTCTGTATCACCATCCCGGAAGCACAACCTAACTTGGATAGCGCTTTACTTCCTGTCATCGTTTCGTTCCTTGCGACATATTCCGCGTTCCATATTTAGTTCTAATAATTAAATAGAAATGCATCGCACTAGTGTTAAACTGTATGTAAACAAAACTGAGATCGCATAAGCTGCGCTAAGTTCTATAACAATTCCCTACAGGTTTCAATATGAATAAATATCAACTCAATTTTGACGTGGCCTGATCTATCTGTCAATGGAAGGCTTGTGTTGCATTTTACTTGATATAGGTGGAAGGAAACCATTTCCTGTCAACTGCTTACCTTCTGCCACTGCCTGTTAATCAAGTCGGCTAACGAACTCAGAGTCACAATTTAAAATTAAAGCGAAATTTCACAAATTTCTAAAAGCAAACAACATTATAATAGAAGTAATGAAAAAATATGCAAGAAATACCGACCGAATTTATATACGTACCTAGTTATGATGATGACACCAGTAGAACACGGTGTCCTTTAATTAAGGGTATCATCAAGTACACGTACCCAGTTTGTAAGTGGGTTTTATATTCAACAGAGTTTCGAATGAAAAGTGTCATTTATATACATAGCTCCGAAGGTGTTTCCGCGAAAAAGAAAATCTCGAAAAACCTCTCAAGTACATTAGTATGTTGTATGTAAATAAGGAACAAGCTCGGTTTTATTATCTAGAACTCACAACAGCGTCATATTCATATTTCAACGATAATTTTCAAGTTTAAATGCGGTCATTGATGGCACAAGCCGAAGTCCCAAACCCGCTTGTCGATGCGGAATCGAATAAAGGTCGCATCTCTTCATCGTGTTTGTGTTGTTTTTCTTCTTTTCGTTGCTCCCACCTCACGTTCAGAATCGGAATTCCGAAGCAGAAGATACAACATACGATACAAAACCAAAACCAGTTACCCTATGCTTCTTTCTGAGACATGTTATTGTTGTTTTCGATGGAATGGGTGTGTGGCTGTGTGGGCTTAACAAATTTTCACTTTGCCCCAAGCCCCCAACGACAGACCGATACACAAAGTTATAGTTCTGTTTAACGCTTGCTGGATTCTGGATAGTCTTCCTCGTTCATTTAAGATAACAGTCTGAAGAGATTTCTGAGAGAAAAATGAGTTTATTTACCAATTTTCAAGTGGTGCAGGAACCTACTTCGTTAATTTGCGTACTCAGCTACTCAGTTAAGGGTTATGAATAGAAGCCATTGATGAACAAGTTTTGGCCCATAAACAATTATTGCTTATAGTGGAGTGCTCTGTTCAGTATGCTTAAACATGTACGTGACCTCATTGACCAAGATGAGTAACATTTTGCAAATTTTCTTTTGATTTTAGTCGAGCAAACAAGAATTTGTTCAAGTGCCTCTAATAGAAGTTATCGACCCGAATGTGGGCCGACGCAGAACATGAGCGCAAAATTCATGTGACAAGGGAATAGGCTTCGTCTTTGAAACACGAGTTCGCTGACAAATGGGCCATACAATTCGATGTCAAAAGAATCTAAAGAATTTTGCATTTTGATTCATTCTTACTGTTTATGAGTGACATGATATCTTTATCTTTATGACCCTAATAGAGTTGTGTCTTTAACGATATCCTTCGATATCTTGACTATTTGGAGAAACGATAAGCGCACTTAGTCTGACTAAATGAGCCTATCAACACTTGTAATAAATATGACTAGAAATAAGTATAAGCCTTCACTCGCACCTGAGAAACAGGAGGCAGTTGTGAAGGACAAGTTCTTCCATAAAGAATGAAGGCAAGTCTATTGAGGTGATCGGCTCTAATGCGGGTCAGAATTTTCAACAAGAAGATATGTGTCTCATCATGGCTCCAGGCTCCTTCGAAATGGGGATATTTTATATTGTAAACAGCCTCGCATAAGTCCTTCTTTTGTATATGCCCTGTATTTACTCTTCAAGGGTCACTTGTGTAGTGTGTTTCGGTAGGACCTCTATATCTCTTCATCTTCCACCGCCCACTCAAGGGCAATCCACACATCAGAAGACTGTCTGATAGCACGTCTTTGTATCGTAATTTTATCTGACGAATCCGACAAAGCATATAGACTTGATCAGTTCCGAGAAGTAGATACTGTGCTTTAGACATACGATCTCATCAGCAATACAACGAAGGAATCTCAAAACAAATAGACTAGTGACATGTACGGATATGTATACTTGAAGTCTAAGGCTCCTAAGAAGGCCACGTTTAGTTAAAAAAAAAACTGGCGCAGCAATTGAAGGCCTTTTCAAACGGCTATACCGAAACCAACGGCAGCGTTTTTTGAGCTTAAGATTTTTTTAAAAGGAGCGGAACTTTGCGAACTGGCTTGAGCTTTGAAAACGCGATCGAACGACAGATCAATACGCAAACAGCTACTGAAAAAGCAACGAGATGGAGGAGATCAGTTAACGACAATAAAATAATGTTTGATAGCAGAAAATAAGGACATTCTGACGGTCGGTAAAGTTGGAACCATTTTAACATCAGTTTTCAAAACAGGTAAATTAAAATCGTTTTCCTCGAAAACACCTAGAAAACGACTTAAAACAGTTGGGTTGTTGAAACAAACACAGCATTTGCAATATTCAGCAGAATAGCTGACCGAACAAATATCACAAATCACAACTTAAGATCATTTTCCACACTTAATTGATGGGGAAATATTATTTTTAAATGGCCTGAATTAATTTTTAGTTATTAATCAATGCGATCGAAATTTGTAAACAAAATAGTTTGCACAGAAGTTTCACGACTAGTATCTCACAGCTGATAGAAAAGTCAAACGAAAACTAGTTGGTGTTTGGCGTGAATGGATCGACTAGTTTTCGACGAAAACGCGGTTTTTCGTGTGGTGTGCATAGGGTATTGTACTGCATTCTATCCATTCCCATCTCGACTCAAAAGCCTGCCTCATATTTACTGGCATTGATTGCACCCTACACTTGCACTTTGATTAAGCTCCACCTGAGGCGCTTTCCACTCATTCGTATTAAAGATTGATGAAACCAGTCTCTTGTTATAATTCAAAGATTAGTCTCAACTACGGATGTGCACTACCTACAATAGCAGACGGTGGTGAGGTTTCGTAGCAAAGATCTCGGCTTACCCAATGCCTCGAAAATTAACGCATAATATTCGTGTGAATAGCAGATAAGACCGGCGGCGCGGTGTTGGGCCGTGCAAGGTGCGCACTGTTAGAGGAATATCTCTCCAAACGCATCAGTTTCCATGAGAAACGCAGTGAGCAGAGACCTATGCTTTTAATGCTCAAACCCATTGGGCACGATGATTGATTTGATTGATTCGTTCAATTTGCATACTGATTTCATTTTCAAATAAACTAACACATTGTAGTAAGTAGTAACCGCTGGCAATGTGGAATGTGAGATGTGACGTAATAAACTTTTTGTTTCTTTTACACTGATTTTTCAAAATAATCAAAACGGGGGAAAATTAGAGAGAAAAATAAATAATAAAATAAATAATTATAAGACATTTTAAAGACTTTCCTGTATACCACTTTTTTGGAAATTTTTAATTACGTAATCTGTCATTTTTCTTACACTAGAGTTCGTCCAGTGGTACAAATTCTACCATAACAGTACCTGGCTTATAGGCAACATATTGGAAAACAAACTATACACAAATCATTGCATCTCTGCACAATCTTCCCAACAAAAAAAATCAAGCGTTCGTTTACCAATAAACACACATAGTTGCAAGAATATCGCTATTTGTAGGCTTAAATGTTAATTTTGGGACTTAGCTAAATAAAAATCCTGCTCTCTCGTCATTTTGAGGAGAAGTGTTGCCCTTTGCCCAACAATCTAAAATGACGGTATTCAATTTCGTAATGGGAGCGAATTTAAATATCTACCCGTTGCCCCAGGCTGAGAGTTTATAATTATAAATTTATTTTAGTAAATTGTTAATGTTTTCTGATTTTATTCGTTGGAATACAACAATGGAAGTTAGTCAGTTGAAAAATATTGCATTGTTTAAACATATAAAAATATATAATTATCTTTGTGGGTTGGGTACACATATATTTATTTATTTCAACGCACTTTGGATTTAATGAAATGGTTAATGATTTTCTCTGATTTATCTTGTTTAGTCGCTAGTGCTTGATTGGTTGTCATTCCAAAAGTTTGAAAGCAACGAATCATACTAAAAAGTCAATTTGATATAAGTTTGGGATATTTCCTATATAATTGTCAGCACTCAGCACAACACTCGAAATAAGAAATTTAGGAAATTCAGGAGAAAAAACATGTATATAGTGTGAATTGATAGAGGAGGAAATATGACAGCATAAATGTGCGCCATAGCTTTATATTTTCTGCAAGAACTTAAGCCTTTGTCGGTTTCTAAGTTTCTCGAACTAAATAATATATAAGCCATACAATTTTTTAAAGACCAAATTGCATTTATTTTTTAAAACGGAAGCGATAGGGTCTTAAAACGCTTATAGCTTTCTTTGTGAGATTTTAATTTATTCTGAAATTAATTAACAGGTTATTATTTCTATTTTCAAAAATATTCACTTGCTTACGATTCAATTGCGAAATTAAGACCATCATTAAAAACTTACTTACGAAAAACTTATTTTATTACGACACAAATGCACTCATAAATCAATCGTGAAGTATGTAGTATCAAAAAACAATGGAAAGCGTAGCATGAAAAGTACTAAAAATTGTGTCAGATCGAACGATAGGGCATGACTGATTTTCATATGATATTTTTGACAGATCAGCGGATATTTTGTGCATTTCCTATTTTGTGTTTTGTTTTTTGCTTATAATATGCGTCAAAAACCTGAGAAAAATATCTGTTGGGCTAAAATTAAATTCCAAATCATGTATTCCTTTTTTTACCCGACTGTACACAGGGAGGGTTATGTGTTTCGCGCGTATCCTATGTACGTTCCTACGGGACGCCCTAAGGCCCAAACGGCTTAACCGATTTTGAACATTAAGGTGTCACTAGATTCGTATTCTTCCCCGGAGTGTCATAGGCTGAAAAAATAAAAAAAGGTAATTTAAAAAACCAAAAAACCCGACTGAGAAAAATTTAAAAAAAAAAAACTAACCAGACACTATACCTAACTATTTGGCAGTCGGAAGGTACTCAGATTTTTGTTTAGCTGTGTAGGCATAGTCTCCGATTGTCAATTAGCTAGGTATAGTGCCTGGTTAATATTTTTTTTAATTTCTCTCTTTACAGTCAGTCAGTCCTCGTTGTGAAAGAAACAATTGAACTTGTTTTTCACTGTTCATTGGTACCGTTTGACAAATTCTGTGCATTCTTATTAAAGCTGATAGGCAACTAATTGGCGATATTAGTGCGGGATTATAAGTAAGGCCAGTTTTGTTTGAGCCAGTGAAAGTGGTTCTTAACTACATATATTTCCCTTTGGCATGTGCAAAATCGTTCCCCAACTTCTTTGAGACAATTTTATATCCACAACTGCCATTTCCAATCGGTGCTGCCGAAAGTATATTGTAGTCCTTTCTCGTCCGCCGTACCTACTCCGGTACTCTGCAAAGCCAAATTGTACTCCTATTTTCAATTTAGTATGGAAGTATTTCCACTTGCCTTTATATCTCTCTATACCTGGAGAATTGCAAAACAAATTTTAATTTTTGGATGCTCTATTGAAATGTTGTTTTGTTTTCGATTTTGTTATATTCATGTCAAACAACCTCTTGCGGATCCTGGAAATTCCCTTTCTTCTGCCACAATTTAATGGTTTTCGAAAAAGTCATGTCGATGTATGAAAATTAACATAGGTATACCTATCTAGGTACATAGTTCAAATGTCTGCGCCGTCTTCTCGCTGTGTCAAGGTTACGAGTGGTTCAATTTTTGGCAGATTTTTTATTGTATCGGATTTGGAAACCAATCTTTGAAAAGTCGACTTTAAAGTTTCCGCGATTTACATAAAATGCGCATCATTTTCACTGACGAACACTAATTTTGTCATTAAAGTTTTATCATTTGCTGCTCAATCCTGTTAATTCCTGGACTGAATAATAAACACAAATAGACAAACGATACCAAGACAACATGGCTGCTACAGTCTGCCAACATCAAACCGTCTCAATTATAAATAAATTTCTTACTTTATGTTGTGTACTCCCCAAAAAAGTTCCATTGTACCTACTCCCCAACGAAATAAATGTTGAAACGGCAGCCCTGGTTTTCATTAAGGGAACAAACCTATTAAATTGCTCACGGTTCATCGCAGCTTAATTGCTGACAATTTTGAAAACTTCCATCGGTGCAGGTGTTCTTCTTAAACCGCAATTGTTGGCCATGCAATACAGTTTCGTAGTTTGCCACTTTCGATGTTTCGATCCCATAAACACTCGCGTGTCGCCATTCCGTGGATAGGTACATCACTTATATGTGTGCGTATTGCCCAACAAATAACTGCATTCAATATTCGCATCAAGCTCCAATAACTACTGACAGCACATTGCAGTGAGTCAAAAATACGCATTTGACTTTGTGCTTTACCGCACATATCAACATAAAACAATCTTAATCCCTACTTTTCCCCAAACAGCAACTAGGTATACTTTGTTAATATCCCTTTCAAATGCTGGTATTTCGCAACCCCTTAAGGTATCAGTGACCGTATACTACATGAGTGTGCGTCTCTCCAAAACGAAACTTCAGACACAAAACCTGACTTTTCCTAATTCCACCTTCGTCGCGCTGGCTGTCCATTCTCCGGGAAAGAAGTGATATTCAATATTGATGGCTTTAGTTTCACCTCCACCTTACTTTCTTTTCTACAATCGGCTTGCATTTAACATACGTGCCAGACAAGATTATATTCATATACTCATATCTGTATTGCATAACAAAAGACGTAAATCTTATCTTTACGCTGAAAAATAATGTAAATACGCCGCACATAGCCGCCGAGAAGTATGTTTTCAACAATCAGGTGCAAAGAGGTGTGAATATTGCCAGCGGAATTCGAAGGCTTACACAAAAGATGGCGGGTTAATACGTTATAGCCAAAGATTACGTTCTCCAATATTATAGTTTATAGCACTCTCTCGGCGGACAGAGGCGAAAATGAACAAAAATTGGGCGGCAGTTTTTGTTATATATTTTTCTAATTGTCTGCTGTCACAAAATGACGAACGAAGTTATTTTGCACTTTAATTTTGGCTCGTTGAACGCGTTTTAAAACCCGGCCTTGACTTTATTTCATTTCAGAATGAGTGATGCGAACAACAATGGTGCATGAGTATATGGTAATCTTATATTATATAAATAGCCGAAGGGAAATAGTTAAGAACCACTTTCACTACCTCAAACACAACATATTCGCTTGATTTTTTTTTTTTTTTTTGTTGGGAAGATCGTGAAGAGATGCGATACGGCGCGGCGTGTAATTGGTTTTCCAATATGTTGTATATAAGGCAGGTCATTGTTATGGTAGAATTTCTACTGGACGGACTCTAGTCTTATTAATTATAGGTCGTTTGGAGTCTTATGAAAGGCAACCGCGCTCGTGGAGAACGACCCTCAACGTCGTTTTCGTTTTTTAGTTAATTACTACAACTGTTTGGCGCGTACGGGAATTGCATTCACCTGAGCCATACGTATCCAGTTTTTAGAACTTTTTCTTGCACATTGCTGTTACAATTAATGAGCTTAGCTCAGAGGTGATTGCTTAAGCCTAGTACGCACCTGTTCCGGAACGAAATTTTTAAGTGGTCTCCAAATGGACAGCGAAACGTCTGTGAAAAAGCAGCGGAAAAAAGTTCAATCAGCTGCTTTACAAGTAGCAGTGTCACCAGCAGTGGTTATTTATCTCCGATTTTGATAGGTACTCAAAATTTTTACTGCTCCTTAAATTTGTCATTTGGGAATTATCCCAATTTTAGGTATTTACTTTAAAGTTTGACGAGTTTTAGGCTCCTTATAGTTATATTTATAAAAAAAGCATAATTCAATTGAAAAAGTCCCGGACAATAATCGCTTGCAAAAATAAAGTGGAGAATTGTACCAAGCAATCTACTACAATTAGCCACTTTTTTAATCATTTCGCAGCTGCGTACTTTTGTATGGGATTTTTCGTTCGGGAACAGCTGCTAATTGTAACAATATCATAACTTTAGTTGAGAAACCGAACGCACTGCTGGACTGCAGATACGAACGCGTAAAAATAGACTCACCAACTACAGGGCCGCGCAAAATCAATCATCCAATTTTGTTTTTGAATTACTTTTTTTACTAAATAAATAAAAATGATTTTGAGTGATGGAAATCCTTATTTGAACCTTTACAACTTTTTCTGTTTAGTGGAAAGAATGATATCCGTCAAGATCCCTGCCGGCAGTGTTGATGCACATTTGTGCCTGATTTATCGCATTTTCCACGACTTTCCGCAAGCTTTTCGCTGATGGCTGTCGAATATTTTCTTTAAGGTCTGCGATTATCCGAGGATTGTTGGCACAAGCCTGCGACTTCAAGTAGCCCCAGAGAACGAAGTCTGGCCATGCCAATTCGCCAAAACGGAAGATTACGCGACCGGGAAACACTTCCTTCACAAGCTTGCTTGCGGAGTATACACTAAGTTGCTTGTCTGTTATATACCGCAGCTGTCTAATTCGCAAATGTCAAATATGACTGACATACGAAGCCATTTGCAAAACAATGATAACATCTTTCAATAGGGTGATCAACTTTGCACCCACCTTGTAGATGTCAACTTGAATTGGCAACTAGGGTAGAGGTTGTTTCATATTAGCTGGAAGAACATTAACCCTTGCATTAATAAAGACTGCGTTAAAGTTATCAACTCGTTACTGCAAAATGTTTGTAGCTATCTGACGTCTGCTGGCTAAAGTACTTGAGCATATTTGTTTATTAACACTGTCGTAAATGTTTATTTAGTCACTTAGAACACGTTGCAATATAAATTACTAACGAAAAATGACAAAATGGCGTCCTGATTCTACTGTCAAATCCTAACAAATTTTTGTTAATTTAATTAATAGCGAGTACTAGGAACCGGCGGCTATATGACGTTAGAAATGTCAAGCAGGATTTTCAATTTTCTTCTCCAATGGAAAATTTGATTAATCTATGCAGATCTAAACAGAAAAGAGACACAAAATGCTGTCCGCGTGCTGTCAGAATTATTAAACTAGAAATTCAAGTTCTCTGTGTGTCTACAATTCACAGACTTCATTCACAGTTGGAATCCAATGCCGGTACGGTATACCGACAAAAAATATTGGACATAATTTAAAGCGAATGTGTCATTAAGTCATTATAAACAAAGCGGTCGCAGACATCATTTGAAAGATATCTAGTTTCTATAACTGCTTTTTCCAAAACCTAAAAGAAAGCAAGAAGTTTATATTGACAGGTCACGCCTTTGTTGATTCTTGATTTATTTAGGCCCATTTTATTCACTCGAAGTTGAACACAACTTGGGGATTTTTATATGGGAAACATCCCAAGTTGTGTTCGAGTGAATAAAACGGGGCTTACACATCGATTGGCTGTGAGAAGCTAGGACTTGAGTACCTAACCTATACGGATCTGCATAGGCCAAACATGTTTTTTTTACTGTCTAGAAATTCCCGGTTGCTGTACTTAAGTAAGGAACTCTTTTAAATGAACTAAAGGACTATTCACATGAGAGCGAATTGCGAACCACGAACTGGCGAATATTCGTAGATTCTGACACTTCATTCACATGAAAACTTTTTTTAGTCGCAGGTACCCGCGAATCGTTTGTATTGTTTAAGGTTAAGTTCGAGCGTTATTGCACTTTGGCTCATCTGGGTGGCTCATAGATGGGTCAAAAGTCCATTGTGGACTTTGAAAAGGCCATGTTTATTTTAGCAATGATATAGGTAAGGAGAGGCTTCTTTGCAGACATTCTTTGGTTCTTGTTCGTGTCTTGTTAGTTTTTGCACAAGAGCTGGTTCGTCAACTATTCTTTGACTATAGTTTGTAACCGTTTAGTTTCCCAAAAATACCACACAATTGGGGACCCAGTAGAATTGTACAAAAACCTCAAACTCTTCGCAATAGCTTTTGACGGGTTCAAAATTATTTCCACAACAGTTATTACAGCTACATAGAACCTCCACGTATAAATCACATGCCTCTATTTCCCTGATCGAACTTGGAAAGATGCTGGAAAATGGTCTAATAAAGTCGAGATTTGAAGTTCTTCTCATGGCACCTGTTGTGCTGGTGCTCGCATATATGTTGTTTTTTGAGTTGAACTTGGTAGCTTTTCTGTCGGCTTGTCGCCAGACTGTGTGTTATTTGATATTAACTACACTTCAACGTTTCGTATTTCAGCAACTAAAGCTGCCATAATTGCTTCTAAATGTTTTCAGTGTTTAATATATAGCAAGTGCCACGCCCATTTTCCAAAAAAAATGCGTCTTTCTCGCACAAAACCCATTCAAAACTACGCGCAAAATTGTCGAGTGTACCTTCAAAATCGAAAGTTCCTACACAGGTCATGCCTCGGGTCATGCTGTGCTTCGCCAAGAATTAGCTTCATTTTTCATTCACCCAATTTGTAAAGATCAATGGAATTCATTAACCAATGCGTCATCCAATTAGCGCATTAATCAATTCACAATTGAAACCGTCTTTTCACTTGCTCTCAGTACAAGTATACCTAAAGTCATAAACCAACCGAACAGTTAACAAAACGAAACAATGCAAGACGATTTGTGTAGCCTCTTGAAGACTGATTAACCTAGTTTCCACGAGTCGATCGAAAAATCGAAAGCAAAATAATTGCAGCACATATATCTATTTTGTATCTTTTACACACGTCAATAATAATAAATACCACTAAATGAGTTCAATTGCAGTTGGAGTGCTTCGAAAAAAATCCACTGCAGCATGACTGAAGCCTTCTTGGAAAGAAATTTAGCATCAAAGCTAAGCCATGTGTGTGTGCACTCGAAAGTGGAACAATTCATGATTATTCCTTCTCAAAAGCCTTCGCGTGCGTACTTACAGAGTGCATATAGAATATGAATTATTTTGCGGCAGCGGCGAAGAAGAAGCCGTCCCACAAACTCAGGCATGCACACTAGACACACATTCTACACAATTTAGCTCTTAGCCCACGTAAATTTTAATTTGAATTCCATTCAGCTAACCGTTAGTAGTGGAGCTGGAGCATCCGATATAGTGCAATTAATGTATGAACGTATTTTATACATAACCTATCTCTGATTCGAAGAAACAGCTTGACGGGCGTTCGGCTTCTGTTTGTGGAAGAGCCACTTGATAATTGAACCGAACCTGTTCCGTTGATTTGCTGTGTGGGTTTTCGCGATGAAATTACTTTCAATACGATTGCGAGTTTGAGTGTGCACTTATTTTATACCCTCGGGAGACATCTGACCTGTTTAAAACGCTGAGTAACCTTGCACTGGTGCCCCCAATTGACCTCAAAGTTTTAAAATTTCCTTTCCAAAAGCAATTGTCTATCCATACATCCATACATGTTTTCATATATTATAGTGCCTTGCTGACTTTGTAATTATAATTATACGTTCGAGACTATGTGCAATATAAAGTTATTATTGGTTCACGTTTATTTGTCATTGAGTCAGAAATAAAAAGACGATAATATTATAGATCATTGAAACTGAATAGTTGTTGGTTCACAATGGTTTTTGCTTTCGCTGTGTAATTTATGAACTTTGGACGCACTGTAAAATTTCCTTATAGAATTATTTGATTAGAAAAACCTGCTTGTTTTGCCTCAGGTCTGTTTTTATGTTAAACACGACTATGACCTCCGTTGTGTGTAACTAAAAAAACCTTTTTAATATATGCGGGCTCAGCCAGTTTCTGTATCGGAAATTGTTAATGCCTGTTTTACTAAACATGTTGACCAGTCAAACTGACAGTCAGTCGTATTGTACACGTTTGATAGGAATTCAAATATAAATTTACCCAACCCAAAGCGATGTTTGAATTGACCGTCGCTTCTATTTAGTCATTGTAACTGTGAAATATTTATTTAACGCATACTTTTATATGTTCGGATTTTTGTAATTCAGCCATGGTCGATGAAAACAAAAACAAATCACATTTCACCATGAAATGCTGCCAAAACGACAAATGTTTGTAATGTGACGATTAAACAACTGTTGAACCAGTGAACGCACCCATTGTTCTAAAGGGAGAAACAGATACCTAAACACGGCACCATCAACAGCCACTCTGACAGCGTTAACAGAAAGATTCGTATAAAATATATCAAAAACATGGAAAAACTTTGCCAAAACTTGGAATAAAAACTGAGTTCCAAAATATGTGTGCAAGCTGCACAGCGATATACCTACTGTTGGGTGATGAATGTTCTCTTTTGACATTTGTTATAAAAAGAAAGTATGGCGCCTGCAAAAAAAGTGCAAAATATCTCTTTTTCTTTTTTATTTTTAAGTGAAAGAAGATTTTTTCATGAACAAGAAAGGCTTCTTTGGAATGAAAATGCGTTTCGAAACGTCAAAGCTTTGGCAAAGTCAAATGTGTGCAAATTACTCCTATTACAAAACATCGTTGACAGAACGCAGAACACAGCGGGCTAATTCCTAGGGTATCATTCATGGCACTCATATTTATCCCAAGGTAATTGAACTCCTAAACTACCTCGAAATAGTGACATGATATCCTAGGCGATGGACAGTTGTTCGTTTGTTTGTTGATAGCATTTAAGTAGTTAGGATCAATCTTTAGGGTTTATCAATACGTGTTGAATGTTTTTCAATAGAGAATTCTCAGTTCGGGATATTATTTTGACATTTGTTGTCAAAATGTACAATTTTTGTTTGGCAGTTGTATTATTCGAAATTTGACGTTTTTCTCGACCGATTAAAAGCAAATTACGGATATTACAAAACTCCGAGTTTTAGGTGATCAATATCTGTTCATCAAATAATTAAACCGATCGTTTGAGTTTGAAAGATCTTGTTCGGTTAAATTAAAAGTTAAATCAACTATGGAATGTTTAAGCCAAACTCTGTCATTTTTTTTATTAAAATAAAAAATAAGGTAAAATCGGTATATATATGATATGGTAGGTACTCATTTTTAGTTTTCGTTACAACTCAAAAAATAAAGCAAATTTTAAATTAAAACATATTTATATTAACTCTTTGTTTAATTTAAAAACAAAAAATGGGAACTTAAATAAAATCCATAGTTTGGAGTTTGTTCAAACGAAACTTGCTCGTTCATAAAAAGTTTGGTTTGGTACCAAACACAAAACTTGTTGGAATGTTTTGAAAAAAAATTATTTAGAATACTTATATTATTTTTGATATATATTTTGATCAATATCAATATGGTTTTCTATAATTATTTAGATAAAATAGCAACAAGTTTTTTGTTATTTTGTTCGAAAATTACTATTGCTTAACTATTTACCTCATAACTGAGCCTTAGATATTGGGTTTGTACCGCATATATATAGTCATGGTGACCACATCAAAAATTTTGCATGTAAGTAGGTACCATTAATTTGAGGTTACCTTGCAAAAAAAACGGCCCCGAACTGTAAGTCCACAAATTCCAAATCCGAAGTTTGAACCCAATCCGGGCAGCCATTTAGGTATCGGGAGCATACGGACAGACGGACAGAATTTTGAGACTCACTTTTTTGAGTTCGTAGTAAGGTCAGAATTGATTAATATTTCCAAATTTTGTACGAGTACAATATCTTTCTCTTACTACGTTTTCGAGAAAGTTAAAAAGATGTAGGTCCAGAAATGACATCAGACATTGAATCCATTCATCTGTTTTTAGTTCTGAAATTTACCTCAATATAAAGTTAATAGCAGGAGAAATGGCACCGTTGCCACATATCCCAAACTTTAGAGGTGTCATATCTTCCAAATGATGTTGTATTGTTTTTCACGAAAACATGACCAAACGCCTACGCTCAGTAATAACTGTACGGTTTATGTATGGACAGTCTGTCTTCCTTAAAATTATAAGTATAAGTAGATTTTAATTAGTGAATTTGTGTTCCGTAATGCGGTGTTCATCCCTGAAGTTTAAGACATGAAACAGGGGGTCGTTTTTTCTCTCTTAGTCGATCTCCAGAAACAGCATAATAAGACCTTGGCTATGTAGTAATATTCATATTAATCGGGTTTATAGCTGTCCAGATTGAGACAGGGCAAGCTTTCTCTCTGAACGCGATTCTTGAGTATACATACCAACTCGAGCAAATATGTAAAATACCTAACTAAAGTTTCATTAAGGACATCAAATGGTTTCTTGTAGAAGGTGCAGGACTAATAATGTACTCTTTATCTAGGGAAAACCTTTGCCAATCCACTTTGCAGAAGAGTTGCTTTCTATATTGAGAAATTGAGCTAAATCCTCCATATATCTATTCCTTTCAAAGTTAGGTACATCTCTCTAGGCCTAACCCTAAGCGAACAAGTCTTTCATCAAAGGCCTTTATGTTTCTGAAAGAAATGACAAAACAATATCTTGTTCGTTCTCCGACTTCAAACACTTAATAACTTTCATGTGATATCATCCTCAATATTTTCTACGCCACCCGTTGCTACGAGTATATAGGTAACTGCTCCCTAAAACTTTCTCCACATTTTTTTAGTCGAAAATACGTATTTACCTTTCGGTTTGAGCACCCCCCACATTGAGTAGGTAGACTTCTGGAATACTAGCATAGCCAGCAAACATCAAAATATATACCGTAACCGGTTCCGAAAATGCACACTGAACGCAGAACCATACGCCAATTAGCGGCTAAATATTAACCAACATCTCACGAAAAAGCGTATGCCCATAAACGATCAGTATCAACCGGCTTCCTTATAGCATTTCAGTTTCAGTCTATATCGGGGTCAGAATGTAGGCAAAAGTATATCTATAGGTACCTGAGTACCTACCTACCTGTGTTAATGACAACATCCAAAAGTCGCAAAAGCGGCGAGACAACCCTCTTTTGAGTTTAATGCAAACTCATATGAAAACTATCTTGCAACAGTCGCAACAGTCGTCATTCCAAATATCAGCTAAGCCCCCAAGTTTTTACAAAAAAAGCACAAAAAAAAACCCGCAATGGGTGCGGCAACCGCGACATGATCATAACATCTTTCTGCGTTTCAAATTTTTAAAATCAACTCTGTCTGTATTTGTATTTGGAAGGATGTTCTATATGCACCACACTCCAAGGAGATACACAGTAGAATGAAGAAGACTGCCATGCGGCCTCTTTTTTTGTTACATGTAGGTATAGCTGTAGATCTGAAATAACAACAAGCTGTGGTGACCTCACTGGATGACCCATCATTCCCGATCTTACACCGACCTTGACTGTTCGAAGGTGATTTGATAGCAAACAATTTAACCACCAGCCAATTAATTTTGTTTACAATTAAGACTCACCTTTTTGGCTGTCTGTGTTGGTTTCGGTTCTAGTTAAATCCAAATATGTAGCTTTCGTCTCTGTGTTATCCCAGAAAGGAGTTAATTAGTCGAAGAGAATTTCAATATTTCAATTAAAATAAATTAGCTTGTCACTTAATGTATCCAGGCAACAACAAAAAAAGCAATAGAAAACTTTACACTTCTTATAAAAACTACGCCAATCACTGCCACTCCGGTGCAGTTACAATAATTGTCTTCAAAGAAAAAATTACACAAAATAAACACAAACAAAAAAAAAACGGTCGGCGTACAGGAAGCCCCCTATTAAGTATAGTAGCGAATAATTGTAATTATTACGACAATTGTCCGAGTCGGCGTATCATCGGAGATACTTTTTTTTCTGTTTTCTTCTTTCAACCTACGAGCTACGACAGCCCGAACAATAAACGGATTGGATGGCGATGGATATAGTAATGTAAAATGAATCAAATGATTGAACGACAGGTGAAACGTGAAACACTCAGATGCGGTATCAGAGGAGTAAAAACATGTATCGCGAGTCGCGGTGTTTTACCCGCACGTCTGATGCTTGCTAGTCGTTTGAATTCAACACGAAGACTGGTTGGCTAGCGCTAGATATCGACGATGTCAGTCAGTGTTGTCTTACCAGTTTCTTAGCGTAAAATAACTACAACAAAACTTGTGCCTCTCCTCAGTGTCAATGTATGTAAAATGTAAGTGGCGAAGCAGTGGTGGGGTGTATTATTTTGAGATGGGTGCTTTTGTGGCCTTTCTACTAGTTAAATTGGTAATAACAAATTGTTATTTGTATATAGGTTTGCTCCTTTGCTTTTGAAGTAAGAATAAGAGACAATACTGAGACCCCAACTTCGGCTGATTTCCCTTTACTAATATGCTTTCCACACCAAGCCGAAAACTTCATCGAAAACAGAAGTTTTCCCATACATATTTCAGTTTTCAAAACGAGGCCTTTAAACTCGTTTTCCACGAAAACACCACGAAAACGACTTCCAATCTGACCGAACATAATATGTCACAACTCAGAACTCACAACATATTATTTTGTTTATTAATTAATGCGATCGACATTTTTTGTAACCACAAAAATTTGTACAGAAGTTTAACGACTAGTGCCTCAAAGCTGATTGAAACGTCAAACGAAAACTAGTTAGTGGTCGGTGTGAATGCATCGACGAGTTTTCGAGGAAAACACGGTTTTGGACTTTGTTGAAAAGCCATATTTTTACGAAGGTATCACGCTTTGATTCGCTATAGTATTGATACATAGAAATTCGTATTGACAAATGTCACAAAACTTCAAAAATTCCGGCTCACCGACATGCTTCCAAAAAATATGATTTACTTTCGCAAAAATACACAGAAAATACCAAAGGAAATGCTTCTAACCGTGGGGGAAAGTGATAGCTGAAAGAGTTCGGGAATACCAAATTTTAATTTAACGGATAAAATTCTATGAACACTGCCAGCAACTTTGTCCACAGCGGAAGTGGTTCATACCTTTTGAGCGTATGTTGGTGATCCGGAATTTTTGAAGTTTCGTGACATTTCTCAGAACGAATTTCTCTGTATCAATATTACCGCACCCAATCATGACCAATCCGTAAAAATATAGCTTGTAGGCAAAGCAACGGGAAATCGGCCGAAGTTGGGGGTCTCAGTATGATCTTCGGTCTCAGTTATGGTGGTCTCTGATTCCGTTAGACAGCTTTTTATAATACTAAAATTACCGGCTATTTAAACAACCCACAGATCTTTTAATTTAACGCAAGAGTCGTATTTGAGCGATTACGGATTCTTCTGTTTGAATTTAAAGTGCATTTTTGCTGTCCCTCAGCAGAAAAGACTGCGGACAACTTATTGGTCCACATTTTTTTGCCAATCATCTTAAGTGTAGCGCGCCACTGCGTCTTTTTTATCACAAACAACTTGTCCGTACGAGTTTCTTATATCTGTTGGTATATCTTTACCAAACCTTGTGCAGTTTAATCCTCGTGGCGTTGTACTAATAGCTCGATCGTGAAGAGTCGCACAAAAATGAAACCGCAGAGCAGATGAGGACGAAGAAGGCATCATCACAATGATAGTCATTATTTATGGCCAGCGTCACTAGTTCGCGATGTTCTTTTGGCTCTCCAGCTTGATGTTGCCGTTTCTCTCAGTGGTATGCCCCTACCAATGTAGCTTGCGTTTTTAATTCCACATTCCGATCATATCCAGAATTATTGACCTGGCTTGGCTGACTGCGCCGATCGCAGTTACACAGCACATACCACGTCACTTCGGTTAACGTAAAAAGTCGAAACGATCTCCACGAAGTTGTCGCCAAAGCAAATGCCGATACTTGTATACAAACGGTGCTAGCAATCGATGGGAAACACTTTTCTGGGCCAGTGCATTCTCTTGCATTGGGAAGCTGTTATTTATTTTGTCATTGTTTATTCTCAATTCAATTGATTTTCAATTTTGGAAACTGAGTGGAGAAGTGAATAGCGTATTTTTTATGACAAAAAAAGAAGAAAAAAATACGAATTTTAATAAGTTCGATTGGGCACAAGGCACTTATTATTTTTGACCGTTTCGGAAGGGCATTTAATAGAATAGAAGGCAGTGAACTCGGGAAGATGTACTAGCGGCTCGAAATCATCTGAACGATGGAAAGCCTACAGGATTGAAAGGAAAATCATCCGAATTTTGCAAATATAGGACAGGTAAACTATTAAATAAGCTTAATTCCTTGTTCAACTTATAAGACGAACTGTATTCTAACTTTTTGTGTCTTCAATGTGTATTATAAAAAAGTAATTTTAAAATTCCTCAAACTAATAACGAAGCCCATAATATCTACCTCTACACTTTATTTCTGGTTCTTACAATCTGTTTCCAATTTATTCCGCTCTGAACCAAAAGCGCTAGCGCTAATGTTGGAACCAACGCGAAGTTGGCTACAAGCAGTCCACATACCTATACTATACCTAATATGGGCCTTACCAATAAACATTTTTAGTTCCAACTCAAGTTTTAGTAGTTCACAGTAACTATATTTTCCATACAAATTTTGCAATTGTGAGCTTCCGAAAATTTAAATATAAGTCTGAGGATGAAGGTGACAAACAAATCTGATTTTCGACAGCCGTTAGATGTTAGGAATAGGCTCGCTATTGCCTTTTTTCGAAACAGATAACAGAAATAGATTTACCCGATTTAATGAGTTTCTTTGCTGTAGAAAAAATTCAAAAAAAGCAAAACAAACTCCGCCAGTTATCAAACTCAAACTCACATTGGTAAATCTGAGAAAAAATCCAGATTCACAAAAGTGCTCTGAAGTCTGAAAAATATTGTTTTTTTTTTGTACCAGACGAACATAAAAAGAGCTCTGAGAGCAAAAACAGTATTCTGACTTCTAAGAGCACCCAATGTCCATATAAATATTTTAAACAAACAAAATGGCGAATTTGAAACAAAAATTCAAAGGGCCAGCGGCAACAGGATTGCGAGTTGGTGGTCTCAGCGAGGGGGAAGTAATCAATATTTTTGAGTGGTCCTTGAATACAGATTTGCTACTTGTGATTGCATGTGAATTCGTTTGAATACACTGTGATACACTGTGATTCACCATGAATACGCACAGAAAAGTACCTTGTATACACATGATTACTTCCCCCTCGGGTCTCAGTATTGTCTTTGGTACTTACTACTCTTTTATTACAACATTGAGATGGTTAAAAAGAAAAGTATATGCTGATCCCAAAGGTGTGCCCAGACCAACGAAACATATCATAAGCATTCAACAAATGTTTCATAAATATTTCATTGACATTTCATAGGTAAACATTTGTCAAACAGAAAAAAATGTTTATGAAATGTTTATTAAATATTTCGTTGATCTGGACACCAATGAAACACTTATGAAATGTTTCGCAGTTTTCCATTCGTGACGGGAAATCATTTTTCCACAAGTTTCCGGGCAGACAGACGTACCTAGGCGTTGATTTTTTAATTTGTTTAAATACAAAAATTTAAATGTCAGCAAAAATGTCTTTTTTGGTCTGTTTCCTATTTTTTTTTTTTTTTTTTTTTATTATAATGAATTTAGTGCAAACATGGATAAAAATTTCATAAATGTTTCATCGGCGTCCAGATTGAAAGAAACATTTAATAAATGTTAAATAAATATTTATGAAATGTTTCTGAAGCAAATCGGAAACATTTTAGAAACATTTATAAAACAATTGTTTCACTGGTCTGGACAAACCTTAAGATGTCTAGTTAATAATGTATAAAAATCCAAGCTCCATAGCAAAGATTCTTCGAACCCAATCCATATGACAGGATAATTGCAGTTAGTTTACAAAGTAACAGTTTATGGATGTGTGAATTGCACAAGCTTGTTACATTCCTACGCTCCACGCATAAAATTTAGTTACATAGTATGGTTAAGACATCTAAATCTAACATCAAGAAATGCGTTAACTAGATCAAAAGTTGAGTGCGCAGTGCTAAACCCACAATGATGACAGCACACATTTTCAATGAAGTGTATTCAAAGAAGCCAACTTGAGGAATCCAATTAAATCTGACCATGCCAAGCAAGACTGCGGCGAAGTCACTTAACAAGATTGTAACTGATTGCCCCTGAAGGCTGCATTGACGGTGCTTTCGCTGGGCATAGATCAGTTCTGTTGGTCGCGTATATAGTGCAAATTGTGTCGTTCGTGCATTTGCAACAATGACACCGTCTTAAGTCAATGATGTCTATACACGAAGAGCATGTGCCGACAAGGTTCATATTATGTTCACGAATAGATTAGACGAATAGATTAGCAACTAGTGGCAACTCAGTTGATCTATTACTCGGAAGTACAATTTAACTAAAACGATACTGAAGTACGAGTATTTTGATGAATTACCGAGCTTTGGACTTTTCCAGCTGGATTACTTTATAATTGCATGCAAAAAGTTTAACTTTACTTTTCGATCAGCAGGTAGGAGTTTTAATGAAAAATTATGTATTTTTAAAACAAAAGTCACCCATGATGGCCATGATGCACTCTCATAGGTATCCTATATTTGCATCCACAAACGAAGGGAACATTTCCTCAACACCAACATTTCTCTTTTAATTTTAAACAAATTTAATTAAAAAGATTCTGTAAGAAGTTGCCGAACGCATGAAATAATAGGTTCATTGGCGTACGCGATTTAAATCGATCGCAATCGCAAAAGGTCTATACACGTTCCACGATCTCAAAAATAACAGAAATAGAGAAAGTTAGCTCGAAACAGCTCAGAGAATTTCAACCGACATGAACTAATAAATGTGTCAAACCAAAACGAAAACTTCGGTGGTGTTGCGAAAAGATAAGTTATATACTTATTTGTGACATGAATTAGATGTCAAAAGATGAAAGTGGTTCAAAGTAGCTCGAAGTCTATCCGCGTATTTTTGCAGCTCTCTGAGAGAGTTTCGATAAATTTTTTGAGTTTGACAGATTTTTAATGTTTGGCTTGTGAAAGTACACGAAAAGACCACTAATGCATGATCGGTGACATGTCAAAAGCAAAATCCTTTTATTTATGTCAAATTCCAAGTACATTGTTTAAGTATAAATAAAGTGCACGACTGGGTCGAACGAAACTTTCTCGATACTAGACAAAAGAAAACAAAATCCTCTTTTGGATATTCATCTCATATGGCATAGTATAAAATAACAATATAAGTTTTTAAAGGTTAAAGCTCTCAGTAACTGGCAATGTCGCAAGCGTCTACTGTACTATTTTATAAGGTCTTACTCCTCACTCGATTTTTGAGTACAGGACAAGCGTACCTTGTAGCAGTTTCTGTTTTTGACCTAAGGATATGTTTTTCGTTTTGATTGGAATATGATTTATGTTTTCAATTATTGGAAGTATTGCTCGTGACAGACCCATATTTTTAGATAGATTGCGTACGGGAAAAAGCCCCGTTATAATCGCAGGTGATTTTAACGCATGGGCCTCGGAATGGGGCAGTTCGTATACGAACTAGAAGCCTTCTCTTGTTTAGATATTGTTTTAGCTAACAATGGAAGTACAAACACGTTTAGTACAGCAAGATCGGGATCTATCATCGATATTACCTTTGCAAGCAGCAGTCTGTTACGAGATATTAACTGGCGTGTGAGCGACCACTACACGAATAGTGACCATAACGCTATTTTATTCAACGCCAGTACCGGGGCAAGAAATCGTACAAACCGAACGATTCTGAAGCGATCTAAATGGAATATTAAGACGCTAGATGAAGATCTTTTAAGCTACGTCGTCAGTGAAGCTATCACAGAAGCCAGAAATGCAGGGGAATTCGTAACACAAGTATCACGGCTAGTAGCCAACGCGTGTAATGCATCAATGTCCAGGCTGGGAACTGGAAAGCATCGACCTCCAGTATATTGGTGGACACCCGAAATCGCGGAGCTGAGATCAGTGTGTCACCGAACGCGAAGAATTTACCAGCGCTGCCGGAGTAGATCCGCCGATGACCACCAACTGCAACTCGCATGCAACGCACATCGAGAAGCAAGAACCCGTTTTAAAAAAGCAATTAAGTCCAGTAAGCGTCTCTGTTTTAAGAACCTTTGCGAAGAACTTAATAAAGACGTCTGGGGTAAAGCTTACAAAATCGTATCGATGAGGCTAAAAGGTTCCCGTATGCAATCGCCAACGTGCCCAGTATTGTTGCGGCAAATAGTTGAAACTTTATTTCCCCGCCAAGAAAGTAGTGGGCTAGGCACTCCAAGTGTTCACGAGATAGGGCCTATACCCATCATTACACACGAAGAACTATTCGAAGCATGTAAGAAGGTACGCGATAAGAAGGCTCCGGGAATGGATGGCATCCCAAATAGAGCGCTAAAAATCGCAATCAAAGCACGGCCCGACTTATTCTCCGAAATGTTTAACGCGTGTCTCCAGGAGGGCGTCTTTCCTGAGCCTTGGAAGCGTCAAAGACTTGTCCTACTGCCGAAAGGAAAGGGGAATACAAACGAGCCATCCTCTTATCGCCCTATCTGTTTACTGGACACAACTGGTAAAATCCTTGAGCGGATCATTTACAATAGGCTCCAGCCAGCAATTGAAATGTCCGGAGGCCTCTCGGACCACCAATACGGTTTTCGTAAATCAAGATCTACCGTAGACGCAATCAATGCGGTAATAACGAGAGCCCAAGCCGCTATAGAGGGCAGGCGTTGGAAAGGAGGCACAAAAAAATACTGCGCCGTTATAACCCTGGACGTAAAAAACGCTTTTAATTCAGCAAATTGGGAGCGTATCATGAGCTGTCTTTACCGGATTGAAATACCAGAATATCTCCGTAAAATGGTAAAGAGTTATTTTGCGAATAGAGTCCTGTTCTATGATTCTGATGAGGGAATAAAGGAGTATGAAGTAACTGGCGGCGTTCCACAAGGATCGGTCCTAGGTCCCTTGCTGTGGAACGTCATGTATGACGAAATTCTGCGCCTACCGATTCCAAGAGAAGCGTCAATCATCGGGTTTGCGGATGACATTGCCGTGGTGATTGTGGCAAAAACTATAGAAGAGGTCGAACTACACTGCAACGAGACAGTTTCATCTGTACGTAGTGGGCTAGCTAATGCCGGTTTGCAACTCGCAGATCATAAAACGGAGGCAGTGCTTATTACGAGTAGGAAAGTTCGAGAAACGATAACGTTTAGCGTGGGAGGGCATGAAGTGGTCTCTCAACCATTCATTAAATACTTAGGAGTGGTTATTGATGCTCGGCTAAGCTTTAAATATCATCTAGAACATGTATGCGAAAAGTCTGCAAAAACTGTTAGTGCACTTTCGAGGTTGATGAGTAACATCGGAGGCCCGAAACAGAATAAAAGACTACTTCTTGCAGGAGCTGTCGGTTCAACACTCATGTACGCAGCCGAAATATGGTCAAGTGCCACGAAAGTTAAGTCCTATGTACGCGGAACTAAATCCGTCTACCGTCTTAGCGCACTAAGAGTCGCCTGTGCATTCAGAACTGTTTCAAACGATGCTATACTCGTCGTATCTTCAATGCTACCCATCGATTTACTCGCTGAAGAAACGAAAACGCTAAGAACCGAGCGAGTTCGAAATGGCCGGATAGACGACGATAAAAGAAGGTACGAAAGAAATCGCAGTATCGCAACCTGGCAACAACAATGGAACGAATCATTGAAGGGAAGATGGACACATCGTCTCATACCAGTGATTGATGCATGGATTAAACGAACTCATGGCGAAACAAATTTCTATCTGACCCAGTTCTTGACGGGTCATGGCTGTTACAGGGAATATCTCTTTAAACGCGGCCATGAATCCATCCCAAACTGTCCACATTGCGAGACCGTTTCTGAAAATGCGGAACACGTGTTCTTTCATTGCCCACGGTACGAAACCGAGAGGATTGTCTTACGGCATCAATTTGGGGAATGGCCCACTCCTGACAACATCGTAAATTACATGTTGCTTAAAGACGAAAATTGGACTGTCGTAAGCAACGTGGCCGTGCGAATACTCAGCGATCTGAGGCGTTTAGAGCGCCAACGAAAAGTGAATAGCTCAAATAATAGAGTGATCTAATATGGCTTTATACCGACCCCCGCGAAGTAATGCCTTACGGCGGTTCCGCGGGGGACAAATATCGGTCTGTTCAGGAAGGGAGGTGGTTTTAGCCGGTAAGAATCCGGCACTACCAATGAACGTCGGATCATTGGTGCCTCATGCAAGGTTTCCACCTTCCATCGCAAAAAAAAAAAAAAAAAAAAAAAAAAAAAAAAGATAGATTGCGTAATTCAGGCATTTGTGAATTTGCATTAGTAGTTATAAATTGACGACGCTCGTGGGTGCAGTGCAAATGAAGTTTTTGTACAATTATCCAGACATATCTAACAGTTGCAAATATTGCAATGTTTAGTTGGAAAAATACTATTGCGTAACTATTAAACTGAAAACTGACTGTATGATATTGTTCCGGATATAAGAAATACTTCGTTTTTGACATTTTATCGAAATCGAAGATGGGGTTTTCGAGATATGAGCAGTTTCTAAAATTAGCGTGTTCGGTGTTTCGAATTGAAAATTAAGGACACAATAGTTTTGAAAACATCAATTTGACTATAAGTTTGCATTTTGGTCAAAATCGTTATTGTCGTTTTCCGGTAAACTGAAGAAAACTAAATTTTAAAAAACTCTTTAAAAATCCATTGTACGATAATATTGAGAAAAACTGAGGTTACTATTAAGTTATAAAAGAACACATTACCTTAGAAATTAATTTTTATTACAATCGTATAGAAATTTCAAAAATTCCGTTGTTCGAATTTTTAGCCAAAAACTGGGTACGCAGTCATGGTAACCTCACCTACTTAAGCTTAAATATCGATTTTGGTTGAAATCGTTAGAGCCGTTTTCGATCAAATCAAACTGGTACGAAAATGTTGTATGGGAAGTACCATTACATTGAAAAAAAAAACACCTCCCAGGTAAGCCCAAAAACTCCAAATCCGAGGTTTGAACGTAATCCGGGAAGCCGTTTAGACTGTAGGCCCGTGGAAGGACGGACAGACGGACAGACCGGACAGAATTGTGTGACCCACTTTTTTGAGTTTCTCTATCATCGTAATATCAGAATTGATTAAAATCTCGAGTTCGAAATTTTGTACGAAACCAATATCTTTCTCTTACTACGTAATGGAGAAAGTTAAAAACCTTAAAAATTATAGGGTAACTATTCAAATGCAAACTCTAAAGGAAAAATGATGTTTCCTAAAGTATTAAAGGAAGTCATTGCTGAATAGCAGCTGCCATCCGATGATTGTCGAAATAATTTTTAAACTGAAAATAACGCGAACTATTCATAAGGCCACTTATGCAAAATAACTAAGACCCTATTGCCGATTATCGATCCATGCTTCATTAGATAAAAGTCTTTAACTTGCAAACATATGGATTATATAACACCTCTGCATAAAAGGCGGACAAGTTCAAGTTATAAGGTATACCTAGGCTCCTCTAGATTGTAGGGACTTGCGGTTGCGCTTACAAGTTACCTACTCTAAGAATCAAGAGGAGATTGGGAAGGTCGTTCAATTAACTTGGCTTTACTTCAATGGAGTGCGCAGCAACTTCTATCAATTCTGGATATCTAAAAAGTTTTCTGTGACTTGGGATATATATTCTGATCATTTGCACTGCACTTTACTAATGCGGTAGTCAAAAGAAATCGCAGTTTGTACTAGAATATAAAAGAGCGCAAAATGACAGAATGCACACCACGCAGTTGAGAAAAAAAAGAGAACAGTTCTAGAAAGCCTTCGAATATCTTGAACTATTAGAACGCTTTCGTTGAAACCATGTGAGAATTTGTTTTTTGTTGCTAATTTGTTGTTGTTTTCTCAACGATTCTGACTTTTACTACCCAATTATTGCAAGACAACGCCACTTCACATACAGCTGTAGGCTCAAATGAACAAGCTGAAAGCATTTTTTTTTTTTTCAATGAACAAGCCAGCGAGTTCAAACACATACTCTGGGGTCTGGACACCTTTAAGTCGAGGAGTTTAATCAGCATTGAGTCCATCATACATAATTAAAGCCCCCATTTTACTAAAGATTTGCGCACGCATGTTCACAACTCTAAGAGTCTGTTTGCAAGAGTGTGTCGATTTAAGAGGAATAAATGGTTGAGAACTGTGAAAGGAACTCAGAAAACAAAAATATTGTTCACAAAATTGTATTATCTACAGCAATCTAGTTTTATCAACGCTCCATTAGACCAAATATTTTGTTCCTAACTGAACATGCGCTATGCGTCCCATCAATATGAATCGCCTGCGTTTTGGATGCTCTAAGATATTCGTACATATCCTTTTTGTTTCGATCATATTGAGCAAACTGTGAAAGCAATATTTGTTTCATAAATTTTTGAGTTTACTCGTATTTTCAATTTTACCTCTTTTTCGACGCAAGCACATGTGTCAACCTTTCTTTTAGCTGGACACGAGGGTCTTTCCCACTGTTTAATCAAACGTCGTAGCGCAATGTTCTTACTGCAGTGAAGCACCACAATTCTATTAGGAGGCACCTCGAACTTCTCCACTAAAGTTTCAAGCTCAGTTTTGCACTTTGGAACACCGATGATGACCCAACCCTTGGTTAAAGCGTCATTCTGCAAAACTCGCCTCCAAAGAAGAGCCATAACAGCTGAGCTTGAGAACTTGCTTTCCCTTTTAAAAGCGACACAAAGTACTTTGGCCATGTTGTCCTTGGATTGCAAAGTTTTTTGAATCAGTGATTCAACATTAACTAAATAAAATAAGGAAATTAATTGCCAGCAAATGATGAAAATTATTTTGTTCATACTGTAAACCAAGTTGTATCGTGCGGCTAGGAGTTTGGCTTGAGTCTTTCTACCCGATCCACGCCGTCCCATTATAACTGCTCTGTATACGAAATGGGCAGCTATTTCATGCGGCACTGGCACAGGGGAGTACTTGATCTTATGCATGACTTCGGGCACTAACGAATCCACGATTTGGTGCATGTCATCTGCACATCGAATAGATACTTCCTTAACAGTGTCGCCGTAGAAGCTTAAGACATCCTTAAAATCCGGATCAGTGCGTTCGCCAGCAGTAACGTGGATAAAGTTTTTGGGAGGTGACTCACAGTTTTCAACTTGGAGGACCTCATCGAAATTGTTGGGCATATCTTTAATGGTAAAGTATTTTATTAAAAAAATTAAAATTTAGCTTTTTTTTCTGCATTCAATATTTTTCATTTTCTATAGATTTCTTTGGGGTGCCGTTCTAAATAAAAACGATTTTGGTAAAGATGGAAGGTGCAACGTACTTGAGATATTTCAAGTTAAAATCGGGGGTGCTACAAAGGAGACGGTGCTTCTGGATAACCGAACATCCCAAGCTGCCAACATATGCTCGTTCGGCTGCCTATTTATAGGTAGGTATATAACAATTTTTATATCCAAGTCAGGATTCAGGAATACCATAACGAATTACGGATATCTTAGGCATCAACATAACCTTAAGTGTTTTATAAAACAACATCGAATTGGTGCAAAAACCACTCACTTAAATAAATTTTATGCTTCTTCTGGATACCATTCTTTTTGCAGAATTTTTCAAACTTCCGAAGTATTTCCTTCAATTTGTTGGCATCGACTTTATTTCCTCTCGTGTTGTATGCAATTATAGGAATATTGTACTTTTGAAGACATGTTTCCACGAAATGTCCCACTTCTGAGGACAATAATAAATACTATGAAATGGTATGAAAAAATAAATATTTTGCGAACCGAACTTCAACGGCAAATGTACAATGGTATTTCTTGTCAGGACACTGTTTGCAATTTTACGTAAATTTTTTCTTAAATAATGTTTTAAGCACAAAGGTCTGTCCATACACAATTTGACTAAAAGAGCCTGTTAAAATATTTATATGGGTGCATGCTTATTACTTAAATTTTTTAGCATAGGTACCTACCTTAATTACGTCCAACAATCGGTGTTTATCGAAATACACCATTAACTCGGCCGCATAATACTGCATATTGGTCATTTTGAAACGAAAAATACAAAAAAAAAAATGACATAAAATATTTGTTTCCAATTAAATATATCTGCTGTTTTTTTTAGAATTTTTTATATTCACGCGGAAGAATAAATTTTATCTAAATTGCAAGTGAATATTGAAGTAGCTATTTGGCTAAAGATACATTAAAAAAAAACTAGGTTAGGTTAGATTGACGGCAGTGACGACACGTGGTGCTTTCAGTAGGGTCTTCACTTTTGTATATTAATGTATTATATTATTTGGTTTTTGTTTTTAACTTTTTTCTATTGGGAAACAATGTGCTTATTTAAAGCAACACTAAACTCACTAACTTACTTGACACAGCCAAAGCTTGGATTTATAATTTTGTTCCCTAAAGAAGCACGAACTTTGGAGCGTTGTACACGTTTACCTTTTATTGCTATTCTTTAACAATTTGGTTTAAAGCTACTTAACCGACCTTAACAAATAATTCATACGTAATTTCTAACACAACACAATCCCACAGACGAAAGAGAAGGAGGCGAAATGCATGCGAATGCTCACAATCACAACACCAGATTCCTATACATGGCCAATTCTGAGAGCAGAATGATGCCGTCAAAAGTTTAGAGCAAGTCTCTAGAGAACAGGGTCTGCACCGAGTGTATTGCGTCAGGCGTTGAGTGTTCTGTCCTCCCGAATCACTTTTGTCCACGGGTACTCACGTTTGGTTATAACTAGGGCCTTAGTTACGTACGTATGTTCCTTTACTTTTGTAGTAAAAATGGAAGACTGTCAAAAAGGAAGTGGTGGAGATAAATTATTTCACGGAGACAAACACTTACGAAAAAGTTATTGAACGCTTTTTTAGTAATCTATGAAAAATGACAGTTACAAAATTCAAATATTCAAAAAAGTTAAAATGTCTAATAAGCTCGAGGAATTTGCTTATTATTAAGAAAATGAATTCGTAAGATTCTCAGATAGGGGTATATCTTGCTCTCTCGATGATGATTTACGAATTTTTCGAGTAGGGGAACGGAAATTAGTAAAAATTCGTAAGATTTCAAAGTAAAGGGACAGACATATACACCTCTATCGAGGTATCCGTTCGGAAAAAATTCCGATACGAAAGTCAAATCCGATCGGAACTAAAATTGCGTTCGAAGTATCCGTTTCGGAACAAAAGTAAGTGGTATAACGCGGTTCCACGCAATGCGGCAGGGTACGCTACATGTCATCGGAGAAGTTTTCCGAAAGTCGTATCAGAACAGATCGGAGAAACTTCCGTTCCGAACGGATACCTCGATAGGGGTGATAATGTTATGAATTTGGAAAGGGTTTGCAGAGCACACCTACGCACCTTTGAGTAAACTGGTCACTGGTTAACGGGTAGATAGAACAGGGTGAACTCGATAGTCAGTACCACACTTTGTTTCTAAAGTTCTTTCCACCTGTTGTTGGTTTTCATACGAATCTTGTTCTCCACTCGTTCTCTACGATTACAGAGTTGTGGATGGATCACGATCCATTACAGACCCATGTCTCGCCAATTCGTTTTCCCTCTTTCTCATTCGTGCTGAGCTGTAAGCAAATAACTTCGAGTTCTTGGCCCCAGCGGTGAACTAGCTTGGTTTATTCAATAGCAGAAACATTTTTCAAGTCGATATAAACCTTTGAATTTCCAAAAACCGAATGTAATTTGAACAGCTGATATTGCTGTTAAATAACGCACTAATCCATTTACAAAAGCAGATCAATATCGTTGCATATAAGCGGCGTATAATCTGAGATCTGAAAAAGATTTCCGGTGGAAAAAGACATAAGTTGATATTACATCTGAAACAAAAAACCGAACAAAAAACATATTGGTTGCTCGTTAACGAGCGATGCTTTTCGTCCCTTGGTCTTGAGTTCACACGTTACTCGTTTGACTTGGGCTTGTTAAAATTGGGCAATGTCTTTGTTGAAAAGACACAGTTTGTACGATTTTTTTAAGACACAATTTGCCAATCGCTTGATCTCGGCACTGATGTCATTGCTAGAGTTCTGCGCAGACCCTATGGAAGCATTTCACAACCTCATAATTAAATCTCTGCATTGTGACGTTCCGCCAAGGTTAAAATCATTAAGCTTCAAATCCGGTTATGTTATAAGCTTAACAAAGCAGTGAGAGTTCTGTAACGTCGCCTTCTAACGTCAGCCTGTACAAACAGACTAACTTAACAGCGACCCAAAAACTAGCTAGATCCATATTACAGACACTGCGCTGCACCAGCATTGCCGTTTGGCCCCTTTTTGAGGCTCAGGACCGTTGGCCCCCACTTTTTGAAAAATTATGGTGCTCATTTTTTAAGTTTAAGTAACATTTTGCTCTTTATTGAATGGAAAAGAATGCAAGCATTCTTTTTCGAGACGAATTAATTAGTTTTTTGTTAAAAAATGTCTGCTAATCTGTTCTCTTTTTCTTTATTACGATTTTATGTTGTTGCCCCCTTTTTTCGGGCTCTAGCTCCTTTATAGTCCCCTTTTTGAAATTTTGAAGCATCAACGCTGTTCTGCACAGCTCAAATCTATATGTATACTTTTGAAGGAGACGCTAGCATAAGGTGTTCAAAAAATGATTACAGACAAAATCTTGAACTGGATATTACAAATACATCTGGGGGCAAGAGACTTCTTGACAATTTGAGGAGAATGCGGTCGACAAAGGCCCTTAAAGTCTCCCTCAATCGCGACCTTTCGACGTATCTATCTCACAGTATTTCCTCGTTGTGGAAATCTACCAGATATCTCCAAGAATATCGGATGCCATGTTCACTTCCAAACGCCTTCCGTAATGTGATCAATCAATTAGCTATTGTCCATTCTCGTATGCGGTGTCTACACATAACAAAAGTGTGGCCAAAATTGTCCCCTTTCCTATTTTGCCATTGACATCACCAAGTAACATTAAAGGACACTGTTCATAGCATAGGTTCGCTCCCATAGTTAGTTATTTAAAACCTTGCGTTACCATGTGACTTTCGTACATTAGGCTTATGTTTCCGACTTGATCCATGATTTGATTTGTCACTAGTCGTCCACTTAACTAACACCAGTCAGCATTCAAAATAAAACTACAAAAGTGAAGTGTTTCTCATAATTAATATTGATTCTGTTCTTTAAAACGGATTTTATAAATGTAAGGCGCTTAAATTTAGCAACATCATTTTACGTTTCCCTAATACATTTTATAATGTTTTCCTTTTTTTCCAGAAAAGCACATTTATCTTACAGATTCCTACTTATTGATATCCAAGGCTCATACAAAGTATTGCTATCTGCCAAATACATAGTTTCGAATCTGAAAATCAACACAGATGCCACAAAAAGCTGCCTTAATATGCGAATTTGTTTGAAACGATTTTGAAAACACTTCATTTGTTTTATGCGCCGATGAATGCATTTTTATTTTATAAAGTCTTGGACATCTCTGCATATACTTGCCTGTGCGCTAATATAATGTTATAAAATACTTTTGCAATGCTCAACTTAACTACATTTATAATTTGTTTTTGTTTTTTTATTTTTTATTTACAATACACTTGAGTTGTATAGCATTGTGTTTCGGGGCATAGTATAGTGATCGTGCTTGAAAAAATAACCAAAGCTAGATCCTTATTACAGACATTTTTGTTTCGTTTCATGTTAACCATTGAGGCACTTAGACTTTCACTGTGTGAATAGTTTTATCAGCCATTTTGTTTGTCATAGGAAAGTTTACACTATTATATTTCTTTCTTTTATCGTCTAATTGCATTTTTATTATAGGTTCGCAATTGTTTGTTTTGTTTTTATTTTGAACTTGAATGTAAGTCTCTAATCTAAAGCATAATAAATATTACTTACGTATGTATATCAACACAAGATACAGCTTGCGACAATAGAATAGAATAGATTATCAAAACCGAAAATATAACTTAAGTTAAGTCTAAAATTAAAATGTTTATATACGTATATATATATATATAATATAATATTCAATAAATAGTAAGGTGCTTAAAAAGAAAACTTGTTTATCGCTTAAAAGTGCTTGTCATTGGGAGTGTGTAGTGGTGATGTGGTCCGAATGGTCTTTTCTCAGGTTTTACCATTCCATCGACCACATCCATTCCACAGTCGGCTGCCTCGAGCCTGCGGGCTTTCTGTTTTTGCTGGCATCGCATGTACCACGTAAGGCAGAGAATTAATACAAATATTAAGGCAAGTGTGGCTCCACTTGCGATGCTGGCCTTCTCCAACATAGCTCTTGGACGGGTTGCTGTAAAACAAAAAAGAGATGTTAGGTTTCCTCTAACAAATGCAATGAAGCTGACTTACGTAAATATGAGCCATCGATTTCTTTGTATTCGCATCGAGGACCCATGTACCCTACAGCACACCTGAAAATAAATAAAAGTTTTTTACTATCAATCGTTGGAAGAATAAATGAAGGATACGTTTGTTTCTCTTTTGTTATATGAGGTAAATAAAGTCTAATTTGACTTTAAAAAATTCGTTCAAAGTTCTGTCAACAAGATAGATCAGATAAGACTCTTGAGAATGTAAAAGGCCAACTTGTAATGGGTGGCATGATAATTTACAATGACAGATTTGCTGAACTTTACGCGCTTTCGTTATGAGGATTTGGTTGCTATCAAAGGATGTCGAGATCTTTGACCTTTTAGAATCAATTAAGGTTATGGCGCACATATTAATCCCTAGAAAAGTTTATACGGTTACCATCATACAAGCTCTTAGCTGTGTACCTACTTGTTTGTCAGCAAGTAGTTTCATTTAAAACCGCTTATCACCTTATATTAGCATTCCGCATAACATGTCCAGGAACTCAAGAAAGAAAGCAGAGCTACTTGATGGTTCATTTTGCGAGGTTGGAATTAATCGTATTTAGTGCTGATTTTCCATTAGTGGAATCACTGCATTAATGTACTAATCTGTATAGCAGAACAATGGTTAGGTATTTCGAGAGGATTTTGCTTTTATTCGTTCCGTCATAGAAAAGTTTACCAAATGTGAACTCGTTCGCATATTAGGTAAATATCGCATTCAAACTAGACGCCGCCGGTCGCAAAGAAACTTCAGATTGTAACTGTGATACATGTTTTTTTTTTAAATGTAAAACAAACACCACATTCCCGGACAAAGTAGAATTACTTGTGATCAAAGAACGGATAATTATTGTTAGTTGAAGGTCTTAAAAAACAAAACACATATCGCTGGGGAATGTACAGATATCAAAAAGAATTGGTCAACTATAGAAATAACTCGAGTAAACCAAGTAAACAAATAAATTTCATTAATAAGTACGAAGTAAATGGGGAAAGACGCTAAGCTATCATTGTCTAAATATCATAAAAGCAAGGTGACAACCTTTAAACTAACAAACAAAGCAATTCTAAAGATAGACGCAACAGATAAGACTTGTTTCCGTTTAAATTTAAGCACCACCTTTTATCAACAGCCGATCGTGAGATGGCGAACGGAATTCCATTCACTTGTTCGTAAAGATAAATCAGATAATCGTATGTGATTTGTTTGCCATAACAATGAAACAGTGATAACGAATTTAGTGAAGGTAGTGCAGAGGTGATTTTGCAATTTGACTTAACGCCGTGCGTCGGTTACATATCTACTTACAAAAGGCTTTCTTTTGTTTAATGATTATAGTGCTGAAGATTCGTTGAAAAGACTGACACGAATTTATCACAAAATTAACTAGAAATGCAGTAGCTCCGCGATTAGGGGTAATTTAGCATGAAGTGGAGGGGACCTCTAAAAAACGGTCCTACCTATGGCTTGGCGATTTCAACGCGAAAATTGGGAGGTAAAGAAACTAATTGACATTGTGGGATGCATAACGTCGAGGTAGCAAGCACGAGTTTCTTTCATCAAACAAATAAGAACTCTGATTCTTATAAAGGCACAAAAAATCAGATAGTACATATAGTCCGTGAGCAGGTAGCTAGTGTTCATCACATCTAAATTTCGGTTCCTTTTGACACTTAAGATCTTAAGGTCATAAGTACTGACCAAAAACATCAGATCCTTTCGCATGGAGATTCAATCGTCATATTGCTTGTGACACGTAGAGACCGTGACTTATAGAAGTCCAAATACTTATACGAACTGAGCGTTCCCCGATTTGGTTTAGTCAAGTTAAGATTCCAAGACGTGCTATAAACACATTTCACACAATAAACGTAAACTTTGATATACTTCCTCTATCAGTTAGGTCATTGCCCCCTTTTGATACGGTGGGGAAAGTTAGAAAATTACATAGGCGGACAACTGCAGATTTGTACACTGGATAAACACGGGATTCAAAAACGATGCATCCACTTAAGCTTGAACAGATGAAGGAAAGCTTAGTAAAGTTTGATTACGTCTTGGGATATGTTTATATAGGGTCGCCTTGAATACAATAGAGTCGAGTTTCTAAACTTACACAATCAGTGATCGACATTGTTAATGCAGTGTTAGTACAAAGAATGTTACAAAACGATTGCAAACTACAGTTCTCCCCGCCCATGGGTATAGAATGATAGTGTTTATAGCCGGGTTTTCCATTAAATTCATATTCCTAAATTTCTTGTAATGCATAGGATGTCGTTTTTGAATCCCAACACTGACAAATTGATTGCTATTAAAAGGGTTTTGCTATTGAGAGGGTTGCTTATATCCGGGGAGTACTCTATATAGATTTATAGCCGTCCTTAGTCTCAAGAGCACCACAGATTGTGGTTGAATCTTCCACTAAATGAACATTTACTTCTACATGTACCTACTCTCTTAAAACCTCTATATTTCTGTATTTTTAGAACTCAATCATGTGACTGGCTATTAAATTTCACATTTCAAAAGAAACTACAATTTCGAAGAAGAACTTAAAACAAACTTTGCATACTCAACACACTTCGTCCAATTAGAAATAAAAGTCCTTAAGAACCACATATACAAAAAAAAAAAAAAAAATTTTACTTACTCGCAATTGTACAAAATTTCGTCGCCAATTTTCACCGAAAAGCAAGTCGCTGAGTTAAGGCAATACCAGGCGTCGTATGTAGGTGGACATGAATATGTGTGGAATGTAATGTTTGGCCGAGGTGTTGGACTTGGCGGTGGCGGTCTTGGCTTTGGTACTGTACGGCTAGAGCAGGCTTCTAAAATCAAATGTACATTTTGAGTTTGTATACATAGTTGTATAAAGCACAACTTACCTGATGTTGAGAATAATGATATTATGACTAAGAGTACAATAACTTCGAGATAATTTCCCAGGTTCCGTCGACGTCCTGAAAGAACATAAACCAATAATAAAGAATTAGTAATAAGAATATGGTGCAAGTACTTAAATTGTTGGATTGAAGTTAGCCACGTTTTATTTTATGAAGTATTTCGATTAAGAACTTAGTTTTCAAGCGTCCTTTTAAATGAATTTCATATACTTCCAGTCAAAAGCTATTGAACAGCTCACATTTTAAACATTCGACGTTTGGGTCTATCAGGATATCAGTTACAGATTTTATGCTATAAAAACGATCGGAAGTGATGCTTCGTCAAAGTACCTACTAATCATTTGACGTCGAAAGAGGTTTGAGGCAAAATGACCCGGGATCATGTATGTACCTTTCTTAACATTCCTCTTGACTATTTGCACAAAACTTATAAGCTAACGTCAAGGGTACAAGTTTGTTAAAGACCGGAGGAAATTGAGAAGATGAAAACACCAGTACTAGCACTAGTGCATGGTGCTAAGCTAGACAACCTTAGGCTACCTGGAGTAGCTTATGCACACGGGATGAGACATGAGAGTCACGAGTACTGAGCTTAACATCAGCAGTTTCTGTTGGTCCTAAATACATAGAAAGCCAAGATTTATGGCGATATTTGTAGATTTGTAGAACTACATAGACTACGGTTTATTACGAAGCAGAGACTAGTGCTAAATTCTGCTCTTATTTGATTATCATTTAGCCATCATATGCGTCAGTTGTATGGTGGGCGAAAGCCTTCCAGAAAACAGTGAGGAAGCACCTGGATAGGGTCCAACGCTTAGCATGTATAGGAGTTACAGGTGCACCTGCTGGATAGGATACAGAATCGTGCTTTAAAACTCATTGGAGACACAAATATAGCGAATTCTATAAATTCGCTCGAACATCGCAGAAATGTAACATGTCTTTCATTGTTTTATCGCTATTTCTACAAACAGTGCTCAAGTGAAATCGCCAGCTGCATTCCACCCCTTCAACAATTCAACCGCAATACTCGCCAAGCCAGGAATGCCCATCAGTTTACCCTTCAGCCTATTTTCGGTCGTACTATGAAATATAGAGATTCCTTCATAAGCCGTACCACGCGAATGTGGAACGCCTTGCCCGGCTCTGTCTTTCCCCCTCGGTTCAATTTGCAGACATTTAAAACCAATGTGCATCGGAATCTCCTATCTTCTCTATCCCAATTTCCCTAAAGCCCGCGCTGTGTACTTCAAACTACACCATAAGAGTAGTCATAACCTCTTTAGTGCGTGCTAATTATAAAAAAAAAAAAAAAAAAAAAAATACGGACAACACCAACATGCGCAATGGAAGTGATCCTGGGGATCTTACCGCTGGACTTATTTATTAAGAAAACAGCGGCCCTAACGGCACTTCGTTTGCACCGAGATGCGAAATGGCACAATCGTGGTACCATCTATGGACATAGGAAGATCCTGGAGCTTGTCAAAAACGAGATTAGGGAACTGAACATGCCTATGGATGGGACTACAAGGGTGCGTGTTATGGAAAGGAATCACAAAACTCGTATTGAGAACGGATTACTTCCAGAAAAAAGGAGTGTTGAAATAGTGATTTTCACAGGTGGATCCATGATGGATGGCCGAGCGGGTGCCGGTATCTTTTCAGAAGAGCTGGAACTAGCCCGTTACGTTAGCCTCGGGAAACACACTTCTGTATACCAGGCTGAGATGATTGCATTGCTGCATGCGTTGGACTACTTGCTTGAGGGTCAGGTGGAGGGAAGAAATATCCTTATAGCACTGGACAATCAGGCGGTGATCAGATGCATGGAGCAAGCAAACATTACAACATCATTGGCACTGGAATGTGTACTCAAGCTCAATAAGTGTTCATCTGAAAATGAAGTAAGACTGACTTGAGTACGAGGACACATAGGGATCGAAGGCAACGAAAAGGCGGACTCCCTTGCAAAACAGGGGTCAGCTGAAAAGTTGCTGGGACCAGAACCATTCTCTTCAATTGGCAGAGGAATCGTTGAACAACTGATTTACAACTGGATCACGGCAGAACATCTGAGAAGATGGTCAACCATGGAACAATGTAGACAGTCTAAAATGGCAATTAAATGGCCGACCTGCTCCACTCAAAGAAGGGTTCTAAGCATGAGTCGAGGAACACTGAAATGGGTGGTGGCTTTATCTACAGGACATGGTAATTTCGGGTATCACTTAAGGAAGATGGGCCTTAGAGAGGACTATGCCTGGAGGAATCCGAGACAGCGGCACATATACTGTGTCAATGTCCGGCATTGGCTGGCAGAAGAATGAAGATATTGGATATTGAAACAGATCTCACAGAAACAGATACTAGCGTTAACACTAGGAATCGAACCCAGGGAAGAACTCTGGAGAAATCCAGAGAGTCTATCTGGCTAAAATTTATAGTGGCAGAGAGCCGAAAAGATACCCGTCAATGGTGGTCTGATTCGAATATCTCTCAAATATATATATCTATATATAGCCATCATATACCGGATGTGTGTTAAATTGTTCGTACCATACAGAGATCACTTGTGCAACTTTTTGGATTATTTGGATTCTCAAATCCCAAACTATCGTTTATTCTACGTTATTGACAAGAGTCGTTAGTTTTTTAAGGCTAGAAAACGACATTGAGACGCGAAATTAAACATAATCTGAATGTGAGTCAAGTGATGTATGTTTACAAACATACGGACGGTGATTTGAAAACAAAAATGTTACCGCAAACAGTGTGACTCAAGTGTGTTTTTATTAATTAAAATTGTAACGCCTAGCAAAGCAGGCAGGGGTCCGCTGTTAAAGTGTTTGATTGGTCTGTCACTGAGAAATCATATTTTTTGAAGTTAATAAATCAGAATTTAATGGCTCAATTTCTCAAAAGCTTTAAAAATCAAGCAAACAGGGAAGCGCAATACAGTTTGTTTCTTTCAATCTCTCCAATCTTGAGATAAAGATGAAACCCCAGGAACAAAAATGCTGAGATAGCTTGTGTTTCTTATCGACGACTTCACTTCACAGAATAGCTTGTGCTGATTGGAATAATCCTTGTTGAATTACGTAAGACTTCACTTCGAAGAATACGAAAGCGATACTTCTTCTTATAAGCACAGGGTGTAGCCCTATTCAATTGCAACCAATTCATTTAGTTTGACTTAGTTGAAATTACTTTACTCCTCAGTGTTTCCATTTAAATTCGAATAAAGCGGATAATTTCTCGATTTGTAAACTTCCAAGGAATTGTTGTTCGCAGAAAGCAAACCCACTTATAAACTGATAGATGTATAAACAAACCCTGTTTCAGATGTAGTTGTTAGCTAAAGCATTTACCTGCATGAGTTCACTATGCAAATGTCGGCATGAGTTTACCAAGAAGGAAAGACGTAACCAATGCTCGAGTTCTTCCACAAGCTATTCTAATTGGAAAATCTATCAAAGCCTTGGGAGGGGGGTATATTTCAAGAAAATGTACATTATGCTGCCATAATAAATATTACGACTGTCAAATGTCTTAGTTGAAACCAAACTAAAGGCCGGTTGTGAAATATTTTTAATTAACTAAGTAAATAAGGCACTAAACTTTTTTAGACCATCTTAGAGCCGATTTATAGCAGGAGAAACACCACCAACCACCATTATAACGTTTATATTCTCAATCGATTGAACGTAAGGAGCACGCATCACGCAATGGGTTATGTTTGTTCGAGTTGTCCAGTAAATGGACACAAGTAGGTAAAAAATAAATAAATAAATAAACACAAGTAGGTACTGGGATGTATAATGGGAACAAACTTCTTTAAATCAGTTCAAAATGACTATAATAAAACCCTTTTATTTGGTTGATTTATATGGATGTTTTCTGGCTTCCTGTCAGGAGAAACAGCGTAAGCGCTTCTACGCCATTTTTGGGACACGCACACTAAGCAAATGAGAAGTGGTGAGGAGCTTTGTTACTACAAAAACGATCGCCTCTCTGCTCTGTGTCAGAAAAAATGTTATTTTTTCTCTAATGCAGCATCATATACACAGGAAGGTATTCAAAAACATGAAATCTACGTATCGGGGTGGACCGTTGTGTGTTTCTGGTTCAATATCCCGTAAAAGTTAAATCACCATTGGGCCTTTTTGACAAGGAGCGTTATTCTATTGGAGAATAAATGACTGCGGGATTTGTATATCATCAGATGGTAATGCGTTTAAAATTTGTCCTGGATCATCGCTCCATCGATTGGAACTAAATATGCACAACCGTTGGACGGTATAGCACCCTAAAACATTACAAGCCCGTAAACAGGCTAACTGGTCTGAACAACTGTTGCGTATTTTTCACGAGATAATTTCGGCATCCGAATAAATCTTTTTTGCAGTGATCCAGGAGGCTCAAATGAACTCTCTTCCGTTTATAAGACCCAGTTCTACATCTTATGGGCTTATATTTAAGCTCTTGGGCGATTTGTAGCCTATTTAGTTTGTTTTCGTAGTTATGTACTTTTCTTACAGGATATGTAACCAAATCGAGTCCAGCAAGGCGCCTCTGAATTATCCTTCAGATAATCGGGGTTTCAGCACATTTTTTCATATTAAGCTCGAGAATTCTAGGACTTAAACTTGGATTTTTAACAAACTCCACCCAAAATGTATCTAACATCCTTCTACCTTTTTCCTTTTCTTACTTGACGGAGGTAAATTTTGCAGTGATCGTTCTTATGTGATTATTGATTTTGATATTTCAAAGGTTCGACAAATTAAATTTGTCCCCCTATTTTTTTTACAGAAAGACCGTAATCGTATTTAGCTTCAAAGGCTAGTCGATCTTCCATATTTAGCCCCGTCGTTTTCCTTGTCCCTGTTCCGTTACAAAAATGCATTCGAATACGTTAGTCAAACTTTGTTCCCTTACAAAAAAGTTGTGTAGAAATGAACGAAGTTCAAATGATCTTATTTCCACACAATCATAGGTCACACAATACAATTACTGAGTGAAAACTGAAGGCAGTTAATCCGTAGCCGTTAGGAATTATTCGCCTTGAAAAGCGACTTTCATTTCTGTCAAAATACTAGTGCGTAAGATGTCAAAATCTTCAGGCCTAGGTTCATCTATAGTCCCTGCAATCGATCTTCGAAATTAAAAGCAGGAGGATTTATATCTTCAGGTTTTGCAACTTCCTGCGCAGATGATACGTTAACCAATGTTTACGGTGACCCTAACCATGAAACCTATACAGGTGTGTTTCGCTTTCTTAAAAAGTAGTATCGCTCTTTTGCGTAATTTTTTCTCTTTTCAAAAGAGCAGCGTGTAGGACGAACAGATCATTAAAATCGTGTGCGTTTATATACGAAAACAAGACTGGGAGCTATAAAACCTTTATTGTACGCTGGATGATTATATAGGTGGTGAGACCCATGAACATCGCAGTAGACGATTCTGGGCTGCACTTTATACTTTTCTAAATGAGAAGAAACCTTAAGAGTTTTTCCTGTGGTTCACTTACCAGGTTCGACTCTAATAAACAGGACTGCTAGTTGGCGCAATAGGTCCACTACATAGGACCCTAGGCCTAGCTTCTTAAAACCATTGGTTTCTGTGAGTTTTTATTTCATGAAGGAAGCGACCTACAGATTTATGATCGATAGGCTAAAGGATGAACAGGGAAGATTTCCATTTCCATTCATTATAGGTTCGTAAGAGGTTAAGCCCTATTATATTTAGGCATCTCTCTATGCCAGTCAAAAATCCAACAAAAATATAACACTTGTAATAAACGCATTCACATCCATTTATTCACAGACAGTCAAGCTATAACAGCCCTGAACGCACCCACCGCATTGACTCCAAATCAGTCTTCTATAGATATAAGGGAAATGCCAAGCCCGATAAATTGGTCATAAGAGGTTTAGAAACTCCTCAAACGGCTGTAGATTCAGTTATAAAAAGCTGCAAAAAACACAGAGTGCTTCATATATTTAAAAAAAATTCACAAGTCTCGAACAGGTCTTTTTGAGGAACTAGTGAACGAGTACAGATTTTTCAAGCGCCGCACAAACGACAACTTCTTCGTTTGTTGTTAAATTGAATTAAATTTAAATTGAATTATGATTGTCCCCAAGATCAGTAAAGATGATAGAACGACATGGCAATTTCAAATCAAACACTCTGTGTGTAATTAAAAGGCATGCTGATTTCATCAGTTCATAATTGAAACAGTCATAAGGTTAAGTGGTCAATGAAAGCATCTTCGTAGGAGTACTCGTATGTGTGTACATGTATCCATATCGAAAGAATGTGTAAGACAACCGTTTTGCTTATATTCCTCAATTTAGCGGAATTATTGACGTAAGTATAGAGCGAAAATGTTATTCGGTTTGCCAAAATGTATGTATAGCAAAGAAATAGCTCGGAAAGCATTTCCTACCACATGGGTAGTCGAACCGAGCAGTCACCCGTAAATAGATGTGGCGCTAAGCATCTTGAGGATTTCAGATAAAATACAATCGTGCTCCGAAAGTGTTTTCCAATCGGCGTTGCGGACCGAAAGCCAGACGCATCAATACATTATCCGGATGACGTCGGATTGTCCAATTGCTGTCGGTTTCAAAAATGCTTTCGGTAGTCAATTTACTCCATAGTGAAAAAATAAGCGGCAAAAGCTGCGTCCGAAGAATGAATGTCTCATCAGAAACACCAGCTGAGAAGTTTTCCAAGCCAAGCATAAACGTTGCCAAGCCCAAATTCTCACAAAATGTGATAAATAAATGAAGTCCACTCAATTCTTACAAAAAATATCTCCACAAATATGGTGACGGAAGTCGCAAATTACCCATTAAAAAATAGGTTAATGGACTATTTTAAACCCAATCACCATAAATTCAAACGCACCCTTATATTTTCTTTCAATGTTTGAGCGCAGCGCCTGCTGATTAAACGCGCCCATAACTCGACTGCTTATAAAAATAATACTGATTGGGCGTTTGTTCTACAATTGAGTGTTTACACAAATTGTTCCTTTTACTATTTCTAACTTCGATTGCATACGCAAAAGAAACTGGAACGTAATAGCAGATAAACATGTGTGCGCGTTATTTTAGGTCAGCATTATTAGCGTGTTAATGTGAAATGTTGTCGCAAGAACGCAAAACATCTTAAACAGCTAAGGGAAGTAATTTGACTTCACAGCTTAACAATATTAGCAACTAATTATGAAATACAGAATGCAGTATAGCATAGAGAGTACTAAAGGACTAGAAGAGCCTTTGAAAGTGCATTAATGCGTTATGCAGATTCATATCTTGTCTTTACGTGCAAGTAAGTTAAATGCGATAGTGCACAAACGATGAATGTACGACTGTACTGAAGGTCTCAAGTTCACCCATCACGTAAGCAAAGTAACAATTTGGATGAGGTATTTGTGTTTCTTTCTCAGTGTGTCTGAGTGCGCTTTTTGATGTAACCGGAGTGAATACTTGTGGAAAAAAAAAACAGGCGCCATCAGATGGAAGCAAGGTAAATCGGTGAGGATCCATCAGAGTTGGCAAATTCTTGTGTATTTCATGTGAGTTTGATCGAAGTTACTTCTTCTTCTCTATATATATAAAATTGTTGCAAGTGCGTTGTGACTTTATAACTTACGAACGGCTCAACCGATTTCAATGATTTTTGTTGTGTTTTATTCGTATTAAATCAAGGATGGTTTATGAAAAAAGAAAAGTCGGAAAATTCTCAACCGGTGGCGTTGTAGGCACACATTTTGTTTTTCATGGGGAAAAACACTTTGAAAAAATATAAACTGGATAGAAATCGAGTAGTGACACTTCAAACATTTTATTTTCATTTTCAAATATTTTAATGATCATGGTTATTGAATCCATCATTTTCGTTTGACATGTATTTTCAAGATCCTTGCATAAGTATTGTGTGAGTAAGTTGAAATGTAGGGGTGATTGAGATGACGTGGACAGTGATGACAGGCAACAGGAGTTGTGGAGCGTTTTGAGTCTGCACGTAGAGGTTGTGACGAAAAATGAGCAAGTAACAATCGTGGTATTCTGCTCATTAGTGAATAGGGTTATGGGGAGGGCAATTCAAAGGTACCATAACACCTTCGGTACCGGTGTAGAGAGAGAAGGGAAAAGGCTTACCAACCAAGTTGATAGGTGTGCGGTTAGTTACCTTCTTGGCTGTTAAAGTTACAAATATTTCGTCGGTCGTTGATGGACTATATTGTTAAGCATCGTATCTTTGGTTATTATACTCGATGTTGGATGTATTCGATTGAATGGCAAAAAAGAGGCTTGCCTCATGCGGTTAGTCGAAAGAATGCAACCAGACCCAATTGATGACATTATATGTGCCGAGATTCCAGATCCCGAAACCGATCCAGACCTGCATGATGTCATAATTACAAACATGATTCATGGACCGTGTGGCGCCATTAACCCTCATATCATTGATTTTGGCTACAGTTCGTGCAAAATCGGAAATTGCTGTAGCAGTTGCATCTTCTGGAATAGCGGCTACGCTGCTGGAAGGTTGCCGAACCGCTCATTCGGCATTGAAATTGCCATTAAACCTTCAAGCGGTTGAAGAACCAACATGTTTCATAGCGAAACATTCAGCAAAGGCCAAAGTTTTGGTAGCAAGCAAAATTATTATCTAGGACGAATGCACAATGTCGCATAAGCGTGCGTTAGAAGCTCTGAATCGCAATATGAAAGATCTGCATAATGACGCACGACGTTTTGGGGGTGCATTGATTTTACTCTCAGGCGATTTCCGGCAAACGCTACCAGTAATACCACGATCGACCGCTGCATGAGATCAATGCTTTGAAGAAACTTCAGCTGACGACATAGCTTGTTTGCTAAATGATCCATCTGGCGAAGTGTTCTACAATCAACTGCTAACTATCGGTAATGGTCATGTTCCTGTCGACGCATCGAAATGATTGATTTCGTTGCCGCGTAATTTTTGCAATTTTGTCTCAACGAAAGATGCATTGTGCATGCTCGAAATTATTACTTTCATTACATTAACGAATTTGGGCGGAACGAAGTTCGCCGGATCAGCTAGTACTCAATAAAAAGAAACTGCATATCAACAAAGTAATTCGAAGAATTCACTGTATAAGGCAGGCAAAGCCTTAAATAAACTTCGCCGATACCAGACGCAATCGAACCCTAACCTGCAAACATCCATACACAAATCTACATGCGCAGAAATGTTCCAAGTTCTTCCGGTGAAACACGTTGATTTCCTGATTTCCGGTGCTAATGACTCAAATATCCAGATAAGACATTGCCAAAGAAGAAGGTTGCTTATGACGTTATGACCATGCAAAAAAGACAAATCCCTGGGAAAATAATATATTGCTGCGTCATTTATTCATTTCCGGCCCTGAGGTGGTTGTAATAGTCGCAAAATACATTTTCTTAACTTCAAATTATATAATCTATCGGGGTTTATTCGATTTAAATGGGTTTTTCCAAATTAGCAGACCTATCCATATAAGTCGTAACACGTGCAGTTAATGGAATAAAAACATCCGCAAATGGTGAAACCAAATTTGTTACTGAATATGCACCAAGTTGAAGTCACACCGCCCACAATTTGTCGGGTAGTAAAAGCGCACATTTGACACAATTAAAAACAAAACAAAACCGACATATTCGCAGAGAGACTTTTTGTATAAGTGAGTGAGTGAGTGAGAACTAAACGCTATCACTATACACTTAAGTCAGATATATATACTAATAAGTTGTACCTGTAAAGGGCAGCGCAAACATATGAACATTCAAAAATGTAGTTAATCCTAAATCGACTAATTGATCTGGATGTACCCTGAACGCAAAAAAACTTTTAACTTGATTGGTCGGTAACGTCACTTTTCCTACGTCAGCCACACTAAACGAAATGTCAACTAGAATAATTTAGTCGACTGAACGCTGTCACAAAACAATAGCTCTTTAAAAGTATTATCAAGTGGACGCAAACATGAATTTTGCACTTATTTTTTGTAAGGAATTTCAAAAAGCTCCCTCTTCTCGTTTTCATTTAATTAATATGGCTCACACTTGTGTGGAATGGCTCAACTTCAAAATTTCTTTAGTACAACGCTATTCACAGTTGCAAAACTTGTGTTTTCAAAGCTATGACTGAAAATTTCAAGTTTGTTCGTTACAATTCGATTCACCAGAATCCGCAGGAAAAAATAATTTATGACAGAATTTGGGTCATTCGATTTGAAACGTAGGTATTACGCAACTGTTTCGGAACGAAATTTTCCGGTGGTCGCTAAATACAGCGAAAGATCTGCGAAAAGGCAGCGGAAAATAATTTTTGGAGAGTTCTAAGTATGCAGGTGTGCGGTATGCATGCCCCCTTAAGGACCATTCACATGAGAGCGAACTGCGAACAACGAACTGGCGAATATTCGTAGATTCTGACACTTCATTTACATGAAAATTTTTTTTAGTCGCAGGTACCCGGGAATCATTTGTATTGTAGATGGTTAAGTTCGAGCGAATTTTTCATTCGCAGGTTTGTGGATCGCGACTGTTTTATGTGGATTGTGAATAAAGTGTGACAGTTCGCGGCAAGAATTTTCAATTCACGGGAGAATTGCTGTAATTCTAAATTACGTTGTTTTAATCAATCAAGTCTCGGTTTTTTTTTAGATTAGGTGTTATATTAATTGGATATAATGCTTTTGTGGTAAAACAAATAGCAATTTTCAATTCATAAATACCGATAAATTGATTTGTTAGCTTTTCGCCTATTCGCAGTTCGCGCTCATGTGAATGGTCCTTTAGAGCAAAATGTTTTTTTTCTGTTTTTGTTTTTAACATTGGAAAGTGTTACAAGTTTGTGTTGTTTTTTTTTTATTTAATATTGTCGCCTTAAAAAACAATTTAATCAGAAAAATTGTGCATATGATCTTCATATCTGAGTTCGGGAAATTTAGGCTCCAAAATTTTACAATTTGGCTCAATACACCATACCTCTTATAGAAGCTGAAAGCACCCCGGTGCAAATGTAAAGTAAATAGAAATATCAAAATCGAAGCATTATTTCCAACTTTTGGTTTTGACACGTTCGAAAAGCGGCGGCACTCTGACCTTTTACTCAGCAAATGCTATGTAGTATATGTAGTAGACATTCTGAGTCTGCTTTTACATAGTTGATGGATAGTTTTAGTTATGCAACGGAACGCGTTTAGCGGGCACAATGTGATTTAAGCAAGAGTACTAAAAGGGAAGTTCAAAGGTGAGGGAGGAAGTTCTCATTCCTAACCAATATGTCATTTGAGTTTAAGCATTCGCCATGACAATCAATAAATCACAAGGCCAACCATTGAGTGTTTGTGGCCTGAATCTGGAAAATGAATGTTTTTCACGCGCTCAACTGTATGTCGCATGTTCTCGAAAAACGGAAAATATCGTTTGTCACAGAGGGCTTCAATGACAATTGACCACAGATTTTATGCAATTTTTTGTCACCGCAGCTATTTAAACGCTACATAGATTACTTCAGAACAGGTTGCCTATCTTTGTCCATAAAATTATCTATTATCTAGACCCTGAGTTAGATTTCAACGCGTTTAACATGTGGTATATATTGGACGGGACGAAGTCCGTTGGGTCAGCTAGTTCAGTAGTCCCTTCATTCATAATTGTTCCGTCGAGGTTTTAACTTAACTTTTAGTAAAAACCATTCCTATCGCGTTCGACTGATTGCAAGTGTGTGCTAAGTCGGAGGATAATAGGAGTTATCGTCGCAAACAAAAAAGAAAAACAAAATTAAAAAAGAAACATTGTGTGTAAATCTCAAGTATCTGTCGACAACCTAACAATTCATCACTTAGAGTACAACTACATTGCCATACAAGTTTAGCCTTTTTTTGTCCGCAAAATATGTCGTTGACGAATACTCCAGACTCCTACTCAAAGATTGAACCAAGGCAACATTAATTTGCTTGCCGATAGGAGGTCGCCCACCGCATCTTCCTCTGGACATCATAGATTGTACCAGTCTATCGATTTTTGTGTCAAAGCCAACAAAAGGAATGTGACTTCATCGTTATTCCACAAACCGACAACAAATGTCGCATGATACGAGTTTCTTGCATACTTTCTTGTGAAGCACTTAACATTAGCATGCCAACGGAGTGCCCTGCTGAGAATTGAATTGTTTTCCAGATGCTTAAGTACAAAGTCTATTACTTTCACGCAAGACATTTGCTGGCAAATGAAAAGAAAATCGCACAGTTTTCATGTATTGCCCCCTTCCAAAATGATCGTCTAAACAACATTCTTCACCCTATTAAAAGAGGGAAAAGAAAAATGCTTAATTTGGCAAACTAACAAGAAAAAAAACACTACGAAAACGCTGGGCGTGGGCGGTTGACATCATAACTCATGTCATCTCATCTCTTTCAGTAGGTATTCATGTGTGTGTACTTTTTTATGGCTATATCGCAAACACGGCGGACGTTATTAACGAATGGAGTTTCGACGTTTCAAAGTGTTAATGCGAAACTTTTAATCACAGAATATCTTGATATAATTGTGTCCTTTTTCCAATTGAGGCGGGACGACAGGTTGGCAGCTGAGGGTATGGTTATCTCACGCGGAGGTGACGTGAATTGGTCACCAAGATCGTGCGATTTTACCCCGCTAGACTTTTTGTTTTTGTCTCTTGTGTGGTTAAGTCACATATCACTATGCCAATAAGCATCAATCGATCAATGCTCGTAAGGCAAACATTATAGTAATGTCATCGCTCAAATTCGGTAGGATCTAAGCGGCAGAGTCGTTTAAACTTGGACCACTCGGATCCGTGCCATTGTCAGGACCCTCGGCGGACATTTGAACGATGTTTCATATACATAGTGGCGTACATTGGCCTTTCAAATAAAAACAGGATACCTCACACGCTTGTTATTGATGAACCCTTTATTTAGAGCACCTCATTCATAGAAAAGAATCATACACGCAGTAGGTATAACTTTATAGTCAATTGCACCAATCGCAAAGAAGAGGTTATTGGATATATCTGGTTATAGTTAGATAGCTATTTATTTATTTATTATTTATCAACTATATAGCTATAAATGAAGATGAAAAGGCCCCAAATTAATGAGCTACACACTTCTCATGTTTGGAGCAACAATTCTTTCACATGTACACCTTTTTCTGCTGCAACAATTCGCAAATGTCATCCTCATCAGTCAGTTATTATCGGCAATCAATTTTAAGGTTAAGCTAAGTTTTCATTCCCGTATTTTTCGATCACGATTTAATTCTGTGGATTTAAAATATTTGTTGACAGTTCGCATCAAGAAATATTTCAATTAGAACATTTCCGATGTCTTGAATTTTTCTGGTTTAAATAATTTAGACCTAGATTCAGCTTGAAGATAAAAATAGAGCATTTCATCTAAGGCCACCTCTACAGCAATTTATTTGCTGATTTTTGACAGTGCTCAATAACACAGTCTGACAGTCTACTACTTAATGTCGTTTTCCATTGGGCAAAAAGAAGAGTCCGGGAGAGTCTGGAATCGAAAAAATCACTTCTAAAACCGTTCCATTGGCACAAAAAATACTCTTCTGGTGATTCTGAGGAGAGAATTTCGCTTCTGGATTTGAAGTCAGAATCCACTCAAGAAGCACTCACACAAGTGTAGTTTGTGTATTTTATACAAGGCAACTGACAGCTGCCGTAGATTATTTTTTGGCATTTCACCAATACTCTTCTGGATTCAATCAGAAGCAGTTTTCTTGTTCCATTGGACTACAGAATGAGTGGATCTACGAGTGAAACCAATGGAAAACGACATAAGGCTGTAGGTCTCTTTTTAGCCCTAAAGACTACTGAAAAATTTAGAAGGCGATAGCAGGCTTCCTTTCTGAAAGTCAGTTACAAATAAGCATTTAAAAGATTTGACAACCATCTGTCAGCAATAACCAACTAACCCCAGCTATTAGGTTCGTTTCAGCAAAAAAATTAAAAATGTCAAACCTCAAATCTCTCAATTTCCTTACAAAAAGTTTAAGAAATGTCATTTTGACATTTGACAAAGTTCTCTTTAAATGCAGCATCTACAAAATAAGTTGGAATTGAGTTTTTTATGAGCTAAATACACATTAAACTTTTGAATGCGCTGATATTATGTTGTAGCAGAAAATTCAATTACAACTTCTTCCTCCGACATCGTCTATATAAGAAATTAAATAGAGTTTTACTTGTCAAACTTTTAACCTGTCACTTAGTTGTCAGTTTTAATTTTAATTTTTTTAGTAAAGGCACCAAGTGACAAGAACAGAAACTGAAACAGAACAGACATTTTTTTTTCGTAAATTCTGGTTCTGTTTGCGTTGTCCGCTCAGCTACACAAAATTGAAACAGAAACCGATCCATAAAAACATGGCTGCCGCCTATTCTATTAAAATGTTTAAAGACGATTTACATGAGGCTAATTGTCGAATTGCGGAGTATAATTTGTAATTCATACATTCATACGTGGTCATCACAATATAAAATAGTACGATGCGAAACAAACAGCGAGATGACAGATGCAAAAATGTGCTCTATTTTTTTTGTTGGATGCCGATGGACGCTATGGTGCCTTCTCTTTTGTGACGATCTCACGACGCCGCTCAACCTGACTTAAAAAAAAGTTTTTGGCAAACTTTTCTTATACAAAGTACTTATTTATCAAATAAAAAAAACAGTGGAATGAAAGTTGCTTCTTTTTCTATTGTTCATTATTTGAAATTCTTAAATATGGTCACCGTACTTATAAAATAATTATTTTATTCAAGGCATTTGGTATGACATCGTATAAATAGTATTACCAAAACCACCCTAATTATCCACAATCCACATAAGGATACATTGATATATCGGTGTAGAGGCATTCCGCGTGCTATAGTTACGCCTTTTCGGAAAGCCAAATCTTTGCGTTCTGTCCAGGAAACAATATGTCCAGGGTTGGCAATTTGGGGGTTTTCCGATGTTTGCCACTAAAAATGAATCCTTCTAATAGCTTTCGACTATTTTCGTTTACAAAGCAAGTCTTTAAGAATACCTAATCGAATATCCGTTTCACTGGGAAAAAGTAATAGATTTCGGTACTTTCTGTAACCAAACAAAAATATCAAAGACCGAATCGAAACTTGGCATAACCTAGGCAACGAACTGTCAAAACCGCGCATAAAAGGAAAATTACTTTTTTTAACTTTTGAAGAACGTAAATCAAAAACGAAGATTTTAGTGTTTTTCCTCTGGTTTAATGAATTTTATAAAAGTTCACTCTGAAATAAAACTTGTTAAACTTACATTGAATTCTAAAATGTTAGTCTTTTATTGATGGGAAGATACTCCATGAACAATGTTGTTCCTTTTTTTCCGTATTTAAGCAATCTATCTGAGAGATTTATAAGGGCTCGGTAATTTCTCTTACAAAATGAAATGAACATTTTAAAAATTATTTCCTGCTTTTCAGACAGGCCAAAACGAAACTTTTCCATTTGCAATACTTCATATTTATACATGTTGCAGGTGAATATTCAGAATTCATACTTGTAAGTCTTACATACTTCTTAAAAAAAAAATAATAACAAAAAGTTGGGTGTTTTTTGGCGACAAGTAGCTAAATCTAGCGGTTTTTCACATATTGACCGTCTGGCAATGCTGACTATGTCCTAGTTAACTAGGTTTTCTACCTGGTTTTGGGGAAACTAGTGCTAAGAAAGACTCAATGAAAATAACAAATAAACAGCGCAAGAAAAATGTAGACTCGCATGCAAAAAAACTGGAAGTTCGTTTCCGTTAAAATTCTGGCAAAGCAGTGACCCTGTTGTAGGGCTTTATGCTAATGTAGGAGCCAAATGAAGATTAATAAATGTGAGCGCACAACGCATACAGAACTTGTTGTGCTTAAATGTGCAACTATAGTTCACTGTTTGCAGACGATTTCTTCCAATTTGTTTTAATTATTGTTCAGTTAGAATTAGGAGTAATAGTTTGTAAATCTATAAACTTGCTCAAGTGATTGCGTGCGATTCTGAGTTTGTATGGAGGGAAACAAAATATATAGAAATATCCGGGCCGCATAAGCCATCACAAATGTGTGTGGCTGCAAATTCAGACTGAATCCCGAAGCGACAGAATCACTTTGCACTGATGCAGACGTGTGTATGTAAACATACTCATAGTTTCATTGACTATATTATAGTGGACGAGTGAGCAAGTGACGCCATGCAGTGCAATTACTCGCCATGCGCTGCCATACATCTTACACTAATACTCGTACTTTTTGAATCTTCTTAATGTCGAGTCATGTCTGTCTTAAGTGCGAAAAATTACCAGCATAATGTCACGTACTGAGTGCGAGGCATAGACCGCCCGGATAGTTGTAATAAAAAAGGGTTCTACCGTTCATAATTGAACTTTTCACACTCTGATGCATGACTGAATGGGAACATTTCGTATACGGAACGTTTACAGAACAAACATTTCGTTTAGGAAGAACGTGTCGTATCATCAAAAGTCCCATGAATAACATGATCTTTACTGGTGCACGCATATATGACATGTACAGGGATGTCCCGTGCGAATGTTATTGAGATATTGAAGTCACAGCTCACAGGAGTTTAATTGTTCGTTTTTGACAATAGGATTAACTGTAGGTTATTGCGAACTTGCCAGAAGAAGGTCCTTAACCATCAGCTGTTGGTTAGGTATTCCGTCATACCGTTTTCATGTTTGAGATCTGTTGACGGAAAGATTTTTTTTTTCCGTTTTTTTTAACCTCTATTATTTACCTTGTATATATAAAAATGGTGTAAAAGTAACTAATTCATCCATTGAGAAAGGCTGGGCAAATTCGGATAACATATTTTTTTTGTTTTTCGTAATTGTCAGAAGGTTTTTTTTTTGACAGAACATTTTTGGAAAACCGTCCGGAAAAATCGAAAATTGATTTTTTGTATGGAATATGTTGAAAATATTGTATGCAATTGTTCCGGAATGGTTTTTCGAATGGAGAAATATAAAAATCTTATTGGAAAACTCGGAAAATTCCTGAAAAACGCCATAAATATGATTTGTTTTGCATTTTATTTCATTATTCGATATAAGGGTGGAAATTTAGTGAAGCTTAGAAAGTTGCGTTCCTAATCATTTATCGAAGCTATGTAGGTTAAAAATAAATAATTTAATTTAACTTCAGGCTTGGGGTCCGTTAGTTTGTTATAAAAACCTATAATAATGGCCAATTATAATTTTATTCTTTAATCCATATAATATAATATATTATTTGACATTTCCTTGAACCCACGTATTTTTCTCTCCTCCTTGTCAAAATAATGACAGGTCGATTAGGTTGAGTCGTTACCTTATACTTAGGTCTTTTTGCTGATTTGAGGAAACATTTCAACCATTTCCAAGCTACATAAGATTGTAATAAAAAAAAAGATATCAAAACCATAGAGAAGCATAACAATTGGTACACATGTCCTGTAAGAAATTAGGCTACGACTCGCTTAAGAGTTCAAAAAATATCCTAGGTATAAGGTGTGGAACCCGGTTTCATGAAGAGAGTTAATTTGAGCCGCTGAAAACTGAAATATGTATGGGAAAACTTCTGTTTTTGATGACGTTTTCGAGTGTTTTCGGCTCGGTGTGAATAGGGTAATAGTTCTACTGCTGCATCCTTACGATAGGAAGGGAGCATCAGAAACTTTCATAGGTCCTGAACCATTCTGCGGAATAGGGGATCACACCCTCAAAGAAGAATTTAGGAAGCTAGAGAAAGAAAACAGGGCAAGAACCTGGCATAACACTCAGGGCATGAGGCAGGCCGAGAAACTTCTGGGACAATACAACCGGAAAAGATTCCAAGCTTGCATCGGCATGAGCAAAAATAACCTTCGTATCCTAACGGGGCACTGTAGACTCAAGCAACACCTCAGGAAACTGGGTATATCTGAAGAAGGTCTCTGCAGATTCTGCGATGAGTCCAGTGAAATCCCAGAACACTTGCTGGGATCATGTGGGGTACTGACCCACAAAAGACTGAAATACTTGGGCAAGTACCAACTATCTTTTTTTTTTTTTTTTTTAATTAGCACGCACTAAAGAGGTTATGACTACTCTTATGGTGTAGTTTGAAATTGGGAAATTGGGATAGAGAAGATAGGAGATTCCGATGCACATTGGTTTTAAATGTCTGCAAATTGAACCGAGGGGGAAAGACAGAGCCGGGCAAGGCGTTCCACATTCGCGTGGTACGGCTTATGAAGGAATCTCTATATTACATAGTACGACCGAAAATAGGCTGAAGGGTAAACTGATGGGCATTCCTGGCTTGGCGAGTATTGCGGTTGAATTGTTGAAGGGGTGGAATGCAGCTGGCGATTTCACTTGAGCACTGTTTGTAGAAATAGCGATAAAACAATGAAAGACATGTTACATTTCTGCGATGTTCGAGCGAATTTATAGAATTCGCTATATTTGGGTCTCCAATGAGTTTTAAAGCACGATTCTGTATCCTATCCAGCAGGTGCAATGAGGTTTTGGGCGCACCAGACCAGATATGAGAGTTATACTCAAGTTTGGGGCGAATGAACGCCTTGTATATGGCTGCCAGATCAGAAGGGGTAAAATATTTCTTGCACCGTTTGAGGAAACCTAGACATTTCGCAGCGTTCTTGGCGACTTCGTGTATGTGGTCATTCCAACGAAGTTTGTCATGGACACACATACCGAGAATGGAAAGTCTTTCGGTTTCGGCGATGCAAGTGCCATTCATGGATAATGGCTGAGGATTCTGGTTTCGCTTTAATGACAACAGACAGCATTGTGTTTTGGAAGCATTAAATTCCACTCTATTGGCTAAACCCCATTTTATAATGCTGTCGAGATCGGAATTTAATGAGCTTAACATACGTTGCCGTTCCAGTTCTACGGCCGAAGGGCAGGGACGTGAGTCCTGGAATGAATATGAGAAGCTGAGGGTGCTGTCATCGGCGAAGGAGTGGATTGGATTAGATGTTGCAGACAGGAGATCATTTATGAAAATGAGAAAGAGAGTCGGAGACAAAACGGAGCCTTGGGGAACACCAGCATTTATATGGTGAATTTCAGACTTGAAGCCATCCAATACAACTTGAATTGAACGGCCAGAGAGGTAGTTTCTAATCCATTGAAGAAGAGACGCATCGATCCCATATGCACGCATTTTCGACAAAAGAGCTTGGTGCCAAACTCTGTCAAATGCCTTTGAAATATCAAGCGCAACAATCTTCGTTTCACCAGAGTGATGTAGAGATTGGTTCCACTTTTCGGTGAGATAAGCCATCAAATCACCAGTGGATCTGTTGCCGCGAAAACCGTACTGCCGGTCATTAATGAGTTTTCGTGATTCAAGATATTTCATCAGCTGACGATTTATCAGCGTTTCCATGACCTTAGAAAGAATGGATGTAAGTGCTATGGGTCGGTAGTTGGTGGGAGAAGAAGATTCGCCTTTTTTGGGGACAGTGGTTTTGCCAGCGTGGAAGAACACCTCTTCAGAACGATTGGGGAAATACAATCTGGACCAGCGGATTTATTTATGTTGAGGTCATGAAGTACTCTTGCCACTGTACGAGTGCGAAAATGGATTTGTCCCATGGTGTGTTCGACGCTCTCAAGTACAGGTGGAGGCAAAGCGCAATCTGGGAGCATTGAGCTGGCTGCAAAATGTGCAGCAAGCAGATTGGCTTTGTCTAAAGAGTTGACAGCTGGAATGTCATTGTGAATGAGCGTTGGGATGGAAGGGGAGGCCGAATTCTTTATATTTTTTACAAACGACCAAAAGTTTTTACTACCCTTGGGAACATTGTAGTATTTTTTGCCTCAACTTTTGGTCATACGAGAATTTTACACGCTTGATTATGGTATTGCAGACATTTCTGGCTCGCTTGAACTTTTTTCGGTTTTCCTCAGATGGGTTGGTCTTATATGACCGAAAACTTAACTCCTTTAGTCTGATAGCCTCTTTACAGCTCGAGTCGTACCACGCGTTTTCTTTCGGTATGATACTCTTTATCCTGTTAGGAATAAAGGATTTCATATCTAAGGTGATAATACTAGACACCATATCAGCGGCGGCATCCACGTCGTTATCGAGGAAGCATAACGACCAGTTAAAACTCTTAAAGAAGATGTTAAGTCCGCTCCAGTTGGCTTTCTCGTATTGCCATACGGTTCTTTTCGGAGATTTTTCTTTAACTGTGTGGTTGGAGTACGAGAAATTAGCTGATATGATGCAGTGGTCCGACGAGCCTAAAGGCGATAATACTTCTAAAGAGTATTTATCAGGGTGGGAGGTAAGAAACAAGTCCAGAGTGTTAATATCAGGTACGCGTGTTGGCTCATTTACAAGCTGGGTTAATTGGTTTACCTCAGCGAAGATCTGAACATAAATTCCTTCGGGTGTTGTCTGTCCAGTATGTCGAAGCCAGTTAGAATTGTGAATATTGAAATCGCCCGCAATGACAATTTCAGTATTAGGATACAGGGAGACAATTCTTGTAATGGAGTCAGACAGCGCATCAAACTCGTTAAAAGTCGAGTTGCTATCTAGATTAGGGCTTCTGTAGATAAAACAATAGTGAATGATTTGCCTACGGATGTGGAATTTCAGCCATATGAAATTAAATTCCGAATTGGAACATTGGCCATAAGAACCTGGAGTTTGGTAGGCAATATCATCACGTATGTAGATGGCGAGACCGCGGTGAAGAAAGAATCAGTTCCGAACTGCAACCCGTCGTGAGCACACGTGTGTGCAGCCGTAGCCCTCACGTCTTTAGTCGCCCTGATAATAAAATATCTGATGAGGAAATACAGTCACAGCTCTCATCCTTAGATTCTTAAAGGAAACTGGACTGGAGAGAGTGCTATAGGACTGATTTCTTCCGCCAAGGAGAAAGGAGAGTACTAAAACCTCTAAAATGATTTCGAAAGGAATTATACTATGAGGAGAACTCTTTTGAGGGAATAAACCACTCTGAGGCGTAAGCAGGGGGTACAATAGATCAAAAGGTCGCAGTACAATAAACCCTCTCAAGTAATAAAAATAACCCTTACGATGCTTACATGATTCGAGTTTTTAGAAAGACTAATGGATGTGTTACACCTTGGTTACAGCTTCGTTCTCTGTAATGTAAAGTCCTTTCCGTCTGAGGGTGTTGTAGACAGTCTCTTGAGGTATGGGCGTTGGGAATTTGATATTGAGATTGAGATAAACCTTTCACACTTATATCAATCTTTTTAAGTTAAATAAAACTAAAACGCTTATCCGTAAATCATATGGGATAAGTGCGCTTTGACTCACAACAAGCAGTCCAGCAGCCCACCTGTACCGAAATGACCGTCACAGTACCGCCATTAGGCGCCGTCTACCGGTATACAAGCTTAGCTTCGATAGCCACAGGTATACCGAAATCCCAGCAGCACAAATTTGCGTTCCGAAATTTTCCAAAGCCATTACAAAAAGAAATAAAAAAGTGGAAGCAAATGGTCACTTTATCTCCATCTTCAATATGCGTTTAACATATTTTGGCCATCTTTCAATCTTCGTTTGCACTCGACCAACCGACAGAATATGGAAACATATTGAAACCTCCGCAAAGATTTAATAGAAAAATCGTTTGAATTGTTGGATCCATTTACTTTTTTGACCAAAGGCACTTTGGCCGCCGTTGAAAGAGTGCTCTCTTCAATTAATGACGTATGGTCCACCGATAAAACCCGACTGAGTATTGGAACGGTACGAGACCTCTTGCACGTCAGGTACAACATAAAAATGTCATATACCTTGAGTTCTTCTAGTTCTTAAAACGCCAGTCAAAAATGTTTGAAGAAATCGGCTCTGACGGTGAGCACGCTTTCAAAAATCGAGAGAATTAAAATTTAAATGCTTACCTACATAAAATTTGTATTATTGTTGTGTTCCGAAACCAGCTTTGCGACAAGTTGGTATGCTCAATGCTGTCAGTGTCTTAAAGAGAATAAAGGACAGTTTCAAAAATAAAGGATAACATCCGTCCTTTATTAAATGAAAAAACCTAGGACAGTGGTAAAAAAGTGAGGACTAAATAAAGAACGGATGGTCAGCGTGCTGGTCTACTGCAGCTGTCTATTGTTCACAAATGTCAAATATGACTGACGTACGACGCCATTTGCAAAAATTATAACATCTTCGGATACGGTGAGTAATTTTGCGCCACCTTGTAGTAAGTACTTTCATAAATTTGCCCCAAAATTTGTTGCCCGTCTGTGGGAATATAACCTTTTTGGGGCGGAGCTGCGGGATAACAGCTATTTCCCGATAATATCTAAAAATACCGTAAGTGAGGCCACAGCTGACCGCAGTAATTGATATTAAAATTTTTGCACGAATACCGCATGGGAAGCAACGAAATCTAAACCACCACCAAAGCCGGCAACAATTATTGTTAAAAAAAATTAAAATTTTCCTGGATTTTTTAAGTCAGTTAAGTAGTTATTTTCTTTAAAGTAGATCGGGTGGTACCTTCATACGCAAAATGCGATGGGTAATTAATGTAACGGAAATATAGCACAAGGTGTTTGGCTTCTAAGTGTCATTGAACTTAATTTATGTAGGCGCGGTACTTATTGAAGCCCACTAACCTGCAACCGAACTCTTAATTAATGTTTATCGATTGCAAAACCTATGCGATCTGTATCGTTAGCTGTTAGTTAGTTGTTTTATGTGTTGCAATAATCGTCGATAGGTTTTTGTTACACGCGTAAATGAGATCATAAATTTAATTTTAAAGGAGGGAGTGTTACCCCACATGCATATATGTGTCTCAATGGTAAAAGTGGCTATGAGCTGGTTGCCATATATAAATAAACGGAGTTATCAGAGTTAAGTGATTGACCTTATGCAGGATTTTAGTGTCAGGGGTGCTTCTTTAACGTCAGTGGTATAACGTATTGTGAAAGCAAGGAATGTTTACAGATTTAAATGTGACAAATGTGAGTGAAATTATCTGGATATTTGTGTTAAATTCATTAGTTTCTCACGAGGATCTACAAATGAATATTTGGGTGAACTGCGGATGATGAGTTGCCAACCACTAACTAAGGCAGGAATGGCTTATAATGCTTCAAAAGCCTAAAACACCCACCAAGGTTTATGGAGGTATGAGAATACTTTTACTAGTCTTTATCAGCTTCCCATTTGGCTTCGCAACCTTCCTATGAGGTTCTGACAGCTCTGGGTACTACAAATCTTTTGAGAGGCTGTGATTGTCTCGAATGCTTGCGCATTAGCTCTGCGAGGAGGTTTTAACAGCTCTGTATGCAAATCTGATAGCTAACTTGGACGTCTTCAAATACTTTTTGTCGGTTACCGCAGCTTTGTTAATGTGCTTTACCCATGTAACTGAAGGCATACCACCTTATTTTTGGTTATAGGTTCCACCAAGGTAGCAGTTGATGTGCCTATATACAACAGAATAGTTGGAATAGTAGGGCTATAGTAGCTCTGTAGTTTTCTGAGTCTATGTGTTTAAACTGTCAAACAGCACTTGGTAGTTGGTAGTGACAATCGTTTTGTATAATTGTTGTTGGCAAAATTAAACAGTTTTTTGGTTATTTAACTCTGTTTTATTTTCATCTATCCATAACAAGGAACGCACAATTTAGATGATAAAGATTAGGAGGACCTTCCTAGACTAACTGTTTCATTCTCTTTCCCAGAAAATCCTATTCTCCCTGATTAATCTCGCCAAAAATAAGCTGAGAATCCTCAGAGGAATAATTACTAGTTGCACTAGAGACTAAAATAAAAAAAATGCAAATATTTCTGGTTTCAAAACTCGCGAATTTCGATGAGAATGGTTGAATGAGGTAGAGCTGGGGCCCTACTATGAAACTCGATTCTAAAGTGAAACTGTTCGAATTCGCAAAATCGCTACTCTGTAATTCTATAAGTAAGTTATGGAAACGAAAATCGAGCATCTCTAGTACTGCCAACCATATTTTTGTTTTCTTGGTACAAAATTGGTACTACCTTTTTCGAAAGTTCATGTCAAATTCGTTCGAATTCGTAAATAATCAATCTACATCAAATGTGTTTGCGAGAGATTGATTTAAGAAGATTTTTTTTTTCTCAGAATGTTAGGTTAGGTTAGGTTAGGTTGAGTGGGGTTGTGAGTTCATCACAAAAAGACCAGGCACCATAGTGGGCCCATCGCCATCCCCAGGGAACCGTTACGGTTAAAGACCTAAACCAAATCGCCCAAACAATTAATTTCCCTGCAGAATTTAATAATGGTCCCAATATTGCTTGAGGAACCAACCTCCTCTAAGTGATTAAAGAAGTACCTGCCAATGTGCTTCCTTCTACTCCGAGCGATTGCTTGACACTCACATAAAATGTGGAAGATGTCTTCCGTGACTTGTAGGTCCTCACAATACCTGCATATGTCCGAGCTAGCTAGTCCTAGTCTCATGGCATGCTTCCTTAGAAGGCAATGTCCAGAGAGTATTCCTACCGTTAACCTTAGTTTGGTTCTACTGAAGTTGATTAATTCTTCAGACTTTCTCCGGTTTAAAATGGGCCACAGTGCCTTTGAGACCCTGTGACCATCTAGTTGTGACCATCTTGTGGCTGCTAACTGGGAAGTTTTTTCAGAAACAACCCTTCTAGCCACGGCCATTGGTGGTCTTGTACCCTCAATCATGCTGATTGGTGAGAGCTCAGCTCCTTCCTTGGCCAGAGCGTCGGCCTTTTCATTACCTTCAATGTTACAATGCCCAGGTACCCAACATAATCTGACACGGTTCTGCGAACATAATGCCTTGAGCATTGTGCGGCAATTCCTTACTAGTTCAGATTTAGTGGTATGTGACTCTAGCGCTTTAAGCGCAGCCTGACTATCAATGTAGATGGCGATATTCTTGTTGGATATCGATCTCATCTCAAGTACCTCCGCAGCTTTGAGTACTGCCAGAATCTCCGCCTGGAACACACTGCATGTGTCCGGAAGTCTCAGGGCCAGATGTAAGTCCAGTTCATTGGAGAATACACCAGACCCTGTGCCCTCACTGGTTTTGGAGCCGTCAGTATATATCGAGGTCTCATTTACCCTCGACACCAAGTTCCTATACCAATCCTCTCTGTCAGGGTACAACACATCATACGGTGTGTCAAAATCTAGTGTACCAAGACCTTCATCCGCCTTTTCCGGTATTTCGGAGAATGATTCCTTCAAAATACTGCTATGTCCTATCCTACTGTTCTTAAAGAGCCCAATGTTAGTGAGCCGTAGCGCACTATTTCCTGCAATTGATTTTATTTGTAAGTCCAGTGGCAAAAGATTCATAAACGCCTCCAGTGCAGCCGTTGGTGTGGTACGTAAAGCACCTGTAACGGCAAAGCAGGCTGTTCTTTGTACCCTGGTCAACATATCCCGTACATATTTCTTGTTTGTGGCTTTCCACCAGACAAGAGCCCCATATGTAATTATGGGTCTTACTACCATTTTGTATAGCCAATATAAGATTGACGGCTTCATGCCCCATTTCTTTCCTGCTGTTCTCTTGCATATGAAGAGAGCATTATAAGCCTTGCGGACTCTTTCCTGTACGTTAATTCTCAGAATGTAAGTAAATAAAAGATATCAATTAATAACTCATGAATATTTCATAAAAATAGTAACATGTATGTATAATGTTTGTTTTTTGTACCAGGGAATCATTTCATTGTTATTGATTTTCATTCAAAAATCCGAAAATATGTGGACTAATTTGTCCAAAGATTTGAATGCTGAAGGTCCACCTCAGCACGGTGCAGCGGGATGGAAAAAGATAACCAAAGGCAAGTTGAGAAAAAATTAAATGAATTCGTTCTGTTGAAATATTATTCAACAAGTACATGAAGGCATCTTTCGAAAGGCGGTAGTTTTTAACAAAGCTGAAATAAAGTTATTTTATTCGATTCAAAATGACTTTAAATAAATACTCAATAGAAAAACCTTTTTTCGCTTAGCCTTCGTTCAACTTGTTGATTTTTTCCTGATTTCCTTCAGATTCCAACGAAATTGCGACACTGTCCATGTTTATTTATTATTATTTTATTGTTTCACGATATTTTCTTTGGGATATTCCAAACCAACTGCGAGACTCGTTTGGGTTATGTCAACCATAATGCGAGAATCGTTCGAAAATCGCAAATTTGTGGGCAAATAGTTTGGCATTACCGGCATTCGATTCTACTTTTATAGAGAGTAGGTACCATTTAAAAGTAGAATCGCAAATATCTTTCGAATAGAATCAATAATAGAATCGAGTTTCATAGTAGGGCCCCTGTTACTACGTATATGATCTTTTCTTGATTTTGCGTCATTGAAAGACTAATTGTCTTTTTTTTCGAAAGCACTTTTTTATGGCTGTGAAAATATTCGAATACGTTCGGGAATTTCGGATTTTGGATACCCAGTTGACTTACATTTCTTGTCTGGTCTGAATTGTTTACAAATGTTTCGAAATTATTTGTCAACTAGGGTACGTTCAAATCTAATTAGTTAAGTCTGACAGCTGGTTGACTTCAAAGGTCTGTTCGTTTACTTTTAAATCTTACGAATTTTTACGAATTCTTACGAATTTTTACTCAATGCCGTTCCTTAACTCGAAAAATTCGTAAAAGAGAGCGTCGTCGAGAGAGCAAGATATTACCCCTCCACTGAGAATCTTACGAATTTTTACTCAACAAATTTCTTGGTGTAAGAAATTTGAAGGGCTGTCAGTCATTAAACAATTAACAGCTGATTTGAAATTTATTGTCATATTTGACATTCGATTGAATTTGTTTTGATTTCTTGCATTCTAATGATTCTAATGGTATCAACAGGCGGCAAAATAAATATTGAATGTTCTCCCCGAACATTCACCGTATTGAAAATGGTACGTAAACATTAGAGAATATGAAATAAAAACCATTTCGAGCTTACTTTAAGATCCACAATACAGAGATCAAATAACACAGGAGGTTATGCAGAGTCAGGGAGAAGATTTTGAGGAAATCACGGTCTCACAGTCGCAGTCGTCGGAAAACGAGGAACAAATTTTCCAAGACTCATGGTTCGAAAACGAAGAATAAAAAACTAATTGGTTGGAAATCAAAATCCTTCACTCCCTTTACGAAGAGTTAATGCCCCTACTGGGGAAAACACAAAAGAAAGATGTGGGCTAAATCGCGGAAGCTACAAGCTTCATGCCCAGCAAACCACAGAAAAATCAAAAGATTCTTTTCACTGGTCATTCGTTTGTCAGAACGTAGATTCTTATAGGTTTCAAAGAAGTTATATTTATTAATTCCGAGTCACTTCCATCATTATATGAATCAACTAATATTGGTAATAAATTTGATAATTCTTCTCGTTTATCAGACATTTTTGACTTTTCTTTACCATTGCAATTTGTGGAATTATTTATCTGTCATATCTGTCATTTTTCATAGTTTACTACAAAAGCGTTCCCTAACTTTTTCGTAAGTGTCTCTCTCTCTGTGAGAGAATTTATCCCCACCACTGCCATTTTAATTGTCTTTATTATCAGTTTAAATTGGCCTAGGTTGGGCAGATGAACAGTTTTTTTTTCAGTTAAAGTCAAGAATTTTGTACTAAGTTGATAGCACGTGGATGTGGCTGACGTAAAGAAAGTGACGTTGCCGACTAATCTATTTTTTTTGTTCAGCAAATTTTATATGGCTAGAGCGTTATTTTGTTTAAAAGATTTTTTAAGTGTATCGCAGAAAAAATATTGCACGATTGGAATTTTGAGTTTATTAACACTTGGACACCAACACATCTGCAGCTATAATCCATGAACGAAGTGGCCGTGTTTTTTTGTACTGACTGAAGTTTATCTGACTTCAAGACACGGATTTATGATTTGTTTATTAATAAAAAGCGTTTTAAGAAATAAATGAGCTTTAAGGGGCAGGTTTCATTCCCGAAAATTAAATACCTACTTTATATTATATCCTTTTTGTGAGCGAAGCGAACCACATTACTATACCACGCCTGTTTGACGAGATTTAACTTTGACACAAGGGCCGAATCCATACCCGAGGGAAGGCGCAGTAGAGGAAGACCGCGACTCAGGTGGCGCACGCAAGTGGAAGGGGACTTTAACCAACTTAGCGTGCGAAACTGGAGACAGCTAGCTAAAGATCGCGCTGGCTGGAGACGCTTGTTGGTTGAGGCCCAGGTCCACCCCGGACTGTAGCGCCACCTTAAGTAAGTAAGTACAAGGGCCGAATAGCAACAGCCTAACATGAGTTACCAGTCACTGGATCTGGTATTTATGTTTTAAAACAAATTTCATTCCCAATCTCATTCTTTGGTTAGGTAATCATCAGGAATGAGGATCGTTTTCGAACATAATGTTCAAATATTAGAGGTGAACGAAAAAAAAACAATAATCCGCTAAAGTTACCGTGACATCACAAAATATACACTTGTCAACAATTCAAATAAATTTATTCGAAACCAATATCATCCCAAATACGTTTGCTCCCACGATTTGCCCTTGAATTTTCTTCCAAAAGCAATAAACTCGAAAAAGAACGTGTACTCAAATATGGGCTGATTTAATTTACAAGGAAGTAGACTCCGATGATGATGATGACAATGGCGCAGGGCGACGGCTAGGCAGATGGTAAACGTAGGTAAAAAAGGAACAGATGTTCTTTTTTCTTGCCGTTCTTCAATTAACCACCACGGCGCACAAGACACAACCGCCAGCCGTTGTTATTCTTTACTTTTTCGTAAGATATGAATGCAGAGGAAAATATGCTGACAATCCTCCAACGAATACACATTGCAAATTGCATAGACCGGCAGGCACACGACAACATAATGTATTTTTTTTTTTTCGAAATACTTTTCAAGCAAACTCACCTGAGAATCTTGCGATGAACTTAAAGAACTCATTCGATGCAACACTGTCCCGCCGTGGCGGACTGCTGAATTTTCCCCAAATGCACAGAGCTGTCGCATCCTCCGCCGCAGCTGCTATTTCACTTTTGATCATTGTCGTTTCCATTGCAGTATACATTAATTCGTACAGATATTCGTCGTTTTTCACGTTTAATGTTGGTCTCCTTGCTTCCTTTTTCCTTGTTTTCAATTCCTATTGGGGTATTCGTTCGCTGTTTTCGAGATTCGTCTGTCGTTGGGTTTGTGTGTCCACTACACAAGCCAGTGGTCTTTGCAGTTGATAGCTCCTAGCTGCGTATCATATTTTACGATGTGGAATGGCTTTCTAAATCGACGCAGACTGCTTCCATGGAAAGTCCACACATTTCCAAAGTTCGCTTGGTGTGGTCGTGGCCAATGCGCGAGAGCTGCCTTTTATGTGCTAATTAATAAACACAGTTTTTTTTTTATACTATCATTTTTCGCTACTCAATCCCGTAACCGTAGGAAATGTACCGTCTATAGTACCGCGGCGGTGCTCCAACTCTAGTATCTAGCATTACTCATTCAATCTCGCGGGAGAAGACCTCACCACTATCCACCAGTCGCGCACACACAGAAACGCACGCAAGTACGTGCACAAGTAGCAGGTTTGGTTGGGTCGATCGTCTCGAATAGTATTCGTACGTGGGCCGTCACAGAAGCGCAATATATGAATGAATGAACACGAAAAGTATATAAGGAAAGGATGGGATGGGAAGAAAAAAAAAACACTTAGCGTAGTTCCTCTCTTGGGTTATGTAAAGAGCTTGTCTGCATTGGATTATGTAGTGCAGTGCAATTGCAATAGAAATAGAAACTTGGCTTGAAATGGACCCTTTTTATTTATTTTTTTAAATACTCTTTTTCACTGCAATTGGATAATTATCAACACTTTTAAGGAAATTAATGGACGAAGTATACACTAAACATGAGAATTTTGTTAGTTGAAGCACTTTCACACTTTTTTTAGAAGCGTTTTTGTAATATTTCAGCAGGAAAACATGAAATAAACGCAATCAACGACATACGAAACAGACGGCCAATTACATACTGTAGTAAAGTAAATGGATGAAGTGGAGACTGGAGAGACGAGAAAGAGAGACCATAACAATTCTACACGAAAGTGATACCAAATCGTTGTTGCCCCCCAACTGGTTAAGCGTTGGGGCCGAATTCGCCAGGGATTCACCTCCTGGTGAATTTTTGAAAACTTACGTTATTCTTACGTTTTTTATTCTTTTTTTATTTTTTATTTTTATTGGAGGCCCCGGTTTGTTCCACTTCGATCTATGCAAAAATAAAGATCCCAACCGCTAAGCCGACAGAAATATAAAATTCTGAATATGGTCCATTTTTGTTTGTTTTTGGGTATATAGGACTTAAAAACAAACTCCAATCAGCGAAAGGTGTGGCAACGTATGTCAACAACCTCCTCCGAGTCAGTCTGACATTATGGCATTGATCAAGTTGTTTTTTCTCTGTTTTGCTTTAATCTCAATTTGGGGAGATTTCTCGTGAAATCGTGTCCAAGGGCCCGGTTCTGGGACAAATATTCGGGTTTACTGGTGAATCAACCTTTACGTGGTGGAAAAGTGTAGTGTAGTAGTAGTAAGTGATACCAAGTCATTGTTTTAGGATAGAAAACAAAAAATGTGTTTTGTTGGATTTTTTTGGATTTGTGAAGAATATAAAATACTTAATTCTTGCCGTAAAGTCCAATTCATGAACTCACATATACTATAATAGAAATGAGCAGGTGTGTGTGACTTCATGAATTTTTATGGAAAACAGCTTAGGCAGCCGCCTTTCCACTGGAAAGTTATGTATCTCTGTATTCCATTATCTTTGTTATGCACATTCACAATTCTATTTCCCTAATAAGCTTTTCACACCAAGCCCAAAACCGGGTTTTCGCCAAAACACACGAAAACTTCATCGAAAACAGAAGTTTTCCCATACATAATTCAGTTTTCAAAACGAGTCGTTTGCACTCCTTTTCCGCGAAAACACCACGAAAACGACTTCTGATTGTTGGGTAGGAACAAACACACCTTTTGCAATGTTCAGAAAAATGTCTGACCGAACAAATATCACAATTCACATCTTAAAATCATTTCCACAATTAATTGATGGGCTAATATTGTTTTTAAATGCACTAAATTAATTTTGTTTGTTAATTAATGCGATCGAAATTTGTAACCACAAAAGTTTGCACCGAAGTTTAACGACTAGTGTCTCACAGCTGATTGAAATGTCAAACGAAAACGAGTTGGTGGTCGGTGTGAATGCGTCGACGAGTTTTCGAGGAAAATCCGGTTTTGGGCTTGGTGTGAAAAGCATATAAGTCGACTAGATTGGACTCGAATAGATGTTACCTGAACGCACGAATATAATTGGTCGTTAATTATAACTTTTCCTAAGTCAGGTAAATATTCGAACTTCCACTTAGTCAGCAATTTCATGACTAGAAACATCATCTAGGTACCCCTTCATAGGAGTCTACAGTAAACTGAAAACAGCTGTTCTTCTGGAGTTAAGGACCATTCACATGAGCGCGAACTGCGAATAGGCGAACTGCGAACAAATCAATTTTTCGGTATTTATGAATTGCAAATTGCTATTTGTTTTACCACAAATAAGCATTATATTCAATTAATAACGGGTGATTTTTTAGCTGGTTTGGTTTTGGCAACACTGGTTTTGACAGCTGACGTGTGTTTAGTACCTTGTGTCGCTGTCAAACAGCTTCAGTTTGGTTTGCAATTTAACCATGGATCGTCTTACAAATGAACAAACGCTTGCAAATTATTGAATTTTACTATCAAAATTCGTGCTCGGTTCGAAATGTTCATCGCGCGCTGCTTCCATTTTATGATCGGCATTCTCGACCTTCTGAGCAGTCTATTCGGAAGATTGTGACCAAATTTCGCACCAAATTTACTTTGTTGGACATTAAACCACCAACACGTTTACGTACTGTGCGTAGTGAAGAAAATATTGCCGCCGTATCAGCTAGTGTGACAGAAGACCGCGAAATGTCGATTCGGCGCCGTTCCCAGCAGTTAGGCCTTTGTTACAGCGATGATAACAAACTTTTTTTTGCCCGAAATGGAAGTTCTTGACTTGCATAATATAAGGTTTCAACAAGACGGTGCCACATGCCACACAGCACGCGAAACAATATCGCAATTGCGAGGCGAGTTTGGTGAACAGTTAATTTCACGTTTCGGGCCGGTCAATTGGCCGCCTAGATCGTGCGATTTGACACCATTAGATTATTTTTTGTGGGGGTATGTCAAGGCTAATGTGTATAGGGACAAGCCCGCTTCGATTGACGCACTGGAAGCCAACATCCATGCATTCATTCATGAGATACCGGCCGATATGTGTGAAAGAGTATGCCAAAATTGGACTCAGCGGATGGGCTACCTGAGACGCAGCCGCGGTCATGAAATTATCTTTAAACATTAAATTGCAAGGTTCAAACTATCGATTCAAATAAATATTTCATTCATTTTTTCGAATTTTTTGTGTTTTTTTTTTTTTTTAAGTTCTAAACCTCTTAAAAAATCACCCGTTATAACACCCAATCTACAAAAAACCGAGACTTGATTGATTAAAGTAACGAAATTTACAATTACAGCAATTCTCCCGCGAATTGAAAATTCTTGCCGCGAACTGTCACACTTTATTCACAATCCACAGAAAACAGTCGCGATCCACAAACCTGCGAATGAAAAATTCGCTCGAACTTAACCTTCAACCAGCCTTCAACAATACAAATGATTCGCGGGTACCTGCGACTAAAAAAAGTTTTCATGTGAATGAAATGTCAGAATCTACGAATATTCGCCAGTTCGTGGTGCGCAATTCGCTCTCATGTGAATGGTCCTTAAGTGTGACAACTGGCTGACTTGATATGTCTCAGTTTTGATTGGCCTAGATCGATCATGAGTCATGACCAATGTTTTCAGTTGGCGTGTATGAAGAGGTAACCGAGTATCTAGTCAAAGATTGCGTGGCTGAGGAATAAGTTGACAGTTTAAATATGTGGCTATAGTTCCTGCGCCCGAGTAATATCTAGTCCAGGCAAATTCAATCGACTTAAAATAACTAGGTTTTGAATTAGCCCACTCTTTTTGTATTCAGTTGTGCCTGGTACTAAATTGTTAGTGACAGATCGAAGAGCTTTAGTATTTAAAATGAAACTTTACTCTTTATCGATTTCAACCCAAGCGAAAAACGTAGTAAATTAAAGATTCCAGTGATGCGCACTTAGTGGAAAATGAGAATAGGCAAGGAGCGCACATCAACTTGACCGATTGGGCGTATAGTTTTTAAGAACGAAAATATTAGCCGTGCTTTTTTGAGCTTCGGTCTCAGCAAAGCAAAGTAAACTATTACGAGTCTCGAAGTGTCAAGTATAGCGTGGTTGTTGTAATTTGCGTGCTGAAAATCCTACTTTACTTTGCTTTGCTGAGATCGAAGCTAAAAAAACAGGCCTATTTTTGGATAACAGAACTATACTAAATTGTTTCTCTGATAACTTCATTCAATTGAAATTTGTAAGTAAAAGCCTCAAGCCAATTTGCAGTTTATTTTGTTTTATATTATAATTTGTTATTTAACTTGTACAACAGACGACTAATTTGTATCAAATGTTATAAAGACAAAAGAGCTTTACTAACCTCTCATCTCAATAAAATAAACAGCTAGGTACCTACTAGTAGACCGGTCATAAGTCTGGAGTAATTCCTTAGCTCCATCCCACAAGCGAACAGAACTCTAATTAATATGCCCCTACTGTCAAAATAAATCAGGGACATTACAACACACAACAGAAACACTATTCAACCTGTCAAAAATTCATTGCCATCGTGTCAGTTGTTGGCTGCAAAACTTTGTTGCTGAAGATATAAATATTTAAATTGTTTTATATTGTTATTGTTTTTTATTCTTGTTAAGTACCCATTAGATTAACTATAATTCCAAAATGTTAGATCTTTTTACCATATTCACAAAGGGAGGTATTGTTTTGTGGTGTTTCCGAGCCACAGACCAGATATTTACATCTCCCATCAATAGCCTAATACGTGGAATCATTCTTCAAGTACGTGTATTAAGTAATTTGCATACACTAATAATTCGCTACCTAAAAGTGTACTTGCTTTCTCTGTTTTTTGCAGGAACGAACAATTGGAGACAAAGACTTCGAGCACAGCAATTTGGCTCTACGTTACAAGTTGGACAATGAACTGGACATTGTTTTGGTTGTGGCTTTTCAAAAGATCGTCCAAATGTCGTATCTGGACAAATTTCTAAACGATGCGCACTTAGAGTTCAGGGACAAATACAAAAATGAACTTTCATCCAATGTGAAGTTGAATTTTGACTTTGATTTCTCGTCCGAATTTGAACGTATCCTATCGGATTCAGAATCTTGGGGTAAAATGCAAGAAAAAGCTCCAAAAGCAATGCGTAGCTTTGATGAATCCGCAAAGTCGAAGAAAACGGTTGCATCAATGATTGAGTCTGGCCCCAATGCAAAGCCGCCCAGCAAAAAGGTACAAATAGTCGAGAAGCTACAACAGCAACCCTATGGAAATCAAAAGTCTCGAGAGGAAATCATTCAAGAGAATCGAAGGAAATTGATGGAAAAAATGGCTGGCAAGAAGAGTCCGCAGGAAGAGAAGAAAAAGACCCCAAAGGAAAATGAGAAGGCTGGAAAGAAGCCAAGGAAATGGGAGCTAGGCGGCGATGCCAAGGATATGACTAACTTGGACAGGTCCAAGGATAGTCCCGACGAAAGGAAATTGGAACTATCGCAGGAGTCTGTTGGAGTAAGATCTATATTGTCAATGTTAATAAATTATGGTATTTTTAAATCGACTAAAGTTTCTCAAAATGAAAGCGTCGCCTATTTTATATCAATCACTCAATTAATTTGAGGTCGCTAATTATTTCGTTAAGTGCAAGTCTCATTTGTATCTAAACTAATCGTAGTGAGTTATCGCCTTAAGGTGTATTGTTTCAAATATCATTTAAGTAGACTGTGTTGTCCGCGATTACTTTATGTTCTGCTAATTGTAGCTATTCTCCAACACCTACTACACCTGAAAGTTAAGTTGCAGTAATCAGTTATATGTATAATCTCAGATTCTCAATCATTTTCGATCGGAAGAGACGTTGAATTATAAAGAGAAAAAAATTATCGATGTTGGTTGTTGTTGTACGACTGCCTTGTCCAACAAATCCAAAAATAAGTATAGGTAAACAACTTTCTGCTTTTATTTACAGATGATCGGCTCTATGAAGGGTGGCATTCAGGACTTGGAAGCAGAAAGTGAAGACGACTACGAAGAGGGCAACGTTCAAGAAATCTCCCAGGTTAAAGATAATAAGAAACCAAAATCGGGATCCGGAGTATTCTCTTTATTCCGGGGTATTGTTGGCTCAAAGAATCTAACACGAGCTGATGTGGAACCAGCATTAGATAAGCTAAAAGACCATCTGATTGCAAAGAACGTGGCATCAGATATTGCACAAAAGCTATGCGACTCAGTTGCATCGAAACTTGAAGGAAAGGTGTTGGGAACTTTTGAGTCGGTCGCAACGTCTGTCAAGACCGCCCTAACCCAATCGTTAGTGCAGATACTATCGCCGAAACGAAGGGTCGACATCATAAGAGACGCCCTGGAGGCCAAGCGAGCCAACCGGCCATTCGTTATGGCTTTTTGTGGTGTCAATGGCGTCGGCAAATCAACAAACTTGGCAAAAATTTGTTTCTGGCTGATTGAAAACGATTTCAGTGTATTGATTGCAGCGTGTGATACTTTCCGAGCAGGGGCAGTTGAGCAGTTGAGAACGCACACACGGCATTTAAATGCATTGCATCCGCCGCAAAAGCACAACAATCGTACAATGGTTCAATTGTATGAGAAGGGCTATGGCAAGGATGCGGCTGGTATAGCTATGGAAGCAATCAAGTACGCCAATGATACGGGTATCGATATAGTGCTTGTCGACACAGCTGGAAGAATGCAAGATAACGAGCCCCTAATGCGTGCATTGGCGAAACTCATAAAGGTAAACGACCCGGATCTTGTGCTTTTTGTTGGCGAGGCATTGGTGGGAAATGAAGCAGTGGATCAGCTTGTCAAGTTCAACCAAGCTCTGGCTGATTACTCTTCTAATGAGAATCCGCACATAATTGATGGGATCGTACTTACGAAATTCGATACAATTGACGATAAGGTCGGCGCAGCCATTTCTATGACGTACATTACTGGGCAACCGATCGTGTTTGTTGGAACTGGGCAGACATATACCGACTTGAAAGCTATCAATGCTAAGGCTGTAGTGCACGCTTTGATGAAATAAATTGGTTGTTCTTTTTTTCTAATTGATGGTTCTTATTAAAATGCAAAGATTATGATACCTAGTTGTTCTGTTGTTTATTAGATTCTTCAGTTTATGTTTTATGTGCAGAGTTGTAAATCATTTACCAGTTTTCCATTGGAACAAAGAAATCAATCTTTTGTTAGCATCAACTGGGCGATGCCCAGTGATAGGAACTCTCTCATACGCATCATTGTTTTAGGTGTGGCTGGCGGAATGTAATCGAATGGCTAGATAAATATCAAACGCCTAACAGGAGGAGGAAGCACGGGATGACGGATTAAATCAGAGAGTTTGACAAATTTTGAGTCATCGTTCTGTCATTCTGCACAAACTGACGAGTTTGGCTAGGTATAAAAATGCCATAATTAACCGTATTTATACCATTTCATACAAGAAACCTACCTATCTCAGAACACTTTACTCACCAGGTTGTCTGAAAATTTTCCGAAGATAGCTGTTTGGTGCACTCAAGACTCAACACACTTCCTAAATTCATAAACCAAACACGTAGGTATTTGATGACGCTCGATACGATGCGTTTTTTGTTTTAAATTGTTCCGGGTTACAGCAACTGCATAATGGGATTTTTGTTGCTCTCAGATTTCAGATCAAAATGATATTCTGAAATAGTATTTTGTTTTTATAAAAATCCATTCAATCCTTGCAGTGGCCAAATGTAAATTTACCTCTATTTTTCAGACTTGACAAATGACAAATGTTTTAAAGGTAATTAGGTGTGAATCTCGCTCAGAAATCGAGATTCGCAAAATTGCTCTGACAATCTTCACCCCTTGAAAAACCATATAAGATCCGAATAAAACCCTGAAGGCAATAGTCTTTTATATCTTGGCTTCTTGGGATTAAATAAATAAATAAAAAAAACCCGTACTGGATATATACCTAGTTCGACGAATAATCTTATTTTAAAAGCAGATGAAAACAATTTATTTCTTCGGCCCAAAACTCTCCTACTTTTTAAAATTTCCCATATCGTTAGTAGTGGCCGATACTGTACTACCTGAACGCACAAAAAGCTTAAACGTCATGTCGAAATGTCACTTTTGACAATTTGAGTTTTTTGAAGATTCCGACCGACCGAAGAAAGGCAGAAATTTTCTCTAACATAAATTAAGGAAATTCAAAATAATTTAGTGATTTAAAGAATTCAAAATGATTGCAAGCTGTGCAACCAAAAGTTTGAATATACTCGTAAGTTTTTTCTACAGAAATACTCTACGATTTTCGCATCAAATTCCCCTGTTATGTAATTCAAATCCTGCAATGCAGTCGCACACTTTTTGCAATAACAAACAATTTTTAGTACAAGTATTTTCCTTTTTACAGCGCTCTGGAATCAGAGCTATAACCACTTCCGCTGTAAACAAAAGCGATCACTTGTTTGTTCATCGCGATACCCCAGAGGATAACCCCGATATTGTATTTGAATTCACTGATGACAACAAAAAGGTATTTCGTCCAATCAACAACCATGTACGCTAATCCAATAGTAATAAATTTTTTAGCGTGTTAATGCAATCCTTAGCATCTATCCCGAAGGACACAAACGTGGAGCAATGATTCCTCTGCTTGACTTGGCACAGCGTCAGCATGGTTGGTTGCCAATTTCAGCGATGCATAAGGTCGCCGAAATTCTTGACTTACCCAATATGCGAGTATATGAAGTTGCTACGTTTTACACCATGTTTATGAGGCAACCAACTGGTCAATATCATTTGCAAGTGTGCACCACAACCCCTTGTTGGTTGCGTGGTTCTGATGACATTTTAAATGTGTGCAAGGTACTTTCGAAAGGTTATTTTTATTGTTGATTTTTTAAAGGTTTTTTTTTTCTTTTTAATTCTTAGAACAAACTTGGAATCGAAGTTGGAGAAACTACTAAAGATAGAAAATTCACCTTGTCGGAGGTGGAATGCCTGGGAGCTTGTGTAAATGCGCCAATGTTGGCTATCAACGACGACTACTACGTAAGTACAATTGATATGTTACATATTGTGAAAGAAAGTATTAACCTTAAAACTATAGTTTTTTGTTTGTTTTGTATTCAATTTAAGTTTATTTTTATATTATACTTCAACAAATGTGAGTTAATTCATCGCTGTACTTTACCCAGCTATTAAATATCGAAAACTGATTTCGGAAAGGTACCTACTTCTCAAGGGCTAAACGCATAATCGTGAGCCCAAAGAGAAATAAAGAAAATAGTCATTGGTTCCCAAACTCAAGACCGATTGTTGTTCTTGTTCTGGTCAGTTATTCGACACTTGGTCATACAAAATAAAGAGTCTCGGTTACTGTTGCGCAAGTAAGCGAGTCCGATAAATATTAGATCTGTCTCTGATGCATAATTGAGATCACTATTCCTCTTGCAATCACACCTACATAGCATAACAATATACATAACATTAAACAAGAATATGATACAAATACACAACACATGCCTGCTGGTCTCACACTTTGATTGCCTTTATACTCCAGTCAGTTGTAATTCTGAGTTTAATTTCTGGATGCTGACAGCGAGGCTAATTCAAAAACATATATTATACTATCACGTACCATTTATATTTTCTTTTATCATAAAGAGTGTGCATTCCTAGTTATATGCGAATGGCAGATATTCCCATCTCAGGAAAATACCTCAATACCTTAAGGGATCTCTTGCATAATCTTCTTTGCGGCAAACGATTTTACTTAAACTATTCCCTGTATAAACGGCACATGCTTGACGTTTGCTAATGAAGCTAAATATTAGGGTTTTTTTCTTTCTATAGCTGCAAAACTAATCTATATATTCGAATCCACACCCTAAAGATGGCACAGTAGAGAAATTCCGCGACTCAGGGGTCGAATCTTGTTCTCTATGAACGAGCACTGCGTGACGGAATTTGTTTTTGTTTCACAAAATAATCTTAATTCAGTGAACGAATAGATCGTTCACGGAAGTGGCGATTTTCACCAGGGGGTCAACTCTCGTTCTGTGAAAGAGTGAATCGAATAAATCGTTTTCACATTCGCTTTCACGTATTGCTTTAATTTTTCGATTCACTTTGTTATAAAATGCTATTCTCGTTCAATAAGTGAAAAAGCTGTGGTAAATTCAATATCGCACACTGTGTTGTATTAAATTAGGCTCTCAATTTTCGAACTCTCACTAAAAAATTTTCACTTGCAAATGGTCCCGTGAAAAAAATTATTCATTATTCATAGAACGAGAATCGGAATTGCGGTGAACGGGTGAAAACACTTTCGTTTCACTTTTTCATAGAACGAGAATCGACCCCCAAGTGGCGCACGCAAGTGGAAGGCGTCAGTAACCAACTTAGCGTGCGAATGAAGGCGCTTGTTGGTTGAGGCCCAGGTCCACCCTGAACTGTCCACCGTATGTCTTGCTTCTTACAACTAACTAATCGTTTTGCGTGAGTTTTTAAATTTTGGGACTTGTGAAAGAGATCTATAATATTATGCCTAATCCGATCGGCTGAATTAAGAAGCTTTGTACGAACAGTTATACACCCCTATCGTGGAATACGCCGAGGGGAACGTTTCACTCAAATTCAATACTTATCATCGTAGAACACATTCGAAGTTAACGATTCACCATTCGGTAAAGTGAATGAGTTTACCACCATCGTAGAAAGCGATCGAAGTGAAACTGCCCATACATACTTCGACATTTCAAATACGCAGCTGTTCCATTGCGTATCCTATCGTTTGTTGTGGGGTTTAATTGTAACCTTTGTAAGTTCAAAACATCAAAAGCGTAAGCAAATGTTGCTTTATTTAAGCGAAAGCACTTAGTAAATCTGAGAGATAAAACTTTATTAACAATTTAAATAAAACACGCGTCGAATCCGAAGGTTCCATTATGCAAAGAACATTTATGCAGTTCTTCATAATATATGATTTCCTGTCGTTGGATGCTCTTTCCACATTGTTTGTTATACTCAAATACAAACTTATACTATCCATTTACTTTTCATTTGTTGTCTGTAAAATACATTTCAAATTGCTGCCATTTACTGCAAAACAGCTGATTTGCCGATCAACTTTGAATGAAAATACCTGTCGATAAGGAAGTCTCTGCGTTTCCGTGAAAGTGAATCGAGTATGCAAAGTGAATCTCTAATACGACGTATTTCACGATATAGACCAAGAGCCCGAAGTATTTTTTTGGTCTGAGAGGTAACCGAAAGACATTTGCATTACTGTGTAGCCTATGTAGAGAGTGTATCGAAAATAGCAATATGAGTCTTTTCCACAATAGTAATAATAAGTGTAACCACTTGATTATATCCCTAAGCAACAGAGTAGAACTGCTTAAACGCGAAAATATTGGTCCAAGACGTTTTTCGTGCAGCCAAGCTCTTTCCAGACGCTACCAAAGTACTGGATTAAACCTATTTTTTTAATAATTGACGTAACCGAATGTAATTTTCAAAAAACATAGAACATGCCCTCTTGAACATGAGTCCAAAACGTTTTACATGCAGCGAAGTCCTTGCCAGACGCTGTAAAATTGTTAAAACTCACTAGGTATCAGCAGAAAATCCATGTAACAACACAAAACATTCTTCGGAATAGCAATCATCATAAAACCGCAACTCAACCATATACCTACCTACGACCTCAGGCCTAGCTTTTCCTAACCGTTCGTTTGTGCGAGTAATATTGGCTATTCTCTTGAGCATTGTACGGCAGCCCAGTCTGATGAATTGATATCGCTACCATATAAATGTAGATGCCGATATCTTCATCCCAATGTTTTTTAAACAGCTGATATCTAAATTAATTTTTGTGGTTTTCGATTGAAAAAAAGAATTTATCCTTTCTGCAAAAACAGAGTCTAAAAGTAATCTTTCTAATGTCGTTTTCCATTGGGCAAAAAGAAGCGTCCGGGAGAGTCCGGAATCGAAAAAATCACTTCTGAAACCGTTCCATTGGTACAAAAAATACTCTTCTGGTGATTCTGAGGAGAGAATTTCGCTTCTGGATTTGAAGTCAGAATCCACTCAAGAAGCACTCACACAATTGTAGTTTGTGTATTTTATACAAGTCAACTGACGGCTGCCGTAGACTATTTTTTGGCATTTCACCAATACTCTTGTGGATTCAATCAGAAGCAGTTTTCTTGTTCCATTGGACTTCAGAATGAGTGGATCCCCGAGTGAAACCAATGGAAAACGACAACAAACTACACTTGTGTGAGTGCTTCTTGAGTGGATTCTGACTTCAAATCCAGAAGCGAAATTCTCTCCTCAGAATCACCAGAAGAGTATTTTTTGTGCCAATGGAACGGTTTCAGAAGTGATTTTTTCGATTCCGGACTCTCCCGGACGCTTCTTTTTGCCCAATGGAAAACGACATTATATGTAAAATTGATATCTCTGGGCTCATCCAAATGTTTTTTCAACAGATGCATATCTAGATTCTTGTAATCGCGTTTTCGATTGAAGACAATAATTGTCCAATCTAGAAGTGCTCTTTCCCATATGTTTTTAAAGAATTGCCCTGAACTCACCAACATACAGTAGCAAAATGTCAGATTGAAATGTTTGTTGTGGAACAATTCCGGATGCAGCGATAAACATTTAAGTTGCAAGCTAGTATATTATATGTGGCATAAATAAACTCTCAGGGATAGGGTTATCATACGATCACATAAAATAAAATAAAATCAAATAAAAGAAAAACTTCGCTGACCGTTTATAACTTATTTCAGGAAGACTTAACAGCCAAAGACATGGAGAATATTCTCGATGATTGCAAAGCAGGAAGAATATCCAAACCAGGCCCCAGGAACGGACGCTTCGCCTCTGAGCCAAAAGGAAACTTAACATCATTAACAGAGGAGCCGAAGGGTCCAGGCTTTGGCCTTCAATCCGCACTAAACTAGATAGATTCTTGAATGTATTGTTCAAAGTTGAAATATAAAAAATAAAAGAAAATCAATACCGAACATTATCATGTCGTCACTTTTTTTTTTGCAAGTGGGTACTGGCTGGAACGGCGCATGTATTGTTTCCAACGTACTTCTGAATGGCCTTAGAGATCTACTTACTAGTTTGGGTAAGTCAAATAAATAACAGTTCCCGACATAGGTTAGGTCTCCTTACATTACCATTTAATTTAATTTAATAGCTGCACAGAAAACTACCTTTTCCTATGGGTATCTACTTGGGAATATTTTTTGAGATGTTTATAAAACCGTCAATAAAAGTTTGTAATAAAATCTGAATAACGACTTTACAACAGTAGTTTTGTATCCAAGGATATTCGTAACAATATATATTTGTGCCCGTTGTTGGGTTGTTCTTGTTAGACTAGGTATCTATGATTAGATTAGATTAGATTTTTATTTCATTTCAATTGTTAGAATAGTTCTTACAGAGTTTACAAAAAAATATTAACAAGCAAGGCTTTTATGTCGTCTGCCTAGTTGACAAAGCAAAATTATATTATCATGAAATAGGATCTTAAATCTTTTTTTAAGTTCTGAACTGGCTGCTGTGCGCAATACTTTTATTGTACAGATATCTGTTCCACACCGCGCTGATAGCACTCTTCGCCTTAGTCAGCTTCTCCTTCAGATGCTTTTCCATACTTAGGTTGCTTGTGAAGTTAATTCCTAGGTATTTGTATTCTTTAACAATTTCTATTCTTTCATTGTTGTAGTACCATTTCTCATTTGCACATTGTCTGCCTCCTCCGTTCTTGAAAATCATAATTTTCGATTTTTCCAGGTTAACTATCAAGTTCCATAGGCTACAGTATTGATACAGCCGGTTAATCATGAGCTGCAATGATTCAGGTGTTGGTGCGAGAAGAGCAATGTCATCAGCGAAAAGCAATGCCTTTATTGTATGACCCGCGTATTCAATGCCACTAGGTAGGAAGTACACCAGGTCATCAATAAATAAAGCAAATAGACTTGTCTGACTCCTGAATCCGTTCTAAGGCAACTAGACATCTCTTCACAATTCCAAACTGACGCCACTGTGTCCATATAAAGGTTTTGTATAACCCTTCCAAGTGGTCGCAGTGGCTTAGTGGTTAGTGTGTTGGACTACTAAGCGAGGGGCCCTGGTTCGAATATCGCAAAAACCCAAATTCCAACTCAGGTTTTTTTCACTGCGCCACCTCTCGCGAACGTCTGACAAATATCCGAGAGTATAACTGTCATGAAAGAGCTTCTCAATCGGCTGCTTGGAATCGGCATAAAATTGTAGATCCCTTCCATTCGTTCCAAAAATTAAAAACTCACACAAAACGAATGATTGCGAGGAGCTAGGCCCTGGGTCCCTACAGACCTGTTGCGCCAACTATTATTATTATTATAACCCTTCCAAGCCTCCACGACATTCCGATACCATAGAGTTTATAGATAAGAGCTTGCCTATCCACTGTATCAAATGCTGCCTTAAAGTCGACAAAGAACGTGTACAACTTCTTCCCTTTAAATAGAAAAGATTCCGCAATACTTTTTAAGACGAAGATGTCGATCGTTGAATAGCCTGGTCTAAAACCTGCCTTGTACTCCTTCAATAGCTTATTGTCCTCAATCCATTTATTTAGTCTTCTTTGCAAGATTAAGGTGAAGATTTTGTATGAAGCATTTAAAAATGAAATACCTCTGTAGTTAGACAGTTCCGACAAGCTTCCTTTTTTATGGATTGGGAAAATTACAGATTCTCTGAATTCTTGGGGTATAAAACCAGTTTCCAATATGTTACCGTATATTGATGTTAACCTCACCTCAGCTGTGCCATATTTATAAAACTTAGCTGATATTCCTGTTTTACTATCCTCCAAAATTCTTTTGAGCTTTTACAACCGGCTACCCGCTTAGACTCGGCTTCATAAAACGCTGCTTTTTTTCGTTTACAGAGTGTTTTATAATCGATATTCGCCTGCAAATATAGGTTCTTGAAACAATCGTCGACTAGGTATCTATGTATGCGTAGGTTTTTAAATTTAGTTGGAATCTATTGGTTAGGTAGGAAACCTAAACATTTCCATTTCAATTTTTCTGAATGGAACTTCTTTATCAGTGTCTTTATAATAACACCTTTATAGAGGATCAATGAAAGTTGCTACAATTTGTTTGTATAGCATCAGTCACACATGGTATTCGATGGGCTTCTTCAGATTCGCTCTCAGATCTTAGATTTCGTGTGTCTAATTGAACATAAAAACGTCACTTGCTCTTTTTGTGTTGATGTTCTTGAGATTCGACACTTCGACGACGACGAGTTTTCCTTTCACTAGTTAAATTTTATACTAAGACATTCGAACTTTGCGTCCCGTTTGATTTCTTAACATTTGTACATAAATATGTTGTGTATTAGCAAAAATAGATCCACCCGATGGAATGCATTTCTTTGCAATTGAGAAATTGCACGGAAACGTTAACAAACTCAACTAGCTGTGAAAGTTAGGTTAGGTTGAGTCGCCATCCTCATCCCCAGGGAACGTGTGCCCAAACAATCATTTTTTTTTTCTTCGAAAATAACCCTTTTAGCCGCGGCCATAGGTGGTCTTATACCTTCAATCATGGTTTGAAGTGGGAGCTCCGGTAGTGAGGGAATTTGTTTTTGTTTCGTTTATAAAACTGGCATAGTTCCGTGAACGTTTGATCGTTCACGGAAGTGGCGATTCGATCTGAGATTCCCAAAAGGGCTCTGAAATCGGAAGATAAAAAGTGACCTAGAGCAGAAAAAATACTCTGAGAGTGCCCAATCGAATGCCACATACGAGTATACATGTTAGAAAAATCGCATCTCTCCAAGTCCTGGGGTTGAATTACCGCATCCGTGATCGAGTCATACGTGACAGAATTTGTTGTTTTATGTACTTGTAAAATCCAAAAAAATTCAGTGACGTATGACTCGCTCACGGATGCGGTATTTCAGACCCCGATTCGTTTAAGATAAAAATATTAGTTTCTTGCACAAAGCTCAAAGTTGCCCTTTAATACCTTCACCAAAAATATCAGCACATTACTGGGTGGACAATAATTATCTCCCTTCAGAATGACTCCTTTCAATTTGTCAATGTTTTTTTCTTATTTGCAACAAACATTGCGATAAAATCAATCTAATATGTATCTGGTTTTTTTTTAGAACCCCCCAGCAGACAGACATTGAGTATAGTATGTATGCATTGATCATTCGTATATTTATTGGTTTTAATAAATATTTCCTCACAACAAAGATTTATAATAGTACTGACCGTTTATAATTAATGTTTGCAGGAAGACATGGAGAACATCCTGGCAGATGGTAGGGCAGGAAGCATAATCCAACATCAAAATAGCCAAGAGCAATTCTTACTTCGATAATGGAAGAGTCGAAAGATTTGTGCTTCGGCCTTTAACCTGCTTTGAACTAGATGATGATGTGTGAAACTTGTAAAAATAAAAGAAAATAAATTTTGAACATCAAAAGTTGTTCCCATTTTATCTTCTTATAACTGTACGTTTCAATGATACGACATACAATTTTGTGAAAACTACAGAAAGTGTTAATTATTTTATATTTTCTCCAGTACCATTGTATTTTAATTTAACTCGCGCAATACTTAAAAGCTAAGTAAAGCCCAAATTCAAATGTCAATTCAATCGCTATCCGCATACTGTATCCTAGAAGAGAGACAAAAAAAAAGAAAGAAGAAAACATCTTAGTTACATAACTGAAGCTGAAGGTAGTAAAAGCTTGCCTCTGCTTTCCGGTGCCACGTTTGGATTTGCGAGCGCCTTTCTCTGCCTTGAGGAATGCCTCTGATACCATTCGCTTTGTTTTCTTCGGCTCCTCCCGCAACTCCTTGTACGAGATGTCCTTTTGCGAGTCGACTTTCTTGAGGAATTTCTGGATAAGTTCGTCACAATTTAAATGTTCCTCTGGTTCCCATGTGTCGAATTTAGCAGAGTATCCCTTCCAACGAATGCGAAAGAGGCGACCTTTTTTCTCATCCGAATGATCAATGATTTTATCGACTTCCCACTGCTTTTCAGGATCTTCACCATCTTTCTTGTTGGTTTTTGCTGCAGCTTTCTTTGATGCTGGCTTGGGTTTAGGTTGAGCTTTTGTAACTTTTTTCTACAAAGAAAATTTTAATTTTACATTTCGTAAAGAGTTTGTCCGTTGGGACAGTTTACTTTTTTGTTGTATTTGTCAATTAGATCTTGACAGGAGAGTGTGCCTTCTTCCTCCCAAGTGTCATCATTGGGGCCGTATCCTTTCCATCTAATTAGATAGTAGGACACTCCTTTCTCAACTTTGTGATTGACAACGTCTTTAACCTGAAATGTATGTATGTATTATTGTATTCAAGAAATGTGCACAAATTGGAAATTATGCTTAAATAGATAAAATGGTGACCATTCGGATTTGGCTTAGAATTGTGGGATCTAATTGTCATAAAAAAAACGAACGAAATAGGTTTTTGTGAACAATTACTGGAGAACATGGTCCGCCCAAACTAAATGGAAATGTAGGCGTGCAGTCTCTACATCAGATATTTTACTCTCTTTGCCACACACAAAAGAGTCTTGCAGCAACAAATCAAGCAAAAACAAAATATATGTGCCCTATTCAAATAATTAGTTAGTAAATCCAAAGATGTGTCTATTTTGTGAAATTGAAATAAAGAGTTGGTCGGTTTTAATGAATTTTTAAGAACATAAATAGAAGAATGCTACACATACATAAGAAGTTATATTTTATTGGTTGATTTATATGGCTGTTCTCCGCCACAAGGCATGTTTTTTTTTTAATTCTGACTCGCCATTGCGATAAGAGGCACGTCGATCTTAGTAGATCTATTGTGACATATGATCAGAAAAATTTGTTTAGGATATTAGAGTTTCTACTTTCCTAATAGGCGTTTTTCTTTTTTAGTTCAGAGCTGAGCACTAAACAGAGTTCGAGCATTATGAGCGCTCTCTGAACCATGCGTGCTCAGAGCGTTCAGAGTATGTTTTATTTTTCCTGTTTTTTTGTCCTTTAAATGTGACTGGAAGTGTGCATGTACATGTGTACTCAGCTTTTTACTCAGGATGCTCAGTCAATTTATTCTGAGCTCATAGAGCGCGCTCTGATCATGCTCTGATCGAAAAAAGAAACACAAATTCGAGCTCTGAAGTGTCTGAGCTAAAAAAGAAAAACGCCTAATGTAGCTGATGATGCTTTCAGCAGAGAATTCCTTTGCTTTTTCTGTGCTTATAATTTCTACGAAGAAGAAATTCACATAAGATATGCTCAGTTCTTTCGTCTTCTTCAGAGCATAGGCAGCACTCCGAAGAGTCGGCTACACTGTATTTTGTTTAGGTGATATCGCAAACCATGGTGCCCTTTCGTAGCCAATTAGATTTTTGACATAGTGACTTCGTAGACTTAAAATCTTTTTGGCATTGTTTTTGAAAGGTTCCACAAGACATGTAGGTAATACGAAGAGGAAATAAATTGCAGCCCGAAAGCAACATGTGAGGTTGATAATGTTTTTGAAAGAACAGCACATAGTTACAAAGAAAGTGGAACTGTGATTCAATCTCATTTGCTACCACAAGTTATTTAGTTTTTAAAGTTGCTGAATTTTGATGACAGAACATAATAGGTCTGTTCCCTTACAATAATGCATTCGAATACATTCGAATACATTAGTCAAACTTCGTTCACTTCTAACCAACTTTTGCGTAAGGGAACGAAGTTTGACTGATGTATTCGAATGCATTATCGTAAGGGAACAGACCTAATATTGATTGACATTCAAAAGCAATTTTTTGTTTCTTGATTTTTTGATGTTGGGACGAATGTGCAGGTGTGCAATGTTATGTTTAATTTTTCTTCCAATATGTTGTGTGTAAGCCAGGGGTTGAATTACCGCAGCCGTGATCGAGTAATACGTGACTGAATTTGTTATTGTTTTGCTTGTAAAATCAACAAAATTCACGGATGCGGTAATTCGGACAGAGGTTTCTATAATGGTAGATTTTTTACAACTTTTACGGTTTCTACCCAACATATTTTTTATGAATGCAATACTTGTCGTAACAAGTTCAGAAAAATTCACCCATTGATAACTACTACTTGTTCGTTCATAAAATATCAATGGGTGAATATTTATTCCTGACATAGCCTGGGATCTGCAGGACGACCATAAACTAAATGGGGCTTCGAAGATTCAACATTTTGCCGCCATATTAATAGGCCTATTAACGTTGGCGAGTCGAACAAAAAATCCTGCGAATGTGACTTATTTGTATTATGGTTAGCGAATTGAACAAAATTCATTCGCCTGAACTGTCAAACCGCTGGCGAACGTAAAGTCGCCTTATTGCGGTTGGCGAATTTGTGGAATTTCATTCGCCTTAAACGACAAATTTTAGCGAACAAAATTATTTGGTGAAACCAGGGGCGAATGGAATTTATAATCCAGAAAAATGAATGGAAATTCAAGAAAAATGTAGAAAAGCCATTCAATTCATTTAGAAATATATATTTTAATGAAAATCGCCTCTGATATTTGGAAAAAAAAACAATTCCAGCCAAATCCAGGAGCTATTTGAGCTCATGGAAAAAATATAGCCATTCCAATGTGTGTTGCGTCCACTAAGCCAACCACCCCAGGAAATCCAGTTTTAACGAAAAATGAGGAAAGGAGCTCATGGATTGTTTTTATTTTCGGTTTTTTCTGGGTTTATCAATTATTTTGCACCTCCGTGTTGTTTTCTTCATTTTTTTTATTTTTAATTTTTTTTTTTTGTGTTGACATAAATGTTTGAATTGACGTCATTTTCGTTTTTATTATATTGGTAGCACTTGATTTCTAGGCGAATGAATTAATTCGCCTACCATAATCGTACAAGGCGAGTGTTTCGACAAGCAACTCGACTTACGCGAATTGTTCGACTCGCTAACGATAATAGGCCTATTAAAAAACAAATAAGATTTTCATGTTTCGATACCATGAACAACAAATTTATTCTCCCATTTCGGGGATTTCCCTTTACTTTAGGCATCGTAGTTCAATACATTTTAGCATCGCATACATAAAAAACTAAAGTTATTATCGTTGAAAGAAAAAGGTGATGTTATCGAGAAACTAGAAAGGGGTGTCCCCATCAATTTTATCCCATGAATACAGTGTTGCTAAATCTACAATTTCGGCCATAAGAAAAAAATAAGGATAAGCGACAAACTCTAAGCCATTGCGCATTCAGTTTTAACCCAGTAATTTCTTAAATTAAAGAACTTCGGCTTAAATTATGGCGTTTTTGAGAGTGTTTGAGTGTGTGACTCCTTATTTGGCTTAAAAAGCCATTTATTTATGTTTCTTATTTATTTATTTATTTATTTATAACTATACCTATTTTGTCTGATTTTATAAATTTGATTAATTGCTTTTTAAAATTGTTAGCATTTGTGAGCTTTTTAATTGCATTGGGAAGGTTGTTGAACATATTTATCCCTTTGAACATTACGGTGTTTTGAGCGAGCACTGTAGATTTAAACTGTGGTCTAAAGTTGTGTCCTCCTCTGAGGTTGAATGGTTGACTTTCACTTATATATTTTAAATTGTTAGTCAGATATTCCGGCAGCAAGTTATTTTTCATTTTAAATATAAATACTAATGTACTAAGTTTAATTTGTTGCCTAACATTCAACCACCCTAGTTTGTCCAACATTATTTGATGTGGGTTAACCTATGACATTTAATGGCATTTCATTAAAGATCCGAGAGAATTGCTCTTTTCAATGAAAGTTGGATCACTTTTCCAAAAGTGGTAGGCCCGATTTGCACATAATTATGTGATTTTGTTTTCTGGTGGAACTTTTTTCCGTTTCTACAGTCCAAATCAACATTATGTATTATTTCAATAGATGTTTATATTTGCACGCATAATTCCATGTTTCCGGATCACGTACCAAATTTTTAATCTGACATTTTGCTCGTGTGCGTTGGTGAATTCAGGTCAATTCTTTAAAAATATCGCGGACACTTTTGTCGTGTTAGGAATTCAACTGTAAGTGCAATGAAACATAGAAAGAAAACTTCTCGATTCGCTCTTTTGATAGAAACGGCAATATTCTTCTCTTCAATCGAAGACGCCATTACATTAAAAGCCTCGCTAGCAAAACAAAACAGGTTTAATAAGCAAAGGTACTTAGAGCGCTTAGAACGCTAGATTCATCCAAGTCATGAAGGAATACATGCATTATACAACCACACATATATGTACAATGTACATTTCCTTTAGAGTGAGCACTGAAGCCAGTACAAATAATCAAAGCAAAACTTTGAAATGCTATTATCTGGAAAACCAATAGTTGATTCTTGAAGGGACTAGTTTTATTGCAAGATACATATACCTACAATTACATACGTTGCATAGGTATGTGCCTGTAAAAATTTGCAAGAATTAACCTATTATAGGTCAAAACAGCCATGTTCAAATTAAATTTTTAAATAGGGTCCCGTAATTGGTTTAGTTTAATATTAACGTTTTGAAAAAAAATTCTTTAAATAGAATATTACGTCATCGCATGTATATATATATATTCGTACCCACTGATCCTCCAATAAAAATTCAACAACTAAAGCAATATTTTTAGCGGCCATTTTATTAAACTACGAAAGTAAAGCCAGCAGCACTTTTTTTCTCGACAAGAACGAAGAACGCCGAAAAATCTTTTTGTATGGGCGGCATTTTGCCGCTTAAAATAAACAATGTGCTGCCATTTTCTAAAATGCAAGCCACGTAGTTTAAAGGAATTTCAACGAAAACAAAAATTAAAAACTTTTTTTTTATGATTTGTTAAAAATTCCAACTTTACACTGCAAGTTTTCATAATCACTCCGTATTGCCGCCATAAATATGAAAAATATTGTACATAATTAATAAATATCGTACCTCATATTCGGGATCATCACCATCGTTTTCGCCCTCATCATTCTTTTCATCACTTTCCTCTTCATCTTCAGTTGGAACCTTTTGCTTTTTAGACTTCGGCTTGGCTTTAGCCTTTCTACCGGCATTTTTCTTTGCAGGGCTCTTTTTAGCTGGGGATGCACCATTCGCCTCACCATCTTCATTTTCGTCAGGTTTAGAACGTGCCGCCAATTTTCTTTTCTGAGCTGTCTTCTTTCCAATGGGACTACTTTTGTTTACCTCGGCTTCGTCCTTATCCTCCTTTTCCTCATCATCGCTATCATTCTTCTTATCACTACGGTCGATATCATCGATTTGCTCCTCATCATCGTCCTCTACTTTATCTTCTGCCACTGGGGTGCTTTTCGGTGTTCGCTTCTTGGACGATGTGATCGATTCGTCGGCATCGGATTCTGCTCTTGAACGATCGCTGGATTTTTCATCGCCATTCGTGGAATTATCAAGTGCGTTATCTTTGCCTTCGCCGTTCTCTTTATTATACTGTGCAATTTTCTTTTTGTGCACGCGTCCCATGGTTTATTTTTAATATTAAAATCTTTTTAGTGAATCAAAAACTATTATTTATGTTTCCGAAAAAAAAAAACGCTTCGGCCCGCCAAGTTTAATCAATCGATATTTTCTTGAGTTCACAAACGAAAGAGTCCAGACAAATTCGTGAAAACGCCACAAGCACAGTAATGGCGGTTTTTTTGGTATGTTTGTGAAGAAATTTTGTTCGATGCACACTTTATACCAATCAATTTCCTCTTTCAATTAAACCTAGTACGCGGCTGTTCCGCTACAAAATTTTCCGTTGGTCTCCAAATTGGAAAGCGAAAAGGCAGTGGAAAGTAATTTGTGGTGAGTTCCATCAGCTGCTATACAAGTAGCAGTGTCACAATCACTTTCTATTTGTCTCCGATTTGGGTACTCGACCATTGGCTCCCTCAAATTGTCATTTGGGAATTATCCTAATTTAAGCATTTACTTTAAGGTTTACCGATTTTTGGCATCCTTAGGTATTTATAAAAAATGGACTTACTTCGATTGCGAACGTATAACTAGTTCTACAGAATTAATTGTATAGATGAGCCAACTCCTTTTGCATACAGTTTTTGAACATAATGTGCATGAAAACATACATAAAAAAATGTTTTTTTTACATTAGCCGAGTTTTTTTGAGCTTCGATCTCAGCAAAGCAAAGTAAAGTAGGCTTTTTCAGCACGCTAATTACAACAACTATTGCGAGTCCCGAAGTGTCAATTGGAATGTATTTGTTGTAATTGCGAAAATCCTACTTTGCTTTGCTTTGCTGAGATCGAAGCTCAAAAAAACTCGGCTATTGGAAAATATGGAAACTAGAAAAATCTCTCAATTACGAATTTGTGTGATGTTTTTTTTAATTTAAAATTTTCGTCCTTAAAAACATTTTAATCAGAATAAGCGTGAAAATTAATTACAAAAAATGTGCATTTTTGATCTTTATATTTGAGTTTCCGTATTTTTATATCTAAAATTTAAATGTCTGCTGTACTTTTTTGAATGGCCCTTTTATTTACTCTCTTTTTAGTTTTAAAATCCCATCCACAATTGGAAATGAATATGGTAATGTAGCTCAATCTGGCCTTCAACATCTTTTCAGAATTTAAAAACAAACCGACATTTAAAAAAAAAAAAAAAATTAAGGTCAAATGCACCGATTCATTTTATACCTTTCAATTTTATACGATTTCTTTTCCTAGGTCTGTTTCCTTCCAATGCTTTTGAGCAATAAGGAAGTTCTTCTTTCAAATAAGAAGAAAAAGCCAAGGAACGGCTAAAAAACTGGTAGGAAAACAGACAAGATTTTACATGGCGGTAGCATAATTATGATAAGAAATTACTGATGGGTTTCTAATTAAGTACAAAAAACTGGGCGAAAGCATTTTCAAATTGAAAATAAAAAGTTTATCAAACGAATCTGAGAGTTTAAATTAATGGAGGTTGTACGCTTTTTAACAATATTGTTATTATTGACGTCTAGTCTATAATACTCGATAACGCCTCGTCAATAATAATTAATTTGTATATTAAGCCTATAGTATGCTGTTCCAGGAAAGCTAAAATTAAGCGCCTCTCCTATGTTTCTCTCCACCACTTCGCTTAATGCTCGCTTAATTTTGACAGTGTAAGTTCCGTCAACTTTCTACAGAAATTTCTACTTTTTAAAAGAAATTATATTAAAAACAACGAATTTCTTTGTGTTGAACTAACCATTCTAAATTTGTACTGTTTCGTTTGAAAATTTATTGCGAATGCCGATATTTTCTCTAATCTGTCAAAATTTCGCTGTGGAAAAATGTGTTTTGCATTAATTTGCTTGCTTAAATTCTGTAGAGAGTTTTCGTACAGCGGCTCAGATATTTAGCTTGAACTGCGTACTGCTTGGCTTAACTGCTTTAATTTTATCTTTGGAGATATTTTTGTATGGGGGCTTAATTTAAGCGCGAGCAGCAAGGCTTTAGGAGCATTGCTAACATTTTACAAGTGTTATCTATTTTTAAAATTAATGCTAATAGAAATCTTCTCAAGGTACAATTTTCACAAACTTTTAAAAAAATGAATCGTTTAAAATTTACCTCAAATAGGTGTGTTGTTCGCCAGTTTTTTTTTTTTGTTGTTGTTGTGGTGTATCTACAAGATGTCAATAACTTTAAAATATAAGACTGGCTGCCAACATTTCAGCGATAAAACCAGCTTTTTGACAAGCTGCAGGGAACCTTTTATTTTCACATTTTCTTATTTTACTTTGCTTTGCTGAGATAGAAGCTAAAAACCGACACCTTCTATTGATTTTTTTCGATTTAAGTCGCAAAGTGGGAAATAAAGTGAAAAAAATCGAATGCTTTATCGCATAGTGCGCTCTGTATATTTCTTCTTAATTTTTTAAATTTTCAATTCTTTGTACATTTTCCCACTATTGTTTCGATGTAGTTCAGCCTTAAGAGAATACATATATTTCTATTCTGGCAACAACAAAATGACAAAAAGTCATTTTGACATTTAAGTAAATCTCTGTCTACTTCATTCGCACGTGGAAATACGAAGTTTTTGTTATTAGCGAGGTACAAACTGCACTATTGGCTATAAATTTAATTAAATAAAATGATAAAGGGAAAGAAACGATCCACGTCAGTTAGTGCAGATGATTCTCCAAAATTAAAAATCGTCAAAACCGATCAATCGGACTCCAAATCCAAGCCAGCCAAGCCAGCAAACAAATTCAAAGCAAAACCCACCGGTAAACGTGGGAAATTTTCTAAATCAAATCCATTTGAAAAAGGTGAAGAACCAGATACCAAGGCAGAGAAGACCGACTGGCGTAAATTCAAACAAGAAAAGAAAGATTTAAAACTGAAAAGAAAAAAGGCAAAGGACTCGTACGAGGTCTCGGTTGAAGCGAAGCAAATTTATGAACAGCTAAAATGGTACCAACAATTTGTTCTGGTTTCCCACCAAAAACTAATATCCTTTTTTTTTTTTAGCAACAAAACGGAAAAGAAAGATGACTTGGTCGCAACTTTATACGATTTGCTTAAAGGTGACATGTTGAAAAAAATGGTTATGGCTCACGACACAGCAAGAATAGTTCAGTGTATGCTGAAATGTGCAGCTCCGACTCTTCGCGAAACCATTTCTGAGGTTTGTTACGGGTTCATATTGCTTTCATATTTATTTTATTATTGACAAATTTAAAGGAACTCCTCCCTTTGGCGGTAAATATGGCAGTTTCAAAGTATTCGCACTTTTGTGTTCTGCGAATGTTCAAGTACGGTAGCCCTGCAATAAAAACTAAACTGGTCGACAGTTTTATGGGAAACATTGTCCGGCTGGCGTGTCATAATATATCTAGTAAAATTTTGGATCACGCTTATCTAACGGTTGCCACTCCAAAACAAAAAATCTACATGCGACAAGAGTTCTACGGCGATCTGTACAAAAAGGTAAGTGGGTATCGCCAGCTGATTAGAACGTTATTGTACATTATCCATCTTCCAAATTGTATGTGAAGCAGCAGTAGGGAATAGAAACGGTTGTCAATATGTATCTCCATAGGTGCATGTAACTAATATCTAATCCTTAAAGTTGGTCTATCTTTAAACAGCTGTTCTGTACATAAGCTATTGGACACGCTCCACCGATTTATTACAGTGGTCGAAACTGATTTGTTTGCTACTAAAATAAAAATTTCATGTAACCAATCCAAAGATCTCAAGATTGTTGTAGTCTGATATACCGGTAGCGTTCGTTTAATGTTTGTCTCGGTGCACCATCAGAAACAAGTTTCACAATGTTACTGTAACAATTTACACCAATTTCTGTAGTCGAGAAACACATGTCAATAGCTTCGTACTGATGATTTATTTTTCGAATTTCCTACTACATACACCTATTTATTAACAGTCCAAAGATGATTCGGTTAAGGAACTATCAGACACTTACAAAGACACTACGCACATGAAAGCCGCCATTCTCGGATCGGTAAAATCAAATCTTGATCATGTCGCAAACAAGAAACTTGTAGATAGCTCACTAGTTCATGCAGTGATTTTGGAATACATTAAGGAATGCGAGGAGGACAAAATGGAAGAAACTGTTTCAATGTATGCGGGGTTAATACCTTTAATGTTGACCACAAAAGAAGGTTGTCAGGCCGCCGTAATGTTTTTCTGGCAGTCAACACCGAAGAACAGACGTGTAAGTTCTAATTCTACTCACATAGTTATTTCGATTTTTCACATTCCTTTTGTATATTCATTAGGCAATTGTAAAAGCGATTAAGGAACACTTGGTTAAAATATGTACCCACGAGCAAGGCTATGTATTTGCCATCGCTGTCATCAATGCGTTGGATGATACAAAGGCCACAAAGAAGGCAATCTTTGACCCTATTCATGCTGAACTGCAAACTATTGCCGCAAATCAATGGGGCCGACGCGTCATTGAGTGGTTTGTTTCACCTGCTGACAAGAACAGTTTCCATCCACAGTTCATTTCTTACATAGAAGAAGGTTTGAAGTACGGCAAAAAGGATAAGGATGTTCGAAGGAAGGAAATCTTCGAACAAATTGAAGAACCCATTGCGAAGGCAATAGCTGATGCACCTGAGTTTTGGTTCGCCGATGGTCACATTGGCTTAGTGACGGCTAATATTGTCAACAAATGTGCGTATACGATTATAAAAGTATCTCCTGGTTACAACTACACCGGCCGACACAATCACAAACGACTGGGCAGTGCCTTGTCCCAACACGTCTCTTGTTTACCTGAATATTTTTGTTTCGAATTTTCAGTGAGCTCGACACATTTTACAACTGCTTCACAAGCACTGGCAACACTTATATCAAATCCTAATTGGACTGTGACAGTGGCGGATGAAGCAAAGGAGATTAGTGACAAGAAACCAGCTAAAGGGAAAAAAGAAATCAAAGTTTTAAAAGAACCTAAAGCGGACACAGAGGTAACTGATTTAAACTGTTTAATAACAATTTTTTAACAGACAAAAATATTCTTGCTTTAGGAAAAAACTGTGGCTGGCATAGAGGACGCGGGTTTCCATATTGTTCTCAAGAAAATAATCAAACATGATGCTGAACGAACCAAGGAGAGCCAAGAGACATTCGGATCGATTTTGGCAAACACAATTTCAGATGAAACTGTAAGCAACACAATTCCTAAAAAAAAGCCATTGCCCTTAATAATTTGATTGACTTCTAGGTAACATATTGGTTGGCAGTGAATCGCGGTTGTTTTATCCTGCTAAATGTTATAGAAAACAATGGAGAAGATGCCATCAAGCCGTTAAAAGCCTTGTTAAAGTCACACAAAGCAATTCTCCAGAAACAAAGTACAGCGGGTGCGAAATTGTTGTTAAAAAAACTTTAAAACTAGGGTCTTAGGTTTTATATTTACTTTGTTGATACTGAGATGAAATTAAAGAAAATTTTAAATCTATACAAATAACAGACGTCCTACTGTGTACGAATAATCAAATGCAATCCAGAATCAGTCTCGACAACTTTTGACAACTTTCCGACTTTCAGGCTGAATGAAGCATCTTCAAATGGTTTCTGCATTTGTCCTACAATAAATACAAAAAAAAAAAAGTATGCGACTTGTGTTCAGTTACTTGATATGTAGATCTTACCTCTGCCGAATAATCCAAGATCACCACCTCGTTTGGCCGAACTGCAGTCTGAGTACTTTTCAGCAAGTTCATGAAGAGTTGCTTCACCAGATTCAATCTTGAAATTTGATTAAAATCTATTATATTATGCATACTAGACAGATGATGTTTGAGCAGACGTGTACCTGTTTCTTATATTCCTCGATTATGGTGCGTGCTTCATCTTTGGTACGTGTGATGTTGTCCTCTCTCCAGGAGCTTGGTCGTCGGCTTTTATTGTGTTTTACTAATAAATGCGAGCATCGCACTTCATTTGGGCCCTACAATACATGAAATTTTAATTTAGGCATTTATGTTGACAACTTGTTTGATTGTGCATAGGGCAAGGGCAGTCAAGAAATATTTTTAAATATAAAGTATAAACGGGAGTTGGGCGGTATCAATAGAGAAGACAAAAGCCGTGCTCTGTATGCAAGGTATTAACAATTTGGGAAAGCAACGTTTATAACCTTAAATTAGATGCGAATTTTTCGGTTAACATTCAGCCACATCCTTTTGTGATTGTTGATTATGTACATACACACAAAATTGACTGATATTATTATTAACCAGCCGATCTTTGATCAGAATCCAGTTAAGCAAAGTTAAGGCAAGTACTCTTGCATAAACAGAATAATTACCTGTTTTGCAGCCGGCTCCGTTGGTACATCCCATTGAGACTCCTTTGTGTAGATATTTAAGTAATACGTCATTCCTAATATAAATATATATATATTTTTGTATTACTCAAAGGATATAATAAATGGAATAAAAAAATAAACTTAAATCCAAAATCGATTTGCCATTGACATTTTTAGAGTACCTGTGGATCGGCTTGTGCGAACTTCCCATCCTTCAGGGACGCTTTTCTCGGTAGTATCAGACATCTTTTTTAATAAACTTTAAATTACTTTGTGCGGAATTTATTAAAGAAAATCCTTTAAATGCTTCTACCTCAATGCAAAACTTGCTAAACTGAACAAACGTTAATTTTGTGCGATGCTTTAATAGTTTGACAGAAGATGTTGACTTTTTCAGTGCTCCCAAATCTTATAAGTTTAAATTTGATTCTCGTTTCGTTCAGTTGAACTTAACTTAAAACCAATTGGTTTTTTGATAATTACATAGGTATCAAACAAAGAAATTGGATCAACATTTTTATTAGGTTGCGGCTAAATATTTTCTTCTTTAAATGTTAATTTTCGCATATTTGCAGAAAATTCACTTCCAATAATTTAATAAAAATCGGTTTTCTATTTGAAACAAAATTAAGTTACATTTAGTCGTAGGTAAGGGATAAAGGACCATTCACATGAGCGCGAACTGCGAATAGGCGAACTGCGAACAAATCAATTTATCTGTATTTATGAATTGAAAATTGCTATTTGTTTTACCACAAAAGCTTTATATTCAATTAATATAACACCTAATCTAAAAAAAACCGAGACTTGATTGATTAAAATAACGAAATTTACAATTACAGCAATTCTCCCGCGAATTGAAAATTCTTGCCGCGAACTGTCACACTTTATTCACAATCCACATAAAACAGTCGCGATCCACAAACCTGCGAATGAAAAATTCGCTCGAACTTAACCTTCAACAATACATATGATTCGCGGGTACCTGCGACTAAAAAAAGTTTTCATGTGAAAGAAATGTCAGAATCTACGAATATTCGCCAGTTCGTGGTTCGCAATTCGCTCTCATGTGAATGGTCCTTAAGGGGTATTCACGATCCGATGCAACTACTGGTCTAGTATCATTGCGAAAGAGCTTTTTTTCGCGCTACAACAACAAGGTATAAGGGGTGAGATTAGGTGCAACAGGAGTAGGTAAGATTGCGAAATTTTATTTCCCCTTATCAGTGTGCTTTTATTTTGTTTGGTTTTTTTCCGCATGTCGATTGCGGAAAGGATTCACGGATACCCGAATTCTATAAATGTGTGAGTGATATCGAAAACTGGCAACTTACAGTATTTTCTATTCCCATATCGCAGCGAGCCGAAAATCAAGATTTCCTGAAAAAAACTCAAAAACTTAATGGGAAACAGAAGTTTTCAAAACGAGTCGTATTCCACGAAAACACAGAAATAAAAAACATTTTTACACTTGCACACATTTAACATTTGTAATAATGCGTTTCGAAATAAATTAATATAAAAACTAATTTCCGCACGCGTTAAAGTAAATTAATAAATAAAAAAAGCAATCCTTCCAACGAAAAACAGTTCGTAACCGTCAGCTGTGTGTCATACACATTGGTGTTAGTGAAAGTAGGTATGTGAAAGGCTGAGAAAATTTTTTGGGGGGATAGACGTACGAAATATATCCATCTCTTTTAATTATTCATCTCTGGCTTGTATGCAACAAAGATAATGGAACACAGAGTTAGGTATATAACTTTCCAGTGGATGGGCGGCTGCCTACAAGCTGTTTTGCAGAAAAATTCATGAAGTCACACACACCTGCTCATTTCTATTATAGTATAATATGTGAGTTCATGAATTGGACTTTAATGCAAGAATTCTGTGTTCTCTAATGTGTATTTCACTTTTTTTTTTCAGTTTAATCCACACCTCCACAAAAACCAAACAAATTCAAAACAAAACACAAAGGGCCTTACCAATAATCATTTTTAACCTCCACACTAAATATTTCCTAGGTCACAATATGCAATTTTGTATGGAAAATTTCGCCATTGTGAGTCCGAAAAACTTAACCTGGACACTAAAAATGATTATTAGTACCGCGGAAAATAATTAAACGCCGCGATACTCATAAAAGCAAGATGATTCGCGGTCGTCCATTAGCAGCATGCTTTTTTGTTGGTCACACGTATTCACAGACGGGGGTTGAAATTACAAAAACAACAATGTAAACAAATGGGTTTTGGGGGGATAGACGTACGAAAGATAACCATCTCTTTTATTCATTAATCTCTGACTATAATCATTTGACAACAGCCAACAATATTAGTGGAAGCTGGAAGGTTCCATTGAAAGTAATTTATCGATTTTGCTTGTCATCTTCGTTTGTATCTATTATCACAATCTCTGTTCTAAACAATCCTGAACAGTGAATTGACTGCGCTGCAGTTTTCAATACTTTCACAACATATCATTTTGAAAAAATCAAAGAAATTGGTGTAGGGAAATGTTTAATTAAACTAATAACTAAAATATTAACAAGAGCGAGATGAATTTCGTGATATTGTTTTTGAAAATCTTTGCAATTGCATGTGTCGTTGGTCGAGTGCATACCAAAGAAAATAGTTTTATTGTAAATAAATACGACGATGACTACCTAAGTAAAATTGATGAAAACGGCTATGATCTGCATAGAGTACAACGTTCTGTTCCGAACAACTCTTCGGAAAATGTTTACGTTAAGGTGAGTTGCAATTCCATTAAAAATAATTTTAAATATGTATCTACTTAAAATTATAATTTAGGGGTCAATACAAATTTTACTTTGTCAATTTTGTTATAGAGATACAACCGTGGTGTCTGTGCGCATTTGCATTAGCTTAGGGCTCTCGGGCTTTATACCAACGTTCCCTAGGTTTCAGATTAAATTGATTTGATAATAACAAATGTTGTGAAAACTTTTATTAGCTGTAATAGGGGATAAGATTAGATATGGTTGCTCAGACTGGTCTAATTTGATTTAAACAATGGAAGTTGATGAAAAAAACACAGCGATCCTGTAAATTATTCAATTAAATATATTGTATGAAACAGGCAGATAATGAAATGTACTTTTGTGTACCTAGTTATATCTAAAAAAATAAATATTCCATTGCGTAAAATAATTCATACGTTGATCAGATGACGTTCTTATCAATAGATTTGTAGGTATCTATTATTTTTAATTGCATCTTTTGATTGAGTATACACAACACAAATTTGTTCTGGCTATAAAAATATTTTAGACAATGGATAAATTGATTTGTTTGGGTTTCTTTGTCTGTACGTTAAAATGTAAAAAAAAACACGCAATTTGTAAGAATAAGCAAGCACAATCTACTACCAAATTCACAAAAAAAAAATGTGCTAATCAAGAAATTATTTGCAAGACGTTTGATTATGATGAGGTGATTCATTTTTTAATAGCAATTAACTTACAATTAACATAATATGTATGCATATAGCCATATGTACATATTAACAAATCGTCGTGGGAAATTCCATTCCTTACCACTTTAAAATGTCCGAACCCTTTCTTAAGATTAAACTTAAAATTTTTCAAAAGCGCTATGCATGGTTACTTACTAACTTCATCTATTTTAATGCTATAGGTACTAGCACAAAATATAAATGAAATCATATAAAAATTCAGTTACAAATTAGCATTTGAAGTTTGAACTAACTAACCATCTGTCAGCTATAACCAACTAGCCCAAAGAAATTTCGTGGGCCTACATTTGCAGGAGTGGGATTCTGTAAACAACGAAACGAAAACCACTTTCGAGTTACAAAAAACGAAATAAATCACGCGAAAGCGAAAATCTGCTTCAGGTAACTCTTAACGTTTTTTTGCACACATTCGTTTAGGTTTGAGAAACTGTGTGACAACAAAATTATAGTTTGGCAGTCTCAGTATGTAGCTTTATTTTCGTTAAGTTATTTGGACGTTGAGGAAAGCTTTAAAATAGGAGGCACGTATGTATTTCGTGTACCTGTATGCAAATGAAGTAAGTAAGTAACCTCTCAGGTAATGTGAGAGGATTCGAACAATCCCGCAGATTTTTTCGTACATTTTTTAAGTTTACGTGTTCATTTTCCATTTCACTTTCGTCGCTTTCGCTGGTCAACAAAAAATAGTTTGTTAGCATTTCTAGTCAAATATTCAGCACAATCTTAAAAGTTAAAATCACCAAACACAAAGAGAATAAATAGGAAAATGATAAACGTCAACAAAATAGCTGTCGTTTGTTTTCTTTCGTGGAGACGATAAAATCTATTCGTTTTTAAGGTTACATGAAGCAAGAAAAGCGAAAACGTCAAAGAAAATGTGTTCGTTCGTTTTTTTCGCGCCCACGAGAATTTCTTTCGTTTTTGAAGTTACATGAAGCAAACTGTTCGTGTGCACGAAAACGTTTAAACGTTTTCACCTTACAGAATGCCGGCCCTGCTTTTGTAAACGTATTAGTTCGTTTTGGTATAAGCTGTTCAAATTTTGAAAAATCACACTTGGATATCGACTTGAAAAATGTTTCACCTGTTGTAGATACAAATGGAGTATTTTTGTTGATTTGTAGTCTTGATGGTCATTTATTTCATTGTTTTGGTTTTCACGAAACTTTGCTTGTCGTGAAAGCAAAATTCCTAAAATGACGTAAAACAGCTGTGCCAAATTATATTGGCATTGAAGTATGTAGGTATAGGCTAGGTTAGGTTGAGTGGGGTTGTGAGATCGTCACAAAAGACCAGGCACCTTAGTGGGCCCATCGCCATCCCCAAGGTATATGTTAATCTAAAAATATCTAGATCTACAAAAAGTGATCCGAATTATAAAGAAAGATAGATTTTTTGGCCCAATGGAACATGAAAAGTGATTTAGATCAAAAAAGATTGATTTTTTGTCCCAATGTCATTTGCCAAACTATAGTGCGTTTTTTTATGGTTTTAGAGACGAGAAAAGTTTGACAGCTGCAATTTTTTAAACACAAATTACAATTTAAGAACAGATGACATTTAAAACACGTACCACCACAAATGCAAAGAAAGAAAATTCTCGTGTTATGTTCCATTGGACACGACAAAATCTGAAATCTGAAAATCCCAATTTAAAACGACATAAATTTGGCTAATGTATTCGAATGCATTATCGTTAGGGAACAGACCAAATAGTACTTCGATAGTTGCCTAGAACCGAATGAATAAATTCACAAGTTTTAAGCTAGTTTAAGCGCATATTAAAAGTTTCCAATACAAATTACAAACATCAGCCATACTTCTTGTATATTGAACAAACTGCTGTGAAAATATAAATCAATAACTTTCACACAATTCTGTTGATCTCTATTCAATAGGTTAATGGACTAAATGATATGCATGCCCAGCTTATGGTACATTGGTTGGGAGATGGCTCCGATGTCATGATTTGCCTTGCTCGAGATCCGCCTGTCGAGTCTGCTGATGACACCAAAAATATTGAACAAAATCCCCCGAAAGTGTTTATATCATTTGATTATGGGGATAATTTCGAAGAAAATACAAATCTATTTACCGTCAAATCCAATGGCTCGGAAAAATCGGCAAATTTGGATCAGTTCCTCACTCATCCCAAATTCGATACAATAATCTTTACGGATACAAGAAACAAGGCGATCTTTAATTTTTCACCCAAACATCGCAACGTTAAAAGAACCATGCTGGACTTTACGCCGTCGGACATTTCATTTTATGAAAATGATCCAAATATCTTTCTTATTTTAGACAAGAAAGATGCAGAAAGGAATCTATACGTTACAACCAACGCTGGAAATAGTTTTAGTCTTTTGCAGGAGTACGTCAAGTCATTTGCATGGTCCAGCGGGGCCGGCTTACCACTTATGCTGTATGTAGAAAGAGGCGAACCTTCAGGTAGATCGGACAAAAATGTTTTCAACATGATTTCAATCAACTGTAATATGTGTATTTTTGATTTTAGGCGTTTCTTCCATTATTTACATAAATCCAGAGAATTTTACAAAACTTGATGATCGTTTCAAATTCAATGTTTTGATTGAGAATGTCAATGATTTTTACATTAAAAAGGACTTTATGTTTGCAACTAGAAAGGTATTTTAAAATTGGACTCCCCACCACGTGCATTGTGCTGTACAATTTGTATTTTGTGTCTTAAGGATCGCGATACAATGGAGTTATGGGTTTCGTACAGAAGGACGAATTTTATCAAAGCGAATTTTCAGACCGAGCTAGATATTAAGGGACTACACCTCTGTGATGTCGAAGGGAAAAAGTTAATGTTCTCTGCAGCTGTTACCAACAAAATGGCCCATTTGTACGTGTCCGAATATGATGAAGAACAAAAATCGGTAACATTCACGAAGAGCCTTGAAAATATATTGACTTTTATTCCGAATGTTTTATGGAAAAATGCCTGGATTACGTAAGTTACTTCGAACCTGTCAGTAATTGGTTTTAATCATATTGTTGCTCTTACAGTCAAACGACTGATGAACCTTTTACAGATTTGTACAAAGTTGAGGGAATGCTGGGCATATATATTGCCTCGAAAGTGCAACGATTTTCCAAATATCTCAGTTCGGAGACATCTGTTGGACCAGAACATCTTGTGTCGGTTATCACGTTCGATCACGGACACAATTGGAGGCCAATAACAGCTCCAGCTGTCGACGATGAAGGACAGCCAATAAATTGTACGCAGGACTGTAGTTTGCATTTGTCACAGAAGTTCAGCCAGTTGTATCCTGTTACAAGGTAATCACTAATCCTTTATAATCAAGCGAAACAACACCTCATTTGTTTATATTTCTTTCTTTCACAGATCGATTACAATTATGAGCTCAAAACTTGCTCCCGGAGTTATTATGGCCTCTGGAGTCATTGGCAAATCGCTGAAAGGCCACCCCGGTGTATTCTTATCGCGAGATGCAGGCCTTACATGGAAGCAAGTTCTGAAAGGATATCATTTCTTTAACTTTGGCGATCATGGCGGAATCCTGGTGGCAGTGAAATATTTCAAATCCAAAGGCGAAACTCGAAAAATATTGTACTCGACTGATGAAGGTGAAACCTGGCAAACGTCCACCTTCCACACCAAAGATCTAAAAGTGTATGGTCTAATGACAGAGCCAAATTCGAACTCAACAATATTCACACTCTTTGGCTCGGAGAAACAAGAGCATCGTTGGCTTATTGTTAAAGTTGACTTTAAAAAGGCTTTTTCTCGTAACTGCACTGAAGCTGATTATAAATTTTGGACGCCAAAATCCACATCGAACGACGGTGAGTTTTGGTGCACACTGGGAGAACAACTTTCGCTACAAAAAAGAATCGCCCACACAAACTGTTTAAATGGAAAAGAATACCAAAGAGTTATCAAGACAGAGGTTTGTCCATGCTCGAAGAGGGACTTTGAGTGCGACTTTGGCTTTATAAGACAGTCTTCCAACAACGCCTGTATATTGGATAAACAAATAGCATTGGCCGCAGACCCTTATGAGATTCCTGCAATATGCAGTGAAGGAAATTTCTATAACCGCACAAGAGGATACAGGAAGATCGAAGACGATCAGTGCGTTGGTGGCGTTGAAACTCGTTATTTGCCCCAAACCATAGCGTGTCCCATCGACGAACCCAACTACTTCCTTCTAGTGGCGCAGCGAGAGCTTATATCACGAGTTGACCTAAGCACGCAAAGTGTTAAGAAATTGCCAATCAACAATTTGAAAAATGTCATTTCCATTGATTTTGATATGAAAAACAACTGTGTGTTCTACGCCGACATTTTCTCAGATAAAATTGTCCGCCAGTGCTTGAACGGTGTAAATGATGCGGATATTATTTTGGAGGAGAACTTGGCATCTGTCGAGGGCATGTCGTATGATTGGATCTCGGAAATGTTATTTTTTGTAGACGGTACACGATCTAAAATCGAAGCCGTTAAGACATCCAATGATTCTCTATTTCGAATGCGCACCACAATACTTGAAGCACCGACGTTAATAAAGCCCCGAGGAATAGTCGTTCATCCGCTCGAGGGATATGTGTTCTGGACCGACTGGGGGAGCATTGATCCGTCATTGTCCCGAAGCAACCTAGACGGCACAGATGTAAAACAACTGTTTACCAAACCGACAGTAGTCTGGCCGAATGGAGTGACCATCGATTACTTTGCTCAGCGAATTTACTGGGTGGATGCCAGCAAGGACTACATTGGCAGCTCGGATTTGGACGGAAAACATTTCTCAAAAGTTCTGCACCACGATTCGAGAATAGCTCACCCGTTTGCTATAGCTGTCTTTAAGGATCGAATGTTTTGGGACGACTGGAAAATGAAATCGATCTTCTCGGCAGACAAAGACCATGGAATCATGATCAAAACCGTTGCAACTGACCTTGGAAATTTGATGGATCTTAAAGTGTTTGCTCATTCCCTTCAATATGGCAACAATGCCTGTGCTAATCACAATTGCTCACACATTTGTGTGGGCCTGCCGAACCAAAAGTATACTTGCCTGTGCCCAGATGGCATGACAATGTCAAGCCAAACCAATGAATGTCTTTGTGCCGATACGAATAGTAGCTCGTCATGTTTGCAGAAGCAAAACAAATGTTCGAAGGGATACTTCTCGTGCAACACCACTCGCATATGCATACCGTTTTTCTACACTTGCGATGGAGAGGACGATTGCGGCGATTACTCCGATGAACAGAATTGTACGGAAAATGTGGCCAACAAAAACGCATGTCCACCCAATATGCAAAAATGTCACTCTGATGACAAATGTATTCTCGACTACAAATTCTGTAACTTCGAAATCGATTGCCCAGATGGCTCCGATGAAAAGAACTGCTCCATTCACGATTGCTCGATGTCCGATTTTCAGTGCAAAAATGGACAATGCATCAACAACCGTTGGAAGTGCGACGGCGACAGAGATTGCTCTGATGGAACGGACGAAATAAATTGCAAGCCTGCCTCAAACAAAACAATATCCTCCAATTGTGGAGTTGACGAGTTCCAATGCAAAACAAACGGCGATTGCATACCAAATGGCTGGAAATGCGATCGCGACTTTGACTGTCCTGACGCATCCGATGAAATGGACTGCCAAAACAAGGAATGCGATACGTGGCAATTTCGATGTAAGAACGGAAAATGCATTAACAAGTCATGGGAGTGCGATGGTGACAAAGACTGCGAAGGAGGCGAAGATGAACTGAACTGCACAAAAACGACATCGTCAACGAACAACAACTTTCCATCGATCATCTGCCACGATTGGATGTTTCAATGCGCGAACGCCAAATGCATACCAATGTGGTGGAAATGCGACAACGTGAATGATTGTGGTGACAACAGTGACGAGTTGGGCTGCAGTAACTCGAAGGACACCGTGACCACCAACGACTCGACTAACTCTAAAGATACCAAAGAAACCAAGTGCACTTTCAACGAATTCGAATGCAATACGGGCAGTTGTATATCGAAGATTTACGTCTGCGATGGCACCAAAGACTGTGCTAGTGGCGAGGATGAAGAACATTGTGCCGATCATGCGAGTGGGAATTGCCAGAAAAATGAATTCAGATGTGTCTCGGACAGGGTGTGCCTGCCAATTTCAAATTACTGTGATAAAGTATTTCAATGCTCAGACGGGAGTGATGAAAGAGGATGCGATACCATCAACAATACGTTGCCTGAGCAGCACATTGTATGTGGCGCGGCTTTCTTTTACTGTAATGACGAATGTGAGCCTCTGTACAAGAGATGTGATAAGAAACGAGACTGCTACGACGGTAGCGATGAGAATAATTGCATCAATTATACTCGAGTATACCAAGTCGTTGAATATAAGGTGCCCTCAACAAAAGTAACTGAGAACTCTATTATGCTGATATGGTCTCTATCGCCGGCTAGTCGAAATATACCCGACGTGGAGTATTTGCCGTCAATAGACGAATTGAACCTTAACAAATGGAAGAATGCAACCACATGGACAGACAAGGGTCATTATGTGTTTACGGACTTGACGCCAAATACATCATATAACTTTACAGTGTACGTCAAAGTGAAGGGTGCAGTTTATCCACCCTATTTGTTTGTGAATTCCAAAACCTTGGAGGGGAAGCCCAGTGAACCGGTTAATCTTGCTATTTTGAGGTCAGACTCAATGCATGTGGAATTGTCTTGGCAAAAACCGAAGAATTTCAATGGTGAACTGGACGGGTATAGTGTTTACTACAAATTGAAGGACAACCAGAAATCCGATGTTTATGGTAGCAAGATACAGAATCTAACCGCGGTGATTGACATACGCAACTGGAATAATGGGACGTATGAGTTTTGGGTAAGTTAAGTATCATCTTTGTATATACATTCCTATAGTAGCGCCAATCCAGTAGTACCAGTAACCTAATAGGTGTCGCTACTCATACCAAATCGAGAAATAAATTACTAAGAGCTTTGAGCCTTTGATAATTTTATTCCTTATAAAAAAGCTTTCGTTGAGATTTATACTCCTTCATTCATTAGAAATTTTTTGTCGTTGGGCTTCGATTTGTATTTGTTGTGTGAATTTCTTACAAATTTTAAAAATTAAAAATGTTTTGTCAATTCAGAATTGGACGCATTCTAACCAAGCAATATCAAATCCTAGAATCAGTTTCTGATGTTAGGGATTCAAATCTTAAGGCTCAAAGACCACCTCAAAATCAGGAAATCGTGTATTTCACACTAAAACGAATAATTTCAACTGTCGTTTATGCAGATCCCCTCATCCACTTCATTTCTGTTCACTATTCCCACGGTTAACGGCTGTCGAAGTCAGTTCACTTGTAAGCTATGTGGGCAACGACACCACACACTCTTACATACTGAAGAATTCGGATCGCAAATGGGTGTTAAGCAAGGTTGCATCTTAAGCACATTGCTCTTCATCTTGTTTAGAAATGATATAGTTGAGGAAGTATAGAAGGAGGGATTAAACTTGGTGGTGTGCGGATACCAGCGTTAAAGTTTGCGGACGATAGGTATAGTGTTTTTGTCGGAGACAGTAAATGGGATGCAGCTAGTTATCAATCGTCTTGAAAGTAACTGCAATCAATGGAATTTGACTGTAAATCTATCGAAATCAAAGATGATGATTTTTAGAAATGGTGGTGGAAGATACTCTCGCAACGAAAAATGGTCCTATCAGGGTGTACGCGTTGAAGTAGTGAAAGAGTATAAATACTTGGGTGTGATAATTACATCTAACCTAAGTGTAAGTATGAAAAAGCTCCTCGATGCTTATCTAGCAGGAGCTAAAATAGCCGTTTCATCAGTTTGGGGGATGCATCGACAACAAGTATATCGAGCACACTGGTATCTTGGAAGGCGATTTTTGAACATAAATATATTGTACATAGGTATTTCAAGTCATTAGTCATTGTAGTTTTGATAGCTAAACTGTCAATCTAGTAGACGGCCATAAGCCAAACCATAAAGGATTTATTTAACATTGTTTGTAAATACGAACAAAAAAATTCTAAAATTATTTTAAATGTTAATAAAGTCGCTATACTACTACCCATCAAGCACAAGTGCACCAGGATAAACATTCTACTAATAGTACGAGTATTTCTCAGCCCAGTATACTTCTCAAAAAGTCTCTCAACAACACATACAGTCCATTAGAACAACACTCAATTTAAGTCCATTCTTTTTTTTTCCAAAAATAGTGAACGTGTAATTATTCTTGCAACTGCATTAATCGATATCTTTTATCTTCGTAACAAATTCTCTCTTCGTTCTCTTCGCGATCCTGGACCGGAGGCTAGTTTTATCTACGAAGATGCACAGTGCAGGCTACGACTTCCTGAAGGCCCATTCAGGCCAACATTTCAGGTATGAGCTCTGTCATTCGTTACCACAACTTCATCAAAACTATGCTCTTTAGTCTTGAGTTCGAGGCACATAGAGTCGTTTAACGCCGTCGTTAATGCTATTGTTTTAAAACGTCTTACAGGTAATCTACCATCTTTCGATATTCGTTACCCTTCCACCTTAGAGACACAGGAATCTCAATTTTGACTTCGATGGAAGGGCTATCCGGTCACCAAACCAAGGCAGGCATGCTTGTTTAAGCCAGTGCATAGCTCGTCGGAGGGTTATGGGATCTTCTGATGCTTGTCTAGCGGACTACCGTACTTTTACATGCCTCGAAATTTTGATGGGGAAGTCTTAAAATTGGGAATATTAAAGTTAAAGAAAGGTTCCTACAAAGAAGAACTCACAGAATCGGAAAAAAACTATGTAGTCGGTCTACCTTAAGTCGAATTTTCCATAAGTCGAACAAATGTATTAAAACTTAGACACAAGATTTTAATTTTCCCATACAGTCGACTCTCTCTAAGTCGAAACCCTCCTCAAATCGGACTTTGCGGCAACTTTCCGTCGAGAATTCCCTCTATCGCTCATGCTCCAATACCCATGCAAAGAATGAAATGCAGCTGATCTTTGGAATCCACAAAAGACTAAAGTCATCGTAAATTAGTTGGAAAAACAAACACAAGTACAATTTAGTGTTTGCAGTTAAATACAAAACATAAAATAGGAGTAGCGTCTGCATCTTGCAATTGAATATCCACCTACATGTTCATGTTTTATGCACCTACACAATAGGCTCCTTAAGATAAAAAGCCGCAGTGCCAGAGCCCCTCGAAGGCTCTCCCTCTTCATAAACTACCTACTTCTATTGCTATTCTATAGTAGCTGAAAATACTACATTGCTATGTTGACGGATTTAGACAATTGGCAAACAAATCTAAGATAGTGATCGGGGAGGAAAAATTAAATATGGCAACCAGTCCAAAATATACAAATTATTTTCTTTGACAAAATCTATAATAAATAGTAGATATGCCAGACTTTCGTTTTCATCGGAACAAACAGCAAAAATATTACTGTTGTTTTGTTTATCACATAAATTTCGTTCGTTCAAATATAGCTTTTGTTTTGACGAAACACCGATAAAAACTTAAAGCTCCGTCTAAATCAATTAAGGGCACAAACCAGTTTTCATTATTGAACGATTGAAGCGCCAAAGCTTCCGTGGGATACTGGTACAACATTTTTATTAGATTTCTTGGCGCTACTATAGGAATGTATATACAAAGGTATCATATAAATGTCTTGCTGTCTTCAATGAAACTGTGTATAATTTTCACATATTCTTATTTACATTGCGATGTGATCATGAACTTGTTAGGACCAGTTTTGTTCACCTTTCAATATTACCGTAAAAAAATTCAGCTGTTTGATGAAAACAAAATAGAATTTCATTCCCAAAATGTTGATTTCATTGTTTTAAAATATTGGAAACTGTTTTCTTTGTAGGTTACCGCTTCCAACAAGAGACGAGAATCCTCATCATCCAACGTTGTTAAAATAAGTCTGCAGCCAATGCATTCTACCACAGATGTAAAAAATCTTTCATATAAAGTCGACGATGGCAATACTACAATCAAATTGAAATGGGAGTCCGAATCCGAATCATCGACGAAATCATTTTTCGTTGCAACATTTTTGCCCGAACCATATCCACATTTGGTTAATCGTAAAACAAATGTTACTGAAGCAGTGTTTAAAAACCTTGCCCGCGGAGTATTGTACACATTTAAAGTTGCATCGTTAAATGGAACAGAAATTGGACCTCCACAATCCATTCAGGTCAAACTGGAGGGAGAGCCCTTACCAGATATAAGGAACGTACGAGTTAACAACAACGATCACGGAATTAGCATCAAATGGGAAGGGGCTAGAATATCCGCCACGAATTTAACATATGGAATTTACTATGGTACAACGCTGCGTGAATACTTGGAAAGTAAGTGGATATTTCTACTGGTCGTACTTTTCTTTTTTACAAATAATTGAATTTTTTACCTTTAGAACCTCGTATTATTACTGGAAGCACAAATGCAATTCTGACCGACTTAAAACCATGTCTATCGTATTTAATTGGCGTTAATATTGTCGGTCCGTACGGCCCCGGACCGTTACCCAAAAGGCCAATACCTATCGAAACAGATGACGATTTCAAGAATCCACCAAAGAACCTAACCGCAAAAATTAACGAACAGAAGCGGGTTTTGTTCATCGAATGGGAACATAGCTGTCCATTTACCAAGACCTATCCCCCATATCTGCTCACAATTTCGGAACAAAAGCAAAACAAAACCTTCAATATAGAGTTGAAGGCTATTTCACAGAGAACCATGTCACATTATATAGTTGATATACCCTTTGGTGCTATTTATAACGTATCCGTGAAAAGAAATACCGAAGAATCTGAACGTGCTTTCATTCTAATCCACTCAACACAGCTAGAGAGTCCAAAACAACTAAGAGCATGGCAGCAAAAAGATGGATCCTACATGGTTTACTGGAAGGAAATACACACACCATACGATTTCAAGTACTTGCCTACTACCTTGTATTCTACCCACAATCTAATCTGTTGTCATTTGTTTTAGGTTCAACTATCAACTAGTTGTATACGAGGGCTTGCTGTCAAATTACTCCAGTCCGGACGAAGCTCCCATCGTGAAAACAATCACTGCTACATCTCCACCGGTAGTCGTTAATCAGTCAGACTTGGCGGTTGGAGATTCATTTGGCAAAGTGTACACATTTGGAGTCCGTACTATCTCCAGCGAGGGGTATACTTCTGAAATTCTAGAAACTGAGAACTTTGAGTTTATGCCGACTTCCAAATGGTATAAACAAGTGTCTACATCATCGTACATTTGGCTTCTGCCCACCTGTGCCCTGGTATCAATAATATTCTTTGCATCAGTATTCTATATTACTAGACGAAATAAGCGAGTGCGAGCATCATTTTCTCGATTTGCGAACTCTCACTATGACCCAAAGACAGGTGCTACCCGAATAGAAGACGGTGGCATGCATGACGTTAATACCTCTAATAATTATGATCATAATAGATTTTCCGACGACGATCCCCTTGTTCAGACTTAAGGCGATTGTGTTATCCTTCTTAACTTATGTATATACTTGTATTTTGTATTGTGTTGTAAACTTTTTAAACTTAGAAAACATAAAGGCTGAAACTAAATATTATAAAGAGTTTTGATTTATTAAGTTGTTGATACGAAACACCATCTTTACCATGAACTTATCCCAGCAGAAAGGAAGAAAACTGTAGATGTATTGAAATTGCCGGTAGAGGTTAGTTTCCCTTGAGTATAGGTATACAAAAAATATTATTGCATTTCATATGGGGAGAATGCAACTATATCTTCATACGAAGTAAAGTAAAATAAAGAGTAGAATCACCAATACTACTTCATTTGTATCTACACATGGGGAAACATTTTTCAAGTCGAAATCTATATAAAATATGTGATTTTTCCAACAGCTGATATTGATTATTGTTGTCAAATAAAGGACCATTCACATGAGAGCGAATTGCGAACCACGAACTGGCGAATACCGAATATTCGTAGATTCTGACACTTCATTTACATGAAAACTTTTTTTAGTCGCAGGTAGGTACCCGCGAATCATTTGTATCATTTGTATTGTTGAAGGTTAAGTTCGGGCGAATTTTTCATTCGCAGGTTTGTGGATCGCGACTGTTTTATATGGATTGTGAATAAAGTGTGACAGTTCGCGCCAAGAATTTTCAATTCGTGGGAGAATTGCTGTAATTGCAAATTTCGTAATTTTAATCAATCAAGTCTCGTTTTTTTTTAGATTAGGTGTTATATTAATTGATTTTAATACTTTTGTGGTAAAACAAATAGCAATTTTCAATTCATAAATACCGATAAATTGATTTGTTCGCAGTTCGCGCTCATGTGATTGGTCCTTAACGTAGGTAGATCAAAATTGTATTTTCCATGAGCGTGTAAAAGCTGACAGCTGTCAGACTTCTGTCAGAGATGAATGATTAAAAGAGATGAATATCTTTCGTACGTCTATAACCAAAGATAATGGAATACAGAGATATATAGCTTTCCAGTGGAAGGGTGGCTGCAAAAAAAAAAAAACCAATGTAGAAAATGGTTTTGGGAGAATAGACGTAAGAAAGATATCCATTTCTTTCAATTATTTCATTTCTGACTTCTTTCAACATTTCCATAGGAGTACGCTGAAAAATACATATAACATATACTTATCATATTTCCCCTGATTTCGTTCTGATGTCGTTTTCCATTGGGACAGAAAAAACACATTTATCAGATTCAGAGATTTTTATGCTCTCGAAATTAGCTGGCTGTCAGATTTCATGTTCCATTGGCCTCAAAAAAGGAATTTTGTGGATCTCGATTTCTGAGAGCAATTTACACCTGCTTACATTAACACCAAAAAGTTTGTCATTTGTCAAACTTTAAAGTATGTTATTAATTACTTTCTTACAAGGCAGATCTGTGAAAAATAATAATGTCGATTTCCATTGGGATTTTACAGATTTGCTCTCAGATCTCAGATTTTTCGTGTCCAATGGAACATAAAACGAGATTTTTCTTCCTCCACATTTGTGGTAGTGCGTGTATGAAAAGTCAGCTGTTCTTAAATTGCAATTTATGCTTATAAAAATCCACTGAATTTGTGTTGATATCCATTGCGCCGGCCAAATGTAAATTTTTCTTTATTTTTCACAGACGTAATTAATACACACTTTAAAGTTTGACAAAAGGCAAATGTTTTGGTGTTAGTGTAAGTAGATATGAATCTTGCTCAGATATCGAGATTCGAAAAAATTGCTCTGACTCTTTTTTTGCGGCCAATGAAACATGAAATCTGACAGCCAGCTGATTTCGAGAGCAGAAAAACTACTCTGACTCTGCTTTTTCTGTCCCAATGGAAATCGACATAATTTAAGAGTAGCTGACTTTTAAAACACGCACCACCAGAAACGCAAAGAAAGAAAAATTTCGTTTTATGTTCCAAACGAAAACTCTGAAATATGAGAGCAAATTCTGAAAATCCCTTTGGAAAACGACACGAATTTTCTTCTATTGCACACTAATGCCGGGACAGGAATTATGCGATTGTGTAGGTATTCATATTTGATATTAATTGCATTTTTAATTCCATTCGGTTGACTTTTGTGAAGAGTAGATTATCTTTGGTGGTGAAAATCTCTGCTATCTAGTATTTTAAAGATGTCAAAATTTATGTGTTTCTGTTTATAAAATCGAAATCCGATCTTTTTGTGTGAAAGAGCAGCAGGAATTGTGTATGTTATAAATATTAATTTTGAATAATCATTTAATAATAGTGTGTACATTTTGAAATATCTTAAATAATTAGTTTGGCTTTCATTTGTTTGTGAACCTACACAAATATTGTGCGATGTGGTGAAACTTAGCAACTAAATCTCGATGTATTAAAAATCTGTACAGTCCTATGTAAATAAGCACAATACGTACCTCTCCTTATTTATCGATTTATATCCCATAGAAAAAAAAAAACATGTGCATTGTTTTAAAAGAACATAGTTCCAGTTGACACCTTAACAGATAATTGAAACTATTTTTTTTTTTGGATAGTAGCCCTAGTCCTAACAGTTGATCATAAAATTGCTTACTATCCGCTATATTATCCACATCAACAGTCTTACAAAATAAGAAAGATCTATTTTTATTTGTTGTAGGCACAATGGCTCAACCGCCGGAGACTCCAGCCCAAAAACTCACTAACGATGACTTTCGGAAGCTACTCGCCACCCCTCGCCCAAACGCGCAGTCTAATCTGGCAACAGGATCTGTGCGAGACGCTGGGCTTAAGCCGATAAAGAAAACAACAACCCCCGTCAGTTCCGATAGAATAGAAGCGAGACGAAAGAAAAAGCATTTCTATGCAGCTTTGAAAAAACAAGAAGACAACAAGTTAGCCGAACTATCGGAAAAATATCGAGATCGAGCTCGAGAACGCCGCGATGGAGCTAATCCCGACTACCAAAATGTTGAAACACCTGGTCATGGTAACAATGCCTACAGAGCAGTCGCACCTGATGTCAAATCCGGCATCGATGCTGCTGAAAGAAGACGAAGAGTAATTCAAGAATCCAAGTTCTTGGGTGGTGATATGGAACACACGCATTTGGTCAAAGGTCTTGATTATGCACTCTTACAAAAAGTGCGCTCGGAACTGCAACACAAAGAGGAGGAACAGGAAAAGGAGCTGGAAAAGGTTTTTGAAGAAAAGGAAATAACCATCAGTTTGGAAGAGAAGGAATTTTCCAATGAACCAACCTTCAGCACAGTAATGGGAAAAAACATTTACAACTTCATACTTGCTGCCAAATCAAAGGAGATCATAAGACACGAGCACTTTATGCCGGGTCGAATGGCTTATGTCATTGACTTGGACGACGACAATGCAGAATGTGATATCCCAACGACATTGGTGAGATCTAAATACGATGTTCCGGTGAATCTTGACGATACACAGACGCTTACAACCAATGACATTGTCATCAATAAATTGTCGCAAATTTTGTCGTATTTACGTTCGGGGGGACGCAACAAAAAGAACCGCAAACGCGATAAGGACAAGCCATTGTTCAACGACACAAATGATAGTATGAAAAACTTTACAAATGACAACATTTACGACGACATTGGGGACTATCAGCCACTTGCGAAAGGTGCAAATAGAACTTTGCAGGGCACAAGGTCGCCACTAAAATATGACGAGGATCAAAATGTTGATAAAGGATTCCTGCCGAGCGGCCGGGAGGGGAACAAGTATTTTCAAGACGATATACAAGAAGAGGATGCATCGCCAGCTAAAAATAGTATATTCATACCGCAGAAGATCTCGAAAGCTTTTGTTTCGAAATTCTCAAATGAGCCACAAGGTTACGCTGAGTGCTATCCTGGTCTGGAGGAAATGAACGATGCAATTGACGACTCCGATGATGAGGTAGACTACACCAAGATGGATTTGGGCAACAAGAAAGGGCCAATTGGACGGTGGGACTTTGACACCCAAGAGGAGTACTCTGACTATATGAGTACGAAAGAAGCGCTTCCCAAGGCCGCATTTCAGTACGGTGTTAAAATGCAAGATGGCCGTAAAACGAGGAAAAACAAAACTGATAAAAATGAACGGGCCGAGTTGGACCGAGAATGGCAGAAAATTCAAGTAAGTACCTTTTAAAAGAGCAGATATTTTATCCGTCAATTGTCTGCAGACGGTTTAACTTGTGCAGCTCATACTTAAACGTATCACCATACGCCATCTACGTCAATTATCTCAGAGTAGTTGAAAACTGCTTTATTGTAAGCACATGCCGAATTAAAAAAAAAAACACCGTGTTAGTCATAACAGGAGGTTTTTGTTATACGCTCGCAACTAAATATGTTTTTGCCAACATATTTGGAATTACATTATGGCTATTTTGTGGAGAATATGTAGAATCCGTTTAAGGCGCTGCCTAACAATAAAATACCCCCAAAATAACGCCAAATAAATTGTTCTGATGAAAAAATGCCATGGAACTGGTTTGGGTTCCAAGTCACTAGCATCCAGTAACAAATTCTATGACAGTCCTCCATGACAGGACTCAGAGTTTTTGGAGCTCCAAATTTCAAAGAGAGCAAATTTCAGCCCGTAGGTAAACTGGCTCATCATCAAAATATCTCATCAAAATATATGCTTCAGATTCTGTTCTCGATATTTGCCAAGTGCTAGAGACGAAAAAGTTGTTTCTAGATATCGAACGACAACCCCTATCTAGGACAATAGTCCAGTGAACTCACTGGTACAACTGTCAGTTTCGCGGAATCATTACGTTAGCCCGGTCAGAAGCCTTATGTCGTTTTCCATTGGGCAAAAAGAAGCGTCCGGGAGAGTCCGGAATCGAAAAAAATCACCTGAAACCGTTCCATTGGCACAAAAAATACTCTTCTGGTGATTCTGAGGAGAGAATTTCGCTTCTGGATTTGAAGTCAGAATCCACTCAAGAAGCACTCACACAAGTGTAGTTTGTGTATTTTATACAAGCCAACTGACGGCTGCCGTAGATTATTTTTTGGCATTTCACCAATACTCTTGTGGATTCAATCAGAAGCAATTTTCTTGTTCCATTGGACTACAGAATGAGTGGATCCCCGAGTGAAACCAATGGAAAACGACATAATTAGTATGAATTTTAAAATTTCGCGTAATACCAAAATTAACTATTTGTTTTTTATTTTCACCTTTTCTAAACAATATTATCTGTTTTATTTTTTGTTACAGACTATCATACAAAAGCGAAAAACAAAAAAATCAGCCGATGAGCCTGAATATAAAATTAGTAAATTTTAAAATTTACTTTATAAACAATCAAAATACTTGTGTCAACTGTCATTGTAATAAGGTTTAAAATGCAATCCAAATAAAAACTGAGAGAACGGAAAACAAAGGAATGCGTTTTTTTTTTTTTTTCTTATTTGAAGTATAAACACCATTTGATATTTGCTGGTGACTTGGTCATTTTCAGGCCCTTTCAAACAGAACTTTAGTGCGCTCTCGATAAGTTCGTGGTTGTCTTCGTTGAGCTGGAATAAAGGTAAATTAAACAAATCTGTGAATAAGTGTCATTTTTTATGCTTTTCTGTAGTTTTAGAAAGAAATTTAACAATAATTGGCTCGCTAAACATTATAAGCTTTGTGATAGGCAACTGTGTTACATTTTTTAAGTTTTTATGTGAAAATAACAGTATTTGAACAATTTGCGAAAAGTCTTTTTATACTAAAAAAAATCCCAAAATAGCATAAATATGGCAAAGCTCTCGAGTGTCAAATTGCAACTTTATGTCGTTTTCCATTGGGCAAAAAGAAGCGTCCGAGATAGTCCGGAATCGAAAAAATCACTTCTGAATTCTGAAACCGTTCCATTGGCACAAAAAATACTCTTGGTGATTCTGAGGAGAGGAGAGAATTGCGCTTCTGGATTTGAGGTCAGAATCCACTCAAGAAGCACTCACACCAGTGTAGTTTGTGTATTTTATACAAGTCAACTGACAGCTGCCGTAGATCATTTTTTGGCATTTCACCAATACTCTTGTGGATTCAATCAGAAGCAGTTTTCTTGTTCCATTGGACTACAGAATCAGTGGATCCCCGAGTGAAACCAATGGAAAACGACATTAGTCACACAACGGTGTCACTGCATACCTGCATGGCAAGAGCTCCGACGAATTTTACTAATTACGTACTTTTAATAATTCCTGCGAATTATTACCCAAGATAGCTTTGATTTCTTGCTTATTTAAATAGTATCAACAGGTGGCAAAATTAAATTAAATCTTCTCCCCAAGATTGTTTTCGAAAGTTCTTCCTCGCTGTCCTTAAGAGAATTTATCTCCACCACACAGCTGCCATTTTGACAGTTTTTTCCATTCTTAACACAAAAGTAAAGGAACAAAGCTTTGGAAAATTGAATACCTACATAACATACACCAAAGTACCCGGTAATGTTTTAGAAGTTAAATACATGACATATTATTTATTACTCGAGATATTTATCTTCCTTTGCCATACGTAAGAACTATTCACATGAGAGCGAGCGAACGAATTGCTGAAATGCGAACAAACCACTTTTTATGCATTTATGAACAAAAGTTGTACATTTTACTATTCCAAGAGGAGGATAGTTAATTATCCCATCAAAATGTATTAAGAAAACATGTTAATAAATAGTTTAAATAACGAAATTTCGAATCGCAAACTTTTTGCCGCGAACGAATACACCCTTGGCGCGAATTGTCAAAGTTTATTCACAATCCACATCATTCAATTCGCGTTCCACAAACTAGCGAATAAAACATTCGTTCGAACTTAACCTCAAACTTGAAATATCACAGACACAAAATGACGGCGAATGTCATTGGATTCGCGGATATCTGCGACCAAATTAAATGTATCATGTGAATGGACTGTCCAAAGTTGCGAATATTCGTTCGTTCGTAGGTAGTTGGTCGCTCTCATGTGAATGATCCTGTACTTGTACTTCGAGTTCCATAGAACTCATGTAAGTAGGTAGGTAGGTACATCAAAGAACTCAAAGCGACAGAAGCAAAATTCCATCCGAGTGCAAGCGTATGTATTTACATCTCTGTTACAAGTTAATATCTAAACTTCCGAAATAGTAACAACATTTGGTAGGTCTAATAACATTTCACATGAATTTATTTATAGTCATAATCATAATATTCAAGAGCAATAATCTGCGACGATTACGAACTTACCACGATGAGTTGAATTGCGGTTATGCAACTCACACACTTGAATCGAATTCAAAACGTCACAAGTTGCAAAACAAAGTTAAGAAGCAGTTCTATTTCTCTCTTCATTACTTCTATCTGGCTTCAGTTCTGTAATTTTTAGTACCTACCTATTCCAAGTGAGATTTCAACTATTTTCAAGAATCAATTTTTCAAAATTATGTATCAAAATGTTTCGTAACATAATTGTTGGTGTGTCTGGTGGAGTAGATAGTGCCGTCACGGCATATTTACTAAAGGAAAGAGGTAAGTTGAACTATGGTTTACGTTTTGTTTCTGAGTGATCTTGAATGGGCGGTGTGCACTAACTCGTATGTTGTAAAGATGCAATTTAAAATGTAAATAGTGTGGTACCTACCGTATGAGCAGCGTGACCGTTGTGCGAATTACGAAATCTACATCCACCAAAACTCACTATTCACATGAGAACGAATTGCGAATAAGCGATTTGCAAACAAAACAACTTGTTTGTAGCTATTTATGAATCGCAAAGTCAACCGCACAAACTGTTGCTGCGCCCAAAATCCGTTGCAGTTGAAAATACCTGATTGGTATAGAAAAAATGGGATTTTAGATTGGCCTATGAATTGCACTAGGTATCGAAAATGTTTCTTTTGATAGCAGAACGATGTACAACATTTCAATGTATGAGACATTGTGGTTATTTTCCGAAGAGAACGAATTGGGACAAACAAAATAATACATAAATGTTTTTTAGGCTACTCCGTTTTAGGAATATTTATGCGCAATTGGGATGAAATAGACGAAACTGGTCGATGCTCTGGTGAAAAGGAATTAGCTGATGCCCAATATGTTTGCAACAAAATCGGAGTTGACTTAGTGGAAGTTAATTTCGTAAAGGAGTACTGGAATAACGTGTTCTCGTAAGTATGATACTACCAACACAGCACACTATCTGAATATTAGGAGTTTCCTAGAAGACTATCAAAATGGCCTCACTCCCAATCCAGATATACTGTGCAACAGACACATAAAATTCGATCAATTCTACAAACATGCTACAGAAAAACTTAGTTTTGATGCCGTTGCAATGGGGCATTACGCTAAGACTTCCTTCGGGTCATATTTGGAGGACTATGAAGCTAATACCAGTAGGTGTCTACATTTAACAGTAATTCAAAACAAAGACTTAAATTATGTTTTACAGATGTTCGCTTACTTCGGCCAAAAGACACTTTTAAGGATCAAACATTTTTCCTATCAGGAATAGGACAAACGCCACTCAGAAAAACAATGTTTCCCTTGGGTGATTACATGAAGAAAGATGTAAAAGACATTGCTCGAAAGATCGGACTTCAGAGAGTCGCTATGAAAAAGGAAAGCACTGGAATCTGCTTCATTGGAAATAGAAATTTTAAGAACTTTATAAAAGAGGTAAGGCAATATTTATTAGTTCGTAAAATTCTCTCAGGGAAGATCCACAAGTTGAGTGTGTGGTGTGTGTCTTTTTATATTTGCTATTCTACAGCTTTGCAAGATTTTACAAGTATTGCTCTTGATAAGTGGATAGTTTGATCTACATAAATTAATTGTCTGGTATAAAGTGAGTTCCATATTCAGAGAGTGCTTATTCATAGGTGTCGCGCTAGTTAATCCTCGTCAGCTTTTTGTTGTTTAAACTGGTGATACAAGGAAACATAATGGTTTCATGAGCTTTCATGGAGTTTCGATCTTCTTTAAGCGGTCTTTGTTGCAAAAGAAAGATTAATTGCGCACACCTTCAGAGAAGGTGAACAGAACAAATACAAATGGATTAGAGACTAGCCACTTCTTTTGAAGTTTAGTTTTATATATGGGACAGAAAACAGAATTAAAAAATTCTCTGCACAAACGAGAGAATTATTAGGGAAGATTTTTAGCGTGCCGCATGTTTATGATTGCAGGCTACCCATTGTGCATTTCTTATGCATATGCCTTTACGTTTGTATAACTTCGATGTGGTGGCCTCTATAAACAATATGACTGGCCGCGTTGTTCTGTCTTTTCTGGGTTTTTTTTGTTCGCATATATCACCAGGGTATTATAACAGGGCCTTTTAATATTTATTTACTTCATACGCTCAAATAAAACACAAGTCACTTCGATTTCATTTCTACGTCTGCCTTTTATCACTGATTTACTTCGACTGCCTCTTCATCTATATGGATTGAGTTGCACTCAATTCTTATTCCACCGGTAGCACCTTTATTTTTTTGTTTCTTTTTGATTCTTTCTTCTTTCAAGCCAATCAATCTTGTAGACAGCATCTGTTGGGTTTAATTTGTCGGGTCTTGATTTAAGTTTGGAAAATATATATATATTTCGAGAGATATTCGAATCAGACCACCATTGACGGGTCTCTTTTCGTCTCTCTACCACTGTAAATCACCCAGCTAGACTCTCTGGATATCTCCAGAGTTCTTTCCTGGGTTCGATTCCTAGTGTTACCGCTAAGCATCTGTGAAAATTCTGTTTCATCGACTGGGTTTCCACCCATTGAATGTCCCAAGATTTTCATTCTTCTGCCAGCCAATCCCAGCGCCAATGATGTTGTAATGTTTTTCATGCGTCTGATCACCGCCTGATTGTCCAGTGTCTCCACCTGACCCTCAAAGCAAGTAGTCCAACGCATGCGGCACAATGCAATCATCTTCAGCCTGGTGTTACCGCTAGCATCAGTTGAAAAATCTGTTTCATCGACTGGGTCCCTCCACCCAATGATGTCCCAAGATCTTTCATTCTTCTGCCAGCCAATCCCAGCGCCAATGATGTTGTAATGTTTTGCTTGCGTCTGATCACCGCCTGATTGTCCAGTGTCTCCACCTGACCCTCAAGCAAGTAGTCGAACGCATGCGGCACAATGCAATCAGTTTGGAAAATAGTGATGCCAGGCTTTTATTGGAAGTAAATGCAAGTTTAACGTCTTTGGGGTAGTTAGAAATTGTATCATTCCGGTTAGTTTTGGGACGTTGACGAAGCTTTTGCAAATAATATTCGTTTATTCTTTATCTGTCGGAGTCAAGTGTAACGCACAATCGATAGGTCTTAGGTCATTTATTTTACAAATCAATCTCGCTGATGAAGTCTCACAGGTTGTGTCAAAAGCGTTCTTTCGTTTTTCTTTTTGAAACAAACGATCAGAAAGGGCACTAAGAAACAGCTTGTCAAGTTTATAGACTACATATTTACAATCATTTCAGTACGTACACTCCAAGCCAGGACAGTTTATCGACATCGACACAGGAAAAGTAGTGGGACATCACGAAGGAATTCATCAATGGACAGTTGGACAAAGATGTCGATTGCACTCATGTATCAAACCATACTTTGTCGCTTGCAAGGATGAGACATCAAACTCTATTCTAGTCGCATCAGGCACTGACCATACTGCCTTATACTCCCACGTGGTTTACACACAAGAACCATCATGGATTTGCGGTAATCCGTTCACAAATTGTACGCGACTGCGGTGTAAATTTCGATTTCAGCACACAAAGCCATTAGTAGAGTGTACTCTGGAATACACTGATGATTATTCTGGGCTTATAGTAAATTTAGACAAACCACTGCGCGCAATAACACCTGGACAATATGCTGTGTTCTACCAACGAAACGAATGTTTAGGCTGTGCTAGAATAATAACATCCGAACAAATGCAAGATAACTTCGAACAACTATCAAAAACTACTGCTACGTGACAGTTAACCAAACGCACATTTCAAAAGGTACACGTTGTTTAATTTATTTACTTGCTCCTAAAAACACTAAATAAAGCTTATAGTTAGATATTTAAATAAACAAGTTTCCACCCTGACCATTGTCGATTGAAAATTGTATTGTTCTTGTTTAAATGCAGGGTACGATATGTTATTTATGTTAAGCACAGAGCGACTTCTTTTGCACTCTATAGTGAATAATTAAAATTATAACGTCAAATAAATACTACTTAATAATTAGATGCATAGCTTGGTCCGTTTTTAACTCAGTAGAACGGTCAACGTGTCTAGAAAGCGCGTTAAATCACTCTGTCGTATTTGTATCAATGAAGGCTCAAAGAAATCCTGTAGTATAACCGAATTGCTCTTCTGAGCAGCTTGTTCGAAGGCTTTGCCAAAGAAACTCTTCGGCGAATTCTCTCGAACTGGCGGTATTCCAACTAAAAGGCATAGGCCACGTTCCGCGTCGACTGGACAGCTGGCAATGAGTGGTAGTTCTGGAGCACGACGACTCCTTGAACCGGACACATAACCATTAAGCACAAATTTAGCCAACATTGTGAGGCCGTACGGATATGAAAAGAATACATTTTCATCGTTTAGTACATAGTAAAAGAAGGGTCCTGCGGAATGCACCTGGTGTGCTTCGAGGCTACTTTGTACTTGACGGAATACTGCCGACAGCAAAAGTTTGGAACTGTCAATTCCGGCAATCAGTATGTCTTTGTGATTTCTCGACAGGCTATCGAGCGCCTCGAGAAAGCAATCCTCTGGGGTTTTGTCGCTTTTCACCGATTCCAAGGTTGCAAGCATGGCGTGTACATAGTCAGCTGCCGAATACCGATTCCGATAGCCATAGCTGAGTGTGAAAGAACCGTAAACAATATCAGGAATACCATACTTCTCAGCGAGTTTCTCGATCATCTGATGAAACTCCTGCCGCAAAGTGAGATCCATTGAGTTAAACATTTGTTTTGCTTGCGTAAGTGGCAGGCCCATTTCGACAAGTAGCTCGTGCAGTTTTTTCTCACCGCGAAGAGTCCAGAGCTTCAGTTTGCAGGCACAGTACATTGAGTATCTGAAACAATAAAAAAACAAAAAATAAAATAAAATTAAGAATAAAATAAGGTATGGTTTAATTTATTCGGGTGAACACCGCTACTCTAGCAGTTAAGCTCTGAAGTTCTGACAAGAGAAGAGCGTATATGCCGCCAATACTTTGATCCGTAACAAACACATATTTATAATAGTAACGCTTCGCGTACACCAAATAAAAGCTCTGTTAATGGTCAATGTACTGTGACTATGTGCGAATAAGACGTGTTGTTAAGTCGTCCGGCAAAACTTTAGATTTTTCGAGTCTTTTATTGACCAATCGCAACATATAAACCTTATTGTAATAGCCAATACATCACCTGCTGGTCAGCTAACATTTCATATTCGAATATTCAGTGTGTTGAGTGTTTTAATAACAATCTCCGTAACTTGTGTAAAATAGACATTTGCGTTTTTATTTTCTTTTTTACTTACTCTTAAATCATGTCGAATGGTCAAATACCGTGTAATAAGAGACCAAAACCGAGTACCCCATGCCTGACCCCGACCTCTAGTAGAAGTACACGTATTTTAACTGTGACAATGCTTGAAGAGCGCCTCGATAAACTCTATGATAAGCTAAGTGCAGAAGTAACTGGCATCCGTAATGATCTCTCCGTAAAAATGGACTCTTTGGAAAGAGTTTGGTCTGAGCGCTTTGATGATCTCCAAAAGCAACTAGATAACATTTCTGCCAGAGTCAGCACTATCGAGGAAAGTAAAAATAAAACGCCTAATGTTGACTTGCAAGTCACCGCTCTGCAACAACGACTCGATCTAATGGAGCGAAAGGAGATTGCTGCTGATGCTGTTCTCTTTGGAGTACCAATACTACCAAACGAAAACCTAAAAGAATACTTCAACCATCTATGTCATAATATCAACTGTAATGTGTAGTAAAAGAAATCTTTCGTCCCAAACACCCACGGCCAGAAAATGCGCCTATCATTATTAAATTCAACTCGCCACAAAAAAGAAATATAATACTGAAGGCCACCTCTCTTTACCGCAACACTAGAAAGAAATCTCTTTTATTAAAAGACATACTGCCTAATTCTACGTCAACAAGTGCGGTATATCTTAATGAGAGCTTAACTTCTAAAAATCGTTCTCTCCTACAACACGGTTCAGCTAAAGAAAAAACAAAAACTGTTCTCTGTGTTTACGATTTCTGGCTCTCTCCACGTAAAGCGAAACCCAACCGAAAGAGGAATAAAAATTGAGACCATCGAAAATCTGTATGCTGCTGCTGCAACGACAACTACTAATTAATCGCCTGTGTATCATCTTTCATCAACATCATCAGTCCTTCTCGTCTGCGTTACCTGTGAACTGTGGTGTGCCTCAAGGGTCAATAATTGGCCCTTTGTTATTCTCTATGTTTATTAATGACCTACCACTTGTTATACGTAATTGTCATTTTCATATTTATGCTGACGATGTGCAAATCTACATTCATTTCCCCATTGGTTTGATGGACGATGCAGTCGAAAGAATGAACGAGGACCTCAAATCGTTGACCAAGTGGTCTACTGATAACAGACTCCTATTAAATCCTTCAAAGACAAAATCGATTGCTATATATAAACACTTGTTGATGTCTCACATTCCTCCTGTTGTATTAAGTGGTGTCGAGGTCGAAATGGTTTCCAAAGTTAAAAACCTTGGCATTATCATCAATAGTAACCTTACTTGGAGCGACCACATCAACTCAGTGGTGTCCAAAATCTATGGTGCTCTACGCGGCTTATCAGTATGTAGAGATAGCTTGCCAACGAACGTTAAGCTCAAACTGGTAAAGGCTATTGTTATACCTTTATTAATGTATGGTTGTGAATTGTTCGGTTGCACAGATGCTAAATGAAGGCGTAAATTGAATATTGCGTTTAATTCAATTGCAAGATTTGTATACAATCTTCGTAGATACGATCATGTCTCAAGTTATTCTCGACAACTAGTAGGATGCAGTCTTGACCAGTTTTTAAATTTTAGAGCTTGCGCCATGATCCATAAAATCATAAATAAAAACAGCCTATTTACTTGCTTAATAAAGTCGCCTTTTCACAGTCCCTCCTTTCTCATGGTATCCGACCGAATACTTATACATGCACGATAACACGCATGCAATTTTTCATTCATGCCATTCGTCTTTATAATGAACTTCCCCTTAGTATAAGAAAAGAACCAGGGTCGAGCACAGAAGTTTTTTGTCCTCAGTCTTTTCCCACCTTTGTACGCTTCATTGATGTTTCCCCCGCTTAAAGTAACGTAAGTTTAAAGTCATCACTCATCACTTTCATTTTCAGTTTCATTTTCATTTAACTCTTTTCTTTTACTTTCTTTTGTTGTTCCTCTAATTTAATTTGTAGTATATTTTTCTGTTTTTATGTTATATATTATTATTATTACTATACTGTAAGTTCTACTAAAATTGTTCCGAGTATTTTTTGTAAACTGTGCACTCATAAAGAATGTATTTCTTATTGTACAGAAAATTTATATTTAATAAATACAAATACAAATACAAATGGACTTAATGGGAAGTAGCCCTCGACTTGTTTTTGATTTCGGCCACTGATCGCCTGCCACCTACCAATCTTCAGGTTTTCTTAAACATTGCAATGAAAATAATTATACGAAAATAACAAACCAGCTGCAATCTTTCAAAAGTCTATGCAGAAGTGTGGACCCTTTGAATGGCGAAAGAGAACAACCTTAGTTGCTTTGAGAAATCTCCGGTCCAGATTGAATGAAATGATGTTTGAGAAGGTATAACAAATATATGTGCAGCGAAGTACGCTTTCAAGAAAATTCGAAATAATCTGCTAACATGTCTGAAGCATACCTATATCACCACGATCAGGAATGTAATATCCTCCAATGATAGTCCAATAACAGACAAAATTTCGGTTTCATAGGTTAAAGGCACAACGATATAAAGAATTAATTGGTACATAATAAAATCAACCTCAATGTACTCACTTCATCGATTCGGTTACCGACCAGTGTCGATACAAAGCCAAATGCAAATCATTCTCAAATGTTATCTTCGATGAGCTGTGGGTAGTCTGATTGCTGGCTTTATTTGTAAGTCTCGAAACGTGCGATTGAATATTTTCAATTTCCAATGTGTATGTTGTGCTCTCAATTTTTCCAAGAATTAGCTGCTCGGTAGTGCCGACAATAGCCCACCATAACAGTTCGGTGGAGTCTTTAGATAACTTCCAGGCCAGTTCAAAAATTGTAATAGCTGAGCTCCTTGCATAGAAACTGTACTGAGAGTAGTCGAACATAATGCGGTCGCGCTCATTCTCCCATGCACGACGTTCACGTTGCTTTAGAACACGATTTTCGTGTCTCTGCATTCGAGTTGTCCCTTCGGTTTCATCGTTTGAGTCTGCATCTTCGTCACTGTCTTCGCCATCGGACTCACGAAAAATGGCCTCAAAGGATGGAATAGTTTCCTCAGCGGCTGGATCGGCTAGTATGCACACCTAAAAGCAAAGAATTTGTTACTGTGTGTGATAAAACGGAAGCAATTGTAAGTATTTTTGTAGCAACCTCATCCTTCCTAAACAAAAACGTACAATATCTCATTCATGAAATCCAACAAACCCCTTCGCTTAGATTGACCTTGAGCAGTTAACAATAATACAAAGTTCGACGATGTTAAAAAGGTTCCACATTGTCAAGTATGGATTATAGTACCAAAAAACGTTCAGGCGCCGACGAATAGCTCAACGACCCAACGAGTCTCTTAGAATAGTGCAACAATTTCGACTATTCGCCGGAAGGATTCTCAACACATTAAAGTGGTCTCGGAGCCAATAAATACACATCAAAACAAATTTTAACGAATTCTACATGTTGCACAGACGTATTGCCGAACAAATAAACGGCTTAAGACAAAAGATTGTTTCGGGATAAAAAAGCCACTTATCAATTAACGCTGGTGCGGTGCAAGATACAAATGGTTTCAAATATAAGTTTACAATACTGACCTGTTTATCGCTGTAAATATTGCAAACATCCAGTGGCCTATGCGAATCACAAACAAAGAATGTGACCTCCTCATCGGGTTGTAGAAGCTCCACAATATCAACACATCCTCCACAATTAATTAGTATCACGTATTTTACATCGTCACGATTCTCAGTGTAGGCTCTTTGCATTCCGGCCATTCCCATGACCGGAACGACCGAATACAACATATGATCATACCTGAATAGGGACTGTAGAATTTTGCTTGCACAAATTGCATCAATATCATAGTTAACAATGATTAAAATCCTTTTCCCTATAAGCACATTGTAGAATTCCTGTTTTAAATCTTGCACGAACATGGTATATAATTTAACTTGTGATTGTTTTTAATTTTCTTTCAGAAACTCCGCATGAGACTAAAAATTGAGCCAAGTGCTCAACCGATCCGTGTTGGGATTCATCATCATATATTTTGACTGTAGAAAACTATCCAACAGATTCAATATAGATCGTTGTCCGTATTTAATAAATAGCTTATTTTTCTTTTTTAAACAAATTATAAAAACACATAGAACAGAGAATATTAAATTGAAATCAATAGAATATAACAAAAAATCGTTGAATTCAGTTCGCCATCGATTCGATTTATAAATCTATTTTGTACCGATCAAACGTCAAAGGTTGGCGCGAAACTATTTTGAAGGGATCACAAAAGGTGCCCAAAGGGTATGTTTCCGTTTGTTTGGCAAATAACATTGCGCCTCCAAGCACTGGCGCCACCTATTAGAATTTAATTTTTTTTTAATATTCTTAACAAAATATAATCATGTTAAAGCAATAAAATCCTATACATACGAAAGTGAATGTGGAAATAATTATAAATTTTGCAAGGAAAGAAATAATTTTTTTTTCTTCTGTAGGTAGGTACATAAAACTGTGATAGGTCCTTTTCACACAATAATTCACTGCTAAAATTAACAAAACTATCTGATACTGATTCATATTTATATATATGACCACATTTTCTCAAAACTTTTCCATTTTTTAAATTAATTTCAGATGTCCATACCAGAGATGAATGATTAATGTAGTTTTCCATTGGGACCAGCAGAAAACTTTTTATTTTTACGCGGCAAATGATCTGCTTTTGTAAATATATTAGTGCGTTATTTGACAGCAATTTGTTTGTGCAAAAATAAAAAATGGATATCGACTTGAAAAAGGTTTCCCCTATTGCTCATACAAATGGAGTATTTTTGGTGATTCGTAGTCTTCAGATGACGAGGAAAACTATGGAGATAATAGTTCCTGCTAAATTATATCCATGGCTATTAATGTATTTCGTTATTTTGGTTTTCACGAAACTTTGCATTTGGTTTTCACGAAACTTCACATTTGTCTTGAAAGCAAACTTCTTAAAATGACGTAAGACAGCTGTGCAAAGTTTCTTGGAATTGTGGCATGTGTGTAGATGTGAAAAAATATAGAGATCTGCAAAAAGCGATCCGAATCGGAAAAAGAATAGTACATGAAAAGTGATTTAGATCAACAAAAGATTGCTTTTTGGTCTTTGATTGTGAAAAACACAGTAGAGAATACCGGATTCTTGCATTAAAGTCCAATTACAAAGATAATGGAATACAGAGATATATATCTTTCCAGTGGAAAGGCGGCTGCCTACAAGCTGTTTTCCAGAAAAATTCATGAAGTCACACACACCTGCTCATTTCTATTATAGAATATGTGAGTTCATGAATTGGACTTTACTGCAAGAATAAAGTATTTTCTAATGTGTATTTCACTATTTTTTTTAGTTTAATCAACACCTCCACAAAATCCAAACAAATACAATAGGGGTATTCACGATTCGATGCAACTGGTCTTGTATCATTGCGAAAATGCGAAAGTGCGACTTTTTTTCGCACTACAACAACAAAATATACAGAATAAAATTTCGCAACACTTTTGCACTTTATCTATACCCTGACCCTATTGCAACCGAAAAATACAACAGAGTAGCCTTATGAAGTTGACAGTTCATTTAAATTCTTGATTCCTGTGCGTAGCTATCAGAAAAATGAGAATGGAAAACATAGTAAACAATTAAAAGCAAATTTTCCCCTTTCAAAAAATTGTAAAAGTTTTTTTTTCAAAACAAATGTCAATTGTCCAACTGGAACTGTCATTTGTTTCAGTTTTGCTAGACATGAGAAAAAGTGTGTTCACGATCTGATAAAAAAAAATAAAACTTCGCAATTTTACAAGGCATGTTACATCGAATCGTGAATAACCCCTAATATGAAACACAAAACAATTAAGCACCGCGATACTCGTAAAAGAAAGATGATTCGCGGTCGGTCATGAGCAACATGCTTTTTTGTTCGTCACACGTATTCACAGACGGGGGTTGAAATTACAAAAACAACAATGTAAACAAATGGGTTTTGGGGGGATAGACGTACGAAAGATAGCCATCTCTTTTATTCATTCATCTCTGTCCAATTCAATTCAATCTCACATAATACTAGAATAGAAATGAGCAAGAGTGTGTGTGACTTTATGAATTTTTCTGGAAAATGACTTTTAGGCAGCCGCCTTCCCACTGGAAAGTTATATATCACTACATTCCATTATCTTTGGTCCATGGTCAACTACGATATGTCACAGTTTGATGTCTATAAACTTTACTGATTTCATCACTGCACTATACTTGTCAGTTGTCATACCAAGTTAAAGAAATCGAATGAAATTGTAATTTGTGTCTTCATTATTATATGCAGACTAAACCATGGGGATTTATGATACTGTAATGCAGGAAAAACCTCCTGTTGTTCTTGATATTGGAACAGCTTTTACCAAGTAAGTACATGCATATTTTCATATCTTATTAATGATGTCATTTCTGACCGCTTCTCCCTTCTCTCTATATAAAGAGTTGGTTTCGCTGGAGAAGCTCATCCTAGATTTATTCTAACATCCGAGGCATTTCTTTCTTCAACGGGAAAAATATGCAAACTCTTCGATTTTGCTTCAAATACCGAGCTCTATGATCATATGGTGGACTTCCTGCAGATGATATTTTTTAAGTAAGTTGGTCTTTTACCACTTGTTTACACACTGATAAGAACAATTTCTATTTTCAGACACGTCCTAGTGAGTCCCAAGGATAGGAAAATGGTAATAGTGGAAAATGTTTTTGGAGAAACAATTATTCGTGAGACTATAGCCAAAGTGCTATTCAAGCATTTCGAGGTGTCCTCAATCCTCTTTGTACCAACCCATTTAGTGGCTTTGTCAACTCTTGCAGTTCCATCCGGAGTCGTCGTCGATATGGGTTACAATGAAGCAACTATCATTCCAGTATTTTGTGGTGTTCAGATCCTGCAAGCCTTTAAAGATCAAGCATTTGGAGCTAAGTCTGTACACGATGAAATAAAGAGGCAATTAGTTCAATCCGGCGTTGATCCAAGTCACCTTACTGAGTCGGTTCTAGAGGACATAAAGGTTCGTACATGCTTTGTTACAACTCTTGAAAGAGCCAAGTCGTACAGGGAAGAACAGCCAATAGCTCCACCGCCGGACATTGAGTATTCTATAAAGGAAAAGGATATAATTACTATTCCTGGCATTGTCCGTGAAACCGCTTTTGAAATAATGTTCACGGAAGACAATGAGCGATCCAGTTTACCTTATCTGATTTTAGATTCAATTCTAAACTGTCCTGTTGATGTCAGAACTGTTTTGGGTGAAAATATATTCCTAATTGGTGGGACATCGATAATAATGGGACTGCTACCACGCTTGAAAGGCGAATTGAATGCTCTATTGCAGAATAATTTCTATAAAGATAAATTGTTCTTTAAAAGTGTGAAATTTCACAAGGCCATCGGTAGACAGAACTTCGCTGCTTGGCTGGGTGGCTCCATTTGTGGAGCAACTGACTTGGTTGGATCCCGTTCGTTATCCAAGGAAGCTTACGCAAAGTCGGGTAGAGTGCCTGATTGGGTTAATTTAGATGATAATCGGTTAATGGAGTCTATTTGTTAACTGCAAAAAAAGTTGGTTCTTTTAATTTATTTTTAAATTTTAAATTATTTAATAAAACATTATTTGGTATTTGAAAAACAAGGATTTGTAGTTTGATATATAAAAGGAGAGCTGAAGCCACATTGTGGCAATTGCGTAGCTGAATAGATATTGAACATTTTTAAAACTCCCTAAGCACTATCTTGGTATACGTTATGCGCAGAGTTTAAACATAATAGCGAAACTTATCGTCAGCATACAACTTTGCAACTTGAGAAAGGATTTACTTCTTACTTCTTATCGTGTATTTTGATGAAAGCACCCTCGACAATAAGATTTGAAGAAAAAAATCAGTCGCGAGTGTCAGAGGTAAGGTAATCACCCCTATCTGGAATAATATTTCCCCCGGAATGTTTCCTATTCAGCAATCTTATTTACATTGCTGACAAGGGAAACATTTCAAGAATTAATTGCCTTATTGGCACTCTCTGAATTTTTTTTTGTGTATTGGGTCTTATACGCATACACTTCGCTTCAACGGAATAAGCAAAAACATTTTCTAAGCTATACGTTGTCCATTTCTTTCAAAACTTGTGGTACCACTCAAAACCAGCTTAAAACACTAGAGTTGTTTTGTTACTTTAATCAATCAAGTCTCGGTTTTTTGTAGATTGGGTGTTATATTCATTGAATATAATGCTTTTGTGGTAACACAAATAGCAATTTTCAATTCATAAATACCGATAAATTGATTTGTTCGCAGTTCGTCTATTCGCAGTTCGCGCTCATGTGAATGGTCCTTTACATAATCAAATATTATGGACTGATTGCTATAGGCCACCCTGTTCGACACTCCTTTTAAGGTTTCTATTTTTATCCCATCTAAGCTCCGTGTAATGTGCTTGCTGTCAATTTGTTGCCAATTGTCAATGTCATACGTTGCGTACACTTTCTCTGTTTATTGTTTTCGTAGATAATCGCATTTTCTTTTTTCGTTTATTTTCAACAATATAAGGAACAATACAAGTTTTAAAAGTAAGTTATGTATTATATTTAGCACTAATAATTCTCAATGCTATACAAATCGATTTTATGTACATCCGAAAGATATGGATATAATGGACATCCAAGCCGTCGAGTCGAAACTCAGCGATGTAACCGTGACACCAATTCCTCGTTCACAAGTACAAAATTTCTACAATTATCAACAGCAACGAGAACAACGCGATCAGACGCCACAAATTCAAATCTCGGCAATTCATCATGTTCCACAGATTCCGCCACCACAGCCTGTGTCTCCTGCAATAATAACCACACAAACCTCTGCGAATATTACGACTCCAATGACCTCGGCTGCAAATATTCCATCAAACCTGACCAATTTACATGGCTTGACGAAGTATGCCCAGCTATTGGCAGTCATTGAAGAGATGGGACGAGATATCCGACCAACATACACAGGTTCTCGTAGTTCAACCGAGCGGCTTAAGCGCGGAATAGTTCACGCCAGAATATTGGTTCGTGAATGTCTAATGGAGACCGAACGATCAGCGAGACAATGATTTCGTTGTATTTGTGTACCAACGCTGAATGAATTACGCGTCCCATACATAGTACATATTCAATATTAAACTTAAATTTGCGACAAAAATATCATGTTATGAAAAAAACAACAAAGTACCTTTGTTTCAAGCCTCTAAACAAAATAAACATTTGTATACCAAAAAATAATTAAAAAAAAACCACTGCAACATGAATGAGGAGCAAAATAGAAAACACAAATAAACTAGCTCAGGATTTTATAGCAAAACAAAAATATTAAATTCAAAATATTCAAATATTTTAGTCACATAGATCGTACAACGTAATGCTCTAATTAATATTGTTTGTAAAATACATTGATACCTATTTGGGGACAAATAATGTTACTAGAGATATGAAAAACTGTTTCGTTTTTGGACGGAACTATTACATAATTTGCGTAATATTTTATCCAATAAAATTGTAAGTTTTTCTTTTTTGTAAAAAACAATTCTTTTGATTTGAATGCGCACAGTATAGTTTGAAGAGCACGGCATACTATCGGGAAGCTTCAGCCCCTAAAAGGCGATTGTTGTAGAACGACTAAGAACGTGTTTCTGTCTTAAGGTATGTATAATGTATGTCTCAAAATATGGCTTCTACGAATATTATGTTAGGAACTTGTCTCGAAAACGTCCTACTTGATCATATAAATACTTTCGGAACCGTATTCTTTTAGATACAGCAGCTGACAGATGCCGTAGATTATTTTTTGGCATTTCACCAATACTCTTGTGGATTCAACCAGAAGAAGTTTTCTTGTTCCATTGGACTACAGAATGAGTGGATCCCCGAGCGAAACCAATGAAAAACGACAACAAACTACACTTGTGTGAGTGCTTCTTGAGTGGATTCTGACTTCAAATCCAGAAGCGAAATTCTCATCTCAGAATCACTAGAAGAGTATTTTTTGTGAAAATGGAACGGTTTTAGAAGTTATTTTTTCGATTCCGTACTCTCCCGGACGCTTGTTTTTGCCCAATGGAAAACGACATTAAGCACACAAAACAGCTTAGCTGATTTTACAACACTGTTCCTACGTTGTGCCGATAGTGCAGCGGTTTGAATTAAATACGATAGATAGTATGGTTACCACGGTGTGAGATGATTCTCGGTTTAGTGAATCTACATTCATCCCATCATATCTCGTATAGGACATTACTTAAATGGCCACCAATATCTACGGCATTATTCCAAAAATAGCGTCAGCTATTACCTTTATGTCTAAATCTTATAAGCGTAGTCTAAGACTTGAAGTACCCCCTGTCCCGAAATTTCTCCACCATAACTTCGAGCGTTGCGTCGTCTTGTTGAAATCACGGCTCGGATATTTCGGTGTTGTCGAGCTCTGGTCACAGAAATGTGCGGTGACCTTATGCTGGCTACCAGGGCATATGGATATTCCAGGTAAAGAACAGGCGGATGAGCTTGCAAGAAACGGGTCGAAGATGCATGCATCTTTGGCCCTAAAATCAGTAAGAGCTCCGCTAAGCACGATCGCAAGGAAGATTCACACTGAATCCCGGAGTAGAACTAACCTACGCTGGACCAACTGTGGCCCGGGGTAAGCAAAAAGAGATCTAAGTACATGACTAAGCCGCAAATATATTCGCATACTCACGGGGGTCATTACTGCGGACACTGTGCGATAGGCGTACATGCGGAACGGTTGGGGATAGGTACTGCATAACGACTTTTGCAGAAGCTGTAGCGACGTTGAAGGAATAGAATTCGTTCGCCACCTACTTTGCGAATGCCAGCAGACAGAGGATTCTCAACAGTTACTTCTTCGATAATCTCTAGATGATTTGAAGAATGTTGATCCCAATGCACTCCTGAGATTTATACTCAAATCTGGGTGGTTCTAGTAGACAAACAGACTTCATATCATTGGTTAGTCGTAGGACATACTTGTTGATCATGTTACAATGGAGCTTTAGGAACCCATGAGATTCATACCAATCTATGTGGCTCCAATATAAAAAGCGGTTTATTTTTCTTTTTCAACAGGTCACACTGGATGGTTCCCATAACTGGACACAATGGACCCAACTGATGGTCTAAGTGAAGCTGTGGCAAATTGCCACAAGAGCACCAATTTACCTACCTACCACCTACCTTACTACGAACCCATCCATAAGTTAGCTTAGTAAAATTTAGGAAAAAATTCGAAAAGACAAAATGATGAAGATTATCGAGGATCATAAATTGTATCCCGACGAAAAGTTTGGCTTTAGGCGTGGTCATGATACTTCAAACCGATATCGTTAAAATTAACCGTGCAGGAAGATCAATTTGTATGATCCGACTAGATTCGTCGATGTTGTGTGCCCCTTCTTGTTGACAGCATATATTTTATTTTGCCCTCATTCACCAACAAGCACAGTCATTTTTTCCGCTTCTGTGCTGATACTTGCAAACGTACCAGTGACAGCTCGCTGTGTTCTGCCAACTGCCAATAATGTCGATGTCAGCGTATGCAAGTAGTTGTACATACTTCCGGAAAATTGTGCCTCTGGCGTTGGATTGCGAGTTTCGCAAAGACATCGCGTCACCTTGACACCAAAGGTCTCATTGAGATTGTTTCCGACCTTTATGGACCAGCGAACGTTCTTCATCGTCATTATGCACAATACGACAAGTTTGGCAGGGATACCAAAACTAGATATCGCTCTGTATAGCTCGTCTCTATAAATGCTGTAATATGCGGCCATAAAATGGATAAACAGTTGGTGAGAATCGACTTGGACTTCTTGGGTTTTCTCAAGGATCTGCCGTAGTGTGAATACTATGTCGGTTGTGGACTTGCCGGGCCTAAAACCGCACTGATGGGGTTCAATCAGTTCGTTGGCCTATGGTTTTACGCGTTCACCCAGTATACGGCAGAGTATCTTATGTACGATGGCAAGGAGACTGATGCCTCGTTAGTTGGGGCAGTTTATAGGATCTCATTTTCCTGTGCATCGGGCAAACAATGCTGAGGCATCAGGCATACTTTCTCTTAACCAAATCTTGAAGACGAGTTGGTTTATACACTCTACCAAGTCATCCACCGCTGCCTTGAAAAGCTCGGCAGATAAGACGTTTGGTCCGGCAGCTTTGTTGGACCTCAGCTTGGATATTTCTATCCTCACTTCACTCTGGTCAGGTGGACGGAAGTCTTGGCTTTCATCGCCCAGATTGGATGGCTCATTCTGCCTGACAGCGGAATTTGTTGTTTATTTATTCAAATTAGGTCTGTTCCTTTACTTTTAAATCTTACGAATTTTTACTCAATGCCGTTCCTTAACTCGAAAAATTTGTAAAAGAAAGCGTCGTCGAGGGTAAGGTGTCAGTCACCAAACACTTAACAGCTGATTTGAAATTTCTTGTCATATTTGACATTCGATTGAATTTGTTTTGATTTCTTGCGTTCTATTAAAATAGGTTCGTTCGGGTACTTTTTTGCAAACGTAAATTTATTTAAAATTTGCTAAGAAACTGTGCAAATGCGATCACGTACTGAGAAAATTTTAAAAAATGAGAGAGAAATCCATTTCCCCTCTTTTCATTTTTTCGTAATTTTCTACTCGCCGAATTTCGACTTACTGAAAAATGAAAACTGCCAAATAAGTAACAGCTCAAAAGTTTGACAAGTAAAACTATTTATTTTCGTCTTCAACGACGTCAGAGGAACAAGTTATAACTGAATGTTCTCCTAGAATATATCAGCGCATTCAAATGGAAAGTTTAATAGGTATTAATTAGCTTGTAAAAATTGCAATTCCAATTTATTTTGTAGATGCTGCATTTTACGATTGCGCCAAAATGACATTTTTTAAACTTTTTGTAAGAAAACCGATCAGGTACTTCTCTTGAAATTGAGAGTATTCTCTCTCGATTTTAGAGATTTGACATTTTTCATTTTTCTATGCTGAAAGTACACGAACGGACCTAATGGTATCTCAACAGGTGGCAAAAGAAATATTGAATGTTCTGCCCGAACATTCCATCGTATTGAAAATATTCTTTACCACTGCAATTTATGGAATTATTTATCTGTCATATCTGCAATTTTTCATAGTTTACTACAAAAGCGTTCCCTAACTTTTTCGTAAGTGTCTCTCTCTCTGTGAGAGAATTTATCCCCACCACTGCCATTTTAATTGTCTTTTCCATTCTTACTACAAAAGTAAGGGAACAGACCTATTATGTAAATTGTGCTTGGCACATTATAACATTTTTAAGCGACATAAAATTATCTTTCTATCTAGTGAATATTTTTACAGCTGCATATTGGTGGTAACTTTGACAGCTGTTGGCCACCCCTTTCCTTCTCTTGTACAGCATAAATTCATGAGAACTGATGGTATCTTTGAGATCAGCAACATCAAATAAGCAAAAACCTTAAGCCACCGTCAAAAAAGTTATTCCTTTTTTTTTTAACAAAAATTGACAAATTTTTAATTTTATCTAAAGCTTGTCAGTGGTTATGGCTGGCTTTGTATGATCCCAGAAATAACCCATTTTTACATTTGCGGCTTTTATTGCCGCCACGAAACAGCCAATCTACCCATATTTTGTATCTCCAAATCAGCCCGTGTCCTTGTGCTTTGTGCATCTACCTCCTGTCTAATACAAGTTTTTTCTTGAAACAATTTCAACGATTTCACTGGCACTGTTAAAATTTATTAGTGACAGAAGTACATGAAATTACTGAACAAAAGCACCCTTAAGTGCCCAACAACCCACACCCCTACCATAGGTAATAAAAAAAAAATACAACTTAGCGAATAAACTTTCGGCAATTGAAGAATAAATTCCAGATTATGTTTTATTCATCTTAATGATCTCGAAGCTATTGCATCTTACAATTCTATTTGCAAATATGAGAACGCTTTCGCACCGACTTCGATGTTCCCTTGTGTAATATTTGCCGAATCGTATGTAAACTAAAATGGAAATCTTAAGAATTGGGTAGGGAAACAAAAGTAACGTGTGCATGTACGGATATCCTTGTTCTTACCTTTTCTAAATTGTTTTGTGTAATTTTTCTGCAAATTTGTTTCGTTGCATTCACGTAGGTATCCTTATTCTTTACAAAGAGCTACCGATATAATATGTAGGTACAAGCAATATACGGTATCTAGTATAGAGAAAGAAATTTATCTATTTCCAAGATAATTAGCTACTCACTCGTACACCAGCAATTGGTTTATTTTTTGTTTGAAGCCCGAACTTTTCCTATTAGCAACTCTCAACATTTACAAATTACACTATAGGTAGAGTGATTTGTTCACTCCACAAGCTTTGTCCTAACTAATTATCACGTAACTAAGCTGACAAATGAGTGTTATCTGTTATTTGTGCGGACGGGGGGTGACTGAGGTCGACTCTGTTTCTCTTCCTGAGGTTTTCGAGGTGGCAAATGTTTCAAATTACATCCAATTAAGTCTTTGATTACCATGTACTTTCACGGATGCGAATAGCTGCAGAGTTTTGAAACTACAAATGCGAATAATGTTATAACTATAATCCATACTTATTTACGAAGTAGTATAAATAGTATGTACAATCAATTCGGAAAGAAGTTCGTGCATGACGGTGAACTGCGACAAGCACGGCCACGACTCTACATCTTTTGATGCCATCAAATAGTGGTTGGTGAGAATAGGAAAATAGCTTTCAAACCGAAGACTGATGATAAATCCGTCGACACACACTTTATTGCGATAAGTTTCACCTCCTTCGTAGGGTTGCACGTCCCCAATGCGTGTTGCCTATGATTTTTTGGCTCGATCCGCTGCAGCTCAAAGACTCAAATGCGCTATGAAGGTAACGTTTATATCTGAAAGAACCCTCATAGCTTCATCCCTCATGTCCTAAGAAAACTTCTTGGCGAAGAGTAGTAGTAGTCGCCGGTGAGTCCTGTAGTTCAATCAGTACAAACCCTTCTACATCCCCGGATACATCAAAAAGAAGTCCGATTAATTCCGAATCGTTTTCATGGCTAGGTAGATGAATCAACTAATTTTGTTAGTAAATTAGCAAATTCCTTAAAGTCTTCAGACATTTTAACGACTTTTAGTACCACTTTTTGAATTTTTGAATTACGTTTATAATCTGTAACTTTTCATAGATTAGGTACCTACTACATAAGCGCTCCCTAACTCATTCTTAAGTGTCTCTCTTTGAGAGAGAATTCATCCCGATCACTGCCATTTTGACAGTCTTTTCCATTTTTACTACAAAAGTAAAGTAAAAAACCTAATATTGGAGACGTTCAAGTATAAAGTTTGGTGAGTCCGCCAATAGTCTCGGTGTGATTGGCTGAAATCGGTCATATGAGCAGCTGTTTCAGTTGACGTTGATGGAGGGGTAGCGGCATTGACTTATTATAATGGACTGCTAGTAGCCAACTTCACGCATGTTCCAAAAATACTGACGCGCCACAGTTTGCTAGCGGAAAATAAAGTAAACTTGAAACGACCTAATTTATGTCGTTTTCCATTGGGATTTTCGGATTTTGCTCTCAGATTTCAGATTTTTCGTGCCCAATGGAACATAAAACGAGATTTTTCTTTCTTCGCATTTGTGGTAATGCGTGTTTTAAAAGTCTGCTGTTCTTAAATTGTAATTTACGCTAATAGAAATCCACTCAATTTATATTGATATCCATTGCAGCGGTCAAATGTAAATTTTTCTCTATTTTTCGCAGAATTGTCTTCTAAATACGTGATTAATAACACACTTTAATATTTGAAAAATGTTCTGGTTGGTTTTGGTGTTAGTGTAAGTAGGTATGAATCTCGCTTATGTCGTTTTCTATTGGGACAGAAAAAGCACTAATTTTCCACTCCCACGATATTAGTTTGATTGAACGATACATGGAAGATACCTGTAGGCATTTTTGTTGTCAGTTTATGGGTTAATAAGTAAATAAATAGTTATTTTCGTTTTCTTTTTCAAAATAATAAACATTCCTTAATACTAATGGAAAAGCACTCTTTGTAGCTTTGCATCTTTCGAATAGATGACGCTCTTTTGTTTACATTTTACTATGGAAATGAGTCTCTTCGCACAAGATGTCGCTCTTTTGTTTACATGTTTCTATGGAAACATACTTTTTTTTGAAAAAATGTAGCTTTTTTGTTTACGTTACTATGGAAATTTAAATTTGACGGCGGCTATGCTTCTTTGCTAATCCGCTAGCAAACTGTGGAGCCTGTGCTGTTTTGGAACATATTTTCTCGCAGAAGTATATGAAAATGACATTTCACTAGCAGTCCATATATAGTATGTCTATGGGTAGCGGACTACTAAATTGACGGCTTGCATATGTGGCTGACGTAGGAAAAGTGAAGTTCCCGACCAATCTAAGTTTTTGCGTTCAGGTTACAACTTATCCAGACCCATATATTCTTGAATGTTTGTCAGATCTGTCAATCGTCTGAACATAGCCTTACGACAAAATTCAGAGAGCCTGAAGGTGAAGTTCCGGTGTGATAGAGACAGATGACATTTCCATGAAACAGAACAAGTAAAACATAATATTCACACGTTAACAACTAAGAAATCAATTCCAGACTTTTGGGACGTTTATCAAAAATACCCATGCCGTTGTTGGAAAAACCCCACGATATTCCCCACGAAAATATTCATACAGAAATAATTATACTAGATACATATAAAAAGAACAAAAACTAACAAAAATAGTCTTCTTTTTATATTGAATTTGAATGGTATTTCTTGAGACATACATAGTATTTGAAATGAATTTTTCTTTTGTGAGATATAAAAATCCCCTTTCTCCGATCTTTTTGCTTATTTTAAAATCCAAAATGGCTACGAAAACCATGATCTGGCATTACTGATCCAAGCAAAGTTATTTCCATTTAAAAAAATAAAATAAATAAAGAGTTGGGCAACAGATCCATATAAGAAGAAGTAGACAAGGCCCAACTAACTAACTATTAAATAGACTGACAGCGTGTGCCCCCTTTGAATGACATGGCACTAATATCTACATGAATTCAATTTGGGCTACATTCAAGGTCAGATTCAGCTTGTGGGCAATCCTTCTTTTCGGCTGAAGCTGTCAGTCATTGAATAGTTAGTTTGTACCAAGGCCCAACTTCTCACAGCTATTTGTGCGAGTTTTTATTTTTTGACACAAATAGAACGGAGAGGCAACGACGTGAAAAAATTCTTAATTTGAAATTCTGTGTTCAAAAATTGACACAAAAGGGGAAAAGTTACATTGAAATTCTTCATAGCATCGAAAGGACGAGGAATTCCAGAAGTATTCTAATCAAACATTACAAATACCGTGTTTCTTTGTCCAATTTCGTTGGGTCGTTTTCTGGATTTTCATCGAAAGCTCCTCTTCAATTGTGTTTTTGGGTGCGATGGAATCACACCTAATGCAGTCGCAACTGTTTGGCATTTACGTATAAAATTCGAATTCAGATGCAAATCGGCAATCAAATTCTGACGATTTTAAGCTTCAACGTCAACAGTGACTATCTCTGCCTTTTATATTTTCATTCCATATTTAAATAAAGTGCACGACTGGGTCGCACGAAACTTTCTCGTTGAATGCTAGTCTGACTGACTTTAAGAGTGTGCAGCAAATCGAAAATTGAGGACAGGATAGTTTTGAAAACATCCATTTAACTCTAAGTTTGCATTTTGGTCAAAATCGTTATCGCCGTTTTCCGGTAAACTGAAAAAAAAACTAAATTTAAAAAAAATCTTTTTTTCAAAAATCCATTGTACGATGATATAGAGAAAAACTGAGTTTGCTATTGAGTTATAAATAACCACATTACCTTAGAAATTAATTTTTGTTACAATCGTATAAAGCCTTTTCGAGATATGTCGAAATTTCAAAAGTACCGTTGTTCGAATTTTTAGCCAAAAACTGGGTACGCAGTCATGGTAACCTCACCTACTTAAGCTAAAATATCAATTTTGGTTGAATTTCGATCAAATCAAACTGGTACGAACATTTTATATGGGAAGTACCATTAATATTGAGGTTACCTTGAAAAATAAAACACCTCCCGAACTGTAAGCCCAATAACTCCAAATCCGAGGTTTGAACGTAATCCGGGAAGCCGTTTAGGCTGTAGGCCCGTGGAAGGATGGACAGACGGACAGACCGGACAGAATTTTGCGACCCACATTTTTGAGTTCCTCTATCATCGTAATATCAGAATTGATTAAAATCAAATAAACATTTTTAGTTTCGACTCTAAATTTAAGTAGTTTACAGTGGCTATATTTTCCATACAAATTTCGCAATTGTGAGCTTCCGTAAATTTAAAGTCGAAACTAAAAATGTTTATTGCTAAGGCCCAATATCTTTCTCTTGCTACGTAATGGAGAAAGTTAAAAAATACAGAATTAGGAACAAATAGTTTTTTTTTCGAATTTCCGGGCCCCTCATAAGCGCCACACCAGAGTAGCTTACCGGGGTTTTCCCCACGTATTGTGGAACCTAAAATGGCGAAGTGTTAATAACCCATTAGTTACCAAACAAGTTGCACTTCCAATTGGAGACTCGAATTTGTCAAATAAGTGTATCTTGATCATTTATTTCATCACCTATTTCACCATACACTTCATAATCTTGGCTATTTGGTTATCAGAAAAATTTAGTAAATTGTAGAAAGGAGAACAATATGCTGACCAGCGCCAAATGATCTTTTTTAAGGGCCACCTCAGGTTTAACGTTTAGTCCAGTAAAGGAAATATAGATAAGCGTAGAATTCTACTCATATATTATATTCAGACAAATCAATCAACGTTTTTTTGTTTTTAATTTGAAAAGTCAAACAGGTATTAATGAATAAGAAATTAAAAACATTTTGAGCAATTTTTCTTCAGTTATTTAAGAAAAACGTACTCATGAAATCGGAGTTAATGATATTCAAAAGTGGAAAATACACAACTATGTTTGTCTTAATATGTTTCTAGTATAGAAAACATTTCATTTAGGTATTTTTATTAACCAAAGACTATATATTATTCGTCTTTTAAAAATATTTAATAACTAACCAATAATTAAGTAATGTTAAAATGTGGTATTCCCGAACTCTATCACATTCCCCCACGGTTGCCAGAGGTTGGCAGCATTTATTTTACATTGTTTGTATGTTTTTGCATGTCACACGGATTCCAAACTGACATTACACCCATAGGAAAACAAAATGGTGAATTTAAAAAAAAAAAAAATGAGCGGCAAGAGGATTGCAAGTTGGGGCGGGGGTATCAGTCTCTCAGTATCGTTTTTTCTGGTTTTAACCACCACAGATTTTTCTTCATTTCCACAGATTATATTTTTCTGAGCAATTGATTTTTAAGACAGATTTCGAATTTGTTTCCTGTCAACATTTTGCATTTGACAGTATTTTTCGGTACTTGCGTGGTCCCAGACTTTGAAGACTGTTTTCTTTTTTACCTTGACTTTTCCCCCTGGTGCTTTTTCCGCTCAATCTGGGACTACTGGGTTGACGCTCGAAAAAATTTAAATTCTCTGAGCTGTTTCGATTCGAGCCAAGGCAGGGATTTAACTACTCGTTAGCAGTGTTGCCCCGCCAACTGGTTGAAAATGTAGCGTGGCGGATTTAAATTGTAGTAAAACATTAATATGGGAAATCTATCTTAGCAAAGTAACGCAATTACAACAACTACATAAGTGTCAAGTAGACGGTAGTTGTTGTAATTGCGTATTGAAGATTCTTCTTTACTTTACTTTGCTGAGATAGATGTGCAATAAAACACAGTTAATATAAGTGTCTAACTTGAAAACATGGAAAAACACTCGTGGAAACAATTTTTTGTTAACATAAGAAAAGCATAAAACAATTCAACGATAATTAAAACTTTTAATTCAAAAAGTTTATTTAGAAAAATAAATAATTAACATTAACATAAAAACATCGTTTCATTACTTACAACCTGTAGAAAAAAAATCTTGCCGGTCTGTATCTAATTTAAAATGATACACAAAACCACCACTGTAGTGATAGAGAAGAGAATACAGCATAATGAGAGGAATCACACTATAACTATCTATTTTCTTATTTGAATTTGAATTGGAGGTCTGGATTACGGAACCTGGAAATTGAATTTGCCATTGGAATTGAGGAAATAGAATGTTCTTCGTTTTCATGAAAATCAAAAGTGCTTCTTGCGACACACAATATTCGATATAAGTTTTAATTTATCTATTTTCTGAAATTTTGAAATTGTAGTGTTTTGTGAATATTTTACGAATTTTCGTAGTGACTTTTTGAGGGCGAAAAATGTAGTGAAAACGCTACAATTGTAGTAGTGGGGCAACGCTGCTCGTTAGTCGTTACTCATTATTTTGATAATTTTCTCTTTTCTGCAATTTTTGATGAGAACTTGTAGAGACTTTGCGATTGCAATAGATTTATATCGACTACGTTCAATTGAAACCGTGTACACGAATGAAACTTATTGTACCTACCTGCTGAGTGTTTTGTGTTTGTTGTGGTGATATAGTTTGCGTCAGTTGGATGTAAAGTCGTTCATAATTTTATCGAATGCATTTTTGACAAAGGATGTGTCGCTCTACTGTTGTTGGTCTTGATCCTTTTACGATTACGAGTTATACAATACTCATAAAAGCTTGTTCTACTATCCCATCTTTAAGCTCAAGCGCTCAAATCGCCAGCAATAACAATTAGATTCTGTTTGCCGCATGCCATCCAATAGCTGAAAGGTGGAGGTGGCTGCGAAACTAAGGGGTATGTATTTTTAAGACGAAAAATTAATGTTATTTATCTATCCAAAGTAGTCCGTCGGTACACCATACCTTTGTGGAGAGATGTTTCCACAGCATCATTTCTTGAGTTGTCCCACAATGCACAATCATAAAAAGCTCAATAAATAAAATGATATGGACATTTTTTTTATGTCTCGTAGTTCCAAACTTCGGTGGAACGAAAAAGCGACAGTGGCAGCGCCGGTGATGAGGCAATGCCGTGAGGAGTGAGACATGAGAGAGAAATAAAAACGAGATAAAGTAGGGATTAAACAGAAAGGCTTTAACGTGCGTTGTGCAGTGCTTAAGGACGTCATGAGCCATGCGGAGTGTGCTAGGGCGCCATCGTGAGTGCGGGTGTTTTAAAAATGTAATTTATGGTGAGCATGAACACCCCCATTTTAACTATTTATCGAGTGTCAAGAGTTGACGCCTATCCCCTAAATTTCTAGGTTGTTCCGTTTGTAATCAATGACGGTAAGTCTTACTCACAGTGGCTAAGGATTGCCTGCAGGACCCTTACCATATTTTACTGATGAGTAGAATATTTTTAAATACCATTTGGTACAACTGGCTTCTGGCTTGTCTAGAAATACAGTAGGTTCTTCTGTCGCTTCTTACCCATTTGACTTTGCTGTCCACATCTTCTACATAAGTCTTGCTCACTCTTTTAGCTTTTTCTCCCGAAGTTTAAGGCTGAATGCTATGCAAATGGGGCACAATGGGTGAGTCCCCCTAAGCTGCTCCGGTTTCATAAGAGTTCTTCTTTTTGCTGACAACTAAACATATATTCTTTATTCTTTATTCGTGATTATACTCGTGAATGCCACTAATTAAATTGTCTAGGTACCCGAAATAAGAAAGAACGCATAACACATGTAGGTATAGCAACAAACTCAAAGAAGCAAAAATGCGACAAGAAACAAATTTTTGCTTATTCCTTTCTTTCTATGACTTTTCTAGAATTTCCTGAGATGATTTAACAAAGTGTCCTAAAGAAGAAGACACCTTCCCTGGGAATAACCCCATCCCACTTCGGACTTCACACTCGACACACCTAAAGCAACCCAAAACACTAGTTCGAAAATAGATGATTGATGATTGATCATACTAACCTAACACTGATGTTTGTTCACTTAAAAAAAAACTGCAGTTGGAGCGATTTACTTATTGAACAAGTAACAGGTGATAACAAGGGGAGAAATTGTGAATAGTTAGGACCCAAGCTTATAGCTCCAGCGTATTCGTATGGTCGCATTCCTTCGAATTATTTCCTTTAAACGTTAGAAGGAGAGAAAGGTTCACACTGTTTCCATAATATAGGATCTTTGTTTCGAGAACATTTTGTAATCCATATTTTGTGCACCGATTTACAAACACAGTTGAATGTTTACTTAAGTCGACACCATGTTCTCATCATGGATCACCATTTTGTTTTGCATATGCAACACTTGCAGACAAGTCGAAAAGGATTAGCAGTATACCTCGCATTAATTGGTTATAAATGTAGCTACGGCTTAAGTTTTGAAATCTTTCCAAAAAAACATCCTATCATCGAACTTTGTTGCTGTTCGATATTTTTATTTTGTTTTTCTTTTTTTTTTTCTTTTAAAAGGTGAACTTTCAACAGCGCCCGTTGGTGTCGTGCGAGGTTGTTAATATTATTTCTATCCTGTCTCGTCTTTGCTGTTACGCTTAACTGTGTGCAAAAGAGCTGAACATATTGAAGGCATAAAGCCAAAGATTTGAAAGCTCACCATATATTTCATTTGTATTGGTTTTTTTTTGTGTAGTTTATGAGTCCCTTATTGAGGTTATGCGCATGCTCCCACCTCACCCCTAATATGTAGATACCTACATGCACAACTAAAATAACTCTCAATTTCATCGATAAACTTTTTCTATGAACACAATCGTATTTTTCTGCTACTACAATGAGCCTTCTAAATTTGGGAGAGACTTGAAGCGCGTTCTAATTTACTCTAAGATTAACACAAAAAACTTTTAATCCTGTGACCTATAACACTGAGCAAGAACAACACTCTTCTATGTATCATCAATTCTGGTTAACCAATCAGAATACAATCTGCAACGACCACAAATGTATTCTGTTCAAGTGGAAACGCCCTAATCCACCCCATGCATGCGTCAACTTTATTACAGAGGGTACTGCTAAGTGAACTTATTGGGTGGGACACATCCTGGAACCACCCTCTGCTCGAAAATTTTGACAATCAAGAGAAAGAATACCTTTGCCTCAGACGTGTTAAAGAATTCGTTATCCTTTCTTCGTGTCTAGTTGTAAAATCTGTTAAAGTTCATATGGTTTAGAATTTAAAAGAGGATTCAAACGCATATATACTCGTACATTGTGCAATCGTTATTGTTAGAGAATTATATTGTAAATATTAGCACTGTGCAAGTTAAAAACAAACAAAAGAGCCCATATATTCGATATCATATAGTTCATAGTTATGTTTATCTCGACGAAACACAATTCAGTATTCTAAACGTTTTCTAGTTTTCACATTTGGATAATGGTCTACGCTCCGATAACAGTAATGGATATCAACTGAAATATAATAATAATAATTGCAAGAAGTTCGACCGAGCAATATTGGCCCCTTCTGTTAAATTGAATTGAATCGCAAGAAGTGAAATAAATTTTGTAAATAAAAAGAAAAGTGAAGAATTAAAAAAAAAAGAAATAATATTCTTCTAGTGCTAAACAATAATTAAGATGGTTTTATGTTATATTAAGATCGTTTAACAAGAGATCAAAGGTTCAGTTTACAATAAAAAAAAAAAAAAAAAAATTATCAAAAAGGAGATTTTTCCGATCAAAAATAAAAAAAAATCAAGTTTCAAACGGTTTGAAGCGCCCCGCACCGTTTTGCGGGCATTTGTTTGTGTTAATATAAATTGTTAATAGTGTTTCAAAATTTATTCTCCGACGTCCTTTGACGCCTCTAGGGCGTTAAAATTGGAGGAAGATTTCGTTGGCGGTTGTATGACGATGTCGATGTATTCGACACCAGATAAAATGAAAATGGGGACGCCGAGTTGTTTTCCCGGCCGCTATAGCCCATCTTATCGGGGACCAGATCAAATGCGGAGATGTATGACTAACCCGTCGGTATGTGTGACAACGATTTTTTTTTATCTAAACAGTTTCTATATTTTTATTTACTTCAAAATAAATTTTCTTGCAAGAGGACGTTTTTGATTTTTGTGGAGCCTTCAGTAAAGATAATGAAAAAGTCGCAAGCCCCTTAAAGAAAACTTTCGCTTCGATTGGATGTAATGGAATTTAACATCTCTGATGCTCAGAGGGAGTGACGCATGATTCTTTTTAATTTTTAATAAAACACATTAATAATTAATTAAGGCCGGGATGATTTATGTATAGAGTGCAAGTCCTGATTCTGTGGTTCGGGTTATTTACTATATGGTTTCTCCCTTCACACACTATCTACTTGTATTTACTTTTACGACTTAAAGTCAGTGAACTCTTAATTCATCACCTGTTATTGGATTTTTAGCATTTTTCGAGCGAACATTGGCCGCGTTCCATTGATTGTCTAGCTCAAAGCTGGACATTTAGCGAATGCGGGAGAATTTTATGTTTATGTACGAGTATTTTAAAAATAAAAAGGAGAGAAAGAAAGCTTAGCTTGCCCGACAGGGAAAAAGAAAACAAAACGTTAAAAAAGAACAGACAAATTGAATTTTTTTATGAAGCCAATTTATGATAGGATCTAGCTGCCACCTTATCGTTCCCACCTCGCGCTGTTGAAATGCCGACGGCTTCAAATATTATTCCAAATACACGAAAAACATAAATTAGTAATCAGAACTACTCTGTTTTTAAGGTTCAAATCTATTAGTTTGGGGAATATTTTAAAATTGATTAGGTTCGATTTTTCTATTAACATTGGCCATAGACGTGTTTGTCTGAGTTTTTGATGACTTAAATTGGTGTGTCTGGGTTTTGAGTGACTTAAATTGGTCATACTTGAATGGTTTTTTTTTTTGGTTAAAATTTAGAAAGGGCTAGATGCCAAAATTAGTCAAAAATTCCTTTACTGAGATGTCAGTTGAATGTCTGACGTAGTAAAAGTGACAATAACGACCAACTGGTTTTCCGTTACGTTCAGGGAAATTCTAGTCAAGACAAATCTATATTAAACTGTTCTAGACAAAAATAGACTTTTCAAAGAGGTCAATATTGGCCGCTTTCCGTTGACTTTTAGATAATTAAAAATTTCACCAATTCGAGATTGTGAAAATCGCCTCTGGGGGAATTAACCACAATGTTGAGAAAAATGGCGGGGAAAAACCACCTGCCAATGAAATTCTATGGAAAAGTTAACAAATTCGAGAAAACTATCAGGGTTCTTCGATAATATTTGGAACTGCATTAAAAAGAAAGCAAGTTTGTTTTCGTAGTTAAAAAAACGTAAACGAAGCAAACGTTTTTGTTTCACTGGCGCTGAAGGTCATTCGCGAAAGGGGTTTTAATCGAACGCAATCGATATAAATCGTTCGAACAAAGTTCATACCTACACGTTCTGACAGAAAAATAGAAAACTAGCAAAATAACGAGTATAACGAGTAGTTTCTCTCTTGGCTCGAAACAGCTCAGAAAACTTCAACCGGCAAGTACTGATAAGTATATCACATGCACAAAGTTGACAAGAAAGAAATTCAAAATCAGTCTTAAAAAAATCAATTGCACTCAAAAATAAAATCTGTGAAAATAAAGGAAATTCGGTTGTAGTCGAATATTCTCCTAGAACCTTTCATATGTTGCAGAAATGTAAGTTTATTTATTTGTGATATATATTAGATGTCAACGATGAAAATGGCTCAAAAGTAGCTCGAAGTTCCGAGAGTTCCGCTAAATTTTTAGAGTTTAACAGATTTTTAGTGTTTGGCTCGGGACTCGGGAGAGTACACGAATACCACTGTTACGAGTATAACTACGTGTACGTCGATAGGCAAAACTCTGCCGCTGTAAGTTTGTAAAACGCCTGTAGATTATTTATTTTTTTACAAATTGTAGGAAAAGTTTGAGAAACAGTGTTGCACTTGACAGGAATTCTTACAATGCGAGGCCTTGATACCTTAGTTAAAAAAATATATATTAATTTTTTGCATGGTTTCAGCATAAACTTGTGTTTTGTGACGGATTCGAGACAGAAACAAATGTTAAAAATTCACAATTTGACATATTTTCTGCATTATATACAATTTTCCGTCGGCAAAACAAGAATGTTTGATTTAGTACATTATTTACTCCACTTTATTGCACAAAATTTTTTGAAAGTTTATTTTTTTTATGCAGATGACACAAAAGGCAGCGCTCAATGAATCGCTAGGATCTAGCATATCAAATATCCTAGACGAAATGTTGTGATTGGGACACATTTTTCAGCACACGTATGCTGATTCAGCATATCGTCTATAAGTAGCTTTAGAGTTCTAGCTCATTTTTCCCAATCTGGTAGACAATTCTGTGCTAGTGCTTGCTTAAGAGAATATTTCCTTCAAGGAAATTAGAAACTAGCTTAAGAGCTCCTGCGCAAACATTTCAATGTTTATTTATTATTTTCTCGCCTTGCTCAATTCACTCACTGCAATTTTTTAATGGACCATGCCAATCTGAGTGAGAAATCTTCCGATTGATGTATCTGCAACCTTCTGAATGAAAGGAATGCACCTTGTTGCCGTCAACTTGCCACAACAGTAGGTAGGTAATTTATCAAATGAATGTCATTTTGGTCAATTATCTATATAAGTCCTTTAATGTTCTAAAAAGAAGAATTTATTACAAATTTGAAAATTTATGATACAAGGTATCCATTGACGGAGCATGTTAAACTTGATTTAAAAAAAAATTGCCGGGTTTCGCTTAATTAAGAAAATGAAACAATTACAATTAGCGGTAAATGGTTTTCGTTTTTCTTATAAGTGGATTATAAGATCGTCGATAAGATTCAAAGTACACTAAAGGTTAAAACCCAATTAATAAAGATTTTAAGATTGACGTTTCCTTTTTTTTATTCTACAAAAAATAAGTAGAATGACAAGAAATACGTCGAAGGCCTAGATCTTTTGTCATATTTTCCAGTAATTTGTTACTTATTTTTTAAAGTCTTATTGCGTTAAGTTCAACTATTTTTGACCGATTGGACACAGGGAGGGTAATCGGCTGGACCGATTTTGAAATGTGAGGTGTTATCAGATTTGTATTCTTCCTCGGAGTGTCATTGACTAAAAAGATAAAAATTACCAAACTTTATTTAAAAAAAAAAAATTAAAAAGATTCATTCAAGCTTATCTAACTATTTGTTAGTCGGAGGATAGGCTGTGTAGGTACAGTCCCCGACTGTCTAGTTAGGTCTACTCCAATGTGTCTTGTTCATATCTGCTAAGCTCTTTTTTCTAGTCAGTCGGGTACCTATTTTTTTTTTTTTTTTTAAAGCGACATGAGTCGTACTACATTTTGAATTATACGAGTATATGTAGCCTAGATTCCAAGTGGTTTTATTTTAATTTTAGCTTTGTTATAGAATATGCTTTGCTACTTACTACTTTCCAACAACTGCCTTAGTATGTCTAGACATGGCCACAAGAAGAATCCTGTGGTGGGATTCTGTAAATTTGCAATAGGGCGTTAGGTCTTATCGCCTAAAACCATAACGCCCAAATTGAAAGATGTCATAACGCCCAAAACATCACTAGGCAATTTGTTGGTGGAAAATTCATGTTAATTTGGGTGATATGACATTGATTTTGGGCGTAATCGCCTTATCGCCCAAAGTTAAAGAACCCAAGTAAATAAATGTCACAATGCCCAAAATCCGTCACATCGCCCAAAATATTGAGAAAGAAAACGTCAAAAAGCCCAAATGTATGGACAAATCGCCCAAAAAAATTGCAGAAAAATATCGACTTTTAATCCCAAATTCTGACTGATATAACGTAAAATAAAGTGCACGACTGGGTCGAACGAAACTTTCTCGATACTAGACAAAAGAAAACAAAATTCTCTGTTGGATATTCATCTCATAAGCAGTTATATAAAATAACAATATAAGTTTTTAAATGTTAAAGCTCTCAGTAAATGGCAATGTCGCTGTAGGTACTATTTTATAAGGTCTTACTCCTCACTTGATTTTTAGTTTTAGTAGCAGTTTCTGTTTTTGACCTAAGGATATGTTTTTAATTTTGATTGGAATATGATTTAAGTTTTCAATTATTGAAAGCTGATTGAAAGTATTGCTCGTGATAGACCGATATCTTTAGAAAGATTATGTAATAATTCAGGCGTTTGTGAATTTGCATTAGTATTTATAAATTGAATATCCCGATGCTCGTGTGTGCGGTGCAAATGAAGTTTTTGTTTTTGTAAAATTATCCAGACAAAACAGTTGCAAATATTGCAATGTTTATTTGGAAAAATACAACTGACTGTATGATATTGTTCCAGATTATAGAAATACTTCGTTTTTGACATTTTATCGAAATCGAAGATGGGGTTTTCGAGATATGAGCAGTTGCTAAAATTAGCGTTTTCGGTGTTTCGAATTGAAAATTAAGGACACAATAGTTTTGAAAACATCAATTTGACTCTAAGTTTGCATTTTGGTCAAAATCGTTATTGCCGTTTACTATATAAATAAACTATATTTTTAAAAAATTACTCTTTTCATAAATCCATTGTACGATAATATAGAGAAAAACTAAGGTTGCTATTAAGTTACAAATGACCACATAACCTTAGAAATTAATTTTTGCTACAATCGTATAGACCGTTTTCGAGATATGTCGAAATTTCAAAAGTTCCGTTGTTCGAATTTTTAGCCAAAAACTGGGTACGCAGTCATGGTAACCTCACCTACTTAAGCTTAACTATCGATTTTGGTTGAAATCGTTATAGCCGTTTTCGATCAAATCAAACTGGTACGAAAATGTTGTATGGGAAGTACCATTATTATTGAGGTTACATTGAAAAAAAAAAAACACCTCCCGAACTGTAAGCCCAAAAACTCCAAATCCGAGGTTTGAATGTAATCCGGGAAGCCGTTTAGACTGTAGGCCCGTGGAAGGACGGACAGACGGACAGACCGGACAGAATTTTGCGACCAACTTTTTTGAGTTCCTCTATCATCGTAATATCAGAATTGATTAAAATATCGAGTTCGAAATTTTGTACGAAACCAATATCTTTCTCTAACTACGTAATGGAGAAAGTTAAAACAGAATAACATATTAGAAAATATTCTTGCGCGCAGCGAGGAGGCGCGGCGCAGCGCGACGCTAGGGCGGCCGGCCGCCGCCGCTTGCGCGTGCCGCATCCGATCCGCCCCTCCTCTTCCGGGCGCGGTAGGTGATAGTATTACTTCGCACAAACATTTTCAAACATTTTTCTGATGCCACTGGAAGAATTTGTATCACTTTAAAGCACTGCAGGACTAGAACATTGTTCTTTTTTTAATTTGTTGTACTATACTTTAAGTTCATTGTACATATTTTCTTGGTCACCATGCTTATGCTACCATCCGAAGTTTCTTGCATTGAAATTGTTGTTATAACAAACGTTAAATGTATTACCCTCATCAACCGATTTTTGTTTGTATAATTGCTTTTCGTTTTTAAAATAAACTATTTTGGAAATACCCCTTTTACCACTTATATATTAAACATTTTCGCACTCCTTTTCTTTTCGATGCACTTCACAGCCTAATGACTTTTTCAACTGTAGCTGTATACCTTGTAAAAAAGCAGGAATAAAATAACGGTTTGTGCAGAAAATGACAAAAATAAAAACGCCCAAACTAAATTTTTGCATCTTGGTTGATATTAAACAGAAGTAAGTTTTCTGGTTTTAAAAATGTCATAACGGCCAACAGCTATGTCGTAACACCCAAACTTAATAGCAAGAAATATTTTGGGCGTTATGACATTTCTAGATTTGGGCGTTATGGTTTTGGGCGATAAGACCTAACGCCAGTTTTTAGATTCCTTTTTGAGATAAAGTTAAAGAAAATTTCGCCCTTATGCTTCTTCCACTATTTTTAAGTAAATACCAGAAGAACGCAAATTTCCATTGACGTTTTGGCTTTTTTCGTTCCCCCAACAACAAAATCCCTTTTGGTTTCGAAAGAGAAACCCAAAGGATTTTTTGTACTTTAATTATTTCTAAATTGAAAATATCGTTTCTGGTGAATTTTCTAAAATTTATGGTAATCTGGATATTAAAGAAATTCAATTTTTCATAGCTTGTGGATTTTTTTTGTAAATTAATCGTCTTTACATAATTTTTGAGCTTTGAGCATTTAACAGATATTACATGGAATGGTCGCGTACACGAACTAAATTGGTTAAATTTGGTCTTTTACTTCTCGAATATGTGCAACAAACGAATACCCTACGACGATATAAACAAAGTTTTATGTACCTACTGAACTGAAAAAAGACCCGAAGAGTGTGCCGAGAATTTCACAAGTATTTACCGAATCCGAATTAAAATCAAGGTTATTGAAAAAACCTTGAACGTGAATCAAATTTTCCAATTCTTTTGTTTTTTTTATGTGCGAAGGTGTTTTTCATTTGGTTTTTATTTTCTTTCAGCAGAGCAAATATTGAAACTCTTGTCAAGCAACCAACAGATTGGGGATTTTGTATAGGTACTAGAAAGACATGTCACAAAATTTTTGTTTGGGATATATTAGGTTCGATCCCTGATGGCAAAGATATATTAAAGTTCTTTCCACTGCGCCATCTCTTGCAAACGTCTAACAAACGTCAGAGAGTATAAGGTATAACTGTTCCGAAAAAGCTTCTCAATTCACCCCGTCATATAATTGTAAGCCCATTTCATCCGTCCCAAAAAACTCATACAAACTAATGGTTGTCAGAAGAAGTTAAAATTAGCCGATTCCAAACTATTGGAAAACTAGATTGATGTCATGAATAACCATTTGCTCGTAAAATGTCAACTGGTGGTAATTTTGAAGGTATTACACAATTGAAAATGTGTTATTGCAACTGTAAAACATTTTTCATTTTGATCTGAAATTCGGTTGACTATTTTTAACGTAGTAAGAGAACGATATTGTATTCGTAAAAAAATTCTAACTCGATAAATCAATTCTGACATTACGATGATAGAGAAACACAAAGAAGTTTGCCGAGCAATCCTGTTCGTCGACTCCAGAGGCCTACAACCTAAACGGCTGGACGGATTCGTTTCAAACTTCTGAATTGGAGTTTGTGGGCTTACAGTTCGGCTTAGATCGCTGCATACTCGTTTTTTTTTTTTTAAATTGGACTTATGTATCTCAAAAACTGTCAATACGATTCCAACAAAAATGTATTCTTAATGTACCTAATATGTTTACATTATTAATAGAAATGGTCTTTCCGTCGGCTTTTTTGGTAATAGACGTTTGAATGAAACTAGGTTAGCTCATTGCTTTTTCCAAACGTTTGCGAGTCTGGGAACATAGACAATTCTTCTGTAAAGTCCTCGAAGTGTCAAGTAGAGTGTAGTTGTTGTATTTGCGTGCTGAAAGACCAACTTTACTTTGAATTGCTGAGATTGAAGCCCAAAGAAATAGCCCTGTTTTTGCCATTTGTCCCGTCGAGCTGCGAGCAAAATCTGGCAAACCACACATTAAAAATTTTTAAACAAAAATTAAGTAAGTTATTTCTAATCTAGACTGAACGTTTTACATTTGGAAATTTTTCTGAAAATACATAAAAGTGGATTTCAGCAGTCAAAAGCCAGTGAAATGTGAAGAATACGGATTGGAAATATTTGCTTCCACTATACAATCAGTGCTGCCGAAAATAACTCAATAGGAGTATTGTTCTCCTTTTTAGTCGGCCGTACTCGTCTACTCTCCGGAGACAAATTGTACCCCAAATTTTTAATTTCGGACATAGCTATTTTCGCTTGGATTGACATTTCTCTACATAGAAAATTAGCAAAACAAATTTTACCTTCTGGTTCTGTGAAAGTGTGAATCGAATAAATCGTTCTCACACTCGCTTTCAAATATTGCTTTAATTTTCACTAGCTACTAAAAAGCGATTCTAGCTTAGTAAGTGAAACTATCGTGGTGTTGTACGATATTAGGTTCTCTAGTTTCAAACTCTCACGAAAAACATTCACTTGCAAATGAGGAGATCATAAAATAAATAATTCATAATATGAAAATTTTTGAAGTTTGGTTTCACATTTTCAAAGAACGAGAATCGAAATTGCTGTGAAAGGGTGAAAACTTTTTCGTTTCAGTTTTTTCCAGAACGAGAATTGACCCCCAGATGTTCTATTAAAAATTTGTTCGTGATCGATATTTTTACATTTGCGTCGAACAGCCCCTATTTCAATGTTCTAATAAGGATGGGTCGATGTTGAACAGAATATACCAAGCTGTATGTGAGTTATAAATGCGATTCTTTTTATTGTTTGAAAGGGCCATGTATTATGAAATGGAATATAGCATCGTTCAAATGTCCGCTGCGGCTTCTCGCATTGGCACGAATAACAGTAGTGCAATTTGGACACCAAAAGGTGGCTGCCGTAAAATGGTTGCAACGCGAGCAATATTTTCACTGACGAGCACACGAAAATTAAGTTCTATCATTTACACTTGCTGCTCAATTGTGTAATTTGGTGATCAGTGAATCAATAACAAACACCTGATTAGACGGACGCTACCGAAACAACATAGCCGCTATAGGCAGCCAACTTCGACCCATCCAAATTGAAAATAATTTCTTAATATTTTTGCTCTGTGCTCTCCGGAACTGGCCAAAAAAAATTCATTTAAACGGTTGCCCTGTTTACATTAATATAACACAAAAGCCGGCAGTTCTTATTGAGGATTTGAGTTTTGCGTTTGCACATAAAAGTACTAGATTCAGACTCAATCAGGTGTAGGTACTAACTGTAAAGTCAATAATTGACATAAATACGATATTTTTGACGTCTTGATTTCTGCGTCGTTCTTGGGACAAAACTGAAGTCAAAGTCGAATAAGATACTCGTATATTAATAAACTCGTAATTATGGCAATTTTATTATCTTCTGTCCCAGATCGGATGGCAGTTGTGAACTACGTTTTGAATAATTTAAAATTCTTGATCCATCTGCTTCTTCAGTTATTTATATTTTGAAAGAACATTAATAATGGATTGGTGAGAATTCCGTTCTTCTATCACAAATACACTTAAACTTCAAATGAAAACTTAACGAGTTTTATAGTTTTTGATGGTTTGAGTTAATAATTTAGTGGAAGCTGTTTTGATTTTTAAGATGAGTTGTTTTGCCTATAGAGTCATCATTTGCATAAGAATCAGGATGATAACTCGTGTAAAAGTTTTAAGTGGCGCACAGCCTTTATAGGCTGTCACTAGTAGAATTTTCGTTTCAGTATAACTATGTGGATTTAGAAGCCTTATCGCAGTACGGTGTTTGTTCCATGAATAGGCACCTACTAACCGATTGTTATAGTAGTTAAGGGTGTTAATTACCCGATGGTGACAAATTGAGTTTACCCATGAAGACCTGAATGGCATAGCGTGAGAAAATATTTGCTATGAAATTGCAAGTGGAGTACGTAATGTCATGAAACCGACACGCAGTAAGAGAGTAACTCATTTTCCATCAATGAGTCGTTTTCATCGGAAGTTATTTTCAACGTGGCTAACAAAAAGATATGTTTGAATTTATTACTCATAATTAATTATGGGTACACCCTCCGCTTCTGTAAATTGTTAGATTTTAAGAAAAACGAAAAAAATTCCGCAATCATTTCTGGAGTTACTCTCTCTCATCACTCTGGCTTCCTTTTTTTTGTGTTTCATTAACAAGCGCGTTAAAATACCAGTAGTCTACTTAGATTAAAATATTCATTTGTCTGAGTAATTCCAGCGATTAGAAGTGACCAGACCTAATTTATCATTATGCACCCTTGTTTCCTTCGGCTAAAGTAAATTAAATGAGATTAATTGCAGCGATCCGATTTTTTAAACTGTGCCATCAGTTTATTTCACACAAGAAAACAGAATTTGAATGCATAAGCATGTACTTTGACTGGAAGGAAGTGTTGAGTTTTTCGACTGAGGTATGGTGGGAAGGCTCGACGCTAATTGAATATAGAAAAGTTTGTGCTGCAGGTTAAAACGATTTGAAAATATGTTGATGTGGGGGTGGGCTTATGGATGGTACGCTGTTCGAGTGAAGTGAAATATTTAACTCCTCTCCAAAAACTGCTCTAAAATCTGTGAGAAAACTGTTGTATGGAAATTTTCGTGGACAAATCTATGCAGGGTGACTGAATTGAAAAGTAGATTTTTATGTTTTTTTGTGTCAGTTCAAGAAGCTGTTGGTTATAATATAATAAAGAATGACCATTTTTCGGTTTCGAAAGTAAAGCTAAATAAAACACACACAGTGTGTTTATTTTCGTTTTGACGATTTATTTCATTATAAAGTTTGAACTTTGCCATTAAGTGTGAAAAACAAAACCATTCAAATGGCCGGCTCGGAGAGAATCGCAGCATACGATTTTTGAGGTAATTCCTAACCACTTTTTCGCACAATTCGGCCGGCATCTCGGCCATAACTTGAGTAATGTTGGTTTTTAATGCGTCTAGAGTGCGAGGATTATTCGCGTAGAAACAGCCTTTTGCGTAACCCCGCATGATCTTGGTGGCCAATTGACGTCGTAAAATTATGCTACCAGTGACAATTTATGTGAATTTCGGTAATCTTTAACCAAAATTTAATATATTAATAATTTTTCGTTTCTTAAGTATATATATTTATAAGCTCATTGGAAATAATTAGTTACTGGAAGCACTGTTCGATCATTCTGCATTCTCAGTATTGGAGTAAACGACAAAAACCTAGTTTCGAAAACACGACGTTTAAGGTTTGAATGCGAAAAAAAAACCTTCAGTAAAAAAACCATTACCTAAACAAATTTATTAATTTAGTGGCTATTAAGTTCTACTTACGCTTTAGTTCTTGTTTCAATTGGTTTTCTTGTAATCTCAAGTTGAAAAAAAGAAAATTGCATATACAGCTGGTTGTGCAGTGCTTTGTTACTAGTTGATTTTTTCTCACAATTGTTTTGCTAACAAGACAAGCAAAAGCATATTTTTTTTAAGAAATGCTTAGTTCCGTTAGTATTACGCCAAGCTCATTGCATTTTCTAAGTGTACTGTTAAGTATTTTATTAATTTTCGTTGCAACAATTTTGTACGTTTTAAGAGTTGGACATAAAAATAGGTGTGTAATTAAATAAATTGTTTAAATTTAGCGAATTGTTGCAAAAGTGTTATTAAAAAGTAATTCTGCGGTACTAATAATCATTTTTAGTGTCCAGGCTAAATTTTTCGAGCTCACAATGGCGAACATTTCCATACAAAATTGCATATTGTGACCTAGGAAATATTTAGTGTGGAAGTTAAAAATGATTAGATATTGGTAAGGCCCATTGTCTTTAAATGTTTGTTTGTTTTGTAATCACTTTATCACAATTTTTGTTTACGTTTTTTGTTAAATCATATTTTAAGATGGGTCGAAAAGTCCACTGCTCTGTGGAAGAAAGGTTAGTAGTTCAGCGGTTAAGGGGTCAGGGTAAATCCTATAAATTTATAGCAGATGCCCTTGGAAGGTCACAGAACTTCGTAGCCAATGCTCTTAAGCCAACATTAGGAACAGAAAATAGAGGAAGGCCGAAAAAAACCACAGCTACTACTGACCGCCGCATTTTACTTTTAGCGAAGTCAAATCCGTTTGTTTCATCACGGACTATAGGCGCACAAATTGGGGATGGAATCAGTGCACGCACAATCCGCAGGAGACTACAGAACTACAATCTCCCAGGAAGAGTCGCCAGAAAAGTTCCACTCCTAAGAGCTAAGAACGTTAGGTCCCGAAAAGAATTTACCTTTAGCCATAGAAGTTGGAATGGACCTGAAGGTGTGAAAAAATGGCGGAATATTCTGTGGAGTGACGAAACAAAAATAAATTTATTCTCCTCGGATTGTGGGCGTAACGTTAGGCGACCAAAAGGAAAAGAATACCATCCTCGCTATACACTGAAGACCATTAAACATGGTGGAGGAAATATAATGGTATGGGGCTGTTTTGCCTGGTGTGGTGTTGGTCCTTTATTCCGTGTCAATAACATCATGACGAAATATGGATATAGGGACATCTTGGAAAATGTCATGCTTCCATTTTCAATGGACAAAACATATAGCCGGTATTGTCAAATATCGGGATGAAAACATCTCTGTAGTTTCATGGCCAAGTCAATCTCCAGATCTCAATCCCATTGAGAACTTGTGGGATGAACTGAAAAGAAAATTTAGGGGTCAGTTCTTCACTAATGGGAATCAACTGTGGGAAGCAGTGCAAAAGGAATGGTATTCCATTCCTCCCGAAACGTGCCAGAAATTGGTGGGGTCAATGCCGCGTCGACTCCAAAAAGTTTTGGAAAATAATGGAGGATACTCAGGCTACTAGAGTAAGTTAAAAAAAAAACAAAAAAAAAATAATGAAATCTGTAATTAATGATTATTTAGGAACACACCTATTTTTTTGTTCAAGCGGAAAACAGAACTTTTTGTTTACTGTTAAATAATTCGAAAAATAAACAGATAACTATTTTCAATATTCAAAAATAATGTGAATTTTTTTAATATAATTGTAAAAACAAAAAAAAATTTAAATATGAAAAAAATTGGTTTTTAAAAAAGAAAGTTCTCACACCTATTTTTTTGACCAGCTGGTATGTGTAATTCTTTTTTTTCAAATACATAATGCGTATTTGTATGGTATGATGCAGTTTTTGACCAACCTATGGAACGAGATTGTGATTTTTGAAAAATAAAAACATTTTTGAAAAAAACTGCTATTTTATTTTTATGAATGAAACAAATAAAAAAATTATTTCTTATTTATACCAAAAAAAAACATTTTAGTTTTCTTTTACAAAAATCCGTACTTCTTTACTCTATGTCTATCGTCCTCTTCAATAAAGTAAGTCGACTCCTATAGAACGGAAGACCGTATTGGCCGATAGAAGCATGCCTTTCATTGGCTGATTCCTTGGCTGTCACTGTCAATTCAAAGTAGGTACTAGAATGTTTAACGTTACCATCATCATATGTCCATCTGTGATTACAATAACATAAAGTTCAAAAATATGTTATTAAATAATTATAATGCAGAAAAACCAAACATAAATTGAACAGTAACTGTCTATAAGCATATAAGGCATTTATGAAGCCGGCTGTATTGTATGTATCCATTATGCAAGGAAGAATTGTATATTTAGATCGTTTAAGCACTGAATTTGTGTTTTCAAATGAAGCATAATTTTAGTTCAAGTGTATGAATAGATCATTTAGAATATTTAAGAAATTTCAGAAAAGTTCATACGAAAATGTGACCGTTAACATACAAAGGCTTATGTGGCAGACCAACACTGACCATTAATTCCCAAAAGTGCGTTTATATCATTTGTAACACCGATTTTTTTGGCAGTAATTGAGATAGGACAAATTTAATTACACCAAAATAAAGATCGGATTTTTGCCTCTTAGAAAACAGTCATAACTCAAAAATGACAAAAATGCAAATGTATCACTCCAATACTGAGGTGACGGTTATGAAGAAAATGTGCACGCCATCTCGTTTGCATTGCATTCGCCTTGCCTGAACTGATACTTAAGTCAAGTCTCAAGTCTGTCTTTCTCTGTTTCTAAATTTATTGCTGTTGTTGTTCTGCTCTGCTCGTTTTTTGTTCTTTCCATGTTTAAAAAGAATTCGAAAAATGTCATCTAGTGGAATTTGATATTTGGAATCATTTTCTTGCATTAAATCTGTTTTAAATTTGTAATGAATTCGTACCTACCTATTATTTACACTACTACATATTTGTGCATATTTTTTTTAAATACTAAATGCGTTTAACAATAATTTTCAGTCACATTTCTATGCGCCTTGAAATTGAAAGCCGGCAAAAAATAAAACAGAACCAGCAGTCGAAGTGTATAATTTTTTATTTTGATCTTAAGAAATTTTTTGGGTCTCCAATTCAGTGTTTAGTAATGGAAAAATAATTTAATTTCATTTCAACTGAAATGTGCAATTTATGTTGAAACTATAATATTCCTTAAAAAAAAAAACATATTCACTTAAAGAACTTTGAACTTGAATTTTATTGCAATAACACCATCAGAGCTAAAAAAATCAAAGATTTTGTGATCTCATTTTATTCCAACGGAATTTGGCATTTTTATTTAAACTACAGTCGAACTTCGATAACTCGAACCACCACTTGCCACAAAAAAAAATTCGAGTTATCAAGACTTCGAGTTATCAAGTAAAATACAAAATTGATTCTCTTCTAAACAACTACTATCAATATCTACACACTCCACTGTTTATACGAATCTTCAACTCTGTGTTTTGTTTTGTCTTCCTCTTATTTTTTCAATAATTCAAAAAAATATAGCAACCTGAAATAAATTTGAAAATGTTTACTCACAAATACGAAAATTACGATTTTCTACACGGTATGTAACGGGTGATTTTTTAGCTGGTTTGGTTTTGGCAACACTGGTTTTGACAGCTGACGTGTGTTTAGTACCTTGTGTCACTGTCAAACAGCTTCAGTTTGGTTTGCAATTTAACCATGGATCGTCTTACAAATGAACAACGCTTGCAAATTATTGAATTTTACTATCAAAATTCGTGCTCGGTTCGAAATGTTCATCGCGCGCTTTTTTATCGAAAAATTGTGTTCAGCGATGAGGCTCATTTTTGGTTGAATGGGTACGTAAATAAGCAAAATTGCCGCATTTGGAGTGAAGATCAGCCAGAAGCATTGCAACAGCTACCAATGCATCCCGAAAAAGCCACTGTTTGGTGCGGTTTATGGGCCGGCGGCATTATTGGGCCATATTTCTTCAAAGATGATGCGAATAATCGCAGCGTTACTGTCAATGGTGAACGCTACCGAGCGATGATAACAAACTTTTTTTTGCCCGAAATGGAAGTTCTTGACTTGCATGATATGTGGTTTCAACAAGAAGGTGCCACATGCCACACAGCACGCGAAACAATGGCGCAATTGCGAGGCGAGTTTGGTGAACAGTTTATTTCACGTTTCGGGCCGGTCAATTGGCCGCCTAGATCGTGCGATTTGACACCATTAGATTATTTTTTGTGGGGGTATGTCAAGGCTAATGTGTATAGGGACAAGCCCGCTTCGATTGACGCACTGGAAGCCAACATCCATGCATTCATTCGTGAGATACCGGCCGATATGTGTGAAAGAGTATGCCAAAATTGGACTCAGCGGATGGGCTACCTGAGACGCAGCCGCGGTCAACATTTGCATGAAATTATCTTTAAACATTAAATTGCAAGGTTCAAACTATCGATTCAAATAAATATTTCATTCATTTTTTCGAATTTTTTGTGTTTTTTTTTTTTAAAAAAGTTCTAAACCTCTTAAAAAATCACCCGTTATAAGGAACATTCAAACTCAGTGCCCCCGAAAGCGATGCATTATAAAACGAACTTTTTAAAACACGCAGAATTAGGGAATTCCCCTTCAGAATTTGGGATTTCCCCCTTTAGAATTCGACTTATCGAAGGTGACGCCAAATAATCTCTTCGAGTTATCAAGACATTCGAGTTATAGAAGTTCGAGTTATCAAATACAAATTACATGCAAATTTTAGTGTTGGCGCTATTGCCAACCAATTTTATTCGAGTTATTAAATATTCGAGTTATCGAAGTTCGACTTATCGAAGTTCGACTGTAATACATTTTTAAAAAAAAATATATTAAAACTTAATTTATTTCGCATTTTTTCTAGATTCAAAATAAATTCACATTTTTTTAAAGATCTAAATCAAAATTTTACAATTGAAGTCCGAACCCTGCTTGCGACATCAGTAACGCTCTTCAATTTTTTTATAACAATTGTACCGATTACTTATCGTAATTCGCGAAAATGGCTACGTTTGAGGCACCACTTTTGTAGTAAGTTTTAATATCTTGAATGGCAAACATTCAGCTAATATGATGACACTTCAAATGACAGTTGAGTTTGTCAGGTGTCAAATGAATGCGCTGCCAACTTGGAACCACACAATGAATGACCGCGTTATATCCAGAACCAGTGAATGCATTCAGATGCACAAATTTTTTTTCTTTTTTCATTCAAAAAGCTGTAAAATTTTTGATTCGTGTTACGATGGCGAAGCTGTAGTAATCACTATTGTACTAGTGCGTTTCAACACCAAGAACGAACCTTCTCCACGATATGACAAGATAAATCCTTCGCGTTCTACTCTAGTATTTACTCAATCATATCCAGGGAATCTGGAAACAACCAACTGGTTCTAGTACACTCATATTAGAATTCTGTCTGATTATGGTAACCGTTTAATTTTTTTGCTATTTGGGCATTAGTACGTTGCGCCAAAAACTGTAAATACGTTATTTTCCTTAGCATAATTATCTTAAGTAGGACGAGACTGATGTTGGTGTTAGGCAGCTCCTCGCATTTGTTATTCACCGAAGCATTTCATAGCGGGTCTTTGTTCTCGCTTTGGAAACAAACGCCATAAGCAAACAGTTCTACGAAATAAACTATTCCAGCATTTTTGAGTGAAATAAGTTCCTTTCAACATTTAAATGTCAAAAATAAAGTACATGCCTTATACAGGCATACAGGAAAAAAAAGGACCTGCTCTTGTGTATAATTTATTATTTTAATTCACCTGCAGTTATTTCCTCTGTTCCTCTGATGTACCGACCGACCGACGGCCGAACGAAAGAATAACAGCGATCGAAGCCAGCAACTCTCTCGGGAATAATCCCACATTCTATATACGTAAACCTATTGAAGGGGGGCATCAACGTTACAACAACCCTCGCAAAAAGTACCTCTAGCAGTCGTTTATTTATTTTTTTTTCCTTCTGTTACTTCTACTATACCAAAAGAAAGAAAAAACAAGGACACATAGTTGAACTCTCGTTTCGTTGGAATTTAGTAATTTTTACCTCTGCAACTAGCTGCAGATTAACAATTCCGTACCGGAGAAGCATAGAAAAATAAATTCCAGCCATGTATGGATTTGGAATTGTTCTCCTGCAAAACAAGGACTAAATTGCACAAAAGAACAACATTATGCTCTCTAAAGCGTGAAGCAAAGTCATTTTTTGTCATTTATTGGGTTTTGTTTAGTTCATACAGTATAGTCGGTATTTTTTTGTTTGTTCTCGATGGTTTTCTATTCAAAGGACTAGGTTTCGTTTTTGTTGTTTTCATTCACCCTTTCGACAATTGAGATATTCGCTTTTATGCAAAAGCATGTTCAGCTATGCAATTGGAATAGAGGAGCAATTCTAGCTTCAGGGGTGGGATGTCACAATGTATAGAGGTGAGGATATTTTTGTTTTTCGTTGCACTTTACAATTCACCTGTAAGCAAGAGGATAGTGTTTTTCTGTTCTAAATAAAATCCATTTTCTCGAAAAACCATACATACTACTGTAAACCACATTTAAGTTGCACTGCGCGAACTCGTCAAGCGCCCTTGAAAGTCAGATACGAACTGCGATCTTAACTCAATACGTCTAACTCACTTGACGAGCTGCATTGTGCAGTCCTATACTAATACTACGACACCTTTGAGCAGGAGGGATTTCCCTGTTCAATGAAGCTGTACCTACTTTACAGGTTAACAACTCGGCCATCCTGTATTGCACTGTCCTCAGTGCACCTAGCTAACTATTCTTTTGTTTTTTTTTTTTTTTTTTTCGCACTCAGCCGTGGCAATTAGCCTTTTTTTTTTTTTCGCACACAGCCGTGGCAATTAGCCTTTTTTTTTTCGCACTCAGCCGTGGCAATTAGCCTTTTTTTTTTTTCGCACTCAGCCGTGGCAATTAGCCTTTGTTTCGCACTCAGCCGTGGCACTCAGCCTTTTTTTCGCACACAGCCGTGGCAATTAGCCTTTTTTTTTCGCACTCAGCCGTGGCAATTAGCCTTTGTTTCGCACTCAGCCGTGGCACTCAGCCTTTTTTTTTTTTCCGCACACAGCCGTGGCAATTAGCCTTTTTTTTTTTCGCACACAGCCGTGGCAATTAGCCTTTTTTTTTTTTTCGCACTCAGCCGTGGCACACAGCCCTTTTTTTTCGCACTCAGCCGTGGCAATTAGCCTTTGTTTCGCACTCAGCCGTGGCACTCAGCCCTTTTTTTTCGCACTCAGCCGTGGCAATTAGCCTTTTTTTTTTTTTTTTTTCGCACACAGCCGTGGCAATTAGCCTTTTTTTTTCGCACACAGCCGTGGCAATTAGCCTTTTTTTTTTCGCACACAGCCGTGGCAATTAGCCTTTTTTTTTCGCACTCAGCCGTGGCACTCAGCCTTTTTTTTCGCACACAGCCGTGGCAATTAGCCTTTTTTTTTTTTTTTTTTTTTTACTTTTTGGCAACGTTAATATTTAAAGTTTGCTAAGAAATTGTACAAATGCCAACACGTACTGAGAAAATCGCAAAAAATATGATAAGAAATCCATTTACCCTCTCCTCATTCCTTCGCAACTTTCTACTCGCCGAATTTCGACTTACTGAAAAATGAAAACGAAAACTGACAACTAAGTGACAGCTCAGACGTTTGACAAGCAAAACTCTATTCAATCTCGCCCTCAACGAAGTCGGACGAAGAAATGGCAACTAAAATGACATTTCTCAAACCTTTTGCAAGAAAAGCGGTCACGTACCTCTCTTGAAATTGAGACCTTTTATTTCATTCCGTGAACTTAATTTTGTGTCGCAAATGTCATTTCTTGTTCACGCTATTTTCTCTTGATCGAATATAAGTTAATTGAAAATAACGGAAAAACAACATATAGGTATATATGTAATATAAAAAACCCTTTGACAATAAGCGTTAAACGTTATTAATACGTCGCTTGAAAACCTGCTTTTGTAGTGAAACAGGACTGGCAACTTCCAATGTTCTCGTTTCTTTTAGATTTGCTCAACTCATATCAGTACAACTCAACTTCACCAAACAATCTATTTCGACTGCGCACATGATGTGCAACAAGTCCCCTTGTGAATTCATTTAAACGATCATGTTTACTCACGGAACAACTCCATCCCTGTTTGAACAACTGAACCAAGTACTTTGGTATCTTAAACAGAACGCAACCTTTCACTTTTCCTTAAAATCGATGTTGGTATCGGTACTTTTACTCGTAGGCGGTAGTCGGTATTCCCCCGTATTAATAAAAAAACGCTATCCGCTCTCTAACACGTGTTTTAGCTGGCAGACGGATAGTGACCCTATCCGTTTGTTAACTTTTCTTATTAATATTCCATCTACATATTATTAGCTATTCGCTCTTTATCACCTAACGCACGACAGCACTACACGGAATTGTACTTTGACTGCGTTATTTTACATAAGTGATGTCTACAATCATTTATTCTAATTTATTTATTTATTATGTTTATATTTTGTTGTGTCATGGGCAAAGTTGCAATATAAAAACAAATTAATAATATATTAAAAAATATGATGAACTCAATAAAGAATACCGCTGAGTATGTGACAAAAAAAACCGACGAAAAGTAGGGTGGAAGGATGAATTAAAAGTGTTTTTAATTGCATCAGAAACAATAAGAACATTAAGCAAAATTTCCAAAAAGGTATAAAATTCAAACATTATTTGTTTACTTTTATGCGTAAGCAAATTTCATTCCATTATGGGTTAATTGGGCCTATTCTGCGAAATCGTTCATTCCGCTATGAAATCCCTGCCACAAATCATAAAAGCTCCCGACCACAAGAGATATTTTATAAATCGCATTCCGAACTCTTATGAAACTCTGTTAAAGAACTTCGAAAATTGAAAACAGATTTTTTTCCTTTTCAAACACTAAGTGGCACCTGACAATTTTTTTTTTTTTTTTTTTTTGTTTGCAAAATAACATAAAACTGTCGGTGAAAGGAGCAAGTTCCGAACTATCACTCACATCAGGAAGATTAAATGGGTTACCATCAAATCTTCAGCAAAAGTGATGGGTGTTTTTGTTGAAATAAGATTGTTATTTACATTTTTTTTTTCTCTCCACATTTCGTTCCTAAAAGTACTTTTCTTTTGCTGCGTCGATAATTCTGCAACAGTTTTCGGCTAAACAAAAATACAAATGTTGAAACAATTTTCAACTATATTACCCTTTTACACACATCCACTACACTTTGTCTCCATTTTCAAGCATTTCGTTGACTGGGCATTATAAAGAGAAACATTTCAATCCAAGACCTCACATTTAACAAAAATCTTTTATATGTAATAAATGTAACAGATACACACCAGTTAGATTTATGCTCAACACCTTAAGATGGTGTAAATCAGAGGCTATATATGTCATGACTATGTTATTTGTATACAAAATTAAAAACAATATGCTTCCTGGTTATTTATGTAATAACGCACATACCACGGGTGACGATGACGATTCATATCAACTAAGGAGCACGGGCAATCCACAAATTCAGAGGATGCGAACGATCAGAGGGCAGCGACACATTTTTTTTTTTTTTTATGGGTTTTCAAGAATTTAATAACCTACCAAGCAGTCTAAAGAACATACATAATTTTAATGAATTTAAGAGAAATTTAATTGAATACGCTAGATATAATTGTCAATAACAAAATTTAGTTGTAACGTTTGGAGTTGTATATATGAACTAAATGACTATGTTAAAATTATTATAATGGCTTACATGAGCTAAATAACTAACCAAACTAAACTAAACTAAACAATAGTCACAAAATTCCATCTTTTATTCTGTTATTAATAGAATTCACAAAAGACCCCTCCACACAGAATACCAATTTTAGAGCCCGCAAAAGATCCCCTGACAGTCCGAACCCCTGCATGGAAATTCCCAACAGAACAACAGAAAAAATTGATAAAAGACTGAATAAGACGCATCGAAAATAGGTTCTAATACAAGATGATTTATATGTACATACTTTCATATTTGAATACGTTACTATGGCAATGGTGGCGGCAAATTGAACGCCACCAAAAAGGCTTGCAATAAACACTGAGCGTACAGGAAATTCCTAACCCAATTGTACCAGCTCCAATGGCGACATACGCTCCCAATTTTTTCAACTTTCTTCGTTAACGTTTTTACCAAAATGCAAACACAAAGTCAAATGAATGTTTCCAAAACGATTGAGTCCTCAATTTTCAACTCGAAGCACCGAAAACGCCAATTCCAAAAAACTACTCACATCTCGAAAACTCCATTTCCGACTTCGACAAAACCTCAAAAACTAAGCAATGCTTACATCCCGAACAAAAACTTACAAACGGTCCTCAACTAAACGGCTACGCAATAGCACCTTTCAAAGCAAACACTGCAATACCTGGTACCGTCCCGCCTGCCTGGCAAATTTTGCAAAAACCGCTCTAACGATTTTGACCAAAACACATGTAAAATATACCTAACATCCGAACTATATACATATAAGTATTCTTAATATGATCTGTTAAAACTCAAAAGTTGCCCCAAGAGGGTGTTCTATGGCCCTGCTATTGTCCATCGTATTAAATTAACTGCTAAACATACTCAGAAATAAGGGGTTCTATGTCCATATGGATACTCTTAACGAGAAAGTTTCGTTTGACCCAGTCGTGCTTTTTTTTTTTTTTTTTTTTTATTTGGTTGTTTACCTCTATTGCACATCACCCTTTGAATGATACAAGTCTCATTCTCCTCATTTCATACTAGATACCGTTAAAAATGTACGGAAACATTGAATGTTCACGTATTCTTCATATATACTCGACGGATGAATGAATTTACCCAAACGAGCGTTATTCACAGAAAAAAATCAGTGCACATTTTCAAAATACGTAACGAAATGAATATCTACGCCCACCAAGCCTGACAGAAAATTTGGTAAAAATGATCTATCTACGTATTATACCTGTTTTTTCACTGAAACGAAAATCAACCCCCAGCTCAGCACGACATGTGCATTGTGCATGCAGTGTGCACGGAAAACAACAAAAAAAAAAAAAAACAGAAGCAATCCCGTTTTGCCGCCTTCTGCTAGTTTATTATGCGTTCACATATCCCAAACTAGATACCCCGTGTATAGTGCATACCGCACTCCATACAAGAAAATTATTTCAGTATTTTTCGTGTCCAAATTATGGCTTACCCAATCCGAGGTTTAGCTCACTCAGATCTATACCTATGTGCGGTTTTTCTAAAATTTTTTTTTTTTTTTTTTTACACACACGTTCTTTCTGTTTTATTGCCAATCGGTCGGCAACAGACCTTAGGCATCTCAACTCGCGGAATATGTTCTTTAACTACCTACTTGGTATTTTTCATATAGGTACCCTTTTTTTTCTTTCACATTCACTCCACTATGCACTAGATATTGTACACTTTAGAAAAAAAATTTTTTTTTTTGTTTTTCTTCACTATACAAAAGAAGGACCAATGGGCAATCCCACTTCTGAAAATGTAAACCACATTTAAGTTGCACTGCGCGAACTCGTCAAGCGCCCTTGAAAGTCAGATACGAACTGCGATCTTAACTCAATACGTCTAACTCACTTGACGAGCTGCATTGTGCAGTCCTATACTAATACTACGACACCTTTGAGCAGGAGGGATTTCCCTGTTCAATGAAGCTGTACCTACTTTACAGGTTAACACTACATAATATGTATTTGTGTTATGTTCAATTGTTTTCATCAAAATGCTAGGACATGCTCAATTCAGTTGAAATAAAAATGTACACACAGTAAGTACCAAAATGTATTGTCCCTAACATATTCCATGCAGCATACACAAATGGAAAAGCTGGGATGATTATATGGGCATGGTATTCATATGTGTGTATGTTGTGTTTTGACAACTTGTATCCACCCATAGTAATGTAGCCGAGGAGGATTTTATGATTTTTTTTCTGACAACATTTATACACATATGCAAAATGTTGGTCGCATAAAGGCAGAGAGACAAGAGTCGCATACAAAATGATAAAAGCGTCGCACTGAAGAATAAGAATAAGGAATGATACATAAAACTAGATGGAGACTTTTCCTTTTATTATTTGGCAATAAAGAGTATAATTTTTTTTTTTATTTTCCTGGGGATCGTTTGAGGCTTTCGAGAAACCTCTTCTTATTTTTGTTTCCTTTTTAATGGAAATGTATAGGTATACATTTTTCGACCAAAACAATTTGGGGTTTATTTTATTGCGATCAAGCGTGGAAGGGGCAATGTGTTTTATGTGTTTTTTTTCGTCTTCTTTATTTCTTGGTTATTATTTGGTAGAGATACCTACTTAGATGCTGTGTTTTTTAATGAACGGGTGATGCTTTCTGGGGGAAATTATTCTTCCCGGGTGGGTACATCTTGTGTGGTACCTTGAGTAGGTATATTGACAAAATTAATTTCGATAGGCACAACTTTCAGCCAGAGTGTCGAGCAATAAAAAACAGTTTCCAGTGAGTATCTTAACGAAATTATAAGCGGATAACACAAAGGGGGGAAACTAATATTTTGATTTTGCAAGTTGGTGTAAAAGTTTTCACTCGAAGTTCTTTGGCTGTCATTTTTTTAGGAATGGAAAACTGTTAAACTATTTTCGCGTCGAGAAAATTATAGGCTAGGTGAAAAGAATTGATGACCATTCCGCCCCGATCTATATGGCATTTTCCATCACTCTTGTCAGAATTCGCGGCGATAGGTCCTCGCATTCTTACTGGGGGCTTCAACCTTCTGAGGATTGTTGACAGAGACTTGTGACCCCAAAAAACCTTACATATAGGTACTCAGAACACAATGGACCCAACTGATGGTCTAAGTGAAGCTGTGGCTACCGCCACAAGAGCAAACATTTACCATTTTTAGATTCAGAAAACTACAGAGCTACAATACCCCTACAAAATGCGCCACATCTGTTTAATGTAGGTATATCAACTGCCAACTTGGTGGCTGTTATAACCAAGAGTAAGGTGTGATCCCTTCATCAGTAACATGGGTACAGCGCATTAAAGAGAGCTAGGGGAATCAATAAAATATTTATTTGACAACATCAAAGTTGGGTATATCAGACCTATACAGAACTGCTAAAAGCTCTTTACATACTTACCGCGCACACATTAGAGGCTGTTATAGCCAATGCAAAAACAACTCTGGGACGGTTAAATCAAAAACCAACACGCGAGATTAAACTTGAGCGAAAGTTATACGCCCTTCGTGGTCAACGTCGTAGTGTTTTTCCAGTTGGTGTCGGACGACCGACGAAATATTCCGCAAAATATCGAAAACATTATTATTCTTGAGTATGGCTATTCGTATCTCGCTTACGCGTTATAGGTAGAATTGACGTTTTGCCGCCATTTGCAAATATGATATCATCTTCCGAAAGGGCTTGATTGTTTATAATTTTCACATTTGACAAACTGGGGAAACGCTATTGCAATCATTGAAATCAACTCCCAATCGTACAAGAATGGTTTAATTTTTGTAAGTGTGTGAGAAGAAAGCTCCTAAAGATATAACAGATTTATCTATCCCACCTACAGCTCAAAAATTCCGTCGGATAGTTGGCCGCTCGATCCTCGTCGGTCATGCTGTCAACGGATTTGTACGAATGCAGTTTTCCAGCGATTTGACTTTGAATAGTAAAATTCAAGCTATCGACGTCCTTATTCTTCGAGATTTTTTATAATTTTGTGTTTTGTGCAGTGCAGGGGAACACTTTGATGAGTTCCACATTCAGCGCCAGCGCAGCTGTTTCGAGAACTCAGCAGTCGATGAGTCGTTCTACAATGCGACTCTCATATTCGTGGTCAATTCAATCTTCTTGACATGCTGCCACAAAGACGACGATTTCAGGCATGCATTAAGTTCATCGGCAGCAGTAGATCTCTGGAAGCGTTTGACGAAAATCTCCGGAGAGCAGTAGGTATATCATAGCCACATCAAATTGTCACGAATAACCTCATAGATCCTTCATCGTTTACACCCTGGCAATAGAAACGGTCATCCAAATTTATTTTGCCAATGATTGATGGCTTGTTCTACAGTAATTTTGTTTTTTTCTGATGTAAAATGTGCCAGTTGGGACCCTAGGCCTAGTTTCCCATACATATTTCAGTTTTCAAAACGAGTCGTTTAAACTTGTTTTCCACGAAAACACCGCGAAAACGACTTCCAATTGTTGGGTTGTTGAAAAAACACACCTTTTGCAAAACTCAGCAAATTCAGAAAAAGGGCTGACCGAAATAATGTCACAACTCACAACTTAAAATCATTTTCCACAATTAATTGATGGGCTAATATTATTTCGAAATGCACATAATTCATTTTGTTTGTTAATTAATGCGATCGAAATTTGTAACCACAAAAGTTTGCACAGAAGTTTAACGAGTAGTGTCTCACATCTGATTGAAACGTCAAACGAAAACTAGTTGGTGATCGGTGTGAATGCATCGACAAGTTTTCGAGGAAAACACGGTTTTGGGATTGGTGTGAAAAGCGTATTACACTCTCGTATGTTTGTCAGACGCTCGCGAGAAATTTAAAAAGTATTTTAGTACCAAAGCCTCTGTTTCTTCAGAAACTTAGTTTACTTCTTCCTTTAAATATTCTTAAGCCAGTAGGTATTTGAAGGCAAAATTTAAGTTTATTAGAGAATTTGCTTTCGCTTATTTTAAAATATTTTTTAGACATTTGAGGTTGAAACTTTAGTTTTTAAACTTATTTTTGTAACCTTCACATAATAAAAATTGAAAAAAAAATCTTACTTCGCCGCTAAATCTACTAACTGAAAAAAATATATTTGATCCCATGAACCTTTTGACAGAATTTTGCCAAAATTTAGATTTTTAACAATATTTATGCATAACTTACTTATTCGTATACTTTCATATCCGCTCCTCCATCTATCGAAAACTTTCTAGTTGGAGACCTACACTTATTTGACAGATTCAAGTCAAAAGCAACATGTCTTAAAATAATGATACGAAAAAAATCAACTCCGCTGTAAAAATATTTGCATCATCTGAGCACGCGATATTGACCATATTCTGGGAACCCGCATTCAAATCTTATAACTTTCATTTTATTTCAAAGAAGTTTCTACTACAATCATCTAACACCAGCTTGATCCCTTTACGTGTAATGTGCATCGTTCAAATGGCTTTTGCGAAAGTCCCAACATGCACACATCTCGAGGTAAAACTTTTTAAAAAAGTTCTTGCATGTAATCCACTTAGACGTTTTTGAAGCAACATTAACCCATTACAGTGGCTCGTGCACAGTCCATTTTAAGCTCCTTGACTTTAAAAGGACGAACGACAGTACTTTGTGTACTATTTTACAATCCACTTTTCCTGCTGCCCTCCTCGTGGATTACAATTCGTAACTCCATTACTCCTCTACTATAGGTACACCCGTCAGTCACCATATGAAATGGGTCTCACCCTTTTATTCTACGAATTGTTCTTATACGAGTATGTAATTTAACCCTGTATAAAATATATTCTACACATCTGCAAGTGTGTATGTATATCGGTTTATCCTTATTTTTAAAGTGACACACAAGTGAAGAGGATGAGCTCGATGGGTATATATCGTTGTATTGAACACGTTTCTCTGATCAAATAGTACTATGAGAAATATTGCACGGTTTTAATTCTTTAAACAGTTGAGAACCGTTATTGTGGCACCGTAAAATACGAAAAAAAAAAAAATCAATTAATGTACCAACAACTGTTTACTTTCTCACAATTACATGGGTAGTGGGTACGTATGAGCGCTATATTCCTAAGCTTTCAAGTCGCAGGTGGACAAAGTTAAGGGTGCACGAAAATGATTCCTATAATAGTAGGGATTTTTCCCATGTCTAGATAAATTTTAATTCATGTTAGTTTTCGATAATAATCGACTTGAGGTTTATAATGACATGCTATATCCGAGAGCGTTCGGCGGTGGAGAACATTATTATATACTCGTACGTAGGCGGTGTAGGTGTAGACAATGTAAGTCATGTGCGTTTTTCAACCAGAAAGGGGTGGTATCCTTTCGAGCACTGTAACTCCAATTAGCTAAACGACGAAGTGAAAATAGAATCCACCTTTTGAAAGATAAATAGGGATGCAATGGATCAGTTTCACATATAGAAGTGCATAATTTTGAGTTAGGATATGCTTTCCGTCCTTATTATAGTTAAAAGGATAATGGTCAACATTTGCATACTGTATGTTAAACGTATGCATGTCGATACAGTTTACGTAAAAGTTGGTGCAATTCTTTTATATTTGTTACTCTTATCTTGAGAATGGGGCTAAGGACATTAAACGATTTGACGGTTTTTAATCAAGGAAGTTGGGGTTTGAAACCAATAACTTGGTTATTTTTGGTAAGGCAACTAAGGTGCCAAATAAATGGGACTAATACCATATTTTCCACGAACTTCCAATCGTTGGCTTTCAGACACAAACACACCTTTTGTAATGTTCAGCAAATTCGGCAGAGCAGCAGACCGAAAAAATGTCAAAAGTCACAACTTAAGATCACGTTTTTTTTAAAAAGGTATACAACTTTGAAATGGAATAACACAAAGATGATTTTTTTAAATTGACATGAAATTTATAATAAACTAGCTGGCCCGGCGAACTTCGTTCCGCAAAAATTCGTTAATGTAGTTAATGAAATTATTAATTCCGAGCTTTCGCTTCAGGTCAATTTAAATTCTTTATACAAAAATTATATTAAAATTAAATACAATTGCAATAACCGCAGCGATTTACTTGTCGGCCAACCTACCGCTTTTTCACAGAAGTACTTAATGGTACATAGCATTTTTCGTTCCATTTACGGGTGCGTACACGTACAAAGCGAGAGGTTTGCCGACACGTGAGCACGCCACATATAACTGATCATGTGAGAAACATGGAACGCTATGCTGATGACGATTGTGTTTTTATCTATATCGGTCTCCAGTATGGACGACTGCATGATATTCTTTCCCGAAGTTCCGACATATTCTCTCGATTGTTAATATTCCGATCTGACTGTTCGTCCTGATTTTTTGCGACGTGAAACGTTTGACCTTCTCACTGGCGGCATGATCAAATTTTTCTTGGAATCGCCGAATCCCACACAAACTTTCATCCCACATATCATCCTGTCAAAGTTTTGTTTTCGAGACATAAAGTAGCCTATGGCCTTCCTTGGGCCCAATCGAAACTATCAAACTCAAAATCTTTAAAAACTAACCATCCTGTCTCGAGTTATGCGCGTAAAACTCAAAACGCTCAACAACTCCTGTTGCCTGGCATCATCGTCATCTCAAATATTTCAACTTAGGTACTCACTCATACTAATGCAAGGATCCGGAAAATACTTGGCAAACAAAAATGATGCATTCAAACACCATCAAACAAATCGAAGTATCTACTCCATTTCAAAAAGCTACCTACTTAATGTAACATAGTAAACATAAGCAAACTTATTGATGTATTTAAAAAAAAAGAAATTTCAAAACTGTTGACAACAACAATTTGCTTGAAAAATAATTAAAATAATTGACAACAACAATTGCTTTTAATACTAAAAATGTTTTTTTTTTGTATTTGAATTATCACTACTCGATTTCCACCCCGTTTATTTTTTTTCAAAGTGCATTTCCCCATACAAACTTTCATAACCTTTTTCATCCCCTAAAAGTCCAACAATCCTTTATCGAGTTATGCGCGCACAAACGGACTTCATTGCCTTTTATATAAATAGATAAATAAATAACTTAAATATGATTTCTGGCATGTGACTGCCACGGCTTTTCGATGACTTTTTCCAACATTTATATCGGCAATAACGCGTAGACTAGCGACTTCACATATTATAAAATACCTAGTCCAGCGGCGTTAAATCGCACGATCTTGGGGGCCAATTTATGGGTCCGCAGCGTGAAACTATGCGGTTACCAAACGTTTCCTTCAATAAATCAATTGTGGCGCGAGCTGTGTGACATGTTGCGCCGTCTTGTTGAAACCACAGCTAGTGCACAGCATGGTTGTTCAATTGATGAACGAAAAAGTCGGTAATCATGACTCTATAGCGGTCACCGTTGACTGTAACGTTCTGGCCAGTATCGTTTTTAAAGAAGTACGGACCAATTCCACTAACCCATAAAGCACACCAAACAGTCAGTTTATGTGGATGTAACGGTGTCTCAACATACCCTTGAGGATTATCATCACTCCAAATACGGCTGCTTTGTTTATTGACGTATCCATTCAACCAAAAGTGAGCTTCATCGCTAAAAAAAGTTCGCTTATGAAAATTGACGTCGTGCGCGATACGTATTTCGAACAGAACCATGATTTTCAAAATAAATTTTGCACAATGTGGAAGGGTTGTTCAGGCGTCAGTCTATTTATTTTGAAATGCCAAACCAGACTTGTGCTGCCTTTACACGGTCACCGATTCCTATCACCGAAGATTAAAGGGATGCTAAATACTAAATAGTCGTGTGACCGAAAGCGATAGCATAACACGCAACAAAACGTGACACGTATTTAAGTCGGCCATCTTGTTTACGTGAATTATAGGAAAGCACCGCATGTTGATATTTTTATAGCGGCAACTAAAGAAATTCCGCATTCCTATAAAACAATTTTGCTTCCGGTAATGATGGACGGATAATTATTTATTTTTTTCGTATAACTGATTGATGAATTGTTGGTTTAATTTACTGAAATTATGACTCTCATTTCACGTGTTTCAAATCAGAAATAGAAATGTTTTTAATCAATTGCAGAAACGTTGGTGAGCGGAACCTGTGTCTATTTCCGTTTTACGTATCTATAATTATGGGTAGAACCACGTAGAAAATCCATGACACTTTACGCATCTGATTTGTGATCTCATTCTTTCGCCTTTAAAAGCATTGACTGCGGATAAACGGATCTCTCCGTCCCGTTTCATGCAAATATGCGCGTGCGTGATGGTGTAAATGCAGTTTAAGAATAAATCACTTGACAGCTGAAAAAATGGCCACCAGTTAAAATAGTGTTGCCAATTTAAAGTTCTATACCTCTAAAAAAAACTCCCTTTAGTAAGGAAAATATTTATAATTTGAAGGAGCTTGCATTTACGTATTAAACATAATATTCAAAAATTCTATAGTCAAACATTCGCTTAAGCTAGACTACTCTTAGTCTATGTTATTATATGAATGAGAATTTCCGACTATAATATATCTCGGAAGTTATCACCTAAAAAATTGAAACCAGAATTCACTGACATGCGGATAATTATTGAGCAAAAGTTTTGTTCTTCTTTATGTGTTACCGCGTTTGTTGTTCTCGGCCAAACAAAAAAAAAAAACGCCTATACGTAAACACCTGTTAACATGATTACCTTTTGGTTAATTTATTTATATTAAAGTATAAATATTCTCCAGTCTTCACCACCAAACATGTTATTGACTTATATACACAATTGTTTCGGCCATCATTACTCACTTAAAGTATTGAGTCTGAAATCGTAGACATGCAATAATTGTAAAACATATACCTACGTCATAAACGTTTTGTACCTAGTGCTTCGCTTCCAAACATAACCTCTTAATTATTGTGACACTAACCCATAATCAACTATAAATTGTTATTTGTTTTCGGTTGTGAGTCTACATAGTTAGTGATATACCAAATGTGCAGTTTGCATGGTTGATAATGTTTTTCTAATTTTATTGACAATCGAATAATAGAAACTAACGACTACGATAACGTGCTTTGTATTTTATGGTGCAATACTAATTACTGTATGGGTAGAACTTTGTGCGGTTGCCTAAATAAAGTCTTTCATCACATTTGTAGTTTGTAAAAGGTTTTGTTTTTAGATAGGGGATCCTCTTTTATAGTCAAGTAGGTGTGAAGTTTGAACGAGCAGGGGAGAGGAACACTTTTCACTTTCAGGCAATACTTTGATTAAAATATTATACTGCATACAACACGGAAGATTAAAGGAATGCCCAATACTGAATAGCCGTCTGACTGGAAGGGACATCATTCTACCCAACACGCAGAAATACTTGCCACCTATTTTGCTCGGCAATCTTCGTTCATACATACTTCAGTTTTCAAAACGAGTCGTTTGCACTGGTTTTCTACGAAAACGACTTCTAATTGTTGGATTGTTGTAACAAACACACCTTTTGCAATATTCAGCTAATTCAGCAGAATGGCTGACCCAACAAATGTTAGAACTCACAACTTAAAATCCTTTTCCACAATTAATGGGTGGGCTCATATTATATTTAAATGCATTAAATTCTTTTTGTTTGTTCATTAATGCGATCAAAATTTGTAACCAGAAAAGTTTGCACCAAAGTTTAACGACTAGTGTCCAACAGCCGATTGAAACGTCAAACGAAAACTAGTTGGTGGTGATCGTTTCGTAAGTACATTTTCATTTTCTGATTTTTTTTTGTTTTCCAACATTTATTTTTTTAAGTTTAATGCGACACTAATCGCGAGATTTAGGGCAAGGGATTACAAATAATTCCCGAGGTGTTTCCTCCAAAAAAAAAAACAAGATTAATTTGACGTTTCATCTCATGTTGTCAACTACTGTCAAATCGAAACCCAAAATTGTGATATTAAAAAAAAGAAGATTAAATTAACGAAACATGAGTAACAGATCCTTTAATAATTATATGCTTATAATTTTATTGTACAAAACCAAATGAAAGGTTTGATTGTTGCATTTCTAGGAGAAGTCGCTTTGTTATAGAAATAAATTCGGATATCTTTTTTATGACACAATATCAAATAAAGACCTGTTTGCTTGGTATTTTTGACATTCCGAGCTGTTGAGAGTGTGTTCACAAACATGTAAATCTGGTTAGTTTAGGAGTTTAGGAGATTAATTCTAAATCTCCTTTATATGAGATTAACTTTTGTATGATAAATCCCGAGATTTATGCGGGATTTACGAAAATTTTTCTAAATCTCGCAGATCATTTCCGGTGGAAACATAGCATAAGTTTTGAGCCAAATGTGAGCCACTTCCTTTTGGCTTGGAACATTGAGCCCAAGATAAAATACTTGAGAAAAATTTGGTACTTCAGCACAACGCTGGTGGCAGCATATGAACGTTTTGTTTCTGCATAATCTGTCAATGCATTCGCACGCGTCAACGCGACATTGTGAATTCAGTATAAGACAAAGAAGTAACGATATAGTTTTACACTGACGGCTTTTCTATGAGAGTCGCCGGGTACTGCAGTCGGCCGACATAAGGCGACCCTACCTAGTCCAACATAGGTATATATGAGATGAGACATTGTATTTGTTGGAATATAATGCTTTACATATATCTAACGTCCAGATTTTACAACACATAAAATAGGATTTTGGGCTTGCAAATTTCATTGCCTGGAACTGTAAAAGCGACACTGTGTAAAATCGATAGACATAGGTACCCAGTTGATCGTTTCTCGATTCAAGGTGTAACAATAAGATTTCATGGTCGTTCACAATATCAGTTGAATATTTCTTATAACCGAAAGGTGGAAGTTTGACGACCTAACCATTACCCACGTGAGGAGAACTACAGGATTTCTTGCTTGCACTACCCACTACTGTTTATTTAGTTTTACAATAGGTTTCTTTGAAATATTTAACCTTATGCCAATGTAAATCACTAAATATCGCAGCATAAAATACGTCTTAACATCGAAGAACAATCATTGTCATTTTGAACTTGTATAGAAGGCACATTCTATCCCCTTTAAACTTTCATTCGGCATAGCCTTTAGGAGAAATCAAATACTCTGGCATTAGACACGTTTAACATCCCATCTTGGGAAACAAAGTTTCGGGTAAAATTTAATATTCATGTAGGTAGGTATAGGCACGAATCTTAAACTTATTTCGTGTAGGTTTTCTCTGAGGCTTTTGTCTTGAATATGTATAAGTATATATGTTGTTCTACAAAATTTTAAAAATAACCCTCGTATTATGTAAGGGAACCTCCTAAATTTCAGAAATTGCCGATAGCTCAATGTATCTCCTATTAGGGAACATGCTCAGCTCTAAATAGGTATATGGTATTAAGGGCTAAACTAATTTAAATTAGCGAGTTCAGCCCACCATTTTGCAACCCCTTATGACTTTTCCCAGATTGACTGTCTCTATCCATCTTATACGTATTCTACATCAGAAACAAAAACAAAAAATGTATACAAATGTCCTGAATCGAAGGATATACATTTTTTGTATACTTGTGTTGCTGTGCGTAGAGCTTTTCCCATTTCCCCATAGATAGATTCAAACAACCAATCACAAACAAGAATATATATCGATTTCCCCAATGAAAGTTCAACGTTCCGCAAAATTTCGGAAACAGCTTTTACCCTTAGGGGGTTTCATTTGCATCGAAATGTTCTGTAGCTAGGTACAGGGTATACACTACAAACGTATACCTACACAAAAGAATGTCCTGTTTATAAATAAAGGCGCTGTAAATAAATTATTATAACAACATCGATTTTAAATTTACGATTTTTATGTTGCTTTAGAGAGTGGACATATTTTATTTGACAGCTACATGTCTGCATGCGCTTTAAATACGAAGAATTAATTTGAGAAATTCGTAAGTCCTGTAAGGCAGTTTCGCTAGATGCACAGATTTGCCAGACCTGTAATTCAATTACTCACCCAGGATTGAACAAAAGACCAATTAACACAAATACCTACCATTTTAGGTTAACCAAATCGATTGAGGGTGAACCTGACTATAAATTTCTACTACGTGCACGGTGCACATCCCCCTCTCACACACATGCGACTGGTATTCGTACACACGGCTACGGCGCAAAGCTTTTATTACGAAAACTTGGACAATTTATTGTTATTATTCATTTATTGATGTGTGGGATATGGTTTTGGATTTATTTCATTGTTAAAATGGATAGCCAACCGAAAATACAATTAATTGCTTCAATTTACAATCCAATCTTTGGCCGGGCACAAAAGGGGACACTATTGCAAAATGTCAACCGCAAAGGATTTTGTTTTGGGTATCGTATAAGTTACATTTTTAAAGAATCTCCGATGTATATAAAGTATGTAATTCTCGGCTGGCGGTAAATTCAATTAATATACATTTGGATGTTAGTTTGTTGCGGCGTTTTGCTAACTTTCACTCTCATAATGGTAGGTAAATAAATAAAACACACAAACACGAATTGAAGCAATATGCAATGACAAACGATGTTCACGTCTGAATCGGTGTATAAATATTTAAGCATGTGGGTAACTTCGTTTAGTGGAAACCATTTTTTTCACACCTTATCTGATTTTTGCCAAAGTACTTAATTGTTGCAAAACAAATATTTGAGAAAATGGGGAATCTGCACCTCCGTTTTGTTTAGTATTGAAAAACAATTGTTTTTACTTTGAAAGTAAGTAGTAAGTAGCTACCTAGCGCGAGGAGAATTATTTTGTTTAAACCAGTCGGGTCGAATATATAGGTACAGGAAAGGCGGCAGTGGGTGCAATGGCTGTAAGAAGAAGAGTTGTGAATGTGCGTTTACATAGGTTTTTAAGACCTGATTTTAAAGCAGCATACACTGAACCAAAAACATACGTAAATACAACGAATTATTTCGTTGTCCCAACGAATTTTTCATTAAAATTCAGCCGATGAAAACGTTCGTTGGCTCAACGAATAGGAATTCATATGTTAATGAAGCTGTTAATTGAGTAACGTATTTTTCATAAAACTAACGAAATCCGTTCATAAATTAACATTTTTTGTTTATCAATAACATTCTTCATTGATTAACGATTTATTCGTTGAGTCAACGATTTTCTTTCATCGATTTACAAAATTTTGTTCAATGAGCAACGCAAATTATTCATAAGTATACGTACGGATTTCATTGAATCAACGAATATTGTTCATTAGTCTATGTCCGACTTTCATTGGATCAACGAATTTTTTCATTAAATTAAGTTTTGTTTTCGTTAAAACAACGTTTATTGATTGTTGGTTAACGTACAGTCTTCGTTGAATCAACAATATTATTCATAAGCTCACGTACCGTTTTCATTGAATCAACGAATATTATTCATTAGTCTATGTCCGACTTTCATTGGATCAACGAATTTTTTTCATTAAATTACGTTTTGTTTTCGTTAAAACAACGTTTATTGATTGTTGGTTAACGTACAGTCTTCGTTGAATCAACAATATTATTCATAAGCTTACGTACCGTTTTCATTGAATCAACGAATATTGTTCATTAGTCTATGTCCGACTTTCAATGGATCAACGAATTTTTTCATTAAATTAAGTTTTGTTTTCGTTAAAACAACGTTTATTGATTGTTGGTTAACGTACAGTCTTCGTTGAATCAACAATATTATTCATAAGCTTACGTACCGTTTTCATTGAATCAACGAATATTATTCATTAGTCTATGTCCGACTTTCATTGGATCAACGAATTTTTTTCATTAAATTACGTTTTGTTTTCGTTAAAACAACGTTTATTGATTGTTGGTTAACGTACAGTCTTCGTTGAATCAACAATATTATTCATAAGCTTACGTACCGTTTTCATTGAATCAACGAATATTATTCATTAGTCTATGTCCGACTTTCATTGGATCAACGAATTTTTTTCATTAAATTACGTTTTGTTTTCGTTAAAACAACGTTTATTGATTGTTGGTTAACGTACAATCTTCGTTGAATCAACAATATTATTCATAAGCTTACGTACCGTTTTCATTGAATCAACGAATATTGTTCATTAGTCTATGTCCGACTTTCAATGGATCAACGAATTTTTTCATTAAATTAAGTTTTGTTTTCGTTAAAACAACGTTTATTGATTGTTGGTTAACGTACAGTCTTCGTTGAATCAACAATATTATTCATAAGCTTACGTACCGTTTTCATTGAATCAACGAATATTATTCATTAGTCTATGTCCGACTTTCATTGGATCAACGAATTTTTTTCATTAAATTAAGTTTTGTTTTCGTTAAAACAACGTTTATTGATTGTTGGTTAACGTACAGTCTTCGTTGAATCAACAATATTATTCATAAGCTTACGTACCGTTTTCATTGAATCAACGAATATTATTCATTAGTCTATGTCCGACTTTCATTGGATCAACGAATTTTTTTCATTAAATTACGTTTTGTTTTCGTTAAAACAACGTTTATTGATTGTTGGTTAACGTACAATCTTCGTTGAATCAACAATATTATTCATAAGCTTACGTACCGTTTTCATTGAATCAACGAATATTGTTCATTAGTCTATGTCCGACTTTCAATGGATCAACGAATTTTTTCATTAAATTAAGTTTTGTTTTCGTTAAAACAACGTTTATTGATTGTTGGTTAACGTACAGTCTTCGTTGAATCAACAATATTATTCATAAGCTTACGTACCGTTTTCATTGAATCAACGAATATTATTCATTAGTCTATGTCCGACTTTCATTGGATCAACGAATTTTTTTCATTAAATTACGTTTTGTTTTCGTTAAAACAACGTTTATTGATTGTTGGTTAACGTACAGTCTTCGTTGAATCAACAATATTATTCATAAGCTTACGTACCGTTTTCATTGAATCAACGAATATTGTTCATTAGTCTATGTCCGACTTTCATTGGATCAACGAATTTTTTTCATTAAATTACGTTTTGTTTTCGTTAAAACAACGTTTATTGATTGTTGGTCAACGTACAGTCTTCGTTGAATCAACAATATTTTTCATAAGCTTACGTACCGTTTTCATTGAATCAACGAATATTATTTGTTAATTCATGTAAGGATCACCTGGGAAATTGGAATTACCTATTCTGTAAAAGAAAGTTGTGAAAGAAAACGAATGTCATTCAATAGTTGGTCTAACGGCAAAATTTATTGGAACAAAAATTAAAAGTACTTAAGAACAGATTTAACATATAATGATGTATTTGAACAAATTTACACATTTATCGAAGTGCACTACCCAAGATGCTAATTTTAGAATTATTTTTTGAATATGGTATTTGATACAAATGCTGGTGCACAAACCCCCAAAAGATTGAAAAAGCAATGAGTCATTCTAAATTAAACAAATGAAATATTTTAAACAGAACATCTACTGCTCTAATACAGGAATTAAATTTAAATTTAACTCCGTCAAAATAAACAATAAAATCATTAATTGACATAAGTTCATTCCCAATTCCTAGCAAAATTTATTGCAACAAAATTTAAAAGTACTTAAGAACAGATTTAACATATAATGATGTATTTGAACAAATTTACACATTTATCGAAGTGCACTACCCAAGATGCTAATTTTAGAATTATTTTTTGAATATGGTATTTGATATAAATACTGTTGTACGAAACCCCAAAAGTTTGAACAAGCAGTGGGGTATTCTAAATTAAACAAATGAAATATTTTAAACAGAACATCTACTGCTCTAATACAGGAATTAAATTTAAATTTAACTCCGTCAAAATAAACAATAAAATCATTAATTGACATAAGTTCATTCCCAATTCCTATAAGGAAGGGCTGAATACTTTCTGACCTTTGCTTCAAATGGAGAATGTGCTCCTCTACCTGCTGCGCTGTTTTACCAACGAACAAAAATGCTTCCTGGGAATCCTTAATGGTGTACTTTATTGTGTTCTTTTTGCCGACTTTGTCTTTCACCACCATTTTTTGAGTGGGTACCAAGAAACCGTGCATCGCGTACAAGAGAACAGCATCCCTAGCAGCTGAAAAACACAAATAAAATCAGTAAATATAAATATACAAATAAATAAAATCTAAAATTATAAATTAAAAGTTAAAAGAAAAGTTCAATATTAAATTGTATAATTATATATAAATTGAGCCTACTTTCTTTTATTTTGTTGCTCTTTAAATCATTGAGGAGCCCATTTAATCTTGGCTCTTTTATGTTTCGGTCTTCGGAAAGAAATTTTAGTATTTTTTGGAATACTTCGTCCCAGTTGTCTAGCAGGGATTTAGCGCCGCTGTGCATTACCTTGAAGTCCATGTCGATCTATATTTGAAAAGTAAAACGTTTTTACTTAATAATTGAAAATGTGATACCGTATATATAATGCACATTCCAACTGAGTATATATATAGAAACAATTATAATACTCCGTCAAAATAAACAATAAAATCATTAATTGACATAAGTTCATTCCCAATTCCTAGCAAAATTTATTGCAACAAAATTTAAAAGTACTTAAGATAAGATTTTACATATAATGATGTATTTGAACAAATTTACACATTTATCGAAGTGCACTACGCAAGATGCTAATTTTAGATTAATTTTTTGAATATGGTATTTGATATAAATACTGTTGTACAAAACCCCAAAAGTTTGAACAAGCAGTGGGGTATTCTAAATTAAACAAATGAAATATTTTAAACAGAACATCTACTGCTCTAATACAGGAATTAAATTTAAATTTAACTCCGTCAAAATAAACAATAAAATCATTAATTAGGTATTGAAACTTCACCCCCAATTTATATTTGGAAATTGCGTATCCCGAGGGGGAAGTAATCAATATTTTTGAGTGGTCCTTAAATACAGATTTGCTACTTGTGATTGCATATGAATTCGTTTGAATACACTGTGATACACTGTGATTCACCATGAATACGCACAGAAAAGTACCTTGAACACACCTGATTACTTCCCCCTCGGCGTATCCTATCGTTTGTTGTGCGGTTTCGTTGTGATTTTCTAACTTTTGTAAGTTCATAACATCAGAAGCATATGAAAATGTTGCTTTATTTTAACGAAAACACTTACAGCCCTATTATGACTATCAAATATCAACACGATATTTGATAATAATTGATACGTATCAACAAAATGAATGAATCGGTATTATGGTTATCAACATATCAACATTTTTGATGAATTGTGAATATTGTTGGATTTAAGATCTATTGTGAATAGTTTTATCGATAAACTTGGTATTACGGTTGTCAAAAAAATTGATATTCATCAAATATTCTATTAACCACAAATTTCTTATTGATACGTATCAAATATTCCGGCGGTTAAAAATTTATTTTAACACCAAACTATCAATTGATACTCATAATACCAAAATATCGTTGAATTGATAGATGTTATCAAGTATTTCATATGAAAAACCTAGCACCACGATTAATACTCTTGAAATACATTGGACGGCGCTAGTATTTTAGTATTAAATATTAGAATTATAAATTACCAATCGAAAACCAAGTGGCTGCTTATAGTAAGGCCATTTTTCCAAGGCATCAGCGGTTGAAGTGGATTCCCTAATTTGGTTTAATCTAAATTTAGCGCAACCCTGCCAGTAATGGTCAAATTCGTCTGCTGAGAGATTGTCGTATTTAATTATTCGTACAATACCTTCAGCATTGCTTTCTGAAACTTTGAAAATTTTAGTAAAATGTGTCTACAAAATAATAATAGCATTTTTTTTTACCAGCTATTTCTTTATCGGGATGAGTACAACTTGAAGATTTAGTGGGAATGGGGCTGCTTGCTGACCCAAACGATCTTTTCATGTTGCTATATTTATTGTAAATTCGACCCCTCGTGGACGTTCTGTAATATTCCTGGAAAAATATTGAAATCAGACACATTTATATTGAGTCCGTTCTAGCTCAAATGATTTCTTTTTAAATTTATTCTGATTTTCAAACATTCTGAACATTAAATACTGAGTACATTATGTATTTAAAAATGTAAATAAACTCGTATTTTCAGTTATACGAATACGGGTATGATTATTCGAATCGAATGAAAGTCAGACTGAAAAATTTCAGAATTATTTATTATCTTTTTTATTTTATTTACCAGTTTCTCTGAGGGAAACCGTTCGAGGATTTCTCTTTCGATTTTGTAGCTTTCTTTTAAGCTCAACGTTGTTTTGTTCTCTTCAAAATAGTTTGCCACAGTGCCTATGAGCATGATCCTCTGTTCATCACCAAATTGTTTCTTTGAATTATAATGTTCTACCAAAAGCCTCCCTTTCAGTGTGTTATTAAGAATAGTTGACAAATTCACAGTTTGTTCAGATTTGTCAACAGGTGACCCAATATTAGAAGATGGATATGGGGATGAACGGGATGAACTTGCTATTCGTGACACTATCGGTGTGAAGAGCTCATTGCTATACATACGGTTATGTTCATTATTTACATGAGAACAATCGATTGACTCCTTCCACTTTTCTAGCTCGTACTCAAATAAAATTTTGAGCCCATCGGGAACTTCGGATAAGTAAAGGGGAATGTGGCTATTTTTCATTTTTTTTAAAACATCAACACTTATCCTTTTTTCTACGATAGAGAGAAATTATAATCATCATCATCATCATCATCACTTTATGGTTTCAAAACTATGCAACTAGCCACGGACACGCAAATAGCGAAAAATCAAAATTGCATTATCGAATTTTATAGATGCTGCTGTTTACTATGATCATAGGTACAGTAAAAATGTATATAAAGAACAGCAGTTATTGATCTACAACGCGCTCAATGTATAGTAGAAAAACATAATATGTACTTTTACAACTTAGTTCATATTTCATAATTTCAGTTGTTGTTACTTTTAAAAGTATTTCTTCACATTCTTTTTGGAACTTGTGCTATTTACATGTTCATGGCTTCATCCCGCGAACCAAGATAGTATATTTTTGAAAACGGAAATGCAGTACAAATTTGACAATATAAACACTGCGAATAACGTTTGAAAAGGGTTTGACTTTGGTCGACTTTCATGTCCAGCATTTTGTTCATTTGCAAAATGCATATGAACGCTTCTATTATATTGTAATTTGTTAAAAATGTATGCAGGGTGTCCCAGTTAAGATCAATTTAGTAAGTGAAGAGTCCTAAAAGTCTTAAACAAATTTGAACAAGCAATGCGGTGTTCTAAATTAAACAAATGAAATGGTTTAAACAGAATATCTACTGCTCTAATACAGGAATTAAATTTAAATTTAACACCGTCAAAATAAACAATAAAATCATTAATTAACATAAGTTCATTCTCAATTCCCATAAGGAAGGGCTGAATACTTTCTGACCTTTGCTTCAAATGGAGAATGTGCTCCTCTACCTGGTGCGCTGTTTTACCAACGAACAAAAATGCTTCCTGGGAATCCTTAATGGTGTACTTTATTGTGTTCTTTTTGCCGACTTTGTCTTTCACCACCATTTTTTGAGTGGGTACCAAGAAACCGTACAACGGGTGCATCAGAACATTACTATAGAACTTTAGTGCCCGACACTTACCGGATTGACCTTATTGACACACAAAATATTTAGTCTAATGGTTATAAATGATTATTAGTAAGGCGCAATGACAGAAGAAATAAAATGTTTGCTGTAGTAATGACTTTAACAATTTCTTACCTATAAGGACATCTGCCAGCTCACTTAAGTTCCAACTTTTCAGAAGGTCCCGTAATTTTTCGTTTTTCGATTCCATTTGAAAATTAGCATCGCTATCCAGCGTCATTATGCATGCTTCGTCGCTTGCTGCATCAATCAAAATGAAGTCTTGTGGATTAAAGGTTTGAGCTGAGTTAATGTTGAATCCAGGGTCAATGTGTTCACTCTCAGTTTCGGGTATTTCGTCACAAAAATCATCATCAGAGCTATAAGGTGGTAATGGTGCAACTCCCATGTTCAGTGGGTCCTCGTTAGAATGTGTGTTGTCGTTTTCGCCAGAAGAACTAAAGTTCATCTCCTGGGAATTCATACCGCTGTTTTTCCTGATATCCATTTGTAAGTTAATAATGTTGACCTACTGAAAACAAATATGAACTAAATTCTTATATATTTGCAGCGTAATTTTCTTTGATTCTAATCATTGTTCTTCCTCTTGGCGTTTTCATGCAAGTTAAAGGAGGTCCGACAAGGTCGTTTACATCTAATACCGAAAACTCTCCTAAGACGTTAGGTTCTATGTCGTAAGCCAAAAAATGTGGATAATATTGCATTGAGTTAATTTGTTGACAAAATAGCAAAATTGACAAATTATCAATAGTAAAAATGTTTAAAATTGTAAATATTTTAATATCATTTTTGTATGTTGCTACATAGTATCCATCTTTGAATATATAGCCATTGAATTTAATTTTGTGAAATGATTTAATTAGCGTATGATCTATGTGTAACAGTTCGGATATAATGTTATTAAAAGGACTGCTTTTTCGATCCGATTCAATAAATGAATAAGAATGCTTTTCAGAGTTGAGATCCATTAAAGAGTATGCAAATTTTAATTGATACTTTATTGCTAAAGTTAGGCAAATGTTCTTTCGTGATGTTATAGCTTTGGAATATACTTTGAATTGCCTGTGTTTCGCCTCGTATTGAAAACACCAAAATGTTCTTAATGGTCCTGATTTTCTTAAAATTGTTGGATAGTGAATAAGATTATGATGCTTTGGTTTAAGTGTGTCATTAAAAAGGCGCACGTAATCCAAGTTGTGTTTTGCTATTTTGGTACTTAAAAGAGAAATAAAATCAGAATCGATCTCGAAGTTGAGGATCATATCTATTAATTCCAAAAAATTCAATAGAAAAGCCCAAACCTCGTCATCTTTATGCACCATGTCGCCAACCATAACTGGAAAGCAATAAACAAATGTTTTCATTTCTCTTGCTGACATTTTAAAATGTTTCTTTAATAAATGAGCTGCTGTTATTTCCCCTGATATGTTGTCCATTTCAATTGATCCGTAATCAAAATTACTCTTTCTCGAATTCAAAGTTTCTAAAGTGAAATACTTCGCCGTTTCTATACAATATTTTAATATATGGGTCATATTATAGTGGCAAACTCCTTCAAATAAATCATGCATAACATCAACGCTATAGTTTTCTACTACATGAAATGATGGTATTCGATTTAATAATGATACTTCTCGGATTCCACTTTCTGAAGATTGCTGGCTTTTAATATCGTTATCATAGTTTGTTCGATTCCGCATTAAAATTTCGTTTTCAGTACTTGCTGTATAAGTCTCAATTTTAAGCATTTTACATAATCTGCAAAAGCTGTTACTAACGAATGATCTGTTAAAATTAAGAAATGTGTTGAGGCCTAAGTTATCTCCCAGCACCAATCCCAAGATGAAATGAATGTGTTGTACACCATTTTCTGTTATAATATCAATTCCATCTACTTCTAAATGAATTAACTCATCGATCAAGGCTTTCCAGCATTTTTCATTTCCGAACGATTTAATATCCTTAGATTTAATAACTGCTGCCAAATATATATTTTCTAGCTTGGATTCTTTTGTGGGCAAGCATGGAAATGAGTAATATACATTACTTATTGAATGCTGGCCGCTATGAGAACCCAATGGGTTATTAATTTCAAAATCGTCGTTGAATAAAAAATATGGGATTAAACTTTTTCCAGGATACATTTCCGCTTTTTGTTTCCATAGATCTCCTTGAACAAAATTTGTGGTGCGGCTACATTTCGTTAGCTCATTTATGTTTTTTAGTACATCAATTAGTAAACCCTTTTTTTCAAATGTTTTTTTAATCTGAAAACGCATTGGCAATATTACACCTGTCACCTTTTCTTCACCATAAGCTAATATACCACTGCGATGAACGGCCCCGATTGATTGATCAATTGTGAATTCATGTGCGTCTTGCATATACTGTTCATCCTTTAGCCATTGAAACAAACGATATTCCGTTTGAGACAATTTAAATGGACTTCTGCACTCAGTCATCAAATCAATAAATTCATTATGTATTTCTGGACAAGCAATTTGTAATTTATTTGTGGAAAATACTTTAAACATGTCCAAGAGTGGATCTGTGATGTACTGCTTTATGTGTTCTTGAATTGCATATACATCTTTTCTAGTAAAATTATTATTGGCATGTAACACCAACGAAAATTTAGCAGCCAACTGTAAAAAACTCTTAACAGTACATACATTGTATGACTGTGTAGCAGTACATGGATCATCTATTGCTTCAAAAATAATGTCGGATGCTTCAATGTTTGAAGCATTACCTTTGCCAGAATCTTTGGAAAATGTATAGCCTGATTTTATTGCAGTATCCTCTGTCACTTTACATAACATTGATGAATTTTCGGCAGTTTTAGGTTCATGCTTTCGCTTTGCATGTCTTTTAAAGCTTGCAATATCGTGAAACACCTGATAACAAGACCTTTCTATACATCTAAATGTACTAGTAGTTTTGAGGTCGTGTTTTCTTTTTAAATGTTTGATCAAATAGTCCGTTGTGGAAAAAACTTGTTTACACAAGAAACAAATCATTTTGTTCTAGAAGTAATAATAAATATTCTTAGTGTAATTTGCAATAAAAGCTGTGTATAACAACAGTAAACTCTCTGTTAACCGGGCTGATTAGGGTCCAGCTTATGTCAGCAAATTGTATTTATTTTCAAAACCGGAAGCGATAAGTTCTTAACCCACTTAAAATTGTGATGTTTAGACCACCAATAAGTTTTGATTTGCATCATCAGCAATCAGAATAAATCAAAGCATTCAAATAAACTGTGTTCCGTTTATTTAATAATTTGAAATGGATTTTATTACGACACAAATGCTCTCATACAACAATCGTGAAGTAGTATTATAGAAAACAATTACTGATTTGCATAGGATATTTGACAGATCAGCGGATATTTTGGGCATTTCCTATTTTGTGTTTTGTTTTTTGCTTATAATAAGCCTCAAAAAGCTTTTGAAAGATATCTGTTGGGCAAATTTAATTGCAATTTATGTATTCCTTTTTTTAGAATAAAATCCTTACTGTGAAAAAAAACCATTGACCTTGTTTTTCACGTATAAACAAATTATGAAATTAGAATTCTGCAATGACAACAAATGTAATAGATTCGAAGAAAGTTGTCGCACTAGTAAATTTGGAGGTCAAATTGTTTATTGGTAGCATTTGAAAAATGCTGTACCTACATTTTAATTTAAACTGGCAGCCAACTAATAGTCGAAATTAGTGTTTAATTATTAGTAAGGCCGTATTTGTATATTAAATAATAGTAGGACGAGGATTACCTACAACAACGTCTATTTGGCGATTCGAATGCATTAAACTGTTAAAAAAATTCTATAAGTCGATTTATTGTAGTTTACCTTTTCAGCAGAGTTAATTTTTTATCTCAATGAGAGTTGACTGTACTTAAAAATTAATAGACAGGTAATATGTAATGGCTTACCTTTTCACTTCCAGGTTTTCTTTTACTGCTTTTACGTGGCGAACGGAACATGCAACGAAATTGATCTGCTTTTGTAAATGGATTAGTGCGTTATACGACAGCAATATCAGCTGTTCAAATTGCATTTGTTTTTGCAGAAATCACAAATGGATATCGACTTGAAAAATGATTCTCTATTGCACATACAAATGGAGTATTTTTGGTGATTCGTAGTCTTCAGATGACGAGGAAAACTATGAAGATAATAGTTCCTCCTAAATTATATCCATGGCTAATAATGTTATTTCGCTATTTTGGTTTTCACGAAACTTCGCCCATTTGTCTTGAAGGCAAACTTCTTTAAATGGCGTGAAACAGCTGTGCGAAGTATATTGGTATTGTGAGAGTGTGTGTAGATCTGAAAAAATATCGAGAAAAAGATTGATTTTTTGTCCCAATGGAACATGAAAAGTGATTTATGTATATTTCATGTTCCATTGGACAAAAAAATAAATCTTTTTTTCGATTCGGAGCACTTTTTGCAGATCTCGATATTTTTTCAGATGTACACATACTGCCACAATACCATACAGCTGTTTTACGTCATTTTAAGAAGTTTGCTTTCAAGAGAAATGGGCAAAGCTTCGTGAAAACCAAAGTAACAAAATAGATTAATAGCCATGGATATAATTTAGGAGGAATTATTATCTTCCTCGTCATATTATGAAGACAAAGAATCACCAAAAATACTCCATTTGTATCTCCAACATGTGAAACATTTTTCAAGTCGATATCCATTTGCGATTTCTGCAAAAGCGAATGCAATTTGAATAGCTGATATTGCTGTCAAATAACGCACTAATCCATTTACAAAAACAGATGAATTTCGTTCCATTTGCCGCGTAAAATCTGAGATCTGAAAAAGATTTCTGGTGGTCCCAATGGAAAACCACATAACAACGCCGCACAAAATGCAAAAAGTAAGCGAGCATATTTTGTATGTGACTTTGAGCTATATGCCAATAAACGAATTTTTGCCAGTACAAGTTTCACAAAATAGACAACTACTGGCTTCGCATAAGGATTATGCTATTAAGCGATTATCCGATTTCGACTGTATTATTGGGATTATTTAGCAAATTCTGATACGCATTTTGATCGACGATGCAAATAGGATGAGGATTGCCTACAACCACGTCTATTGAATTGGCGATTCGAATGCATTTAACTATTAAAAAAATTCTTTAAGTCGATTTATTGTAGTTTACCTTTTCAGCAGAGTTAATTTTTTATTACAATGAGAGTTGACTGTACTTAAAAATTAATAGACAGGTAATATGTAATGACTTACCTTTTCACTTCCAGGTTTTCTTTTACTGCTTTTCTTTTCCTTCCTTTAAATTTTGTTTTTACTTTAAATTTTTTACCTTTTTACATATTTTTCACACGATTTTAACACGCACAGACACCCAGACACGTCTGGTCTACCAAACAACGCCGCACAAAATGGAAAAAGTAGCGTCGCTCTTTGTTTCGACAAAAGATTTAATTGAATAATGTAAACTATTCGTACCTTTATGAATCTCTACGTTGGATGAACGTTTTTTTTCATAAAGTTACGAATCGTTTACATTATTCAATTAAATCTTTTGTTCATTTATGTATGGAAAGAACGAGAAGCCGAAAAATAAAGAACATGGCTGATCGTTTGCAAATAATATGTATACAAGCAGCTGAGTTTGAGCGGATGGTGTGTTCATGGTGGGTTAGGGCTGTGTTCTGCAGACATATTTTTCTTTTTAGTTACCCCGTGTAACATTAGCCGTGTTTTTTTGAGCTTTGATCTCAGCAAAGCAAAGTAAAATAGGATTTCAGCACGCAATTACAAAAACTATTGCGAGTCTCGAAGTGTCAAGTCTAGCGCAGTTGTTGTAATTAGCGTGCTAAAAATCCTATTTTACTTTGCTTTGCTGAAATCAAAGCTCAAAAAAACACGGCTATTGTATTAAAAACAGTTCAACAATTTTATTTTAATGGTTTACTTAAATTTTTTAACTGTTGGTGTTAAATAAAACTGGCGTTATAAATTTGGCATCTTAGGCCCCAGTTATAGCCATATGTAAAACGAAACCGTAAAAATTTTCTTTTGCTTTTTTTCATTTATGTATGGAATGAACGAGAAGCCGAAGAATAAAGAACATGGCTGATCGTTTGTGAATAATATACAAGCAGCTGAGTTTGAGCGGATGGTGTGTTCATGGTGGGTTAGGGCTGTGTTCTGCAGACATATTTTTCTTTTTAGTTACCCCGTGTAACATTGTATTAAAAACAGTTCAACAATTTTATATTAATGGTTTACTTAAATTTTTTAACTGTTGGTATTAAATAAAACTGGCGTTATAAATTTGGTATCTTAGGCCCCATTTATAGCCATACGTAAAACGAAACCGTAAAAATTTTCTTTTGCTTTTTTTCACCACTTAGACTTGATTGTTGAACTCAATCTTGGTCTTAAATTGTTGCTAATGAATTATAAAGTTAGTTTATTAAAAAGAACTACTACTAAATTATACCATGAACCTAATGTCAAAATGAGAGTATCAAAAATACGAAAGTATGTAATTTAGATTATCGAATTTTTGGAATTGAACTGTAATCTTCCTGTGGAAAACAATATAATGCACAAAATATCTAAACTATATATAGTTATGGAATATATATAAAGAAAAATAACTAATCAAGAAGTAAGGGAAAGCCGTTTTGATAATGAAGCTAGCTTTCAAAGAAAATTCGTATATCTTATTGAACTACTTTGAATTTAAAAGGAAATATCCTTGATCCCTTAAAAACATTTATCTCAGAAGTTTATGAAAAGATTATATAATGTACTCGATTTTTGATAGTAAAACAACAAACACATTCAATAAATGTAAATTATTTCCTTTAAAATATACAACAGATATTACAATTTGCTGTGTTTTTTCCAAGACATATAATAACACGAATTTCTGCTAAATATTTACAGCTACTTATTATATTTATGTCAAAGGCCCCAGTTATAGTTTATTAATACAGTTAGTGCTCCCGCATTCATTTTGAATCATAGGCATTTTTGCCCAAATATGGAGGCGTATTTGCAAATTTGGAAAAACGTAAATTTATTAAAAACTGTATCAATATGATTGTAGCAGTAGTATATTAGTTTCGGGTTCTGGAAACAAAGTTTAGGTATCTATAAAAATAGCGTTATAAGAGAAAAGCGCGCTGTACACCATTATTGTGAGTGAACTCCTTCTGATGTTATACGACGCTTAAAAAACCACTCATTTGTTTATAAATAATTGCTTATTTCGCGGTAATGGAGATATTATTTTATAAATATCCTTTAGTTGGTGTCAATTTTAATAAATTTAGTGGAACATGAAATACCTAAATCGACAGGTTTTTTTTTTACCATTCCCATAAGATAGTGATTTGTTCTTAGCTTGTGATTAGTTGCTGCGAAATTGTGAATTTCATTTGCAATCCAAGCTTATTGGTTTCCGAATGTGCGGATCATATATTACCAACAGTGCAAATTATATTTTCGTTCAAAACCAAATTTACATAATTCGTAAAAAGGCATGTAAAATGTTTTTTTATGAAATGTAAACAGTACCTAACGCAATTCTCCATACCAGGTATCATTTCCTAGTTGTGTTGAACTGACTCATAACTTCATGCGACACATCACACATTTCCGCAATATGAAAGAAAGAGCACACCTGACTCAGAATACAACGCCAAAAGGTGCTCAAAGCGGAAAGAGCAAAACAAAAAACAACGTTGAATACAACACAAAAACACTACGCAAGTGTGCATGTTCAGCGACACAACAGAGCACACGTTAAGGCACTTGTTACAACCATCAGTAAAATGCGTACACGAAACAGTAAAAAAATGAAACATTTTATAGAAAATTGTTTATTGCTATCAGAAAAAAAATTGGAATTAAAAAAATTCAGGGATTTTAAACGTAAATTTACGGATATTTTTCAATAATTAATTAATATTTCGTTGGCTATTGACAATTTACGTTAAGCTATGAAAAGTATTAATAGTTCAACGAAACTGTTCGTTGGCATGGCAAATGTTTCCTTTTATAAATCATGCGTTGTTTAACGTTTTAAACGTAAATTTAGGGATCTTTTTCATTAATTAATTAATATTTCGTTGGCTATTGACAATCTACGTTAAGCTATGAAAAGTATTAATAGTTCAACGAAACTGTTCGTTGGCATGGCAAATGTTTCCTTTTATAAATCATGCGTTGTTTAACGTTTTTAACGTTAATTTACGGATATTGATCATTAATTAATTAATATTTCGTTTAGTAATGACATTTTACGTTAAGCTATGAAAAGCATTTTATAAATCACGCGTTGTTTAACGTTTTTAACGTAAATTTACTGATCTTGTTCATTAATTAATTAATATTTCGTTGGCTATTGACAATTTACGTTAAGCTATGAAAAGTATTAATAGTTCAACGAAACTGTTCGTTGGCATGGCAAATGTTTCCTTTTATAAATCATGCGTTGTTTAACGTTTTAAACGTAAATTTAGGGATCTTTTTCATTTATTAATTAATATTTCGTTGGCTATTGACAATTTACGTTAAGCTATGAAAAGTATTCATAGTTAAACGAAACTGTTCGTTGGCTCGGCAAACATTTTTTTATAAATCATTCGCTGTTTAACGTCTTAATCGTTAATCTACGGCTTTTGATTATAAATTAATAAACACTTCGTTGGGTTATAACATTTTGCATTAAGCTATGAAACATTTTCATCATTGAACGAAACTGTTTGTTGGCGTGACGAACGTTTTTTTATTAATAATGCGTTGATTAACGTTTCCTACATTAATCAACGACAGTATTTGTTATTTAATGAAATTTTTCTTTGGGCTAGTGAATGTTACATTGAGCTAAGACGGTTTTCATTATTTTACAAAATTATTCGTTGGTTCAAAGTTCATTAAATTACGAAAGCTTACGTTAAAATAATTTCATCAATTTGGCGTAGAGGAAATAAATTGATGAATCCACTTTCATTGAACCAACGAAAGATTCATGTAGCAACGAATACTTTTTATGAATTTTTTCGTTGAGTCAACGAATTTTTCATTGAATCAATGAAAAACAAGTTAACGTAAAGAATTTCGTAATATTACGAAGAATAATTTTTTCAGTGTATGGATTCTATTAAATTGCCTGTTGTAATACTTCAGCCATAGTAGGACTATTGGGATACATACGTCGCAGGGACCTTTAAAAATGTAGGTCTTAAAGTGCTATTACACGGCCATTTTTTCGAGTCATTTAAATGACACTGTGACGTCAGAAAAAATATGTCGCATTAGCGTGACATTCAAGCTACGATTCGTCTTGGTCATTTGCGAAAAAATAGCGATCACACGAAATGACCATCAACTTCGATTATGTCTTAAAATAAAATGACGGACATTGCACGTCATTTAGAATTTTCCGTTGGGATGCCATAAATGACGAGAGAAAAAAATGACGATAATGTATTCATAATTTGAATCCAAAACCCAGGATCTATAGGTAGACATATGAGTATCAATTGATAGTTTTTACCCCATTGTGAATGCTAATCAAAATATCATTGAGAATGGGTTCTTTTTTGAAGTTTGACGTTTCTAATTTGTATTTGGGTTTTGTATGTCATAAACCAAACCAAACTTATTTCATCATAATTCAGTTTTAAAAAAAAATCGACCGATGGCATTTCTAATTAAGGAAATAAATCTTATGATTTTATGTAAAAAGAAATTTTTACCGCCTGAATATTTGATTTGTGGTTGATAGAAAATTTGATGAATATCAATTTTTTTGACCACTGTAATACCAAGTTTATCGATAAAACTATTCACAATAGATCTTAAATCTAACACAATTCATCAATAATACCGAATCATTTATTTAACAGCCATAATAGGGCTGTAGGCGCAGTGGCTTAGTGGTTAGTGTGTTGGACTACTAAGCGAGGGGTCCAGGTTCGAATTCCGCAAAAACCCAAATTCCAACTCAGGGTTTTTTTCACTGCGCCACCTCTCGCAAACGTCTGACAAACATCCGCGAGTATAACTGTTTTGAAAGAGTTTCTCAATTAGCCGTTTGGAATCGGCATAACATTGTAGATCCCTTCCATTCGTTCCAAAAATTAAATCTCACACAAAACGAATGGTTGTGAGAAGCTAGGCCTAGGGTCCCTACGGACCTGTTGCGCCAAAAATTATTATTATTATTATTAATATATAAGTACTGTTACATAGATTACTTTTTAAAAAATGTCAATGTAAAATGTGTGAAAATTGATTAGCAAACGAAGTTATTCAGAAAAAAACAGACTTGAAAATAGTATCAATTGGTTTGTCTGACGCGTCTAATTTATACCGATCTGAGTAAAAGGTAAGTGGCGCCCTCATCGAACTTGTAAAAATAATTGGAGCTCAATCAAATTAAGCTAATTTAGTTTGACCAGCAATTCGTCATTTTATCTCAATCATATGAAGCAGGGTGTACAATTTCACTTTTGAGCACAGACGGTGCCTGCCATGTGTACCAGCTTAACACAAATTTTAAATGCCATACATAGTCATCGATCTTAAAATTATTTCTATGCCATTTTTGTTTATAAAACAAAATTTTCATTTTCAATTTCAGACACGACTATTAGAAGATGCTTCCCTATTATGTAACTCATGGTCTTCAAGACAAAATGTAAGTTAGTTAACACTTAAATATACACACTAGCAAATACATAAATAAGAACTACAATTTGGGTGATATACATATTTTATTAATAACTGTCACGACTACTAAATTTGTTTTTAGTCGAAAAAGTTTACGCTTCTACTATAGGGTCACACAAAACTCTTATTTATATTTTTCCATATAAAACAACAACTTAATACTTAATACAATTACATACTACTATTGGTGTCACTATTACTATTATCTTTATCATTCGTTAGATGGCGCTACAATCTGGAGTGAATCTGTACTTTAACCAACAAACATCTCCAGACGTTTCGAGTTGTAGCCAGCTGCCTTCAGTAACACATTCCAAATTGGTTGAAGTGCCTTTCGACTTGCGAGCGGCATCGAAGGTATGATCTATACCTTTTATGCATAAAGACTGTCCTTGATTGCAACCATAAAAACAATAAATAAAAAATTTGTGCGACTGTATCCAACAGTCCCGAAATATGTGTAAACACCGTGCGTGCGGTATGTGTGTGGCTTGATACACGTCATTGAGAAAAGAGGGAATTGTATAACCGTATTCTTGATATATTATGAAATAAAAATAAAATTTATTCGTTCTGTGCTAGTTTCGGTAGAATAGATACAATCGGATTGTGGTAGCTGAAGTAAGATATGTACATTCGAGACTGTAATCTATCTAGATTACGCTGGAAGACAGCATCGATGGTTGTTCCATATCGTGTTGTTGAGATTTTTTTCCGGTTGGAGTTCATTTGAAGATTAAATTTATCTTATTTCATTGGTCTTGCATTGCATATTGTAGAGGTGCTGGTCTACGACATTTTTGTTTGTTGTTGTCCAGCTGTGATTTCTGCGTGCCTGGTAATTCACGAAAGACTTGGCACCAAACTTCCTGGAGATGTCCGCCACAGAGAAGAAATGTGACCCCAGCTCATAAATGTATGCAATGATAAAAACGTATGCAATGATAAAATGTATGCAATGATAAAACACCGTGACGCATTTCAGATCCCGCAAGTTAAATGTGTGGAATTACTCCACCAGATTCCAACAACGAGCGCTTAGATGTTTACACATCAATAACAAGTAGGTTGAAGTTGATCCCGAATTACATGAAGATTTTATTGATAAGGTTAATTAGTTACCTTTACTTTGGACAAAGTAATTTCCTGACGGTTTATGTGGATCCCCGGCGGTTGGATTTCTAGAAGCAATATTGTTTATGTCGTGTTGACAGATTGGGTGTATTTTATTTAAAATTGTTAATGTACTGAGTAATTTGTGATCACAAGTACGTTACAAGATGTGCATTCTTTTTCCAATGCACTGTAAAATTTAAGCGAGCAAAATAGAATAGTAAAAATTGTAAATGATCAACAAGCCGCCATACACCAAGTTGTCAACAATGCAGCTGTCACACTAGACACCATACACTGATTCCACAGTCCGCAGCCATACGCAGCGTTACCGTTAAAGAATTTTGAAGAGTCGCAAGAAAAAAGAGCCACGGAGAAAAAAAGTAATAATAATAATTTTTGGCGCAACAGGTCCGTAGGGACCCTAGGCCTAGCTTCTCACAACCATTCGTTTTGTGTGAGATTTCATTTTTGGAACGAACGGAAGGGATCTACAATTTTATGCCGATTCCAAACGGCCAATTGAGAAGCTCTTTCAAGACAGTTATACTCCCGGATGTTTGTCAGACGTTCGCGAGAGGTGGCGCAGTGAAAAAAGCCTGAGTTGGAATTTGGGTTTTTGCGGGATTCGAACCTGGACCCCTCGCTTAGTAGTCCAACACACTAACCACTAAGCCACTGCGCCTACTCGCGTATTAAGTAACTCTTAATCTAAAATTAACATAAAAAATAAGACGATTTATTACTAAATCTAAAAAATTCAGTCGAATAAAATACTATTATAAAAAAAATAACATTAAACATAAAATCAATTGCATAGCATGCATTAATATGACGTATTTATTACGTTATTGTTAATGTACTTCTGAACTTATTGAAAAGATCTTGGCTCCCAATTTTCCAAATCTAAGTGTGTGATCAAATTTCATATAACTATAAAAGTAATATGCGAAATATAGACAGTATCGTCTTCTCTTCTCTTTAACGTAGGTAAGGCTAAGGTCTAATAGATTAATTGGTGGTGTAAATTTCTGTAAAAGCAATAACTACCTACATACCGATATCTAAAAAACGTATGCTGTAAAAAAATCATCTTAATAATAACCGCGTTTACATTCAAATTCCAAGTATAGTTTGTCATTACAAAATGCTTGCAACTTGCTAGTTGGGTATGTGGGGTGCGAAAAACCAAATAAAATTGTAAGATCTAAACGATTAGATGAAAGCGATGACGCCTCCATTTTCAAACAAACGTCAGCTGGTAATAAAATTATAGATCCCTGTCATCCGTCTCAAGACTTAATAATACATATACGGCCGTTTGTGTCTAAAAAGGTAAGAATCTCGATAAACTATTACACAAATCTGTTACTTTTTGCGCTGAAACCGAAACTGAAATCAGCTGTGATTAGATTCGTAAGAAGAAAAATCATTTTACCCAATTTTATCTGGCCAAATTATCTAGCACAATTCTGTGCTGAAATATCAACCTACAATCGTTCATCCACGTGCGTTCCTACCTATATCCAATTATTCCTCGTCCAATTCCACCAACATAATCTAATGCCAGGCCATATTAAGACATAATTCTCACACGCATCCTAAAACATTCCCTACAAGCAAAAAAAAAAAACTAAAGTGGAGTGCATTTCATGGTTTTTGTTATTTATTAAATATAATTTATATCTTATAATTGCATTTGCAAACGAAATTTGCTTGGCGCAAACATTTACACAACATGCGAACTGAATGCAGAAACAGAAATTAGTTTCACTTTTTGGTTTTGTTTACAATTCGTCCACGACCAAATGACATTTGACGCGAAAACATATTTACGATACTTACGTGAGCTGTACGCAGGATCCAAACGCACATTTTCGCGTTCAACTTACGCAGCAGTAAAGTAACGTCGCTTGAGTTCGTAAAATCTCAATAAATCACATTTTCCTGCGTAAGGGCATTTTGGAGGGTGCGTAGTAAAGATAAGCAGACTCTATGCTGGGTTTAAAAATAAGGCTGATAGATAATAATAGTTGGACAGTCGCAAATGTTTACAAACAATTAAGACTGAACGAACTCGAGCATCAGAAGAATGTTATGTGGCAGTTAAAACTTTGTCAACGGCTTTTGCTTGATATGGATAAATAAAATTGTGGTCTCACGTTCGGCATCTTTTCCAATGGCTGATACAAAATTAAGCAGTGATTGAGGCATTAAAGTGTTGGTAACCTTTGAGTTACAGCTTACAGCCAGTATTATCAGATTTTTTTTTTAAAGAAATTCCCATTTTGGGGGAAATGTATTTTCCCATGAACAACAAATAAAAACACCGAGAGAATTCTACAAACATACAAAAACCTTTGTCTTCCTTTCAAGTAAATTAGAGGTCCTGCATACGAATAGCAAAGACCGACTTTCACAGAAGAGACTCCTGAAGACAGAGCGAAACAAATTTTCATCAGAGACCAGAACTCTGTTAGGCATCTGCGTGCGTTTAATAATCACCTTTGGGCTATATTTCGTGATAACTTACAATATAATAACGGGCTACTAAGTACTGACATCTGGCAAATGTAGACATTCGTAGCCTGGCCGTACATTCGAGCTCCAGCTAAAAGATCACCCTCCCCCTAAATCCATCCCATCGAGAACCTTTGACATAAATCTGATGCGAAATATGTACTCTATAATTATGATACGAAACTCTGCCGCATAAAGTCAGTACATCTGAAATGAACTGCAAGCTGCAATGCAATTTTTAAAAGTACCATTAAATAGTTCCAAACAATCGGGAGGTATACAATATTAAATAAATATCTCTGTTGAGAAAAAAAACCACACCACAGAGTCTCTAAAAGTTCACCAGCTATCGTGCTTCCCCGTGTTATCAGCACAAATTCACACTGTATTGGCAAACAATGTTGTTGCTGTTTTTTTTTTTTTGTTCAATCTACAAAACAGCTTCTATTTGTAAGTATAAAAGCAAAGTCTTCCCATCTGTTGGTATCAGTTAATCAGACTAAGCCACTGAAATAGCATCTATACGAATTTGCAATGTCTTCGAAGCTTGTGATAGTTTGTTTTCTTGCGGTTGCGGTGTGCGGTGTTTTAGCACAACGTACATTGGAATATCGACCAGGAAGGGATGGAGGCAGGACGAGGACTCTTGAATATCAGCCAAATCGCGACCGTGCGCGCGTCATTAAACCTGTGTATCGCCCAAGGACGGACAACCAACCAAGACTATTACGTTTAAGACGCCAGTCCCCCGATCATCTAGATTCGTCAAACACTCGCACCAATGAATACCATCCGGATGCAGCTAACCAGCCACGACCATCTTATCCCGTGTACCGAACGGATAAGATCGATGAGGGACGTAGCTATCGCTTCAGGCGACAGTATACCGATAATTTGGATTCTTCCAACACCCGCACCAATGAGTACCACCCCGATGCACCAAACCAGCCGCGGCCATCTTACCCGGTTTATAAAACAGATAGCATTGATAAAGATCGGAGCTATTCTTTTTAGTTACGCAAATTCACCTCAGGTTTTAAAAATCTGATTAAGATTTAAGAAAATGTTTAAAAGAAAAAAAAAATAAAACTATGTAATAAATTATCATCTTGACTAATTCTTGATGTTTCCTTTTGCTGGAGAATTGGTACATTGTTTGAGAGGAAAATAAATAATTCATTTCAATTGATTTATTTAAAACGCGACATTACTGAGAGCTCTGTTGCTAAGGTTGGGGCTGGGTTCACTTCCCTTTCGCAACAGTAAAGGACTATTCATATGAGAGTGAGTGAACGAATTGATGAAATGCGAACAAACCACTTTTGATGCATTTATGAACAGAAAGATGTACATTTTACTATTCCAAGATGAGGATAATTAATTATCCCATCAAAACTTGTTAATAAACAGTTTAAATAACGAAATTTCGAATTGCAAACTTCTTACCGCTAACGAATACGCACTCTGGGCGCGAATTGTCAAAGTTTATTCACAATCCACATCTTTCAATTCGCTTTCCACAAACTAGCGAATAGAACCTTCGTTCGGACTTAACCTCAAACTTGAAATGTCATATAGAAATTAATGATGGCGACTGTCATTGGATTCACGGGAAACTGCGACCAAATCTTGTATCATGTGAATGGACTGTCAAAACTTGCGAAAATTCGTTCGTTCGTAGGTAGTTGGTCGCTCTCATGTGAATGATCCTTAAAGGACTATTCACATGAGTGCGAATTGCGAGTAGGCGAATTGCAAACAAATCCATTTAATTGCATTTACAAATTGAAAATTGCTATTAGTTGTATCGGAAAGCATTATATTTTATTAATCTTGCATCTATTCTAATTGATTTTAATAGTGAAATTTACAATTAAAACAATTTTCCCGCGAATTGAAAGTTCTTGCAGCGAACTGTCACACTTTATTTTAAAACAGTAGCAATCCACAAGCCCTTGAATGAAAATTTCGTTCGAATTTAACCTTTAAAGGATTATACTTCTCGTGTTTCACCTAACACATTCGATAAACGTAATAAAGTTGTCAACGTTTGTTAGGCCAATTTTCGGCGATAGTTCATTTTTCCTTATAGTTCGGAGAATTTGTCAGGGTTACTTCTAAGTAACCGCCGGCCGCAAGAAATTTCTTTCATCTGGAATTTAACGGACCGTGCTATTGACGTGTGCTACTAATCGATTTCAATTTTTCGTTCAACGATGGAAATTCCGAGGTTCTATAAAAATCTTCATTTCTATAGCAGCCTGGCTCATGATCTCATCACGAATAAATGTGAGATCCATTGTAACTTTGCGTTGGAAGTCATTTCGAAATATTTGGCCTCGTTTGCAAACAAAAGTTGACCATTTTTTTTAAACACAACCAAGTTTCTTGTTTATTATGTACCTTAAATTCATGTGCAGCTTTTTTATTTTGTTTAGAGCGATCCACCAGGATTTTGCCTTACAACAAGAAAAAGAGTGGCCCGAGGACGCTCTGTTGCGGTACACCTTCTGTTATTTGTTTAAACTCCGAATATTCGTTTTTAACGATGCGGTGAGATTATTTTCCACCACAAGGATATCAAACATATAATTTAAAAAAAAAATGTACACAAGGATCTAACTTGTAACTGATTGCTAATGACATTTACCCAAAATCAAATAGCAACCTGAAACCTTTCAAAATTATATTTTTAAACATTTCATCACTCATACCTTACAGGCATGGTCTTATACATTTAATTAATTTTTTATCCAGAAGATAATTTATACGAACGCAGATGTCACTGTCTGTCATAGGGCACATAAAATATTTCGATGGTGTTTGCGATAAAAGCTTCGCTTTCACGCTAATTTTACTGTGTCAGATGTCAGCTGACAAGTGAATCTCAATGGGAAGGGTTAGCACATGGACTGGTGCGGTAATCGTACGTCGCGTTGTTTTCGTTAATTTGTTTGAGAGAAATAATAGAGACTTTAAGTGTTCTTTTGAAAATCGCCATGGGCGCATATTTTAAAACTTGTAGAGGTTTAGTTTAAGACGCAATTTCTAAATTCAGCGTATACTGGTTTCGTTTCCTTATTTCAGACCATATAGTTTTGTTGAAGCTTAAAAACTTTGAAACTTACAATCTTCGGCACAGTCCGTTCAATTACATTTCCTGACTCGTATTTATTAAATTCTCACTCGGTAGGAGTAGCGAATATTGTCCAATCCATACTTACCCAAACGTGTCGGTACAACTAATAGTTGCTTTTGATGAAAAATTCTTAAACCATGAATGCACGCTACTCTTCCGATATGTGCTTTAAGCCTGCTCCTTGAAAAACGGACTAAAACAGAGAGCGAATATCTAATCTAACAGCTGACGCCAAATTACTTATTCAAAATTGGGTCTGTCTAGTTACCTATTTGGAATACTTATAACATTTGGATAAATTATTCGAACAACATTGGGTCATTCATGTATCTAGCTAAGTAGGCCTGATCCCTGATGACAGCTGGTTGACTCGATGTTAGCTTTTATTGGCTCTCTTTCGGTCAAATGAACAGTTTTTTTTTCAGTTGACGTTTATGTAGGGACAGTCTGGACTAGATTTAACCTGAACGCAAAAACTTGATTGGATGGGAACGTCACTTTTTTTTCAAGCGACAGCCAATTATGCCAACTGTCAACTTAGTACTCAGTCACGAAATTCTTGACTGGCTACCGATCCTTAACCGTCAACTGAAACAGCTGCTCATATGTCCGATTTTAGCGGATCAAAACCGATATACATACATCTAATCAGACATATGTATTTGACTAGATAAGCGAACGTCGCCATTCGTTACTGAGACCTAAGTTGACAGTTGGCATAGGTGGCTGGTGTAAGAAAAGTGACGTTATGTTACCAAGCAATTTTATCCAGACTAATTTAGTCGACTTAAGAAAACTAGAACCACCGAGCTGTATATAATTTTCTGTGCGAATCTGTTCTGACGTTTTCTATTACTTGTGTTGTTCTGTTCCAGTTCCAGCAAATCATTACACAAACATCCTTTGAATGCGACGAATTCGTTTGTAATTGTGATTGGGCTTAAACAGTTGGAAGTCGATCCACAGCTTTACCAGAAAACATTGTTCATTGACTAGTCTGACTAAAGTTGCATACTGCTTTTTGCAATTGAAAACACTTTGTGTGGAAAACTGATTGTCCAAAGTGCATTCACTGGCATTAGCCACTTCGCTGCAAGTCCCTTCCGATAAATTTGGAGTTCGATTGTCATAGCGTATGCGGTATGCCAACAAACACAAATCATATTGTAGCGCATGGCAATTATTTCTGTTTTTATTCGTTTTATCAAATTTCACAAAGACGAGCATATATATATGCATTTGAACGTATTTATTAGGCCTAGGAGGGTATAGTTCGTCTGGGTTTTTTTTATTTTTTTTATTTTTAATGCTTTAGTCTGTAATGCTGTAAGTGGCCACATATGGTTATCCACCCTAATCAAACTGCGAGTTGTGTTCCTTTTATGTCTGACCCACAAAAGAAGTGGTCTGTATAATAATCCATGTCGGGAAGTAGGGTAGGGTTGCACTTGTTCCAATCGCAGGAAATTAATGTTTATTTAGCCACAAATTACTTCCGGTCACGACATACTAGCTCAAGTAGCGAATTATAGTAAAAGTAAGCAGCCACTGCATGCATGTTCATTTACACATTTACCCACACCACATGAGTATGTCAAATGTATGTATTTCGACATTCGGCTTGACCAAAGCATAATTTGCGGCCCTGCAATGACATTTCATTATACCTGCATGTGTCGATATTAAAAAGAGGTACAACGGTACTCCACAGCTGAACAAAAGGCTAGTTTTTCTCAATCGGGAAAATAGCCAAATAATATGCACCTTATGTTGTTATTTTTGTTTGATTTTTTTATACATATACTTCAATTGAATCGAACAACAACTGTTGACAGGACACACAACGGGCAGAGTCTTGTTGAAGGGATTTCGTCCACTAAGGCACCAATGTAGCCATATGATACAGCATTTTGGGGGTAGGTACGTGTTTTGAGACTAGTGCGAAGAAAAACTTTTATCAACAAACCCCCACACACACGCACTTGCTGGTAATTGATGTGACACTGACACATCAAGTCGAAGATTTTTGTCAATTTGTGTCCCCAGTTCTAGAAAGAGAGGTGTGAGCGTGGGAGGTGACATTCAAGAAGCGAAAAATATCAAAAAAATCAAAGTTAAGCACTATAAAAAAATGTCTACAGATACATTTCTTTCACCCACATATTATGTCCGCCGGCAGATTGTTAGATGCCGCAGCAAGAGAAGCAAAGAGACAGAGAAAGAGAGAGAGAGAAAGTTGGCCTCATTAAAAATTGGCCAGACATCTCATAAATATTTCAAGGTCCTCCTTGCTGAAGCGCCCCTTATTTCTAGCTTGATGTATGACGAAAGCCATAGGTTTTTAGCACTCGTCGAGTGCTCTGCCATACATAGGTACATAATGTGGATATATTTTTTATTCATATTGATTGTTCACGTGACTGTAAAATAATGCAGCTTAAAAAAAAGCTGTATTTGGATTGAAGTTTATGGAACTTTATGCATTTACCGGGTATTCGACGATTACTTTTGACAGCAAATAAAAACCGTTTCTCCGTGTATCACTTTAACCTAGCAATTAATAAATTATTTACTTTCAATAATGGAACAGCAATATTATAAATAGAAGTTATGAGAGTAGGCCTAGACAAATGGAATGGGACCTGTGTCCACTTATGTCTATCTAATGAAATAAGTGTTCACGTCTGGTTACCTTTTTAATAATAAATCAATTGGTTTCTTTTTTTGGAACTCTAAAATCAATAGCTGAAAAATGTTTTTATGGAAGCATATCTAAGTCTAAGGTGATGTCTACGCCCTACAGAGAGTAAGGTAGGTAAGCAGGAGAGGCCTTTTCTAATACTTTACGAGCTGTACATATGGGAAACTTTCGCAATAGTGAACTGCAAAGTCAAATAAGACGTTCTATTTCAGGCTTATGTCAACATTAAGCAAATGTGTCTAAGTTGGAGCCCGTTTTGCAGTGATTTCTACAGCTTCTAGGAGAAGAAGCTCTCGTTCTTTGTATAGATTTGAATTGATTTTATCAGATGCGTAGCTATACCTTTTTGTATTCTGTTTTGTTTTTGTATGGTTATAATGAGCCTTAGAAATAATGCGGTGAAAGCCGACTTACTATTTTTATTAAATTGAAAGGCAATTTGTTTTAAGCTATTCATTTTGGGTAACATTCGTATATATAGTAGTTGGCGTAACTCACCCTTCCTAATTTGACATGAAATCCATAACATACTAAGTTGCTCTTCATCCTGCAATGTATTTAGCTTCTAGGTTTTTTTTGCTCTGATGGGGTATATTCCTTTTTTGTTGATGGTGGCTTAAATTTTATTGCTTAAACCGGCCGCGGTTGCAGACTTAAAGGGTGTTTTACAATTATTTTCATAAGCGCAGTGGCTTAGTGGTTAGTGTGTTGGACTACTAAGCGAGGGGTCCCAGGTTCGAATCTCGCAAAAACCCAAATTCCAACTCAGGATTCCCTTAGGATCGGGCAAACTTTACTGTGCTATATTTCATATTAGCCATCAGTTGATGCATGTTCTCGACTAAGTCATTACCACCTTAAATAAATACCTCAAACATCATAAACGTAATACATCAGAAGTCTTGAACTAAATTTTAAATATTGCTTTCCTGACTTTATTTTTAATGGGTGGACGGAAGTTTTGGCTTTATTCGTTGTCTTTTTAGCATAATTTTTGAACAAAGTTATGAGCCAATGATTCCACTTGTACATGAATCACTGCAATCAGTGACTTTTAGTCGATAAAACGGCCTCAACTGAGGCGACCAGATTATCTTCACACTAAATACGGCAAAATCCGCATTCAAAATAAATGAACCTTATTCTTGATTAAAAATTGAGGTTGGAAATAAGAACCAAGCGCAATATTGTTTTCACCGAACAAACGACGCACGTAAAATATGATTTCTGGCATAGGACCGCAAAGCCTGCCTCGGACGTAGTATAAGGCCCCAGTTATAGCTTTCATTGAAATGCATCATTGGAAATTTTGATTTACGATTTTAAGGCGATTAATCAAACAATATTGGCTTTAGTTGGAATCAAATTAAAGCTAATCAATTGTGGAATCATTTTACGAAAAAAATAACTTGATTCGGATTAAAACCTTTCTTTAAATCCACTTTTATTATTTCACTGATCATTGAACGATTTCATTTAATTTTTTTTTGGATTTTACAATGAAAAGGGGAAAAATATCCAAAATGGAGACCTAGTTCATGTAAAACGTCATCATAAATTTGTCGGGACTAGGAATCCGAACGCGTTGACTAGGCAACTTGAATTGTTTTTCTACTCTCGCGGTCAGCGTTACCTTTGTTTGATTTTGCCCTTTTTTATTTGGAAAATACCATAAATTCATAAAATTTTCAAAAATCGTTGTTTTTAAACAAGTACATTTGGAATGTACCACGTTTGCCTTTCACAACACCCGTATAGTGCTATGCGAACTAATATGGTTGTGAAATATCGTGCGAAAATTCTAAATTTGCTGAGTAGCTTTAAAAATGCCACATTTTTCTTTCACCGGCCCTTTTTTTGACTCTTCAGAATTCTGCAGCTCTGTTTATTTTAAATTTGACACTTCGAAATGTCAACTGACTATGCAGGCATGATTTACCTGACTAGATTTGTCAGCTTCCACAACATAAACGTCAACTGCAAAAATTATTCACGTGACCACTCTGGGCCAATAAAAACCGAAATACATAGTCAGTCAGCTGTCAGACTTACAAAACTAGGAATCTGAAAGTCCCCAATCTTTGTGAAAGTAAAATTAAAACTCATTTTCATTGAAAGCAAATTTGCAAGTTTACTTACAACGAAATGTTCTCTTCGAAAAAAAATTTGAATGGCTTGACTTATACTATCAAAACATTTATGAATGAAATTCGACATTATTCATATGTCAACCACGGGATAGTATGGAGCGGTGGATGAGTTGAGCCCAGTTTTCGATGAATCGGCCGCACATTTCGAGCTATACGGACGATATTTCTGGTTCATTATTGGCTCTGAGCTCCTCTTACGTCGCCGACTTGTTGGCATAGGCCAATGATTTAATGTAGCCCCTTAAAAAAAGTCTAGACGAGTTAAATTACAAGATCTCGGCAGCCAATAAACGGGTCCGTTTCTCGAGATAATATACGTTCATCGAACTGAGACTTCAATAACTCGATTGTTGCACTCGCGGTGTGGATTGTGGCACCGTCTTCTTGGAACCACATATCACTGATGCAATTACTCAAAGCAATAACGTTTTAACAATGGTCTGTAGCGAACACCGTTTACCTTAACGTGCCGGTCATTTTCATCGATGAAAAAAAAAAAATCCCCAATGACGCCACCGGCATGAAACCCGCACCAAACAGTGACCTTTTGCAGATGAAGTGCTGTTTCATGATGTGCATGAGGATTATCACCTGTCCAGTAACCTATATTTTGCTTATTGACGAAGCCGTTTAGCCAAAAATGCGCTTCATATAGTTGAAAATTGAAAATTTGCGTTAACGCTCTTAAAGTTGCGACCACAGACTCGGAATTTCGGTAGCAATTTTTAATTAATTGTAAACGTTGCTCCTTCGTGTATTTCACGATCTATTTCGACATTGACAGTTTGGTAATCGGTTCAAAACTTGAAGTTGTCAAGTCGCTAATTAAAGACCCTTTATATCTGACCATTTCAGATCACATTTTCATATTTAATTTGTCGGTGAAGTTTGTTTTATTAAAGTGACTAACAAAATAGAGTGCATTAGTCAATAAGCCCTGGAAATTTATAGTTCCGACGAATTTAGTTACATAAACTTGTCCAAATTGAGACGACAGAAAGTGCTAATTTGATTGTTGGCAAGAATCGTGAGGAGTTCGCATGCCTATTCGATACAGCGGAATTGTGAAGTCACTCATTTAGCAGTGACAAAAACCATCAGGACTATCATATTGATTTTCCGAGATTTCGGCTTGTATCGGACTGAAGATGTATCAAAAGTTCAAGTGAAACGCGTCTCGTCACAGATTCTTAGACGTCATTTCGGTGTGTATTTCTTTTCGATAGTTTTTGTTCTTTCGTAGGAAGGGTAACCTAAATGCTTGCCACACTTTGGTAAAAGTATAGACTGTAGACATTTCTTTCATGACGAACCCATTTTTTTATTACATAACCTTTCTCTAACTTTAGGAAGTAGGGTAAAACCTAAGTTGTTTCTTAGGTGCTTGAATGATTTGTAAGGAGTGGGAGAATAAGTGTCTATTTATGGCCCCGAAGGGTGAAATTCGTTATCGCTTTACCAGTATTTTTCTTATTTTTAATTAGTATAATTAGTAAGTATAGTACCTACTAAAGTTTTCGGAAAATCTCCCTCCAAATGCATTGAAAAAATTGTTGCTTCAACGATTGAGATGCAGTGTACAGCAACTCTTAATTGGCGCATTGAATGACCCCAATTGCAAATACCTTAAATACCTACCAACCTGCTACCTACTTCTGCAACGTAATCAATTACAAGCGCGGAGAAAAACAATCTTAAAAGTTGGTCATAAATTCCACCTAACGCTCGTTTATCTTAATTTATTATATAAAAACAATTTCCATTTGTAGGCATAGGTTCGTGACTTGCGTGAGCATTGTTCACAGAAGTCTATAAATTAAGGGACATCACCTGACCTTTCGCAATCCTAGAAATACTAACAAAATATTCGGTGTAGACAAAGAAAGAATGAAACAAAATATAAAAAAAAAACAACTCTAGTAAGCTTGCATGTCTCTCCTTCTGTTTTGATTAAAATTTATTTTCTTTTCTCTAGGGTGACATATTTGCCGGACTGAACGATGGAATTCTCAGCAGAGCAGAGGCATTAGCAGCTGTCGATATAGGAAAACATCAGACATCACACACACATGCCCATTCGCAAATGCCCTCACAGATAAAACATGATGTCATGTACCACCATAGCATGGGTGGGCCTCCGCAAAGACCATTACAGGTGATTTACTTGTTACTGTATGATAGAATAATTGTATTTTGCTTTTTTTTTCTGCTCCTTGTGTTCATGAAACCACTCATCCAATTTGTGACACACGAGTCGATAATTTGATCAGGAGTAGTTTTTGGTTGATAATTTTATTAGCTTCACGCACTTATACACACATACATCCGGTATTGCCTAATCAGAGACACGATTTCTGACGTATGCACATCCCCGCGACGAGTGTCACGTGCCATTACTCAAGGGGCATCGCCAGGCAGACAGAGGCAACCCTTCGGCCGCCGTGCGTCGTGAGCCCAAACGAAAAGGAAAAGAGAAAACCCCCTATTTCTATTTGAATATAACACAGGTACTTGAGCGTCAAGGGCTTTTGCATTGTCTTGAACTTCATGCAACGTGGATTAGATCAATTCGCGTCACACTTATGGCTCCCTTGAAACAAGTGGAGAGTTGAAAATCCAGCCAGTGGTTTTCGGCTCATTTGAGAAATTAACAGCAAGGCAATACACTTAGCTGCAAATTCAAATTGTTCTGAACGCCCCTGTTGGTCTTATCATCCATTAAACATTGAAAAATTAAAGTCGGTTGAGGGGAACAGCTTAGTGGCTGCAATAAAGGCGCTGCGCTACCCCTCATGAGAAACGTCAATGTAAAACGACGACACGACAGTAGAGAGGACTATTTTTTGAAGTGTGTTTTGAGCAATGGGAAATTGTTTAATTGTTTCCATTTGTACTAACAAGAAAACAACACTTAGGGCTGTTTTGGCACACAGAGGGTAGAGTGAAGGAAGCAAGGCTGCACAGGGCGCAAACAATAACGACTTATTTTCAATTAGGGAGCGTTCACCGACACGTGATGTATGGGATGGGTAACAAGTGCATAAGCACATGGGACTTTGGAATAACAATTCAGATTGGACTGGTTTTTTTGTTGTCTCGTCTTGATGTGTTTGCACAAAACTGCCCAAAATATGTCAAACGAATACGTTTTTGGGGAAACTCATTGTGTGTAGCTCTGTTTACATAGTGGCTCAACTTGGCCAGCGTATGCGTCTGTAGGTTTTATGTTGCCCTCTTGAAATAGCATAATCGCATGTAGGTGACATATTATTAATGGTAATTTTGTTTTTTAGAAATAAGCCGTATAATGTATCTGCATGATTGTTTTTCTTGTGTTTGTAAATAGTAGGTAAGTTTTGTTGTAAGCCATCATAGGCAAATCATACTGTTCCCATAGTGTTCCCAGACTTTGAAGATTGTTTTCCCAATTTTTACCAGCAAAAGTATTAGTTTTCCCCTGAGGGAAATTAGCACTGTCTTCATTTGAAAAATGTAGGTAAACGTTTTCATTAACAAGCTTAAAACAATCAGATAACCAGCCACATAGGTTCCACATTTCACTTTCATTCGAAATGAAATCGAAATCGATCGAAAATAGATTTTTGTGTTCTACATTTCACTGTAATCGATTTCAATTTAAAATTTTTCGGAATTGAACGAAGTGAAATTGTTGTGTTCCACAATTCGATTTTGCCGATTTCAAAGTGGTTTCAAATCCACCTGGCCATTCGATGTGAAATAGACATTTGCACAGGATATAGACGATATGCGACGACGAAGAATACGGGAATAAAGCAATTGTGGGGTATTCTGAGCAATTCTCAATACTGCCCAGGAGTGCACATTTATTAAGACGGTAGTTTGAAATTAACCAATATTTCATGACAAAATGAACAAAAATTTAACTGTCCTATTTTGCTTTAATAACAAACCAACATCTGCAACTTCCAAGGGATTTGATATAACTCTCAACCTTCGTCTTTTTATTTTTTCCTGTGCATATTAGGTATTTATATCTTTCTGTTCGCAATACCACAGCAATTAACACAGCACTCATTATAACGATTTCGATACAATTGGCTCCATTTCAGTACAATCTTACAACAGTTTTCAGTAGGTACAGGTAAAATGACATTTTCCATCCCTGTTCCTCTATCTGTTATAATAAAATAAATCTTTTAAAACCTGTGAACAACGAAATTGTTTACCAAACAGACAAATTTATCTAAACAATTCATTCCAAATGACAGTTGAATGACCTTACTTTAGCTCGATACACTTAGCCCAGCGTTTTTCCAATTTTTTTAATCCCTCCGAATAATAGGTTTTCTCAGATTTGGCGTTTCAATGATAACCTCTTCATTGGACCTAAATCTCTTACCGCCCAGGCATTTTTTTAGGTTTGGAAACAGGAAATAGTCGCAAGGGCCCAAATCTGAAGAATATACTGGATGGGGTGTAGCAGTTCATAGCGTAATTTTTTGAATCTTGTCATGCTGACTGCACACGTGCGTGCACCCGGGCAAGGTCTTGATGAAACAACACTTTTTTCTTTGCCAAATGCGGGCGTTTTTGCTTCAATTCAGTATCATATCATAGACGCCCGTGATCGTTCTACCCTTCTGCCTTCTCAAGGTAAGGTTGATACCGCGTGCATCCCAAAATTCTGTGGCCATAACCGTGTTGGCAGAAAGACCCACTTTAGCCTTCTTTGGTGCACTTTCGCCTGTAGAAACCCACTGTTTTGATTGTTTATTGATCTCTGGTGTGTTGTGGTGGATATATGTTTCTCGGGATTACGGCTAAACATCGTTAAAGAATCCTTTGAAATGTTCCTCGGTTGCGTTTATGGTCGATTATGAACAATCGCGGTACCTATTGAGCGGATAGCTTTCTCATGTCCACATATTCATATAAAACATGATGTACCCGCAAATTTGAGATGCCTGATGCCTCAGCAATTTCACGAATTTTAATTCTCCGATCGTGCAATATCATTCCATGGATCTTATCGACGATTTCCGGCGTAACGACCTCTTTGGGGCGTCCTGAACGTTCGGCGTCATTTGTGCTGGTACGGCCACAACGGAACTCAGTAAACCACTTTTTAACCATTGCAATTCATGGTGCAGATACCCCATAGTATTTATCTAGCCTTTCCTTGGTTTCGGCGATGGTTTTTTTACGTAAAAAATAATGCTTAATCAGCACACGAAATTCACTTTTTTCCATTTTTATTAAAATTGTAGTGGTTTATTGCTTTATATAGCTCTCAAACACAAAGTAAATGACGCCAGCTAATCAAAATAAGAGATGACCGTTGACGATAGTAAAATAAAAATTTACAATTAGATACTGAGTAAAAAAATTTAAAAAGTCACTGACTTATCAAACTGCCATCGTGTTATGCAATATTTTCCTTTTCTATTAGACATAAATTATGGCAACGAGTGAATGCATTCAGATGCACAAAACAGTCGATTCGATCGGTTCAGATGCGGGTGGAAACCATCTGCTTCTAGGTGATGTCACCCAGCCTGAGATGGTTGTTTCTTTCATGTTGAATATGGACATTACGCTTTGATTAAATTTTATACAATTTACGCTTCACGGAGATTGTTGATTTTGTTGTCCCCCTCAAATTTTGTTCAAATGCCGCCATTTTGATTACCTGTCAGTGGAATGACAACTAGAGTCTGTGTGACATGCAAAAAAATATAAAATAAATGCTGCCAACCGTGGGGGAATGTGAACGCGTTCGGGAACACCACATTTTTACATTACTAAACGCTATTAGTTAGTTATAAACTATAATATGTTGTTAAAAGCGGAATAGTTTAATTTCTTTGGTGAATAGAACTATCTAAAGGAGATGTTTTATATACCAGAAACATATCAGAACAAACATGGTTTACCTCTTTTCGATATCATTATACTAACTTCGAGTATTGTGGAATAACCATTTCATTTTTAGTAAAATCATAAAATTTGACATTTGACAAAAACGCACTAAAAAAAAGTCATGCACAACCAAGGAACTTTGACTGACTTAGACACATTGGTTGATAATATCAATAAAGAGAAGCGCGTACCTAACACTTTTTTCTGTTAATATTCTAAGAAAATTGAGGAAGCAGTGAGACCATCTACTTAGCAAATAATGCACTATTCCACATTCCCGCATATTCCACAATAGGTACCCGATGTTACTCTAACATCGATTTCAATTCCAGAATTTTCTAAAACCACTCAAAATGTGTTTATTTTCGTACAACCATTGTGCACTAATCATTTTTATAAACATTTTAAGCAAATGCACACTTATTCCTCAAAAAATAACCATCCACGTGAAAAGAATAATTTCAAATTTAAGGGATAAAATTCTATGAACGTTACCAGCAAGTTTGCCATAGCGGAAGTGGCACATATTAGGTGCGGGTGTGTAAGTGAGCTGGAAAAGACTATAGCGCACCTAAAACTGAAAATAAAGATTGTAGGCAAGGAACAAAAAATCGGCCAAGTTTGTCAGAAAGAAGATCATAAGGGAACAGTCATTGTGCCAAAAAAGAAAAAATGGTAGTTGAGTGCCCTAACAATTCGACCCTATACAGTTTCGCAAATATTGACAGGCACATAAGGTGTGCTATACATAATTTTCAATTAGCATAACCCATTACCTACAATGAATACGAATTATAATCACATGTCAGCAATCTAGTACCACTTTGTCCAGGGGATGATTTGAATTTGACATGCCGAACACTCGGAACAAGTGATCCCGATACACCCGTTATCATGTGTATTAAAAAAAATCACTTTACTTCCAAACTACATTCTAATGGACATATGTTGTTAAACTTCACTTTTACCAGGATTTTCCGTCCAAAAAACATTACAGATATTATACCCCTAAGTGCAGTTTCATGTGTTCCACATTAATGAATATTATTCGAAAGTAATCTGTTAAAAATATACTGTATCTCTTCCCCATTTATCGGAGTAGCATGTGTTGCGTCCGCACCCTTCCGTTTGTCTTCTGCATTCACTCAAAGCCGAAACAATCCCTCGTGGCGGAAAATTTAAAACAATACAACAAGCATCGACAACCTTAAGTACATACAGATCTACCTACTCTATCAACACTGTTTCAAATCTATAACCCTAGATGTTATCGTGCATTAAAAGTGAAAATCCAAAGGGAAAGTGCGCACATTACTAACGCAAAAAAGAACAGCAAATTGATCGTATTAATAAATATAACTGGTTCATCCCGCCCATATAATCAACTTAAAGATTAGAACGATTTTCCATATCGAAACTACACTCGCCTTCGCTGCTTGCCATTTTATGGCAATGAATACGATTAACTATCTCCCACGGGGTTAGCGCATAGCATCGAGTATTGCATATCAAAGGCGACCCTTATTGAAAATCTCTCAATATGGTCTGGATTCAACCACTGGACTGGTGTTTGCAGATTGTGCACCCCCTCAACAAAAATAAATTATAATACGCTATTCTTAACATGCGTACAGGTTATAACCCTGCGTAATATGCGTTGAATAGAAAGCAGGGATGAAACAGGACAGACACAACAGACCAGTCTTGAAATTCAGATTTCTTTCCCATTACAGCGATACGCATACGAAACGAGTACGGTGGAAGCTATAGTCGCTTCCCCTTACATGGGTATTGATATGGTTCCCAAATGACAGAGGCGGATCCATATGGGCTAGGATGAGTGCTTTTTGTGTAGAAGTCATGTACCGCATTAACAACATGTTAACCCCGGAAAAACTCAAGGTTGAAAAACTAATACAAGATTGCTAACCAACAGCAGGGTGATAAAATGAGGAGATGCCGAGTCGATTACGTGGGCAACCCCAGTGGCAATTTGTTGTGTTTTTATTTTTATTATATGGGTACATTTCTACCCTTCATCTTTTGTGCGCGCTTTTCGCAAATACATACGAGTACTAGCAGCATCACACACACCCCTTTTGGGATACGAGTAAGTATTTCAATTTTGTTGTTTATGTTTCATAATAGAACAACAGATGGTTTATGCAATCACAATGATACACGATATTTATCCACAAAGGATATTTAGATACTCCTGCTCCATTTAGACTGCGGATTTGTTGATTTTGCCGTTGGATATAGGCGTACGATGAGGTTACACTCGGTAGTGCATTTTGTACGGATTTAGTGGAGCTATACTGGTAACTGCTTTGGAATTGAAATTTCAACATTCAGTTGTCTTTTAGCGCAGTTCATGGCTTGGTGAATATTACCATAGACAAATTAATATAGAGACGCACCACTTCATACAACGAACATTTTTACGTAGATATTGCTAACTGAGGCTTTACTCATGCTTTTGATTTTTACCTACTTATTTATCTACTTATATCTAATTATTTAATTTATTTTGTATATTTTTTACTTTTTCTTTATTTACATTTCGACTATTTATTAAAAGCGTTGTTTATAAAATAGGCTCCAGTGGAATCCACACAATAGAGGAGAGATGTCGGACTGGATGCAATCATTTTATCCTGGGCTTACCCAGGGAATGCCAATATTTTGGCACGAATTCCATGACTTGTCTCGGTATTTATTTTATTTTGTTAATTATTTAATTGTTTTTTTTTCATCTACTTATTTATTTTTAAATAGGTACGTTTTGTTTTATTAAGCTTTCTTTTTTTTTGAGGATATACTTCAAAAATTCATAAATTACCATATTCCAATGGGAATATAGTTAATTAAAGAAATAAATAAATAGTTGGAGCGACTCTAGTTCTAGCTTCTCATAACCATTTTGTGTGAGTTTTTAATTTGGGAAACGAATGGGAGGGATCTACAATTTTTGCCAAGTCAAAACGGAAAATTGGGAATAAAAAACCTAAAGATGAAATTTGCGATTTTTTCCCGATCGTACCTGAAACCTCTCGCTTAGCCCCCCTAACCTCTAAGCCACTGCGGCTAATAAATAATTCATTCAATAATGGCATGCACTATGCTGAGGTTCCATTTACTGGTCATATGCGCTATTATTTGATTATTATGAGTCCAAATATCCTGCAACCCTTTAATCTAACTTATCTCTGCAGACCTAGATTAAACCGGGCTTACCTTTTTTCTGCAACTACTTAGGTAGGAAAAGATAAAATTGAAAATATAATGCTTTGTAGGCTTTTCACACCAAGCCCAAAACCGTGTTTTCCTCGAATACTCGTCGTTTTCGTTTGACGTTTCAATCAGCTATGGGACACTAGTCGTTAAACTTCGGTGCAAACTATTTTGGTTACAAATTTCGATCGCATAAATTAACAAACAAAATGAATTTAGTGCATTTAAAAACAATATTAGCCCATCAATTAATTGTGGAAAATGATTTTAAATTGTGAGTTGTGACATTTGTTCGGTCAGCCATTTTGCTGAATATTGCAAAAGGTGTATTTGTTTCAACAACCCAACGATTGGAAGTCGTTTTCGTAGATAGTGTTTTCGTGGAAAACGAGTTTAAACGACTCGTTTAAAACTGAAATATGTAGGTATGGGAAAACTCGGTTTTCGGCTCGGTGTGAAAAACCTATAACCCATACAATCCGTCGCTTATTTGGGTGGAAATATTGAGAGAATTAGAGAAACACTGCCCTCGGCTGTCACCATATGCGACGGATTCTATATGAGTGTTCGATCCACTACATACGTCAATATTTACGGATCCGTCGTCACTACAGTAATTAATAACAACGATACCAAACGTATGCCAAGAGTTAAAATAAATTTATGTTCATGAATTCCCCCCACCAAAGAACACTAAATAACCAACCTAATGGTAACCGAAAACTGTATAAAATAAAACGCAGGCCGAAAGCAAAAGCGAGAAATTTTCTGCAGGCACGATTGTTTTACGATAATTTGCGCAAACCAAAAGAGCGTCATAGCAGCGGCGTGACCGTTATGCGACTTAAGTTACAATTTGGTACTTTTTTGAGAACCTACCACAATTTTTTCCTATTTGGGTCCTTTTTGAGTTTACAAAAAAAAAGCATTACTTGCCAAAATTTTCAAATGCTGTTTTTTTTTTTTTTTTCAAATAAAAACATTTAAAAAGGAAAGAATTTGCTCTTTTACAACTTTATTATATTATTTAGTAAGCCGAGGGTTGTTAAATATAGTTCAAAACTTCTAAATTTGCAGAATAACTTCGGAAGTGACCTTTCTTATTAGCCATTTTTCTTGCAACTTTTCAGAGTTCTGCGGCAGTCACCAGTCACCCTCCCACAGTCACTGCTGACATACTTCCCATTGTTTCTTTAAACATCTCAAAAAATGGCTACTCAGATAAATATTTAGAAAGGCCACCGCAACAGTTTCACCACAGTGACCATTCACAAACTTCTCGAAAACTACTCGAAAACTTCATCGACAACAGAATTTTTCCAAAACCTACATATTTCTACATACATATAAGATTACACGTGCCATTTTCGTTGCAAATTTTGACGTCTGACGTCACAAAAATTTCGTTTTTTCTTTTGCCACTCCCACTGGTGTGTCTCTCGTGACTCGTGAGAATAGGTACGCTGCGACAGCCACAGGAAGCTAACGGTCTATTTCACATAGTTTTTTATCGACTGAACGAAAAACGCTATTGCTACTCTCCTCATCGACATCGATACAGTATACATTTAGTTTTCTGTTTGTATTAGGTTCATTAGCGTACGCGGTTTATGTCGATCCCACAAAATCTTTACACAATGACGTCATCAAAAATAACAGAAAAAGAGAAAAATTACCAAAATAACGAGTAACGAGTAGTTTCTCTCCTGACGGGAACAGCTCAGCCGGCATGTACTGATAAATATGTCAAATGCACAAATTTGACAAGGGACAAATTTCAAAATCCGCCTTACAAATCAATTGCACAGAAAAATAAAAACTTTGAAAATAAGCAAAGTTCCGTCGTTGTGGAATGTTCTCCTATAGAACGTTTTATATGTTGCAAAAAGTTAAGTTGTATTTTATTTATTTGTGATACAGATTAGACGTCAAAAATTAAAGTGGCTCGAAGTCGAAATCTATCCACGTATACTCTGGCGTATATTTTCAGAGTTCTCTAAGAGAGTTTCGCAAAATTTTTTGAGTTTGACAGATTTGCAGTGTTTGGCTGGGTAAAGTACGGGTATTGCCTTTACTAGATTTGCTAGCAAGAAACATAACCCTACTGTGAATTGTAACCCAAAATGAATTTCATCTCATGTACCTATGTATATGTACCTACATTTGTATATGCCACTGTCTCCAAGAGGTCGAACAATGGACAAAAAGCGCCGCGTAACCACGTTATCGTCTTTGGAACTTCCGACAGCCTCTCAAAGAAACAAAACAAGCCATGATCTTCCATTTGGAAACATAAACATCTATTCAGAGTTTGTTGTAGATCTAAAGTAAACTGAATCTCGGGGTATCACCCCTTGCAAAGGGAATTCCTTTCAATTGCAGTGTAGAGTGTACCACCCTCACAGATGTGCATCAATAACCATTTAGGCGCAACAAAAGATTCTCCAATCCTAATTATCAACAGAAGAACAAATGTTGTGACGTCCGTATCGAATAATGTCCTTCCAAAGAAATAACAATCAATTATAATTCTGTTCATGGGAAGAATAAAGCCACACCACTTGTCGCTGTCCACCAAATGCGTGCGGTATACGCATATCATGCAACGTTTGCCCTTTACAAACCTCTTATATTATTATTATCAGTGCCATGTCGCGCTCAATCGTTCCCACACAAGTGCAAAGAAAAAAAATAAAACCGATGCGGTGGCAAAAGCAATTATTTCACATAATAACACATCACAAAACCTTGACACAAACTTGAAACAAAAAAGAGCCACTTGTCTTAAATAATGTTGTTGTGTTTCTATGCGGCCCAAAAAGGATACGCGCACACACATCCCAGGAAACAGTACGAAGAATTCAAACGTATCCGTAGGGCGAAACCAGTAACTTGGGGTATATTGGGATAAAAGCAAAGATCTTAAGCAAACATAAAATTAATTTCAAGTGCTCTAATCATACTCTGACGATATTTACCTAATTGAATGTAACAGTAATGGAAGTCAAACAAGAGAATTGAAAGTACTGTATATGTATAGAATAGGAAGCTTGTTTGCTGTACTGAACTCTGGAGTCTGGAGGCTGGAGCACTGCCGAGAGAGAGGGAGAGAGTGCTGGGTGCTGGCGATGGCGAACGTTTTCAATATGTTTATTAGGGTTGCTTAAAATCGAGCCAGCCCTGCCGCAGTGTCTAGATAATTTTGCGGCTTTTTGATCAGATGAAATAATGGAAGAGGAAAAGTTCGAATGGAAAATATTTGCATTGGCAGGGTTGGCTTAGCTGCCTAAAGCACCTTTAGAAATCTGGTCACCTCGTTCGTGTTTTTTATTTATTTTTTTTTTGGTTTTCCAGTTGATGTTGTTGTTTTTATGCCCTAGAACTATAGTATGTATACGAGTAGCTCGGTAGTTTATTTGAACTATGCAGCCCTCTGCAATCCAGAGGTAGCTATACCTACTGTCAATGTTTGTACACCAAATTAAATCGAGATGTAACTTAATTTAGTTGGTAAACACACTCCCTCTGCCTGGTTTTACATATAGTACTCGTACACAGTGTCAAATAAAGTGCAATTGGAAGCCCGAAGCATTGATTTGGTCATAAAGCCTATATACATACAACATACATACATTTACATTTTCTATGATAATTTAATTTGTATTGATGGAGGCTTGAAATTCGTAGATGCACCATACAATGGACGGACTGGATATGCTGGATCCAACGGGTTCAATGACAACTCTAACGCCAATGTCTGAAACGCCAATTACACCCACGCATCATCAAATTCATGGGTCCTACCATGGAATGAACCATATGGGGCATCACCATGCAGGACCTTTAGGTGGACACACACCGGGTAGGAATTATGGTAAACGAGATTCACGGACAGTCAAGCTGTATTACATGTATACTATGTGTTCTCTATTTTCATTCGTGACATTACATTTTAACAGGACATCACGGGCATCCGAGTGCGCATCATCCTGCAATGGCGGCAGCGGTGGCTGCTGCCGGCCTGCATCCTGACACCGACACAGATCCCAGAGAACTGGAAGCTTTTGCGGAACGTTTTAAACAAAGGCGGATAAAATTGGGTATCGTATAAATTGTTGTTAATTTTTCTTTCTTTTTTTCCTCTCGCATTGTTATTTCGCCTTTTGTTTTATATAATAATATAGAGTGCGCCTGAAACGAAATTTAGAATGCCCATTGTTTCCTTTTACTAGCAGTTTTACCTACGATGGATGTGATTCATAATTTCGCAATGCTTGGAATGGAGTAGTTTTGTTATTTTAATTGGCATGGGTTGCTTTAAGGTGTATCCTGTATAGGCGTGGATAATCAGCCAGTGAGAAGGTTTTTTTTTTCTTCAAATTTGAATTTTTACTGGGAAGAGATTTTTTTGACGGCAGCCAAAATGCAGTCACTGGTGATAGTGTTGTTCATGTTACTGGAGAGACAGGGTTATGATTTGTAAAATCTATATTTAACCAAATTTCTCACACCGAAGTTCACTTTGCGGTTATATCAATTTTACACAATAGTTCAATCTTCTTTTAACTTAAGTTTTCGTTTTTAAACAATTTTTCTTATATATTATCTGTACAAAGGATACACGCTCAAGTAAAGCTAAAGCTCTTCTAGTGCTAGTGATCGGTATGCGAAAAACATGTCAAAAAAAATGCTTAGAAAAACGTACCACCAAAGAGAAGATCGAATGCACCACCAGTGTTACCAGCATTTTAAAACACAAGACGCTAAATCATAAATAAAAAAGTGCTAAACTAAAAAGAAAAAAAAATTCATAACTCTTTCTACAAATTGTTCTTAATTCGATGGAAGGAAATACCTAGTTTAAAACAAATAAAAAATCACGTTCGAAACAAAGAATCCACATAACAGTCGTGCATTTTGCATAAAATATCGGTCCGATTCGGCTTTTGATGGAAGGCAACCAGGCTCTGGATATAGGCAAACCATTTCAGTTTCATTTAAATTCCTTCAGAGCCGCATCTTTGAACTCTAATTCAAAATGCACAAAATGTACATAAGACGTTATTCTAGGCATTAAATAAGTAGGGATATTGATAAAGGGTAAAATGCAATACTTCGATATAGAGTACCCAAGTTCTAGAACTTTGTATTTAAAATGTATATGTGAAATCGAAGAATAACTATACTTTTCAGGACCGTCCCTTGGCAGATTTTGTTTGTTTGACAGGCAAAGTAAAATTCCAAGAAATTAGTCGAGAGAGTAACAAGTTTGAATCGATTCAAAAAATTGCTATTTAGAACAACAACATAAATATGCTAAATTTTCACTATGTACTTCTTCTTGAAAATACTTATTCTTTTTTCGACTGCCATCAACTGAGCTATAATGGAATTCAGACAGTCTTATGCGGTATTCGATTGGGCTTCTTCAGATTCGCTCTCCGATTTCAGATTTAGTGTGTCTACTAACTTAAAAAACGTAATTTTCTCTTTTTTTGTTTTGTTATTAATTTGTGCTATTCGAATGGGTGTAGATTTTCCTTTTCAATGCGTTTTCCATTCATTGGCTAACTTTTATATTAAGACATTCGAGATTTGCGTCCGGATAAGATCCGTTATAAACATTTATACATACATGTAAATAATTTACAAGACAGATGTAAAAAAAATATCCCGAAAATGTAAACAAACTCCTCCAGTTGTCAAACTCAAACGCAGTTAGATGGGTAAATCTGAAGGAAATCTGAGAAAAAATCCAGATCCGCAAACGTATCTGATATCTGAAAAACACAGCTCTTTCGAAAATAAAAATGTCCTAGAGCAAAATGCTCCTATAGCGCCCAATCGAGTACCACACCAAACAGTATGTGCATTCTTGAAACATTGCACTTTCCTGCAAATCATTTATATTCTTCAATACTTTGATGTAGATACCAACCCTAAGTTAATGGCATTGACATAAGTCCAAAGTGGATTTATGTCCCGTTTTTAGACATTTATGTCTCATGGACTTATGTCCATTTTATTTATATTGGCTTAACGGAGAACATATTTTAGGGGACTTTTGCAGGCTCTACGGAAATATATTGCAAAAATTATTAATAAGTTGACAGCAATTTCAATACAAAGAAAAATAAGAAATTTACGAATTTTGAAAAATTTTGGAAAATGCAAAAAATAAACACATTGTACAAAATAATAAAGAAATAAATTAAGCCATTAAATAATGCTTAGTGTTCATATCTCTGTATTGTAAATTGTTCGGCAACAAGCTTATGTAATTTAAAATCGAAATAAATATCTATCTATCTATCTAAGATCTCAATTTTTTTTTCTAATTTCGTAGCACATCTTATAAAACGAAATCGTTTTTGAGTTAAGTTAGCGCAGTGGCTTAGTGGTTAGTGTGTTGGACTACTAAGCGAGGGGTTCAGGTTCGAATTACGCAAAAACCCAAATTCCAACTCAAGGCCTTTTTCACTGCGCCACCTCTCGGAACGTCTGACAAACATCCGAGAGTATAACTGTCTTGAAAGAGCTTCTCAATTAGCCGTTTGGAATCAGCATAAAATTGTAGATCCCTTCCATTCGTTCCAAAAATGAAACCTCACACAAAACGAATGGACCTGTTGCGCCAAAAAATTATAAATTATTAGTTAAGCAAACTAATAATGACTAATAAGAATCATTATATTATTTAAATGCTTTACAATCGATCAAAGCGTTAAAATTATTAAAAGTTATTACAAAGTGGTGATTCAAACTTAGCAACTTTTCGCACATTACGCGATGATTATGTTTGTCATTTTCGAACAAGACGGGGCAACACTCGACTAATTATGGCTTTATTCCGTGAAAAATTCCCTGGTCGCGTAATTTCACATTTTAACGAATTTGGCCACCAAGATCATGCGATTTGACACCGTTAGATTTTTGTCTGTGGGGCTACGCCAAAGGCCAAATTCCCGAACTCTAGACGCATTAAAAACCAAAACTACTCAAGTTTTGGCCGAGATGCCGCCCGAAAAGTGCGAAAAAATGATTCAGAATTACTTTAAAAGAATCGCATGCTGCAAATCTTCCCGAGGAGGCCATTGGAATGATATTGTTTTTCACTCTTCATGTCAAAGTCCAAACTTTATAACGAAATAAAATTCATCAAAAATGTATCGCTGTGTGTCTTTTATTTAGTTTTACTTTCGAAACTGAAAAATTAAGGACCCTTTATGTACCTAGTATACTTATTAAAAAAAAGTTTTGTGTGTACCAAATTTGGTTAGCATTTTTGTAATCGCTAGCTCTTTGATCAACATAATATTATTTATTGTGCTCAAAGTTAAGTTTGTTTCTTAATTTCGTTTTTATTAAACTTAAGTCGTATAATTTTCTCTAAATTTAGGGTCATAATATTTTGACGTCCAGCATAAGAAATGTTGACCGAGGCTGGTCCAATAGTTAGTTCCTCTGGTTGCTTAATAGCAGCAACAGAGGTTGATGGCGGGTTTCAGATTCATCTGTCTTTCGACAACTTCGGAAGTAAAGTCACCCAATCCGGAGCCCAATACGGCACTGGAACCTGAGAGCTTAGGAATAAATCCTATGATCGCTTGATGTTCGAAAAGATTATCTACTCGTATCTTTAAAAAAATCAGTTGAGCGACTTCAGAAATGTTGGTATTATTTGTATAGAAGTATCTATTGGCAGAATTTAAAATAAAGCTGTGTTCCTAGGCGAATAAAATAAATTATTATAGAGGTTTCCTATATAATACACCTTAACGAACCTGTCTCACTGGAATGGTTAAGTATGCATTGCATACGTATGCATAATAGTAATTGGTTAACTTGTGACAAGAAGTATGCTTTATTTGTGCGCATATTTTTAGCAACCGCTTACAAAAACACTATAATTTGTACGCAAGGCTATATCAATTGAAAGTCAATAACTATGTGTTCCTTATTGTATTTTTCAAAGGTGTCACCCAAGCGGATGTGGGAAAAGCGTTAGCGAATTTAAAACTACCTGGAGTTGGAGCCCTCTCACAAAGTACAATATGTCGCTTCGAGAGTCTTACTCTGTCTCACAACAACATGATAGCATTAAAACCAATCCTGCAGGCATGGCTGGAAGAAGCGGAGGCGCAAGCGAAAAACAAACGAAGAGATCCAGATGCGCCGAGTGTTCTACCTGCAGGCGAGAAAAAAAGGTAGAAAATGTTTCAATTCTATTAGGGCAGAGAATTTGAATTGAATTGAGGTTTCGATTTTGAAAGAAAAATTCTGTTCCCAAATATTGAATATCGCAGCTGTACCGTTATCTATATCGAGTCTTTTTTCAAGAAAAAGGACTTCCATTGCTGCACCTGAAAAACGTTCCCTTGAAGCATATTTTGCCGTCCAACCAAGGCCGTCTGGCGAGAAGATAGCTGCCATCGCTGAAAAGTTGGATCTGAAGAAGAATGTGGTACGAGTCTGGTTCTGCAATCAAAGGCAAAAACAAAAACGTATGAAATTCGCTGCACAACACTGACAATCAAATAATACAGCCACACAATTAGGTATAGTTAGTAGTGTTACGGCATCAATGACCGGTCCTGGGCCCGCTGGAGTCACTGGTTTTGGTTACTGATAGTAGCTTACATCCACCCACACATCCCCACACAGCAGCGTATCGAACATCATCGATCTAATGGACACGATCATCACATCAACGACCCTGACAGCGGCATACTGATCCCAAAGACAAAGTGTAAAAGTGGACAAATAACTGACAAGAACTGCCCGCCCTCCCCCTATTCTCCATCGACAGACCAAAGTTTCGTGTTATATACATTCTTTTTTTTTTTGTTATATGTTTTTTTGTTTTTATTTTCTTTTTAAATAATTTTGTTAAATATTGTATAGTGCAGTTAAGCCAGTAATTGAATTAAATTTGCGTTCCTAATGAAATATCACCAGAAATTGTACTTTCGGAAAGAAAAACAAAGAAGAAGAAAAAAATACAGCAAAGTGTTATTAAATTTTTCTGTTAAATTGTGACAAAAAAAGAGAAAGAAACAAGAAGAACAGACAAACCGAAGTATTTCCTAGTGTAAAGTTAAAAGACAGTAAAGTTAATTCAGAACTCAAACAGACTCAAGAAATACTAAGCTATAGAAAGTCTTAGCACAGAAGGTTACAACTGCTTACCTACAAACTGAATGAGAGTTTAGTGTTATTTTTTATTTATGATTAGAATTATTTAAAATAATAAACGAATGTGCAATAGGCAATAAACTATAATGAATAATAAAATTCGTTCATTTTTATTGATTATTTGGTATGTGCTAATAGCTTTTTTAATCAACTGATATATTAGTAATAGAATAAACAAATTGCGAAAGAAAAGAAATTTGTTTGCATTTTGCAAATTCCATGTATATAGTATCCTGTTTCATTGATTCACTAAATGAAGATCATTTTCGGATAAAACTATTGTGTAAGGATTTATTATAAGAAAATGAATTAGAATAATAAAAAGGAGAATACATATATATATGTATATATAATAAAAACTAAGATTTATTATTAAACGTTCTTGTATATACAACCTTTTCAAATACAAATAAAGTTAGACTAATTTTTTTAGAAGAATAATTACTATGTACACTTCATTTTTAATTTATGAGAATATGGATGTCTGCATAGGTAGAGTGGGCTTGGATTTCTCGTGCGGCTAAGGTAATTTTCTCTTATTTTCATTCATCTACTTAGAGCTTTCTTTCAGATACTGTGGGAGGTGATCTGGTAATAGATTTGGAGGAGGAGAAGCGGATACGGGTGGAACGAAAGAGAATCGATTGGGAACTGATGAGGTTAACGAGCTTGTGTACTTAGCTTGACGACTATATCGAGAGGTAATTAAATTGCTGCAACCCCACAAGAGTGGGCTAATATTACGCAGTATTTATAAAGCTGGATTCACATTTAAAAGCTAATCCTAATGCATCTATTTAGTCGAACCAACCTCATTTCCATTTACAACCAGCTTTCCGAAAAAAATCCGTTCGCGTACTTTTTCGATGGAAAGCAACAAAAGATCTGTAATATTTAAAATACTAAATCTCAAATTAAGCGAAAACCACCAAATAAATCATTTTCCACATATATTGCCAGCTACAGCTATACCTATAGTAAAAGTCTAAAATTTTAATTAAGTCGGGAGCATACTTGTAGGAGATATATACATTTTACAAATATTTAATTTTGTTATCTAGCTGTCAATTGACTGCTTTTACAAACTTTATAAGTAGCTTCTGAGTTTCTTAGAGCCAGACGGGGAATTACTTGTAATTCATTATTTTGCTAATGATGAAAATGCGTAATAAAATTTGTGTACGCGTTTTAATTGACATTTTTACCCATCTCTGTAAAATCTTCCTAGCAATATTTTTTAATGTATAAATTAAAAAAGAAGCAAGTTATATAAATTATACTAATATAACCTAAACTTCTGCAATTAGACAGAAAAAAAAACTAGATTGATCGGTAACGTCACTTTGACGTAGGAAAAGCCACTGCCCCATATGCGATCTGTCAACTCAGAATTTCTTTACTAGATTTTGTCGGCTACCCCTCCATAGACATCAACTGGAAAATCTGTTCATATGACAGATCTAAGAGAGTCAAAACTAATGGCAATTTCTATTGAAGAAAAGATTTTATCTATCGAAAGAACAGTCTACAAGTGATTTTTATGTGTTTTCTATGTTTCATGGAAAAAAATGTCCACTTCAAGGTCAATTCTTAAGACGACAGAAATGTTTAAAGTCAGATTGAAATATGTGTTGCGTTGTTAAAAATAAAAAATTCTCGCTTTGTGATTCGAAAATATGCAATTATGCGAGCATATTGAAACGTTAATAGAAATATATTTATTTGATCCATTTAAACATTCATACTTAATGTAAAAACAAATCAAAAAGTCCCAACCGAAAACTAAATCTCACATTATAATGTGCATATACGAGGAGAGTTCAATATATTCGCGGTAGGGGGGGGATACTCCAAAGATGTGAAAAAATTATTTTGTGATTTTAGTAGCCCCGTTATTCAAGTGTTTTACTGTAAAATTTCATTTGGCGGTGATTATAAGTTTGCTTTGTATTTTGCGTTGAACGAAGGTGAAATGGCTGGTGTCGCGATGATCACTAAAATTGAGAACCGCGCTGTGATAAAATTACTTACTAAAAAAGGAAAAAGTAAAAAAAATATTCACGAAGAGATGGTGGCTGTTTTTCGAGATTCTGCACCTTCGTTGTCAACTGTTCAAAAGTGGTCAAGTTTATTTCAAAGGGGCAGGGAGAGCATTGAAGACGATCCTCGCTCAGGCTGCCCACTAACTGGCTGCACAGAAGAAAACATTACACGAGTCGAGAAACTTGTACTTGAGGATGTCCGAGTAAAGGTTAAAACGATACCTATGAAGATTAACCTTTCTATTGGTACCATACACACCATTCTTCATGACTGTATAAATCTTTCCAAAGTCAGTGCAAGATGAGTGCCTCGAATGCTCACATGGCTCACAATGCTCCGGTGCATACGGCATGGATTTCTAAGGCTGTTGTACGGGATTGTGGTTTCGAAAAAATTCCAGCCTATGGTCCGCACCTTGCCCCTAGTGAATAATTTTTGTTCCCAGATTTAAAAAAAACCTTCGTGGTAAGCGATTTACCGATGATGAGGAGCTCAAAACTGCAATAAATGAACATTTTGGAGAGAAAGATGAAAACTATTTTTTTGAGTGCATAGAAAAGTTAATCTCAAGATGTTATAAATGCGTTAATGTAAGAGAAGATTATATTGAAAAATAAAAATATTTTTAATTTAATTCGTGTTTTCCTTTATGTCGATACCGCGAATATATTGAACTCCCCTCGTATGTGTCTACCACTATTGCAAGAGTTCTATAAGGAAATTCACTGAAAAGAACAATTCTGAATATAGGGGCAATTCTCTCGGCTCTTCAAAGAAAAGCGCCATAAGCCACATTAATTCAGCCAGTTGTCACACTTATTAAAACTAGATACTTCGCTTCGGTAAATGCTAAATTCGACTACCTCGAAAGTATTGAGTGCACTAATTTTGTCAAAAAGAAAATCGTATTGACAAATTTCATATAAAGTCATAAATTCGTTTGCAAAAAATGATTTGCGATTTAAAACGACTGCCGACTGACTATTGGCAAAGTTGCCGGCATTGTTCGTAGAGTTGTATCCGGTGAATGTTATGAAAATAATATTTCCGAGCATACACGTGCTGCCAATAGAATGTGTTTATTCAAGAGTTCCCTAAATTAAATAGAATTTTAGCCGAAAGCCCTGGTAGCTAGTGCCCTCTGTATTATATTGTAATTTATTTTACATTGTAATCGTTAATAATAATAATAATAAATAGAATAGTTATAACTTAAGTTTAATATTGTCGATGTGTTTCAATCAAACTGCACTGGGCCAAAGCGAGACACACGGAAAATTTAAGACCTTTTAAAACGACCGACCGATTTCAAATTTCCATTTGTGTTGCGACAAGCCCGGAACATATAAAGATTTCATAAGATTCTTACATGATTTTGAATGACGAAATTGAAATGAACGACATCCTCGTTTTTCTCTGCCAAAATCGCTGGTGCATTCAGCCAATTATGGGGTTATTGTTTTTTAGTTCAGGGCAGAAGAAAACAAATTTTCAATTTTTTTATGAACAAGAAATTATTTAGTATTAAAAAAGGGCAAAAAATACTCTAAACGAATATTTTTCTTTTTTAGTTCAGAGCAGAACCTGCACTGTTATACAAAAAGTTTGTGTTTCTTTATTAGCTCGAATTTGTGTTTCTTTTTTTGTTCAGTCAGAGCACAATCAGAGCGCGCTCTGTGAGCTCAGAATAAATTGACGGAACAAGCTTAGTAAAAATCTGATTACACATACATACAAAAAAAGAAAAAAATTATAACCAGAATAGTTGAAATGTTGTTTTGGCACCGAAAGTAAACCAATTTACTAAATAATAATAAATAAATACCTATTCACTTTTAGCTTATACTTTGCCATGATGATATAAATCAGACCGATCTGAACACGCTCGATTCAGAGCGCGCTCATAACGATCGTGCTCAGTTCAGTTCTCAGCTCTAAACTAAAAAAGTAAAACAAAAAAATCCGCCACACTCGTTGCAGATTTCGTGCAATTTAACGTTTTGGCGACGTCAATTAGCCAACAAGATCTTGCGATTTGACACGGATATGTGTCAAATCGCACGCAATAATAACCAAAAATGGTCGAGATGCCGCCCGAACCTGTCTCTGTATGTATTAAAATGTTCAATACGCACTATTTTCAATTGGATATATTTTTGCCCAGAAATATCTTTAAAAATATTTTAATTTGTCTCATCAACAATTGAATTGTATATTTAACCTATCTTCTCTATATATATAAAATTGTTGCAAGTGCGTTGTGACTTTATAACTCACGAACGGCTCAACCGATTTCAATGATTTTTGTTGTGTTTTATTTGTCTTCAATCAGGGATGGTTTATGAAAAAAGAAAAGTCGGAAAATTCTCAACCAGTGGCGTTGTAGGCACAAACTTCGTTTTTTATGGGGAAAAGCACTTTGGAAAAAAATAAAATGGGTAGAAATCGAGTAGTGACACTTCAAATACAAAAAAAAAATATTTTAAATTTTCAAAGCAATTGTTGTTGTCAATTATTTTAATTATTTTCCAAGCAAATTGTTGTTGTCAACAATTTTGAAATTTTTTTTTTAAACGTAACCTACCTAATACGTTTATTTATGTTTACTATGTTACATTAAGTAAGTTTTTGAAATGGAGTAGATTTGATTTATTTCATGGTTATTGAATCCATCATTTTCGTTTGACATGTAGTTTCAGGGCTCTCATCGCGTAACTTTTGAAACGATAGTCGTCGAAACGATTGAACACAACGATATCGTTTTTAGTTTGCTTCATAAAACATCATCGTCGGATCGTTCAATCGAATCGTTCATCGTTTTCATTTTGAACAGTTTGAACATGACTGTAAACAAACTCTGACAGCTAAAAAATCAATAAAATGTATGGAAATAGTTTTTTTTCTTGAATTTGTTTATTTTTCTGTGTTTTTTTATTGATTGACATTGATTTTGGCCCATTTTATTCACTTCGAGTGAATAAGGCATTTAATGCAGATGGAGAGGTAGTAAGTGAAAGTGTACGCGTATACGCAGATAGCCAAAAGTGTGTAGGAACCAACCATAGCCCAATGGAATATGCTAAAGTGTGCACAGGTGTGGTAGGCCAGAAGAATTATTGTTTTTCGAAATATAGATTTGTATTTATTAAATCAATCAAAACGCCAATAAATTTCTTGCATTTTTTGGAACAGATGAGAATTTTTATTGCTTAGGATCCAGTTGCAAGACAAAAAATACAAAACAAAACTCAACCCATTTCTTTTTTTTGCAAGGATTTCATTCTTTCACAACTCGGATAAGAGCGAGTCACCTCCAAAGAGAACATAAGTGTGTTTTCCTTTAAATATTTTGCTATACTTTTCTCCAAAACTGAAATTCCCTATTCAAAGCTGAAAATATGGACCAAAAACGATGAAGCGATTGCAAAATAGCTGTCGTTCAATCGAATCATTTCGACGAGGGTATTTGACGCTTGAATTAGTAACGTGAAGCAACAAAAAACGATGATCGTCCAATCGTTAGGACGATTATCGTTGTTTGGTTGTTACACGAAGTTGAAGTATCGTCGAGACGATGTCGTTCGATCGTTTTGTGCTTACGCGATTAGAGCCCAGGATCCTTGCATAAGTATGTGTGAGTAAGTTGAAATGTAGGGGTGATTGAGATGACATGGACAATGATGACAGGCAACAGGAGTTGTGGAGCGTTTTGAGTTTGCACGTAGGGGTTGTTACGAAAAATGAGCGAGTAACAATCGTCGTATTCTGCTCATTCGTGAGTAGGGTTATGGGGAGGGCAACTCAAAGGTACCATTACCATAACACCTTCGGTACCGGTGTAGAAAGAGCAGCGAAAAGGCTTACCAACCAAGTTGATAGGTGCGGTTAGTTTTCTTCTTGGCTGTTAAAGTTACAAATATTTCGTCGGTCGCTGATGGACTATTTTGTTAAGCATCGTGTCTTTGGTTATACTCAATGTTGGATGTATTTGATTGAATGGCAAAAAAGAGGCGCACATCTTCATTTGGTTAGTCGAAAGATATGTGCCGAGATTCCAGGTCCCGAAACCGATCCAGACCTGCATGATGTCATAATTACAAACATGATTCATGGACCGTGTGGCGCCATTAACATACAATCTCCGTGCATGGTCGACGGCAAGTGTTCCAAGCGTTATCCACGAAATTTGACTAATGAGACCATCACTGGCAACGATGGTATCTTCTGGAATAGCGCCTACGCTGCTGGAATGTTACCGAACCGCTCATTCGGCATTGAAATTGCCATTAAACATTCAAGCGGTTGAAGAACCAATATGTAACATAGTGAAACATTCAGCAATGGCCAAAGTTTTGGTAGCAAACAAAATTATTATCTGGGACGAATGCACAATGTCGCATAAGCGTGCGTTAGAAACTCTGAATCGCAATATGAAAGATCTGTATAATGACGCAAGACGTTTTGGGGGTGCATTGATTTTACTCTCAAGCGATTTCCGGGAAACGCTACCAGTAATACCACGATCGACCGCTGCCGATGAGATCAATGCTTTGAAGAAACTTCAGCTGATGACATCGCATGTTTGCTAAATGATCCATCTGCCGAAGTGTTCTTCAATCAACTGCTAAGTATTGGTAATGGTCATGTTCCTGTCGACGCATCGAATGGATTGATTTCGTTGTCGCGGAATTTTTGCAATTTTGTCCCAACGAAAGAGGTATTTAAGCGTCTAAGTACATAAAGTAGCATGTGCATTGTGCATGGTGGAAATTATTACTTTCATTACATTACCTAACGAATTTGGGCGGAACGAAGTTCGCCGGATCAGCTAGTTATATTTATAACCTTGTATATTGTTTTTCGAAATCTGTTGATTGTACTTATATCGTAGATTGAATAAACGAAATGAAATGAAATGTGCGAAAAAGTGGTTAAGAATTACCTCAAAAGAATCATATGCTGCGAATCTTCCGCCATTTGAATGATATTGTTTTTCACACTTAATGGCAAAGTCCAAACATTATAATGAAATAAAATTTCCTTCAAAAATGTATAGCTGTGTGTGTTTTATTTAGCTTTACTTTCGAAACCGAAAATGAATGACTCTCTATAATCGTACTTCCATTCACCGAATTCTAAAAATGAAGCTCTTCATAAATATGTTGTATCGGAGGTGCCACGGCGCGTTATCCCAACGGGTCACATTTAGCAACGAACCGCTCACAATCAACACAATGTAGGTACATAATGTGGCAATAATCATATTTCAGTTTTTCGATTGATACCTAGTGTTCGACTATTTTTTTTTTGTTGTTTTAATTTCCATTACTTTTCCATAAATTAAATATGAAATATTTAGTAGATCGCTTATTTTTAAATTTTTGTAACAATAGCCACTAATTACCTTTTCAGACAAAAATGCGATTATCTGAAAACACATATTTTTGACACAAACTGCTCTAGTATAGTGCCACATATACATACACTGCGTTGATTTTTATTCTTATTTATGTTAATCCTTACATGGACTGCGTTGATTTTAATTTATTTTTTTAGTTCAAGTTAATAGTATTCCATAGTAGATATTAAGTCTCAGTGTATTTTTATATTACTTACACTTATTCGAAGCTGTAAATAAGTGGCGCTTGGTGGGCTTACCATAAAAAATGCTCAAAATTTTTAAGGAAATTATACATAACTTTAATCTATAATGTGTCAATACAGCGCCATCTAGGAGCAAATGGGCCGCCAAACAGTGATAGTTTGAATTTTCTGGATCATTTAAATTGATGCAGATAAAATGCCGGAGCACGTGCAGTCGTTGAAAGTTGAGTTTATTTAGTGATTTGGCTCAGATCACGGGCATTATAAAGTACAGATATAGAATAGGGCATCAAGGAGCATGACACCTTCCAACGTTTGCTTCAAAATTAGGCGGAATAGCTGGATTAAAAAATATAAAGATTTTACGATATTTCTACGAAGTCGTTTAAAATGACTATCTTACCTGACCTTGTTAATCATTACAAAACTTATATTGTATACTGGTATACTATACACAGGTAGATTCGTATGTCTATGTACATTTTATTTTTGCATAACAAAACGCTGGGCATAATTTCCGTCGTTGCATTTATAATGGTAACTATGTAGGGTAAAGCTTCCGGATAATCCAGTTAATCACTTCAAAATATCCTTCCTCTTTTTATTATTACAGAGAAACTACCAACACTGGTGAAACAAACAAATCACTCGTAGGTATATGGTATACTTATAAGCGAAAATAGGAAAAACAGAGCAAAAATCTCCTTAGGCAAACTCTGTACGATATTTGACAGCCCATTTGTATTTCGACTGACAAGAGAAATTTTAATTATTTATAAGACTCTAATGCACCTCATTCAAGGACTTGACTCCCTAGCTGTTATTACAGATAACTTCGTTGCTTTAAGGTTCAAACGCGAGCATCAAAATAATAGCAATGGACGAAGGAAGAGTACACGTCATCTGTTCCGACTTACCAGTTGCCAACCCCATTATTCGAAATAAGATTGTCTTATCCTGTATTTACCATTGCCAAAACCTTTTAAAGGGTTCTTCCCCGAGATTGTTGAAATAAGTTACCGAATGAATAATTATTGCATGATTCATGTTAAATTTCTACTTTGTGCCATGTGATCAGCTTAGTGTAACACAAAATCATTACGCTTGAAATATTAAGGGATGTTTCCGGAGACACATAACAAGGCTGAATGTTCGTGAAAGTTATTAGGATGTTTTAAGTTGTGCGCACCTGTAATGAATTTGAAAAAAAAAATAAAGCAAAAAAAAAGCTCCCCTTCAAATTTGTGTTAAATTTTTGAAGGAACAAATTTTTCAGTATAAAAGTTATAAATGATTAAAAATCAAACGCAGTGCCATTTCAATGCATAAACTTGATGGTTCTTACTAATAATCATTTTTAACCTTCAGCTTATATATTTTGTAGGTTACAATATGTAGATTTTGTACGGATAAATTTCGCTTTTATCGAGACCAAAAGAGAAGGATTGCAGGAATAGATTCTAACTTAATTGCAAGGATAAAATATATACCATTCTCCCCATTATCAGAACTCAGCAAAAGCAGATACTGCTAGGGTTGATAGAATTTGGTTTGCTTTAAGCGCCCAAATCTTAAAAAAATCTAGCCCAAAATCGTTGTCCAGAAAGAAGCACCAAAATCGTTGGAATTGGTATTTTATAATAGTAAGGACTTATTAATTATGTAGGTATGCAGTATGCTGTATTTTTATATGAAAATTAGTAAAGGAATGGAAATTATACAAAGTAGAATCACTATAGGGCAATTTAGATCACAATTGAGTGTGACTCCCTCTCAAACTCAATTACATTTCATACCCTATCTCTCTCAATTCCATGCACCACATTTACGGTGGTCATTTGTGACCAACATTTGGTCATTTATTTTTCCTTGGTCACATTGTCATTTCTACTTTTTGGTAATTTTTTTTTACAATCGACTTTAATTTCTATGCAACTTAAAGCGCTTCTTTTCGTCAGATTCTTCTGTGTTTACAAATATTTCGGATTTAAATTATTTTGGTAACTTTAAGTTAAATTTGGTCATTTTTATTTTCAATTTTGGACACAAACTTTATTTCAAAGTGCCAACCGTGGCCACATTCGCTCTACTCAACTCATATTTATAATATTCCAGTTCAATTTAAAAAGGATGCATACAAAAAATAAAGACAAAGAAGTTAATTTAAAAACCAAAAAACCAGACTGACTGTAAAAAAAAAATAAATATAAGACAAATAAAAAATAAATAATTACATTAGAAACCTACAATATAAAACAATACATAGTCCAAAGAAAGAAGAGAGAAGAAAAAAAGTTTGTTTGATAAACATGGATGTGTCCGCACTCCACTGATGGGCTTAGCTACTCATATCTGTGAAATATGTAAGTCTCAAATAATTACATTTTAAATTTACTATCGAAATTCCAAGTCGGTGGTCACTACTCCCAACTTTAAGAGTGTTAACGCCAATCTTCTATTTCAAACGAGGTTAGCCTATAAAATATAAAACAAACTACTCTTACACTGTATACAAAATATTCATGAAAGAGACCAGCCTGAGATTTTACTCAAAAGCTAACTTTTTCCGATTTCAGTGTACGTTTTCCAATTTTGGTAATAATACAAGTGTACTTGAATTTGTTTACGTTTTCATGATATTAGAGATTATAGATTTCAATGGACAACTTACCTAACGGGCTCCCGACCCGTGAAGAGTCTCTGCCTGAGACACTGCAGCCTTCCATCCTCTGCGATCCCGGGCAACATCATTAATAAATAAATTGGTTGTAACTGGTTCGTGTAGGATCCTATTCTTAGTTTTAAAACCATTCAATTCTTATTTATTTTGGGACGAGAAAATTATATCAAACCAGAATGCTATTGCGGCTCGATTTTGTATGACTTATTTTTAACATAACATCTAATAAATCATAGGTGTCACCATTTAAGCCCTCTTAATATTTTTATATACTTGCAGATATCCATATGCTGTGAGATCCGTGGAATGTAAATCTTCATCTAATGGATTTGATTTTGTGTCTCCATTTTCGGGCCCACTCGAAGAAAGACGAACAGAATCAGCTGAGAAGTTCTTTGAAATTAACGACAATTTAAGTTGCTTAAATTAATATTTAAGTTTAAGTCTTATTAAAATTTATTTGTATTATGTTATCTTTTTTAATACGAATGTCTAAATAAAAAATAATAGGTACATATGGGAAATATGAACCTGCAGGAATGTTTTTTTTTTATTTCGAAGGACGTCAAACCAATTGAGCTCAAAGCTCGGTAAAGGTCCGGGAATATTCCTGTGAAGTTTTTGGTGAAAAGCGAACTAAAAGACAAACGATTTGTATCGACACTGGAATCTCTGAAAATGGCATCATAATCATTTTTAACCTTCACACTAAATATTTGCTAGGATACAATATGCAATTTTGTATGGAAATTTTCGCCATTGTGAGCTCGAAAAATTTAGCCTGGACACTAAAAATTATTAGTACCGCGGAGAGTTTTTAGCTTAAGAATAGTAGTAAGGTCTTGTCAAGAAACACTACGAAGTCCCGGTATATAGGCCGTGGCATGGACATTCGCTAAGGCTTGAACTTTGAGAATGCACATGAGTAGTAGCAGAAGGGTACGTGGAGAGCGCAGCTAAATGAAGTTAGCTGATGATCATTTTAACTAAAAAGACATATCTATTAGATGAGGCCCAAAAATATATATTTTCGAGAGATATTCGAATCAGACCACCATTGACGGGTCTCTTTTCGTCTCTCTACCACTGTAAATCTTACCCAGCTAGACTCTCCGGATTTCTCCAGAGTTCTTCCCTAGGTTCGATTCCTAGTGTTACCGCTAGCATCTGTTGTTTATGTGAAAATCTGTTTCATCAACTGGGTCTCAACCCAATGATGTCCCAAGATCTTCATTCTTCTGCCAGCCAATCCCAGTGCCAATGATGTTGTAATGTTTGCTTCATAGTCTGACAACCGCCTGATTGTCTAATGCTATAAGGATATTTCTTCCCTCAACCTGCCCCTCAAAGCAAGTAGTCCAACGCATACAGCACAATGCAATCATCGTCTCAACCTGGTGAAATGCCAATGACACGCGGTGTTCCCAAGCGGTCCCCCATCTAAGTACTAACCGCACCCAACTCTGCGGCACTCAAATAAGCTGTTCCACATACAGGGATTGTTCAAATCGTTGAGATCTACATAGTGGATGGTAATGGTTGTTAGTAAGTAAGTAACTTATTTTATTTGCATAATTAGTAGAGTAGGTAGTGTACGAAATTAGATTAGATGTACCTAGTCACCTTCTCGCTAAACTTGACAACTATCACCCTTTCCTGTTTTTATCTTTTATGTATGACATCATAAAAGGGATCGATCCCTTGACGCAGCGCAAAATTTAACTTTCAAAAAGCTAATTTCGCCAAACTTTTCGATCTTGTCGGAAATGTTCGTTTTGACTTCATCCTTGATAAAACAGTTAATGCTTATGTTGGTACTGACGTTGAACCCGCCCTTAACTATTTCAGTTATACATGTATGGCTGTGCTCAAACCTCTTTCACATACATGAATCATATGCTTTTCACACCAAGCCTAAAACCGGGTTTTCGCCAAAACATACGAAAACTTCATCGAAAGCAGAAGTTTTCCTTTACATATTTCAGTTTTCAAAACGAGTCGTTTAAGCTCGTTTCCCACGAAAACACTACGAAAACGATTTCCAATCGTTGCGTTGAAACAAACACACCTTTTGCAATATTCAGCAAAATCTCAGGGTGACCGAACAAATGTCACAACTCACAACTTAAAATCATTTTCCACAATGAATAATTGATGGGCTAATATTGTTTTTAAATGCACTAAATTAATTTTGCTTGTTAATTAATGCAATCGAAATTTGTAACCAAAAAAGTTTGCACGTCTAGTGTCTCGAAGTGTCTCGAAGTGTCAAACGAAAACGAGTTGGTGGTTGGTGTGAATGCATCGGCGAGTTTTCGAGGAAAACGCGGTTTTGGGCTTGGTGTGAAAAGCCTATTAGTTTCGAAGTAATTCACAGTGGCTATATTTTCCATACAAATTTGGCAATTGTAAGTTTACGTACATTTTAAGTAGACTCTACAATAGGCGCCTTATTTTCAAACTTTTGAAATTACCGTTTCCCAACCGGTCAATTGTTTTCATCTCTTGAGAACAAAATTAGAAAATAAAAATTATTCAAATCGGATAAAATGTAAGGGTCGCTACCGGGCTTTGAAAATACACTGAATAAGTCGAAAGGCTTTTGGTTCAAAAGGCAAGACAATTTTTTGTTATTTCAATTTTAAATGTCTGTCGAGCTAAAATAAGTATAAAAAATATGTTTTAGCGCGTTATATTACCCCTACAACGCTTTGTATTGAATATAATTTTACAGTCCATTGCGATGTGCCGCATACTGTACCGTCTCTATTCTGTTTCTGTTTTTGTGCTTAATTAAATTAAAAAAAGTGAATTGAACAGTGAACATGGATATGGCCGCAGCTAGTTGTAGCTCTGATCAAGGAGGGTTTTTAAAATCAGCTAACGTAACCACTAGAAAGAAGACCGAAATTTGGTTGATTGGACAAATAACATCATGTCTAAGTGAAAGAATGTTGCCTTCAAGGAAGGAAGTTCTTCATTGTTCTTCCATTACAAAAAAAAAATTTAAAACAAAACATTAAAGAAGCACCTCGTTCGACTACGAAAAATGTTATAGAAATTTGGAATAAAGCCCGTGACTACAGGGAACTTCTGGAACACACAATTATTTTCTTAGGAGGAGTTCCTCAGAAAAAAAAACATCATTTAAGGCTCTGTCTGGACTACGTCGTGCTAGATGGATGTCTAAAGCTATCTACTCCCTTAAGATATGGATGTTCCGGAGTCAGTTCAAGTTGACAAAGAGAAAAGAACATAGATTTTTTTGACATTTGCCTATTTATTGTGAGACTCTGTGTTAGGGTCTGGATGACTGCCCCCGATTGTACGTCAGCTCCACGAAATGATCTTGAACTGCTCAAAAACCTTGAAAACTAAAAGAAAATAAATGAAATTATTTGAAAGGTTGCTCTTTAATAGTTCCTTGGACACCTTTTGTACTTGTCGGAAGAACTTGTGGCTTTTGGATTTTTCGATGATGGAGTCTCCAATAAAACAAAAAGATGTGGATGATTGGCCCGAGGACAAGGCCTCGAAATAAAGTATGGAGTATACGCAACATGAGAGTGGTCAACGACATCGCTGAGCGAAGAATAATGCTTATGGATGAGTACAACAAGCTACACAATAACAACGAAGAACAGAAGCAGTTTCTGTTACTGGTATTTAAAGACTACAGAAATAAATATCCTAACAGGAAAAAAACAACATTGCTGAAGTGAAGCAATAATTTAAGTTTATTTTGTTTGTTAATTGTACTGTATCTTGTGCATGTATTTATGTTTTCTATTAAATAAAATCGAATTTGTAAACCAAACTTTAGTTGCATATTTTTTTATAACTATTTCCATTAATCCATTATTTAATGGAGCCCTCTGTAATATTTGGTTATCGGTAGCGACCTCTATATATTATCCGATTTCTATAAAACTTTCAGAAACATTGTTTTTTATCAAAAGGAACAAAATGACGGGTTGAGACGATCAAAATTCAAACTTTTTTTTTTCTTACAATAAGGCGCACCCTTCTACAATTTGCTATTAGTACGCAGTACGGTGCAATGTATAGTTTTCTTTTAGTAAAAATATCTAAAAGTACATAGCTAGAAGCGAAAAAGTGGACGAATGGTTAACTGCAATTTCAATTTCAATTTAATATAAGTACAATAAGACTTGTTTTTTTATAGTACAAAGAGGGCTTAAGTAAGTAAACAATGTTCTTAAAACTACAGATTAAGACTAACAGTGGTTTTATACCTAAGTTTTAGAGAAAAGAGGAAAATTATAGGAAAAACAAACATCTCTTTTTCATAAGATTCTTACGGCGAATTCATGGACTCCTTTTTATTCCATTGCATTCAAAAGCAATAAAGAGTTGGTCCAATAGTTCCCTATTTTATAGTAGTCCGGCTTCTCTCAATCATACATTTATGTGTAGTTATGGTATAGGTATCAAAGAATTGCCCAGTGAAATTACCTCATATCGTCCAATCCTATAACAGCTGTCATTTACCTACTGTCTAAGATTGGCTGTGGATTACTGTATATATAAAAATAAACATCACAAGGACTCGAAAGATAAAGAAAAAATACAAAATAAGATACAATAATCCTACCAACACTTCAGCGGGTAAACGCGCACCACTCTTAAGTAACGCGTTAAACCCAACAAATGAAGTAATATTCTCCCCAGACCTTTTTCTCGCTAATTTCTTTTATGTATTTTACAATTTTTTTGTTTTGGTTTTCAAATTTGTTACATTTTCCAGGGGAATCACCCCAGATTTTTAATTAATTTTTTTTGTTTCGTTTTACACCACCACCAGGGATACATTATTTCGAAGTAAAATAAACGAAATGCGTACTGAAGGGATCTGTAATTTTCAATTTTATTCCCATTTTTAAACAATTACACACTTTAATTTAAAAATATGAACAGGATAGTCAAGGGTGATGTAAATTTTCTGATATTTTTATGTAACTTAATTTGCATATGGATATTGAGAGCGTATTGGGGGATATTGAATGTTTTTATATATTTACTTTGCTGGTTTCTGGGGCATGTAAATAATAAATTTGCAACGATCTCTGAATGGCAGCAATATTTCATCGATGCAAGGGCTTGGTCCATGGGTATATTGAGACTGGCTGTTTGAAATGAACTTGATCTCATATTGGGGCAAGTCGATCTGCCTTCAGGCGTTGCTCTCTGGTAGTGGAATCATCAAATCTGAGCCAGTTGACCAAACAAGAAAAATACCATTTGGATATAATACAGCGGAATATTTCGTGGCCAGAACCATCGGTGGCAAATATTATGTGAAGATAAGCGTCATTAAACTTAAGTACTAATGCGTAGTACATATACGACCTATAAATGCTTCCATTTCCGTGACATCTGTGTCCATTGGTTCTACCTCAGTGCTATGTTTGAACTGGGCTCGGTAAATGTAGAGTTTCCCTAAATGTCACCAAACATTCCAACATGGAATGATCATAAATCTTAGTTCAAAATTAGAGGTAGGAAAACGGCCAGGTATAGTCTTGTTATGTTTTGGGCCGCAGTTCGTGATGTCCTGAGTCCTGTGACACTCTTGTCTACTCCCAATAGATCCTTTTAGCTTTGAAAAATCCAGATGGTTCTCTTGAGGTTTTTTGACGCACATTTTCATTGGGTGGCACTTCTTCACGTAGTTCTTGATTCTTTTCCTCACCCAAAACTTCGTCGGCTTAAGTAAATTCGGTTTCTGGCTGAACATTCGCGTCATCAGCTTCATCTTCAAAATCGCTACACTTGTGCTCGCTTTCTTTGTCCAGTTACTGTTCTAGTAGATGGTCGTGACTTACAAAGGTTCCAGTCAACGTTCTTTTAAATCTATACGACCCTTGGTTGTTATTTGAGTGACCCATCTAAGAAACAAACAACGAATTGAATTACACTACACTAAAACACTTGACATTTGTCAAACTTTGAAATAAAAAAAATAAATAGTTGGCGCAACAGGTCTGTGGGACATTTGTCAAACTTTGAAATAAAAAAATAAATAGTTGGCGCAACAGGTCTGTAGGACCCAGGGCCTAGCTTCTCACAACCATTCGTTTTGTGTGAGTTTTTCATTTTCGGAACGAATGGTAGGGTCTACATTTTTATGCCAATTCCAAACGGCCGATTGAGAAGCTCTTTCAAGACAGCTATACTCTCTCGGATGGTTGTCAGATGTTCGCGATTGGTGGCGCAGTGAAAAAAAAACCTGAGTTGGAATTTGGGTTTTTGCGGGATTCGAACCTGGGACCCTTCGCTTAGTAGTCCAAACCACTAAGCCACTGCACCAACAAACTTTGAAGTGTATGTTATTCATTACGTATTTAGAAGACAAGTCTGTGAAAAAATAGAGATAAATTTACATTTGGCTGACGCAATGAATATCAACATAAATTGGGTAGATTTTTAAAAGCACAAATTACAATTTAAAACACGCACTACCGCAAATGCGAAGGAAAGAAAATCTCGTTTTATGTTTCATTCGGCATGAAAAATCTAGAATGAGAGCAAAATCCCAAAAACTAACGGGTGATTTTTTAGCTGGTTTGGTTTTGGCAACACTGGTTTTGACAGCTGACGTGTGTTTAATACCTTGTGTCACTGTCAAACAGCTTCAATTTGGTTTGCAATTTAACCATGGATCGTCTTACAAATGAACAACGCTTGCAAATTATTGAATTTTACTATCAAAATTCGTGCTCGGTTCGAAATGTTCATCGCGCGCTGCTTCCATTTTATGATCGGCATTCTCATCGGCTCATTTTTGCTTGAATGGGTACGTAAATAAGCAAAATTGCCGCATTTGGAGTGAAGAACAGCCAGAAGCATTGCAACAGCTACCAATGCATCCCGAAAAAGCCACTGTTTGGTGCGGTTTATGGGCCGGCGGCATTATTGGGCCATATTTCTTCAAAGATGATGCGAATCGCAGCGTTACTGTCAATGGTTAACGCTACCGAGCGTTACAATGGAAAACGCCATAAGTAGGTATCTCTTAGAAATTTTTTGCTGAAAAGCAAATCTCGGAGTTGATTTGAAAGAGAGAGTTGAGCGTCAATTTGAAAATTAGCATTTATTCACTACCTACTTTAATTCTCAATTCCTAAGTTGAAATTCAAAAGTGATCTTATGAAGACAAAAACAACGAAACTCAAAAAATATAATATGCAACAAATTCAAATTTTCACAAACAAAATTTCACAACAGGAAAAAAGTATATACAGCCACAATGAGGGACAAGAACAAGACCACTAATTAAACTTAAAAAAATTAAAATGAAAACACAATTAAATTATTTACGCAAATGATATAGATTCAATAACTCACAAAAAACGATAAAGAAAACAAATCCCAATCCTACGAACTCATCAAACACCGATGACAACAAAATAATACTTGTTCCATTAAAAATAAAAAATGCCAGCAATGCCATAACGAAATTTCAAGAAAGTGCATATGGGCATATAGGGCTTTATGCTGGCATTCGTGCTTATTGTCCCATTACACTATATGCTATTTCGGCATTTTTATCTGTCAAAATCAGCCTGGTCATTTGTGGCATTCAGGTCATTGATTAGAGCATTATGAGATATGCCCATTACACTGTATGACCATATTTTGACAGGAGAACTGTCAGAAAATGGCATTTTATGACCACTTGGCATACAGTCTAATCTTACCTTAACACGTAATAGCATCTTGTATTGCCGTCTTTCACAGACCAAATAGCGCTAGTCTTCTTCTCTGACCGAATCAGACGATGTTGACCATTATTTCCTAGGAATAATTTTAACGATACATCGTTTTAGTTTTAAAAATTAATATTTTTTGATTATTTTCGCCACTTGATTTGAAATTCGCAGTGTCAGAAACAGAAATTTGAAAAATAGATCTGACATTTGACCTAAAAATCCCAAGTTTGCTCTATACAAGCTACAACTTCTACTATTTCGGGGATTTCAGACAATTCATTACCTTTAGCTTTTCTCAACTTCGAAATATCCTAAGTTGAGAGAGTCAACTTTGAAATAAGTGGAAAATTAAAATCCCCCAGTTGTATTCAACTTCGAGTGAATAAAACGGGACTTAGTATAATGTTGTAGTTCGAATGTTTTCTCGTCAGATTCCTGATATTTTTACACTCTTGATGCTTTATTAATGTTTTGATATTCGTGCGATTTCCATTCAATGGTTTAATTTTATATTAAAATATTAGAAATATCCGTCCCGATTGATTTCTGAATATTTATAAATAAATAATTCACAAAAATAGATTAACCCAATGCATTGCCTTTCTTTGCTGTAAAAAAAATGCATGGAAACGTAAACAAACTCCACCAGTTGTCAAACTCAAACGCACTTGTATCTGAAGCAAATCTTAGAAAATATCCAGATTCGCAAAAGGGCTCTGAAATCTGAAAAAAAAAATAAGAAAACATCATCTTTTCTAAATTTGCGGGGGGAATCGGGTAAGTGTTCTTTCCCTATAGAGATGGGATCCGAATAGGTATAAGCAGCTCTTATACTATAAGACTCACGGGGACTAAGAGAGAGATAGATATACATAATATATTCAAATCACTTACTTTTTTTCAAAAAAAAGTAATACGAAATTGTGAAAAGAAACCACGAGAAACCCAAAACCAAGAAAAAACATTTTCAACACCAGCTAATATACCAGCATAAAATATTAAGCGATGTGAATAAAATATTTGCTTTTCGAAGTTACGAACTATGTATCAAGAAATCGAAATAGTTTCCAAGACGTCAACAATAGAAAGCTTCTGACGTGGGGAAAAAATAAAAACAGACAAACAATAGAGGATATAAATTACAAATATTATGAACAAAAGTTGGGGGAAATGAAAAGAAGTGTTTTGCTAATGATTTCAAGTGCGAATAGGGCATATACAATTATACATCTATGTACACTGTACCTACATACTCTTCTTATGGAAATAATTATAAGAATCTTTTGAAACTCCTAAGCAATGTAAGTTACACTGACGGTTTTAATCTAATCAATACAATAAAACTGAGTCACTTTCGATTAGATGACTTTTATTCAAATCGCAAAAGTAATGTAGTAATATTTTACTGGGATGGATATCCCACTGGCCAATAGTTTACCGCTTTCTGGGAAAAAGTTACATACACCTTTAGTTATATTTTGAAGGAGGTACATTGGTGGAAACTTTAGGTCTGTCCCTTTACTGTTAAATCTTACGAATTTTTACTCAATGCAGTTCCTCAACTCGAAAAATTCGTAAAAGGGAGCGTAAAAATTGAATGCTCTCCTGAAGATTCTTTTCGAAAGTGGCAACGAAATTCTTCGTTCAATCAATTTATTCAGTACCTACCTACTAACAACAAAGCAAAAAGTTGGAATTGAATGTTCTCCTAAAATGGTAAGTTTAATAGTTATTTAGCTTAAAAGAAATTCAATTCCAACTTATTTTGTAGATGCTGAAGAGAACCTTGTCAAATGTCAAATGTCAAAATAACATTTCTTGAGCTTTAAGTAAGAAATTGAGAGATCTCTCTCTCGATTTCGGGATTTGACAACAACAGACCAACGCAAATTGGGACAGTTTTCCCTAATACAAACGTTTAGAGTAACATCCAAAACCGATCTCATAAGTAACGCGTTACAGATCTTTGACTTATGGCAGGTCCACATAAACTTATGTCGTTTTCCATTGCGATTTTCAGATTTTACTGTCAGTTTTCAGATTTTTCGTGCCCAATGGAACATAAAACGAGCTATTCTTTTCTTTGCATAGGTAGGTACCTATTTGTGCTGGTGCGTGTATTAAAAGTCAGGTGTTCAAATTGTAATTTGTGTTCATAATATCTTTTCAATTTATGTCAATGTCCAATGCAGCGGTCAAATTTGAATTTTTCTCTATTTTTCACAGACTTTTCGTCCCTAAAAAAGTAAAATTATACCTACACTTTAAAGTTTTGCAAATGACAAACGTTTTGGGTGCAGTGTAAGTAGGTGTGAATCTCGCTCAGGATTCAAATCAAGATTTTGCGTCCAATGGAACATGAGATCTGACAGCCAGCTGATTTCGAGAGCAGAAAAACTGGTCTGAAAGGTAAAACCCAATGGAAAACGACATTAATCTTGTTTAATGATGGGGAAACTTAAACCATTAAAATAAAGACAAGTGTAAGACTGAAATCTTTTTATATTACGAGCTTAAATGAAACACATTAACATAGGATTTAAACATGATCCGAAAATAAGTTATTATATTCCCATTCGCAAAAAAAAAAAACACGCATCCTAATACTAATGGTAGGTAGCATGAAATTTAAATCGGCTTACCTATAGGTAGGAAACCCCATAGTATAGGATATAACTTCCATGTGATAGATACATCACTATGAGTAGACATACAAAGTCATGACTGCTGTTGCGTTTATCGAACACAAACCTATTGAGGAGAAAAAGAGGATTTGTCATAATATTGCAATGGTGTATCCATATTTCAGTCAAAATACATTCGATATGAAACGAACGCACGCATGGACGACAAGAGCATGACCCTCCTCTCGGAAACAAGTCCAAGCCCTAGCTGTAGACTTGCGAAGTTATCCCGTACAATATTCTATATAGATATGGATGTCGTGCTCCATACATACCACCCTCGCCCTCGTCCTGCCGCACATATCAACCGAATCCCTATACGAAATACATCATACTCGGTATGGTATAGTCAAGTGAAAAGGGACACAATATGTGAGCGAGCTACACGATATTGTCGTAAGAACACAGAGGATGATTTTATGTTTACCCTGGATTAAATGAGAATGAATATTGCATGCGATTTGCAAATTGTCTTCATTGTTCTCGTTAATGTGAAATTAGCATTATTAGGTACTAGTGTGTTTCGAGTAGGTACATATAGGTTTGGATTTATCCGTAAACATGATGTCATATTTGTACATTGTAAATTGTCCGAGAACTTTTGAGTTTTCGGTTTATTCTCAGTGGTCTACTAATTACAAAATCCCACACCACATAGATGGGCCTAAAACGTGCACCGTATTAAATTCTAATTTATATTCACGCAACGGAGAATTAGATTTCGGAAAACGTTTTTATTTCGTCATGGTGTGGGTGTTGTGGCTGGAGCACAGCGCGGAGCACTCCACTGAGCACTGAACAGAGCAGGTAGGTAGTAATTAGAAAACATTTTCATCCTCAAATCAAATACATCTGTCAGGGGCACACATATGCGGAGGCAGGGTTAGATAACTTGCATATGGATACGATTATGTACCTACCCAAAATGATGATATTCAGCACCAAATGTGTACGTAAGGAGGTGTTTTTAAATATTTATACAAGTTATTGTCGTTTGGACAGCATGTTTCGGATGAAGTGCGGGCTTTTATTTGCCAAATGAGTGCTAGTTGCTGTATAGCTGAGTGTTGCATATTTTAGGTATTAGCTGTGGCATGCGGGTCTCGCAGGATTACACGCATAGGTACCATCATTTTTGAAACAAGATAGTGGAGCTGAACATTATAATTTGATGGTAATTTGAGGGAGGATTATTGACATTGCTCTAATAAGCTAAACGAGCATCCTTATACTAAGGCGTTGTTAGACTCAGGTTAGACCCTTTCTAATGACAGCCAAAATCATTGAATCAGGTCGGTGTTTCTTACTCTGTTAAACTGGGGACGTTCAAGTATCTAGTTTAGTAAGTCTGACAGCTGTCTGACTTGAAGTATGTATATGTTTTTGACTGACTTATATTGATCATGTGAATATCTGTTTCAATTGACGTTTATGGAGGGCTAGCCGGCGAAACTAGTAAAGAAATTCGTAACTGAGTATATGTAGTATTCGATTGGGCTTCTTCAGATTCGCTCTTAGATTTCAAATTTCGTGTGTCTAATCGAAGGTAAAAACGTCTATTTGCTGTTCTTTTTTTTTTTGTTTATATTCGCGCGATTGAAATTTGTGTAGCCTTCGATACTTTTCTAGGCGTTTTTCATTCACTGGTTAATTTTTTTATTAAAACATGTCCCGATTGCATCTAAATACTTATACATAAAAAAATTACAAAAATAAATCCACCCGATCTTTGCTGTTGACAAAATTCACGAAAACCTAAACCAACTCCACCAGTTGTCAAACTCGAACGCATTTGTATTTGTAAATCTGGAGCAAATCTGAGAAAAAATTATTATATTGCAATGCAAAATATCTGAAATCTGAAAAAGATCTAAGGCCCCAGTTATAGCTTTCATTGAAATAATAAAAGTGGATTTAAAGAAAAGTTTTAATCAGAATAAAGCTATTTTTTTGGAAAAAGATTCCACAATTGATTAGCTTTAATTTAATTTATGAGAGCTTTAAAATATTCGCATCCGCAACATCCCTGATGCGAATATTGGTCATTAAGGCTGGTACGCAGTTCAAGTGGAATCGAATTTTTCATACAAATTTAATTAAATTAACTTTCCACATAAAAATTTCACCAGGCAGTACGCAGTTCGAGTGGACAATAGCGCTTCCAAAACTGAGCTGTAGAGGTGACCATACTAAAATTACTCAATCGCTTTGCTCAAAAGAGCCCAGGATGAATTCACGGATTTTTGAAAATATGTATACAATTTCCATGCACTAGCTAATTTTATTAGACCAGGAGGTTTTATCCGCCTTAATCTCCTCATTACATTGTCTGTATTTAATAATTGGGTTATTTTAATGCTAACATGGTTCAGAAGCTTACTTCTGTGCATTTAAGCAACTTTTTTAACTTCTTTTTCAATTATTTCAATATTAAGATCTCTATGTAGATCAGAGTTGTGTATGTACCAAGGTTCATTGACTATGACTATGTTCCTTTGTAATATATTTTGAAAAACCTTATTTTTTAGAAATTCGTTTGGCGTGGTCATGGCCACAACTGGTGCCCGTAGGTCCAAACTGGGCTCAGAATTTGATTTCATAGCAATAACTGATTGCAGGAATCAATATCTTCCAGTAAGCCAATTTCACTGCATCGCATGATTCACAAAAAGGAAAGTTCTCAATGTGTTTTCTTCAGCAGTTTTATTTTTTAGTAGAATAAGAGTTCGAAAATTGTTTACAAAATCCAACACAACAATACCTACTGATAACTTCCAGCAAACAGCAAATAGGTAATTTTATAATTATTTACATTTATTAAAGTCGAATGAAATTCGAGTCATAGTTGATGACACTGTTTGAATTTGCCGCAAAGCTGACAAAGAAGATAACTACAAATTTTATCCCATCACAGACCTAACAAATTATCGAGTCAGTGATGAATACAAAATCAAGAAACTCATGTTCATTAGAAAGGGTTAAGTTTGGGTCATTAGATATAGATACTCATACCTCAGTACAGATGGTTAAATTTGATTCAAAACAATAACTGTTCACCCCTTTCGTTAACGCTACTCTGGGCAATATGGGGTGGACTGCAATTCTAGGTACTGCACCCTAGAGTAATTTGATTGTTATTACGTTTTGCTGTCCTTTTGGGAGCTCAGCTCATTTATTGACAGTGTGTATCTAAAATGAGACATATGTACATAACTACGTATTTAAGTATTGCATACCACAACTAATTACAGTTTGTTTTTTTTTTTTTTCGGTAACCTATCTAGTTTTGTAATAAAAGGATAGTAATATTTTCTCTCACTGGTAAGTATCGGAGCGCTAATACTCAGATAAAATGGACAGGGAACATTGATCAGCTGAACTTAGTATAAGACTGTGTAAGTCACAAAAACAAAACTCACACAAGTAATGGAATGGTTGTGACTTCTGAGAAGCTTGACTAAGGGTGCTGCCACTCAGCGATTGACAAAAATAGCTAATCGCTCATTGCTTAAGTTAGGTGGCCACCACCATAGGATTTCATATGCTTAATTCTTTAAGTGCAACGTCGCTCTGTCGTTAGTTGCTCACTGCGTGGTTGCTGCGAGAAATATAGATGTTGAGTAGTTCAGCTTCGCGGGTATAGATAAGTGTTCAAACACAGGATCCTGATCACGAACTTTGTCAGATGACTGTCGTCGCAACGATGGCCCTCCAAAACCAACAACAAGTGCTAAAATTACGAGTTTGAGAGTCCCATCCAGTTATATCTACCGAAATGTAATGAAAACTGACAATAATTACAAAAAAAATTACCAGCTGTGCAAAGTATTACTGGTATTGTGGCAGTAGGTATGTGTAAATCTGAAAATATATCGAGATTTGCAAAAAGTGATCTGAAACAAAAAAAAATATTTTTCGGCCCAATTGAATCAAATGTTGAAAAAAGTACAAAAGAGTGAATACCTCGAAGCTCGCATATTCATAAGATATCTTTGAAGAAAGTTTGAACCAAGCTCAGAGCTTTTAGTTTACATTTGCAATTTTCAGAGTTATTTATTTAATTGGAATTGTAATGACTAACTAAATGCCCTCGTTAAACTATTTGAATCGCTATTAAAAATACCGAGTTGCTCTTAGTATAATTTAATGTACAAACATTAACTCATACAATTTTATTATTTCAATCTACATAGATGTACGTATATCATAGGTATGAGTATATTTTAAGCACAATTAAAATGCTTGGTTCGTATACCCACATTACTCATTGTTAACTCTTAACCCTTTTGATGTATGTAATTTTCCATAACGATGGTTATCTCTATGACCTAAGCCAGGGGTGCTGATAACTCATCCTAAAAGGCATAAAGCTTCATACAGCAGTACATTACAAAAAAAGCTTCGTGGAGTACATGTACAACATCTGTGAATTTGTTATGCAAAACCTTAAAAGTTGAGTTTTTCAAATGTGCTCTTGTTGCGTCTTGTGTTGAGCCAAACTAACCTCTTATATATGGAATAATAGGTACCTACGAGTACCTATGTTGTTTAAATCTTAAAAAGTAGAACTAGAGGAATCTAATGGACCATTTTTTTATATCAAAATACAATCAAGAGACATGAATGACAATTGAAGAGGAATTAGCGTTAGACATTAGACTTTTATACTAGCGTAGGTATCATCTGAGCAGGCAGATCTATAATGCAACTGTTTAAAATTAGGGTAAGTTACGTTATGTGATTTACAATTAACAAAATAAACAAGGAAAGGAAACAATATTACATAGCAATAAAAATAGTAAACGAATAACAAATTTGGAAAGCTTGGGGGCTGAAAACCCTTGCGGAAAATATATTTGTTAAAGCATCGTATAGAAATTATTAATACCTACTACAAACACTTTAATTAAATTTTCGTAGGAACTTTCCTACCACGTCTGTTTCCTTCCAGACACTTCCAGATCGCACACCAAAATGATGCAATATTACCCTTTCCCATCGACTACCCCTTTGACACATAATATATCTCTCCCTTTCTAAAAAAGAAGCGTTGAGAATGAGAAGGTGTTAAGTGACAAATTTCTAGTTTCGAGTAAAAGAGGTTTAAAGTTGTTTGCCCATAAATCTGCCTAAAACCGAAGTTGGAGTTCGGTAACACGAAACAAAAGTAAATGAAGAATATACTATTTTAGACAACGTGACTTCATTTATTATACATACGTTATAATAAGTGGTGTTTTTGTACAAATTAATGTCTTAAACGCTTTTATACAGCACTTTTTTCCGCTACGAAACCTGAAAAATTTGTGTATTTACCACCTTTAACCATATCCAACTCCTATATTAAGTACAGTAGAGTATCGGCGAATAGACCAAAATTTAAGTTGTCACATAACACCTTTATCGGATAAAAAACATCAAAATTTTCAAAAATGTCACTTAACACCTTCTCATTCTCAACGCTTCTGTTACAATCGTAATACATACTTGTTTTTTGTCATTCCTTAAAAAAAAATTAAACGCCAGAGCTCCATTACTTTTTTTTTTTTTAAATAAAACTTGGCGACAGTTGTGGTAAGTAACTTATTATTTTTGAATAGGTAGTTAATCAACCAGAGATCCCGTCGTAATAGATACGGACAACTCATAGTAAAATATAATCAAATTAGGTGAAGGTTCAGTTCACTTTTCACGAACTTTGAATTTTGAGATAGGTGTGTGACCAATTTAATTTTTGAAATCATGCTAACTTTAGCAGTAAAGCATTTTTTGTTTTTTTATAAAAAGTGCTAAAAATCATGCTAAATATTTATTTCAATCAAAACCTGCTAAAAACCCAAAAAATTAACAAAAAAGCTGTTTTTCAGAAAAAAAAAAAAAAAAAAAAAAAAGGTTAAAGCCTCCTCAAAAACACCGGCGATATCATTTTCTTGTCCTGGGGGATAGTAGCACACTAATGGCGTTTTCGATTGAAGGAAATAATTGCCCTTTCTATGAAAAGAGCAAATCTAGAAGTGCTCTTTCTGTGTTTCCTATGTTTCATTGAAATGAAAAGTGCACTTCCAGGTCAATTCTTAGCACGACAGAAGTGTTCGGGATATTTTTAAAGAATTGCCCTGAAATCACCAACACAAACTTGAAAAATGTCAGATTGAAACATATGTTGTGTTGTTGGAAACAAAATTTGCGCAATGTGATTCGAAAATATACAATTAGCTAGGCGTGCAAAATGTGAGCATAAATTGAAATATATTGATTTGTCCTATTAAAACCTTCATAATTATTTACTGTAGAAAACCAAAAAAAAAGTAATAACAGAATACCCAATCTCACATAACATGGTGTCTACCACTATTACAAAAGTGCCCCAACGAATTTCATTGAAAAAAGCAATTCTGGATTTCGGGGCAATTCTCTCGGATCTTCAACGAAAAACTCCGTAAGGTTCGTCTGCTTTGATTTTATTTTATTATTTAAATTCATAATTTGGCTAAATCAAAATCCTGCTAATTTTTCCTGCTAGTGCATGAAATAATGCTAAAAAAAATGCTGGCATGATTTGAAAAAAAAAAAGATGCTAAAAATAAAAAAAATCCTGCTAAATCTAGCAGGAAATATGCTGAATTGGTCACACTGGGTATACGTAACATTTTTGTTACGACTTTACGGGTGTCATCGCAACTCATACCCCGACTACTCATACACCGCACCTAGCGACATCTACATCCCAACATTACAACTGGACACTACCCTTCTTACTACTCACCCTTATCGTTCGAGTTGTAGTTTATGGCATTTAGGGCCGATTTTTCAATAGTCAGATAGGCAACCAGATAGATAGTTAACTGTCAGATAAAACATAAATCCATTTTTCAATAGTCGAATAGCAGCTATTCGAAGAATATAACAGCTATCTGTCTCATAAAGATATCTGCCCCTTTGTGAGACTGGTAAAATATAAATCTCTAGTTAAAGTCGGAGAACTGTCAAATTGGAAAATCTTATTTTACAAAGTTTTGTGTGGGGAGATTTGTTCCTATTGTAGAAATGGATTTGTTCGACGTTATTGACGATATTATTATTGAACAGAGGAATTAGCGAACAATTACTTTAAATAATTCAGCAATTTTGTTCCATGCAGCATATTTTTCCTTGTTTGTGAGGGAAACACGTTTTCTATAGTATTTTGAAACTTGAACATCATATTCATTAACAGCCGCGTTTCTGAAGACGTAAAATTAAAAGACCTCTACCGCTTTTTAGCAAATATAATTTTAGCGTTTTCCATTGCAAATCCAAAATTTTTGCCACTCAAACTGAAACGGCTAATGACATATGGGAGTACACTCCTCCAGAACACTTTGCGAACTCTCTGGCGTTCACCACAGATCATCCTTTTATACTTTTTGCATAAAGCATCTATTCGAAATGCTGACTAGCAGGTAGGTATGCTCGAAAACAATAAAAAAAGGAGAAGGATCATAAACATTTGTAGTTCCTTTTACAAGTGTCATAAAAGGAAGAAAAAATAACTAAAAAATGAACTATTGTAGATCCTCTTACAAGCACTGAAAGTATACAAAAAGGATAATAAACTATTATTGATCCTTTTTGAGACATGCAAATAGATAAGACAAAAGGTGATTAGTGAAAACATAAAATTATTTTAAATCTTTTCAGAGTGATCGTTACTAATTATATAGCATAGACAACTACTCTTTCATTTCGTACCCAAACCCATTATTCTTAACAGACGTCAAGCTTTGAACATGGCTATCCTCTATGCTTTAACACAGCATATAGTCAATCCATCTGTCACGCTCACACAACTTTACCTTCGAATAGTTATCTAGCTCTTATTTTATGATTGAAAAACCCAAAGATTATATCTAGCAGATAAAGAGTGAAGTAAATTTAATCGTTAGTTAGCAATCAGGCGATTTATCTGACTATTGAAAAATCGGCCCTTAGTGTCAAAAATAAGTGTTACCATATTGCAAATCAATATTTTTTCGAAGTTTGGTGGTGGCTTGTGAATCATTTTGTGAAATAGAGTAGGCAGGTTATATTCACTTATGAATACGGACAGACTTGTATGGATGAATATTTTTGCGAATATTTGTCGTTTGTTTTCTCATATTTTCTAAAGTTAAAATAATAAGTTTTTGAGAAAAGAAATTTACTTTTAGCTTCAGAGAATTTGAGAAAATAAAAGTAAAAAATTCGCGCGAAGCTAAAAGTCAATTTCTTTTCTCAAAACAATTTTTTTTTAGGTTGATAGAAATAAATTTATAATATTAACCGTTTTGGAATCGTGTAACTCCATTTCATTTACAACACACATAAAACATTTCCCACCCTTATACCTTCTACTTAACATTACATACATTTTTTACCTACCTTTTTCCCACATATATTTCCAAATTCCACAAATATAATTATTAAAGAAACTTTAACCAAGCACTCAACATAATTCACGATTGATATGGTAACACCATATTCTAAAGGTGAGTGATGAGATTATTGGTTGTTAGTTGTAAAGTTGCGATGTAGATGGCGCTAGGTGGCAAATTTGGCAGGGTATGAATCGTCTGGGTATGAGTTGCACCCGACCCCATTCACACGGATCTACGGCCAAAATAATGTGGTATTCGTTTGGGCTTCTTCAGATTTGCCCTCAGATTTCAGATTTCATGTGCCTAATCGAACATTAAAAACGTCACTTGCTCTTTTTTGTGTTGACATTTGTGTGATTTGAATATGTGTAGTCTTCGACACTTTTCTAAGCGATTTCCATTCACTGGTTAAATTTTGTATTAAAACATTAGAAATATTTGTCCCGATTGATTTCTAAATATTTATACATAAATAATTTACAAAAATAGATTCACCCGATGCAATGCCTTTCTTCGCTGGAGAAAAAATTCACTAAAAATGTAAACGAACTCCATCAGTTGTCAAACTCAAACGCACTTGTATTGGTAAATCTGAGAAAATATCTAGATTCGCAAAAGTGCTCGAAATCTGAAAAAGATTGCTTTTTCCTGTACCAAACGAACATAAAAATTGCTCTGAGAGCAAAAAAAGTGCTCTGAGAGCGCCCAATCGAATACCACAAACCACATAAGAGAAAAAAGTAGTGTTGAAGCAAGTGTGTCTACGCAAAATCGAAGTGCAAGAACTTGAAGCGGTTAAAATTAGAAAAAAAAAAAAAAAACACCGCTTAACCTATCCATACCGTATAAAGAACAACGTCATAGTTTCTGGTTTCTGCCGTGCTAACATGACGTGGAGTAAGGAATGCTACCGTGTTATTTACTTTCATCGTTTTGCGCAAAGGAACATCACCTAGATCGTTTGCACAGCCGAGTGGGCGGTGTTATGGTTTGGGAACCCATAAAGTAGTTACTTTGTAGATGCAGTTTCTCCTCGTATGAATGGACGGTAGTTCATTGACGTACCAACTCGAGAAGGCTTTACCTTCTATTATTGGACATTTTGTATCTTTACCGTCGAAATTCCAGCAGGATAACGCACCCATTCACAGCGCCAGAGTCGTACAATAACTTTTTCACCATCAAAACATCTCGTTGTTGGATTGGCCACCATGCTCGCCAGACATCAGCCGCTATGAATTTTCCATGCAAAATTATATATCATCCAATTATTTCACTTTATTCAGAGTTCTATCAAAGCACTTCACCTCTTCATCCTACATGTAATTTCAATAAAAAAAAATGCACATTGTAGGTGCTGTCGACCCAATATGTCTTTAGGTTCCATTTAAGGTTCCTTTTCTTCTTTTTTATGGCTCATTCATCATCTTTTACAACCCTGGTAACAAATTTACGCCAGCTTTCATTTTCCGCGGTACTAATAATCATTTTTAGTGTCCAGACTAAATTTTTCGAGCTCACAATGGCGAAAATTTCCATACAAAATTGCATATTGTGACCTAGGAAATATTTAGTGTGAAGGTTAAAAATGATTATTGGTAAGGCCCTTTATATTCAACTCGTCCTTTTTTATACCTTAGGAGATCGTATTTCGTACTACTGGCTCTAGTAGATTTTTACCTACCTACCGCTCGCTAAACATTTGTTGCTTAGTCTGTTTCAAATGACGAATCTGCACCTCCAATTACAAACTTATCCAATATTCTTGATTGTGCACACTAGGCTCAAAAATGTTACTCTCATTCGAAAAGTGTTATAATCAATTTATTATGTTCTTTTAGGTTGTACAAAAATTATTTTATTATTTGTTATGTAAAAAGTATGTTCATAATTTCACGTTTAACTGACTTTTTTTTCTCATTGTTCATTTTACGTAGCGTCGCAGCGACCAGCTCTCCAAAAATAGCGTCTTCACATCGGTGTTTTTCAGTGGCTCTATTTTCCTGCAACGCTTTCTTCTCGTCTTGGACCTTTATTTGTTTCGGCCATGGTCCTTGCAATATCTGTTCTTCTTTGGCAGTGCTTTCACTTTCATGATTACTTGAACTTGTCTTCGGTTCGTTTGTTGACTCTTGACGGCTTCCATTTTGTGTCTTTTCCTGCGTACAAACAGTGGAAGAATCTTCCTTTGCAGCTTTTTCCCATACAAGAATCGTGTCTTCTTGTGAGTCGGAGTCAGCAGCCTTTACAGGCGGTTGGTTCGTCGAAAATAAATTATTAGATTCATATAATAATGGTTCATCGTCGCAATCTTGGCTGACCTCTTCTGTGAGATCAAATGTTTGGAGGATCTGTTCCGTCTCCTTATTTTGTTCTTCTTCCAAGTCCAATTCCAAAAAAATGTTTGATTCGTCATCGCTGTCATCTTCTAGATCTTTTTTTTCAATAACAAATTCAGGTTGAGACATAAATTGGTTTCGTTTTGAATGCTTTTCGAACGCATTTATGTCTACGTGCTCTACTAGAAAGGACAAATCATCGAAGTACCTAAAGTTGCTGCGTCTTCCTTGTAAGTGTGTTACATATTCCTCCAAGAACTTTGATCTTAGCAAGTGCCATCGACTTTTAACCCACAGAACTAAAGTATTGAAATTGCAATGTTTATACTTTTTTTTATGATGCTGTAATGTGTTATATTACCATCAGTCTTTAGTATCGTGGCTATTTCCTTCCAGTGTAATGTACGTCCACGAAAATCGCTTCCTTTTGCGTAAAGAGTAGGCCTTCCTTGAACCAGTTGTATTATGAGCACATTTTTATCCTCTTCCATTATCTTTTGAAATGCGGTTTTTCGGTTGAATATAAAACTAAAAATAAGCTGCAGAAGCTAACTAATAGCCCAAAAGTACTCTAGATTAACTTTTTGATTTGACTTCTTGGTCTTGTAAACAGTTTTTAAATTTAAATGTCATCAAATGTATGTAAACAAATATGAATGGAAAAGTTCAGGCGGGTACATAAGTTGTTTTAATGTTAAATGTCATTAAGGCTGAGACAGCAACCCACAAAGATTACCCATAACAGACGCCTTTGCTTTTTCTTACAATTTCCTGATCGATATTCTTTAATAAAACACTGGTCTAATAATATCTCCTCCTAGGTGAATGAACAGGAATGGACAACCAATGTCTTTATTGGTCATTATATATATTTTTTTTTTTGGAAATCAAGTTCCAATTTTGTAGGTCCTTAAAGGACCATTCACATGAGAGCGAATTGCAAACCACGAACTAGCGAACATTCGTAGATTCTGACACTTCATTCACATGAAAACTTTTTTTAGTCGCAGGTACCCGCGAATCATTTGTATTGTTGAAGGTTAAGTTCGAGCGAATTTTTCATTTGCAGGTTTGTGGATCGCGACTTTTTTATGTGGATTGTGAATAAAGTGTGACAGTTCGCGGCAAGAATTTTCAATTCGCGGGAGAATTGCTGTAATTGTAAATTTCGTTATTTTAATCAATCAAGGCTTTTGTGGTAAAACAAATATCAATTTCCAATTTTTAAATACAGATAAATTGATTTGTTCGCAGTTCGCCTATTCGCAGTTCGCGCTCATGTGAATGGTCCTTAATATCCAATCTTTGTTTATTCTGTTGTTACTCTGTTAAATAGCAATGCTTTAACATTTAGTACATCCCTGGAAATTTGTTATATTTCATCATTTTGTAAAGAATATCATATCTGACTTTACTGTTTCGTTTCCTTCGTTAACTCAAACTTCAAAATCAGCTGTTTTGTTTTGTTTTTGTGTTATTTATATTTTCCTACTGAATTCGAACGTGATAAAAGTGTTTTTAACTTCTATGTTATTTGAGATCTCTTCGAAGTTAGTCGTGTAGTTTTGTTTGTGTTTTACCGGCAGCTTACACATTAAAATTTATCGTATAACAACAATTTATTATTTAGTCGCGGAATATACAAATCGCTAAATATGTATAAACATTTAGTGATAGTTATTGCATTGTCCAGCCTCTGCTGTTTCTTTTACGGGATTGTAAATATTCTATTGGACGTCGAAAAGAATGCTTGCCACATGACTTATATGTACCAAGTTCCAACATTTATTGTAAGATAATCAATTTCTGTGTCGTTGTTTCTTATCTATAGTAATCTTATTTGGTATAGCGCAGAAATAGTAAGTAATATTTTAGATAATGTTGGTGCAAACCAGATGCAGTTGCTCTCATGTCCTCGATTATGTGTCCTGTAATTACAAGCCAGCTGTTTTCAATTCCCACACAAACTTCAAATAATTTTATAATAATTATAGGGAGGCATTCTTAAGACAGTTTTCTTATCGCATTAAATATTTATTTCCACTTGCTCTTTCAACGAAGGGGAATTGTTTTGAATTAGCTTAGCAACTATAGAATATGAAGAAGCATTTGTATTACTTATTCGTTGAAGAGGATACCCAGCCTTCGGTCATGCCTACCGATTGTACAGTGTCCGGTCTTGAAATAAGAATTGGCCAAATTAGCTTAGATGTGTTGCGTTCAAAGAGGCAAATCTATCTAACAGTTTGCGGTTCTTTATCGATCAATACCTACTTATTTTACCCGCACTTGATTAGTTGTTGTATAGAATGTGAGCTGTTGCAGGCAATGCCACTTCCATGCATTAGTTTCCTTATACTGTCAGAGTATTTCTCACCATTCCAATTTTTTCATAATTTACCTACCATTCGTGAATATTTTTTATAGAAAATCCACGTTGACGGGGAGGAACAGTTTCCAAAGTACAACCTGTACACGTATGCAGAGGGTCGTTTAATAGAAAACGCACGTTCTCAACGATTCAATGGAGCGCCTGTTATATTCGTTCCAGGAAACAGCGGATCATACAAACAGGTAGACTACAAAAAATTATAAACTAACATTCAGAATCAACTGTTGAATATTGTAGGGAAGGTCGCTCGGATCGACTGCACTGCGCAAAGGTATTGATCACGACTTGAACTATCACCTGGATTATTTCATGGGTTAGTGTATTCAACTTTATAAGATGTATTTGTAATTTTTAAAAATGTATCCATCCTTAGTCGACTATAATGAGGAGTTTTCGGCATTATTCGGGGGATACCTCTTTAGTCAAAAAGAGTTTCTCAAGAAATGCATATTCGCTGTTTTAAAGTTGTACAAAAGTTTGCCAAATGCACCGAAACAAGTTGTACTAATAGGCCATTCAATGGGAGGAAAGGTTGCACAGTCGTTGCTCACCGACCCGGAAGTAGCCGAAATGATTAATACAATCATATTCATAGCTACTCCGATAGATCGTCCAGTGATAAACTTTGATGTCTACATGGAAGCTGTTTATCGGGATACCAACAATGACTTGCTGGCAGAGAGAAGGGTGATACCATTTGAAAATAACACCAACTTCTGTACCGCTCCGTACGCAATTAGTCTGTCGAGGCGGCCTGAAGACACGAAAAGCCTAGACGATAAACTTCTTATATCAATTGGTGGCGGAAATCGGGATTTACTTGTTCATGCCGGTCTTACGTATTCAAAGTTCAGCGACATTAATGTGATGGTTAGTTGTGAAATATATTTGTAAGGATTGATGACAACAGGCTCCTCTTACTGTCTTTAGGCCTCTGCAATACCGAATGTGTGGCTAAGCACTGATCACGTGGCTTCGGTGTGGTGTCTTCAACTAGTGCTTGTCATCAATCGTTTCCTATTCAGTATTATATCTTCTTCGGGCAGCAAGCGCAATCAAGCTCTAAGCTTTGTTCAAGATAAATCTATGCGCTTATCTAAGGCATCGCATTATTTTGTGGTAAATCAAAAGTTTCTCTCTAAATATAGTTTAATGAACCTTATACTTTCCGGACATTTTAAGGCACCAACGACAAATTTAAAACGGCGCGATATTAATTTTATAACCGAGGGGGATTTGGACGAATGGAACGAGGACTCTCGCAGGGTGTTCAGCAAGGAATTTAAGTCTGGATTGAACTACACCTATGTTCAGATGATTCCACTGGTCGATAAACCTCAGTATAAGGTATGCTTTCGAAATTAAACAGAGGTGGGCTTATTGGTGAATTGAATCTTGCAGAAATTGTATGCGGATGCTTTTAATTTGGAAGCAGAAGATTGGGTGTTCGGCTGTGATGCCAAGGAGTTCAAACGCAACATGAGATATTGGTATGTACCTACTATTGAACTTTTTTTGTTCGCTATCATTTAAACGCTACCAATTATTGCACGAAGTAAAACAACGAGAAAGATCTGTCGGAATTGGCTGTCAGTATGAGTTTAAGAAGTGTAACAGGGATGAGTACGCCGAAGGAATTCATTGGATCGAATCGGTTCTGTCGTCAGTATGGCAGGCACCTTTACGTGAGCTACTTCAAAACACTTGGAGCGGTCAAGCAATGTGTTTTTAGTGTTTCTTGATGGAGTGTTACTTCACAGTTACCTTTTCAAGCAAGTGAAATTCGCTTCATATCGGCTCTATGAGATATATTTAGAGTTATAACTGTCGTGTGTGGGTGGCGTTCAGTACGATTCGTCGATGTTGTTTGTGTTCCTCCTTCAACATATGCGTGGTTCTGCTCCAATTTACTACTGTCCCCATTTTTGACGTTTCTATTCAAATATTTGCAAATGCACTCAGTACATTTTTGTTGCGACCATCAAAGTTGTTGTTGAGGTTAGGTTGAATTTTTCGAACATCCAGCATTACTTGGCTGGCTCACGCTCGTATTAGGAGGAGGCTAAAAAAAATAATCCGGAAATGTAGCTCTTAAAATATGTAAACTTTGTTGTTTTTGGTTAAAGTTCATTAAAGAATCGTGATAGGTTAAACCAACTTCCATTTCGTTGTGTCAAAGTAGAGAACATCTGAAAGCAACCGATTCTATACGTAATTCACAAGAATTAGCGCCCCAACGTACGTTCTAAACACCAAATCAACCGCACCGCCAATTAAAAAGCGGCAAAGGTAGTATGAAACGAGTTATTAAGAGTTATCCATAGGCATACAAAAACGAGATAAACGCGAATCGATTGTTTCCACCCCACGACGCTAAGGAAACTGCAGTTCATCGTACCCCAGACGATCGATATGTATGGAAATGCTTCCTCACAATTTTCATTTGCAAATGTTTCAAAGCGGCCTTCGTTTGATGATTTCGTTCCAATTCCTATTCATATTGATTTTATTTTGTTTGTCCGTATTATTTCCAGCTCAACAGGTTATTCCATCTCTCATCGTGTGCAAAAGCTTCCAAATAACCCTCAAAAGCGAATGTTCCTATCCATCGATCTGCATAAAATAAAGAAAACATATCCCAATTGGACACATGTCATTCTGCGGATTTCACCAACCAGGAGCAATGTATTAAAAATAACTACTACACCAATTCATATAATAATTTGTAACTTTCGATGTAGGTTAAGCTGAATGTAGACATTCACGATCCCGGAGAGAGGATTTTGAAAATTGTGGCTCCAAAATGGTACTCGTACAGCGAAAAGCAATTGATTTCGGACTCAACGCTTGGCGCGTCGCATTATAAGATACTCGTATCAGGTAAAAATTTTCATGGAATCCTTTCAATGAATGCATAATAATTGCTTTCTCAAGATCTCGATGAGTCCTATCAATCGTTTAAGGTCTTCATCAAACCGAGGGTGTGTTCGCAGCCAACACATAATGCAGTGGCAAAGACTTGTGTACCTTGGGCTAAAGGCTCTGAACGTTATCAAAACTTCTCGTAATGTCACCCGTTGCAATTCAACACTTCAGAAGAGTGTCATATAATTATTTTCTTTTACATGTAGAGGGTTGGAAAACAATCCACTTTCAGTGAATGTACCAATATCAAAACCGCTTGGCTACAATACCACCGAGAATCCGGTCACAGTAAATTTGTATTTGGATCCCAATTGCCGCTATCAAATATCGTAAGAGTATTCCCACCTGCACCTTACTTGTACTTACAGATTTGTCTTTCAAATAATTTGACAGATATCAAAATGCATTTGGAGGATCACTATCGCGCATAGTCCAGCAGTATGCCCATTGGCTTCCAGCGCATTTGACAGCAGTTTTGCTCTTATCATTTAAATACCAATTGTCGTTGACTCCGAACCGGGCACCTTTTAAATGTGGGAAACTTCATTTAGCCATTGTTAACTGCGGCTCTTTTTTTCTCATCACAGGTAAGCCAACAGAAAGATTTAAATTTATCATTGCAATTATGTATTCGAATAATTTTAGCAACGCGCATATTTGCGAAACTGCTGCAATCGGTCAAGTTTGTACCTGAACCAGATAACTTTCATCGGTCGATGGTTATATCGTTTATTATACACGGATCTGCGTCTGCAATTATCTTACTGACTACGGCGGCAATTTGGACTTTTATAACATTTTATGGAAATGTCATTCATCGTATATTTTTAAGGTACTTATGAGTTAAGAGCAAACAATATTAATTTATAGTAGATCATTTTGAGCCAGGAAAAACACAAACCGCATCGAAAGTTTTTTTTTTCCACTAACTTCTTGCAAATATAATTTGTTTATTTTCCAAGATGTTTAAAGGCAAATGGCACAACCAATTTAAATATTAAGAAACGTAGGTATCAATCAATTGTTGAAGTTTACTTTAGTTTATCCACCGAAAATGGAAGGAATTCGAAAAGAGTGATTTAAACAAAATTTAACGATGTACGTGTTTGCTTCTATGCATAACCTCAAACCAATCTTAGCACAAGATATACCTACGTATAAAAAAAATCACAATAACTGGTCTTACATATTTTCAGATTGACGAAACTCTCTACGCCAGTTTTTTCAATAGTTTTGCCTATTATTGAACGTATTCCTCTTTTGGCTGGCGTCGCTCTGATTGCTATTGCATTTGCATCATGCGGTGGTATAGCCTTGATCATAGGTTGTGTCGTCTATTTTATGCTGGTGAGTACGTAATTTGTTTATATACATGGTTTATAGATATTTCAATCAACCTAATATCTATTCAAGTTCCTTTGACACTCAAATAGCATAGCCCTTCTCAGTAGTGCACATCTAACTACAATTGTTGTTTTGTTTTTCCACAACACTACACGTATTCACTACGTCAGAGGTAGGAAGTACTATCACGAGGGGGAAGTAATCAGGTGTATTCAAGGTACTTTTTTGTGCGTATTCATGGTGAATCACAGTGTATCACAGTGTATTCAAACGAATTCACATGCAATCACAAGTAGCAAATCTGTATTCAAGGACCACTCAAAAATATTGATTACTTCCCCCTCGTACTATCATATAGAAAAATTGTAAAATTAAATTTTTTTTAAAAAGGGTTGTAAAATGTTGACCCTCAACATGTAGAAAATACGAAATGATAAACAATAAAATATAAAAGGATATAAAGGCAAAAAAGGGGTACAAATGCCAACAACACGCGGTGTTCCCAAGCGGTCCCCCATCTAAGTACTAACCGCGCCCGACTCTGCTTGATTTCGGTGATCGGACGAGAACCGATTTTTTTTTTTTTTTTTTTTTTTTTTAAATTCATTTTTATTTATTCATTCATTAAACTTATATACTAGACAAAAACGATTAAATCTAATTTAAAACTAACAATCTTAATTCTAGCTTACTGGCTCTTAACGAGCACTCTAAACTTAACGATATTCTTAAAATTATTGCCTTTCGGCCTTAAATCTATCTATATTTAATTTTATTGTTTTTTATTTTTCAAGAAACGTTATAAAAACTTGAATTCTTTATTATTCTTATTTTACCTACAAACTACTTAAAACTACCTAAGCTACTTAGCCTAAATTAATTATAATCAGGGTGGTGAGCAATCTTAAGGATTGGTCACCATCCTGATTGCATCCATGTGCGCCTGACAGCCGCCGACAAGGGTTCACCCGTGCCGCCGAGACTCGAGCGACGCAATAGCGTCGGTCGAGTCTCGGTAGCACATACATGTCGGCTAGCCCAGTCCCTCCCAAGGACCCCCTAATCTAACCTAAACCTACAAACCTAATATCTATCTTAAAACTAAGGAGGATGCTATGTCAGTAGCGCACCGGCCCGGGAGAGCGTATCAACCCTCACCTCTTCTTTAAGCCACCAATATTCGGTGTACTGCTTTAACGTATCGACCTTGTCCCGATCCGCAATTGCGGTGCTAAAACGGAGGAGCTCCTGAGCATTGGCGGCGGACCCGTCGTGGATGAGCCGCTTATCCCTCGCGCCGCGGTGGCTGTGGTACAATACCGGCACACCATCTTTATTCTGGACTAACCCTTTCATGTCTACATGAAGGAATGCCTCAGGCGGGATAAAGCCAGACCGAAGCGTACTCTCATGGTACATTAAATTGGGGTAGTAAGCCCCTGAGATCAGGCTATTATCACTGGCCATCGCCCTTGCAACGTGCCTCCGAATCACCTTAATAAGGAAATTGTCAACCCTATTCAGTCGAGCCCCATTGTATAGGGTCCTGTTGGGATAATATTTTGTGTACTCAGATTCAGGAGTTCTAAACAACCCTAGACAGGCCCTGAGACATTGTCTCTTAAACACTCGAATCTTTTCCATATAGAACGGCGCTATATTGAACCACAAAGGACAGCCATAAGCGATGATGGGCCTTATGAGGGCCACGTAGCAAATGACCTTCACCCTAGAGTCAAGTTGACTGCTGCGAAACAGTCTCCTTGTTAGAGCGTAGGCCCGCCTAGCCCCAGCAAGACAAGCATCTATATGTTTGTCAAAATATAGATACTGGTCAAGCCAGATGCCAAGATACCGAACCACGTTTTTCACCACCAATGGCCGTCCCTGCTGTCCAATAATTGTTAATTTTCTCCAGTTTTTTCTGGTATCCCGAGGGGCCCCAGCCAATGGAGTTCTGAACAGGATTGTTTCCGATTTTTGGAAATTGATTTTCAACTTCCAATCATCGCAATACCTCTTAATTTGCTCGAAGTCACGCTGCAGAAGGATTCTGATGACCTCGATTTTTGGTCCTGATCTGTACGCCACTAAATCGTCTGCGTACGCTATAGCATGTCTGAGGGAACCCACCAGATCACTTGTGTAAATATTAAACAGGATCGGAGAATTCACTGCTCCCTGTTGTAAGCCGTTTTTAATTTCGAAAACCTTGCTCGAAGTCACATTGCCAGTTTTTACAACGAACTTCTTTCCCATAAGCATGTCATAAATCATATACAGCAAAGGTTTTTGAATGCCCAATCTGGTCAGCTTATAAAAGAGTCCCTCCAACCATACGGTATCGAAGGCCTTCTCAAAGTCGACCAGGCAGGCACCCGTGCATTGATTCTTACTTTTATTCCACTGAATGTCGGAGATCAGTTTCGACGCGGCATGAATAGTGTCATGCCCCGCTCTAAAGCCAAACTGATTTTCCGGAATTATTTTGTTTTCCTCAACCCATCTCAAAAGAGATCTATTGACGACTTTCTCGAATACCTTGCTAACATTCGGGAGCAAACTAATTGACCGAAGATTAGCAGGGTTTGTCCTATCTTTATCCTTCTTAGGGATAGGGTGTACCACCGCTATTTTCCACTGCTCCGGATAATATGCATTATTCAGGGCATTGTTAAATAGAGTGGCGAAGATATCTATCGCCTCTAGCGGCAGGTGTCTTAATACGACGTTTGGGACACCGTCAACTCCCGCCGATTTTTTGTTTTTCAATGATTCAAAGATCAACCGAAGTTCATCTCTACTCACGAACAGATGAGTATTTGCATCGGCGATTGTGCCATTTGCACGGTTGTCGTCATTGAACCCGGTGAAACCGTTGTTCTCGGATCGCCAATCTTGAATCTCGGTCCGCAGATAAAAGTGGTTAAGAAAGCCCCTCTCCTCGAGATCGCGGTTACGGCAAACAGGGTTGTTCACCGTATACACACTCTCAAAGAAAGCTCCCATCAAATCCACCCTCTCCTGCGGGTCTTCGACCACGAAAAAACCATCGTTCGAGTCAGCACTCTCCGGACTTATGCCAGCAGTCAGTAGTGTCTGTCTGTTCTCGTTCGTCCGAGGTATTCGAACACATGAAATATCGTTATGATCTTTCCGCCTGAACAGTTTATTTATTTGTGGGAACATATTCGGACTACTGGTTTTTATAGCCCGAATTTTATTGCCCCAATACAAACTTACAGATTTTCTGTAATTTTCGGTGATCAACTGTTTCAGGTTTTTGATCATCGACATCAGTGTCCTTAACTCGGGATCGTTCCTGTCAGTAAACTGTCTGTGTAGCCGTTTAAGCCTCGAGAGCAGTCTACTTTTATGTCTGTACAAAGCATCGATTGTCGCGTTTCGATACTTATCAGTTTGTTCTTCGTCGGTGGAACGTCCTACCCGAGGGATAGTCCGCTCCATTGTCCGTTTGATGACGACATTCATTTGCCGTAAATGAGTGTCGATCTCATCGTTCGTCAAGTTCCTGTTTGTCGGTGGGTCGATCTCGCATGAGCGTATGTCGCGTTTTAAAACTCTGGAGAAGCGCGACCACTGCGCTTTTCGGTAATCGAAAGAACGCACTTGGTCGTACTGCTCCAGCTGCGTCTGCTCGTTCGGGATCCGTAATACGGCGGCAAGTCCGTAGTGATCACTATCGTACTTAACCGCTCGTAAACAGTTCCGCGTGCTTAGATCAGTGTTTGTTAGTTCGAGTCTTTCGTCAACTAGCGCTAAGTCCAAGAAAGAACCATCTCTAGGGAAAGACGGGATATCCGTCGCGTATAATTCGAGTTTATACTCAATCATATTATGACGCCACCAGTCGTGAAACTGGTTGCCTCTAGGGTTCGGAATATCATTTCCCCATGCCGCGTGTTTAGCATTGAGGTCTCCGCCCAAAAAGTAATAGTTATCTTCCGATTGAAGCTGTAAGCAGCGAAAAAGCGTCTCGATCTCATTCAAAAATTCAATGCGTAGAGGAGATTCAGGTGCGTAAAGCGACACCACATACACCCGCCTCTGGCTATTGAGGGGAATGCATACGATGCATGCTTCCAACACCTGGAACCTTCGCACGTCCCCGCTGTATATGACCCTATGGCGCAAGCCTTTACGAATTAAGATAGCGACACCACCTCCTTGTGTGGAGTTGGGTCGGTCTCTTCTAACTACAATGTAATTCTTATAGCCTAATTTGTGTTTCGGAGTTAGCTTAGTTTCGCTAACCAGAAGTACATCAGGCTTTTCGGCTTCCAACAGATTGGAAAGATTGATCCTTCTCTCGATCCGAATAAGTGAATTAACATTCACCGCAAGGATCTTCAAGTTTACCTCGTCCAGCGTACCCATCATATTCATGGCGCGGCAGACTCGGCAAACAGTGTCGAATAGATCACGTCTATTCGAGCCGCTTGCTCATTTAACTGTTTCTGGAAATTGTCGATCTTTCCGTGCAATGACAGAAGGATCGATTTCAAATCCAGATCCGCTTCAGGCGTAGGAACCTTCGGCGCGCTTTTTGTTATTGTGCTACCCGGTCCAGTTACCATTTGGGCAAAGGACACATTGGGTGCAACAAAATTAGAGAACGAGCGACTCTTTCGACCTTTCTCTTCTTCAGACTTCTGTTTTCGAGCCTGCACATTCTGTTTAACCTGCTGATACCTGGGACATCCCTTGAAATTTGCAGGATGTCCTGAGGTGTTGCAGAGTACACATGAGAGCTGGCCCCGATCTTCTACTCTTTCCGTGCCTAAGGCACATTCCCCATGTTTGTGGTCCTTGTTACACTTCACGCACCTAAACTGCATGTGGCAGTTAGCTGCGGCGTGCCCGAACCTCTGGCAGCGCATACATTGAAGTACACGATCTGACCTCTTTAATTTTTCCCAACGTACCGCATGATAGTACAGGAATCTGATCCTTTTCAGACTATCTATTTTGCTGTCGGGGGTTAGTTGAACCAAAAAGAATGGTAATTTGCGGCTACCACCCCTGTCCGCAGGCGAGGAAAACGGCTTGACCCCCACGAACTTAAGGTCGTCGCACTCAAAACTCTTAAGCTCCTTTTCAAGCTCCTCTATTTTAACATTTGGGTCTATACCCTTAAGCAGCACCGTTTGTCGCTTTTCTCCTTTTGGAGTGTACGTGAAGTACTCAGCTTCTGCTTTCTCCAGAGCGGTGCGCAACTTTTTGTGCTCCTCCATGTTAGTGCACATAATTATGTGCTTGGTGGCGTTTAGCCTCTTAATATAAAAATTATTATTAACAACTAATCTACATAATCTAATGCTATCGCTTATATCTAAATAACTTACATTAATTGGTGGTACTTTTTGTTTTTTTGTCTCTTTTTGTTGTTCTTGCTGCTGCTGCTGTTGTTGTTGCTGCTGCGGTTGCTGTTGTTGTTGTTGTCTCTGCTGCTGGTGTTGCTGCGGTTGCTGTTGTTGTTGTCTCTGCTGCTGTTGCTGCGGTTGCAGTTGCTGCTGTTGTTGTTTTTGTTGTTGGTGTTGCTGCAGTGGCTTTTTGTTTGCCAGCTGCTTCTTTTGTTGTTGCAGCTTAAGCAGAGCTTGTTGTTGTTGCTGCTGCTTAAGCTGTTTTTCTTGTTGTTTGTGTTGTTGCTGCTCAGCTTGCAGTTGCTTCAGCTTTTGTTGCTGCTGCTGCAATTTTTGCTGGCGCAATTTCTCCCTCTTTGCGAGGAGCTCCTTGATTAGCCTATCAAGCTGGGCTTCCTCGTCTTCTTCGTCGGCTTGTTGTTGCTCTTCTTCTTGGGCGTCCAGTAACTCTTGAAATGAGTTACCTTCGCCCACATATCTGCCCTCGCCCCCTTCGGACTCGTAAGAGTAGCTGAGGGCATCAGAATCTTCGCCATCTGTCTCGTGTGCTGACGAGTTTGCTCGTGACGTCATCTGTTCGTTTGGCTTCGGCTTCCTCTTATGTGTTAGGTTCGGTATTGGCTTCAATTTCCTTCGCCTTTTTTCTGTTTTTGCCACTTGTGCTGACTGTACCAATGCTGCGGTACTTGTCGATGGCAAATCCATGTTTGTTGTTGGTGCTGGTACTGCTACCGCACTTATTATTATTTTTGGTGCTGCTGCCACTGGAGCTGCTGTAGTTGTTGTTGTTGTTGGCTTGTCAACCACTTTCATCTGCCTGGTCACGCGCTTGGCCAACGGGGCATCGCCTTGCGGGACCTTGGACTGGCCACTGTCCATCGCCTGACTTTCTTCCGGCACTTCCACTCTTGTTACAAGTTTTATTATTTATTTAATAAATAAAAATTATTCCCCGACTGGGAGTCGAACTTGGCTCCTCTTACGACAGAGCCCACGACTACTTCCTCTGAGCCAAATGGCTTATTGGAAATCTCTGTTCAAAAACACTATTTAACTCTGCACTATTGCTTACGCTGCCTCACTAACAAAGTCGTCTGTTCACCTCGGATGCTGAAGAGCGACTGACGAGAACCGATTTTTTCAGCGTGGTATGGTCGTTGGCGAAAATTGTATAGCAAACCTTTTATTTAATTATCAACTTATACCAAACCAAATATCATTCTTTTCCTTCCAACTTAATACATTATTTATCATTATACTTACTTTTGGCGTTTTCGATTGGTTACCAACTCTAGAAGTGTTCCTTCTTTGTTTCATTGAAAAAACAAAGTCACTTCCAGGTTCCAGGTCAATTCTTAACACGATAGATGTGTCCAGGATATTTTTACAGAATTGCAATGAAGTCAACAACACACACTTGCCAAATGGCGGATTGCAATGTTTGTTGTTTTGTTAAGAAACAAATATTTCGCTTTGTGTTGACAAAATATGAAAATAAGCGTGCAAAATGTATAAACTGTAATTGAATTATTTGTGTGGGTTCACAACAAATAAGAAGAAACAACAAAAAGCCTAATCAAACATATTATTATAATCTGCCACAGCCTTTGGAAAATAATCTAAATAAAAATTGTTTTTTTCTGGTCATCGCTTCAAAAGTTTCTTCGCTTGATTTAGTTTTGTTGGATAGAAAAAAAAATTGTTGTAATGGAAAATAAAATTATATAGCTAACATTAATGCAATTCCTTTCTGGAAAAGAAAAATATTTTATTAAAAATACCAGTGCGCGTCCTCAATAAGTGACCCCACTAGTAAGTTATACAATGGCCGCGTTCCTCTGCCCGCTAGTCTTCTAGCACAAAATATCCCTGATGAAGGAACGCTCGGCCAGCGGCAGCGGCAGCGGCAAAATGACATTTGACTTGTTGGCATCAAAAACATATGACTTTCCTTCATAAATAATTTCGTGTCGCATAATTATTTCCAAACTGCATTTAAAAAGAAATGGTACATGTTATAGAAACCATAATAATATCGGAATTGCTATTTTACTTACCTTATTACCAATTTCATCACAATTGCAGCTCGGCTTCGTATTTTTGTTATTATTTATTAGACGTTTGAACGATTTCCATTGACAGCTGTTTTTTTGTTTTTTTTTTCTCTCAAAGCAGCGGGTAGTTTTGCGCTAGATTGAGAAATTTCCCTGAAAGGGATATTTCACAAAAAGTGCTAGACGACTAGCGCAAATGGTAAAATGTCAATTTTTTTTATATGGAGTTTGACATGCCGCTGCTCATCTAGCGGGCAGTGGAACGCGGCCAATGTATTATAGGAAACGCTCAGAACACAAACAAGTTTGTTTCTTTTATAAGTGTTCGCATATAAGAACACTTCGGATATAAGAAACAATATTTTGGTACTTTCCATAGAGTAAACATAGCGCTTGTCTGTGAACAGAAATGAAGTGCGTATACGACTCAGTGAATAGAGAAAAAAAGGAACTCTATGAGCCAGTTTTATAAACACAAATTGCAATTTAAAAACAGCTTTATCACACACCAACACAAATGCCAACAAACAGAAAACAGTAAACTTCATGCCGTATTGCATTGGGAAAAAACAACCCTTTTTTTTAGATTCAAAGCAGTTTTTCTGGCTAGCAGATTTCATGTTACATTGGCCGCGAAATAAACCCTTTTTTTCAGAGTCAGAGCAATTTTGCGAATCTCGATTTATTTACACTTGGTCATTTGTCAAACTTTAAAGTGTGTTTTTAGGTCACAAGTCTGTGAAAAATAGAAAAAAAATGTACCTACATTTGGCCGATGAAATGGATTGGATATCAACATGAATTGAACGGATTTTTGTAAGCACAAATTACAATTTAAGAAGAGCTGACTTAAAACACGCACCACCACAAATGAAAGAAAGAAAAGTCTAGAATTATGTTCCATAGAATCTGAATATCGAGAGATTAATGTCGTTTTCCATTCGGAGCAGCATATATTTTTTTCAGATCTCGGATTTTACGCGGCTTATGGAACATGCAACTAAAGGTTCGTTCGGGTTACTTTTTTGCAAACGTAAAATTATTTAAAATTTGCTAAGAAACTGTGCAAATGCGATCACGTACTGAGAAAATTTTAAAAAATGAAAGAGAACTCCATTCCCCTTTTTTCATTTTTTCGTAATTTTCTACTCGCCGAATTTCGACTTACTGAAAAATGAAAACTGCCAACTAAGTGACAGCTCAAAAGTTTGACAAGTAAAACTATTTATTTTCGTTTTCAACGACGTCAGAGGAACAAGTTATAACTGAATGTTCTCCTAGAACATATCAGCGCATTCAAATGGAAAGTTTAATAGAGCTTAGCTTGTAAAAAATGCAATTCCAATTTATTTTGTAGATGCTGCATTTTACGATTACGCCAAAATGACATTTTTTAAACTTTTTGTAAGAAAACCGATCAGGTAGGTACTTCTCTTGAAATTGAGAGCATTCTCTCTCGATTTTAGAGATTTGACATTTTTCATTTTTCTATGCTGAAAGTACACGGACCTATTCCCTTTATGAAAAATAACAAATATCCAAATCGATTTGAAAACTCGTAATCTTCCCATGATGAGGAGGGCGAAGATGACGGCGAAGATAATAATTCCTCCAAAATTATATCCATTATTTGCATTTTACGTACCTATTTATGTATTTATTGATTTTCATAAAACTTTTTACATTTGTTTTGAAATCAAGCTTCTTAAAGTGACGTAAGACACATACTCAAAGTGTATTGGCAATAGTGGCGGGTGTGTAAATCAAAAATGATCGAGATTTGCAAAAAATGATCTGAAACAAAAAAAAAATGATTTTTTTCCCCCAATAAAACATGAAAATCAATCTCGATTAAAAAAAAAGTATTGTTTTGCCAAATTGAAGACGACATTAATTTGTGACAGAAAGTTTTTAATTTTATTTTATATATGTATATTTAGCATTTGCTAAAATTATATTAAAAAGAAGAGGCTATTGTTAAAAAACAAAAATATTGTCAATCGGCAGACGGCTTATTGCCATGCTTTCTTTGATTTTGTATGAATATAAAGATTTGCAATCAATTAAGAAATTAATAAAATCTAATCTAATCTAAATCTACTGAAACGCTCGCAAAACAAAATTCAACTGTAATGCCTGTCGCCTACGAACTCAATTTCAAGTTTAACGCATTCAATTTTGATGTTCGATGCTCATAATTCTGTGCAATAAGTATTTGATGCGGTTGAAGATTCTTGCACAACGCTCAACAAGTATACAATTATCATTATCTGTTCAACTCGTTGCCCACCTTTCTCCAATTTTTGTTTTATGTTGAGTCGAGTGCAAGTAATTTGCGGGCCTGTGCGAGATGAGCCATTAGAATAAACTGTGTCATGGTCCAGCACTAGTTGGTAGAAGAGGGATTCCTGAAATACCACTGTGTTGGAATGAAACAGATGTTTGGCGTTGACACTAGGTAGGTAGGTAGGTAAAATGGGTGCTCTTGTGGCGGTAGCCACAGCTTCACTTAGACCATCAGTTGGGTCCATTGTGTCCAGTTTACGGGACCCGTCCAGTGCAACGTGCTGAAAGACAAGAAATAAACCGCTTTACATATTGGAGCCGCATAGATTTAGTATGAATCTCATGGGTTCTTAAAGCTCTGTTGTGCCCTGATCCTATAGTGCGTCTTACGAATAGCAAATGATCTGAATATGTTTATCTACTAGAACCACCTAGATTTGAGTATGAATCTCAGGAGTACTTTGAGATCAACATTCTTCAAATCATCTAGGTCATCGAAGAAGTAACTGTTGAGAATCTTCTGTCTGCTGTTTTTAAGGGCTGGGCATTCGCAGAGTAGGTGACGAACAGATTCTATTTCTTCGACGTCCCTGCAGCTCCTGCAAAAGTCATTATGCAGTATTCCCAGCCGTTCCGCATGTACGCCTATTGCACAGTGTCCGGTAATGACCCCCGTGAGTATGCGAATATCCTTGCGGCTTAGTCCGATCATGCATTTGGATCTCTTTTCACTCAACTCTGGCCACAGTTGCTTTGTGTGCCTACAGGTAATGAGATTGGTCCAGCGTAGGTTAGTTCTACTCGAGGATTCAATGTCAATCTTCCTTGCAAGCGTGCTGAGCGGAGTTCTTACTGATTTTAGGGCCAGAGATGCATGCATTCCCGACCCGTTTCTGGCAAGCTCGTCCGCCTGTTCGTTGCCTGGAATATCCATATGCCCCGGCACCCAGCATAGGGTCACCGCGTTGGCTTGTGATATTGCGTCCAGATTTTTCTTGCAGTGACATACTGCCCTTGACTTCACCACGACTGACTCCATGGCTTTTATTGCCGCTTGGCTGTCAGAGTAGATGGTGATTTGTTTACCGACAATGTTTCTTCTTTTAAGGTCTTCTGCCGCTTGGGAGATAGCGGCTACCTCTGCTTGAAAGACACTGCAATCATCGCTAATTCTTAATGATTCTCGTAGGCCCAGTGTTGCACTGAAGATGCCCGCGCCTGTACCGATATCCATCTTAGAACCGTCGGTGTATAGGGCTAGCTCATCTTCTACTGTTACCTCTTTGTTCACCCATTCGCTTCTGTTTGGAATTCTAGTATTGAATCTCCTGTCAAAAACGAGAGTGGGGGGTAGATAGTCTGTGGACACCTTCTCTTTCGCCGCGCTCCATTGGGATTCGATGGATGCGTGCCCGTAGGGTTTAGATGACCATAGTCCAGACTCTCTTAGTCTGATTGCGGTTTTCACCGCCTTGTTGCTGCAGTAAATATCCAGAGGGATGAGGTTTAGCATCACCTCCATAGCTGCGGTGGGGGTGGTTCGTAAGGAACCCGTTATCCCAATGCATGCTGCCCTTTGTATTTTGGTTAGGCTTGAAAGATTGTATTTCTTCTCAATAGCCTTCCACCACACTGCTGTACCGTATGTTAGGATGGGCCGCACTATAGCTGTGTATAGCCAGTGCACCACGTGCGGCCTGAATCCCCATGTGTTGCCGAATGCTCTTCTGCAGGCATATAGTGCCACGTATGCCTTTTTGACGCGATCCTCTATGTTTTCCTTCCAGCTGAGCTTGGAATCTAAGATTACTCCCAGATATCTTGCTGTTTTAGAAATTTCAAGGTCTACCCCGCCCATCTTTGGGGGATTGAAGGCGGGGATCGCCCTTTTCCTCGTAAACAGGAGGATTTCCGTTTTCGATGGGTTCACTCCGAGTCCGCGGCCCGTGACCCAGTTATTGACTAGTAGAAGTGCGTAACTAAGTCTTTCGCTAAGAACTGGAATGAATTTACCTGGAACCAGAATAACGACATCGTCTGCGTATGCGCTCACAATGAAGCCTTCCGCTTCCAGTATTTTTAGTAATTCATCAACTACGAGGAGCCATATGAGCGGTGAGAGGACTCCACCTTGAGGTGTTCCTCTACTGACCTTCCGTTCAATGCTCACATCTCCTAGCTGTGACTTGATACTGCGTGTGCCTAGCATGAGTCCAATCCAGTCACATAGGCTGCTATTTATGTGGGCTCTACGCAAGCTGCTTAAAATTGCGTCTGCTTCGATGTTGTTGAAGGCCCCCTCAATGTCTAGGAACGCACTCAGTGTGTATTCTTTGTGGTGTAGAGATTCCTCCACTACCGATACTACTCTATGTAGCGCCGTGTCGACAGATCTGCTTTTCATGTACGCATGTTGCGATTTTGATAGGTAGTTATCGCCGATCGCTTGCCGTACATTCAGATCAATTAGTCGTTCCATTGTTTTCAGCATGAATGACGACAGACTGATAGGTCTGTAGTCCTTGGCTGTGGTGTGACTAGCTTTCCCTGCCTTTGGAATGAAAATCACTCTTACCTCACGCCATGCCCTAGGAACATAGCATAGCCTTAGACAGCCCGTATAAATGCTTTTTAGCCATGGAATAATAGCTTCCCCTGACTTCTGTAGCATTATTGGTCGAATATTATCTATTCCTGGTGCCTTGAACGGGGCAAATGTGTTGATTGCCCAGGCTATTTTCTTCTCGTCTATAATTTCGGCGATTGTTTCCTGTCCCATTCCCTCCCTCGCGCCTGGTGTTACTGTATCGTAACTCTCCGACACGTCTGTGCATCCTGGGAAATGAGTTTCTGTCAGTATTTCCAGCGTCTCTATGTGTGATTCGGTCCAGCTACCATCGCCCCTTCTTAGCGAAGATATCGGCATAGGTGCCTTTGAGAGGACTTTCCTCAGCCTAGATGCTTCAGTTGTGGATTCAATAGATTCGCAGAAAGTTCTCCATGAGGTTTTCTTTGCGAATCTGATCTCCTTTTTAAGGATTCTAACGCTCTCCTTATACGTTGACCACTCAATACGTCCCTCTTTGGCGAGGTTCCACCTACACCTTGAGCTTCGTATGAGTTCCGCGATCTTGGGACTCCACCAGGGTGGGCGCTTCTTCCCGCTCGCTCCACTTTTCGGACAGGATTTTTCAAATGATCGGGAGAGCACACCCGTTAAGGATTCGACTGCATCGTCTACTTCCTCAACAGATGTGAGAACTTTTACCGGGCAGAGGTTCCTGTAACTCTGCACCGTCTCTCCAAATACTTCCCAGTTCGTCCTTTTAGGATTTCTGAACTGGTTTCTACCCTGCGAAACCATTTTCAAGTCATAGAGTATCCAGCAGTGATCCGATAGTGATGCCTTGCTGGACACTCTCCAATTTGCAACTTGGACAGAATTGTTGTGGGATGCAAAGGTTACATCTAAAACTTCCTTTCTATTCACCGTAATGAAAGTGGGATCGTTACCCCGATTACATATGAGTAGATTGGAGCAAAGAAGATAATCGAACAAAGCCTCACCTCTAGCATTAATATTGGAGCTACCCCAAATAGTATGATGGGCGTTAGCATCGCAGCCTAAGACTAAGTTTTTCTTACCTTGTTCTGACGCCGTTACTAGCGCCTTTACCGATTCGGGGGGGACTGGTGTGTCGTCATCGTTGGGCATGTACACTGACGCCACCCTACAGCTCTCACCCTTGCCTCTTATCTCCACCACCGTCAGATCACCTGTGCTGAAATGAAGCAATATTAGTGCGTGAAGTTCTTTTTTTGCCATGATACACGATCTTACTTTACCTTTGTTTTTGACATAAAGTATGTCGTAGTTTTTCGACCCTAGTCCCATCACCTGATCTTTATTGATCCATGGTTCTTGGATTAGGGCCAGATCCAGCTGCTCCTCCTCGAGGAACAGCCTCAGGTTGCCTGAGGCTACCTTACTGTGATGGAGGTTGATTTGGACTACCTTCATTCTTAGATGTAGTCGCCTCCTTCACAGTCTCAGGCGCCCGTGTGTCCTCTGCAGTCCGCTTCAGGAGCTTGAGAATTACCTCACTCGCTGCAAATGAGAGTGGCATCTGCAGATCTTTTTTCAATGCTGCTGGTGGTTCATCGAATATAATAATATATCCTCTAGCACCATTCTTTGGCTCTTCCTCGGACACAATTTCCCAATCCCTCATCGGGATCTGGGGGTTTTGTGCCTGCAACACGCTGAGGACTTCTTCCCGTTTTACCCCAATCTCTGGGATAGAAACTCTGCCCTTTGCTTTTACGGGGACTTCATCTATGGGTACGGCTTTAAGCATTGCCCCCTCCCATAGTTGTGCTCCGTTTAGTGCGTTCTTGGCAAATTCGTTTGATTCCTGGTCCTTGCAATCAATGTATGTGATGCCTTTGAACCATTTCATTTTGCCGTAAGCAGGGGCCTTTGCTCCAGTCTTCGCCCGAATGTGTGAGATAATCGCTACACCTAGCGTGTTCTCGATTATCTTACCACATTCCACGGAGTACTGCCCACTTGGTTTCTTGGAGTCCACCACAGCTAGCTGCAGTGGGTTCCTTGTCACCTCGTTGTACCTCCTGCTTGGGCCCGTTCCAAACTTGGGTACCCTTTTGGGGCTATCCGTTGTCTGCTCATTTCGCCTAGCCTTCTTCGGAATATTGGGGGCGTCCTCTAGCGACCTCAACCTCTTCGAGGCTGTCTCCTTGTTTCCAAGCCTCTCAGCTATAGGCTTCCTTCGGAGTCCACTCGGGCCCGGCTTATTGTCGGTCTCCCTCTGTTCCGTCTTTGTAAACCTCTTTGCTGAGAGACTATGATGGGCTTTGGGGTCTGTCTTAGCGACATCGTCCCTCGGCCGTTTTGCGCCAGGCTTGTTGGTCGGCTCCTTAGCAGTTGACGACCTCTTAGGCTCAGGCCTCGTGAGGGCGTCTTTTGCTATGGTTTCCTTGGCCCATTCCAAGGATGCTCGTTCTTTTGTCGTTAGGGAGCATTGGTCTTTGGCGACGAGAATGCCATAAATGTGTTTGGCCTTTAGGTACTCCCGTTTCCTTAGCAGACCTGGGGGCACCTTCTTCTTCTTCGCCGCTTCTTTCCCTGTTTTATCGTCTGAGGGTTCAGCCAGGAGTTGCTCTTCTTCCTCTTTCGATATTTCTTCGTCCGTTGATCCGGCCTCTAAGGCCTCTTGGATTTTAGTGAGGTCATATGGCTCCACGAGTATTGTGTCGGCCATTGTCTCACTTTCAGTACTTATCGTACTCCCACCTTCTACATCCTTTGTATTTTTCTTTATTTTATCAATTTTGATTCCCACGAGTAGGGCCGGATAGTATGGTCCGCCCCGGCAGCGCCGCCATACCGGGGTAAGGCATTGTGTTACCGTCAGGTCTTCGCCTGGGCACCTGAGGGAGCTCGTATTCGGCTGGTTTAACCTCCAACCTTTCATCCTTCGGCACGGTTTTCTTTGCGCTCACGCCACCACTGGAATTAGGTCGGCAGTCCTTGGTTCGTGTTGACACTAGGAATCGAAACCAGGGAAGAACTGTGGAGATATCCAGAGTCTCTTTGGGTAAGATGAATAGTGGTAGATGGACAAAAAGGGACCCGATTTTGTAATCTGTTTTTAATCACCTCTATCCCAGCATCCGTCGTATTCGGAATTTTGCTACGAACCCCGAAATAAATATCATAGAACCCGTCGTAGAGGAAATGTTTGCTAGGAATTTCGAAATTCGTATTAAACCATTTCCCCTACGTGATAGACGTGAATATGTTTTAAAAAATGATTCATCACGATCAAGCAACAAAGTCGTTTTTAATATGATACCCCAAAAAATCCAGGTTGGGATCTTATTTTGTTGGTCCTTTAAAATAAGGTCCTAAAAATGAATTTGCAACGAAAAGATATCTCAGAATTTTGTTCTTGTTGCATTGCGAGCATAATTTTGGGGCCTCAGTTCATTTTTCTTCCTATTCCTGTGGCGTAAGTTGGCAGCGCCGCTGATTGATTTCCTTGCTATACTTTTATAGCCAACGAATTCAACAGGCAGGCATTCTTTTCATTAATGGAAGTTCTAACTAGGTTTTCGGTTTACAACCAAGAGTGGTTCATTCCACACAATGAGAGCGCGTAAAAAAAAAACATGGATTACATGAAGTACTTCGTCTGAGTGTTTTCTTTTAAATCTTCCAGATTTCAAAACAATATGAAGATTACTTGGAAAAGTTTGTGTTCGACACTGTAGCCACAATTGCCAGCAAACTGTTCGGAAAGAGAGTACTAAAGCCTGACGACGAGAATGATATTGAACCGGAAACGGAAGAAGAAAATAATGCTACAGACGTAGAAACTGAAGACGTCAATCCGCAATCAGAGACTGATACTCTCGAAGAAAGCGCAAAATTAGTATTTCTGGAAAAAGAAAGCGGGGAAAGCTTAAACCTAACCGAAGAAAAAAACGAACAAGACGAAGAACTTGAAAAGCTACTTAATGAAGCAATAGAAAAACAAAACGAGGCCCTTAAAGAAAAGCAAGAGAAAAGAAAACAAGAACGTAGGGAATATGACGGTATCCACGAAGGACTAGTCAGTGTGCACTTCCACATGACACTTTTACTACTAATGTGTGTGCTGGCAATTTTATTTATTCCTACAACCATTTCCTGGGCAAGAGACTTCAGGTAAATACATATATAATCGTTGATACCTGTTTAATTCATATACAAATGTTTTCCAGGTACTCAAATAGTCTTTCCCCGGATCCGTCAATAATCCCGACAACTATAGTCTTGAGCTGTGTTTTTATACTCTGGCAGTTGGAGGCTCCCAAAAACCTGTAAGTGTCGGTAAATACTTTTCATTAGTATGTATAACAAATGTGATTCTCTATTTTTCAGATTTGCGTACAACTTTGTTGCAAGTATTTTATACGTTTGCGCTGCGATTTCTATTATATACTGTCAGGATTCGGTATACCGCTTAAGTGGAGTGATTTCTACTGTTTTTCTTATGGTTACAGCACATCAGTTATTCTCATCAGTAAAATCAAACGATATTGACTTTGACCCCGCCGAAGCCGAGATTCAAAATAGAATAGAGAAAATGAGAGCAGTATTATCAGATGGGAATGCTAGTACCAAGAAGACTTCGTAAAAAATTGTTTTAGGTTTTATTTTATTTATGAACAATGTCTAGTCCCGTTTGCACGTTCGGTTTATACTTTTACATTCATATATATTTGTGCGTTGGTTGCAGATAATTGTGTATTCGATGCAGCTATTATTGTTTGGATTGATTAAAGTCATAATGTTGTTTTAATTAAGTGGGGTTTTAAGTTTCCCCAGCTTTCGAACAAGCTGACTTTTACATCCGAAAGTTTTCTCTGTTCCCTATCAGTCGACTACAGATAAACTAGGCTACAAAAAATAACTGAAATCCAAACTTCGATGAAATGTTGAAGAAATAAGCGAACGGATTCTATGCGTGCAATCAGCATAAAGTTGGGACTAAAGCCCAAAATAATACCAAGCCAATTACAAGAATACAAATTCCAATGAGGACGATATCAGCCACCTGAGTGGTTGTGATTCTCTAGAGAGACCTGTACAGGCAGGCGAAGGAGTCGATTGTCAACAGTACCTTAAAGAGTCCAGCGAGTTGCTTTCGCAGCCTACTACATAGTACATTCTGTCACATAACCGATTACCGTCGTTTAACAATAGCCGAGTTTTTTTGAGCTTTTATCTCAGCAAAGCAAAGTAAAGTAGGCTTTTCAGCACGCTAATTACAACAACTATTGCGAGTTCCGAAGTGTCAATTGGAATGTAGTTGTTGTAATTGCGTGCTGAAAATCCTTCTCTGCTTTACTTTGCTGAGATCGAAGCTCAAAAAAACTCGGCTAATGTCAAACTACTGAACGGGTGCCTTTTTTCTAGTCAGAGTTCCTGCTCGCAGCAGATATAACAATTCCGAAAGCGTGGTGTCATTGTTGTAAATAAAACGTTACTGTTAACATATGCATCATCGATTGCCATACAAATAATTTCTGCTACAGAAGTCAAAAGGAACTCATACGCTGGTTTCGGTTAATTTCTTCCTAGTTATTAGTATAATCAAAGTACATGAACATATTTTAACCCCATTGGATCACGAGATCCGGCCTTTGTTTACTTTAGTATGATTTTATTTAACTTGGGATTATAACAACAAAAGAACAGAAGGAGAAAGTTTAAACGTATTAACAAAATATAACAGTTTCTATATAAAATGCTGGATATATCACTTAAAATATTCACTACTCAGCCAGTACAGCATCGTGTACCAGTGGCGGGATTAACTTCAGCATTATTGTCATCCGAGTCGTCCACAATAAGTCTGTTCGAACTCCGTACCGAATTATTTCGTTGAAACGAGGAAGCTTTTGCTTCCTTTAGGTCGGTACATTGGATCATCTAAAGTATGAGTAAATAAATAGTATAGATTACAACAAACTAAAGAACATACCAATAATGTTAGTTCCTGGAAAAGTTCTTCAATTCCTTCATTTTGCTTTGCTGATGTTTCAAAGAAACTAGCTCCGACAGCCTGGGCATAACTAGAAGCACATTTTTAACGAAATCTCACTTTAGCTAAGAATACTCTGCACAAACCTTTGAGCTTCCTCGATGTTGACTATTCTATCCTTTTCTAAATCGGTTTTGTTTCCAACTATAGCAATTACTATATCTGAGCCCAGCATTTTCTTCAGCTCCTTAACCCAGTTTTTCACCTGTTTATAGAACCAACGTAGTTAGCGTCGCACATAATTGATTGAGGAAATAAATTATTTACAACCTTTTGAAAAGAGTCTTGGTCTGTGATATCGTAAACCAATATTGCTCCATTTGAACCGCGGTAATAGATAGGGCCAAGAGCATGGAATCTTAACGCGATAAGAAATGAACCAAGGTAAGCATTATTTATTACTCTATCTTCGTATTTCACCACAATAAATGTGCATTATCTTTTCTTACCTTTCCTGTCCCGCAGTGTCCCAAATGTTCAGTTGAATTCGTTTATCATCTAAATTGATTTTCTTTGTTAGAAACGAAGCCTAAAATAAAAATATGTAGGTATAAATAAGAAGTAAGGGAAGCCCAACAAATATATATCAATTTAAAATAAAAAGAGAACTTCAACAATGGATGAGGTGGACATTTCGATTTTATAACTTGTTGTCCAAATTACCTGCAATGTACTTATGTGTTTGTTATTAAACTTATCCTCCACATATCTCAGGACAATCGAAGTTTTGCCCACGCATCCTTCTCCAAGCAAAACAATTTTCAGATTATAATTAGTAGCTGCGCTTGTACTCATATTTATATCACATCTGTTGCCTTTTGTATTTAGTAATCACTAAGTTAGTTGGCACAATATCATTCTTTTCGCAATCATCAACAAATTAAATAAAAAAAAATATTTTTTACTTGTACTGTAAATAAATATTAAAAACAGAATTTGGAAACAAACTTTGCAAAAGTTTCTTCTTGTTTTTTTTTTTTTTTTTATTGCGATTGTCAGATCGAGGTGCCACAAACAGCTAGGTGTTACCAGCTTTAAGATGAATAAAAGCTTTCAGACGCCATCTGGTAGAACAAGCATGTACCGACGAAAGAAATATATTTGTCGATATATAAATTTAATGATAGAAACCAAAACGTTTACCAAACAAAAATTAATTTAATGTTTAATGACTGAAAATTAAATTGTATTATGCTGTTAGTTAGATGGAATGCTAAATCGAAAACAAGATAAGAGCAAGATATTGGGAACGTTCAAGTATCTATTTTAGTAGTGGTAAGATTAGACAGTATGTCAAGTGGTCATAAAATTCCAATTTCTGACAGTTCTCCTGTCTAAATATGGTCATACAACGTAATGGGCATATCTTTATGATCTAATGACCTGTAATGCCACATATGACAAGGCAGATTTTGACAGATAAAAATGCCCAAATAGCATATAATGTAATCGGACAATAAGCACGAATGCCATCATAAAGGCCTGAATGCACTTGCTTGAAATTTCGTTATGGCATTGCTGGCATTTTTGATGGAACAAGAATTGTCGTTTTCCATTTGGCAAAAAGAAGCGTCCGGGAGAGTCCGGAATCCAAAAAAATCACTTCTGAAACCGTTCCATTGGCACAAAAAATACTCTTCTGGTGATTCTGAGGAGAGAATTTCGCTTCTGGATTTGAAGTCAGAATCCACTCAAGAAGCACTGACACAAGTATAGTTTGTGTATTTTATACAAGTTAACTGACGGCTGGCGTAGATTATTTTTTGGCATTTCACCAATACTCTTGTGGATTCAATCAGAAGCAGTTTTCTTGTTCCTTTGGACTACAAAATGAGAGGATCCCCGAGTGATACCAATGGAAAACGACATTAGTTTGTTGTCATCGGTTTTGGATGAGTTCGTAGAATTGGATTTATTTTCATTTTCTTTCTCTTTTTTTTTTGTGGATTAATGAATTAATGAAGTCAAAATCAATGCGCAACCTCCATATTAATTTTTCACTACAATAAAATGACCACAATTAATTTCGAGCAGTGAACACCTGAACGTCTGACAAACATCCGAGAGTATAACTGTCATGAAAGAGCTTCTCAATTGGCCCGTTTGGAACCGGCATAAAATTGTAGATCCCTTCCATACGTTCCAAAAATTAAAAACTCACACAAAAACGAATGGTTGCGGGAAGTTAGGCCCTGTGTCCCTACAGACCTGTTGCGCCAACTATTATTATTATTATTATTATTATATTATTATTATTATAAACACCATAAACAAATAAGATCAAATACCTAAAAATATGTACCTATTATTTTACTACCAGAAAATTTTCAACTTAAACTCTTTTGCTTTGTTTTTCTTAACAGCATTACCCTTCTACAACATTGGGTTATAAATAACAAATGCCTTAAATGACCATCAAAGCAAATATGATCATATTGGTAATTTTGGTCATATAGTCTAATATACAGCTTTGATAATTGTGAATTTTTGCCTTTTGGCATTCATGTGATGTGTATAATTGGCATACAGTCTAAACATAGCTTAAGTCTGATAGCTGTCTAACTAGATGTATCTCGATTTTGATTGGCTGAAATTGGTCATATTGGCAGACGTTTTAGTTGACGTTTATATAGGGGTAGTCGACGAATCTAGTCAAGAAATTCGTGACTGGGTACCAGAGATTAATGAATAAAAGAGATGGTTATCTTTCGTACGTCTATCCCCCCAAAACCCATTTGTTTACATTGTTGTTTTTGTAATTTCAACCCCCGTCTGTGAATACGTGTGGCTAACAAAAAAGCTGTTGCTAATGGACGACCGCGAATCATCTTGCTTTTATGAGCATCGCGGTGTTTAATTGTTTTGTGTTACGTTTGGAATTTGTTTAGTTTTTGTGGAGGTGTTGATTAAACTGAAAAAGATAGTGAAATACACATTAGAGAATACCGAATTCTTGCATTAAAGTCCAATTCATGAACTCACATAATATACTATAATAGAAATAAGCAGGTGTGTGTGACTTCATGAATTTTTCTGGAAAACAGCTTGTAGGCAGCCGCCCTTCCACTGGAAAGATATATATCTCTGTATTCCATTATCTTTGCTGGGTACTAAGTTGACAGTTCGCATATAACACCCCGACTCCACAAGAGATCATTTCTTTCATAATGCTCATCATGAGACGAAATGTCTTGTGGAGTCACTCTTTTTCATCGCATGATTGGATGTCTGCGATAGCTCTCTGCGATTATTTCTTGGCATGGATGTCAGAGATGAATTTGACATAATGGTTGTTTTTTTGTTGCTTTCCGCCTGGAAATGTCATTTTCCACATCTACAGCCTCTTATCCTGCTGCGATTATATATGAAATGTCATGGCATGATTTGCCCAGCAGAGAGAGGATTAAATTGTATTATATGGATCTCAGACATTTAGTCGGAGAGAAATATCTCCTGTGGAGTCGGGGTGTAATGGCTCACGTAGGAAAAGTGACGTTCCCGACCAATCTAGTTTTTGCGTTCAGGTTATAAATCTTATCCAGACCAATCTAGTCGACTTAAGATAACTAGATTTTTGAATGTGCTTATTATTTCCGAGCTCGATATTGTAGTTAGACTCTTTCCCATATAACAGTTATGTAAACAACCATAGTTATTTTTTTTAGAAATGGCTCAAGGATTTAAAGTTAAAGTTTTATTTTAGTTGTTTAAAACATGTTAAACACGACTATATGTATATTCGAGACATCCCTATAAAAATTGCAAGACCACAGCCTTCCACTATTCGCCAATGCAGATTATCGCTGAGTTCTGAAAAGAGTACTGTGGTATATTTCCGTTGGTAAAATAAAACACTCTTCTTGAAACGCTTAGGTATATATTTAATTCAAACGCACTTCTACAAAAGGTAACCTAAACGGGACGCCATCTTATGTGTAGATAGAAAACTTAAGCAGTGGTGCCAAACACCGGTCACATGTATATGTGATGCCAGCCTACATGAATACACTACAGTACACATTGGTATTGGTACACATATTGCCTTAAATATTTAAAATATACATACAGTAGTTTCTTAGAAATCTGTTTGATTTTTTTTTTAACTGACTGAAGCAGTTTTCTATCTTATTTATCTGAAATTAAATTTCAATAAAACCCACTTAGGCTTGTATAGTAGGTTAGGTTAGGTTAGGTTGAAGTGGCAGCCGGTAAGCCGACACACTTAGACCATTATAAGGTCCCTTGTGATACCACATGAATCTGAAATTCAATTCTTCCTACTCGTTGAACCAATTGGAGCTTCTGATGAAGCGAAGGAGATTACGAATGTCTATGTTTTTTAGATCGTTCAGATCAGAGACAATACTATGATATGGTTTGTCTATGGTTCAGATCGTTATTATTTGTTATTATGTATACAAATTTTATATGATACAAATTAGCAAAAGGTTGGGTAAAACAATTAATTTTGTTTAATAAAATTGAAATGACTTATGACTCCCTGTGTACAAGCTGCTGTTCACCACTGTGACCCTTACATTGACTAATTTTTAGCACCCGTGGTAGGTACCTACGTATTGTTAAGTCAAAAAGTTATTTACAAACAAGGTTATACCTACTGCCTTAAAAACTACCTACTTAAGTTGTGTAGCAACTAAAGAGCTGCGAACAAGAAATGGTAGTGTTGACAAATTACCAATACATTGCATTTTCTATTCATAACTTCCTTCTTAATACAACAAAAAATAGACGTCCATTGTCGAGCAATATCACGCTATTTAAATTTTGTCAGTTTATCTAGGTACTGTTGTAGTTGCGAAAAAAATGTGTCTTTGTAAATTCCCTGAATAGGAGCGGACAAAATATTGGAGTTTAAGCAGTTAATTTTAACACTTAAATGCATACTGTAGCATATCTGCATCATACATTCAAAAAAGCTGCCATAAGAGAGTGGCAGCCGATATCTCTTCGATTTGTTTGGTTTTCCATTTCCAGTTAGTTCCGCAATGATACTTTATTTTCGCAAATGTGTTGGTAAGTGTATGAACGCAATAAAATGGAGCTTGAAGTCACAAGACCATGTGCTCTCATAATCTATAGAAGGGGTGTGTTTAATTTAATGTAAATATAAATAATAAAGTGTTTTAATGCACGTAAGTATTTTTTTTATTGTTTTTTACATGTTCGTCCTAATATATGTGCAAAAATAATTTTAAAATTTTGCAAAGAACAGTGCCTTGATTTTGTGCGGTTTTTGAGGCGATGTCGCTAGGGAACGTTCCGAATCGGATTTGAGTGTGTGAGTGAGGCCGCGCGCTGTGACCAACGTGACCGTAGTGCAATAATTTGGCACTTTTTCGACGACCCTCATACTATTTGTTGCTACTTTTTCCCTTTTTTTAGTATGAAAATTCACTTTGGAAATTTTAGAAACGCAGTGATTTCCAAATGAATTTCTATAAAATATAACGCTGCTGTGTATCAGAACACGATTATAGTGTTAGGAGAGCCAACAATTGTTAAATATTGTGCGAAAATTCTTAAATTGCAGAATAGCTTTAGAAATGACACTTTTTTCTTTTTTTTATTTGTTACTTTTCAGAATTTCGCAACAATCTCCCGGACTGTTAGAGAAAGGTTATAAATGTTAGTTTTAGTTTCACAATACAAAATATACTGTAAAAAGATCACTCTCTCACAACGTTTCTTTTATAAATAAACCCAAAACAACCAAATAACATTAGAATTAGATGTCTTTAAGGTTGTTCTGCGGGTAAGCTAGACAGTACTTTAGATGCAATTCGTTTTCAAATGACAAATTTTAAAATGAAAACCTTTTATCTTTGATTTTTATTTATAAATATATAAAAATTAATTGAATTTTGTTTATAAATTATATCAATATCTACTTTTGAAATCTCCTTCAATTTAGTTTTAAAACGTCCATATAAAAGGGGCGATGAAAGAAAAGTGTGCCTTTTTCTGACGCTGTTACATAAATTTAGTATTTTGTAGTATTTACACTATTTAGGCGTTATTTTTTTAACATATTCATTTTGAAATCACAGTTTTCGAAAACTTTTTTAAGTACTATTCACATGAGCGCGAATTGCGAACAAATGAATTTAATTGTATTTATGAATTGAAAATTGATTTTTATACTATTTACCACCAAAGCCTTACATAATCCTACATAAGACATTCGCGGATCCACAAACCCACGAATGAAAAAATTCTATCGAATTTAACATTAAACAATGATTGAAGTAATTGAAGTGTATAAAAATTCGCTTGTTCGCAGTTCGTTCTCCATTGGCTCTCATGCGAATAGTCCAAAAATGTGTATTTTACAAATAATAAAAAGGAACAAAGGAACAACAAATTGTATTAGTGTCCTCGAAAAAGGTACCAAATTGTCGCACAACGGTCACGCTGTTGTCATTTCTTCTCATCCGACATCCTTCTCGCTACCTAAAAAGGTCGCGTGTGGGAAAGCTCGCCTGGAATTTGCAGGAACAAAGCGATATAAGAACAGGGAAATATTGGAAGTTGTCAGTTCGCGACATCACTCACACATTTATAGAATCCGCCTATACGTGAACCCTTTCCGACACCGCCATTGCGGAAAAAACCGCACAAAATCAAGGCACAGATGTTTTTTTCATATTTTGCCTATGATGCATATCTGCAACACCATGCATTTAGGGTGTGTTTATTATGTCGTTGGGCATGAGAAGCAGTATCAATATTTAGGAGCTTTTTGACCTTGATTTTTCGCATGCATACAAGCCTCATCTTGACCTTGAACAGTACCGATATCAAAATGTGTAGGTGGGAGGGGAGGGGAAGTTGTCTTCATGATTGAGATCTCATATGCATACATACACTCTACTGTTGACCTTGAACAGTATCGATATCAAAATGTGTAGGTGGGAGGGGAAGGGAAGTTGTATTTGACCTTGATTTCTCGCATGCATACAAGCCTTATATTGACCTTGAAGAACGCATACATACACACAAACACATATATATATGTATACATTATTATAGCCTTGAATATTGACCTTGAAACCAAAACACACACACTATACATAACCTTGAATATTGACCTTGAATGATGACCTTGAACGATGAGTCATTTTCGTGGGCCAGGATCCCCATAGCCCTACTACTTACATTTTAATATTTATCCATTTTTTTAACGAATATAAGTAACAGTTGCGAACGTCTGACAAACATCCGAGAGTATAACTGTCATGAAAGAGTTTCTCAATTAGCCGTTTGGAATCGGCATAAAATTGTAGATCCCTTCCATTCGTTCCAAAAATGAAAACTCACACAAAAACGAATGGTTGCGAGAAGCTAGGCCTAGGGTCCCTACGGATCTGTTGCGCCAAAAATTATTATTATTATTAAGTAACAGTTGCAAAAGAGCTCGAACTGAATTCTATACAATGAGCACGCAATTAAATTTATGTGATTTTTTATGTTCCTGTTAGTTTCATATAAAATGAATTATTATTTATTGTTTTGTTTACACAATTTGTTCAATTCTTGTTTTTAAGCTAGCTATTTATTTGAAAAAATAAAAATAAGTTCACAGAAAATTTTTTTTGCGTCAACGTTTTTTTTTATGAATTACATACCGCTTATGCATGGCGTTGCAGATATGCATCATATAGAAAATCCGATTTTCCGGAAAATCGGTTAACCGGATTTTTTTTTATATTTTTTTTGAGTAGATCGTTTATTTACATCAAATATATTTTTTTCGACCCAAAAAAAAAATCATGCATTGAAGGGTTAATCAACGTTTGAAGATGTCATTATCTGAAAATGATTACAAATTCATAAGATATTACAAAAAAGAAAAATTGTTGCCTACCTCAGTCTGACTCTTGTCTGGCAGTTAATTTACAAATGATTAAAAATCAAGCCGTTGAAGTCGAGACAGGGTGCATTCAGTTTGTATTTAAGAATGGACGCATTCGGCGTTCGACGTACGGCTCTAAGCAACAAATTGATTTAGTATTTTGAGAAATATTGTAGAATATGTACGTTTGAAAGAAAAGCTTTAAAAATATAATACGAATCTTGTGTGTCCTCCAACCGGTGCAACCAACGCTGCAATTGCGTCTGTTTAATATTGAGCACTCCACTTACCTCACGTAGGTATTGGTGTTAGGTTTGTGTTGTTGAGTGGTGACCATTAAATGAACTAATAGACGATGTCAGATAGGTACTAGTACTAGCCACCTAGCCACTTCAAATTTTTATTTCCAAGTGCTCACGTACACGAAACAATAAATACAATAAACAAATCTGGCAAAACATAATATTTTTTTATTAAGAATATCTCTTACCATGGAATGTTAGTTCAATTACTCCAATGTTATAAAAAAATTAGCGTAAATATTTCTGTACAAAATACTACAATGATAAATAATAGCAAATTATATAAATAGACACAAACAGATGAGTCGTTTTCAGGTAAAAAAAAAAAAACAACATTACACAGATAATTATTTCCTACATTTTCTGGGTTGCAATTGCAATGCACTCCAATGGAAAAACGATGCGCTGACTGATTGATATATTTCAATTTACATTTCTACTTAATGAAGTATACCGATTAAAAATTTGTATTCACAGTTCCATCAAATGGTCCCATTTCATCACCGAAATCCTGTAGCTCATCATCTACGATTTCTTCCAAATCATCACCGTCCTCCTTTGACTCGGGGCAACGTCTACAGCGACTATCGTTTATTCCATAATTAATGCATGTTGCACCTACACACTCACAGCAGCCATCATGGAACCATCTGAAAGGAAAACAAAGAAATACTAACAAATTTCTATCAAGTAGTAACAAAAAAACACAATAAATCTGTTAACACTTCATTTTATTTTTGTTAACAGTGTACGGGCGAGCAATCTTCAATGTTTGCTGCTGCATTCTCACACGCTCTATTATCAGCAGTTTTGTATATACATACTTAAGTTTCCATTAGCCCAGCCAAAACATACTTTAGACAAGAATGTCGAGGGTCATAAATTAAAAAAAGGACACTCACCGATAGCTGCTGGCGCCAGTGCTCTGACAACTCTGGCGACACTTGTTCCAGGAAATGCATGGCGCTAGGTAGATAACACTGCAGTTCATTGTAATCATATGGTCGCGCTCCTTTAGTATTTCATCCGAATCTTGCTCGTTTGATTCTATCGATAAGTATCAGTACAGAGTTTTTTTTTAAACGGGAATACTATTAAATGCAGGTCAATGGAAGACTTACTTAAGTAGTATTTTACGTCCTTTTCCAGCTTTGGACCTGCAAGGACAGTATCAAAATCAACTGGAAATGTTACAATGTCCCATTCATATTCTTCGGGTTCGGAGGTTATAAGAGCATTGAATAGTTCTGGAACACCGTCAAATTCTTCCACGTGCGATTTCTTCGATAAAGCATTTCGAGTTTCATTGGGTTTAGGACATAGTTCTGTAAACATAACAATAAGGTTTCAATAGTTTGAATTAGTCTTCTGATAAACGCATAGCGATTTATGTAAGCTCGTTTTATTTTATAAAAATATAGCTATTGTGTACCTAAACCTTAAGTTTAAAGTGGAACACGTTCATTAGTAAGGGCCATCAAAATTGCAGTAAAGCGGCCCCGAAGATGTTCCGCAATTGGTAAACTTGAGCTAATTCTTTAATATTGAAACGTTGTTTCCTCGTTTGGTAATGATTAAGGACCACACACTTTATGAGTTTTGTTTCAAGACTAGACTACGGTCCCCTCATTACAAAGATGTATCCAAGAAGTGTTAACATGCAAAAAATATAAAAAAATTAAAACTCTATGTGGAAGAACATTCTTTGGTACTCTCTCTGTATATTTTGTTACAATGAAAATATATTTTCGTTTGCATCTATTCATAGATTTTTAACGAAAATGAAGAGATATAGTAGTAGGTATGATCCTTTACTTTTAAATCTTACTAATTCCTACGCATTTTTACTCAACGCTGTTCCCTAACTCGAAAAATTCGTAAAGTAGATATTGCACATCCCTGCACTGAGAATCTTTCGAATTTTTACTCAACAAATTTCTTGGTGCAGGAAAATCTGTAGGTCAGCTTACAATAACAGCTGATTTTAAATTATCATATTTGGCATATGCGTGCACTTGTTGTGATTTCTTGCGTACCTAATAAAATGGTATCAAAAGTCGGAAAGATAAAATGTAATGTTCTCATCGATATTCTTTTCGAAAGTGGCGACGAAATTCTTTCTCGATGGAAGAAGGAACAATCTACTTATGTAATTTTTAATGTAGTGTTGCTTTTTCCTTTTCACGAGAAGTTCGATTAATTCCAGATAACTTTCATCGCTTGGTAGATGAAAATCAACTAATTTTGCAAGTAAATAAGCAAATTCTTTCAGTCCATCAGATATTTTAATGACTTTTTTTATTTTTGAATTATGTGTCTTTAATTTTTATAGATTACTTCAAAAGCGTTCCCTTACTTTTTCCTAAGTGTATCTCACTGTGAAATAATTTATGCCCACCACTACCATTTTGACAGTCTTTTCCATTCTTATACAAAAGCAGGGAAAGAATGGGATTTATTAAGAATAGAAACGATTGATACCAAAGAGGTTGCAATAGGTTACGATCTTAGCGTTTCAAAATACAATTTCGTATAGGTACCTACATATTATTGAATTTTGAAGGCTTGAGAACGAACTACCGAAAACGTGATCGAGTTCTACGAAACAAGATTTATTGCTGATGCATGACAATTTCGTATAATTCAGTGACGTATATCCCGCTTACGGATACAGGAATTTGACCAATGGGACCGAATTACCGTATCCGTGAGCGAGATATACGTCACTGAATTACGTGGATTTTACAAGCAAAAAATAATAATTTCAGTCACGGATGCGGTAAATCAACCACTGATTTAAAAATCATACGGTTTACAGAAATACCAAATGTCCTTCTTTTACGTTGAAAAAGGCCCAGGAAATAAAAGTAAAAACCAAGAAAAAATGTCAACGCAAAATTCAGAGCATATACTATAGGTGCGTTGCTAGAGACGTTACTTTTGGGGCAGTAAAGTGTATTAAAACGCAAAATTTATCAACTCGATACTCAACAGTTATACGTCAAAATATTGTATGCTATCGAACGACTACTATAGCGAACTTACTTGAGCACATCTGTTTATTAGTAGGTTCATTCGCGTATGCGGTTTAAATCTAACGCAGTCGATAGAAATCTATCGCAATCGCACAAAGTCAATACACGTTCTCATCAAAAATGACAGAGAACGAGAAATTTGGCAAAACAACGAGTCACGAGTTGTTCCTCCCTTGGCTCGAAACAGCTCCGAGAATTTCCATCGGCGCACACATTTGCATTCGGAAACTCCAACTTACATGTCAACGTCTCAAGTTCGAAATTCCTTCTTGTTCAAAAAATAATGACAAACCGTTGGGGATTTTTTTTTAAGTAGCCAAATCTCGTGATTTTTGGAGTTATCTGGGTCCCCTCAGTTTATTGACCGTCTGGCAACGATGAGTTCGACACATATTTAAAACTCATCGGGAAAGTTCTCGGAAACATGTCAAGCTGAGTGACATGAAGAACAAAATGGAAAGTCGGCTAAAGTCAGACATAACACGCGCCTCCACGAGCCTTAATTGTGTCAGACTTTTAAGTCGAACCTCTTGTCCGCCATATTTGCATTTCTTTGGTTGGGTAAAATGTGTTATAACATTTCATTACATAAGATGTCATCAACGAAGAAGCTATCGCTTCTTCAGATTCGCTCTCATATTTTCGTGTCTAATCGAACATGAAAACATCACATCATGGTGCGATTGCACTATGCCGTAGCCTTCGATCGATTTCTAAACATTCGAACATAAACAATTAACATACATGAATAGATCCACCCCATGCAATTCATCAGTCCCAGCCCCCAACTTCTTCTATTGGTCTACTCTTTTTTTTCGTTACATAAGCGGAACGCAGGGACTTCACTTTATTTTTGACATCCTTTCCACCCACTCCAAGTAGTTTGGAATTTTCTTTCCAAGCCTTTTTTTCTAAATCGACCCATTTATAAATTCGGTTTTTGTAGTTACACATTTATTCAATTAAAAGTGTCAAAAATCTGCATTATTTTATTTACTTGTTTTTCCGAAAACTACCTAAACGATATGATTTTTTTTTCTGTCAAACGCTGGTCTAGACTACAAATGGCAAAAAATTTCAGTCAGAAGATATTAGGTCCGTTCCTTTACTTTTTAATCTTACGAATTTTTACTCATTGCCGTTCCCTAACTCGAAAACTTCGTAAAAGGGAGCTTCATTGAGAGAGCAAGATATTACCCCTCCACTGAGAATCGTTCGAATTTTTACTCAACAAATTTCTTGGTGTAAGAACTAAGAAGTGGTTAAGCTGTCAGTCACCTTACAATTAACAGCTGGTTTGTGGTTTGTTATCCCATTTGGAATATATGCGTGCATTTGTTTTGTTTTTTTTTGCGTATTAAAATGGTATCAACAGGCGGCAAAATAACATTGATTTTCAGATCACTTTCATTGCTACTTAGGTGATGTACCTACCTAATTTTCTTAGTAAATTAGCAAAGTTCTCAAGTTTGCCGGACATTTTAACGAGTTTTCGTACCACTTTTTTGAATATTTGAATTATGTATCTGTCATTATTCATAGATTACTACAAAAGCGTTCCCTAACGTTTTCGTAAATGTCTCTCTCTGTGAGCAAATTTATCCCTACAACTTCCATGTTGACAGTCTTTTCCACTTTTACTACAAAAGTAAAGGAACATAACTATGACGTCTGCAGTGATGGCAGGAAAAAAGTCAGTTATTATGACTGAAGTCTTGGCTGAAAATTATGTCTCGTGGGGACTGGGTGTAACATTCACGGAATTCTAGCTTAAAATTCTAGCCGACACCACAACCGCATAAGCCTAAATACATATAAACAATGAATTACGAAAATGAGTTAAACTATCCTTAAGCAGATAAGGGTTGCATGGGAAAATTGCATCATATAATCGTAGAAAGTATCGCCCATACGATCATCGTCAGATCTACAACCAGTACAATAATATAGGTAAATAAAAATTGACAGCTCTTAGCAGCGAGGCAAAACGTGAAGAAAACCCCCGAAAAACTAGTTTATCAATTTGTTTGTCAATTGTTAAAAGTAACTTATATTCTACATATTTAGGGGTGTATTCTTATACACACCGCTTCTGTGCCGTTACGAATTTCTTAAAACTAATTTTAGCTGGGTTTATATTTGTGACTGCTACTGTTGTATGTCTTTATGATTGGCTTACTTACCAACGCAACTACAGCACTCCTCGTAGTATTTTTTTCCCAAGCAACTGAGACATTCCTTATAGCACGAGCAATTCTTGGGTTCACATTTGCAGCTTTGTGTTAACATGCATTTAGAGACAATAGATGCACAAACGACTTCATTGCACGATTCCACTTGACTAATAATCAGCATACCGCCATACACAATCAACACGCATAAAGACAGCACTTTGCGAAGAACCATATTTGTATTATTACCAAAACAATTTAACAAAATACACAAATAATCGATCGTGAAAAGTGAATCAACGACAATACACACTTTTCGTTGAATATTATTATACAATGATCAATACCACTTTATTTCAGCTCACTAAAACTAGTTACACTCTTTTGTTGCAATAAATATTTATCAAAGCCCGATAAAGGAAATCAATTTCCAAAAAGCGATCGAAACCAACGAAAAAAACAGATCAAAACAATATATTTAAATGGTTTAGTGAGTTCATAATAAATGACACGCGATAGTACAAGTTTTTTTTACATTGCTCTGCAACAAGCAAAGCAGATCTCAACACAATGCCAAATTCTTTGTCAACAAGATCAAAATCGATCAAAATGATCGTATCTTCGATTTGAAAGATACATGAGATTGGATGGCATAAGCAGCAGCCTCACTCTGAAAAAATGCGGTGAAGAATAGACACTTTAGTCTTCTCATTCTTTTCCACAGGTTTATCAATAAACGAAACGAGTGATCTCTTTACACCTTATGACTTAGGCTACTTTGTGCGGGACTTCTGGTTATCGGGAAGGGGGATGCTGTAGTTGTTTAGCAGCTTAATAAAAATAATGAAGCACTCATTGCTCTTCGCTAAGCGTGCGCGTAAGAGGGAAAACATATGAATATCGGACAATACGTAGAGCAGAGATTCCGTCCTGCTTGTTTGCCTGTGTGGTGTCATATAAAAATGAGGAGAATAAAAAACCGATCATGTTAAATCCATTTATCTCTTTTTCACCTGCAGCTTTTGGGGGAAATGCATCAGTAGAAACAAGCAAGTGTTCTGCATTTCCACCTGCGCAGCGAGCGAGCTAGTTGTGTATGTGCGGTGTAAGAGGGGAATTTTATTAATACCTTGTGAACAGAGTTGCCAACATTCCACTAGTCTGCCCTTTTTAGTACGTACTTTATTAGTAGTACGCGTTTGGTACGAAATGTAGGTACGAGATAGTTAATCACTGTTCCTTCTTAGCGATAGGTTTTTAAGTTTATAGTTCTGTATAACATTCAATTGACAGGGCACCAAGCCAGGGACGTGCCCGCTGCTCTGACACCTAATGAAATTCCAATATTCCAATCTTACACATTTCTAAGCACACGGAATGACAGATAACAAAGAAAGCAAGTTCTTAGTAATGGTTAAAGTGATATCTAGGCCGGATATGCTAGTGTAGTGGGCATTATTGCTGTCTTGTGCGAGTAACTTTTGTCTTCGTCTGTCCTAGTACGAATCGGTGGCAGTTTATCCTCGGATAAGGGAAGATGACCGAAGCAGTCTGGATGTATTTATACTGTTCCACCTATTATTTGCGACCATTATTGCCTCTTTGGATAAGGAGAGTTTGATCGATTGCATAGGAGCGTTGTTGTTGGTTGAGTGAAGGCCGCTTTTTTGTCGGCTAGTTCGTCCGCTTTACAGTTAAGAGATTCCCGGGATTGTTTTACCAACTATGATATGGTTGTTGGTGTATTAAGGGTCGGCATTCTGTAAGGCGAAACGTTAAAACGTTTTCGTTTGCACGAAGAAATTTGCATGTGTAACATAGGGCAAATCATTCGTGCGCACGAAAACGTTTGATCGTTTCGCCTTACAGAATCTGGCCCCAGGGCTTTTATGGCTGCCTGACTGTCTATAAAGATGGCGATAGCTTTCCCGTCTACAGTGGCGGATTTATGTTCGATGTCGCCCTAGGCCCCGTGAGATATGCCGCCCTTTTTGCTGTATGGAGAAAAAATTATTAACATCAAAAATTAAACTATTATAAATTCCAATTTATTAACATAGTTAACATAGGTATAACTTTTCGTATAAAGTCTTAAATATAAATTATTAATTTGAATATAGGTTTTTTGAGTTCACATTTTCTTCTTTCAAAAACGTCAATTATATCATCGTAATCCAGTTCTTGTACCAACTGAGCTTCAATAGATAATAATGCAGGGGCATTAAGTCGGTCTTGGCCTATACTTGCACGTAAATAATTTTTTACCCTTTTCAGAGTTGAAAAAGATCTTTCTCCAGAACAATTTGTTGCTGGGATGCTCAAAAAAATTCGTAGAGCAATATCTAAGTAAACATCACAAAGATTTTGTGAATGCAATATATTGCATATATTTTTCGCAGAACTTACCAGCACCACTGAGTTTATTTCGAATTGCACTCATATTTGATTAAAAATTTATATCATAATTGCGACAATTTTACTTGTAAATTTGAATTTGTTTTAAACTGATGAACAAAAATTTTGCATTCCGCAATCACTTCACTGAAAACAACTGAGAAATTCACTGCCGATTTTTTAATGTACCTATTTATTATTTTCAACGGCCAATAATTGATCTAAAAAAAATTGTTGATATATTCAAAATTTTTCATAGATATAAAGGTAAATTAATCCACAAAAATTATCAATTTCAAATTACAGTCAAACTTGGACAACCTAGACATTTTAAATTTGAATTTTTGAAGCGAATTTTCATTTGAAAAGAAAACGAGATACTTACCTACATACACATAAAAATAATATGTAGGTTTAAGAAATTTGACTTTTTTATTACAGACATGTTTCGTTGCTGGTTGGAAGTTGGAAGTACATACATATATGTACATACAGGCAATAATTTTATGTATGTTGTAAATACTTATGTACCTACTACATTAATGTAAAATGTGTTAGACTTATAAGCTTTTCACACCAAGCCCAAAACCGGGTTTTCGCCAAAACACACGAAAACTTCATCGAAAACAGAAGTTTTCCCATACATATTTCAGTTTTCAAAACTAGTCGTTTGCACTCGTTTTCCGCGAAAACACCACGAAAACGACTTCCAATCGTTGGGTTGTAGGAACAAACACACCTTTTGCAATGTTCAGAAAAATGGCTGACCGAACAAATGTCACAATTCACATCTTAAAATCATTTCCACAGTTAATTGAAGGGCTAATATTGTTTTTAAATGCACTAAATTAATTTTGTGTGTTAATTAATGCGATCGAAATTTGTAACCACAAAAGTTTGCACCGAAGTTTAACGACTAGTGTCTCACAGCTGATTGAAATGTCAAACGAAAACGAGTTGGTGGTCGGTGTGAATGCATCGACGAGTTTTCGAGGAAAACTCGGTTTTTGGGCTTGGTGTGAAAAGCATATTAATAAAAACACAAAATCTGTGTGCATATGTATTTCAGATACATTTACAATTGTTTGATTATTTTAATTTTGAGCAACAATTTGGATAAATCGAAGTCTTGATAAGTCGAGCTTTTATTGTAGATAATAGTAGGTAGTAATATCGAATTTTTGACTGTATTCTAACATTTTACGGTTCTTGATTTTCAGGGTTATCAAAATTTTTCCGCCCCTAAAATCATGCCGCCCTAGGCCCGGGCCTTACGGGCCTAGGCGTAAATCCAGCACTGCCCGTCTATCGCAAACAAGGTAAGTCTGCAGGCTGCCTCTCTTGTAGCCATCATTTCAGTTTGAAAAACGCTACAGTGGTCTGGGAGGCGTAAGGCAATATTGATTTCGGGTGATTGAGAATAAAGTAGGTAACAAATAAATAAAACCATTTATTCCCAAACTGGCATCAATGTCGCCTCCGTTTTTGTTTTCTTTAACAAAACAATATAAAAAAGCAATAGGTATCTGTCAACATAAGCATGTAGAATATATTGTAAATAATTATATTTAATATCAACAACAAATTCTCCTGCCTTTAATATACAAAACAGTAATGACCAGACAAATGCGAAAGACTTTTATTTGGTACTTTCAATGGCCGTGCAAAATCAAGTTGAGTTACCGCTCAGAGTTTTCAGAGAATCTTCAAAGTCCACTGGCTCAATCATGCGCTTTGCTTTCGCGTGTAATGGAGGTCCTATTAATTCCACAACTTCATCATAGTTTAAGGTCTCCTTTAGTAGCAAGGCCTCGGCGAGCTAAAAACCAATAACAAATAGACAACTTGCGTTATAGTCACATATTTCAACAGGCAAACCTTTATCAGTTTCTCTTTATTTTCTTTCAGGACTTTCTCAGTGTTAACATATGCAGACGTAACAAGACTTCTTGCTTCTCGATCTACCAAAGCTTCTAGTTGTTTAGAAAATGGCTTATCCCCTTGAGGGCCGTTTTCCATTTCCTCAGAATCGGTAATATACATCGGGCCAATTGTCTCGTTCATGCCGAATTTCTTTATCTAAAAAATGCTAAGTTGATTAATAAATAAGTCGTTTGCAGGAGTTTAAGATTTTTACCTGAGAATATGCGATCTTTGTTACTTTTTCCAGATCATTCTGCGCCCCAGTTGTTATACTGCTAAACATTAGGTCCTCTGCTGCTCTTCCACCGAGAGCCATACACATTTTATCGAAGAGCTCTTCTTTTGTGAATAGTTTCTGTTCACTTGGTGTATATTGTGCAAAACCCAGCGCTAGGCTGGTTCGTGGAACAATTGTGACCTTTAACAATACATCGGAGTTGGGCAAGAGCCAACCAACTAGAGCATGTCCTGACTCATGGTAGGCGATGACTCGGCGCTCTACGGGGGATAGCGCATGCGATCTCTTTTCTGTTCCACCTGTGAGTATATTTCAAATGTAAGCACTGAATGTTGGCTAACTATTTTAAGAACCTACCAACAAGTCTCTCTACTGCATATTCGAGATTTTTAGTCAAGACAACCTTCTGGGAATTTCGCGCAGCATGGAGGGCTGCTTCGTTGCAAACATTCGCAATATCTGCCCCAGAGAATCCAGGGGTTAGTCTCGCAAGTCGTTCGGAGTATTTATTTGGATCGTTCTCCAATTGAATAGATGAGAGGTGCTTTTCGAAGATTTCTTTGCGCTCCTCGAGTGACGGAAGATCAATTAGTATGTGGCGATCAAACCGTCCAGGACGAAGAAGGGCCTTATCCAAAATATCTCCGCGATTCGTGCTGGCCAACATAAGCACTCCTTCTTTTGACGAAATTCCATCCATTTCTACTAAAAGTTGATTTAATGTCTGTTCCGATTCTCCCGAACTTCCTTGGCCACCTCCCCCTGCACCTGACCGCGCTCTTCCAATGGCATCTATCTCATCGATGTATATGATGCATGGAGCACGTTTGTTGCCTTCTTGGAACAGATCCCTAACTCTTGCTGCACCTAGACCTCCAATCATTTCAATGAATTCTGAGCCGTTCATACTTAAAAAGGGAACCTGTGCTTCGGTAGCAACAGCTTTGGCGAGTAATGTTTTGCCGCATCCGGGTGGGCCTAGCAGTAAAGCACCTTTTGGCACTTTTGCTCCCAGCCTCTGGTACTTTTCTGGGGACTTCAGATAGTCGACAAACTCAACGACTTCCTGCTTGGCTTCCTTTAAGCCAGCGACGTCTTTAAATAGAACACCACGTCCGCCGTCATGTGGATCTACTAGTGTGAATTTCGCACGACCCATTTGACTCTAAGAATTGCAAAAGAAAAAGTGGTCATGTGTTAAACACTTTACAAAGCTTAACTTACAAAGGAATCCATGCTTATTGGGCTCTTCATTCCTTTCATACGAGATGCCAACGCCATGAATAGACCGAAGAATACCAAGAGCACCAAAATGCGACCAGTTATATCACTCTGCCTGTCATACGTGACAGAAACACCTGCAAACAAAGGGAGTGAGAACTTTTGTGATGTTGGAATTACACCTATACCTTCTCGTATTCCCATCCTTGTTTCGACGTCACGCAGTTTTTGTTCGAATTTGGAAGCATCGGCTACTGCCATATGAAAAATAGGTGAGCCTACTTGTCGTCCTTTGATAATCGCTCCATCGTGAAGGATTATTGTCACCATTTCCATGTCAGGCCGAATGATGAGTTCCTTCACCTCACCTGTAGCGAGCATGTGGTGAACAAACTCGTTCCACGAAACGTATCTAGTAGTAGTAGCCTACACAATGAAACTTAGAATATCAGACATAGTACACCACTTAATGCATTATGATCACCAACCTCTGGCTTTTCTGGTCTCTTGAAGAACAACGACATGAAAGTGATAAACATGTAGATTGTGAAAACCCAAAGAAAAACTTTGGTCAGAACTGATTTCATTTTCTCATCATTTTCGTCTTTTTTCCCGCCGTTATTGCTATCGCCTGCACTGCTCGAAGAAGCATTTTTATCCGATTTTTCCTTACCGTCCGAGTTGGCGGAACCATCGTTCTTTCGTGATGAAAATAAGGACGTATGAAAACTGCGCACCTCGGATGGTGTGATGTCAAAGGAACTGCATATAATTCTTACCACTGAATTATATTCCGATTTGAATAGCTTTAACTGCAAAGTGGATGATGTAACGTATTAGTTGTAATGTTTTTCCATATAAAAATTACTTGTTTTCTCGTGCCCAATATACTGGACTGTTTGGGTAGAACCGGTAAGAATGACGCAGATTTAGACAGTCTTTTCGATATATTTTGCTGAACTTTGCAAATTTCTCGTATCGATCTAAACATGTTAACTCTTGTTGTAATTAATTAAATATTTAAAATAAAAATACAAAATTTATTTCATGATTTTCTCACGATATTACAGCTTTAAACGTCGATTCGCATATGATTTTGACATATGATTTTGACAAATGCCGGGAAATAGCACTGTTTGTATGTAGGAATACAAAATTTGCGATAGCCTCGTTCGTAGCTATTTCTCGGAGTGGAATCATGTGGTTTTTTATTCAGAGGAATAGAGCTGTTAGCCGCTTTTTATTTTTATAGAAGTAAAAACCAATCTTTTTTTCCTGAACACGTTACCTGATCTGGATTTCTCTGTAGAATTAAGCGAAATTTACCAATGGAATTGCGCTTGAGTTTGACAGCGGCTAGTGGAGGTGGCTTACAATTTCGTAAAATTTGTAAACTGCTACACAGTCTACTCAGTATCTTCAAAAAAGATAGGTAGAAATGTTTTTTATTAAATCTGATAGCAGAATCATTTTGTTTTTTTACAAAATGTCAAACACGCGAACGTTCTTAGGGGCTTTGCAGAAGTAGCTTGCACACAATGTTGAATAAATATGAATTCAATGTTTGCGGTCACAACAAAATGACACTGAATACGAAGAGTTGAATATACAGTCGAAACTCGATTAACCGGGATTCTTTTCACTGACATTTTTTCTAGTAAATTGACTTTCAATTAGGTAGATCCCAATGACAACTCTTATGTCGTTTTCGATTTGACAAAAAAAAAAATCAATTTTTTTTTGATCGAGATTGCTTTTCATGTTCTCAGATCACTTTTGAGAAATCTCAATTTTTCCTCAGATTTTACACATACTTTCACTAACACCAATGTTTATGACACACAACGTCGGTTACGAATTGTTTATCGTTGGAAGGATTCCTTTTTTAACTGAATTATTTATTTAACGCGTATGGGATCGAGTTTTTATATTAAATGATTTCGAAATGCAGTACTATAAATGTGTGAAAATCAATTGAAATGGATTTCGAGTGCAAGTGCAAATATGTTTTTTTTTTTGCCGCCATCTCAATACACACACATACCAATATAATTCAGATTTCATGTTCGATTTGCCAGCAGAAATCTGAAATCTCAAATCAAAATCTGAAAAGCCAAATCGAAAACGACATTATAATATGCAATGCGTTCAATTTTTTAACCATGGTTAATATGGTTATGAACGATATCTTTTATGTTTTTTATATCGAGTTTTGACGAAAAATCGGTTAACTTGTATTTTTTCCAGCTATTCCGTTTATTCTCGTTTCGAGTTTATTTTTAAACTTTATTATCAGTTTCAACTCTTTCACCTCTTCATATAAACACGGTAGGCTAAAAACATGACGCAGTAATATAAACTAGCCTATAAACGACCTCCAAATTTATCATTAGAACTGTCAAAACATATTCGCGCCCAAATTTTTTGGCGGAATGGAAAATACATCATCTCTTATTTTTTCGCTAGTTTGCATTACGAATTTTCACCAGCTTTTTACTTCACAGTTGTGTTGTGTTGCAAACAAATCGCATGTTTAAAAGTATCGAGTGTTTTTTAATTGCGTTAGTTTAATTTTTCACATTCGCGAAATAACATTTCAATCTAAAATTGCTTAAAAGAAAAAAACTATGGACGCAATGTTCCAATCAAAGTCAAAAGAGATCAAAATGAAATTTCAGGACTTGTGCCGTGAACTGAATATGGATAAAGAAACAGAAGAAATTGCATGGACCAGTTATAATGATATTTTACAAAACTTTTCGCTGGACGTAAGTTTATATCTGAATATTCCCAAACATAATTCCTCTTATGTGATAAAAATGAACTCTCTTTGTTAGTACGCAATTTGTTTTTTTTTTTCGTATGTGGCTTATTGCTCTTATCAATAAAAAAAGTGCAGTGTTTTTATAGCCTTGATCACAGAAGATCTAACATTTCGGTGCAGTCATAAGAAAGAAAAGAACAGTCGATTGTTGCAGGAGGTGGGGCCAAAGGTTCAGAAATTAGCAAAATGTACATACATGATGTTTATGCCAATGAATCAGAGCTCGATTCGTTTGACATTAATTCGTTTGAGATGCAACTACTTGCAGTTGCTGATCGCTCTAATGAACTTGGAAAAGTTTCCAATTTTTTATTTTAACAAAATGGTCTCTACAACATAAATTTTGGATATGCATAATGATGTCGTTTTTCATTGTCTTTACTGAAGAATTCAATACTGAAACAAAAGGGAATCGGGCTTTGGGGGTGTTTTCTTTGAAGAGCATGACGAGTGCTTGTTTCTGCCCAATTGAAAATGGCCATGTTTCGAAGATTAATTTGTTCCTTTTTAGCTTTGGGTATTAAGCAGTCCTACACAGGGTCTTGACCTGAGCTACGTCCGAGTGCTTCAAATTTATTTGTATGTCTTTCCATCTACTTAAATAGTGGACCAAGTCACAAGGCAATCGGAAAGGTCACCTGGCGGGAATCGGATTGATAAATCAATAAACATGATTCACGTAATCTCTCATTTGATTGCATCCATAAAACTCTGTTGCAAGTAATGCATCTGACAGTACATTTATAGTAAAAGCATCATCCAATTTCGTCTCAATTGTTGCTACCTTCAGGTGTTTTAAACTAATTGCTTGAGTGTTCTCTTTGCTGTACCCAATATGCCATAGGCTATCTATTTAAATAGTAATTTGTTTCTAACCTTTCTAATTTGTGAAATTTCTGTCTTCGATTTCACCTATATGCAGATGGGAAACGGAAGTACGTAGATTTGTAGATGCAGAAAGAATTTTTCAAAGAGCCAAACTGGTACTTCATGTACCTACTGCCTTAAGTATTATTCCATTTTTCTTCGGAACTTGGGCACACATTTATGTACTTTTATGTTTTCCTTCTAACACAATTCCAATTGAGTTCGACATCATGAGCAGAGCTCAGCAATTGGACCTCGGATACAGAATTATACTCTGTTGGATAGCTCATCGTCATTTTTCAGTACTGCAGTATCCAGTGCTGCTTCTAGATCTCCGCCCGACTTGTAAGTAATCGGGGTGAATCTCAGAAACCTTTTTTTTTTGGTCTAGAGTATGATTGTCAGATGGCACGGATTCTATACAATCATTCTTGCAGTTGTGCATAGTGCACTACTGCTATTCAAGTCTAAACCACTATATGCAGTCACAAGATAAAATGTTTTCCCACAAACAACCGCATTTTGTGTTACGCTGACAACATTTCTGCATTTTCCACTTGATTTTAATGGTTACAGATTTGCAGCCTCATGTGCACTCAAAGAAATACTGCACACCCCCGAAAATCTGAATAAAAAGTGTACCATCTTCTTTTGGTTTTCCGACATTTAACTAGAATCGATGTAACGCATGCCGCATCTTAAACAAAGATGGGATTCTTGTTTTGGCAGCCTGTATCGCGATCTAACATCGAATTAAAACCGATGACATTCTTTGAAACCGTGTTCGATCCTCAACTGATTAAATGTCCCAAAATCGACTCCAAACATCGAACCCGTTCCAATTGAATAATCCTTTATATACCTTACATTTAATGCTGCATTCGGTTACACTCTCGGATGCTTGTCTGCAAGATCCATTGGGTGTTGCAACGCACTGACCTGATACTTTACAGACGTCATTCATTGTTTGTGCAGTATATTTCAGACTAATAGTAACGGAGACCCCGTTCACAAAATGTAATTATTCGCATAAATACGTTCAACTTGATAAACTGTACTTCTGTATACAAAACCACACATCGGCAGCGGTTAAACATTTAATAAATGCACTTAATGAAATGGATATTTCTCAAATTGAACACAACAACAAATTCAAACAATTACAGGGGGATCCATGTCAATGGCTTTGCTGTGCATTATATGCAGCCTGTCGCGCCTCATACAGGCCAACGGTTGGTGGATCCAACGAAGTTGTCAAAGGAAATTGTGTCTCTTTAACGAAACTTCTTCGAAGTTGCAATGTCAGGTAATATTTTCAGACGCAGATTTGATTCGGTTCCTTCCTAACTAACCTAAAATTTCTTCTAGTCTTTATGATTTTTTTACAAAAATCAAAAACTGGTGCGAAATGGCAAATCTATCCAATAACTTCATCATGCAAGTCGAAAGACTGGAGCGGAGCTTTAGAATAAGCATAAATCTGTTCGAAAGGTATAATAAAATATTTGATATCATTTTTATTGTGCCACCACATGAGAAGAAGAACAAAAAATCAAGGTAAATATAGTTTGACCAATTTCATTCAGTATGTTGATGGTGCATTTTGTTTCAGGCCAGTAAAATGCACAGCTAATAAGCTGTACGAGCTCTGTTGGTGTTTGTTTTTGTGCGCCAAAAACGAAGATATGAACTGCACAGTTGATCTTGTGTCATCATTTCATTTATTGTTGTGCTGCATAGATCTTGTGTATGTGAATGCACTTGCGGAAAATCGAGTTGAGTTAATAAATCCAAACTTCGAGGGAGTACCAAAGAACTGGAATACGGCTGATTTTGACGCATCGGTGGTTCATAAACATTGCATAATTGAAGCCCTATGTAAATTTACTAAAGCAATATACATAGAGGCAATGTCGATGAAACTTAATTCGTGGAAGAAGATTATGATCAAATTTATAGAGACAAAAGTGAGTAGATGGTAACGAATTGATGGTTTTAACTTTTGATACATTTGTATGCTTCGAACAGACGTTACTGGGAAATAAGGAGTCATTTATGGACATCATATCGAATAACTACTTTGAACCAAACTCAAAGTCTCTGAATAGCGCTTATGAACAGTATGTCTTAAGTGTGGGTGAGCTTGATGAGAGAATTTTGCTGCACAACACGAATCACAGAAAAGTCGACAATAATGGTAAGTTCTGTAAAGTGAAGGGACTGTATACGTTCTGCAAGGAGTCCTTCAGAAAAATAAGGAATATAATGAAAGTGGGATTGTTATAATTGGTGACCCTATCCTGGTGATAGACATAAAAGTAAAGTTCACATGAAAAGGTGAATAAATAAAAAGTAGGCGCAAAAAGGGCATATATGTGATCCAAGGCCTGGGTTCTCACAACCTTACGTTTGTTATTATGATCATAACCATATGCGAGTAAAAAATTCTGCGAGATAACTAAGCGAGATAACAATCGCCGGGCCTGGATGGCATCTTGCCTTTTATGCCACAAAAATGCCAAGACATAGCGATTTCATGGCTCATACCGATTTTTAGGAGCTCTTTACTCAACAACTATGTATTTCATTCTTGGGGACAAAGTAATTTTAATTCCAAAGGAGATCAGAACGTTTGGTCTGAAATTATTCGCGATTTCATGACCGCTTTCTAAAGACCCTCGAGCAACTTCTAGACAACCATCTGCGTGGTACAATAGAAATATCAATATCCAAGGCTGAGCACGCCTACCTTAAAGGAAGATCGACAGAAACGGCTCTTCATGAAGTAGTGCGAACAATCGAAGTCAATACACTTTAGCAACCTTTCCAGATATGGAAGGGGCTTTCAACAATTTACACACTGAAGCAATTCTAGACTCCCTTACGGAGCTAGGGACAGAGAATCGTCTAAGTCTATGGATTGTCTATGCTTAGTACCAGAAAAATTCAGTCCACACTAGAAAATAGCAATATAACAAAATTTACCAGCAGAGGCACACCCCAAGAAGGTGTTATCTCACCACTGCTGTGGCTCATAGGGATGAACAAAATACTCGTAACTTAAGACAGAGAAAGAAATTAAGTGGTCAGATATGCGGACGATATGATGATACCGGTGTCGGGGAAGTTTCCTTCCGTAATTAATGGAATTATGGAGGTTAGCACAAGGGACAGGAGGTGTGGCCTTGGTGCAAACCCGAGCAAAACCGAAGTGATGCTTTTCACCACTAAAACGAAAATACCCGACTTCACACTTCCTCGCTAAACGGCCTACAGCTGTCCTTAGCCACCAGTGCTAGGTATCTAGGAGTGATCCTGGATCCCAAGCTCAGCTGGAAACTTAACATCAAACAACGGGTACAGAAAGCATGCATTACTTTCTATGCCTGCAATAGAACATTTGGTTAAAGATGAAGCCTGCAACTAAAACTGATCCTTTGTACACAGCCGTCGTACGACCAATCCTTACCTACGGGTCAATAGATTGGTGGCCGGCTCTAAGTAAATCTTACAACATAATCAAACTAAATAAAGTACAAAGAACGGCATGCATAGGCACCACAGGCGCTCTACGATCAACACCATCAGATGACCTCACAGTCCTTCTGCATCTGTTACCCTTAGACCACAGATAATATAATATACAAATGTCGCAGTCCCATGTTGGCTGATGTCCACATTTCTTGCGATCGTCCAACAACGATTGTCCAACAAAAAGCTCTTCTCTTCGTACAACAACGATTATTCAACAAAATAAAAGCTTTTTCCTGAGTGCCAATTGAGCATATCGTAATCGTTTGCGTGTGTGTATAAATGTATTGTGTGTGACGAAATTTCTTGCTTTCGTCTTATCCTGTGCTTCTCGTTCCCATTCCCCACAAACAAACATTTTAATTTTGCTTGTGATAATAAAAATCGCAGTTGATAGAACAAAAACCCGACAATTGTTGAATTAGTATCTCACTTTACAATCGATTAGAAAGAAAAAGGGACAAACACATTTTTGTGATACATAGGTATATATATATAGGGTTACACTCAATTTAGTTTTAAATTGATATTTTGAAAGGCAGCATATCGTTTAGTTTCAATAGTTTAAGACTTAATACAAAAATAATAAGGATAAATATGGGCAGACTAAATATAGAGTACCTACAATATAGGGTTATTTCTTGGAGTAAAGTGAGTAATTCTAATTATACTTGTTGACAAAATGTATTTAGATTTCCTGAACTAAATAATGCAGAGGCAGGAATCTGTTGGGAAAAATAAAATAAAATAAATATAAAACTAATTAAAAAGGCGTTTATGAATTTGATTTGAATTGCAAATGAATTCTCCATTGGAATAGGTATTCCTACGAAGAAACATTCAAAACTCTTCGGCGCAATGGCTCAGTGATGATGCGGTTTTTGATTTTGTATTTTTTTTATTTTTTTTGCGTTATACCTACATACTTCATAATTATACCCAAAAAATAAAAGAAAATCCGGTTTCTTTTAAATTTTATGTTTATTTTATTAATTTTTTTTTTGTTTTTTGCCTATATATCATGTGTGTATCTAACTAAAAAAAAAATTTTTGTATTTTATGTTTTTTTTATTTTTTTTTTTAGTTTTTGTGTTTTTAATGTTATTTTTTTTATTTTTTTATTATTTTTTTTTGCCTATATTTCATGTATCGTGTATCTAACTAAAATTTTTTTTTGTGTTTTATGTTTTAAATTTTTTTTTTCGGTTTTTTTTTTTTTGCGTACTTCATACTTAAAATTTAATATTAAGATTTAAATTTTTCAAGCATTCATAAGAATTTGCAACTTCCTGTTTTTCTTCTTCGGCAGTTTAGTTCTTCGGATGCTCTTATCGAGAACCCATTTGCAATTTTTCCATAGCAGAACATTTACAAGGAAGTTAATGGTGTCTAATCTGTGTGCATAGCACTTATTCGATGTGTCAAACCAGTATGGGAAATTTACGTTTGTTTTTTGTAAACACTGTTCGACAATGTTTTTTCTTATGTACAATTCAAAAGGTCGTTTTTTGAAGTATGTGCAAAATATAGCCACATGCAAACGACAAATTTGGAAATATTTTTCAGATGGCCATAAAAGCACAGTTGTTTCGTTAGAGTTAGAGGAAAATATTTTGGTTCTTTTATTAATGCCAACGAGTCCATTGATTTGTTCCTCGATACTCTGCTTTTCATTTGTTTGCAGCTTTGTTTTGTTTGCTTTCAATCGATATATATTACGTGTCATATTTGATTTTAGTTTCAAATTTTTTTTAATCTTCATTTTCAGCAATAAATTAAATTTTTTTAATTTGTTTATTTCCTTTATATAAAAAAAACTGTTTTTTTACGTTACCTTCACAGTTCTTGCAAACGAAATCGAAACATTCATTTTCATTGCACACCATAATTGAGGAAACTTTGTTAAGTTCCTCAATGCTAAGATCCATTACATCTTCTTTTTTTTATCTTTGTTATTGGAGTATGATTTTAGGGCATTAGACGGATCAAAATCAAGCTCACTATCAAAGTCATCATTTGTTGCAATGGTACTGGTTTTATTTTTATCTAAGAAGCGAGTAGGAATGGCATTTGTTTCAATTTTTTTTTCCCAAAATATTTTGCATCGAAATGTTTGCTACAAATGAGTGGACGTTTATGTTTTTCTACGTTATCGCGAGATTCCCCTACCAGTTTCAGCCAGTCATTATATTTTGTAGTTCCTTTATCAGGAAATTTAAATAATTTTATTTCTGGGTACTTTGAGGCACTTGCGTTGCAGCAAGTTATTATGCATTTCACTCTCCAAGCCATTGGTATCTATTTTACTTTATTAATTTTGCTTATATTTAATTTTTTGTCAAGGAATTACCTATAAATTTGCCTTTAATTTGTCCTAAAAAAATACACAACATGAGAGCAGACACTTCAGGCAGATAATGAAAAATGAATGAGAATCCCTCGATTTTAATTCCATCAAGCACAATATTTTTTTCCGAAGAGCAGGACATTCGATTCGTATTGAGAAGAAGAAGCATAGGATATAACAAAAGAAAGAAAATCAGTCATGCACGAACGATACCCATCTAAATGATACGCTTGCATTCGTATGAGTTCAATATGCATGTAACAGGTCCGACTTCGCGGAAGGACAAAAATGAGGAATAATGAAAGGGAGACCGAATAAGTGATCTGTGTAATTTGTATATATGAACAATTGAACATATAAATACTGTTGTAGTAGTAATGTGTTCACCTTTTGCTTTGGTTACCTACGCTTTCTGTCTGTAAAAGCTTTTAGGAAAAGCTCTTAATGTTTCGCATTTTGGATTCATATGACAACAGTTCCTATTGGACTGCGTCATCTAGGTGATTATATTATCTTTGCTTAGACCTTCACATTACAAACATCACAGCACATAGCGCGATCAGACCCAGAGAGTCGGGGTGCTGGTCTGCGGAACCCTACGGCCATAGCAACATTCTGCTTTCTCTACGAAGAGAACTTATACCACCCTCAAAGGACTGTTTGACAGAATTCCCTTCAAGATTAGATTGGCAAAATGACCGGTTAAACAGGGACAGAACTTAACAATCTACACAGACGGTTCAAAAATGGACTGTGGAGTAGGTGCAGGTGATTTTTCTGAGTCTCTAAACATCGCAAAATCCTTTAGGATACGGCCAGTGTGTTTCAGGCGGAATTACTGGCCATCCCCGAGGCCTGTCGTCAAATCAAACTACACACATAGTTCCGAGGCAAACGATATATGTACATTTTTATTGATAGTCAAGCTGCCATCAAGGCTATCGCCTCAGTCAATATAACCTCAAAATTAGTATTAGAATGTCGAAAGTAGCTGGCTTGGCTTCGCTTGACTAGTTCAAGGTTACCCTGATTTGGGTACCTACCTACCTAGCTACCTACCCACCTAAGCCATCAGTTTCCTTCTGCATAAGGTCCAAGTAATATAAAGAAGAGGAGATAAATCACTAGTTCCATGGCCAGGACGACATTTTTTGTCACAAAACTCATGTTGCACCACTTTTTCTCCTGAAGTTTTCTTTTGTTAGCATCGTACTTAATCACCAGCTTTCTATAAAGATCGAAATACCTAGTAAATATTGAGTTGCGCGCTGTCTTTCTAAGAGCCCGTGGCATTCATTTACGATAGGTGATTACCGATGTTCACTTCTCTTCCCAACAGAACTTTTTTATTTTGAATTTCCATTAACTACTTTAGAGTCTTTGTTTAACAATTAAAATTTCTTTTTCAACTAGAATCATCCGGCGGTATTAATGGATATATGAGCCAGGTATTTATACAAAAAATAGGCGTTTCTTCTAGTTTGCTCATTTTTTCTTAAACCTTTTTTTTTTAGAGTACACGCTCTTTAGCCCCAGAGACACCATTAACAAGAAGACATCATCTGCCGACAAAAGACAACACATCAGAGCCAGTGGCAAGTGCAACACAGAATGTTCAAATTTTGCTAGATATAGCTGATCTCACCGGACCTATCGAATACATTAAGTAAGCCTGTGATATGAATTTGCTTAAACGAAAAACATTCTTTTTTTGTGCGTGTTCTTTTTACAGACAAGCTGGCGAACAGACTATGCAGAAACTCATGTCTAAACTCGACGCAATGGGCGCTGTATTCAAAGAAAAGTTTCCCAACGAATCCGAGGCCGACAAACGCTTCGCACTAACACGATCGCTTTATTTTTATTTGTTAGAAAAGATAGTCCGTGCTGAAATTGTATCCAAACCCAATTTAGACTTCAAAGTAATTATTTCTTTATCTAACTCCTTTTATTGTTTAGTAAAATATAATCGTTTAGATTTTATTGGAAACTGACACATTAAACTCAACACTTATAACGTGTTGTGTAGAAATCGTGCTAGATGCGTACAATTCTTCATTGAAATTCCCATGGGTATTGGACTGTTTCGATATGAAAGCGTTCAATTTTATTAAAATCATCGAACTGGTTGTGAAGCGGCAAAATAAATTCTCGCGTGCGTCAATCAAACATCTGAATTTCATTGAGGAAACTTGCCTGGAAGTTTTGGCATGGAAAAGCGATTCGCCCTTGTGGACTATATTGCAACAGAGAAAAGCACCACTTCCCTCATGGGCGGACGTTGATGTAAATAAAATGGCACATTGCAGTCAAGAACGGAATGGTAAGTCGAGAGGGTTTTTTTTTTTATTGTGTGAAGGACTCTTTTGTATTAAATATTTTTTGTTTTCCGTAGTCTTGCAGTCGCCAATGAATTCTGCGTATGAATGTTTCAATCCAGCGTCATCAGCATCCACATCAGAATCGGCGAGGCGGGACCTGTTCAATGCGGGAAAAGGTGAATATTGTTCGCCTTTATAAGGCACAGCTTGCATTTTATTGTTGACTACCTAAATATTTATGCAGAATATAATAAAAAAGAAAACCAATTAACTGAAGGATCAAATCTTTGTTTACAGCTGCTGAATTAAAACCAGTAGAAGCTCCAAAACCTACGCCCGCTGATAGTAGAAAAGATGTCCCTCTTTCAATATATTTGAGAAAGGTGTTGTGCAATTCATTTGACATTTGCTAGAAAATACTCATATGCCTTTTGTTTATAGTTCTACACATTAGGTTGGATGCGAATGAAAGAGCTGTGCAAGGAGCTCGACATGGGCGATGAAATACATATGACAAAGATATGGACGTTATTTGAGTATTCCATAACCCATAGAAAAGAACTCATGCAAGATCGTCATCTTGATCAGTTACTCATGTGTGCAATATATATATATATAAAGGTTTGTACAAATAATTACCAGCACAAGATGTGAACTGTATGTTGGAACACTTTGTGTTTAGGTTGGAGAAATTCCAGATAAATCTTTTACTGATATTATGAGACTGTATAGAAAACAACCGCAAGCCGCTAGCAATATTTACCGTGAGGTATTAATCAACAATGAAGGTAAGTTCGTTTTGTTTAAAACAAACTCCTGCGTTGAAGAATTAACATGAGTGTTCTTTGTTTTTTTGTAGATGAGAAATATGGTGATATTATACGATTTTACAATTTTATTTATGTACCAAAAATGACGCCACACGCTCTCATCTTTAGCGACAAGAAGAAATCGGTGAGAAATCTAGTATGTAATAAACGATTTGAATTCTCTTTATTGTTTGAAACTATCTGTAGAATGTTTATGTGGGCGGCAGTCACTCAAAGGATTTTTTTTTGTCTGTTCCGACTCTCGCGACGATTTTTTTTTTCAAGAGGGAATCGTTGTTTGTCTTCGCTTTTTACAAACATTTATTTAAGAAGTTATCAACATACTTACTTACTTACTTACTTACTTAGGTGGCGCTACAGTCCGGGGTGGACCTGGGCCTCAACCAATACGCCTCTCCAGTTAGCGCGATCTTTGGCTAACTGCCTCCAGTTGCGCACTCCAAGTTGGTTGAGGTCCCCTTCCACTTGCGCGCGCCACCTAAGGCGAGGTCTTCCTCTACTGCGTTGTCCCTCCGGGTTGGAGTCGAAGACTCTTCGGGCCGGAGCGCTGGTGTCCATTCGCTCTACATGTCCTAGCCATCTTAGTCTACTGATGCGCACTTTTCTGACCAGGTCGATGTCGCTGTACAGCTCGTAGAGTTCGCCCGTCAACGCAAACGGGACCAAAGATCACTCGAAGAATTTTGCGTTCAAAACAACCAAGGAGATTTTCATCCGCCTTTGATAGCGTCCATGCTTCTGCGCCTAGAGTAGGACTGGGATGATGAGGGTCTTATATAGAGTCTACTTAGTGGTTCTTGACAAGGCCTTACTTCTCAATTGCCTTCTTAGACCAAAGAAACAGCGGTTGGCAAGTGTAATTCTTTGATTGATTTCTGATGTGATGTCGTTGTCAGAATTTATAGCGGAGCCGAGGTAGACAAAATCCCTAACTACCTCAAAATTATAGCTGTCTGTCGTGACGCTACTTGCAAACGCACCAGTGACAGCTCGCTGTGTTCTGCCAATGATGTCGATGTCGTCAGCGTATGCAAGTAGTTGCACAGACTTCTGGAAGATTGTGCCTCTGGTGTTGGCTTGCGAGTTTCGCACAATCTTCTCAAGAATGAAGAAGTCACACGACAGCGCGTCGCCTTGACTAAATCCTTTTTTGACATCAAAGGTCTCGGTGAGATTGTTTCCGACCTTTATGGAGCAGCGAGCATTCTCCATCGTCATTCTGCACAATCGGACGAGTTTGGCAGGGATGTCAAAGCTAGACATGGCTCTATATAGCTCGTCTCTATAAATGCTGTCGTATGCGGCCTTAAAATCGATGAAAAGATGGTGAGTATCGATCTGAACTTCTTGGGTTTTCTCCAGGATCTGCCGCAGTGTGAATATTTGGTCGGTTGTGGACTTACCGGGCCTAAAACCGCACTGGTAGGGACCAACCAGATCGTTTACAAAAGGTTTCAGGCGTTCACACAGTATGGCAGACAGGATCTTGTATGCGATGTTAAGAGGGTCTCCTTTCTTATGGATCGGACAAACGATGCTGAGGTTCCATTCATCAGGCATACTTTCCTCCGACCAAATCTTGGAGACGAGTTGGTGTATGCTCTCTACCAAGTCATCTCCCGCTGCCTTAAAAAGCTCGGCAGACAAGCCATCTGGTCCAGCAGCCTTGTTCGTCTTAAGCTTGGATATTGCTATCCTCACTTCGTTTTGGTCGGGTGGACGGAAGTCTTGGCTTTCATCGTCTAAGCTGAATGGTTCGTTCTGCCTGACAGCGGGATTTGGGTCGTCTTCGCCGTTTAACAGTCTGCAGAAATGGTTTTTCCATATCCTCAGCACCGACTGTGACTCTACCACAAGGTTTCCTTGTTCGTCTCTACAGGTCTCTGTTCGGGTCTTGTTGGGTTGACACGTTCTTTTTACCCTTTGGTAAAACTTCCGAACATTGTTCCTGGAGTAGCACCTCTCTATTTCCTCAATCGCGCGCTTCTCGTGCTCTTTCTTTTTCTTCCGGAGAAGCCGGTGTTCTTCCCTCCTCTTTTGCTCGTAGAGCTCACGAGCTGCTCTCGTCCTTCTGTGCAGCGCCGCTTTGTATGCGCTTTGTTTTGCTGCATGTGCTTGCCGGCATTCTTCATCAAACCAGGGGTTTCGTGAGGGTGGTCGAGTGAAACCCAGCCATCGGTTGAGGCCTTTCTGATGGCTTCTTGGCATCTATGCCACTGGTCTTCAGCATTTGATGCTGGCTGCATAGGACTTCTCGAGAGGTTGAGGGATACGCGATCAGCAAAGGTTCTGGCGGTTTGTTGCGATTGTAGCCGTTCAACGTTAAATCTCCTCACAGTATTTCCCCGTTGTTGTTGCGTTTGAGATATCCGCACACGCACCTTGGCTACAACAAGCTAGTGGTCCGAGTCTATGTTGGCCGCTCGGAAAGTTCGGACATCTAGAACACGGGAGGAGTGCCTTACGTCGATCGCAACATGATCAATTTGGTTGACGGTTTGATGATCTGGCGACCGCCATGTTCCTTTGTGGAAATTGAGGTGAGGAAACCGTGTGCTAGCTATAGAAACATTACGCCCCGCAGCAAAGTCAATTAGCCTAAGTCCGTTCCCAGACGTGGTGTCGTGTAGGCTGTGCTTCCCGATTGTGCTACCAAAGAAGTTATCAACATGGTTAAGGTATTTGGGGCGCTCATGAAGTTTGCCTTTCTCCAATTTTGCAAGTAAAGTATATAGTACGATATTTGGCGCGTCTTGCAGCCGCCGAGATTTTTAACTGCAGGTATACCAGACACCTCAGAACAGAAGACACAAAATGAAAGGAGGAATGATATGAGATGATAGGTGAATTTCTGTAAATGTTAAACATGAAAACGGATTAACTCAATGGATATTTCAACTCAATCATCTCGACAAATGATAGCAGTTCGACTTACAGGTGATCATATACTTCAATTAAATCTACAACGGCTGACCCACAGAAGAATTGAAGGGCTGATGTTTCGAAGAAATTATTCCTCAAAACATGAGCGCCCTTCAAAGCAGGTAACTTTGGAATTCGCTCCATTAAGGAACTCGTATTAGTAGCGCATGTAGCAAGATGCTAACTGAATTGGTGGTCATTCATGTTTAAGCTTACAAACCCTATTAGATCATGCAAGCAGAAGCTTAGGTAAAAGTGACAAAGACCCAACTTGACGCAATGAAATGTCATACATCTTATAAGGTTCTAATCCTGTTTTAATTTGTTTTGCAGCAAAATGATCTCCTTCTCTCACCGCATCCCACCGAAAAAGTGAATCCCCCAAAGAAGCTCTCAAATCATCTCTATGTTCATCAGTTGGAGAAGAATGAAGTCCAGTACGCTCCAAATCACATCACGTACGAATTCCATAAGAGCCCCGCAAAAGTAATAGTTACTTCTTCGCTTCGCTGCAATAATAATAATGTAAAATATTGATCTGTTATAGGACTTGGATATAATGAATGAAATCGTACGTAGGAGCAAACGCAATCTGACGTTCAGCGAAGAAGAGCCGGTAGTTATAAAAAAATTGGCAAAGCCAAATCTACACTTTCAGGGGAAAATACTAGGTATAAAGAACGACAGACAAGCGGAAAGAAAAGAGTGAATTACGTATAATTAAATTTGTATTTAAAATAATGTATAATTTTAATAGAATTAATTATTATTCCCTTTTTTTTTTATTTCAACATTGGGTAACATATCTAGTCGGACTAATCGTAGAGGAAGAGGTGAGATGAGTATTTCGTAATAAGATTCATCAAAACGACTGTTCTTTGGATGCATGTTAGGCATATCGTACTCATATTTGTGTATGCATCATTGCCAATAAGTAAATTTCTCAAAAGTCTCCCAACTTTACGAATTGAATGCAAGTTTTTTTTTTCCAAATTAATGTATAAGAGGCTTGAAATGCCATTTACAGATCTAGGATGCACTTTTCGCAGTCGAAAAGCATGAAATTTAGAAATGAATCGCTGGGCGACATCGACGAGAATAGACAGTGATGCAGAACCCTACTTCTGAGTGATCTCCATGAAATTATGTCAGTGATTAGTTGGACTAGATTATACCCGTTGTTTTACACATTTTATATATAACCACTATAATTTTAAACAAAATAAAGAAAAACCACTGTATTGAAGTATAAAAATGAATTAGAACATGTTGTCACTAACGTACTAAATCGATTGTAAGTAAGAATAAGTGATGACTATGATTGTAATCACTGAGAACACATTTTGTTTTGCGTCTATTTATTTTCTTTTTAGACAAAATCCAAATAGATTTATGCTTGTTATGAAAATTATATATTTTTATAATCTCAATATGATAAAACGGCAAATTTTTATGCTTATAGATTTAATTAAAAAGTACATTGGATACCATTATTAACATTTACAGTACGATACATGTACGAGATATCTACTACGCAATTACCTTTAACATTTTGTTATGTTATAAGAACAAACCATTGTATTAAACAAGATAACAACTATTTAAGTAAATACATTTACACACATAAAATCAATTCATCGGATGTTTTTAGTTGTTGCTAAGTGAAAGGGAGCATTAGCAACTTTCATAGGACCTGAACCATTCTGCGGAATAGGGGATCACACCCTCAAAGAAGAATTTAGGAAACTAGAGAAAGAAAACACTGCAAGAACCTGGCATAACATTCGAAGCATGAGGCAGGTCGAGAAACTTCTGGGACAATACAAAGATTCCAAGCTTGCATCAGGATGAGCAAGGCCAACGAGCATACCACGCTGGAAAAATCAGTTCTTGTCAGATCACCGAAATTAATCAGAGTTGGGTGCGGTTAGTACTTAGATGGGGGACCGCTTGGGAATACCGTGTGTCGTTCTGATTTCATCAGGCTGAGATGATTGCATTGTGCTGCATGCGTTGGACTACTTGCTTGAGGGTCCGGTGGAGGGAAGAAATATCCTTATAGCATTAGACTATCAGGCGGTTGTCAGACTATGAAGCAAACATTACAACATCATTGGCACTGGGATGGCTGGCAGAAGAATGAAGATCTTGGGACATCATTGGGTGGGACCCAGTCGATGAAACATATTTTCACATAAAAAACAGATGCTCTAGCGGTAATACTAGGAATCGAACCCAGCGAAGAACTCTGGAGAAATTCAGAGTCTATCTGGGTAAAGATTTAGTGGTAGAGAGATGAAAAGAGACCCGTCAATGTCAATGGTGGTCTGATTCGAATATCTCTCAAAAATATATATATATGTCGGAGCATGGTATGTACGGTATAGTACAGGAATGTACTGTGCAATAAAACATTAGGCGTACTGTAGTATCAGTAACATAAGTAAAATTAGAGCAGGCGATTCAATTGGAAAAATAAAGAAAAGAAGAAAAAGAAAGTAGAAAGAAATAAAATATCACGAAGGATAGACGGGCAATCCTCAAGACGAGAACGAAAATGGAATTATAATATATATCGATGATCTGTGGTTGACACCAAAAGATCAAAGTTCCTAATCTCCCTTAATAGAAGCCAAATCCGGATGCTCGTCTGCGTTTTAACCGGACACTGCCATCATAGGAAACATGGCTAAAAGGCTAGGACTTTTTGCAAATAACTTCTGCAGAAGCTGTAGAGACGAGGAGGAAATAGAGTCCGTGGAACATCTTCTATGCCACTGCCCAGCTTTACAGGAACGCCGCTCATCCTGTATGGGAGCTAGGTTTTTCGAAAGTCTGAACGACTTGGCAGGTGTACCTCTATCAGACATAAAACTATTCCTCAACAGATCGAAGTGGTTTTGTTAGCCACATCATGTCCTTGCATGTACAAACAGGGTACTCACAATGGGCCTTCATGGCTTCTGGGTGAAATTTGCATCGGTTGCAAAACTGCCCTCCCAACCTAACCTAACTAACCTATCAGGATGAACAAAAATAGCCTCCGTATCCTAGCGGGGCATTGTTAACTCAAGGAACACTTCGTAAAACTGGGTAAATGGACTGAAATACTTGGGCGAGTACCGACTATCTGATGAGGAAATACTGTCAATGAAGCCAGCTCGCATCCTTAGATTCTTAAAGGAATCTGGACTAGAGAGAGTTGATATAGGACGGATTTCTTCCGCCATGGAGAAACAAGACTACAAGAACTTCTTAAATGATTCTGAAAGGAATTATATAGTGTGCGGATAACTTATGAGGGAATATATCTCTCTGCGGGGTAAGGAGGGGGTACAGTAGGACAAAAGGTCGCAGTACTACAACCCCTTTCACATAGTAGTATGTAGTTGCAAAATTTGATACATATTACGAATTAGCTATTCGCAAGTAATTTTTGTACTCATTGACGTTTGTCTGGCTTCGGGACACGGCTATGTAACGAAATTGTATTTTCATTAAAAATTTTAAGAAATAAGTAGGGCCTTAAAACGTACAGGATCGTGCCCGAAAATTAATTACCTACTGGAGTTTAGAGGCCTTTTTCAAAACCGTAGGTCAAAGTTTGCCCATGCAATCAGAAAACATTCGGTCTGACGGATAGGTATGTGATGAGTTTTAAGTTAACGTTGACGCATATCCGTCGACGCTACATGATTCTATAAGCTAAACGCTTTTGATGTATTGCTTCGTTTTATAACCGCTAATGTCGTTTTACATTGGGATAGAAAAAACAAACACTTTTTTTCAGATTCAAAGAAATTTCCCTGCTCTAGAAATCAGTTTGTCCGAGTTAGAGCAATTTTACGAATCTCGAGATTATTTGCTCCTACATAGTTACACTAACACCAAAATATTTGACATTTATCAAAAGTCTGTGAAATATAGAGTAGAATTTACATTTGGCCGATGCAATGGATTTTTATAAACACAAATGACAATTTAGCGGCACAGTTGACTTTTAAAAAATAATCTTATTTCATGTGCCACGAAAAATCTGAAAGCAAAATCGGAAAATTTAAATGGAAAACGACTTAAAAGTGGGGACGTTCAAGTATCTGATTTAATAAGTCTGAAAGCTGTCTAATGTCGATTTCCATTGGGACAGAAAAAGCACTTTTTTTCAGAGTCAGAGCAGTTTTTCTGCTCTCGAAATCAGCTGGCTGTCAGATTTCATGTTCCATTGGCCGCAAAAAAAGCACTTTTTTTGAGAGTCAGAGCAATTTTTCGAATCTCGATATCTGAGCAAGATTCACATCTACTTACACTAACACCAAAACATTTGCCTTTTGTCAAACTTTAAAGCATAGACAAACCATACTGAGACCCCCAACTGGCAATCCTCTTGCCGCTGGCCCCCTCGATTTTTTTTTGAATTCGCCATTTTGTTTTCCTATCGGTGTTATGTCAATTTAGAATCCGTGTGAGCAACAAAAAAAAAAGCGAACCAAAAAAAATGTGGTGAGTTTTCTTTTGACAGAAGTCGATTGACAAATGTCAAAATATGTAAACAAAATTTTATTTTTCCTGCAATAAATTGGAAGAAATGTAAGTTTTCGCGTATTTTAAGTGTGAATATTAAGAATTAAATACATTTATATTACAGCTAAGGAAGAAGTCGACGTTGAGGTGTTCGCTAACCTTACCAAATATATTGGATCGCACTGGAGACAATTATTTATACCTGATGGCTAGGAAGAATACCAAACGGAGTCGATATAAGTAAGCCATACTATTCAATAAATATGTTTCTCAATACCTTTAATTACTATTCTATCTTCAAGGTTTGTTAAATCCAAAGCCCTAATTACCTGCTGAATGCGAAACAATTGAATCCTATTGAAGTCAAAAACTGGGATTATTCTCGCCGCAACAACTCTCACCAAATTGATACAGTAAATTTAAAGCAAAGGATCGATACAAGGTTTGATATCTTACGCAACCCCCTAAAGACTAATACTTAATTTAGCTTGATTATATTTTATTTGCAGGAATTACATATTGAACTATCATACCGCCCTAATTTACAAAACTTCTTTGTACAAGCACTTGCCACACTCTTGGCAAAAATAACAACATACGGATGGTTCAACACGTACAAGAACGATAAAATATTTCCAAATATTCTCGAAGATGTAAATAAGTTTCTGCAGGTTTGTTTATAGATTGTCAAATTGGCTTTTCATTTGAATGTTTTTATGCTTTCATCAAGGCACCGTACAATAGGTGTGCAAATTCTATCGCAATTGGTGTGTGAAATGAACTCCATTGTAGAGGCAGATGTTAATTTGTCTTTCTCGAAGAATCGCAGAATCGCCACATCCTTTCGCGACCAACACGAACACATTTTACGACATTTTCTATTGCCTTGTTCGCTGCTAGTAACAGCAAAAGACAAATAGCATGAGGTTGAATTTTATGGATGAATCACAACAAGCGTATGTTGATTGGAAATGTTAGTTGTAAGCAGTTTGACTATTGAATTTCTTGTTGTTTATTTCAGTATTATATCACATGTCTTGCGACTGACTAAAAACTGTTTGAGCTTCGATTGTATTGGCAGCTCCACCGATGAGTCTTCGGACGATATGAACAGTGTCCAAGTAAGTAGCGAATCCTTTACTCTTTGTTATTTTAAATATAACAAATATTTGCAATTACAGATTCCTACTTCATGGCAACCGGCATTTCTTGATTCGAATACATTGAACTTGTTCTTTGATCTCTATCAGATTCTGCCCTCGACTGGAAATGTTATTAGTATACAGTTGTTGTACCAGAAAACCAGAATCCAAAAAAATTGAACAAAAGAGTAAGCAGCCACAGCAAAGAGATACCCCAGAAAGTTCAAAAGTATTATTAATTATTTCATTTTAGGTATCCACACTATCACAAGGAAGCCAAAAGAGTAAGCAGCCATAGCAAAGAGACACTCCAGAGTTATTGTAGATGATCTCAAAATTAACATATCTTTAAAGAAATGGTGCCTATTTATTTGGATTGCAGGCAAATACTGTCTTGTATACTACTAACAATCAATAAATCCTGCAGCAAATTTGCGAAGCGACTATATGTGTGTTTTCTTCGACTTTTTAATTTTTTCTAAAGCGTTCCTTGATGCAAAACTTAGAAGTAGAGAGTTCTTCTTGCTACCAAATGGAAAAACAGCCCCGAACAACAATCCACAACAAAGCAGTCGTTCATATACACCTCCAAATGCTAGGTGGCAAAGGAGGATTTAAATCCATGCTTCGTGCAATCGGTGACCAAATCGAAAGACTACAAACCATGAAGCTTGTCGTGACCTCAGTGGCAAGAGATAACGACATTAACGGAAAGAAATGACTTAAGGCTTACACATACGGCAAACTGGATGAACCCAATGAAGAGCCATCTACATCCAAAAAGGAAAGACCATCCATTTCATCTATATAGAATTAACAAATCTTTATTTACTATAAATAAACGTGTAATACACAAGTTAGGTTAGTTAAACCTAATAAAATGATCCTATGTCCAAATCTGGTAATCATTGTATCGTAAATTGAGATTGAGATAAATTGTTCCATTATAATGCAATAAACATATTATGACTTTTAAATACATTATATAATTACCATTTTCTACTCGATTTATTTTTACTGTCTTACGAAAGTTTGTTAAAAATGTTTTTATTTGTCTATAATTCTTCAAAATTGTGTATTTTTCTGAAATATGTCAAAAAAATATGCAATTATTTATAAAATAAATCACTGTCCACAAAAAAATTAGTTGTAACGACTTTTTTCAAATTTAACGTATAAAATTCTGTGAACACTGCCAGCAGCTTTGCCCACAGCGGAAGTTGTTCGTTTTTTTTTGAGAGTGTGTTGGTGAGCCGGAATTTTTGAAGTTTCGTGACATTTGTCAATACGATTTTGTGTGTATCAATACTAGCGCACCAAATCCAGGCACTTCCGTTTAAATATAGCTTGTGGGCTAAGTAACGGGAAATCGACCGAAGTTGGGGGTCTCAGTATTGTCTCTGCTTTAAAGTGTGTATTAATTACGTATTTAGAAGACCAGTCTGTGAAAAATAAAGAAAAATTTACATTTGGCCGGCGCAATGGATATCAACACAAATTGAGTGGATTTTTATAAGCATAAATTGCAATTTAAGAACAGCTGACTTTTCAAACACGCACTACCACTAATGCGGAGGAAGAAAAATCTCGTTTTATGTTCCATTGGGCACGAAAAATCTGAGATCTGAGAGCAAATCTGTAAAATCCCAATGGAAATCGACATAACTAGATGAATCTCACTTTTAATTGTCTGAACTCTGAAGTCCGTCTTATGAGCAGCTGTTTCAGTCAGTAGGAAAGGTGACAAACGATCCCGGCCAATCAAGGTTTTACGTTCAGGTAACATCTTATCCAGACCAATCTAGTCGACTTAAGAAAACTAGATAGGTACCTATTTGAATGTGCAAAGTATCTGTACGACCTGAATGACGTCATAAAAGAACCGATGCGTTATGTTTACCATACCACCGATTTAAGTCAAATCTTCTGCTGATGAAATTGTGAAATTTCGAGTTCGATTCGAACATAAGAACAGATGGAAGATGGAACATGAAACCAAATTGATCAATTTGCTGAACGCAGTGTTACCATATTCTGCGCTTTGTCGTATTTTGGGCTATCTTTTTACTTAAAAAACGATAGAAATTTCTTTCATGAGCGCTCAACACAATTTTGGGCTACATATCGTTTTAAAAATTGTGTGTTAATTTGTTTGTTTTATTCTTTCACACAAAAAAAAAATAAAATATTTTCGAACAAACCCGTACTTTTAAAACTTGGCAGCAGTCTTGCAGTCAAGTAACATCAAACAGGCCTTTTGATATGACACAACGACACAAGCCACAAAATAATGTCAATTGCAGAAGATCGAAAAAACAGGCCCATATTTTCAACGATTTTTGGGCTTCTTTCTGGGCAACGATATTGGGCTACATTTTTTTAAGATTTGGGCGCTTAAAGTGAACTATATTATGGCAGCCCTGGCCTGAACGTTCCCATTCCCATGAATTGAGTGATTTCTATTTCAAGTGTTCCTGTTCTGTGTGAGTAATTTCTTGGTCAGTTTTTTATTTCCTTCGTTGTTGGGGAGTCGTATTCTGTTTTGTTATGAAGTAGTTTCTGTCGTCCCTCGTCCTTCTTATTTGTAAAATATTATTTTCTAAGTTTTGAAGTACGTTTACATATATGTACATATAAATTACCTACACTATATGGCGGCATACGAAAGACAGGATATTGTTTCAATTTAATGCGGCTATTCCATTTCTATTGTCTCTTTATTGTCCAGTGCTGGTGAAAGTTGTCAAAACGTAAATTTTTGTTTGACCATGACTTCCTTAAAAGTTAAAGTGCAGAAATAAATAATACATAATTACACATATGTATCGCCGAGAATTTTCTTAAATAATTTCTCTACACTAAAAATTGCATTATTGAGCTTTAATTTGAAAAATAGTGCTTCCAAGTTCCAACATAAGTGCGCGAGTTTTCGTTGTTAAACAACTCAATCTACATAAATTGTGCTTTGTCCTTAGGAAGTGCATAAAATATTGCAATGTCGTTGAACGTGTAATGTGATAGTTGATAGATACACAATGATGCTTTCAAGCTTCCGCTCCAGCTGCCAAAATACTCAATCTTCGATGCAAGTGCAATGATGTATTCATCTACCTACATCTACATGTAAATATTATTACCTGAAAATAAGAAGGTATGTATTGTATAACTAGAACATACAGTTCCATAAACTGTATGTTGTTCCATGAACAACTTTATTGGCAAAAGGACTACGCAAGGTGGTTCTTACATAAGTGCATTGACTTCCTGTATAAATCGATATTGTGCGTAGGTGTATTGGTGACCTTTCATACAACTGTAGGATTGGGAATTGCATAAGGTAGCCGCGTACCGACCGACCCATTCGTACTTGTTGGATTGCTTTACTCATTCGGAAGTCACAATAACAATAATGTTGACCCCTCCTTTTTCACATCGGGTGCTTATAGACCTTTTCAATGTGTGATGCGCCTGTCTGTATTTTAAAAGTCAATGGGCCTTACCAACAACCAAACAGTAAACTCGAGTTTGACTAATTTCGAAACTAACTTTAGTTTCGACTTTTAATTTGTAGGTACCAACAATCGAGTTAATCGGAACTTTAACTACATCTGACTTTATCGCAAAATTATGACAAACCAAAAAGCTTTATATTTCTAATATCTATATTTAAATAACTTACCAATTCAACTTACCTAATTCAAATTACCCTTATTTTAAAACGGCCAATTGACTTTCCTCACTGACGTTTAAACTTAAATAAGGGGTTAGACTCGACTTTTCTCGGATCGAAAATTACAGTCTCGATTATCGTAAAGTCAAAGATAACTTGATTATTGGTACGCAATTTATTTTAATTTCGACTTTTGCCCTAAAGTCGAGTCTAAATTTGGTTGTTGGTAAGGCCGAATGGTTCATAAGCAAAGCGTCACGGCGGCATTTCTATTTTTAGATCCGAATGGAACAGGTATCCCTAATTCGATTGAATTTTTAATAAAATGCTGTTTGGCAATGGCCACACGCTATTTTCAGCAAATAAATGCGTGTCATTTCTTTGTTTGACTTTTACTTACTTATTTTCCCATATTACAATAAATTCCACTAGATGTGGTGCTGATGACATTTGCTGAGGATTTTTATATTCACAGAAAGCATCAATAAAATATTATATCGGTATGGTTTAACTACCCATTTGGGATTTCCGTGCGGCTTGGTAATTTGTCGTGCTATTTTTAAAACTAAAATATTGGTAAATTCAAACCTAGCTAGATACCTATTCGTCCATATTGCCTTAAGTGTTCTTTTAGTCAGGCCCAGTTTTATTGTGGAGCGGAAACTATATTGTACTGACAATCAACTAATCTCTAAAATATGTTTTTGTAAAAGAGTTCAGTATAAGTAGACGTACCCGTATTGATGTTTGAAAATGAAATGTCGTCTTCGTAATTTGCCAAAGCTATTTTGTTTTGCTTAGTATAATTGTGAATGTGTTATAATGGAATAGTAAAAAAGAAGAAATTTGATTACAGACAGTAGATCTATGTACTCGTAGTTTTGTATCCAGAGCTCCTTTTCATCATAAGCGCTATTTTTTTGACACTTCGAGGACACGCAGTAGTTGTTGTAATTGCGTGCTGAAAATCCTTAATGTTATATGTACTTCAGGGCTTTTCTATAAATTTGCTTTTTAAAGAATATCCACCTTAGAAAATTGTGACAAAAACAGATTTCAGTTTGTGTTTTGACACGAAAGGATATTGGCAATAACCAATCTCAGGGTATGTAGGTCCGGCTTGAACCCAAGTAGCGCTATGATGTGCCTTTTTGTTACCACAACTGACTGAGTTTGTGATGGTTGTTAAGGGTGTGATGCATTCTGTACTTATATCCAACATGTGGAGTTGAGGAAACGGGTTATATCTAATATGCTTTTACCCGAAATGTCGCTAAGGTAGTCGAAAAAAGATTGGTTCGGTGTAAGCAATCTGGCTCTAGTGCCGGACATTTGCCGAGGAGATGGAAGAGAGTTTCTTTCTCATTTGTATTTCCACAACTGCGTCCATGGGAGTTGTGTGGGATCTCAAGTTTGGACGCATGGTCTCCGGCTTGTTGTATTTAGCAAGTTTCTTGTTCTATTTTGATCGTATGTAAGCCATATCTTCGTTGATATAACGCAGTTGGTCAACCCCCTCCATTGGAGATTGGTTTTCTGCAGGAAATGTGAATGAGTTTGTCCCTTGACCACTCCTAGTGGAACGTGGACCCTTGCCGCCAGTGAGCTGTGTAGAGCTTACTCCCGCCTGACCAGCTCATCTGCGCGCTCGTTACCTTTTATGTCACTGTGCCCTGGTACCTAGAGAAGTATGATACTAAAACGTTCGCCCACGCGGGCAAGCTCGTACCGTCACTCTGGAAGCCAAATTGATTGCTTTGAGGGCGGCTTGGCTATCTTGGAGGATAGCAATGTTTTGTTTGTGCGTTGTGTTACGCACTAAATGTACGCAGGCTTCTCGGACAGCCAGTAATTCAGCATGGAAAACACTGCGTATCCGACAAACGACCTCATTGCACCAGTGGTGCCTGTACTGGCTGTTCTTTCTTCTTTGCAGTCTTTTTAGTTTTGTAAGGTTGTAGCCTTTACTCAATGATGCGTGACAGCCATGCGACAAGCGGGACGTATGGTCATTATAAACAACATAATGAAAATTCTGAACACGTTTTAAGCTTCCATAAGATACCTCTCCCTGTTTGTATACAAATACTGTTAGTTCGTGGCACCAAAACGCCGGTTACCAGGGGAAAATAGCCACTCAAACCAAACAACCAACGGCTCTTAGCCAGTAGTACTTTTTTGTTTTTCTATGTATGGGAAAACTTCTGTTTTCGATGAAGATTTCGTGTGTTTTGGTAAAAACCCGGTGAAAAACATTTTAAATTATTTTTAAAGTAACAGCCCGATTCTGGAAAACCTCACAAGTCACAAAAATCTCACAAGGTGAGGTGAAATTGATTTTGTGAGGTTTTCGTATTCTGTCAGCACACTCACAACTTGTGAGGCTCACAAAAACAATCGAATTTGTGATCTCCTATTGAGCAGGTCACAAAATTCAAAACCAGTCATAACGGCTCACAAATGGCAATCATTATTGCATTTGATGGTCGGTTTTATATTTCCACACACTTTATGACCTGAACACCGCATTTTATGCAAAATTTATAAATTATAACCATTTCGGAAAAAATACATATTATTGTATAAAAAAACTGAGGAAGGCATCGAATTTAATTTGTGACAAATGTCGTTAATAATTTTTTATCCTTCGGTTCTAAAACATATTTCACGTATTGTGGCCAAAAAAAATGTTATTTTATGTATTTTTAATAACTTCGTGTGCGAGCTCGGTCTTTTGTGGAAAATTTTGTGCCAATTTGGAAGTGACCATTCTGAGGTGAATTTTTTGGGAGTTTTGTTTTGAAAAGTATTTTATTTTCATTGCAAACAAATTTCAAAGCTCACTCAGAATGATATGCTCAACCCATCGAACGTCTACGTATATGTACAACAACTAAATGCATTCTACTTAATTTTAAGCCCTTTGGAAAGTCTGTATTTTTTGAATTTTACTTTGGTGGAAAAAACGACAACTCGAATTTAGGGGAAAATAATTTGCTTTTGCTGATAAAAACAAGCGGACATCAGTTGTTGGAATAATTTCTTCTCGCCAAATTACATTTTAATTGGTTCAGAGGTTTAGTCGGAAAAAATCGGAATAAATTGCCATCAATGCCAACGTAATAATAAAATCCCTAAATCATTTCGAAATGATTTATTGTAGAAATGTATCAGTGCACTTGTAAATTTAAAATTACTTATTAACCTGATTGAACAACATTTTGTTAACGTTAAGTGGCCGCCGAGAGACGCTTAGGCACAAACTCTGGGTCAAACTGGGTTACTTTTTATCTCTTTATAAAAACTATCTCCAACAAGAAAAAAATATGAAACCACTAATCGAAGTTTTTTTATTTTATTTTCAGAACTGCGACCTCTCTGCCAAACTGTTAAAGTCTGCCTCAACTTTACGGTAAGTCGAAAACTGATTAAGAATTATTTAAATTGTTTATTCCGCAATGATTTCTCAAAATCAGTTTCTATTTTCGCACCGTTTTCCCTATCCTTTTATTTTTAATGTGAACTGAAGTTACTGTACAGTGGGTCAATTCAATAGTTTGTTATTAAATTTTTCACAGCAGCTGCTCATTTTATCACGAGCACTCATAATGCGATTCTCGAACTCTTCATGACGACCTTGTGTCGAGTGTGTACTAAAATGTACTAAATGATCAATTCTCTGTCACCTATATGCCATTTGTACCAAGAGATGGACTATTCATGAGCACTGTACGCAACTTAATCGCATCGGCAAGGCCCCCGCGAGAAAAACAATAGAAACTCACCTAATTACCATCATAATTGCGTATTCCTTTTGTTCAGACTTTCGAACTCAAAATGATAATCGATTATGACATGACCATGAAAATCGATCTAGAGAGGGACCCTAATCCTATCATTCCGTCTGTCCAGGGAATTTGTGATCCGATTTATTTATTTATTTATTTGTTTACTTATTTCGCCTTATAGAAAAATTGTATTTCAGCTAGTTGAAAAGGAGCTTGATTATAGATGCAGCAGTTTTAGAAAAGGTCAAATGGCGTACTCAATTTTGTTGCTTAAATATTACAAGTACCTAAAGCGTTAGGCTCAGTACGGTGCTCGAGCTAAATTTTAGCTCTCATAAAAAATTCCAAAAATTAGCTGAGGTAACTTAAAGCGAATCCCTTCAGCCGAGTGGTAAGCAGCTCTAACTAAAATGCAAATTTTTTGTTTCAGAATTTATTTACGCGCCCAGTTATGGTTCGGGACATTTTCTGAAGCAACATTTTGACAGATCGTAGTGTTCCGTTGTGTTTTGTGTTGGGGAAACGTTAGCAAGGATGAGGATCGGTTCTTAGAACTCAACTGGACACTTAATCGTTTAAAAATGAAGAATATAGTAATCTTAAGTCGGCTAGATTGGGTCTGGATAAGATGTAACCTGAACACAGATACTAGGACGTCGGGAACGTCATTTTTCCTACGTCAGCCACATATGCGAACTGTCAAGTTCGTACTGAGTCACGCGAATTTCTTGACTAGATTCGTCAGCTACTCCTCCATAAACGTCGTCTGAAACAGCTGCTGGATTTCAGTCAATTAAAACCGAGTGAGACAGCTGTCAGAATAAACTAAATATTTGAACGCCCCCAATATTGCGACAGAAGCGTCAAAAATTGGTTTGGCTATAGCACAAGCATAACCAAGTGCCAACAAGAATTACGCCATCATCGAGAAATCGGACGGAACATATACGAGTCTAAGTTATACGAGTTATACGTAGGTGTTTAATTTTTCGCCAGTGGTCCTTCTGAGGAGAACTCTGAATAACGTTCAGTGAGTCTCAAAAAAAGCATTATACCGATGATGTTTTCTAAGTATTCAATAATTGTGCAAATGGATTCCGGATGTACAAAACTAGCATCCGTAGGTATGATAAGCCGAATCAATGTGCAACAACTGGGCACCGCCAAGTTGAAACAAAGTCTATACCTTCTTCATACAACAAACAGCACCTAAAAACCTAATTGTTTTAAATGGCAAATTGCTGACGAGTTTACAACAAACAAATGTTGCCATGCCACTATAGTGATGTAGACATTTTTACATTTGCATTATGGAATCTGAGGACAAGTAATTGAAACTGCCGGGCATTTAATTGACGTAAACCGTTGTTTTCCGCACACATTACCTTCTCAATTAACTATGCATCTGAATGTACTTACATCTCGTCATGTTCTGAACAAAGTTCAGGTTCAACTTTCAATGTGCAACAATATACTATACATGTATGTTAAGTGGCAGCTTGAGCAGAAGCTGCTCAAATTGTTCCTTACAATGTTCAATGTTGGTCTGTATTTGATCCAAAGTACTTGCAAATTGCATGTACTTAGTGTCTCTGGTGCATTTGTACTTCAGACGTATATTCATACACAGCTCAAGCTGATGTCACGTGCTCTGGCAAGCACAATTGAGTGTTTCTGACGTTCAATTCTAATCCATAAATAGTGCACTCTTCCATGTAACCCTGTGTATATCGGTGTTGACCCCTTTCAATTGTAATTTTTGTTTTATTGAGTGGGAGGTACGGTAATAAAGCTGATATATTTTAACAAGCAAAATCACGTAATCACAAGAATAAACTGCTGTCAATTATTGATAACAATTTTCATGTTGACAAAGAGAAATTAAATGAAAAAAACTAGTCTACTCTCAGGGCGGAGCATGAGCGCTTTCACCGTTTGCATATCAACTCTTTCGTAACCATTAGGCAATTAACTAAATAAACGACTGCAAGTTGCAAAGTTACAAATGAATGAGGGGTGTCCTCTACGTATAGCTATGTAGAAGATGTCAACTGGCAGTAGCTGTAGGTAGAAACATTTCGATTCGAGTATTAAACCAAACAAGTGAAAGAGAAAACCAGTCGGGTAACAAGAATCGAACGAAAAACAAAGTGAGTTTTGGAAACTTATGTCGTTTTCGATTTGACAAAAAATCAATCTTTTTTTTGATCTCAGATCACTTTTGAGAAATCTCAATTTTTCCTCAGATTTTACACATACTTTCACTAACACCAATGTTTATGACACACAGCGTCGGTTACGAATTGTTTATCGTTGTAACGATTGCTTTTTTAACTGAATTATTTATTTAACTCGTATGGGATCGAGTTTTTATATTAAATGATTTCGAAATGCAGTACTATAAATGTGTGAAAATCAATTGAAATGGATTTCGAGTGCAAGTGCAAATATGTTTTTTTTTTTGCCGCCAACTCAATACACGCACATACCAATATAATTCAGATTTGATGTTCGATTTGCCCAGAAATCTGAAATCTCAGATCAAAATCTGAAAAGCCAAATCGAAAACGACATTAGTTACAAAATATAATAGATAAATCAGCAATAGAGGTGCAGGGCTAATACCCTACTTCCACACCAACTAGTTTTCGTTTGACGTTTCAATCAGTTGGGCGACACTGGACGTTATACTTCTATGTGAAATATTTTGATAACAAATTTCGAATTTACAAATTAAATTAATCAGAGCATTTAAAAATAATATTAGTGCTTTGCTGAATATAGCAAAAGGTGTGTTTGTTTCAACAACCCAACGAATGGAAGTCGTTTTCGTGGGGCTTACGTGGAAAACTACCTTATGTCGTTTTTCCATTGGGACAGAAAAAAACACTTTTCGAATTCAAGGCAGTTTTTCTGCTCACGAAATCAGGTGCCTGTCAGATTTCATGTTCCATTTGACGCAAAAAAGCCCCTATCAGAGCAATTTTGCGAATCTCGATATATGAGTGAGACTCACACCTACTTTAAAGTTTGTTATTGGGGACGTTCGGATTTATAGTTTAGTAAGTTTGACAGCTGCCTGACTAGATGTGTTTCAGTTTTTATTGGCCCAGAGTGGTCACGTGTATGGTTTATGCAGTTTATGTTTATGGAGGGAAAGCCGTTAAATCTAGTCTACATACACTGTCCCATCTCTAGCGATTATAAATGCCATAAGAGAGCTTCTCAATTAGACGTTCGAAGTCGAACTCGAACTCATACAAAACGAATGGTTGCGGCAAACAAGGCCAACTATTTTTTTTTGTGGTCGTTAAAGAGTCGAAAAATGAAGGCTTAAATGATATGTTATACGGTTCAATCTCGAGTTAAAATTTGTCTTAATTGTCAAAGTGGACTTATGAACTTCATTCATACTTTTTCTATGTTATTTTTGCTCCATTTGACAGGCGTCATGAAAGTCTTTTAGTTGCACAAATTCAATTCCTGTCGAAGTCAATCGCGGTTCATATTGTTTTCCTATAGTTGAGGAGCGCACTAGTTGAAGTTTTTGTAAGGTTTTTTTATATTTCTCTTTAAACTTCCTTTTTCAAAAAACAGATGCTCTTAACCACATGTGTTTGTTTCTATTTATTTTCAGAACAGTTTCAACTAACTAGTGTCTTAAATTGCAATGCTAGGTGAGATCTCATTTTAATGCTCGAACGTGCACATTATGTACAATTCTGATTTTAATAGGTTTATAGCAAAAGAAAAATGGATAATTTTCTGGAACAAATTCAAAACAAATACTCCTTCATCGATAATCTCTTGAAAAATTTCTGGAAGTCATGGATCAAGTCGAATCTTTTATTGAAACTGGAACTTCAAAATATTAAGTGGAAAAATAGTAAAGCGAAACCAGGATGTGCGTATATTCCAACAGAGGTACAAAAATAATATAGCTCTATTGAAATTTAAATTTAATTACGATTCATTTAATTACAGTTGGAGCAAATGGCTAATTGTGTCACACATGGGTTATGGGTAATACCATCTGTGATGGCTACAATGAAACTTATCGAGAGATCTAAGACTTCGGGACAGATGTTAGTCGCATGGGTTTATGGTTCCGCCCTAACTCTGTTGTTTTGTATATCCACTTCCTTCCACTGTTCCTTTTACTGTGATCGCAACAGGTGCTATAAATATGACACGTCTTTAATGTCCTGCATTTTGCTCATGCTTGTTTTTTTTTTTAGGGGACTGAAAAACGTTTTGCATCGCTGTGATCGTGCTATGATTTACGTGTTTATTGCTGGGTCTTACTTCCCGTGGCTTCAGCTGGAGAATACAACTCACTCTATTATCCTAGCATCTTTAGAATGGATTATATGGATAATGGCTGCGCTTGGTATAACATATCAACAGGTAGTCCAACTAATTTCATTATTTGTTGTCTGTGCTAACTTTGGATCCTGTTTTTTTTTTTTTGCATTTTTCTTAGATATACCACGAACGGTTTAAATGCTTGGAAACTTGTTTTTACATTTTAATGGGGCTGGGTCCTGCCCTGATTGTCATCATGTCGGGTATCGAATTTCATGGAATGACTGAACTGAAACTAGGTGGCTTCCTTTATATAGTTGGCATAATATTCTTTAAGGCAGATGGAATTATACCAATGGCGCATGCCATTTGGCATTTATTTGTCGTTCTCGCTGCGGGTGCTCATTATTATGCTATTTTAAAGCATTTGTATCCTGCAGGTGTTAGTGAAATTATTAATAACTAAAAGCGATATTATAGCGTAATTGAGACCGTGATTTAAACCAAATAGTTGCATACAGTGATGCCCTTGTATATTTGGTATACATTTAATATAAGTACATTCAATTTAATCAAATTTATTATATTTTAAATTCTATGTTACCCCTTAGTTTAATTCTGGAAAAAATGCAGTTTGTATTTTGTAAGTTATTTCGTAATTTCTTTAGTATTCTCATGTGCAAATAGAACTCCTTACTTCGTTCACGCTTGGCTGCTAGTTCTCTATTTTGGAGTCAGCACCACAGCGCTAGATTGAGCATAGTTTAGTTGAATTATTATTTTTTCTTGTTTTGTTATTTTAGCTAATATAACTTATCCGTTAAACTAGGATTTCAGTTTTTTCTTTAATCTAAAATCAACACAGACTTTCCTCTTTCGAGTTTGTGCAAAAAACTTGAAGCTAAGCGCGTTGCAGCTGGTCTTTCATGTGATTAGTACGTGATGCCAGTTTAGTCACAGCCGCATTTTACGCCGAAGTTGCAAATATTTTACGATCCACTACAAGGAAAGAAAGTAAATGTTATCGCAGTCGAAAGTGAATTATTTTATTCAATGGTTTCTTATACACACCGACCAGCTGAGAGTTGAAGGACTTCATACTTGGTGCTCGTAGTATTGCCGTTAATGTCAAAACAAAAGACTGAACCACCCAATTGCTTTTGTTTTTATGCAAACGAAAGTTTCATCGCGAATATTTAAATCTCTCAACAATTTCTGTGTGGAAGTTGTTGGATTGTTCAAGTCATATTATACCAATTGACGGCGGACCACATAGGTAGTTTTTGACAGTTTGCGTTCTTTATTCAATGTGGCCTCGTTTATATATTTTACTAGCTGTCCCCGCCCAACTTTGCCCGTGGCAAGGAACTTTGTTGCTTTAATATCTTGTCTAAAGTCCCGCTTACACTTAGCAGTGCAGAATTTTAACTGTCATGCGTATCGACAAAAAGCGTTTTTAATGTTCTTAAACCAGAGGTTGAAACAATGTGTTGTGGCCGCTTATATTTGCATATTGGATGGAGATAAATAATCAACGTTTTACAAATTACCGAAAATCCAATTCCAAATTGGCATTAAAACTGGTTTCCGTAAAGAAAATTCCCTAAATCATCAAAATTAAGCATAAGCTCTTGACAAGAAAGATCTCCCTGTATATTACTATTAAAATTAAAGAAAATTACATTTTCCAGTACAAAATGGATAAAAATTAAATTATACTAATTTTCCAATATCCCCTTTAAAATTTTAAAATTTTCTCGCCGTAGTTTCCTGGGGCGGAGACCAACACAAATCGGACAATCCGTTCTCGAATTATGGGCGGTCGTACGGAAGCAACATTGTTTTATATCATATATACAGGGTGGCTGATGAATACTGCTACATTAAGGCCCATTTTGAACAACTCGGGGATTTTTATATGGAAAACTCCCCGAGTTGTGTTCAACTTCGAATAAAATGGGCCTAAGAGACTCAAATAACTTTTGTTTTTAAGTGTATGGAATTCATTTTTCTTCCATTCATGTTAAAGCTTATTTAATTGTATTAAATATAGCTTGATTAGTTTTTAAAATAATGGAATTTAAATGCTCCCCCTGCTTATTGGGAAATTTTCGTCGCAATTCTGTCATAACAGGCCGGGCTTTGTGAGGAGTTGCCACATCTTGCTGAAACCAAACAGAGTTGAAAGAAATTCTCATTCGGCGTAATTCTGGATAGAAAAGCTCTCTTAACATGCTCAAGTAACGGTCTCTTCGAAGTAGTAGGTTCCGACAATGCAGCGTGATGGAACTGCACACCACACTGTGACACAAAGTACGAAGTGGATGCAATTCCGTCTCATGGAGTATCTGTAAGTTGGAAGCACTTCATATTCGAAAAGTTTGTTTGTTTATTTTGTCGTTTAAATCGAAATGGGCCTCGTCAGACATAAAAAGACAGTTCAACGTGTTTCCGTCCTCATCCACCATTCTTCCACCATTTGAAGCATCTTCTGTCAAAATTCCAAGCGAATCGGCAAGTCTGCTGCGTTCAGTTTGTTGGCCATTTGAATTTTATATGGCAATAAGTCCAAATCTTTGTGCGTAATTGACTGCAGACTGTCTGTTATACCCATTTGAGCAGATAAGCTTCTTGTCGACACTCTTGGATTGTTTTGTATGGCAGCAGCTACAGCAGCGATTGTTTCCCCTGTCCGAACTGAAGGGTTTCGATGGTAAGGTCTTCTTTCTCGGCAAAATTGTTAACAAGTCTCATTATGGTTCATCTGCTCGGAGGATTGCCGCCAAACGTGCGCCTGTACTCTCTTTGGACCGTAACTACGGACTCCAGTGCTTGATAGCGGCGGACAATCCAAGTTCTTGTTTTAGTGTCCGAGTTATCCATTTTCGTTAAATCTAAAAATCAATCTACAAAAAAAAAAATCTGATTTTTTGGTAGCGGCATTCATCAGCCACCCTGTATATAAAAATTGTAAATTGTCAGGAGAAGGTTTTTACCAAAGTACATTTTTGGAAAACCCTCCGGAAAAGTCGGAAAATTTGAAAAATCGAAAATAGTTTTTTTGTATGGAAAATGATGAAAATTTTGTGTGCAATTATTCCGGAATGGAAAACTAGAAAAATAGTGTAAAACTCGGAAAAACGGCAAAAATTAGAATTTCTTTCGGAGAAATTTTTGCTTTTATCGCATGATTTGATGTAGGGGTGGAAAATTCGTTGTGAAACTTTTAAAATTTCGCCGATAAACATTTATCGAAGATCCTCGACTCAACGAAGCAAAATATTAATGGTACTTTAAAAAATTCAATTGTAAAGCAAAGCAGACTGGGGTCCGCTAGTATTATATATATTTTACTGATTTCCCAATACTCCGGCTTATGATAAAACATTATTGTCGAATATGGGCAAGCTCAAATAATTAATAATAAAAATACCAATGGGAACTAAAAAATTAATTCGTCACCAAACTTCACTACATAAGAAGTTATATTTTTTTTCCTATAAATAAGTATACTTACTTACTTGCTTACTTAGGTGGTGCTACAGACCGGGGTGGACATGGACATGACATGGCGCTCAACCAATACGCTGACGTTTTTCCCATTGCGAAGGTCGGAACAACCGAGGCGGAGTTTTTATTATTTCTTCGACACTTCAGGCGCTACTTCTAAATCAAACAAATTTGTATCTTGTATGTAGTAGGTATAGTATAATACTTGTAGACAGAGAACAAGCAACTCCAATAAAGTAAGAGAGGACATATAAATCGTGAGGCGTGCTCCAAGTGGATACGATTAATTGACCCGACGTATTTTATATTGCCAACATCGGTTGTGCGGTTGTGAAAATAGAATAAGAGTAATGAATTATATTAATTGGAACATGCCTAAGCGAGTGCGATTTATCATTCCGGATGAGGGTCCAAGAATGGAGACTCAAGAAAGTAAGGTTATTACATGCTCCCAAGCTCCTGTGCTAGTAGCTTGTGCCTTAACTGTCAAGGGATGCGTCTACCTTTTCGGGCAGGCTATGTGGAGAATCTAAGACAAATACCTAGTACTGTATTGAGAAAAACAGAAATAGTCATGAATACGCGTGTAAATCAACGAAATAATAGAGAAAAGACTGTTTATGTATTCGCAATATTTGCGTGGATAATGTTGGTCTGTGCATTTGCAATCCCTTTCATTTTGCCTTATCCATTTTTTAAACAACCTGTACAGTCGACCGAATGTGAAGTTTAAATTTGCATGCTTTATTTTTTTTTTGTTTGGCGGCGAAATGTAGGATTCGATTTATTTTTGTGGAAGATATAATGAAAATGAGGGTGAGTGAATGAGGTGCATGCTTGGAGGTGAATTTCTTAAGAGAAAGCCATAGGCAAGGCATATTAAGACCCCCAAATCGCAGTAAGGGGACTCAGTACGATTTGACTATGGTGGAAGCATTTTGGACTGGGGTGGAAGTGTGCTCGCTTGGGCGGTTTATCACATGGAGAAAGGGGAATATTTATAACAATCCTTAGGAAAATCGGAGTTTTGCGAAATTGTTTTAGTTGTCTTTGTAAGATTCCATTTGTTTTTTTAGTTAAACTGTTGCAGAAATAGAACTTGGTTTCAATTTGATTGATATACATTTAGGATTAGATTTTTAAATTGAGAGTGTCTGTCAAACGAAACCTTCTCCGTCAGACTAAAAGTTGATTAAACGAGGGTGTGTGGAGTGGCAGTTCCGTCAAGTAGTATCTAGGATTTGCTTTAATGCAGCAGCAGATTTCACAACTATGGTGGCCACTGAGTTTTTGATTTGAATTTCGATTCGGGTTTTGCACTTGTTTGCAAATGTAAAAGAAATTTAATTAGTATTTCCTGGAGTGGTCAGTTATTCTTCAACGGATCAAATTGAAGATCCCGAATTTAGTTGTGTAGCGTACTTTTTGAAATTGAATAATTTTAAGTTTATTTGCAAATGAAATGCTATTTAATCAGTTATTATGATTTGATTAACAATCAAGTTCAATTTTTATTCATAAAATAAAATTCAGTTCGTTATTATAATTTGTTGCGCAAGGCTTACAATAATTTTTAGTAACTAGGCTATTTTCATACTGAAATTTTACCCACCCAATGTTTCTTGTTTACCGACGTAAGGCTCTGCGAAATAGGACCACAGGAAATAAGGCCCAACAAAATTTCAGCACGGTTACACGCGCAAGTGGAAGGGGACTTTACCGACTTGGAAGTCGGCGACTTGGAATTCGGTTAGGTCCAATTTTACTTGCGCCCGCACATCGTGTTCTAATTTTTCTCAATTTTGGGTTCTTATTTAATTCTTATTTTTTGGGCCTTGTTTCCGGGGGTCTTACTTTGCCGAGCCTAGAGTTGTTAAACAGAAAACTAAATATGACTTGCAAGTTGCAAACATAAAATTAAATTACGTTAACAGCTTATGAAAATTCGAAGAAAATGTGTCACAATTTAGGTTAGGTACCTACCTGTATTATTTTTAACTTTACATACAAATATTTGTTATATTTAGTAAGTAGTACAAAGGATGCTTTGAAGTATCAGCATTTTTATAAATACTAAAGGTTTCACAAAACTTGTATTTATCACACAGTGGGTCAGTTTCAAATTAGTATCGTTTCTGAAATGTGGTCTTTTGCTGGCCTTTTCCAAAGTTATTTTTAAGCGCAGTCCATTTTAATGCTACTAAAACGTATGTCTCTAAATTAGTGTTATAGTCTTCTCCTTGACTATTTTTTTGTCTATTTTAAATAAAGTATAATTTCTAGATTTTCTTTTTTAAATAAAATCAATGGATGCGAACAAACAAATTGCCGAGTGTGAACCAAATCATTTGGTGTCTGAAACTTCACTTTTTGCAACTCATTGATATCGAAATAGATTGAACAACATTGGGCGGATAAAATTTCAATATGAAAGTAACCTAGGTACTAAAAATTGTTGTATGCATTGCGCACTAAAAACTAACAACGAACTGAATTTTATACTCCTTAAATAAATGGAATCGTAAAGTCAAAACTAGGATAAGCTAGGATACAACAAAATGCACTTAAGAAGAAAAAGATTTATTATTGATCAAATCTCAATAACTGGTTAAATAGCATTTTATTTCCCAATAAACTAAAAAAAAATCTATTTCAAAAAGTACGCTACACAACTAAATTCGGAATCTTCAATTTTATCAGTTGAAGAATTACTGACCACTCCAGGAAATACTAATTAAATGTCTTTTACATTTGCAAACAAGCGCAAAACCCGAATCGAAATTCAAATCCGAAACTCAGTGGCCATTATAGTTGTGAAATCTGCTGCTGCGTTAAAGCAAATCCTAGGTACTCCTTGACGGAACTGCCATTTCACACCTCCTCGTTTAATCAACTATAAGTCTGTCGGAGGAGGTTTCGATTAACAGAGACTCTCATGTTGAAAATTTACTCCAAAATGCTACCCTGTAAAGGAAGGAAAATGCCTCCTGCTCAAAGGTATCATAGTATTAGTATAGGACTGATTCACAATGCAGCGCGTCAAGTGAGTCAGACGTATTGAGTTAAGATCGCATTTCGTATCTGACTTTCAAGGGCGCTTGACGAGTTCGCGCAGTTCAACGTAAATGGTGTTCACAAAAATGTATATCAATCAAATTGAAACGAAGTTCTATTTGTACAACAGTTGAACTAAAAAACTAATTAAATCCTACAAAGGCAACTAAAACAATTTCGCACAACTCCGATTTTCCTAAGGATTGTTATAAATATTCCCCTTTCTCCATGTGATAAACCGCCCAAGCGAGCACACTTCCACCCCAGTCCAAAATGCTTCCACCATAGTCAAATCGTACTGAGTCCCCTTACTGCGATTTGGGGGTCTTAATATGCCTTGCCTATGGCTTTCTCTTAAGAAATTCACCTCCAAGCATGCACCTCATTCACTCACCCTCATTTTCATTCTATCTTCCACAAAAAGAAATCGAGTCCAACATTTCGCCGCAAAAAAATAAATAAAATAAAGCATGCAAATTTAAACTTCACATTTACATTGTGATAGCTCAAGTGTTTCGGAAAGAAGCGTATCCTTTTTGACACTGGGCAGCTTAGTATATTGGCACAGTTGTCCCCTTGTGCTGTGAGCACAAGACGTCGGGTTTTTTCTCCAGCAAATCTGTCGACTGGACAGATTGTTTAAAAAATGGATAAGAAAAAACAAATGGGATTGCAAATGCACAGACCAAAATTATCCACACAAGTATTACGAATACATAATCAGTCTCTACTCTATTATTACGTTGATTAACACGCGTATTCATGACTATTTATTTTTTTCTCGATACAGTATTAGGTATTTGTCTTAGATTCTCCACATAGTCTGGGCGAATAGGTAGACGCATCCCTTGACAGTTAAGACACATACTAGTAGTACACAAGCTTGGGAACATGTAATAACCTTACTTTCTTCTGGCTCCATTCTTGGAGCCTCACCCGGAATGTTAAACCGGACCCGTTTAGGCATGTTCCAATAAATATAATCCAGCTTTTATAAATATATTTCTTTTTCCACAACCGCACAAACGATTTCGCAACATGAAATACGGCGGTGGGTAAATTAATTGTAAAAACTTGGAAGTTGGAACACGCTTTGCGACTTATATGTCCTCTCTTACTCTAATGGAGCTGTTTGTTCTCTGTCTAAAAGTATTATACCTAGTACATACAAGATACAATTTTGTTTGATTTATATGTATCGTCGAATGGTGTCAAAGAAATAATAAATTCCACCGCTTCCATGACTGGTATAGCGAAAAATACCTACACACAGATACCGGTGCACTATAGCATGATAGCATTATATATTTTTTTTTTTTACTAATCCGTTGAAATTTGTGTCTTTCATGACGGTAAACTTTAAATTTACCATCAGGAAATCGGAAAATAAATCGATCAAATAAAATCACCGATATTTAAAGAATTGTATTTTTTGTTTTTATTTATTAATCGAAACGCAACAATCGCCAGGCAAATATGAAACTTGACTCTGTGTTAAATTCTGCAGGTGCCTCCTGGCCCGGACGTCGGTAATAAAGTTCCTAGGGAAAAGGACGCGTTGCACTTTAAAACGATATTTTGTTTGGCGGCCCTGCTGGAAGTACACAACAAAGGACCACGTATAAATTTCAATTGCTACTTTTAGTTCAAATTTATGGTTTGTTTTTTATTTTATATTTGGTAACACTAAATCTTAAAGTTTAACAACTTTTGAGAATTATTATTTGTGGCGCTCAAAAGTGTTTAACGAACAAATTGTATTTACAAAAGATAGAAAAAAAAAATTGTTGCAAGTCATGAAAAAAGTTTTAGTTATTTTTTTGTCGAATTTGATTTTAAACAATTGCAATTTTTGTTTACAAAACTTGTTTGTTAAGCACTTTACATTTTTTTACATTTTTTGTTTTATTTATTTTAAAATTTTTTCACATTTTTGCCGTAGGACGAAATAATATTTTTCTGCAGCAAAGCCGATTTAGATGAGATATTTTCAGCGCGCCGATTAAAATCCATCTATTGGAATCGAGTTGGTGATTGCTATTAAATAGCTACTTTGGTTGAGCGCACAGGAACAGCTCAAAACATCAACTTTCGGTTTTGAATGAATTCTTTTTCGGTAGTAAAGTGCACATCACGTTTGGAGTTTGGAGTCTTGTTTAACCTTCACGCTAAACATTTTGTAGGTCTCAATGGGTGATTTTTGCATGAAAATTCTAGCCTGGTCACTAAATATGATTGTTAGTATCGTGTTATGTGTCCTAAGGGAAAATTAACTATGGAAAGAGGAAAGATAGCTGCAAGCTGCATGAACTGGCACAAACTGAGCGTTTGGCGGAGTGCATATTCTCTGTATATATTTTATTTTTTTCTTTATTCACTAAATATATTTTTGGCGCTTTTGTTAAAATATAATCGTACTTGCCTGCAAATTTCTAGTTTTATACATACATATATTTACAAAAAAAAAAAAAAAAAACAATTCAATCAAATTGAAGCAACAAACGATAATCACAAAATAATGTATTGAACTATAATAGATAAAGAAACAATAAAAAGTGACGAGACTATATTCAAGTAAATCAATGTATGTAATATACACATTCATAGTTTGAAAGATAAACCATTAAATAAATTTATGTAAATTCAGTACAAATTACAACTAATTGTTGAGAAAAATATTTTAAATGACAATAGATTATTAGATTGAATTATACAAAATGTATGTAAATATCTATCAATGCGTACTCAATGTTCATTATCATTTTTTTAAAGTTAAATACAGTAGAAATATTTGTAAGATTGCGCCAATGTCTTACTAGAAAGTAGAAAATGTTCAGCTCCGAAAGGGTACGTCACTTGTAAGGATAGCACTATATACGCATTAATGATAATTTGTCACACAAAAGGTCACTAAACGGCGAGTTGCATTTGGGGCATCTTGAATTTTATATTCTGTATTTATAATCCCTCTTTGAATACGTAAAACTGTATAAATGTATACATTGTAAAATACTCAAAACAGTATTTACTTGTTTCGCTCAACTGGATGACCAAAATCTACTCCGATATAATGTACAAAGGGCATCACTGTTTTCATACATTTTTGTTCTCTACAACATTAATTATATAAAAACCTTGCCTGCCTTGTTATAAACATCTAATTTTCGGGAAATAATATAATAATATAAATAATAATTAAAATTTTCGGGAAATACTGTTTATATATTCTTGTTTATTCAGTATAATATCAAAATATGAATGTAATATTAAATACTTTGAAAAATAAGTCGCTTTGGCCACTGTTCTATATACATGTAAATTCTATGTGCCGGGCTTAACCAAAAGAAGAAAGTGCTGTCCACTTTGCTATTTTATATGTGGCTTAAAAGGAATAAGTTTTTTTTTTCTATAATCGTGTGTCGAAACCGGTGTTCACTGTGTGGCATGGATGATGAAGTCCCTTATTCATTTCATGCTGTTCCGACTTCCGAGTCGCTGTGGAATGGCGCAACACACTTTTGCTTGGGCTTGCACAAGATTTTATGTCATAGAAACCCTTTGAATTGAGGGTTAATTCAACCGACGAAATTAATATCTCCTCATAAAATTTAACCACCCCAAGTCCAGTTGGCCAGATGGAAAACAATGTATGTAGATTGAAACTTGAAACGTTTTTTTTTCTGCATGTGTAATGATTTCCGTTTACATACTTTAATTTTGTCACTAAACTATTTCCAAAAGATATATCTTGTATCCACCATACACAATTTTTGTGTTTATACATGACAAAAAAAAAAAAAAAAACTGCAAAGGAGAAGCCCTTTTTATATTTTCATTCATCATTTACGTTTAGACTAGAGCCCCAAAATAACTCTCAAGTCACAACCTTTATTTTCATTTGGTTTCTCACTGTGAGATATTTCATTTGTCACTGACTATTATACACAGAGCGAAAACGACCACATAAAATAGAAGAAAAACTATAAGATTTCTCTATGGTTTTCATCCAAGAAGAAAGTCATATTAAAACAATAGAGAAAATCTTATTAAAATGATGGTGAATTTTCTATAAGAAAGCCACATTCTTTTAAAAAGATATCTTATTAAATGTTGATATGACGGCACCTTGAAACAATACGAAAACTTATTGAAAAGTATGTGAAAACCTCTTAGCAGCAATAGGGAAAACTTATCGAAAATATATGAAAAGCTATTTAAAAATATATGGAAAACTTATTAAAACTTTATTTGCGAAACTTATATGTACATCTTAAAATTACCTATCTTAAAATTATAAAAATGTTGTATTTATAATTTCTTGAATTTCTGGTCTCAAAACGAAAATTCTTTACCGCAGATTTTCCTTCCTTTCAAACAATGGCAGCCTTATTCGTTCCTTGTATCCTTTCTATAAGCGAATAAGTCGAAGCATTAAATGCAGCAGGAGAAACATGATGTAGTCTTAAATCTAAGAAAATATTGAATTATTTTTAGACAAAAGATTACCTGTTAAATCTACATCTTTCTTTACGCATTTTAGCAGTTCCTTGTTCCTTTTATCTTTTGGCTCATCATTTGGGGAAACATTTTTCGTATTTAGTGAAAAGTGAAATTTTTGTCTCGAAATCTAAGATTAAAATTTGTTATACTTTATATATTTACTTTAAATGCATTAAATGGGACTTACCACTTCATATCCATTATCTAATTAATCCGCTTGAAATGTAAATTGTTTGGTGAAATAGATCTACTAATGATTACATTTATATTACTTTCACTTCGCGACACGTGGACTCAGCACTTTTATCAAATATTTTAGTTCTAAGAAGGAATTCTTATTGATCAAAGAATATTAACGCTTAGAAAAACACTTTTAATAAGTTTGTCTCCTCAGAAACGAATATTAATAAGGTTTTCATATTATTATATCATGCAATGTGAAAATGCCACTTACAATTAATGTGATATCTCTTTAAAATTTTAAAGAGAAATCTTATAGATTTGAGAAGATTTCCTTTGTGGCGTTTTTTTTTAATAAGTTTGACTTCTCAAAGCCAAATAGAAATAAGGTTTTCCGATTATTAGTATTATTTAATATGATTTTGCATGTAAAAACTATATGAAAAACTCTTAAAAAAAATTAATAAGATTTTCTTCATTAAATCATTAAGAATTCTCTATGGAAATATCACATTATTTATTAGTTTTAATCCGATTTCATAGTAAAGTAGTCCAATAAGGCAATCTTATTGATTTTATGTAGTCATTTTTCGCTCTGTGTAGGTCTTGCTCAGAGATATATTTTTATTTATATTAAAACCTCCGGTCTTTTCTTGAAAGTTATTTTGTAATTTAAAATATTTCACTACTAGCCATGTTAATTTTATTTAGAAAAAAGTGATCGACCTCAAACCTATATGTTTTCGGAAAAAATCACTTTTTTTCACATAGCTACGTGTACCTACATACAATAGGTCTGTTTTTTTGAGCTTCGATCAAAGTAAAGTATTAAATTAAATCCTGTGCAAATGTAATGTTTACCGTTTTAATTTTTCTTACGCAAAAATATGCAGAAACAAGCTCCTTAAAATCCGTAACTGTTTATATAAAGGAGCGTTTCATAGTTCGGAATACGTAGGTGACTTTCTTATTTAGGTTAAAATATTTCTTTAAATTATTTAGTGCCAAATATAACCTATTTGTATATTGTGTATTTCTTAACCAAAACAAATATATAAATTGTAGGTATTGAACAAAAGAAAAAAATTATAATCGTTGAAGTATTTCAATTTGTATTAAAAAACCAACGTTTAGTTTAAGAATCAACTTGATTAGATGGAATTTGTTATTATATTTTTTTTTGTATAAAAAATACATTTGGTACCTATACAAAAATACTTTTAAAATTTTTGTAAACATTTGGAAACCAAAATATTGTACTATTTTTCTCTATAAATAAATCTATTTATTTTACTAAATCAATTGTATGGAGGTATTGGCCACATTCAAGTATCCTACGTGCTACTTCAACCAAAAAACTGAAACATATCAAGTTAGCCAGCTGTCAGACTTGCTAAACCAGATTCTTGAATGTGTCCATTAACCGAACATACGCATTTTTTTTAACAGTACAGAAGAAAGAACGTATTCGACATAAGGTCCATTTCCGCACTGCAGCACTTAAACTTGAGTACTGGTCCAAAGGTTCAATAGAACCGTTTCTTCGGCGAAAGGGTTTCTGGAATCTATCGTAGGGAACCGACCTAATGTTCTAACTAAGCGTAAGTAAAGAATCGGAAAAGGGCTTGAAAGACTTGCCTCGAAACTCGAAAGAATTGTTCTTTCCAATCAAATTTATTGGAGCAGGTTTGCAATTGTGGTAGACACCATTATGTACATCATATCATAATGGAGGTTTCGTTTTCTGTTGCTACTTCGTTTTTGTTTTTTGTTTTTTTTAAAGTAAATACTAATGTTTTAATAGCTAAATCAATATATTTCAATTGAAGTTTAAATTTACAAGCATAATATAATCGGATCACGTACTGGAAAATTATGCACAACAATAATTTCAATCTGATATTTTGAAGGTTGGCTGGTACTCACCATGGCAATAACCTATTTAGAAATATTTCGGAGTCTTCTGTGGTGTTAAGATTGGACCTGGAAGTGCCCTTCTAATTCAATAGGTTCATTCGCGTACGCGGTTTAAACCGAACACACGTTTTCATTAAATTTGACAGAAAAATAGAAAATTAGAATTATAACGAGTAACGAGTATGTTCTCGCCGAACATTTCATGTAATGCAAAAAGTTTAGTTATATTTTTATTTGTTGGATGAATTTGATGTCAAAGATGTAAGTGACTCAAAGTAGCTCGAATCCTATCCATGTAGGTACCTACTTTGGCAATACCGTCTTCACCATAAGGGCACACGGGGCCCGTGCCCAGGGCCCCCATTCTCAGGGGGCCCCGAAGTACCGACAATTTCTCTCATACATTTATTCTCAAAACATTTTTGTTTGGGGGAATCCCCGAATGATGTATAAAACTTTCAGCACAGAGAATAAATAACGGGTGATTTTTTAAGTGGTTTAGAACTTTAAAAAAAAAAAAACACAAAAAATTCGAAAAAATGAATGAAATATTTATTTGAATCGATAGTTTGAAACTTGCAATTTAATGTTTAAAGATAATTTCATGCAAATGTTGACCGCGGCTGCGTCTCAGGTAGCCCATCCGCTGAGTCCAATTTTGGCATACTCTTTCACACATATCGGCCGGTATCTCACGAATGAATGCATGGATGTTGGCTTCCAGTGCGTCAATCGAAGCGGGCTTGTCCCTATACACATTAGCCTTGACATACCCCCACAAAAAATAATCTAATGGTGTCAAATCGCACGATCTAGGCGGCCAATTGACCGGCCCGAAACGTGAAATTAACTGTTCACCAAACTCGCCTCGCAATTGCGCCATTGTTTCGCGTGCTGTGTGGCATGTGGCACCGTCTTGTTGAAACCACATATCATGCAAGTCAAGAACTTCCATTTCGGGCAAAAAAAAGTTTGTTATCATCGCTCGGTAGCGTTCACCATTGACAGTAACGCTGCGATTCGCATCATCTTTGAAGAAATATGGCCCAATAATGCCGCCGGCCCATAAACCGCACCAAACAGTGGCTTTTTCGGGATGCATTGGTAGCTGTTGCAATGCTTCTGGCTGATCTTCACTCCAAATGCGGCAATTTTGCTTATTTACGTACCCATTCAACCAAAAATGAGCCTCATCACAAAACATCACTGAACACAATTTTTCGATAAAAAAGCGCGCGATGAACATTTCGAACCGAGCACGAATTTTGATAGTAAAATTCAATAATTTGCAAGCGTTGTTCATTTGTAAGACGATCCATGGTTAAATTGCAAACCAAACTGAAGCTGTTTGACAGTGACACAAGGTACTAAACACACGTCAGCTGTCAAAACCAGTGTTGCCAAACCAAACCAGCTAAAAAATCACCCGTTAGTAATAGACCTACCTAATGAAACATAGAAAAACATAGAAAGAAAGGGCAATTATTTGCTTTAATCGAACAATTCATTAGAAATGAACTTCTCTCAATTACGCTGACAATCTGACGTTTGATTATTTGGCTGAATAGACGCTAAAAGCGCTTTCAGCACTAAAGGCAATGAGTATCAGTTTACTTGCTGTTTTAACATAAACTTAATTTAATAAGTTGCTGGAATGAATTAACTAAACTAAATATTGCAATTTAGATTGCAGGATTCGAAAATGTCTTGGGCTGCATTGATGGTTGGTATTTGTACATATAACGAAAGCCAGTTAACAAAATTCGTTCAACATACCTACATCAAGGCATCTGCGACGCAGACAAAAAGTTTTTGGATGTTTATATTGGATCGCCTAGCAAAATTCACGATTCAAAGATTTACGATATGCCCTTCATATCCAAGGATATACAAGGATATATTTAGGTATCGGCAATTTGCGGAAACCGTTACCACCATCTGGGCGATGCTGCTTATCCATTAGGGAGTAATTATTTAAATTCCTGAAATATTTTTATCTGTTACAACATACGTCTCGTAAGCCAAATCATTTAATCCGTAAAAATGTGCCACTTCCGAATATGGAATATGTACCAAGTCTCCAACTTTAGAATTCTTTTCATGTTGTATCGAACTGCATGAGTATTGCAACTCTGCAGTCGATGTATATAGCCACTATGTATATAAACTTAACGAAAGACCGAGAAGGTTCTGAGATTTGTATGATGAAAATCAGTCTTTCAGCAGGAACCAACCGAGAAGGTTGTATGAGATTAATAAACAAAAGTGTTTTTTATAACATTTTTCCACTATAATTGTCTTGTCTTTTATTTGTCTGATGGTTTAAATTTGTTTTCCTCGGATTGTGACGGGTAATACTTCTTGTGCGTACAATTTCGCTGAGCTACGATACACATGTCATAAATTTATTAACAGTACTCAGGTTCCAGTAATAGCCATATTTACGTACTTCCTCGATGCTCCCGGTGGGACAGGCAAGACTTTTGTCATTTCGTTGATTCTGGGAACAATTCGTTCATGATTATCTCAAATGCGTTGGCTGTAGCATCCTCTGTCATCGCTGCCACATTGTTGGAAAGCGGTCGAACTGCAGCCGCTTTGAAGCTGCCGATTATTCTTCTCACGGTTGACAAGCCAACGTGCACAATGACCAATAACTCGGCGACAGCGAAATTGATGCGAGAATGCAATGTCATTATTTACATATGATGAATGCACGATGACACATAAACGAGCTTTGGAGGCCGTTCACCTTACGATGAAGGATTTACGAGGTGATTCGAGACGATTCGGTGGGGCTATGATATTGCTCTCCGGAGAATTTCGTCAAACGCTTCCCGTCATCTCGAAATCTACTGCCGATGAACTTAATGCGTGCCTGAAATCGTCGCCTTTGTGGCTTCATATCAAGAAGTTGAAATCGACCACCAACATGAGAGTCGTATTGTCGAACGAATCATCGGCTGCACAAAACTACAAAAATCTCGATTGGATTAGTGAACGGGCAATACCAGCAGCTGAGAATAAGGACGTGCATCGATAGCTTGAGTTTAATTATTCGAATTCAAATCGCTGGAGAACTGCATTCGTGTAAATCCGTTGACAGCGTGGCCGACGAGGATAAAGATACCAACTATCCGGCGGAATTTCTAAACTCACTTGATGTGCCATCAGGAACTCCGCCGAATAATAATGTTGTGGAATCGGAATCATTCGAAATGGTGCAACTGTAGACGGTTGTCCGTCAAGAAACGGATGAAGAATGTAATTCAAGCGACGATCATCAACGCGGGAAATTCAAAGGAAAGGAAGTCGTCATCCCATGAACTATTCCAACTGGTCTTCCATTCTAATTCAAGCGGATTCAGTGCCCTGTTCGATTGGCCTTTGCGATCAATAATCTTTGGAAGTCTGTGGGGTTAATCTTGAACTTGCCTGTTTTTCACACGGTCAGCTGTACGTTGCCTGTTCGCGTCTTCGTTGTTTATTTTTGCATTTAAATTTGAATTATCTGTGTTTTGATACTCTGGAGTTTATTTGAAGGCGTTAAATTGGGTCGAAAAGAAGTTCACTGGGTCCGCTAGTTTATTATATTAAATTAAATTATGTACTTTTTTCGCAGCCAGTCGAGAGATTGCTCGACCCTTTCCCCCCCCCCCTCTCTCTCTCTCTTAATAATTTAATCTTTTATTCGAATTTGCTTAGAACGAATAATAATCCAGGCTTAAATGAGATAATAATTCCCAAGTCCAAGCAAACATGAACATATGAAACAAAACTACAAGCAACGAAAAGGAGCCACCAGGAAAATGTGCCCGTGGAACTATTTACTTAACCTTGTTCATTCTACCTCATTCATTTAAGAAAACAAACTGCACTTACAAATTTTATTTAGTTTTTATTTTGAGCTATAAATATGTGAAATACGCTGCATAATAATAATAAAATAGTCGTAGGTAGGTAATATTCAAAATGTATAATAACCGATGGTTTATAAACGTTTAATTCGCATATTTTTGTTTAACTATATCAAATGTAGGAGTGAATATAAAATGTATGTACGATATTTTTATTATAATTCTATGTATGTATATGCAGATGCATTCCAAAAAAAAAATCTTTTACAAATTAATAAAAAGCAATAAATAACAAGTTAAAGACATTCAAAATGCATATTTAAATATGTATGTGTCTCGTCATACTAAACTCAGTCTACTGTTTGTTTTCCTTAGTTGTGCTCGCCATGGAATGATGTTATCAGCATCGACTTCTTCGTCTTGGTATTTTCTGGAATCGTCTGCAGAATCGGACGCCTTTTCGTTGCACTTTCCATTTAAATTTACGGCTTGGTAGTCCAACTCGTTTTCCTTATTATCCTTGTTACTGCTGTTGTTGTTGTTATTGTCGAGTGGTAATGTCTTTTGATCATAACCGGACTCTGTACAATACGACGACATACTAATGTTGTCGATTGAGACTGATTTGTTTTTCATCCGCCATGAGTCGGACACTCTGTTGCCCTCCTCCACTCGAGGTGTGTATATAGTCGCTCTGAAATTAAAAAAACGGCAAAGTAAGTATAATACTTGTTCAAAATATGGCCAACTAACTTTAGCTTATTTTCAGCTTCTTCGCGCCGTGCTAAGAGATCCCGCTTCCATTGTGGTATTTGCGACAGTCGACGGTTTTCTGCTTCACGGGCCATTCGCTCTTCGAACTCTTTCTTAGCGCGTTCGGCTGCCTTCTTCGCAAGCATCTGCCGTTTCCAATCAGGTATAACGTTTCCGGCTTGATCCTTTTCAGGAATCTGCAATTGGACCTTTGAAATCGTATGAAAGCTCCGCAAAGCTATGGATAATTATTATGACCTCTCACCTGGTCTACAAAATTGTTCGCATTGAATTGGCGCGATATCTCTGAGTAGTGCTCCTGATCGTGTTTGTCGGCCATGCGTGCTTTTTCTACCTTCATTTTCTTAATACCCGATATATCCTTGGACATTTTAAGCTCGGCAATCAGATCGGTTTTGAGGTATGTCTCTGTTGTCGACGAAAGACATTGCATGCTGAAGCTTCGGGTTGGTGCAGCAAATGATTTCTGCATAGTTTTGGTTTCTGTCCTTCGAAGCTGAACGATTTTGTTTATTAAATTAGTTGTGCATAGTAGAGGAGATGTGTTCTTACCTGAACGCTGTTTAAGTCCTGAATTGATATTGCAGACAGAGGTTGGTGCTGCTTTCGGGTCACTGTATCTTGATGGGATTGCTGACTGGAAGACTTGCTTAGGGTTAAGTTGTTGTTTCCAGCAATCAGATTCGCTGGCATCGGAGGTGGTGGTGGTGGTTTTGGAGGGTCCGCAGCACTCGAAAGTTGGTGAGAGATTTGAATTTGCATGTAATCCTCGGTGTCTGTGGATCTGCAAAAGTTTTTAAGTAGTATTGAAAAAGTGAAATCAAGATATTTTCGGTGCAAGCACAGAAACAGGTCGCATAGGAAATGTGTAGGTAGTAACTTTAAAAATCTCCGGGATTAGATGGCACTTTGCTTAAGACCCTACAAAAATGCTGGGCCTATGCTGTGCAAGTCCACTATATAAACAAAGGTATCCATAAATACATATGGTATCTTAAGAGTCTTCACCAGGTTTCTTTGTCGTTCCTTTCTGTATTTAAATTACGGTTTGTGATATGCTCGTATTGAGAGAGTTTGAACTGTCAACGTGGTTTGTGCAAATATACCAGACCTGCCAAACCTTAAACAAACTATGGTTGGACAAAGTTGTTTTAAATGCACGAGTATAAGAAAGTTTTAGGCAAATTCCATCTATTGGGAAGGTTAGCCTCTTTTTTCCACAGCAGTCATTAACGCTATTTACAGAAAAGTTTTCCGGTTGGCTGGTGGCGAAAGAAGACTTTTGTGGTTTGAAACGCCCGGAGGACTTTAAAATGTTGAATCAGTGAGAGGGTGTGACTTTACAAATTTTTAACATACTAATGGGCTGTTAGGGCATTGCAAGAACAGTATTGAAAGCTGTTCGGCAATAAGTTAGATAGTTTTCAAAGATCTACAAACGAAATTTTTGGCGTTACACCGACGTTCGTCTTATAGAGACAATATGTGTGTTTTTTGAGCTTCGATCTCAGCAAAGAAAAGTAAAGTAGGATTTTCAGCCCTCAATTACAACAACTATTGCGAGTCTCGAAATGTCAAGTAGAACGCAGTTGTTGTAATTGCGTGCTGAAAATCCTACTTTACTTTGCTTTGCTGAGATCGAAGCTCAAAAAACGGGGCTAATGATAGATTATCATTGAAAAAGTCATATCCAAAAATAACTTTTTGCCGATCTTATACGCAGATGGAGCGATTACTTCGTTGAATGTATGCCTTGTCCATGACGTATAGGGGAGCAGCCTTATTTAAGTGTGTATAGTGCTTAAGTGCTCCTTTTTTAACTCCGTATGTGTACCTACTTTATTTCTGCAAAACACACTAAAATCAATAAAAGTGTTCCCTAATTCCAATCTTGATTTTCAGCAGCACTGAAAGTACTGAAAATTAAGGTCGTCGATAGCTTACATAACAGAAAGAATTTCAACAAAGATCAGCGTAAAGCCTGCTTGGTTCTCCCAACGGGGGATTGCACAAACGAAATCACTGCAAAGTGTGTTTTTTTTTGTTAGACTAAACAAGAGAGTATCCGTGAAAGATGAATTCATTTGAAAATACTACAAATCACGTCTGGATTTTCTATAACACTCGAGAGGAAAAAACTCGTCACTTGATCTAAAATTGTTCATAAAATCAAACAGATTTCACTAAGCACCGACCGTTAATGAATTTAACTTAAGCCACAAGTTCACTTTATACCTTTCGTTCACACAAATTGAAACATTGGCGAAATACAAATAAAAGAAAAATAAAGTAAAATTTCACTCACCTTGCCGATGATGTGCAGGATCTTTTGTCGCTGATACTCTTAAGGTATTCCGAAGGCTTTATCAAATGCGCCAGACCATCCTGTGAGCTAGTGGGAAAGCTAGGCGGTACAAACGGCAGCACCAGTTGTTTGTTCACAAGATTCGGACCTCCAGGTCGTCCAACCGCACCACTTCGATCGTATCCTGTCGACGAATAGTTACAATGCTGGTCGTTAAAATCACTGTCTGCGCAGCTGTAGCTCTGTGATATTATTCCAGTTGCAGAAGTGTGGTGATGGCCGTGGTGTTGCTGCTGATACGAAGCTTCGAATGTGGCTGAAGAAGATGATTGCACGGTTGATGTTCCATTAAGAAGCTTGGCTTTCTTGTTCGCTGAAATTGAACCAATTTATGTATGAAACTCATCTGGGTATGTCTGCGCGCCGTTTACTTAAACACTAAAGTGTAACCATGCCGCACGGCACAAAATATACAATTTGTAATTACGGACGTTAAATTGGCTTAAGAGGGTGTGCATTAAGCGGGTAAAAGAGACGCAGTAAGGTGATTAAAAATGTGTGTTGGGTACGAATGTGTGTGTGTGTGTGTGTTTGTGTGGGAAGCAATAACATTACGGTTTATTTTGATGGATTTGGAATTGTTTATTGTTGGTGCGCCAGACTTGAACAATTAATTGCACTTTGATGCTCATACAGCCAGATGCGGATGTATGTGGTATAGTTATGGCCTATTATGTGGAATGATATTTTGAGGGCATTTAACTTTCATAAAGAGATCGATTGAGATGTGTACAGAGAGTTAAATAACTAAAGTGTGATTTTTGTTGATTTGCCTATGTGCGGCAAAAAGTAAAAGTTGGTAGCGAGCGAGTAATAAACACTAAGTAGGTACAAATAATAGATACAAGAAGAAATTGTGTCAAACTAAAACGGATAAAAAGAACGACAGTCGTGCGTTCAAGTGTATAGGAGACGCAATTAAAAGCTGCGAAGGAAGGTGATACTCAACTGGAGGGAGATAGGTATGCATGTAGCTGTAGCATGTCTACTTAATGATCACGGATGACACTGGTGATTGTTGTTTTTGTAGTTTGCGAGGCGCTAGGTTCGTTTATTTGGATTTGCCTTTCGTTTGCGACGAGTTTTTTTTGCATAACAGCAGCTTAAGACTGCGACTTTGCCAATTCGGCAGATCTTGGCAGATCATAAAAACTATTACACATTAGCTGAATTTGAAACCACGGAGAGAAAGACAGGCGGTAAAATAACGCTTTTCCGTTACAATTAATGAGGTCATCAAAAACAGACTTGGTCAGGTAGGAAGGCGTTAAGTCAAAATGTGCCCTTTTGTTTGCATTATTTGTTTTCCCCGCCGTTCAGTGCAATCAGCATAAGACTTACCTTTTAAAATTAGGTTCGTTCGGGTACTCTTTTGCAAACGTAAAATTATTTAAATTTTGCTAAGGAACTGTGCGAATGCGACCGCGTACTGAGAAAATTAAAAAAAAAAATCAGAGAGAAATCCTCTTTTTGTTTTTTCGAAATTTTCTACTCACCGAATTTCGACTTACTGAAAAATTAAAAATGGAAACTTTAAAGTGGCGGCTCAAAAGTTTGATAGGTAAAACTCTAATTTATTTTTCTCTTCAACGATGTCGGAGGAAGAAGTTGCAATTGAACGTTGTCGTAAGTTGACTTAAGTTCTTTGTATACTAATTTTGTATTTGGAAATAATCAAATTTGCTCCTAAGGACTTAATCATTTAAAACAAAAATGCATATCACCCACACGATTAGTACCAATTGGTACTGTGTACAGGAAACAAGAAACAGTTTAGGGCGCATGAAATTCAGCAGGATGAATTTATTAGATTAGAATTTAACGGTATACTACTTTAAAGTTCCGAAAAAATCATGAGGCTAAAGAACTGTTCTGCTTGAACAACGTTCAATGGCAGACAAAATGATGAGTCAGTACTCTCCAGTCATAAGCAGGGATTCAAAAACACCATCCTATGCATTACAAAGGTTCCCGCTTATTATGAATTTAATTGAAAGCCCGACTATAAGGACTACAATTTTATATCAATGCGAATGTGCCTTTATCCGCGGTACGGGTACTGTACAAAAGTTCGGTTTTAAAGTTTGAAGCTTTCTCAGTAGACGAATATCTAAAAATCTCAAAGATTCGTTGAAAAGAAGATAGATCAAATTTGATACCAATATCCGCTGCGAAAGATTTGGATTTGTGATCTCTACTAACCTTAGTTCCAACTGTCTTATATGACTTCTATAAAAATTTGCCAATTTCAGATGTAGCAAGAGATAACAATTGCAATTTATTGGATGAAAAAAATGACTAAATATAAAAATTTTACAAGATCACACTTTAATTATTTAAATTAATTTATTGTTTTCAGTCTTATTTTATAAATAAAATAGATTTTACTTTAAAGAAAATTTTTATTTCTTAACGAAAATTTACAATCTTCAATCTCATTTTGTGGCAAACTAACATTTCTGACTTAAGCCCCTTATGCCTGCCACAGGAGTAATTAAGTCTTGCTAATTATAACAATCATGCACAGACGGAATATGTCGGACCTCGACGTTCTATTTGTGCTTAAATGACAATAATCCATCAAGTTCGTAGACCCAAACCGCTTTTAAAAATGTTTCATATTTATGGAAAGTTAGACTCTTACTTTAAAATTCAAATTACTATATGAAAAGTATGTAGTAAAAACTTTGTTTTATTTTATTGTGCATTTTGAAAAATTTACCAACAATTTTTTAACGAATTGCTGAAAGTACTATGGTCTGAGATAAGTTTAGACTGCATGTCAAGTGCTTATATATTGTGCACTTCCGACAGTTCTTAGGCAAATGATTTGATTTATAAATCGAGCGCAAAACTATCTACTAGATATGAATAAAAACAAACAGAGAACAAATAGACATACAATTATTTTGATCATAATCAAATTACGAAATACAGAAAAAAGAAAAAGTAAGATAGTCCGCCCTCAAGCAATGGTCGACCATTTCACACGCTGGATTTCCCTTATTTAATATAATGTTTAATATATAGTTAAAACAAGCAATTTTTAAAAAAAATTATTCAGCAAATGCTAAGATTTATAAAAATAAGATTTAAGCTGGTTGGTCCATTACTGAGCTCCAAGCGGCCGACTTTTATTTTTACGATTTTTACCAATATGGTTCTTATGGATAAAACAATAATGTAGGAAGTATTGATAGCATTTTAGTCAGCATTAGATGTTTTGTTCGAGGGGCTGAGTTGTGCTCCACTGAAAATTTTGAGTATTAATAATCAATTTTAGTGCTCAGGGTAGATTTTACGAACTCGCAATGGAGAAATTGTCCTTATAAAATATTCTATTACGACCTACAAGATTTTTAGTGCGAAGTTTTAAAATGAATATTTATCTCTGTATAAAAAATAAAAATCTACTATATTCAATTTTAGAGATTACGGACACTCCTCAGTACCGGTGGTAATCGGAATGGGTCGTATCGTCTTTAGCACAGGGGACGGAGGATAGGAGGAGCTGCTCTTGTTGTTCTCTTAACAAAATTTTACATTCATTGTCCCAAAGAACTTTAACAAAACAACTTAAGTTTGGCTCCAATATAAAACGAGCATGGACAAAGACAGTATAAATTTTGAAGTCCCAAAACTTGACATATTTTATGTCGAACATTTGTATGCACATATTTATCAATTCATTTATGTATTTCATTTATTGATATGAAAACATATTATTTATTTTTATTTCTATTATTACTTTTTATTTTATCTATTTATTTATTAGTGAATTTGCTAATTTCTTCTTCTTTTATGCTATAGGGCGATTTTATTTGGCTGGTGTTCCGGTTTGGATGACATTTGACAGTTGGCATTTGATAGTCGTAGAGCCAGAGGCAAAATGCTTAAAAATAATAATATATTAAACATAAAATTGTGTATTTTTGAAAAGCTATTAATCGGCGTTGCCGTTTGAACTGTTTAGGGCAAAATAGGTCTGAGCCTCAAGACCAGTGTTAACACTTTTTTTTTTTTTTGAATGAACCAAATGGCTGCCTTTCCAGTTTAAGTAAGTTTTAATTCTTTATTGAACGAAAAAGAATGCAAAAAAATTAATTAATTTTTTTGTTAGGTATTTTCATTCGTTTTTAACCTTAACTTTTTAATCCCCTTTCTTAAGTTATTCATGTGGTATTCGATTTGGTACAGGAAAAAGCAATCTTTTTCAGATTTCAGAGCACTTTTGCGAATCTAGATACTTTCTCAGATTTACCAATACAAGTGCGTTTGCGTTTGACAACTGATGGAGTTTGTTTACATTTTCAGTGAATTTTTTCTCCAGCAATGAAAGGCATTGCATCGGGTGAATCTATTTTTGTAAATTATTTATGTATAAATATTTAGAAATCAATCGGGACAGATATTTCTAATGTTTTAATACAAAATTTAACCAGTGAATGCAAATCGCTTAGAAAAGTGTCGAAGACTGCACATATTCAAATCGCACGAATATCAACACAAAAAAGAGCAAGTGACGTGTTTATGTTCGATTAGGCACACGAAATCTGAAATCTGAGAGCAAATCTGAAGAAGCCCAAACGAATACCACATCAGTGTAAGAATTACATTAAACTAAACGTAGATCTAGAACATAAAGCAAATATAAAGTTTCTTATTTGTAAGCAATGGGATTTTTTTATTAACGAGGCATTTGTTTTCCCCTTTTTTTAATTCAGAACTAATACAAAAAAAAAAAAATTCCAATAACAAATAATTTATACATGAAAAAAAAAAAAATTATACATCTTTATTTCCTGTATGTATTTAAGAAGTGTAGTAGGTTATGTGTTTGCGGCGTAGGTTCTAGCCCCATCGGTGAACAGCACAGTAAACAGTCACAGTGGCCAAAGTGAAAGTAATAGCATTGCCTCAGTTTGTCCACCACTCACCAATCCTTTCTTGGCTTCTTTACAGTTTGTTAGCTCCAAGAGTAAACAAAAAAGTTGGAAACCAAATAACCTGCTGCACTAGTTTGTGTCCATGAAGCGGCAAAATGTACTACAAAAATGATTGTAGCAAAACCTCGAAGCAAAGTATAAATTTCAGAGGAAGCAACAAAATATAGATCGCGCATTTTAATCAGGAACCATTTAATGAACTTAGAGCAGACTTGAAACATTCGTTTTGCATTGCGTTTTTGTTTAAAATGTCTGTCATATATTTCCCAGCGGCTTTTTTCGCACTCGGAAACATTGCGTGTATATTTTTTGTACTTTTTTCAAAGCTAGGCGTGTAACTCATTAAAGCACCTATCGCAACATAACTTATCTTTTATCCGACCTGCGAAGCGTATGGAATTAGCTCACTGCCGAAAAATGACAAACCAAAGTTTACACAAATATGGACAGTATTAGAAAGGATCTCTTACCAACGCTTTATTAAGTTTGATTTTTTTCTTATTTGAAAAGAGCATATAAAAGGTTAATATTATAATTCAAATTTATTATTTGTCATAATGTTAATGGGACTTACTTAAAAACTTGCCCACAAGCCCAAAATTTAACATGATTGCATGCACATAGGTGTGAATAGATAGATGCAAGTAATAAAACAATTTTAATCACTAAACTATGCACTTTTTTCACAGTTAATCCAGTTCTCTAAAATATGGTTATTTCCAAATCAGGGATAAACAATGTAGCACGTAACTTATTGTTGTTAATTTATCTTCGGATGTTATGAAAAATTGGGAGTCATGCGAGTCGATGTCATTCGAAAGAAATACCTCGAAACTTAAAACAGGACAATATTGGTTCATCGCGAATTCTCCACTTAAAGGTCATTTCGAATAATCCGTTTTCAATAAACTATCACACAAATGAAAAACTCGTACTAATTCGATTTAAACAGCAATCCTTAGTCACTTACACAAAATTGAGAAAATATCTAAATTTGGAAGGCGCGCAAGATAATTCATAGTCAAGTCGTTTGTTTTTGATTTATTTATTTTTTACTTATTTATTGTCACTCGCATCGAGAATGTCTAGAAAAACGTTTGAACTGTTTAATCTTAACTATGCAACTGATCGAATGAATTGTGATAACTGTTTCACAAAATTCCCCAGCTCAATTGAAAGTTTTAGTCGTCTGTTTAATGAACTATAATCTGTGGATGGCCGGCAGTTGCAGTTTGCTCCATGTATAAAGAAAGTTACCAAGCAAGATCCAGATCGATCACATTAAGAAGGAGCTTCGATGGAATTCTCATCGGATTGCACGCTAAAACGATTTGAACTCGCCTAACACTAAGTGCGGCTTATTCTCCTTTTGGCTGATCAGCTTTGCCCCACCACATTCGTGAGTTGAATATTTGAAGACTTTGTTTTTTTTTGTATTTTTCCTGTATTTATCACCTAACGTGGTTAAGGTAATTGATTGTTGTTGTCGTCGTATCGGGGAATTTCATAATATGCACTGACATACCAGTACGACAACAAAACATCGAGGTCTATGACATTGTAGTTCAATATCTTCATTTCAACAAGAGAGAGAACAAACTCTTTGGATAGTGTGCGAGGTGGACACTTTCATTTGTCCAAATAACGTGGAGATGTTTGGCAACTTTCTATTATTTTTTGTCTATAATCACAATTACCGTAGGAAAATAAATACATAGATATATCCAGCAGTTTTTTAGGTCCAGTATTACAACAATTTTTATTTACCAGTAATCTTTCAGAAAGAACCTTTGTACAACCTTTGCAATGCCACATTTGCCGTGGGGAAACAGTATTGATGTAGCAAACAAAACGACTTTAGAATGATGTAAGTAAACAACATAATGGAAAAAAAGTGAGTCTAGGTGTGTTTTAGTAAATTAATATAAATTTTACTGATCGGAAATGCAAAAGCAAGTCAAACTTAAAAATACATTCAAATTTTTCAAAATAAGTAGGTACTTCTGAACAAGATTAATCGACCATGATATGAAAGAAACCCCAGATGCAAAGACTCACAGTTTTAGACTTCTCAACAATTTTAACCCAGGAATTCCAGAACTACTTAACACCGACAGAATGGTAAGGAGACTAAGAGGGTTATCCCATTAGAACTAAGTGAAACAGAAACTTGACCAAATTCAGGTTGAATTTTGGAAAGACAAGCCAAAGAAAACCGACGATAGGTGGTAGTACAGGAAAAGTCAGTCTTTGGTCGTTTTCTTCAGAGAAAAACGCATCTGCTGCCAATAAACAAATTTAAATGGAAGTGGGGGTTGCACAAAAGGAGTTTCGTTTTCACAAAGAACTTTCCGATCGTGTCTGTCCACTTTCGAACATTTTTTGAACATTTTACTAACATTTTGAAATGGTATAGCAAGTCTACCTACTGTGAAGCGGTGAACATTGGAGCTTAGGTGACGAGTTTTCGTTTGATGAAGACGTCATAGAATAAAAAAACAAAAAAAAAACTTTGATGTTCTCTGTCCTTTTATTCCTTTTTCGTAACGTATGCTGCGTTGGAGATTAAAATAATATTCGAGGTGCCTAGTTGTAGGCTTCAATACTTCACTGAAAATAGTAAGCCAATTCTGTTTCTAAGATATCGAAAAAAAAATGGTGTGAAGCTATTTAAAATGCACTTGACCGCACCCATAAGGCTTGTCTTCAAACAATTGTTCGGAAGAATACCTCGAGGAATATTTCGATCCGAAATATCAACTTATTGGGGAAGATAAAGCGGACCTTACCCTTAATAAATCGACAAGATAAAAAGGTTTGAGATTACCACACCGCTTTTTAAATAAAACAGTCAAGCAACAATAATATATATTGAAACCTTACTTACCGGAAATTGTCGACATCGTACGATTGTGATTTCCACGCACCAACTCTGAAGGTCTGAGACTCGGTTCTTCTACAACTTCAAGACCTGAATCCGAATCAAAAGGTTCTGGTATCGAGTTATTGGGATTTCTAGAGTTATTGTTAACATATCCATCTGCGTTAAAGTTGTTATGATTTATTGGTGCTCTTAGTGGCGGTGGCAATGGCGGTGGGGGCGGTCCGTTAACTTTGAATGATAATATATACAGAGAATTTATATTATGCGTGTTATTTAGATGGGGAGTAGAACTATTTTAATTAATTTAAAATAAGTAATGATACAATAGTATAGTTAGCAAGACAAATGGCGCATGAATTTAAAAAAAATTAATAGTCACCGACAAGCAAACACACAAAGTTCGGGTCACAATTTGTCTTAACAGTGGTAATAATTTTATACCTTTGGAACCTTAAACTTTCTGGGTTTGGGATTGAAAAATCTTGACCTTATGTAAAATCGAAATTGTTAAAAATTGTCATCTGTCAAAATTAAAACGAAAATTGTTTCAAACTTTTGAAATGCATTAGGTACATAAAAATTTGTCGTGAAGATTTTCAAAATAATAAAATGTAGATAACATGAGGGTACAAAAAGAAAAAAACTTGCAGATAGCATAACATTCTTGTTTTTTTTTTAAATGTAATTTTGAACATACAAAACTTCTCCTTAGTCTAGATTGGTCAAATATACAGCTTTTTCCCTCGTGACATTCGTGACTAAGTACTTAATTGACAGTTGTGGTTGACGTACAAAAATTGACGTAACCGACCATTCAGGCCAGACCAATCTTGTGGGACTAAGATAAGAAGATTTTTGAATGTCGCCATTATAAGAAATCAGGTACCTACCTACCTATAATCGAAAACTTGCAATTGGTGTTCTATAGAAAGCAATTGCCAAATCGAAAAAAAAAAACATTTTTTTAGATTCAAAACAGTTTTTCTGATTAGCTGGCTGTCAGATTTTATGTTCTATTGGACGCAAAAAAAAACTATTTTACGAATCTCGGTTTCTGAGGGAGATTGAAATTTGTCAAACTTTAAAGTGTGTTATTAATTACATTTTTAGACGAGAAGTCTGTGAAAAATAGAGAAAAATATACATTTGGCAGAGGTAACGGATATCAATAAATTGAATGGATTTTTATAAAAACAAATTACAAATTAAGAATAGCTAACTTTGAAATGCACCAAATTATATGCAAAAAAGAAGAATTTCGTTTTATGATCTATTGGGCACGAAAAATCTGAAATCTGAGAGCAAAATCTGAAAATCCCATAAAAACGACATGAGGTATACGATACCGTATACATAACAAATTGTCATATTCAATCACAATATTCAATACGATTGTTGCAGTTTTCCCCTTACTTTAAAAAAATACGTTTCTCCCAGGTATGGTGGTTGAGCCCGTCGGTAGATTGTGCAAAAGCGCACTATCAATCATAACTTTCAATTTTTAGGTACGCGTTACGAAAAACATATTGACAACCGGAATTGTCAATACTAACAGCAATTGAGTTTTCGATTGAATAAAAGCATTGTAATTTTTTTACGAAAGAGATATTTATATGTCTCCTATGTTTCATTGAAAAAAGTACACTTCCAGGTCAATTCTAAATACCCAAACACAATGCACACTAGCAAAATGTCAGACTGAAATGTATGTTGTTGTTTGAAACAAATTATGCGTGCAAATGTAAACTTAAATAGAAATACATTTTGTTGGCCCAGTCAAACATTCATTTACCGAAAAAAAAAAAAACAAAAAAAAGCAATAGAAAACCAAATCTCACATACGTCACATAATTTTACATAATATGGTGTCTAAAACTTTTGAAAAAGTGCTTTAGCAAATTTAAGCACAACATATTCGCTTTATTTTTTTTTCATCGGAAGATTGCTGCACAGATGCAATGCTTCAGTTTGTCTTTAATATTTTGGCCAATATGTTGTGTATAAGCCAGGTCAATATAATGCGGATAAAGCGGATTCAATAATATTCCTATTTACAACGTTGCTTAGTTGACAGCTTTTTTTTATTGCCATTGAGCCGTACTAATGAAAAATTTTAGTCTCGACTTTAACTGTAGAGGCTCACAATTCCGAAATTTTTATGCAAATATGAATATCGAAAATTAAAAATGCTCCTATTGAATCATGGAAATAGCTTTTCTTCCATTTGACAATTATCAGTTGACAGGCGGTGACCGGTAGGCGCATTGGCTTAGTGGTTAGTGTGTTGGACTACTAAGCGAGGGGTCCCAAGTTCGGTTCCCGCATGAAAACCAAATTCCAATTCAGGTTTTTTTCGTCTGACAAACTAGAGACAACACTGAGACCAGCAACTTCGGCCGGTTTCCCGTTGTTTTGCCTACAAGCTATATTTTTACGGAAGGGATCTGATTTGGTGCACTAGTATTGATGCATAGAAATTCTTATTGACAAACATCACGAAACTTCAAAAATTTCGGCTCACCAGCACACTCTCAAAAAATATAAGCAACTTCCGCTGTTCCGCGTTATTAGAACTTTATACGTTAAATTTGAAATTATTCGTTACCTGTGGATAGTATTTTTTTTAGGAATAGATCTAATAGAACCATGAACATTAACATTCCTTCCTACAAATATCTTAACTCTTCCAGACAGTTTTATATTCACGCAATTATGCTATGGAATTCTTTGCCTTTGAATATTAAATCCCCTAAATTTAAATCCGAAGTTATAAATTTCTTCTCAACACAGCAATAACCTTTTCTCTTCTATCTTTTTTCCCTTCCTCCTATTTATAATTCTTTTTTTTTTCCTCTTTTCTCTAAAACTTAGGTATAAAACCACTGTTAATTTTAATCTGTAGTTTTAAGAACATTGTTAACTTACTTAAACCCTCTTTGTACTATAAAAGACCAAGTCTTATTGTACTTATATTATTTAATAATAATAATAAATTGAAATTGAATTTAAAGTGTACTTTTTCGTTGAGGGAAAATAAAAACATTTTGAGCAAGAGAAAAATTTACTCATAAAATAGGAGCTAATGTTTTTAAAAAGCAAAAACTACGCAGCCATGTTCGTCCTAATATATTTCTAAAATACAAAGCATCTCATTTAGACAATTTTATTAAACAAACGAATTATTCGCCTTTTGAAAATATGTAATATAATAACTAACCAATACCAGTAACGAAAAATATAATATTCCCGAACAGTACCTATCACATTCTCCCACGGTTGGCAGCGGTCGGCAGCTTTTATTTTACATTTTTTGTATGTTTTTGCATGTCACACGGATTTTCAATTGACGTACCTAACACAGATAGGAAAACAAAATGGCGAATTGAGGGGGCAAGAGGATTGCGATTGCGAGTTGGAGGTTTCAGTATCGTTTGTCTCGGTGACAAACATCCGAGAGTAAAACTATCTTGAAAGAGCTTCCAAATTAGCCGCTTGAAATCGGCATAAAATTGTAGATCTCTTCCAATCGTTCCAAAAGTTAAAAACTCACACAAACGAATGGCTAGGGTCCCTACGGACCTGTTGCGCCAAACATAAAAAAAAAAAAAAAAACGGAAATTTTCACTAGGACAACCGGAACTTTTTACAGTCGATATAGGTACCGCAGTTAATCGTAGTATGTACCGTAACCAAAAATGAAATGACAAATTACAATTATGTTCCTCAGAAACAACGACTTCGCCAGACATCTTTCAAAGTCGAATAAGTTTTTGTTTCTCAAAGTGGTAACTGATGGAGAAGCTTTTGCGAATCATTCGACACCTCCTCAAACGAGGAAAGTCTCAACAGTTCCGCTGGATAACTTCGCTAAAAATATCAATGGTAGCTGGACAGGAACGCTGGATGTGATTTCTTGTCTTATTAAAAGATCTACGAAATGCGGTGATTTTAATGTATATTCATTTTCTACGGTTTGAAACATGTCCTCATGGGGGGGAGTGGAGTTAATAACTTAAACTGTGTTAACTTAGTCTTCACTTCACTATTGCCTTGTGCCTTCTACATAAGAAATTTGTATTTCCGTTCAACAAAACGATGCAGCTGTCAAGTGACGATTACCACAAAAGAACAATTGCACGTGTGCTTATGTTTACACTTCCACGGTTATAACTAATTTTTATTATTTTTAATAAATAAACATTACCTATTGCGTTGCTCTGAATTGGCGGTGCCGATGATACACGTTTTAATAGTCTGTTGTTGGAGCTATTTGAATTATTTTGCGAATCGAGATTATTTCGAATTACTGTTGAATTGCGATTAGCCTGTTTGGTGCGTTCGGCAACGTCTTCTGGGGGACAAACACTATCGTATGTATCACTCTTGAGGCCGCTGTTGATTTGATTCTTCAGATTTACATTCTTTGTTGTGTATGTTTCTTTGCGCTGAGAATCGTATTTACTATGGAGGCCATTGATGGACTGCGACTTGTAACGATTGAGCAGAGCCACATCGCGTTTGTTGTTCAAGTCCTGTGCAAGAAAAGGAAACCAAAAAGAAAATAGTCAGTCAGTGTCAGTGTGGAAGCAATTTATATGTATTTGGGTCAAATCGGAATTTACGTGTTTGGTGTATTGTATGGCAACATCTGTGCTTCTGGAAGAACTGGCACTTGCCGAACGGCTGTGTGATCCGCTATCTCTCGACCGCGATCTACCGATGTTGTATTTTTTCTTGATAGCATTTCTCGCCTCTTCACGCACCAGATAGATATCTTCGTAATCGTGGTTATTGTTGTGGTTGTGGATGCTGCTGCTGTTGTTGGTGTTGTTTTTGTTTTTGCCGTGATTGCTGCTGTTATTGTTATGCACATTTCTGTTTAGATTGTGGCTCATGCGAATGTTGTTCTTTGGTGAGTCTAAACTGGATTGGATAGAGACAGATTCATCCGAACCACTTCCGGCACCACTGCTGCTGGAATGAACATCAGCCTGGATGATCATAGCCTTGTTCGAGTGGTCCTTATGCATTGCAGTCTTGCTGATACTGCTGCAATCTGAATCGAACAAGTCTTTCACTCGATTGTAAATAATTTCCTGGGGATCATGCAAGAAGAACGACTCGCCGGATATGCTGCCATTTGGCGAGGGCGGTGTTAGGGAGCCATTTCGCATTGGATTCACATAAAGGCCGTCATTTGGGACGATCGGTCCGCTGTAGATTTTCTCCGACGATGATCTAGATTGTGAGTAAATGCCGTCATTACTTTGACGTACTGACGGTGGATGCAAGTAAAATGGTTCAATGTCAGAACTGCCAGTCGATGATTTGGACTTGATTGTGTAGCTGCGGTTGGCTTGTTTGCTGCTGTTGCTGTGCTTGCCATACGATTTCTGTCTTAAGGCATTGCTTTTCTCTCGAGTGTTGTAATCGACAGATGTTCCATGTTGAACTAAAATGTTGAGACACTATGTGGAAGAAATAAAAAGATCACTTAAGGAATGACTATTCACAGTAATTGAACACTTACCTCAACCTGCTGGTTCTCTGCAGCGTCGTTAATTGGACTTTTACCATACTTATCGAGGGACAACTTTGCACCGTGATTGAGTAGCCATCTCACTGTTGTTAGATGGCCTCGTGATGCAGCGAAATGTAGTGGAGTAGCACCGTCACCATCTCGCAAGTTTGGATCAACACCCTGGTCTTCCACCTGGAATATAAATGCATTTTTAATTGACGCGCAATAATTAAACCGCTTGATGTCCCAGTACGGCCAATGGAACTAAGTATGAGGTTGAGCAAACGAATGAAACCATTTATACTGTACGTAGATCAGAATGAACTTACGCATAGTAATTTACTAAGAAAGGTGCATAGGTAGATGATTTTGAATATATTAGGTGTGTTCCATTAAAACTAACGTTAATTAAAGCATTCGAACACATTAGTCAAATTTAGTCATTTAGAGAGCCACAAAGAGAGAACTAATCATTCCCCCTCCATAAAAAAACCTGCAAGCATTAGCTCATGCTATTTTTTTGGGCTAGTTGGTTATAGCTGACAGACGGTTTTAATCGTTCAAATGCCATTTGTAACATTTATATTTTTTGCTGATGTTCGAGAGAAATTAACGTATGCGATTGGACCTATATTGAGGCCTGAGATTGAGGAGATTGAGGAGGACGTTAAAATACTGACTGATGACAAAAACAGACGAGGGAGACGGAATCGAAAAGAATTTTGTATTGGTGAGTCAGCTTTAGTTAAAGATTTTCGTAAAGATAAGCGATGGTCGGCAGCAGTGGTGAAGAGGAGGATCGGAAATCAGACGTATCTCGTAACAGATGGAAACGAGATGTGGAAGAGATACTTGAACCAAATGAAGAAGTTTTGCTGAAGTTCCGGGCCTCGAGAACTTATCGATGATATAATCTTAGACGTCGCAGCTAATTAAATAGTCCAAAGGAGCGCTGCCGAACGTACTACAATAGGAGTATTGTACTCCTTTTTAGTCCGCCGTACTCCCCCACACCTCAAAGACAAATTGTATTCCTATTTTGATTTCGGATTTAATTGCAAAACAAATTTTACTTTCTGGATATGTGTTTTGTAAAGATTTTTTTTTCATTTTTGTTGTTGTTACTGTAAAAAGATTTAAAATGATTAAAACAAGACACTTTAGGCCCATTTTATTCACTCGAAGTTGAACACAACTTGGGGAGTTTTCCATATAAAAATTCCCAAGTTATGTTCAACTTCGAGTGAATATTACTAATTGGCAGTCGGAGGTTGCGCATATTTTTGTCAGATTGTGTATAGTTAGTCATACAAAGCCGGTTATATTCACTACAAGCTATAAGCTTGCAGATTTTTTCTGTAGTCTTTCGACCTTTTATGTATGAACTGCAATGTTGATTGTACGGCACAATAAGGTCTAAGTGACTTCTTTAACAAATAATAAAGCGAACTAGGAGGTGTATTATGTTCACCGCGAGTTCAGGCCCAATATTTTAGATTATGTCTTGCTTTTCTTTTGCAAAACTTTTCAGCAAATATATTTTCATCATACATTGACGAAGGCGGCTAAATGGCAAAGCTATAATGAAGTTGGAAAGCGAAAGCGAACCGAATGACCACTTTGAATCTAACCTGTCATGAAGTAACTGAAGTTAGAGATTGGCCAGACCAATCTCAATTGTTAAAATTCGTAGTTTCGTGCGGTGGTGAGATTGGCTAGTCGTACAATCTGACAAAAATATGCGCAGCCTTCGACTGCCAATTAGTTATACTTGAAAGTGTCTTGTTTTAATCTTTTTAAATCCTTTTTACAGTCAGTCGGGTTTTTTGGTTTTTTAAATTAACTTTTTTATTTAAATAAGTTTTTGGAGAAATATATTTCCATACAAATTCCGTAATTGTGAGTTTCCGTAGGATTTAAAGTTTAAAATTTCTTAAAAATATATATGTACAAAGTTAAATTTCCATAAAACAATTAAAAATTGTATGGAATATGTAAAATGTATGTAGATTTCCAAAAAAGTAAAACCGTTTCTTTTATGAATGGTGTGCATTATATTTATTTGTCAGCGTTTAAGGAGTGTGGCTGGAGCACTTTACCAAAATCTTTAAAGCACTTCTATTTCATGTCGTTCGCAAATGTGTTCGATATGCTTATGTGATAAAAATAATGGCGCAAAATTATAGACATCGTGTATTAGGAGAGATTAGTAGATACTAACTAGCACCACTCTAACTTTAAAGCCCATGCCTAACTATCTAGAAAATTATAAACGCTTTGTAACCTGCCTACAACTACAAAATGTACAGTTTGAGAAACTAAACACAGTTTGGGGAATTCTCCTTAAGCAATTTTGTATGAAATGACAGCAAAAGAGAAAAAAACACAAAAAAAATAAAAATGCATGAATGGAATGAAAAAAATTGTATTGAATCTGTAGCTAGAAGGCAATCTTCCTAATCAAAATCTTAAAAAGGATTTGCTCAGGTTTTATTTAGCTTTTCTTAGAAACACAAAATATTTAAACATTTCGAGATTTTAAAAACTATAAATATCCTGGGAACATTTCTTTCAAAATTTTGCAAAAAAAAAAAAATTCAAATTACAATTTTTCAATAGAAATGACAGACGGGAGAGGATTGAGAGTCTATACTAAGGGATAATATGTACTTTTGTTGGTTTTAAACTTATTATCAGGTTATAACTAAAAGTGGGTATTTTGTCGACTATAATTAGAAAAATACTAATACGGACATTGTCACGTACTAAAGTAATCATAAAGTTGGCTTTATCCGACTATAATTTTGCGCCAATAATATTTAATTTAAAATAAAAAAATGCATGACTAAGTGCAGACACTCCACAACCGCAATCATGAATACTTTAGAAAGTAATTTATTTCACAGTTCCAGTGTATTGAATATCTTAACATTTCTCTCAGACATTTGTGTGAAAAAAATGTGTTTTCCTTTCTTTTTTTAAATTAATATTTTTATTATATGTTTAGCCTATGGCACTCCGGGGAAGAATACCAATTTAATGACAACCCACTCTTTAAAATGGTTCTCTCGCGAACGTCTGACAAACATCCGAGAGTATAACTGTCATGAATGAGCTTCTCAATTAGCCGTTTGGAATCGGCATAAAACTGTAGATCCCTCCCATTCGTTCCAAAAATTAAAAAAAAAAAACTCACACAAAACGAATGGTTGTGAGAAGCTAGGCCCAGGGTCCCTACAGACCTGTTGCGCCAACTATTTATTTTACTCTTTAAAATCGGTCGAGGCTACATCAGGGCGTCCCGTAGGAACGTACATAGGATATGCGCAAAACACATAACCCTCCCTGTGTACAGTCGAGTAAAAATATATTCTACTATACTCCCCAATGAAATAATGTTTTATAGTGGCAACACTTACTTTAAACTATGTTTTGAATATTATATGCGTAGACATTGTATAACACTAGTTGAGATATATTAGAACTTAGTTTTGGTTTGACCATTGAATTTGAATCGAGTGGGTGACTTTTTATTTGGAGATAAAACAAATAGCATTAAAATAGCATAGATGTGAAAAGGAGAAGAAGCGATTTTTTTTAATTTCAGCAATAGAAGTAATTAGGCTCCGGATCTTAAACATAAACTTGAATTGTATTCTACTGATATTTAAATATTCCCACCTAGAAAAAATTTCATATTTCATTTCGGTGAGCGAATTCTCTCACAGTAAGAGAAAGGTGACATATTGCCAATTTGCCAATGTCCTGGCCATTGCCAATATTAAGACAGAAAGAATGGGAAAGGGAATGGGAACAGACGTTTTGTGCTCAAAGACTCAAAGTTTTCCCCTAAATTCGAAAAAAAATCCCTTTTTTCCCGTAAGTGAAATTTTCACTTGTTTTCATATGAAAAAAATACAAAATTCTTACTAGACCTTCGATGGGCTAGTTTCTTTCATGTTTAGTACGAATTTTGGCGCAGGGACATAATTCCACGATACATTATTCCATTATGAAATATGTTTAACTCAAGTGGGATATAAGTTAAACATTTTGTTATAGACTTATATCCTACAGAAGTCGGACATTGAAAGTATTTATGGAATTATGTCCCTTCTAACAAGTTTTCCCAGAGCTGCAATGCCAGACCCTTAAGCATCAAGCGGCCCGAGTGTTTTTTGGCCATTGGTTCATTTAAGTTTGAACTATTTTCTGAATTTAAAATTTGGGCTATTTCCCATATTAAATAATCTCCCAAATTGTTTAAAATGGAAAGCAACATATTATTTTGGGACATCTTTTATTTTCTGAAATTTTTCGAAGCTAAAACAGAAAATGAGAAAATAAATTGAGATTTAGCTTCAGAATATTTTTCTTCCTTTTTGCTAAAATAAACATTAAATTGTTGACAGCAATATAATGTCTTGAGAAGGTGGGTGATATTTCCTACCTACTTTGTAAAAAAAATGTCTGAAACGTGGGATTTAAGGGGTGAGTGCTTTGAGTTAAATTTATGTATTAAAAATGTTTGCGCCCTTAACTTTAAATTCGAATCACCGAAAACGCTAGTTTGACGAACTGCTCAGTGCTCATATTTCTAAAAAAGCAACTTCGATCTCTATAAATTATTAAAAACCAAGTAATACTTACATCCCGAACATTATATATTAGCGCATTAGACAGCGCAGTTTGGAGCAAAATCGTTAAGCAATGGTAGGTATTATTCAAGCTAAAAATTAGTTACTGTTTCGTCTGCATAATTTTACAAAAACCTCTCTAACGATTTTGATCAATATACATATTTAGGATAATAAAACAATAATTATTATGATATCATACAGCTTTACCTAAAAAATTCGAATATATCTGTTTTTTAATTATTTCTCAAAAATGACTACCCAAGAGCCGATCTGTGTTGATATTTTTTCATAAAGTTCAATACCGCACTTCCATTCAAAATGCAATAACAGTGACGCAAAACTAATTTATAGCATACATTAACCACTTCTTCTTTTTATTCTACTGTAGGTTTACAATATGCAGCTTAAAATAATTCCAACCGCATGGAGCTTACGCAATCAGAAACTCCCAATTCATTTGCACCCCATACATGTCCATCGGCATATTCTAGCTACTTATGCAGATTCAAAAACAGGTCTTTGAATTCTTACATAATATATTTATGTTAAAATATCGATCTAACACGAATCTTACTTCTAATCAAGTACACCTTAAGTCAGCATCACTAATCTATAGCAGTCAAAAATTATAATACTCAAAAATCTTACAAAGTGTAGGAGAATACTTAGAGCTTCAACTTTTAAAAACTCAGATTGTCATATCAGATGATTAACCAAAAGTGAATTTTATTTAACATTATTCCTTTTTCTATACTTTATGAACGGTTTCTTTTTACCTAGCATCGGTTCTCAGATCTTTACCTACTTATCAAATAAAATAATAAAGCAACCAACCAAACTTTTTTAACTAGTCAACGACAAAGTTTCGTTCGACCCAGTCGTGCGCTTTGCCATAAACTTGTTAAGCATGCATAATTTTTATATTCTAATGTTTTACTTGCAATACGTGCAAAAATCAGGTGAATGCAAAATTCTGCAATACGGGTGTGTGTGCCTACTTACTCCTCTTGAGTCTTTAAGTGCAGTGCAGCATCATGTTGGGAAAAAAAGAAAGTTCAGATAATCTCTCCAATTTTCTTTTTTTTTTCGCTCGTCTTCTTCTGCTGCTTTAGAAAGGTGAATTTCAACTCTGCGTTGAGTACGTTTTTTTTTCTAGTCGTCACTGCTGTTACATTTGATGCAGATGGAAACGAATCATGATTAACATTGATACGGGGAAATCGCGAAACCAAATGCAACCGACATGTTATGACGATGATAAATATGCAGTTCTGTAGCAACTCGTGTTTAATGAGAGTCAAGGCCATTGCTTTACAGTTTTCTTATGCTTTGACCTGAGTTTATCTGCTCTTGTACAGTTAGAAATAGAATATTCTTAGCATTTATAAAATGCAACACAAGGTTACAAGGTTTAGAATGCTGAAGTGTATCATCAACAACCCTCGCTGTTCAGGCCAGCGACTCTATCAGCAGTATCAGTATATCCAAACTTAATGACGATATGTAAGAAGTTTACAAAATAACGGATGAAAACGGATAACTGAGCCTGGAGCTTCTGATAGCCGATCAACCAAGCTTTCTCGAAGTTGAACTAGATTGACAAACAGAGCACAGTAAAGTTCAATCTATAGATTTATAGGTTCTTATTGTTTTTCGTACGTAACAAGTGACTTACCTATCCTAATTTGAAACGAGTTTACCTTGAGGTATCCGGTCATATGCCTCCTTAAAGTCTACGAAACATGTGTGAACAGGTGAAAAACTGATCAGTTGTACTCTTGCCCAGACGAAAACTGCATTGCTTAAGCCCTTAAAATCTGAATGCAAGCCTTAGCGAAAAGCTTTTTCGGAGAGACTTATTAAAAGTGATAATCCAGCTGGAATTGAAGAGAGACTCAAGGAAAAATTGAGGTCTGTTGATAAGACGCTCGCTCCTACTCCAAGTTCTATTTTAAAATCAATTGTGAAATGAGTCTAGTGTATAGTGTAATATCATCGTATTCTTTTTTTGTTACAAATATTTTGTTTTTTAATTTTTTTGATTAAAGACGTTTGACTTGACAGTTAACTTACGCAACACACAAATTTCTTAAGCTATAACATTTGAGTAAACACCAACAAATTTTCAGCGAAAAGTTTAAAAAAATATTTTAATATTAATTTAATTCCCGAAAACTTTTGCAAAACCATCAGAGCCGTTTTTAAATGCCAAAAATTCGAAAAATAGACACTATTCCGATTTGCAAATAGGTACGTATAGTATGATCAGCTGAAAATGCTGCGTTGCTCTGTTGAGCGTTAAGGTGTTCATGATCGCGGTCCTGTAAAGTTTGGTCAAAATCATACTAAATATAAACATAGGTACATCTTCATCGAAAACAAAAAATGAAAAATGTTTCCCCAAAGAATAGTTGATTATCAAAAACCACAGTCAAAATAGCGACAGCCAGCTTTATCATCTTAGCCGATGCCACCCCTGGGACTGCGACATACGCCGAAGCTAAAGATTACGAAAGTATTACTTCACGCCAGAAATGAATTAAAATCAAATGCTTGTCCATCCAAAACATGACAAAATGGGACACTAAATTGGTTAAATGTCCCCTTATAGGGATCATTATTCAATTCGCCATCAGAATTTTAGAGACGAATGTAATAACAGTCCGCAACTTTGTCACTTATTGGAAATAGTTTGCAACACCTTTAAGCAAACACACAACATTTCCATGTTGGTGCAATTTGTTTTGAAAATATTTTTGCCACCTGTAGGTATATGTAGGAGAGGTGCAGCAAGAGTAATGAAAACTTACCATCCATTTGAGGCAATCCAAACAACCCATTTGGGAAGCGGCATGAATCGGTGCCATTCCATCGCGAGCACGCACATAGAGAGATCCGCCAGCTTCAAGCACCAAAAATTTTAAAACTTCTAAGTGTCCTTCTTGCGCTGCCAAGTAGACTGGTGTGACATCGTTATCCATTTGGGTATTAGCACTGCAATATAAACATTCAAATGCAACAGTTAATGGTGAAGTGATTGTGAAAGGAAAATGATACAGAATCAAAAGTAAACACATGAGCTGCAATTTAAGGCTGAAAAATGGATGGTTTGTTAACCCACCGTATTATAAGTGTAATTTTATGCAATAAGTGTAAATAAAGTACATGTTGGCAATACCAGTTTCTGATGTAAGGCATGAGACGAAAGGGAAATTACTTGCAGTGAATACTTTAAGGCCCATTTTATTCACTCGAAGTTGAACACAACTTGGGAAGTTTCCCATATAAAAATCCCCAAGTTGTGTTCAACTTCGAGTGAGTAAAATGGGCCTAAGACAGTCATATAAGTAACCATTATTGTATTTTTGGTATGGAGTTTTTTCTTAGAGCACGTCGGTGTAGATGGGTATAAAATTCGAAAAAGCTCGTTTCCATTTTGATAACAATTCTAACGACTATTTTCGAGTTCAGAGTTACCTTTGTTTGATTTTGCCCTTCTTTATTTGGAAAAGCACGTTCGGATATTTTTCAAAAATGGTTATTTTCAAAAAAATACATTTAAAATTTAACACGGTTGCCAATTACAACACTATAATAGTGTTATGGCTGTTAAAAATCGCACGGCAATTCTCAATTTGCAGAGTAACTTTAGAAACGACACCGTTTTCTCTGACCGGCCCTTATTTCGACTCTTCAGAGTTTTGCAGCCGCAGTTGAAATTTGACTCCTCGAAAAGTCAACTGAGTACGCAGGCAGGGGTTACCCCTCTGGGCCAATAAAAACTTACTAAACTATGAATCCGAACGTACCAATGTACAGATAAATCATTTTCTGATTTATATTAACTTCCTCCATTACTTCATAAGAGAATGAAATTGTTTTCGTACAAAATTTCGACCTCCAGATGTTAATCAGTTCTGACATTACGATGGCAGAGGAAATCACAAATATGGGTCTCAAAATTCCGTCCGTTTGTCTGTCTGTCCGTATGCCCCAAGGGAAACAACCTAAGGGACTGCCCGGATTTGTTCAAACTTCGGACTTGGAGTTTGGGGGCTTACAGTTCATAGCCGTTTTTTTTTTTGCAATGTAACCTCAATATTAATGGAACTTCCCATAGAAAATGGTCGTACGTATCGTCTCTAACGATTTTAACCAAAAATTATATTTAAGCTTAATTAGGAAAGGTTACCATGACTGCGTATCAAGTTTTTGTCTAAAAAAATTGGAACTATTGAGATTTGGATATACCTACATATCTCGAAAACGGTCAATACGATTTCTAAGTTAATATCAAATTCAGTTTTTGTTTAATTGACGTGCAAATAATAATAATAATAGTTGGCGCAACAGGTCTGTAGGGACCCTGGTCCTGGCTTCTCGCAACCATTCATTTTGTGTGAGTTTTTAATTTTTGGAACGAATGGAAGGGATCTACAATTTTATGCCGATTCCAAACGGCCAATTGAGAAGCTTTTTCAAGACAGTTATACTCGCGGATGTTTGTCAGACGATCGCGAGAGGTGGCACAGTGAAAAAACCCTGAGTTGGAATTTTGGGTTTTTGCGGGATTCGAACCTGGAAGCCCTTGCTTAGTAGTCCAACACACTAACCACTAAGCCACTGCGCCCACACTTCCAAGCATATATACACCTTAAAACAGCTTTACTAATATATTCCTGTCAAAACTAATACCATGCCCTAACAGATTAAAGAAACAGAAGCACCTACTACGATAGTCCTCGTACTCATAAATCTTCTAAAGTGAAAGAGCATAATATAAAATAGTACAGTTTAGCCTAAGGCCCTGGCAGCTAGTGCTATATTCTCCTATTGTTTATGTAATTCATTAATGTAACAATAAAGTTATAAAAATAATAATAAAAAATAGTTCAGTAGGCGCTTAAAACTCTCTTACCAGAACTTGGGTTCTGGCAAAATTAATTTTGCTATTTAATATATAGTTTTATTTAACATTAGGAATTCGTATATTTCATGAACCGTTTCTATTATATAACTTTGGTTCTCAAATTTTTACCTATACCTACGTAATAAAATAAGAAAACAACCAAGCAAACTTTTAATGAACAAGAGTTGCGTCCGACCAAGTTGTGCACTTTATTTATTTTTGTAGTTTTGACGTTGAAATTGAAAAAAGTGCGAAACATTAACTTAGGACTGCACCACGGCCACACTAACAAGACCATTCATCAGTCAGCCTGGCATTTATGCAGCAACACCAAACTAGGCTAACTACCCCGACAATATAATTAAATTATTTTTATAAAATGAAATTATTCAATTCTTCTTGAGTTTTATGTAATATGTATTGTATCTTGGCGACCTTTCTGGCTACGCTTTGTTCTTCAAGAAACGCTCGTTTCTCTCGAGTATCGATTGAAATGTCAGATTTTCTTACTTCCGTGAAACCGTTCTCATTTTTCGACCTGCCTTTGAGTAAGACCCTTTATCCTCTCGGTCAAATGGTGCATTTGCACTCCATGTTTCAACAATACCCGCAATGAAGTTGAACACAAAAAACACTATAAAATAAAAACCGGAATCTGCACAAAGCTCCTACATATGTATACACGAAATTCACTAAATACGATAAACGCAGTAAGGCTCCAACTTCTTACCCAGTCTTTCCCTAAAAAAAGTAGGTAACAAGTTCGTATTCTTCATTCACATAGCATATTTTTTCTCAATTTAAATACGACGGATAATCTACAGCTTGAGAAATACCATCCTTCTTGGAAAGATTCAAAACAATATGATCTAACCAGAAAGGTCCTAAAATCATTAAGACAATTGAACCCCTCTTGTCTCCTAAGCTGACTATGACACTATGAGGCATAACAATATGTTTCACTTAGATTTTTTGAAGTTCCGTAAACGAAAACTGAATTTAGCAAAATCTAAAAAGAATTTACAAGATTTCTTGTCAAAATTTGGAAACATTTTGTTCCCGTGGATACCATTTGAGCAAGAAGAGAGCCTTCCCTTCAATAAAAATGGCTTCAAATTTTATTCCAAGAAATTTGTATGGGTAAGTTGGTCCAGCAGACAGATGTTTTTCAAAATAGTTCAACCCTTTTCGCGAAACAAATGTCACAACTCACAACTTAAAATCATTTTCCACAATTAATTGATGGGCTGATACTATTTTAATGCACTAAATTCATTTTATTTGTTAATTAATGCGATCGAAATTTGTAACCAAGAGTTTGCACCGAAGTTTAACGACTAGTGTCTCACAGCTGATTGAAACGTCAAACGAGAACTAGTTGGTATTCCGTGTGAATGCATCGACGAGTTTTCGACGAAAACACGGTTTTCGGCTCGATATGAAAAGGCTATTTGTTTGCAACTGACTACTTATTTAATGTTTGTGTTTGTTTTGCTATTACAAGTAAAATATGGAACATTTTAATTTTTTCAGTCGAAGAAAGCATGCTAAGGCTTTTCAATTTGTTGTCCTGAGGAGGCAGTTAAAACAAGGAAATTGTTTAGGAAGACATCCGCCTTAAAATTAAAATGTTGTGTTGTTAAATAAGCTGTTATACAACGCATCACAGTTTATTATTTTATAAGATTTGATGCCGTTTAAAAAAAAAATGTTTTACAAAATTTAGAGAAATGGAACATTGAACCAATATTGGTCTCAGTGAATATGGGAACAAGACTACTGTACCATCCCATATCACTGAGAGTGTTGATGGAACACCATTTTATAAGCGCATTTCGTGAAACCCACAAATCGAAACGTTTGGTCAAACTTCATAACAGACCGCCGTCTTCCGTGCACCTACCCGATTATGTCTGAAAATTTTAAAATAGCATTCGCTTTCGAAAACTAGAAATTTTCTATCTTAGAATAAGTATGTGCAGAAAACTGCTGCATGGAACAAGAAATTGTTAAAGTTGTAAATTGTAAGATGCAACTGTGCCTGTTAACCTGGCGTGGCACTTTCTCACCTAATACCAACACAAAAGGAAGCTCATAGCCTTGCAGTGTCTCGATTCTGCTTTCAGTGGGCGGTATTTTCTAATGTAGTTTTGTGGTAGTTTTGCAATCATCCCATCGTCACCCTTTATAGATGTCGAAGCGCCATGAAGAAATAAGGAACACAATACCAACAATTCAGTAATTATTTGTATACTTTCTAATTTGCTGGACATTGAAAGGCAGCCAAGCTGTCAATTCAAGGTCGACTCTCAAAAGTTTGGTGGACAAATTCGAGACTACACCGATTCGAAAAACAATTACCCAACACCCGTACGTCAAAGGAACCGATCTGGCCGGCTGAGCAAATTGTAACAGTTTTGAAACAAAATCCGACAACGTGCAAGTTCAAGAGGAAAATCGGACACTGTTCGGCGTTTCATAAATTGTGGTGGGTCGAAAATGAATTTGAATGGCGTCCAGTCGAAATATCTATATGTCTGTGGATGTTTTCAAAACCCACAAATAGGTTTTCAAAATCCTACTCCATCTCTCCTTTTTCTTTTAAATAGAACCAACACTTTTGGTACAGCGGTGCGACAGAATATAGCAAACGATTATAGCGCCGTATTTTTTTTAAAATGAAAGGTTGTCACTGTTGAAGGCGCTTTATCACTTCGAAATTAAATTCCAATTTCTATTACTGGTCACGCTCTTAAAAAAAAACTCAGCCATGACAACTACCGCAATATATTATGTAATTCCTAGAAACACAACTCACAAGAAGAAGAATAACCACATAAAGACAAACAAAAAAAAACAGAAAATGTTTGTGAAGGTAACACATTTTAAATTAGTAAATTAGTCGTCCAAACAGTTATGTTCAAACTTTTACCCAAATAAATTGATTGGGGAGCATTTACATTTTAAAATATGCATGCGCCGACTATAATTCAAAGGCTACCACGATATACGTAACGCTGTTGGTTGGTGAACAAAAGATTTCATCTTTATACTAATCACATAGACGTGTCTCGGATTCAACTCTTTCCGATATAATTTTCCTCCATTTTTTGATTGTTCCAAACGACAACAAACAACTCTCACTTTAAAAGTTTATCAGTTACATCATGAAGACGGCCCAACTTTGACAACGAAAAGGGAAAGAAAGGGAAACAACAGAGTGAATGCAGAGATGACTTAAAAGAAAAAGACGACAAATACAAAATTATTACCTTACAAGACTTCGTCTATTATTCCGCTCTTTGCGTACAACAATCGTGTTGTTCTCGTCTGTTTGTTCTTTGTTGCCTAGTGTTGCATCTTGAACGTCATTGACTAATGCTAATCCATCGGATGCGTCCTTTAACGTCGCATCATTGCTTGCACCAAACTCATTAATAATCGAACGAATATCACTGTTTGATGAAGATGCTTTCATCTTGCTGCGTCGATATGACGTCAAACTTGTCATTTTGCCGAGCAGTCCCTTTTTAACATTTATCGTCGAAAAATAGCTAAACATGAATAAAAATATTTCTTTATATTTCGTGTGGCTTCTATTTGGTTTTAATTTTAGCTCGACTTGTGCAATATACGAGTAGTGCGTTCCCGTGTTAGAGTTGGGATTTTGGATAACAGTGGTGCCTTTGTAGTTGCATGTGATTTATTTTTCTGTATAACTCAGCACTTTCGAAACACTTGCGAATTGAGTAGTTAAACATTTGAAACAAAGACAGTAACATAACCCACCTTTATTTCCGCTCTCACAAGACAAAGAAAACTATATCAAAGCAGATTTTGTTTTTTTTTTCTACAATATTTTTGTTTTTCTAGTTCACATTAACTGCTGATTGAATGTACGAGAAAATTCGAACCCACTTCACCCACAGTGCGTGACGCACTGGAAGAACATCCTTGACTATACAAGTGATCCCTTAGATTCTATGTACGGTTAACATTCTGGACACACACTTCTTTGCCGATGAAATCTAAACGGACAACTGCGGCGGTGAAATTGTGAAAATCGGTCGATAGCTTGAATTTAAGCAACACTTCATTATCCACTGCACTGCACTTTACTTATTGTTGGTGTTTGCACTGCGCGAAGTGCACTATTTTCTACGAAGAAGAAAAACAAGTCGAATGAGTATCTATGTGAAAATGGAGCGAAATTTTCTTGGCTCACGGCATTTACCGGTGTATAGTTTTGATTTTACAGTTGGTCTTCGATTTTTTCTTCTCTCCTTTTACTATAATTGTTTGAATTTAAATGAAAACCCAGTGACCAGAAAGGAAAACACTTTTAGACAAAGCCCATTGGTCATTGAATGCAACACGAGTACACACAAACCACCCACTAGATTATAGATCTGTCTCGCGGATGCACTTTTGCGATTACGTATTAGGTACTGCAGTGACAGTACGGTAGCCCTATATTTTGACTTTTGTGCAAGTGATGCAGTTTTTGGAATAGCGAAACAGCACTGACCATCCAACCGAACACTTCAGGGAACCGATTACGAATAGATACAACTTAAAGTTAGCGGAAAGCGGGTCTCTTCTTTGGCGCTAAGAAGAAGTACGAACTCGTTCGCATGGTATTTCTCATTTGGATTTCTGGTTTCTTGTGCGCGGACAGTCAATATTGGCAGTATTGTAAGTCAGTGGGTAAAAGTCGGTAGCGCATACATGAGACTCTGTTTAACAGAGGTTTTTTGCGATACTTAGTTAACTTTTCGATGATTGTTGCTCATGGAGGGAGTGAGCCAGAGAGAAGACTGAATGACTATTATTTTACGACGGCTCGCTTGTCAGTGGGGTGCATGTTTTCTTGTGGCATGAAATCATGTTGTAAGCGGAATTCTGTTGCAGTTTGCAATTTCTATTCATATTGGATACATTTGAGCACACATTCAAAAGAAGACGAGGTAGATTCTTGCGACAGCATTGAAATGGATTGCTAATTAAACGTTGCATTGAAACTGGGTTCTATGAGTCGCTAAGTAGCTGGTATGTTAATTGCAGTAACCACATGTTAAGATACACGATGTGTATCTGTATAGAGAAAGAACAGCCAGACTCATAGTTGTGTCAACTTAAGTTATTGGTTGAACAGGCGCATTAAGCAGGAGGCTAATTTCATCTCTAATACCATGTTCCCACCAACGTGATTTAGCTCATATGATTTATAAATCACGAAAGGCGTCTCCACCGAATTTTACGTGATTTAGTTTGACATCCAGCAGAAAAAATTCGTCCACTTCCGAGAGGGTAGTTTTTTTATTTCGTTGTTTTTCTTTTGTTATCACACCTCTGCCAAAAATAAAACAATTTATGATTCTTGTACTTAATAAAAATACCGAAATACACCGAAACACGAAGAAAATTGAATTTGGGATAATATTTTTGACATTTGTGTTGTTTTTTTTTTTGTTTGTTGAATAACATTGAATTGAATTGAAAGCGCTGCAGGTATGTTCGATTTTATTTTGTGTGGATTCGCGATGACAGATACGTAATTAAAAATTAAACACGTCTAAATCACGTAATTAGTAATCACGAAAATGTATGGTAAATCACGTAATCTATGAGATGATTTACCTAAATCAAGTGGATTTAGCTAAATCACGTTGGTGGGAACATGGTATAAGCATGCTCGCACTGGGCCTTAGCCATTATTTGTGAAATACAATTGGTATGAGAAAGTGTGTCGGCATTATTTTATTTACTAAATTTATGATAATCCAATAGTTGAGTGGAACACATTGAAGGTTAATCATTTATAAGGCGTTAGCGAAATGTTGCGAATTTTAGAGGACATTTAACGAAAATCGAACACGAGCTGAAATGTTTAATGCGTAAGGTATTTGACTGATTTACATATTTCAAGATTTCATGGTGCCACTGCCTAGGGATAAAAAAAACGAATACCAATTATATCTTGACAGCACTTCCGGTTAGCAATCCAGAAGGTCACTGTAGGGAGTCATTTATGCCGATCGATACTGAGTTGAATTTAAGAACTGCGATAACACATTTCCCGACTTGTTCTGTTGCAACTCACAATCTTATATTTTTTTGGGGTTGTATTTTATGTATAACAAACGAACGTTAGACCTACAAATGTGCAATAGCTGAAGTGAGGGTGCTTGCTCTAATTAAGGGAGAAAATTAAGCGCATAGTGAAAACTGCAGTAGCTCGGTGGAAATGCAAGTTTAAAACAAAAATACCTGATCACCACTCACAAAGAATTACTTATTGTTTGGCTGCTTTTAATGACAATTGAAAAAATCCGTAGATTGTTCATTTATAGTTGACTATCTAACCTGTCTACCACGATGACAACCGATGTTATGTCGTTACTTTTGGGAGACTATTATAAATCTGTTTTTATTAATTTACAGAATTTGAAAACGAAATACACCGCACATAAAAATTAAAGTGTTGACAATATAATAAGAACGATAAATTCATGCCATTCTTGTTTATGTATGATTTCGGTCGATTTGTGTAAAGTGCAAGTGATTTTTCGACAATTTTTCCAAGCTTGCACTGTTTCGGAGAAATAAAACACTGTTGTGCGAATTCCATAATATAATAATGTACTAGCGGAACCCGGACGGGCTTTGCTAGGCGTTCAAATTTAAATTGTACAGAACTACACATTTTGCTTCGGTGCGTCAAGGATCTTCGATAAATGTTTCTGCTACTTGATACTGATTTCTTATTGGACAACATAAACCATTTCCATCTTTGTGACCACTTCATGAATTTGTATTAAAAAAATCACGTATGTTTGTTTTATCTAACGATATTCCAGAAAGTTGTTCAATGTGAATGGATTATTGAGACTATCGCTTTTGAAAAAAAAAAAAAAAACAATAGGTAGCTATGATTTTATGACAAAGCAACTTCATGTATGCACGATGTATAACAAAAAAGAGAGTGTGCTTGATACCACACATCAGAAGTGAAACTTCTTTTGCTAAATGTGGATAGGTATTTAATATACCTACGTTAAATTTAATTGCGTTGCAGCTGGATTACCTATATTAAGAAATTTAATTTAAAAACCAAATTTGTATAATATTATAATCTTAATACAGCGCAGTAGATCATCATTTATTTAAAAAGTTTTCATAACGTAATTGTACCCAACGTTTTTTGTTTGCATTTTATTTTCACTTAGATTTAATTTATGTTGCTGATTCAGTAGTCTAGTCCCCGACTGAAACTGAAGTTTTTTTGATTTTATGAATTAAAATTATAGAATTCAGTTGCTTTGCCTTGCCGGATCACAATTTCCGTAACACATTCACCAGTTCACTCGAATTTTTATATCTCTACAAAAACGCCATCTATCTGGTCAAAGAATTCTCTATTTTTGAAGTTGCAACCACCCATGCACTTACCCAAGATTTCATTGAAATCGGTTAAGTGGTTTAGCTGATCGACAACACCATTATGCACCATAAATACAAATTCAGGTATGTTCGCTAAAATGCCTATAGCTCACACCAATAAACATACAAAGACCGTATATACATAAAGACCTTCGCATTGATGTCGCCTTTCATGGAAAATTTTCAGAAATAAAATCGGTTGACGTGTTACAGAGAAAATCAATACAACTTATTCTTGTACTATAAAAAAATTGTATAACAATACGTTTTAATTAGGTGCAAAAAAACAAAAAAAAAATTGCAGGCCAACTTGTGGCGGCAATGATTTGGTAACTTTGGTCCACCTGCCGTAAACAATTTAAATCTAAATCTAATATAATTATACCTAATATAAATTATTTTCATTGCATATCCAAGGCTTTGGTAATACCAAAATAGTACGTATACGCCGTGAGGTCCTTAAAAACATATTTTTTAAACATCGTTTTATATTTTATTTTATAATCTGTGGGCACAAGCAAAAACCGATTAGGTCTGAAAATTAATCTCTCGGATAAGCACTTTGATATTTAATTTGAATCTTGGAAAAAAACCGACACACATTTAAAAAAAAAACTACAGAATCTGATAAAGGGCTTTAATCGCAATCGTTTCAAAAATATTAATCTTTTTAGTTTCTTTATTTTATTTGTTATTGAAAAAAAGCGTTATTACATTTTTGTCTTAGTCGACTTAAGCGGTTTTCGCTGTGTCCACAGTCATGTATATAAAACTACATAATTGGCAAACTGCGTATGATTCCTTCTTTCTTATTTAGATAGTTACGGAAATCCAAAAACATTTAAAAATATTGATAAGAAACTCAATTTTTAAGTGCCTTTCAAAGCGGGCGGGGTTTAAGCTAGTGATAAATAAAATGTTATCCTCCTTATATTATTTCCGTAGCATGGATCCTATTTGCGGGTCTAACACTCATCCAGTCTTAACAAGTGAGGTGCTTAAAGGAAGAGATTTTCCTGGGACATAAAATAACACCTTTCTTAGGATTACCAGAAGTTATTACTAAATTGTTGTTCAATTTTGTCTTTACAAACAAATATAAACGACTTCCAAATATGTAAATCTATATATATAAAGACCTTCTTTTCTAAAAAACATTTTTGTTTTTAAGTTTTTAAGTGAACAATAGCAACACGAAACATGATTTTTGGAGAAAGAATATAAACATATATTCCTGAAGTGTATTGAAGGAAAGTAATTTATTTATTGAAGGTTAATGAATACGCTACGGTGTTGAAAGCTGGTCGAACAGCTCATTCGGCCATCAAGTTGTAGAACTTGCAATTGAATTAAACTCAAACTTGCAACACTTCGATGAGCTGCAAATGGATCCTTTGGGATAAATGTACGATAGCACACACAAATTCTTTGGAGGGATCAGACCGCAAGGTGCCAGTTTTACAAAGCAATCAAAACCGGGTTGTTGTTGTTATGATTCTGTTGGCAGGTTGTTTCTGTCAAAAATTACAAGTGATTTCATGATCAACACCATCCGATGAAGTTAATGAAAGTTTGAAGTCGTCGTTTTTTTGTTAATACGTCAAAACAATCGTATGTATAGTTATTTAAAATAGGGGGAACAAAATTGGAACTGCACGGATTATCGCTTCAAAATCTACAAATAAAAGTCGGATCATTATGCAAAATTTCAACCAACCACGTCTTTGTAATTATACTCGGCTTGCGGTGAAGACACTAATGAGCAACGTAATCGAAGCCACAATTTTTATTGTTAATAGGAAATGCATATGAACAGCAATCCCACGCATTCCGATGATTTCGACCGACACATGCTATTTGACTTTAAACGGTTGATATTTCCAGCGCGGCTTGCATTCGCAATCGGCCTTACCAATTATCAACTTTAGTCTGACAGCTTATGCAAAGACTCCACACTTTCTAAAATCCCTTTACCAATAAACAAATTTAGTTGCCAGAATGCAACCACCTGTAGGGTCATATCCTCATAATCCCCCCTTAATGTCAATTTAATGTGATATTTGACAGATCAGTGCATATTTTGTGCATTTCCTATTTTGTGTTTTATTTTTTGCTTGTAATAAGCCTCAAAAAGGCTTTGAAATGTATCTTGTGTACTTTTTCTTTTGAGATTACAATCCTCGTTGTGAAAGAAACCATTGAACTTGTTTTTCGAGAAAACAAATTATTAAATTTGAATTCTGCGATGACAACATGTAATAGATTCTAAGAAAGGTTTCGGACTAGTAAATGTGGAGGTCTAACTGTTTATTGGTACCATTTCACAAATGCTGTACATTTTTACTAAAGCTGACATCTAACTAGTTGTCGACATTAATTGACTATTTGTTAGGCCGAATGTCGATAAACAAATCGTCGTTGTTCAATTAAATGACGCCTCTTTCTGTCTACTAAAATCATAATTTTTAACTTTCTCCATTACGTAGTAAGAGAAAGATATTAGTTTCGTACAAAATTTCGAACTCGAGATTTTAATCAATTCTGATATTACGATGATAGAGGAACTCAAAAAAGTGGGTCACAAAATTCTGTCCGGTCTGTCCGTCCTTCCACAGGCCTACAGCCTAAACGGCTTCCCGGATTACGTTCAAACCTCGGATTTGGAGTTTTTGGGCTTACAGCTCGGGAGGTGTTTTTTTTTTAAAGGTAACCTCAATATTATTGGTACTTCCCATATAAAATTTTCGTACCAGTTTGATTTGATCGAAAACGGCTCTAACGATTTCAACCAAAATTGATATTTAAGCTTAAGTAGGTGAGTTTTTGGCTAAAAATTCGAACAACGGTACTTTTGAAATTTCGAAATATCTTGAAAACGGTCTACCTATACGATTGTAACAAAAATTCATTTTTAAGGTAATGTGGTCCATTAGAACAAAAGCAAACTCAGTTTTTCTCATTATTATCGTACAAAGAATTTTTGCAAATTGTATTTTTTTAAAAATTTTCTTTTGTTTAATTTACCTGAAAACGGCAACAACGATTCTGACCAAAATGCAGACTTAAATTCAAATGGATGTTTTCAAAACTATTGTGTCCTTAATTTTCAATTCGAAGCACCGAAAACGCTAATTTAAAAACTGCTCATATCTCGAAAACCCCATCGTTGATTTCGATAAAACTACGAAGCAATGCTTACATACCGAACTATAACTTATAATCGGTTTTCACCTAAATATGTACGCAATAGTATTTTTCAAATTAAACATTGCAATATTTGGTACTGTTCTGTCTGGCAAATTTTACAAAAACCGCTAATATAAGTTTTATTAATAAGATCCTGTACTTTCTTGTTCTCAAAAAATTCGAAGATGTGAGTTTTTTTTAAATTATTTATCCAAAAATACAACAGAAATCACGATCTATGTATTTTCGCATATATCTACGGTACATTTTTGTATAATAAAATAGTACAGTAGCCGCTTATAGCCGCTTCTAGCCAGAACTTGCGACAGTTGCCTGTTACTGAGAGCTTAAACTTTTAAAAACTTATATTGTTATTTTATATAACTGCCATTTGAGTTAGATATCCAATTTTTTGTTTTCTTAAATCTAGTATCGAGAAAGTTTCGTTCGACACAGTCGTGCACTTTATTTGTTTTCGCACCAGACAACGTAATAAAATATTTTGTGTACGAAGAAGCGCTGCAATAGAAAGGGGTGCCAGACGTCCTTAAATAAAATAAACTTCAATTATTAGGGCATAGAACTTATAGTGCTAGCCTTTAGTTAGCTTAGCTATAAAAATAACAAAGTGTGAAGTGCGCCTTAATCGAGTGATGATAGTTCAGTGGTATGGGTATCCGAACTCAAAAAGTCGAAATCTAAAATAAAACGTTTTTTTCACTTTAAACGCCAAAATGTCCCACCGGCTAATTTTTAAGATCTCTCATTCCTAGCAATAGAAAAAATGTAAATTCACAAGATGTAAATTAAATATTTTCTTGGTTATTGTAATTTCAAATTTAAATTAATGAAATATATACCTAGTTTATTTTCTAAACATGATATTTCGACTTGTTTTTTTTTTTTAATTTCCCTTTTTACTACAGAATTTTTATTCTTCATCCGTTTGAACATTCATGGCGAAGGCAAGACAAGACAACATTTGTGGGATCAGCTAGTTAATAGTTCGCCTAGAGGTAGAAATTTTAACATTCCGTGATCTGGCTTATCTACAACGTATTGGAAAACAAATTAGACACAGCATGGCATTTTTCCACAATGCTCAAAAAATCTTTCCGAGTAAACACTAGTGTTTGACAGTCAAAATGGCTCTTAACTATTTCCTTCGCCTATTACTATTTATATTTAAGACAAATGGGCAAATAACCCGAGTATAAACTTACCAAATTTCAGAAGTAGCCTCTACAAGCAATCGAACGCAGTCCAAACAACCTCTTGCGGCTGCATAATGTAAGGCTAGTGCACCTCCGTTGGGTCTTTCGATTGAAGAAATGCTCCCCGAGTGCATCGAGTCATATTTGTCGAACTGATGTGAATGCATTTTGTCAGCAGTATTCAAATTTCCGGGGCAGTCAAAAGTTCTAAAAACAGAAAAAAAGAAGACATTTGTTACTTACAGTACGATAATGGCATACTACTCTTGGGAGTTACTATTACTAGTAGATACAAAATTCAATGCCATTGCATATTCTTAGGATTAGTCAAAGACAGCCCGAGCATATGCTACATATCAATTGGTCTATGCACCAATATTTCAGCTTAAAGATAAGCTTCACGAAAAGTTGAGGCCAATTCTGTGAAGCTCATCTTGGCTCATATCATTATATCTCAGCGATACTATTCGACTTCGACTGGACTGATCACTTTTAGGTCGTTTTCTATTGGGATTCTCAGATTTTGCTCTCATATTTCCGATTTTTCGTGCCCAATGGAACATAAAACCTGGTTTTTCTTTCTTTGACTTTGTGGAGGTGCATGTTTTAAAAGTATAAGCTTATCTTAAATGCCAAATGCATATTTTTCTCTTTTTTTCACAGACTTGTCGTCTAAAAAAGGAATATATAACGCACTTTAAAGTTTGACAAATCACAAATGTTTTGGTGTTAGTGTAAGTAGGTGTAGATCTCGCTTAGAAATCAAGACTAGCAAAATTGCTGTGACTGCTTTTTTGCGGCCAATGGAACAGCTAACAACCAGCTGACTTCGAGAGCAGAAAAACTGCTCTGAATCTAAAAAAATTGCTTTTTCTGTCACAGTGGAAAACGACATTAATGTTCGAATTTTTTTTGCGAATCTGGATTTTTTCTCAGAGAAGCTTCAGATTTACTCCAGGCGCGTTAGAGTTTGACAACTAGTGGAGTTCGTTTACGTTTCCGTGAAATGCTTCAACTGCAAAGAAACACATCATCAACATCGGCGTTGACAGATTATGTAGAAACAAAGCGTTCATATGCTGCTACACAAAATACAGCTTCAGGCGTTGAGTCGACTTTAGATCGTAAATATCGTAAAGTTCAACGCGACGCCTGAGTAGAGCTACTTTCTACTATCACGCGCGTTTCATTAGATGGAGTGGCACAGATCCACAAATTTTTATTTTAAAGAACACTTTTCTGTTTTTTCAATGCCGATTAATAAATTTAGTGTGTGCAAATGACGTATTCTATTTTTTTCATGAGCAATTACTGATTTTTTATGTTTTTCTTTGGTAAAAAATATTAATCATTGGTCGTGTATCCACTTTAAGGTTGTTCTTTGCTTGTTATGCTGTTATATATGATTTTTTTTCCATTTCGGCGTATACTCTCTCAACGTTCATTCGCTTCAAAGCTGCATTTTGTTTTACAAAATTGTTGCTCGCGCGCTTTGGCACTTAAAATCGTAAAGTTTCGATAAAGCGTGTCAAAGCTCAACGACGCACGCACGCGTTCAACGCGACATTGTGAATTCGGCATTATGTACAAATGTTTAGAATCAATCTGATCACAAATTACGAATATTTGAATATTATATTTCAACCAGTGAATGGGAAAAGCTTACGGTCATATTAAATACTCACTTTAATCCGTGTTAAAGATTAAGTCGTTAAACTTGAACATAAACTCAGTTTTTTAAACTTGACAGCGTTCAAACCGATTGAATTTAAACTGCACTAACGAGACCAGCTTAACTCGCACTAAAAACTCATTTGTATAATATTCACATTTTTTCACTGACAGGACGCAGGAAATATGAAAAATAGAAAAAAAATGCAAAAAGCTAAAAAAAAAGTGCGGGAGTGAATATCATGGATCTGGATTTAATTTAAATTGTCGAGTAAAATTAACTTATGTTTACACCCGGCCGTTAGAAAAGTGCCGAAGGCTAGTTAGGCGTTTTTGTGTCCGATTTTAGACACACCAAATCTGAAGTCGGAGAGTGAATCTAAAGAAGCCCCATCGAATACCACAAAATAATCATAAATCATAATTAGTGTTCGTGATAGATTTTACGAGCACACAAAGTCGAAATTTTCCATGTAACCTACAAAATATTTCGGTGAAGGTTAGACTAGGCTTTTTTCTTCCAGCCTGGAGATGCAGATAACTTTCAAATATCGCATACCTAGCGCATACCTATCACAACAACGTTTTCGTTAAATGAGTATCACAACTGATGGTAAAGCACGAATTTGTTGTTTTTTATATTACCCTATAAGCCCTAAGGCAACTTTAATTTGTAATTGGTACGCACTCGTACCTACTACAATTAGTAAAATCACACCACAAAGGGCTTTACTAATAATCATCTTAAACCTTCACCTTATATATTTTGTAGGTCACAATATGCAGTTTAGTGTGGAAAATTTTGCCATTCGAACAATTTCGCCTTTACACTTAAAATGATTATTATGCCTCCTTTAAGTTGACCGGGCTCTGGGTTTTTTTGAATCGAAAGTTGGTTGATTTTAAATACATAAGTGATTTTTCTGCATGTATAAAAGTTTTATTTAAAAAAGAACCTCAAAGTGAAACAGTCTTCTTAATTTATTTATTTTAAGCTCGATAACTGGGACACACTTGCAACAAAAATCGTATTACTTTTTTCTGGACGTTTTGCATTTTTTGAAGACCTCCCTCTGTGAAACATTTATTTGTTCCATCTCCATAAGTGAGAAACTGGGTAACTGGAGTACTTCTACAAGTGAGACTAGAAGTAAATGGCTCATTAGATTCGAAATAACCACGTTCGAATACCACAAAAGCCCAAATTCCAACTCAGGGCTTTCTCACTGCGCCACCTCCCCCGAACGTCTGACAAACATCAGCGAGTATTACTGTCTTGAAAGACTTTCTCAATCGGCCGTTTGGAATCGGCATAAAATTGTAGATCCCTTCCATTCGTTCCAAAAAATGAAATCTCACACATAACGAATGGTTGTGAGAAGCTAGGCCTAGGGTCCCTACCTGGTAACCTGGTGGTGTGATTTCCCATATTATACGTAAATCAGCACAATCCTGGCAGGAGTTTATTTGCATAAAATAAAACGTTGGATATTAAGTAGAATTATAAATAAAATGTTTATAATACCGCTGTCAGACAAGGATGGAATTTTTCTAAGGATGTGAAAAAAAACAACCAATTGGTTGAGGAGGCTTAGTCATCCAAATGAAGAGCCATCTGAAAAATTCTTGTACTTATTCATTTTATTACAACTACCTACTACCTATGTAGTGATGCACAAAGAAAATTATCCACTCCGTACGCGTATCCATACATCGTATTGACTTCGCTTGCATTTTGACGACAGCACTATCCAGCAACATTTTAAACATACACATTTAACATTTATATTAATTTATTCCTATTTACATAGAGGCTACTGGTATTTACCTTAATCGCAGGGCAGTATCTTTACACTTTTCGCATGGAACACTTTTGTTTTTAAGCACAGCTGCTGCTTTTAACCGACTTCGATGTGATTTCGATTTCGAATTAGGTACAACATCTGTTTGCTTTCTCGGCGACAAATTCTTTCGGCCACAGCTATTACTACGACTTGCACTTCTTTGGCTGAAATAGCCATTACCACTCACAAGAACATCATCATAATCGACACACTGATTGTTCTCACTTCTTCTAAACACTCGCGGTTCGTAGTTGCATTTCCGAAGCACTTCCATTCTTTTGTGTCGAAGTTCAATAGAAAATATTAACCGAACGCGAATAAACTGTTGCTTCTCTTGCGATTCCAGTTGCTTGAGTCGGCGCTTGTTCTTTCGTATCTCTAATCTGTGCAACCAAGAGATACTTCTCTCGATATCGCGTCGTGAAGTGGGATCCCCGCCACAGTCTGTGATATTTGCCAAATCTAAGCGATTTTTTGTTTGTCTTCGCCACGGCAGCAAATCAAAGTGAGCGAACTTTTTCCGTTCGGCCTGAAGCCACGGGTGAAAGTTTGTTTCTGAATCACTGTAACGTAATATCCATGAGGCGGTCAAGTCGGCTGAGGCAATTTTGTAAGAACCTTGCAATGGTTCTTCTTGTTTGAGTTTGCCATCTTCGCTTTTTCGGTAGTTTGGTGAAATTGCTCTATTTCGTATGGGGGCCGGTTTAACTTTATTATCATTCAAAATACAAGCAGATAAATTATTAAACATTTTAAAACGGAATGGTCGCAGTGGGTATACAATTCGGTCAAAGTCATTGTATAAAAACTAAACTACTGAGACTCGCATGTCGCATTCCCGCGAGATGCATTCGGTGTATAAAAATACCAAAATTACACTGGCAAGCGAGAGCCGAGCTGATGAACTCTTTGAATATTTTAATTTGCGTGAGCAGAGCACTTGTTGGAACAACAACAAAAAATTAAAAAAAAAACTCGCTGGGTTTTGTCTCTTTTATTTATTTATGCGTTTACTTAGTCTGTCCAACAGCCGCATGTCTGCGGCGGGAAATATTTTTAAACGTGATAGAGCTAGTGGCAGTCACAGTGTAGTGTGTATAATGCGAGGGGTTAGCCAGCCATTGTGAGCAACGCCGTTTCGGTTGGACGGGCATGGTTTAAGGTCGACTATGGCCGATAATTAGGGTTCACCATATTATCATGAGTCAGCCTAACATTGGCTGGAGCGCACTTGTCACCAGAAAATAGAATTATTTAAGCTATATAGTTACACAATAGTAGAGCATAATGTAGTTCTTTTGTTTGGATCTCTTTGTTAGTACGGAATTGTTGAACCATGATTTTTGGTGGAAGATAAATAATTTGAATATATTTTAAGTTCTACTCGTAACAATTGAAATATGCAGATAAGCGGGGAAACCTCTTTTGGGGTTAATAATAAAAATTTTGCAAAACTATTGGTATTAATAAGCCTTGGCCAATTATGGGAGGAATTTTGCGTAAATATGCACCACTACAAAATGACTGGTTACCGGTTCGGTGACTTACTCTTCTGATTCAAAAAATGCAAAATGTCGAGTCACATAATTTCCGGCGGTAACAGCGGTAATAAAGTAAGGGTAGATTTGTTGGTGCTTTTGGAAAGCCGAAATAGCCTTGGAAACACAAGGAAATGTCTTCTCAATTTTGATTACTCTCGGTTATCGAAGGAATATTGTTACAATTTGAAATATGGCGCAGACTAAAATTCTGCTGTTTGTTAGGTATAGGTTTTAACGTGTATTTTTTTGAATATGTGCTTAATAATAAAAGCCTTACTGACTAGAGGAAAATAAGTATAAACTTAGTCTGTTTCTGCTAAATAATTGTAAACAGTTTACCTATTACCTATAATAATTTTCCGGCCACATCCGTTTTTGTTCACATTTGTATAGTGACTTAAAAACACTGTTTTCGGCGCGGTGTGAAAAGGGTATTAATATAGCTCCACCCTAAGATTTGCACATATGGAATCGTCACTAAACAGATATATTCCTCGTTCATCTGCCTATCTGCTGTTATCAGTCGGCTGCCATCCGCATCCAGTGCAGGATGGTTGGTATTCCTTTCTGTCCAATAACTTCATTGGACATAATAGAACACATCTTTCTGAAATCTTAAATTTTCGCTGCGTTTGTCGCATTATCCACAAGAATCTCGAAGCTGGACCATCACAATATAAAACTTTAGTATTTGAAGCCACTTTAGGTCGTAAATATCGTATATTTATACGCGACGCCTAAGAAGACCTACTTTCTATTCTCACGATTATGAGCGTTTGACAACTTTAGAATTTCAAATTGTTCGATTTGAGGTTATTGTGTGCCGTTTGTAGTTGAAGTGGCACAGATCCACTAATGCGGACCACACACAAGTTTTAAAGAGCTATAATATAATTATGATATTTTTTTTAAATGCAAATTTAATTCAGGTTGTGCAAATGACGAATACCATTTTTGTTTTTGCTTCAATAAATTGTTACATACTCGTATAATTTTCTGGTATACTTTGGAGAATCCTTTTTCAATTCGTTCACAAAAATAACAGCTACAAGCAAAAAGGGAGTACACTTGAAATTTGTGTTTTTCTAGCCTAAAACCAAACAGAACTTTTAGCTTATCACAGTCTACCCTCTCGATGCACTTCAAAACAGCACTTCGTTTCAGGAAATTGTTGCGCGAGCATTGTTTGGCATTTAAAATAATAAAGTTTCGATAAAAGTTTATTAAAGAGTGCCGATGCACGTACTCGTTTAAAGTCGAATTGTGAATTGGGCATTAAGCTTACAATCGGGGCTACTCTCAAAATGCATCAAGTAGGATTACGCAGACATAAGTCTTCCATCGACCAAAACTGTCCCGTGCAATCAACAGACTTATTATGCCCACTCTACCTTATGTTGGTGGATTTAGAGAAGACATTTCAAAATTGGTTCTTATAATCATAAAGGAATCAAAGGAGTGTTATTTTTAATTTTACCCCGATGCGTCATAACTTTATCATTTTTCCCTTTTCACCGTACTCAAATTGCCATTTAAATTCATTATTCTGACCAGTTAAAAGTTTTTTTCGTTTATGTTAATCAATATTGCAAAGTTCCTACTTGACTCTTTCATTATAATTTGTTCTAAAATTGACTTCACGTTAAAAGGGAAATAAAACCACTCTGAGTTTTCGGAAATTATTTCCCACCTTACATGTGAACTAAGTCCACTTCACGAAAGTGGTTTTATTTCCCACTAGGTGGGAACTAAGTGCCTCAATGGACTTAGTTCCCGGGGACTTAGTTTCCTGCATCACTCTTTCTTAAGAACATATAGTGTGTTGCTATTTATTCATTATAAAATGTTGGTAAGAATTTTTATAGTTTGTATGTATTTGCGTCCGATTTATGAAATTACTACGATTTTGCTTTGTTGGAAATTCCACAAAAACGGAGTAGTCCAACGACATAACAACACTTCCTATATAAGGTAATTCGTTCTGTTTACTACAGCAAGTAAAACAAGTAGATATGTATTTTTCTTCTATTGGTCGATGTGCTGTTTTCCAAATTAAACACCATAAGCAGGCTGAATTAAAGGTCACTGTGAGACCGAAAACTTAAGGCAAAACGGTCGGTCAAAAGCTGATGTCAAGATAAATTGACATAAATATTGAATTGACAACTTCAATCAAACGGAATGCTCGGGGTTTACTGCGGCATCGGAAGACCAGAATCATCAGAGTTGCTACCCAAAATATCCAGTTTCAATATCCGCAAATGCAGACCGAGAAATGTTGAAGATATAAGGGCTCATATAACATATTTATGTAGCTTCTCCTGATTCTATATGCGTATGGTGACAAGTGAAAGCAATATCTTGTAACATGTAATTTTAATAAGAAATTTACAGAAAAAAAGAAGAAAAAACCGTTCGAACAAAGTCCTGCAAAGACGGAGCCCTGTGCCAAATTGCTCAAAACCAATGAATGGAATAGAATGATAAGAAGGACAATAATCCTCGTATATTTGCATATGTTGCATCAGGAGTCCTGACAACACGCCGCATATACACCAGTTCGGAACGCCGCATGTTGTGAAGAACAAAACTCGTTCAATTATTACAATATGATATAGAAAAACCCAAAACAATTAAAAATTGCAATTGAAAGATATCTACGAAACACTCTCATATCGACTTTGTAACATGAACATTGAACACCCAAATCGATCTTATTATAATCAAGAAAATATCTCCATCTCCTTGTGGCAGCCATCTTCAACTTGTATACATCAACTGTACCATTAACCATAAACGCATGCTAATTTTCAAGTTCATCAGATATGTGGAAGTAGGTGAGAATGTAGTTACAAGATTTCCCAACACATCATACAAGGCTAAAGAAAAGCGTGTAAAATGAAAAGCCCAAACACAAATTTACATGTACATTCGAGTGCCTACCACAACTTTCTTTACAAGCTCGTACTCAATTGGGTTTGCTATAGCTACAGTGTAAGTAATACAAACAGATCAAGACATAATAAGTTTTAATTGTAGGAAGACGCCACTCACTGAAATTTAACAACATCAAGGAATTATTATATATTTTTTTTTAATAAAAACCATGTTATTGCGAATTTTCTTTTGAGTGTTTTTTTTTTTTCCAACGAATCAATTTGAACTGGAAAAAAGTGCAAATAAAACCTAATGCTAAGCCAAAATCCACAGAAGGTACCTAGCAATTGTTTGTTTTCTTCTTTACCATCATAAGTGCTTTACGCTTCATGCTTGCAACGCATTGATGAACTTTCGCGTTTACTTAAGGTGCAAATGTGTTATTTTTAAATTGAAAACAATATGAAGAAACTAAGGAAAAAGTAGATGTGCCAAGCCATACCCTATCCATTGTGCAATTTTAAAAACTCGCAAACCTAATGACACATATTGAAGGTCTTTGATTAGTTTAAAGTGATTCAAAAGCCAATGGATTGAAAAAAAAAGCAAAAGAGTTCAACAGGGAACTTGGTTGGCTTGTTTAAATAAAATGGGAAATGTCTTGTGTATGAAATATTTACCTACATCGCTTTGTACCAATCGTAAGGTATTATTTTAAAAGCCTAGTCCGAAATATTTATTCTGGTGTGCACATGTACAAGAAGTAGTTTGACGCTTTTGACAGAACAATTCAAACAGATCTAGTCTTAGGCAATATTTGCGGATATACACAAAAGAGTTATTCACTATCGGATGCAGCTGGTCTTGTATCATTTTGCAAAAGTGCAACGTTATTTTCGGAATACAACAACGAAATATGCTGACCAAAATTTTGCTACAGCTACATTTAATCTACATTTCACCATGATAATTAACACATAAACATACATAAAAAATAGCTTACTTAAATCGCCTTTTAGCAAGATTGGTTGGGTTCTATCAAATAAATCCCCGCAATGATTAGATTAGATTTTATTAATTAATTAATTGAATACAAATCTTTAAATAAAACAAGAATCAAAGCAAGAATGGCAATAAGCCGTCTGCCAATTGACAATATTTTTTAACAACTGCTACTTTTTGTGTTTTTTACTTGTTATAGATTGTAGTTTAAAAATTAATTAAAAATAAAGAGAATGAATTAATAATTGGTTTGTGCATAAATGACTATCGAAAATGCGCCAGAGCTTATTTCAACTTAAAAATGATCACAGAAAGATGTCAATAACCAAAAATGTTTGGCATCAAAAATTAAGAAAGCGATGTGGTAATGGAATTTCACAAATCTGGGTTAAGAAACCCGGTCAGTTAAGAAAATTAACTTATTTAGGAATTGAAATTAGATTTTTCTTCTGCCTCCAAAGCATTATATTTAAATAATCTATCATCTAATATAGCCAGTCGGTTAAAAACAACTGCCTCAATTGATTTAAATGATGTTATAATGTGAATAAAATGACAGAATCAACGAAAATTTGCCTGTTCGCAATTCGCTCTCATATAAATTGTCCTTTCCTCGTATGTAAGTATTGTATTTTAAAAGAAAATTCTGTCGGTAGATGGCGCCACCGATAAGCTGCTGTTTGCTGCTTGACGTGGCAGCCATTTTGCCTTTTTCTCAATCCGGCAGCCGACCCGGTTGCAAAATAATAGGTACCGATAAATTGTAAAAGTGTTTTGATTATTGTGATTGTAACGAAAATTAAGTGTGTTTCTTTTGGGATAATTATAGAGCTTAACTTAAATTCATTATTGATTGACTTCAAAAAGGAATATTGTATACATTATTTCTTTCAAGCAGAAATACAGAAACTTGTGTACCCACATTTTCCTAAACTGAAGATAGTTACTAATTTGTGAGAATTTTCGAAAGAAATGTCAACTGTGTGACCTGGTCCATGTTGCCCAATTTCTTGTATATAAGAATGACACCTTGACCAACATTATTACTAACACAATTCTTTGTATACTTTGTATTTATTCGTGTTATAAAAGTCAAACATGCCCTATACTTGTAGGTAACACAATACCAAGTCGAATGAACTGACTGGGTACTCTTTCTACACCTTCAAACTGGAGAATTTAATTAAAACCATAAACTCTTTCTTAAATACAGTTGAAACAGTAACAATTATTATTGTGCACTGCCGATATATTTAAAACAGCGTAAAGTCCATAATTAAAGGTTTTGAGTTGGATGAGATTTTGCCCATAGCATAGCCATCAATGTTAGTATAAGACAATTAAAATGCACGCTTTCTGGAGTCCGAGCCCGCAAGCAATCATTTTATGCCGTACTGATAAGTTATGCACATGTATAGGTACATATTATGAAGAGATTCTTTAGTCTAGTGATTGGTTGGTTGGACTAAAGAAACGGATTAACATAAATTGCAGATTCCACAGTAAGCAGAACAAGAAGCTACTTGAAATTTGCAACCAATTTCCTATCATCAGGGGATGGAATTCCAGAGCGAGTTTCAGTAAATGGAAATGAGAACGACGAAGATAGGTCACTGGATAGTATTTAAATGAGGTATGCAGCCTGCAGCCATCGATTCAATTCAACCTGTGTATTTATTATATAGATGCAGATGACTGTATCTTTATCTTCCCAATTAGAGGAAATGACTGATTAGCGTGTCTCACCTCTCACTAAATTGAAAAATAAAAAGTCGAACAAATAAATAAATAAATTGTAGGTCATACTAAAATAAATAATCTAGGTACCTATTAAAATGAATAAAGTACAAATTTGTAGTAAAATAAGAAAAATGAATACTGAACTCGTCCCACGACGAAGTTGTGGACGTATTGAACTCAGTAGAAGATGGTATACGACAACTAACTTCAGGCTAGTGTCGGCTGTCGGCCATATTGAAAAGAGAAAAGAAAAGAGGCAGCTGTATGAAAAGGAATACGCAAGAAAATAATTAGAAATACTTCTCTATAAAGCGGAGTTTGATTTAAAATAACCGACTTACAAATTGCTATTTTTTTCCGCAAATAGTGCATAATTTCTTGTTAAGTAATTGCTAGTAATTTATTTCGACAGGCACGTACCTATGTACTAAAATTAATTTTTAAAGAGTGTTATAAATCACTTTTCGAGGTTAAGTTACGGTTAAAACTCGATTCATGGTTAAAATCGTTCGGGTACTTTTTTGCAAACATAAAATTATTTAAAAAAAATCTAAGAAACTGTGCGAATGCGACGACGTACTGAGAAAATTAAAAAAAAATTAGAGAGAAGTCCATTTCCCCTCTTTTCGTAATTTTCTACTCGCCGACTTACTGAAAAATTAAAAATGAAACTGGCAACCAAGTGACAGCTCAAAAGTTTGACAAGTAAACCTCTATTTAATTTCGTCTTCAAAGATGTCGGAGGAAGAAGTTTGTAATTGAATGCTCTCCTAGAACATATCAGCGCATTCAAAATGGTAAGTTTAATAGGCACATAGGTACCTATAGCTTTTAATAAACTCAATTTCAAATTACATACATTGTCTAAAGCGAACTTAGTCAAATGTCAAAATGACATTTGTTAAACTTCTTGTAAGAAAATTTGGTCAGGTACTTCTATTGAAACCGAGAGATTTCTCTTTACATTTTTCAGATTTGACATTTTTTATTTTTCTATGCTGAAAGCACACGAACGAACCTAATGTTGAAATATCAAAAAAGGTGCCAAAATGTAATTTGAATACATTTTTAATGCATTTTTTTGTATATGTCTACACTCTACATTAATAAGGTGGTGTGCACGCACTCACTGCTATATTTGACTGAAAAGAAAATGAAAAGACAAAATTTCTGGTGTCATACGTGCTTTGATATTACAATAAAATTGCCAATACCAATTATGAATAAATTTGTGTCCCAAGATTTATGTCTACTCTGCTTTTAATATATAAAGGGTGATGAGATCGATAAGCCCATATTAAAACTTTGGAGAAGAAAGTTATACTTAAGTAAAAGTAAAAGCATAATTAAGAACAGAAAGTCGGGTAGAAACTTTACAATGAAAACAAACGGAATTATGTAAATCTTGCCCAAAAAGTGGAACAGAATTAATTAATTTCCAGAAATATTGGACATTGATTTGAAAATTCAAACCAAACACATTTGAAATAAAACAAAATAGCTAGATATACCGAAAGTGCAAGTTCGAAGTCGATGGGTAGCACAACTCATAATTTCAAACGGATAGAGAAAACGTTATATTGATTTATTGACCTTCATCAACACATTTTGCGTCACAATGCGAGGCCGGACGGTGCCACCGAGTTGGCCGACACTTCCAGACGCAATCAATTAGATTGATAGCTGATTGCTAAAAGAAAGTTAAATGACAATTATCATTTGGCGAAGATGTTCTTTGCAAGTTCAATACAAAACATTATAAAAGGTGATGATGAGATAAAAGAATATTTTCAGTGAAACGATGTTGTCTTTTTTTTTTGAAGAGAACTCACCACATGCATTTTCATAAATACTGTAATTCGAGAAAGTATGTCAGTCCAACACTTAAATGCGATGTTAACCAAAACGTGAGCATGGAAGAAGGCAAAGAAAACAAAAGTATAGAAGCTAGAGATTGCACACCTTCTTGGCGGATTGTGATTTGTTTATTTTTCACTTGACGTTTCGATGCAGTTAAGTAAACGGCATAGAATCATAAGAGTAGCTGGGGGTGGTAAATATTTGCTTTCGGTCCAAACACGAATTTATTATAACTGTACACGTATAGTTTCATATGCGTTCCTTTCCTAATACTTATGCTGGTATTCGCAAGAGAACCTTACTGCAAAAAAGGTTTGTGGAAGTTAATTAGCATAACGCTTTCAAATTGCATTTCTGATCGAATATGTAAGCGTTGGATATTGTTAGCCAATGTTTATGGACCATTATTGTTTCGAGTGCCGCGTCTTCTGTTGTCTTTGCTTTTCCACTTGCGATGGAACTAGTAACAGCATCTGGTTAATTGGACGATTATAAAAATGCAGCGAGAAAAAAAATATTGAGACACTTCCATCACACGGCTCAGCAAACTTGTGCATCAATCAAATTACGCAACTCATTTTTTCCGTCGAATGTCTGACGTGTAAAAGTCAACGGGGTCTGAAAAATTGGGTTGATATGATCTACCATCTACTGCAAAGCAAACCACATGAAAGAAATCGAATATGTAAACCATAGCACACCGAAAATAAATAATATTTGCTTGTTTTATTTTTAAGAAAAACTTGTATTTGGACCACCCGTTGGATGTGTGGATCTCAGAAGTATCAAGTGGAATGTACATGGTTCTTGTTTAACTAATGTTAATTAACATTTTGTAAAACGATTGACTGCACATTAAATGTCTACAGGGTGGTGCGAAAATGACTCCCCTATTTAAATTTAATTTGTTTTATTTATTTTTTGTTTTATTTTTCTTCGGAATTAAAGCAAGACTTGGTGAATTCGATGTGGAACAAGACTGAAGAGAACACAGAAAAATTTAGCTTTGAAAATCAATGGAAAATTGACTAACCACTCATATCTTTGACATTTGAATGTGCGGGGATTAAAATCATCAGGCCAACAATGTACCATTTAGTTGCAGGTGATTTGCCGGAAGAATTTGACAAATATTTTTCTGCGACCCGACAAGATCACGAGCACATACAGATAAGAGTAATTAACCTTCAACTAAAAATCAATGTATGTTCGTTTGTTTGTTCCTGCTCATGCTATATCCTACTTTAAGGCCACCCAACCGACTCAGTTCAAATTTATTGCATGCATTCTTCATAAGTGTTCCTGTTTTGTCAAATTCGGGTCGAGGCACCTTAAATGTCATTAAAAAGGCGACTTCTCCACACTTCTGGGAGCTAATGTTATAAATTTTGAAACATTAATGTGGAATGTGTAATAAAAGCACTTTGACAAAGGTGGGAGGAATTGGAAAACTTGGAGTGGCACTTCCCACTACAGGAAAGTTTTTTTTTTTTAAATAAAATACCTTGACATTTATGACAATTTTAGACTTGAACTTTAAAGAAATTTGGAAAATTTTAACATAAATGGGGACAGACAAAAAACCGTATTCTCTGAGCTGAAGCTGTAAAGTTTGAAACATTGATATTCATAGTCGAAGGTATTTGTGAAATCTGTCCTAGCATGGGCAAAGTAGGGCGGATGCATGTAGTTCTGAATGAGATCCGTTTCGTTGGCTACGCTGATTAGTAGGAAAGAAGATATCTGAAGTTCTGAATTTCTGTTTTCGTATAATGTTTTCGAATGTTATCGCGAAAACCCGGTTTTCGGCTCGCGGTGTGAAAAGGCTATCAGACTATCGCGATAGAAAATCGTCGCAAGAAAGATCTCGAACGGCAAGTCGAAGAAAACGACGTAGAATGTTCTCAATTCTGGGTACCTGAAGTCCTGAACTCGTCGAAAGCGGTACCGCACTTGGCTAGCATATTCGAGAAGGTGGCTAACAAAAAAATGCTACAGAGATATGGTCACTCAAGAATTCTTTGGACGATTTTTTAACGAAGCTCAGTTTGTGTTAAGAACTATCGCATAAGTATTATGCTGTCACAAGATAAACCAAGGTCGTGAACAGATTGAATTAGAGACATAGGTATGGAGAAGAAAGATTGTTGCAATAAATTTGCGAATTTGTGAAATTTAAATTCAATTTGTTGTGTGTATAAAATGGATTGCAAATTACGTGCACTTTTAAGGTTATGTATGGTTATGTTATGGAGAAGTATACATACATTTGAAATATTTTAGTCCGTGTATTGTTTGCCTTGCTAAATAATTTCGAGAGTTTGTAATTGGCATTGAGTTGCAAAGTCTTAAAAAAACTGCATTCGTGAATGAAAAAAAAATGTTATTTGAATCCAATGCTTTACTCGATAGTTTACTATTTTTCTTTTTCTGTTATTTTTTAATGGAAACTGTTGTAGAGTCAAGAAATATGAATTTTAAGTCATATGTCCCCTGAAGGTTAATTTGTAGTTTACTATGGTAATCTTCAAGTTAATCGCTTTGAAATGGAGCGTTCACGATATCAGCGACTAGGTTTGGACAGAGGAACTGCCTCACGCATAGCAGATGGTTGGATGAGTTTGTCACTTTATCATGATTGTGATACTGTCTGCTAGCCTACACCTAGTCGTTGTATTCGATCTACAGAACTTTAAGAACGATTGAATTTCATGAGTGTCGTTATGACGTAATCAATTACATACGATTCTTTGTTTTGTGTTCAAGCTCCAATAACCTTTTAAGGTGCTTTCCAAAAAGTGCGCTGTGGGAAGTCGGCACGTTGGTTAGTAGCCTGCAGTCTATGTAACTTTAGAGTATATTGACAAACAACAATTCCACGGCCTTCTTCTAGACATTAGGGTGAAGTAGTTAGCACCTGGTCAACAAACATTATTAGAATTACTAAGAACGTCGAAAAGAAGAACAAGTACGAGTTGCATAAAAAAATCGATATTCAAATCAATACTTCGAGCAACAGGTCGGTAAGGACCCTCTCACAATAAATCGTTTTGTGGGAGTTTTTCAATTTTGGGAGCTTCTTTTTTAGGCCGAGTCCAAACGGCTAGTTGAGAAGCTCTTTCATGATGGCAATGATGCTCTCTGTGTTTTTACGATATTTGCGAGAGGTGACTCCGTGGAAAAAACCTTAAGATCGAATTTGTACTTTTTTTGTTTCTTGAATCAAACCTGGGACCTCTCGCTTACTAGTCTAACACACTAACTAATAGCCGCTGCGCCTCATTTTAGTACAAATTAAATCAAAGCTGTCAGATTCCTACACGCCTTGTCAATTTAGAACAATATCTGATTTACAAGAGTGGATGAAAATCCCTTATCCAATTTCGCTAGGCTTAAGCCGGATAAAAGCACGAAATCGTTCAAGTATACCTTTGGATATGAATCAAAACCAAATGTGTTTAACAATCAGAACATAAAAAGTTTAGAATGGCAAGAAGACCAAAGAACGACAAACCTAGAGACTGGTCTTCTAATGTGACAAGACAAGAAAAAAAAAACTTTCTTGGGTTCTTATCCGAAACTTTTTCGCTATAAAATTGAAATGCATTTATGCAAAAAGTATTTTAAAAAAATACAAAAATGTCTTTGAACCGAATTCAATCGAAACTCTTTGCTGATAACAACCTTACTAACTTCCTGGTATATCTACTGTCAACATTACAATTACAACACAGCTTGCGTCCAGCAGCTGTTTTTGCGAAACATTGTGGTAAGGCGTTATTAACTTTGTGGTTTCCTCACAATAATTACGAAGTTATATCGTATGTGCTTGTTAACTTTTTTAATTGACTGTCTGTCTACATATGGGACTAACTCGAAAGGATTGTTAGCACATCCAGTTTTTTTTTAATAAATTGAACGCCTTGTATAAGACTGAGTAAACCAAATCCGGATTTTGTTTTAATATGAACCCATGCGTTTCGATATGCTAATATATTATACAACTAGTTATTGTGGTAATACGCATCAGGCTTATTAAAATGCGAACATTCACTCAGATTTTGTGTATCGCAGTCATGCGTCGAAATGAGAAAATGCAATTATTCGCGTTAAGATGCACGAGTACCATAACTTCACGGTAAAATGATATTAGTATAGGTATATCTTATATTCGACTTTGTAATAAGTCATTACCTATTAAATGTATACGCATCATAATAGATGTTTTTGTTTTTATCACCACCTATGAAGAAATTGGAAAATGCTCGTAAAAGTTCAAATGAAATTTAGCTTATAGCACAAGGAGAGAAAAAAAAAAGTGCAAGTGTAAAACTGGAACTAAACGCTGCAATTACCAATAATAACTTTCTGATAGGTTTTCACTTTTAATAAACTTTCATTGCCAATGTCCGATACAGGTTGTATACAGACGAATATCTATGGAAAGCGCACAGACAACACACACCATCAATAGGTATGTATCTCCAAATGGAAAAGATGAAAAAAAAAAATAATAATTGCTGCTGCTGTCTATTAGCGAGAACCTGTCTTTTTGAAAATTAAAAATGTGTATCATCATTTACACTAAAACAAATGCAACTGCACATTTTGAAGCATCCGACAACACAGAGAAACTACATACCCGCGCACAGGAGAAAGGAGTTTGGTGCACGGCTTTTCAATTGTAATCATAGTCGCGCGCATCTTTTTGAAAGTAGAAATATTTATAAAACTCGAAATAAATGGTTTTACATTTGCCCAGAAGCAGTTGTGTAATCATTAGTATCTGTTTCTTAAATTACCATCTGACTTCTGACAGTAAGTAGGTATCGATGTTAACCTTAAAAGTGCGAGTATTTACCTTAGCCATACAAAATTGACCCCACGGATGAGAAGAGTACGTGAGCCGAAAGAGAAAGTGGAATTTACACTCAAACTCAATCATTAAAAAGTATACGACGGGGAGTGTCCGATGCCGGAATGCGAGTAGGAGGAAAATCGGAAACGTTTCCTTCCTGATACTTGTTTTGTTCTCATGTTCTCCCATGCACTAGTCCTTATTATGAAAATCAGTTGTTAAATCTGTTCCTGGCAGGAGTGGAAATTGAAAGTAGTTATCGATCACATAGTCAAAGTGAGATAAGTGAAGGAGCGAAAGGGTTGTTACAGCAAATTCAGTTAAGATATGGTTGGCTTAAATTGGGAGACTTAAGAAGTAGAAACTTGTAAAGATGCTTCCTTCCATCAGAAGCTGTAAGGATTTTTATGGCAGCCTCATCCATAAGCTTCCATTTGATACCTACAAAAACGAACTAATACAAACTCATCAATGACTTGAGAACTTGTTTTTAAGCATGACATCTATATTTGGGGGCCATAATGATCTGATCAATAGTAAATGAGTGCACCTTATGGGTAAATATTGATCTGTATTTCATTGCATTTTTAACTGCACACTCGAGCAACTTCGCCAAAAAATAAACATTAAAACCGTCAGTGGTAACATATAATCGTTTTTCTCGTCGTTGGCCTAGTGCTTGTGATTCTACTCGGTTTCAGTGTCAACCACAACATTCTTTCGTCGTCGAACTGCAAGTCGCAAGTTCAACGCTGTCGTCACTAACCCCAAGCTTAGCCGCAAGCTTAGAACTTTTTGTCGGTTAAATTGCTACAGTTTGGCATTCGGTCATCTCTTCAACCAGAGTTCCTCTCTCCTATATGTCGTTTGGAATTACAAGGACTCCTGGTCGACATCCGGACTAAATTAAGTCTGTATACAGGGCGCAATCCATCTATTACTTAATTGCTATACTGCTTAGGCCTACAGTAAAACCCTGAGAACGCATACGTTTGTTTATCTATCAAAATCTTCGATGCAAGGCGAAAAACTGAAATTTGCAATTGATTACGCGTGTCTTTTCCAAGCGCAACAGGTCCGTAGGGACCCTAAGCCTAGCTTTTCACAACCATTCGTTTTGTGTGAGATTTAAGTTTTTTGAACGAATGGAAGGGATCTACAATTTTATGCCGATTCCAAACGGCTAATTGAGAAGCTCTTTCAAGACAGTTATACTCTCGGATGTTTGTCAGAGGTTCGCGAGAGGTGGCGCAGTGGAAAAAACCCTAAGTTGGAATTTTGAGTTTGACACTTCAAAAAACGGTTTGTTTTCTGATTGGTGTGTGAGAAAATAAGCCTAAAATTAAAGTAAATCGAACGATTAGAATTAAAAAATCTTGTTGAACGATATCGTTTCGCATTGGCATAAATATGTTCAGAAATACAGTCCACGAAGGATATAAGAAACCTCTTAAAAACCAAAAAAAAAAAAAATGTTCCTTATATCCGAGGTTTCTTATATGCCAAAGACTTTTACAAGAAGCAAACTCCAAGGTGTTCCACATGCGTTCCTTATAGGCGAAGTGCTTCCTATATCAGTGTCATTCGTTCAAAGCAGTCTTTATTGAGAATTGAACAAATGCTGAGCTCATATCGCCCAAAGTAGCCACTGCGAAAACCCATAAACGTTCTTTAAACATGCATGCATTAATGTCTTTTTGTTGTCAATCGAAAACAGCAGTTCCCAACCAATTTAAATTTTAGTGTTGTTTTTTTCACAAACTGTCGAAATGCTTTACTTGACGTGCTGCAAAATTCTACCTCATTCGAGAGGTGTATATAATTTTCGCACAGGTGAAAAAAAAAAACCGAACAACTTTGAGAATACCAATTTTTTTCTATGCTAAAATTTCTGGCGGATTCGCTCGTATACGAATTATCTTATGCGGAATTAGAGAATTGGGTTCCTGTCGACCACGTTCAGTGACAGTCTGAATTAACCGGCTTTTTCTTACAACTTGGAATTCAACCATCGTGTCACGAAAATACAACAGTTTCTAAGTGCTGACGAATGACAATGATTCTACAGACAAATTGTCTATTTTGCTAAGTTTATTTTCAAGGTACGTATAATATATAGGTCAAAACGGTCAAAAAATGAATAATTTAACCCACCAAGTGACAAAGAACATAAACAGGAACAGAAACTCAGAAACTGAAACAGGACAGAACATTTCTTCGTTCTGTAGTAAATTCTGTTTACGTTCGTTATTCGCTCAGCCAGCTACACAAAACTGAATACTGAAACAGAAACAGATCCCTAAACACATTAGTACTGCCTATTCTGTCAAATTGTGTTTTATTTGATTCCATTTTAGCTTTGACTTTTGTCGTTCTCCATTGGGACCAAAAATCAATCTTTTTTTCGATTCAGAGCACTTTTTGCAGATCTCGATATTTTTTCAGATCTACACACACTCTCCCAATACCAATATACTTCGCACAGCTGTTTTACGTCATTTTAAGAAGTTTGCTTTCAAGACAAATGGGCGAAATTTCGTGAAAACCAAAATAACAAAATACATTAATAGCCATGGATATAATTTAGGAGGAACTATTATCTTCATAGTTTTCCTCGTCATCTAAAGACTAAAAGTCACCAAAAATACTCCATTTGTATATGCAATAGGGGAAACATTTTTCAAGACGATATCCATTTATGATTTCTGCAAAAGCGAATGCAATTTGAATAGCTGATATTGCTGTCAAATAACGCACTAATCCATTTACAAAAACAGATCAATTTCGCATGTTCCATCGTGCAAAATCTGAGATCTGAAAAAGATTTCTGGTGGTCCCAGATTTTGGAAATGTTTAGAGAAGACGATTTACATGAAGCTAATTTTCGAACTGCGGCGTATATTCAAGCAGAGCGGCAGTTTGAAGATGATTTCGAATTGTTGCTACTGTTCTTTAGTGCGAAACAGAGCCCAGAGATGCCACATCAAATCTGCCATTTCGGCATTTCCTCAGAAAAAACATTGTATTGGTTACATTCACATGCTCATTGGATACTAGGTACTCTTTAACTCCGCCCCAACAAGAAGATGATACTTAGTACCTACCTAGTGCTTGTTTGCTGATATTTTTCGATTTCTTTAGCAAACTTAAACTTAATTCGGAACAGATATTGTTCCGAAAAAGGCAGAAACCTGAAGCTTCTAATTTTATTTAAGGAAGTAGGTATTGTCACCTTTATGAAGGGTTTCGTTTTTTCCTACTGATGAAAATTTAATTGAGTAAGTGCAAGTTCAGGGCAGTAGGTACCTAATGTCAAAAAAATAAAAGATCCATTTATGTTCTTACGCATGTTTTTCTTGAGCCCCAAATTCAATAAATGTCATATATGGGAGCAAGTTATGTGTCGTCCTTTTTCCTCCTTTTTTTAGTAAATGGACGGATTTTCTCACATAACATTAATTTACAGAATAAGCTAAAGCAGTTTTTTAAGTTTAGGTCCTATAGTGAGGTACTAGTGTTAACCTGTAAAGTAGGTTCCTTCATTGAACAGGAAAATCAATCCTGCTCAAAGGTATAATAGAATTAGCATAGGACTGCACAATGCAGCTCGTCAAGTGAGTGAGATGCGTATCTGACTTTCAGGGGCGCTTGACGAGTCCGCGCACTTCGACTTAAAAGTGTTAACTTTAAAACGAAGCAATTTGTATTTAAGTGTAAGTAGCAATGAATTTTCTTGGTCATACGGAATAATAATAAGAATTTCATAGACATTTTATTGTAAGGAGTCTGTTCTGAGATGTGATGTTTTGATTTGTATGCCGTTTTTGGCAAGAAGAAACTGTTGCCATGTTACCATTCATAGACAAACGGAACTAGCATAAGTCGCTTAGATGCAACTGCTGGCGAACAATAATCAACTTCGACAAGGCAGCACTTATCCTTACGGACAATTTGAAGAAGAGATTTGAGAGGTTTTTCTTACTTATAAAGATTTGATTTGATTACTTTTTTTTAAATATTGACAAACGCTTGGTAGTGATTGTTCTGCTGCAAGAATTCGTGGCTTACAATGCCATTTCTTCAAGCCTCACTAACATACAAAGTTTTGCTACGTACAACAAACTAATATCTATCCCGGCAAAGGGTCTTTTGAACCTAGACTTTGACAGCGGAAATTGTTTTTTTTTTTTTCAATTCTTCTCATACTTTCGGCACATACCGCATTTGAAGTTAAACATAATTAATTTGTATCTGAACTGTAATCTTATACAATTTGAACTATTTGCTAATGTTTAATGATGTTTACCTTGAGGCGTACTAATAATACAAATTTAAGTTTCGACAAAATTTTAATAGAAAATATAGCCACTGGGGCCTTACTAATAATCACTTTTAACCTTCACACTAAATATTTTTCAGGTCACAGTTTTAGGGCTAAATTTTTCCAACTCAATGGCGAAATTTTCCCTTCAATATTGCACATTGTGACCTACAAAATTTGTAAGGTGAAGGTTAAAAATGATAGTCTTTCAAAAAAACCGAAACTGCTGCAACTGCTATCGAAACTATATGTGACCGCGGTCTTTAATTTTTTTTGAAGATTCATATGAAGTAGGTACTCTGGCTGTAAAATGGTTGAATCAAAAGGAAACGAGTACCAAATTTAAGTCGACTGGCTTGTTTTCGACTGAACGATTCTAAATACAAAAAAAAAAGTGTTCGTCATTAAGTACCACACATAGTTGTGTGCAATTGCGGAATCTTAGTTTCCACGGGAATGGTGTGTTTCTAAATTTCAGAAACTTAAAACCTGAATCAAAAACTGACAAAAATAAATGGCGTTAAGTAAACCTTATTTAAAATCGGTTTGACACATAATTTAACCTTACTAATAATCATTTTGAACCTTCACACTAAATATTTCCTAGGTCACAATATGCAATTTTGTATGGGAAATTTCGCCATTGTGAGCTCGAATAATTTAGACTGGACGCGGAGAGTGTCTCAATGTAAAAATATGAGGAACGATTTTTGACTCGCACTGACAGTTAGCCAGTTAGTTAATCTGTTTATCGTTACTATCGGCTTTTCGTGAGCCGAGCCAACTTGATCTAGTGTAAATATAAGGTTTGTTTGACGTGGGCCCTAGTTAGGGTTCCCAACCGTACTATAATATATAGTATTGTACTATATTTTGGCTTTGCGTTCTATATACTGTTGAAGAAACATATAGTACGCAAAAGTACTATATTTCAATCCGTTGAATCAAAGGCAAACAGATTCCATTTTGATTGCACTTTCAGGTTTCACTTCATCCATGTATGAACCGAACTCACCTATGTCTTGCTTTCAATGTCAAAGTTGACAGCCATGAGATATTGGGGACGTTCATCTATAGTTTAGTAAGTCTGACAGCTGTCTGACTAGATGTATCTCGGTTATGATTGGCTGTTTCTGTTGACGTTTATGGAGGGGTAGCCGACGAATCTAGTCAAGAAATTCGTGACTGAGTACTAAGTTGACAGTTCGGATATGTGGATGACGTAGGATAAGTGACGTTCCCTACCAATCTAGTTTTTGCGTACAGGTTACATGTTACATCTTATCCAGACGAATCTAGTCGACTTAAGATGGCTATACTCTTCGCTGTGCCCATTTTTATCGTTTGAAATTAAAACTGATTTGTGCCGTGTAACATTTAAACCTTATTTAGTTTTTTTTAATTTTCAATCGGGATTTTATTGACAAAATTGTTAAAGTAACTTTAAAGTTTTAATTGCTAATGGAAAAGTGACGTGACAACGAAAATGGGTCAGGTAGCGAAAAATTCAAAAAAGACTACTATACGTACTGTATTTTTTGGTATTGTACTATATTTTTTTACAGGTTACTTACAAAATACTATAACCAGTTAGAAAAATGTTGGGAACCCTAGCCCTAGTGCGCACTCAGTTAACTCTAATGTGTTCGATATAGCCCTCGACTCGACCTGATACTGAAAACCTGTGTTTGACATGACTTCTAGGGCTCCCTAGTAGTGCCCTGAACTGACCCCAGTTGATTTGTCGGGGCAAGAATACAGTGTTGAGTTTTTCTGTCATTCCTTTGTTGAGATATCATGTTAAAGATAAATGCAATAAATTTTATATTCAAATGGGAATTGTTTGAAAACAACAACGTTTTTGAACTAAAACTTTATATTATAGGATAATGAAATGGGAAAAAGCTGCAATCGAAGCTGCATACATTTTTAAATCCATCGCCTATACTGAAAACAGATTTATCAACTTGTTTGCATTATGGCAAGAACAAGATCAGAATTGAGTTCACTCATTTTTAACATAAACAGAAAAATACAAATCATACATTTATGTTCTTCGTTTTGCAAAAGATAAGTATTTTTCAGTTTCAAAACCTGAAAGATTTCAGGCCAGCTTATTTTGCGTTCGGTATGATAGTTGCATTTTTGACAGGAGTGAAAATTAGCTGACACTTCTCAGTGCGCACTAGTTGGCAATAGTGCTATAGGCATAGGCACGTCAAACAAACCTACATAGACTTCCGCTAATGCAGAAGGGTTTTCAATGACGAAATGTGAAAATATACTTAAGAGCGATCTTCAGTCAATTACGGATCTTATTAATATCATCGAATTTTTTTAGCAACCAAATTTAAACGTAAACTCTGATTTCTACAGGACAATGCGAACTCGGCGAAAATTCAAAACAGGTATGTCGATTTACTGACACTTGCCTTAGTGAGTGTTTGTACAGTTCGTCTTACTACATCAATTTCAGAGTTCGACTTAACTCTAATGAGCCTCATAACAGCGAATTAACTTTTTGTATAGCTGCGAATATCTCGATTTTGAATTCGCTCAAAGTCAACTCGAAGAACTGATTATTAGTCCCGCTCTAACAGTACGTATTAAGTCGTATAAAAAATAAAACAAACCTTTTGAAAGCAGTTATCCAAATATAATTCAAATTCTCATAACTCTCACCGGTACCGCGATGGTGTTTTTGGTATTTTTTTTATTTTTATTTTTATTTTTTATGTATTTATTTATTTATGCTATATGAGTATGAATTAGTTTGCATTTTTCACATACGAACGGTTTTATTAGCGGATATCACTGGAATGAGGGGGGACGTATTTATGCTGCACTTTAACTTTCCAACATGTACTTGCACTGTTATGAACTTTGTCAAGAGTGTTTAACCAACGAACCGCGACACCTGAGTAGAAACATTTGAAATGCAAGACACAACAACAACTGCGGGAAAATTCTTGTAAAATAAAACAAAAACACGACCACGAAGTTCGAATAAATTATAAAATATGCACACGTTATGAATACATTTTCTGGTGAGAAGAAATTTGGCTCACAAAAATATTATTAACACCCAAGAGAGATACAAGCTTGAAGAAGCCACAGAAAGATCACCATCACGTGCTATCGCAACAATGGCCGGGGAGTTTATGATCCAAGAAAGATTTCTCGTAGGAATTGGTCCCGAAGAAAGGAAATTAAAGGTGGCTGACTGTTCATCTCTTCATCGACGCATAAGGCATAACAGTTGCATAGTTCTTTTGGCCAGCCGCATACTGCTGCTGTCTGATCTCTGATGTTGAGGTGTTTTCCACTTACTGGATGCAGTATAAGTTAGTGAAGAAAGGAAAATTCAAAAGTTTGTTCGTATCTTTTTACCCGCCGTTCATCACGTCAGTATTAACCGTTTGGAATTGGAATTGTTTAGTTATACGTGTGTGTTTGTGTTGGGATGCAATTGAATAGGCTGGAGACGGCTTGTAGTAACTTAGTGCGTTAATAATCGTTAAATTAGTTTTTATTGTGAAGGGTGCTTTATTTCAGTTTTTACTATAAGGTTAGGGCTCTATACTAAGGCACTCTCACTCTCGACGCACGGTAGATATATGTATTTCTGTTGAAAAAAGCTTTGGACGATGACGCGTGTGTGATGTTGTGGCTTTCGATATCAGTTGTTAGCTGGCTTTAGATGCATTTATCTTTTGAGAACGGTTCGTGTATTTGCTCAGTATTCATTGAATAGCCAAGTCAACTGTCTATAGGTAAAACTGCACTCTACAAGTAAAGTGAGCTTTAAAATAATGATGCTGGAGCTTCTGTATGAAGATGTAGTTATGGTTGCTGTTTTCCATTGATATTTTCAGATTTTGCTTTCAGATTTTTCGTGTTAACGAGATTTTTCTTTCTTTGCATTTGTGGTGGTGTGTGTTTTAAAAGTCAGCTGTTCTTAAATTGTAATTTGTGCTTACAACAATCCATTCAATTTATAGGTTTGTTTGACGTGGCTAGCACTAGTGCCCACTAGTGCGCACTGAGAAGTGTCAGCTGATTTTCCCGCCTACCCGAAAACCTGCACAACCCTGAAAATTCGGCTATCATATCGAACGCAAAATATGCTGCCCTGAAGTATCGCAGTTTTTGAATTTGAAAAATACTTATGTTTTGGTGAACGAAGTACGAAGATGATAAAACTTTGTTGTGTTTATTGTTAAAAATGAGTGAACTCAATTCTGATCTTGTGCTTGCCAAGTTGATAAAACTGTTTGCAATATATGCGATGCACTAAAAAATGTAATTAGCTTTGATTCCAGATTTTTTTCATTTGCATTTATCTTTAAAATAAGGTTTTAGTCCATAAACGTTGTTGTTTTCAAACAATTTCCCTTTGAATATCAAATTTATTGTATTTATCTTTATTACGATATTCAAATAAACGAATAACAGCAAGCGAAATGACAGCGCAACTCAGCACTGAGTTCTTGCCCCGACAAAATAACTGGGGTCAGTTCAGTGCACAACTAGGGCGCCCTAGAAGTCATGTCAAACACAGGTTTTCAGTACCAGGGCGAGTTCAGTGCTATATCGAACACATTAGGGTTAACCCAGTGCGCACTAGTGCGCACTAGGGCCCACGTCAAACAAACCTTATGTTGATATCCATTGCATCCGGCCAAATGCATATTTTTCTACATTTTTTACAGACTTGTCGTAAAAGTTTGACTAATTTCCAATGTTTTTAGGGCTACTGTACGTAAGTAGGTGTAAATCTCGTTTTTTTTTTTGCGGCCATTTGAACATGAAATCTGACAGCCAGCTCATTTCGAGAGCAGAAAAACTGCTCTGGATCTAAACAAAAATGTGATTTTTCTGTCGTAATGGAAAACGACATTAATAAGCTTTTTAAACCTATACGCTTTTCACACCTAGCCGAAAACCGTCTTTATGTCAAAAACTCGTCGATGCATTCACACCGACCGAACTAATTTTCGGTTGACGTTTCAATCAGCTGTGAGACTCTAGTCGTTAAACTTCTGTGCAAACTCTTTTGGTTACAAATTTTTATCGCATTATTTAACAAACAAAATGAATTTAGTGCATTTCAAAATAATATTAGCCCATCAATTAACTGTGGAAAATGATCTTAAGTTGTGAGTAGCGATATTTTGTTCGTTAAGCCACTCTGCTGAATTTGCTGAATATTGCAAAAGGTGTGTTTGTTTCAATAGGCCAACGATTGGAAGTCGTTTTCGATTTATGTTCATTCCTTTCTCACATTTCGTCAAATAAACATCTCTAAGCCTCACACAATTGTTATCGACTGGTTTAACAACAAAATAATTAAGGTAGGTATTAAATAAAAATTATTGCATAAATAAAATTACAAAAAAATCTACATTCTAATAAATAACAACAAATACCTCTGTGCAGAAAATTTACTTCCGTGCATTTCCTGCTGCCTCTTCTGTGCATCGCACTTGGATCCGCAAAATGAATTCTCGCAAAATCGGCAAAACTGCGTATAGCTAAACGTCGACGTGCACAGAGTACAAAACGAGTCCAATTGGTCTTCCTCGTCATTAGCTCTGTCCTGCTCTACGCTATCCGTTTCATAGGAGCTGTAGTCCAGTTCACTTTCGGTTCCATTGCCAGAGGAGAAATCAAGTTTTAAGCTTTCCGAATCATATCCACGAAGCGATTTCGATGATCGACGCGAATATCGATCACTCCCACTCGTGCTATTCGAATTGGGATTGTACGTTGTGTAATGACCCAGGCCATTTCCAGCAAAATGTCGCATTTCATACTTTCTCGTCATAGACAAGTTCTCATTGAAAAATATAACATTCACATCGTTGTACTTCTGCATTAAGTCAGATGGGTGTCTGGCCGATATGTCATTAAGCGACTTTTTCTGCTTTGAGCACGATCCAGAGGGACGAATCAAATCCAGGAGACACAACTTTAGGTCGAGCATTTTTTCATTCATAATATTTCGGGGTTATATCTGAAATAAAGAAAGATTCTTAATTAAAATACTGCTACATTCGGCTGAGAATCGAAAAGATAAAACACTATCATCAACTTTTTGGCCAGTAAACCCGGATGTTTGACCCAGAATCGGGCCCTAAGGACACGATTCACGAGATCCCCAAACTGAGATAAAATGGCAAAACAGAGATATCTATCTAGCACTTAATAAAACGCTGGCATAACGTCAGACTGACTCGGAGGATTAGTTGTGTTTTTACTTTACTTTGTTTTAAGTCATACAATAAAAACAAACAAAAATGGACCAATCTTCAGAATGTTATATTTCTGTCGGTTTAGTGGTGGAACCCTTATTTTCTGGATCAAAGTGGAAAAAACCGAGGTGTCCCAATGGAAAAAAACTCCGGATTAACGTGAGTTTTAAAAAATTCACCAGAAAAATATGGTGAAATCAATGGCGAATCGGGCCCTAAAATTTCCATTGAGTGAAACTTCTCCATTAGTGTACCTAGCAAAAACAAATTCAATCATATACACAAACCCATAAAGTTTTACATTTCACCCATTAATGGGTTCCACAACTGATGACGTCTCCATTGATAGGTTATGGCTGTCATGTCAAATCATTTGGTTATTTTCAGTGACAGTCAACAGCACGTTATTCTAATAAACATTGCAGAAGAAAAATAGGTATTTCTTTTCAATTATTCTTTTTATTAAAAGCATAATTACTAATTTCATTTAATCAACAGCGTAAACAATGAGTACCCAACGAGGGAACACTGAACGAAAGCGTCCACAAAAGTACAAAAATCGTCATGTCTTCAAAAATGATCTGCACGACAAGACACCCCAGCAAAAAATGCTGAATTCCTTGCACATTTCAGAAGTATGTCAGCTTTGTAAACAAGTGATAGAATGGAAAATTAAATACAAAAAGTATAAGCCTCTAAGTCAGCCTAAAACTTGTGTTAAATGCCAACAGAGAAACATTGTTAAAGCTTACCATGTGCTCTGTCGTGGATGTGCTCAATCGAAGAAAGTTTGTGCAAAGTGTCTTAAGCCTGCTGATGAAGTGAAAATTGAACCTCCGACACCCACACCAGAAGAGGAGCTCAAGTTGAAGGTAGAAATGGAAAGGCTAATCAAGTCATTCCCAGAGAGGAAGCGTCGCGCATTCCTCCGCTACATGAAACGGGGTGCAGTTGATGAAGCTGCGAATCAGGAAGAAGCGAATGGTGACGATGAAAACCAAGAGGAAGGTGCAGATGCAATTGAACCTAGGGCGATACCCAACAGAATTCCACATTCTCGTGAAACTCTTCTGAAAAAAATCGAGGAGCTAAAAATGGGTGGCGATAATGAACTCGATTCTGATGACGATGATGGTTTGTCGGAAGATGAGGAATCTGAGTAGAAGTAACAAACTTGTAATGAAATAAATAAAGTAAAACCACGATATTAATTTAAAGCGACTAGTTATAAGTACTGAATCGTTTTTAATGCATGACCTGCTTCTTGCCTCTGGTGTAATCCTCTTTTCGAAATTGGGTAGTGCCGTAAGCAGTACTGCATTATGCGTATTGAATTTGTAATTGCAGCTAATTCTTGCTGTCTAATTATGATTTTAGACACCCTATATGATGAATAGCGGATATTGCTGAAAACGCAACAAATGCTAAAAATAGTTGGCGAAGTATGTGTAAGAAAAAGTCTCAAAAGTTAATCAGAAAATATTTTGTTTGGCAAAAGCGGCATTTGTAAGTATTTTGTTGATTCTTTGTAGGAACGAGAACATCCTAACGCAAACTGCATTGCTTGTTTTCATCTTTGAATATATCTTTGTATGGGAATATACTTTAATGTGAAAAATATCTGAATATCACATAAATACTACCTACTTGCTGCACGAATTCTGGTGTAAGTTGAATAAGGTGCTGAAATTGATGTACCTATGCAGAGTCAACGCAAATAGCTAAAATTTCACAAAACTAGTACGTTTCGTTATTCTGTACTACAACAACTCATTGAACGATCCATTTAGGACGACTCTTCTACGAAAGAGACAAATATACAAAATTTGTTTGAAGAATACTTACAATTTGACAGCGCCATATATAAAACAAAACCCCTCTCGTAGTGTGTATTTTATTAAAAACTTCTTCATAGTTTATATAAAATACAACATAATCAACAATTTAACTACACCGTGTGTTTATTTTGTACTTTGATTATACATTTTGCGCGTAAGAAAAGTGATTTCTTTGTCATCATTACACAGCTGGGCCCAATGGCTAACAAGCAATTAAAGTCACAAGAAAATGTACCCCGAGGATTGCAGAGAGAACTAAAAGCAAAAATAACCCATTTTCTTGACTACGGAGACTCGGACATATTAATCCTTAGCGGCCTGCCAAACGATCAACGTAAATTTCTGCACAAATATGCTGCTTCTATCGGCTTAAAATCTCGAAGCTTTGGCGGTAAGAATCAACGCGAACTGCATATAACACTACCGAATAAACTTAGAATGTTGGGCGACACCAGGATCTTATCGCTAAGCGACGAGGCACGAAATTACTTTTATAAACCATTGCTAAACCAGCTAAAGGAAACAGTATTTCTACCAAATTCCATATGCGACAAAAATGCTATGCGAAAACGAAATAGAATACGCAATGAAAGCTTAGTGCTGGGCTTGTGCTCTCGTTTGGTCCCACCCAGGCCAATAAGAATCAATCGACAGTTACAAAAGGATAAAATGGAATTACCTATCTTTCTGTATCAGGATGGGATCAACGATGTGCTTCGCAATAATTCAGTAAGTGCAACAAACATAAGGCGGTAACGATGTGCTCTTAAATCCTACCATTGCAGGTTATCATCATAAATGGAGAAACTGGTTCTGGAAAAACAACCCAAGTTCCGCAATACATTCTTGAGGAATATACGAGATTGAATAAACCATGTCGCATTGTTTGCACCCAGCCTCGGCGTATTGCAACTGTTACTGTTGCAAATCGGGTCGCCGAGGAACGTGGCGAACCGATTGGTGAATCGGTTGGGTATCAAATTCGCTTGGAAAGTAAGTTTAAGCGGATTTCGCATCTCTTTTTTAAGAGGTCTTTACTGTAGTAATTATTACGTTCAACGTGTAAAAGCTTTTTTGTCTTGTATCTGCTGTCACCCACTTAAACCATTGAAATATTAGTTATAGAGCTTTGGTATATAAAATGTATTTTATACCTGGCATATTTTTGTTGTTGTGAGAAACCGTCTTTTATTTTAAGATTTAACTTATCTAATGGATTCTTGTGGGTACTCAATTGTTTCTGTTTGTCGGGGACCAGTTCAGGCTTTCTTTAAGTAGTAACTTATACTCGCAATGATTCGATGTTGTAAAAGCGAACCCTGCGCTAGCTTCACTGTGTACATATAAATGGTTGTAATCTACCTATCTAGAATATGATTTTGCTTACTAGGAGGTCTGCGCAGTTGTATATTTGCAGTGGTGCTTTTAGCCTTTCAAGCTATGTGGGACATCCGGTTGGTTGTGTCGGAAAGGCCAAATATTGGATAAATTAGGTGAACTGCTGTATATCAAGCCATACTACTTTGCATTGCTGAATGTGAAGAGTTATCCCTCGAGGATATTGGCAAAAGCGTCATCGTCAGATACAAACTGCGTGTAATTACGGACTAGCTTATTTTGAGGAAGTTCAGATCTTCCTTTCTGCACCACATAAAACGTTAGGATGATGATATATATAACATATAGAGTCTCCTAATTTTTTCCTGACAAGGCCTATTTTTAGAGGCGGAGTCGAAGAAGATAATAATATTATCTCTACCTAAGTCAAATTCGATGTTGTATGTTTCAAACTTGCTGATTCCGTCCCAATTCCAGCAAATGCATTAGTGGAAGATCACTGAGTTCACCGAATGATGTCATCGTCAGTTGACTTGTGAGTGAGGCAAGTTGTGTACTTGTTGAGAATTTACGGCGAGCCCTGATGTTACACTGCGTCAATCCATTTTTTTACATCAATGCCCGCGGTGAGGCTGTTTGCGCCCTTCGAAAGATTGACGTATTAGGCTTGGGTGCCAAAAATATACATAGTCTATGTAGTTAGGTTAGGTTTGCGGGTAGGCGAGACAGGGGGAACCTGAGCCCGCCACACTTAGATCAATGTAGATCCGTTGTGATGCCCTTGGGGTTCTAATGACCCTCATACTGTGGAAACCTATGAAACCGGGTAGTCGAGCCATCTCGAGGATGATATAAATCTGTGTATGTCTTTTATAGACTTCTCAGAGAGGTCTTCCAGGTCTTTGAAAAAGTGTTGTCCAAGAATGCTGTATCTGATGTGCCAGAGTGCCGGGCAGTGGCAAAGAAAGTGTGGTGTGTCCTCATGCACATCCTCATCGCCGCAACCTCTGCACAGGTCATCAGTGTTGATTCCCATATAGTCTATGTAACCCGTCTGTATAAGAAAGTGCCGTCGCATTCGGCCTTTAAGCAAAAGGTGAGTATCGACCTGGACCTCTTGGGTTTTTGTAGGTTGAATATTTAAACGATTATGGACTTGATTCAGTAGTAGGGATCAATCACTTTGTTGACAGGATTTTGTCAGCATATTGGACAGATGGGGATCATGAAACCGACTCTGAGGTTCTATTCATAAAGGTTAATCATTAGTGCAATAATAATTTCCTATACTTTGAGTTTTTTTTTATTAATGTAAAGTGTTTCAAAAATCCTTAACTCTTAGCCAACAAAATCATTTACCATCAAACTATTTGGCGTTTTCAGGTCGCGTGCGAAGGACTACCAACCTTATTTACACAACAAGCGGTTGTGTTTTGCGATCGATTATGGCAGATGCACGAGACTTCTTTCAGAAAATTACCCACTTGATAATAGACGAAATACATGAACGCGACAAGGACACTGATTTCATACTAATCGCCATCAAGGAACATCTGAAGTACAATAAAAATTTCAAAGTGATTCTGATGTCGGCCACGATGGATATTCAATTGCTTTCGACTTATTTTGGTAATTGTCCCATCGTCAATGTACCCGGACAAGGTTATGACGTGAAGTTATATCATCTGGAGGACATACTCTTTCACACAGGCTACCGTACATCACTCATGGAGAAATATCTTCGCCTGTCGCCAGCAGAAATACCAACAACAAAAGCGGTCCCAATCGCCGATGAGCAAACCCAAAGTATTTTCGATGCTATTATCGACGACATAGAAGAGGTAAACCTCAGGCTTGAGAGTACGATTGAATATTTTGATCAACTGCAGTACTATATTGAAAACGAAGGCATCGCCATTGACTTGCGCCATTCGAAGAGTGGAAAGACAGCTCTAATTGCCGCCGCTCAATGCAATACACCACAATATGTGCAGAGATTCATGCAGCTCAAAGCAAATGCTAATATTCGTGATTTCGCTGGTAAGACAGCTCTGACGTACGCTGCCGCTTTCGATGATGGCGTCTGTATGCAGCTGCTTGGGCATGCGCAGCAGAATACCGAGGCGCTATCTGAAAAACAGATATTACTGTCAGCATATACACAGCAGTTTCACGACGAGAATGAAGTAGATCACTATTTGATACTGTCATTGCTGGAGGGATTGTATCGAAGTAAGCACCCTGGTTCGATACTGGTTTTCTTGCCTGGCTACAATCATATTGTAGCTCAAAGGGATCTTATCACCAGCACCCTACCTGGCGGTACATACAAAATATTCATACTGCACGGTCAAATGGAATCTAATGACCAGCGGTCGGCAATGCAGCCGCAAAGGAATCGAAAAATTATACTGTCGACCAACATCGGTCAGACGTCAATCACAATTCCGGATCTTGCTTTTATCATTGATTCGGGAAAGGTAAAGATGAAGACATACGATGTTGTCACCGGTTCGTCAGAGTTGCGCTCCATGTGGATATCTCAGGCGGATGCCAACCAGAGGTCTGGACGCGCTGGTCGAACACAAAACGGAGTATGCTATCGATTGTATTCGACGGAAAAATACCAACTCATGAACAGGCACTGCATTCCAGAGCTTATGCGTATTCCATTGACCGAGATATGCTTGTACGCAAAATCATTTGATCCACAAGCGGAGGTACAAACTTTCTTATCGCGTGCTTTGAATCCACCCTCGGGTATAATAGTACAAAATGCGATCAAGAAACTTAAAACAATCGGTGTCTTTACGGACGACGAACAGGTAACCGAGCTGGGCAGACATTTGGTTGAGATACCAGTTGATGTGCAACTGGGCAAAGCCATATTGTATGGCATATTCTTTAAATGCATTGATCCGATCATTACTATTGTAGCGTTCCACTCGGTAAAAGACCCATTTACACTACCAACCGATCGCTCTTTGCAAGGACAAGCGTCTTTTCAACGCAAGTCGCTGTCCGGCGACTATTACAGCGATCACATGGGCATCTTGGTGCTGTACGACTCGTACATGGCCATTAGGAACAACAAGAGAAAAAAGCAAGAGTTCTGCAACAAACTCTTCCTCTCTGAGCCCTGCATGGAGATATTTTGCGCAACCAGACGCCAGATATACGACCTTATTCTCAGCAAATATTCAATAACACAGGACAAACAAACAAACAACTCGGATTGGAATATAATTCGATTGTGCATGGTAGCTGGTCTCTACCCGAACATTGCACTTATTGATCGCAAGCGAATGTCTATTAAATCGGGTGCTGACAAACAGCTAATCCTTCAGCGAAGCTCATCACTCAATCCGCCCGGCAAGAAGATGCTGAAGGAATTCGCAAGCACGCTGCCCTACGACTGGCTTGTCTACTATGAGAAATCTAAACTCTACAGCATGTACAGCATCAACATGAACACCTTGATCGCACCCGTTGTCATTGCTTTGCAGTGCGGACGTGATCACGTAGTTAAAACCGATGGTAAGGATGACTCCGAACTAGAGCTCCATAACAATGAACTCAACGACAACGAGTCGGAACCAATTGTCCGGAGAAGCATGCTGACTCTGGACAGCTGGATCAAGTTCGACATGTGTGAAAATGATGCCGATATCTTAATCACTCTGAGGAACTATGTCCAGAATGAGTTCCTCAAGTTTTTACACCTGGGACATTCCGAGTCCTCCGGCAAAGCCATCGGTTATGTTCAGTACCTTCTGAACGCAGAACTCAACGAGTCTAATCTTCACCTTTAAGCAACACCAAACAAGAATATATTATATTTTAAATTTATTTTATTTGTCGTATGTATTTTCATAAATGTTCGAGAAGTTAAAAAGTATTATATATAAGATATAACATTTATTACATGCACTTTGTGTTACAAATTTATTGAACATACGTCAGGATGCTAAGACATTTTATGGGCATAGGGCATCATGTCGTCCTCATTATTATGATTATTACATTTTATTATATATATATAATGTTATACGGTATTGTAAACAAAGAAAACAAAAAAAATATTTTTCTTTTGAATTAATATGACATTAGAGAAATGTGATTTTATACATAAATAAATATTAAATAAGTAGTGTCATTATGTACGCCTTTTCTTTTCATGTATATTCGGATGTTTGCTTGTATGACCGTGGTAAGGTGTCGTCAATTTTTCAGACCATTCTTGGCTAGTTTCGCATGGTTTTGTTTTGCAGGGGTAGGTGATTTTAATTTGAGGAAAACCTTTTAGATCGCATTTTGTGTATGTACCAAAACACAGATTGAGCATGAATAAAGATTCTCAACTACTCTTAATGAAGTGATAAGCATTCCAAATTGTACTTCAATAGTTTTAAACATGGGCATGTTCATGGGCATTCAACAGCGGCATTATTTATCTCGTTTACTCCTAGACCCAAATTGCATGCAAAATGTCTGTTATCACAATGATTTTCACAATTATCCGAAATTTTCCAAGCTTCACAACGAATTTTCCACCTTTAGTCCAAAATAAAAAGAAAATAATAATTTTCCGCTAAGTTTTCTATTTTTCCAAAAAAACATTCCTGAACAATTGCACACAACATTCCATACAAAAAAATCAATTTTAGATTATTCCAATTTCCGGAATTTCCCGAATGTTTTTTAAAAAAAATTCTTTCGTAAGAAAATTCTCCTGGCAATAACGACCAACTGCATTTTTAACTTTCTCCATTACGTATCAAGAGAAAGATATTGGTTTCGTACAAAATTTCGAACTCGAGATTTTAATCAATTCTGATATTACTATGATAGAGGAACTCAAAAAAGTGGGTCGCAAAATTCTGTCCGTCTGTCCGTCCTTCCACGGGCCTACAGCCTAAACGGCTTCCCGGATTACGTTCAAACCTCGGATTTTGAGTTTTTGGGCTTACAGCTCGGGAGGTGTTTTTTTTTTAAAGGTAACCTCAATATTATTGGTACTTCCCATATAAAATCTTCGTACCAGTTTGATTTGATCGAAAACGGCTCTAACGATTTCAACCAAAATTGACATTTAAGCTTAAGTAGGTGAGGTTACCATGACTGCGTACCCAGTTTTTGGCTAAAAATTCGAACAACGGAACTTTTGAAATTTCGACATATCTCGAAAACGGTCAATATGATTGTAGCAAAAATTAATTTCTAAGGTTATGTTGTCATTTGGAACTTAATAGCAAGCTAATTTTTTCTCTATATTATCATAAAATGGATTTATGAAAATATTATTTTTTTTTAAAATATAGTTTTGTCTAGTTAGCTTAAAACGGCAATAACGATTTTGACCAAAATGCAAACTTATGTGGTTTTCCATTGGGACCAAAAATCAATCTTTTTTTTTGATCTAAATCACTTTTCATGTTCCATTGGGACCAAAAATCAATCTTTTTTTCGATTCAGAGCACTTTTTGCAGATCTCGATATTTTTTCAGATCTACACACACTCTCACAATACCAATATACTTTGCACAGCTGTTCTACGTCATTTTAAGAAGTTTGCTTTGAAGACAAATGGGGGTAGTTTCGTGAAAACCAAAATAACGAAATACATTTAATAGCCATGGATATAATTTAGGAGGAACTATTAACTTCATAGTTTTCCTCGTCATCTGCAAACTATGAATCACCAAAAATCCTCTATTTGTATGTGCAATACGAGAAACATTTTTCAAGTCGATATCCATTTGTGGTTTTTGCAAAACAAATGCAATTTGAACAGCTGATATTGTTGTCAAATATCGCACTAATCCATTTACAAAAGCAGATCAATTTCGTTGCATGTTCCATTTGCCCAGTAAAATCTGAGATCTGAAAAAGATTTGTGGTGGTCCCAATGGAAAACGACATTAGAGTCAAATGGACGTTTTCAAAACTATTGTGTCCTTAATTTTCAATTCGAAGCACCAAAAACGCTAATTTTAAAAACTGCTCATATCTCGAAAAACAATCTTCGATTTCGATGAAATGTCAAAAACGAAGTATTTTTTTTTATCCGGAACAATCAGTTTTCAGCTTAATAGTTACGCAATAGTATTTGCAACTGTTATGTCTGGATAATTGTACAAAAACTTCATTTGCACCGCACACACGAGTATCGGGATATTCAATTTATAACTACTAATGCAAATTCACAAATGCCTGAATTATCACATAGTCTATCTAAAGATATTGGTTTATCACGGGCAATACTTCCAATAATTGAAAACTTAAATCATATTCCAATCAAAATTAAAAACATATCCTTAGGTCAATAACAGAAACTGCTACTAGGTACGCTTGTCCTGTACTGTGAAATCAAGTGATATAAAAACTTATATTGTTATTTTATATAACTGCCGCATGAGATGAATATCCAAAAGAGGATTTTGTTTTCTTTTGTCTAGTATCGAGAAAGTTTCGTTCGGGCCAGTCGTGCACTTTATTTAGGTTAGCTTTGGTGTATCTTAATAATTTGTAAATATCCAGCCAGAGCCCTTCGCATTATATTTGACAGCATTTTAGGCCTACGCAAAATCCTTGATTCTTAAGAATATCAATACATTCCTAATACCAAACCAGTTTGGTTTTTATAGACAGAAAGGAAAAATAATGCCATCAATGCAACATACATAGATAATATTGGATTCAAAGAAAATTCGACGTTTGTTAGGCTTTCACTTCCTGGAGCTATACAAAGTATACGTCAATCAATGGGGAACTGTGTCAAATTAACCGGCTAAAATCAATCACACAAGATCACCAATAATTTATGTTTCAGCTGTCACAGTAACACACACGAGTATGTATGCCTTTTCATTATAAATTAACTTAAATTGGCATCGTCAAACTATACAATAATTGTTTATTTTTTCCTACTTCGTTTCAAATTAGTTTCTCTAGAGTCTGGATAGGTAGGTATACGATTTCGATTGAAAATAAGTTTCGTTTTTATTTGTGGGTACCTTTTTAAATGGCCTTGGCATTCATTTATATTTAAAAAAAAACATGTTGGGTATTAGAGAAATTGATTTTACTTTTTTTTGAGTAGCTGTCTTGCTCAGTATACAAAAAAAACTAATAAATAACAAACTGAATGGCATTATTAAGCCGAAATATACAGCGATCAGCCACAGAAAATAAAAGTGCAAATAGAATATTCCTACCTTTCCATATTAAAATAAAAAGTTTAAGACAATAAATTTCGATGCCAAGCCGATACACTGTGTGGTAGGCGATGCCATATGTTATTTATGGAGACTGCTGCCTTTATATAAAGTGGTATATTTATCCTATGTCAAATTAGGCTGTGGAATTTGGGAATATTTATATTTTACTTTCACCGAATACTGAGGCGTATTGGCCGACCTTTTCGGTTATTTGTTTTTGCGTGGTCGGAAACAATAGTAACCCTTTTTTCCAAGCAAATATTTACATAATGTTTTTGTACAACAAATATGCATTAGTGCTCAAGCGCAATCGGCTTGAGTTTGAAGCATTGTTTATGCACCAATTTAATTACTTTCACTTCTTTTCGTTAATTAGAGAAGAGGAGTAATAACATGAGAGGTTCTTAAGAAACGATCCAACGTTATGTGATGCCTTCGGCATAGCTACACCAATTAAGGTTTAATATTCTTCTAAGCTTTATGTGCCAGAGTAGGTAGTGTATAATATGAGTAATGATGAGGCGTTTAACCGACCGACGGCATTAAAGGAGCATGCACCTAGTAATTTGAAGCAAATTAAGATCATGTTATACACTGATTGGCATTTCTAACAATTAGTTACAGAGAAAAGTTCACAACGTTTAACAGCAGGTGGGTTTTTTTTGAACATTCAACATATTTGACAAAGTAATGTACATACACGAATGCACCACAAAACCGCTTCAGTCACATTTGTGACGAAAATGGTACCTCTCACTTTCCGCGATATAAATAATAATTTTAAGTGTCATTGAAGTAAACATTGGGCTAAAATTTACATATTTATTTTTTTATTTTTATGACTTTGGAACACTTTTTGAGAAAACTTTAAATTTTTGGTGGAGGTGAAGGCGAGCCAACCTACATTGCTCACGAAAACGACACTTAAATAGCTGTCACAATAATTCGATAGTATCTAAATATGATAATCATTATTCATTACGTATAGAGCCAAAGCATGCATTTTGATCATCAACTATCAAGTATCACCTTAGCCGTTACCACCCCAGGTTAAATTTTTCGAGCTCACCATGGCGAAATTAGGTACAAAATTGCATATTGTGAACTACAAAATATATAAGGTGAAGGTTAAAAATAATTATTAGTAAGTTCCTTTGTGTCTCGACTTTTAAATTTATTCATCGTTTTACTTAATCATTGTAGGTACCTATATAGGGAAACATTGTACGATACCTACTAATAATTATTTTATTTATGTGGAGCACTTCTTTGCTCTCGTTTGGTACAAACAATGCAATCAAAGCAATGAGATTTCAGAGCGCATATGGGAATCCGGATTTTTTCTCAGGCTTTACCTCAACCATCACAAGTGCGTTTGAGTTTGACAACAACTGGTGGAGTTTGTTTAGGTTTTCGTGAACTTTTTTCTACAGCAAAGAAAGGCATTGCATCGGGTGAATCAAACTAACCACTAAGCCCAGGTGCCTACCGTTTTACATATCTATTATTATTTGCCGATCATGTGTGACACTTTGAGCGTCTGATTTGTGACTCATTCTACACTTTATTTCTAGGGGACGTTCAAGTATATCTAGTCTAGTTTCTAGTATATATATATATTATATATATATATTTCGAGAGATATTCGAATCAGACCACCATTGACGGGTCTCTTTTCGTCTCTCTACCACTGTAAATCTTACCCAGCTAGACTCTCTGAATTTTTCCAGAGTTCTTTCCTGGGTTCGATTCCTAGTGTTACCGCTAAGCATCTGTGAAAATTCTGTTTCATCGACTGGGTCTCCACCCAGTGAATGTCCCAACATTTTCATTCTTTTGCCAGCCAATCCCAGTGCCAATGATGTTGTAATGTTTTTCATGCGTCTGATCACCGCCTGATTGTCCAGTGTCTCCACCTGACCCTCAAAGCAAGTAGTCCAACGCATTCGGCACAATGCAATCATCTTCAGCCTGGTGTTACCGCTAGCATCAGTTGAAAAATCTGTTTCATCGACTGGGTCTCTCCACCCAATGATGTCCCAAGATCTTTTATTCTTCTGCCAGCCAATCCCAGCACCAATGATGTTGTAATGTTTTGCTTGCGTCTGATCACCGCCTGATTGTCCAGTGTCTCCACCTGACCCTCAAAGCAAGTAGTCCAACGCATGCGGCACAATGCAATCATCTTCAGCCTGGTGTAACGCCAACGACCCGCGGTGTTCTCAAAGTGGTCCCCCATCTAAGTACTAACCGCACCCAACTCTGTTTGATTTCGGTGATCTGACGAGAACCGATTTTTTTTTTTTTATTTTTTTTTTTTTTTTTTTTTTTTTTAATTCATTTTTATTTATTCATTCATTAAACTTATATACTAGACAAAAACGATTAAATCTAATTTAAAACTAACAATCTTAATTCTAGCTTACTGGCTCTTAACGAGCACTCTAAACTTAACGATATTCTTAAAATTATTGCCTTTCGGCCTTAAATCTATCTATATTTAATTTTATTGTTTTTTATTTTTCAAGAAACGTTATAAAAACTTGAATTCTTTATTATTCTTATTTTACCTACAAACTACTTAAAACTACCTAAGCTACTTAGCCTAAATTAATTATAATCAGGGTGGTGAGCAATCTTAAGGATTGGTCACCATCCTGATTGCATCCATGGGCGCCTGACAGCCGCCGACAAGGGTTCACCCGTGCCGCCGAGACTCGAGCGACGCAATAGCGTCGGTCGAGTCTCGGTAGCACATACATGTCGGCTAGCCCAGTCCCTCCCAAGGACCCCCTAATCTAACCTAAACCTACAAACCTAATATCTATCTTAAAACTAAGGAGGATGCTACGTCAGTAGCGCACCGGCCCGGGAGAGCGTATCAACCCTCACCTCTTCTTTAAGCCACCAATATTCGGTGTACTGCTTTAACGTATCGACCTTGTCCCGATCCGCAATTGCGGTGCTAAAACGGAGGAGCTCCTGAGCATTGGCGGCGGACCCGTCGTGGATGAGCCGCTTATCCCTCGCGCCGCGGTGGCTGTGGTACAATACCGGCACACCATCTTTATTCTGGACTAACCCTTTCATGTCTACATGAAGGAATGCCTCAGGCGGGATAAAGCCAGACCGAAGCGTACTCTCATGGTACATTAAATTGGGGTAGTAAGCCCCTGAGATCAGGCTATTATCACTGGCCATCGCCCTTGCAACGTGCCTCCGAATCACCTTAATAAGGAAATTGTCAACCCTATTCAGTCGAGCCCCATTGTATAGGGTCCTGTTGGGATAATATTTTGTGTACTCAGATTCAGGAGTTCTAAACAACCCTAGACAGGCCCTGAGACATTGTCTCTCAAACACCCGAATCTTTTCCATATAGAACGGCGCTATATTGAACCACAAAGGACAGCCATAAGCGATGATGGGCCTTATGAGGGCCACGTAGCAAATGACCTTCACCCTAGAGTCAAGTTGACTGCTGCGAAACAGTCTCCTTGTTAGAGCGTAGGCCCGCTTAGCCCCAGCAAGACAAGCATCTATATGTTTGTCAAAATATAGATACTGGTCAAGCCAGATGCCAAGATACCGAACCACGTTTTTCACCACCAATGGCCGTCCCTGCTGTCCAATAATTGTTAATTTTCTCCAGTTTTTTCTGGTATCCCGAGGGGCCCCAGCCAATGGAGTTCTGAACAGGATTGTTTCCGATTTTTGGAAATTGATTTTCAACTTCCAATCATCGCAATACCTCTTAATTTGCTCGAAGTCACGCTGCAGAAGGATTCTGATGACCTCGATTTTTGGTCCTGATCTGTACGCCACTAAATCGTCTGCGTACGCTATAGCATGTCTGAGGGAACCCACCAGATCACTTGTGTAAATATTAAACAGGATCGGAGAATTCACTGCTCCCTGTTGTAAGCCGTTTTTAATTTCGAAAACCTTGCTCGAAGTCACATTGCCAGATTTGACAACGAACTTCTTTCCCATAAGCATGTCATAAATCATATACAGCAAAGGTTTTTGAATGCCCAATCTGGTCAGCTTATAAAAGAGTCCCTCCAACCATACGGTATCGAAGGCCTTCTCAAAGTCGACCAGGCAGGCACCCGTGCATTGATTCTTACTTTTATTCCACTGAATGTCGGAGATCAGTTTCGACGCGGCATGAATAGTGTCATGCCCCGCTCTAAAGCCAAACTGATTTTCCGGAATTATTTTGTTTTCCTCAACCCATCTCAAAAGAGATCTATTGACGACTTTCTCGAATACCTTGCTAACATTCGGGAGCAAACTAATTGACCGAAGATTAGCAGGGTTTGTCCTATCTTTATCCTTTTTAGGGATAGGGTGTACCACCGCTATTTTCCACTGCTCCGGATAATATGCATTATTCAGAGCATTGTTAAATAGAGTGGCGAAGATGTCTATCGCCTCTAGCGGCAGGTGTCTTAATACGACGTTTGGGACACCGTCAACTCCCGCCGATTTTTTGTTTTTCAATGATTCAAAGATCAACCGAAGTTCATCTCTACTCACGAACAGATGAGTATTTGCATCGGCGATTGTGCCATTTGCACGGTTGTCGTCATTGAACCCGGTGAAACCGTTGTTCTCGGATCGCCAATCTTGAATTTCGGTCCGCAGATAAAAGTGGTTAAGAAAGGCCCTCTCCTCGAGATCGCGGTTACGGCAAACAGGGTTGTTCACCGTATACACACTCTCAAAGAAAGCTCCCATCAAATCCACCCTCTCCTGCGGGTCTTCGACCACGAAAAAACCATCGTTCGAGTCAGCACTCTCCGGACTTATGCCAGCAGTCAGTAGTGTCTGTCTGTTCTCGTTCGTCCGAGGTATTCGAACACATGAAATATCGTTATGATCTTTCCGCCTGAACAGTTTATTTATTTGTGGGAACATATTCGGACTACTGGTTTTTATAGCCCGAATTTTATTGCCCCAATACAAACTTACAGATTTTCTGTAATTTTCGGTGATCAACTGTTTCAGGTTTTTGATCATCGACATCAGTGTCCTTAACTCGGGATCGTTCCTGTCAGTAAACTGTCTGTGTAGCCGTTTAAGCCTCGAGAGCAGTCTACTTTTATGTCTGTACAAAGCATCGATTGTCGCGTTTCGATACTTATCAGTTTGTTCTTCGTCGGTGGAACGTCCTACCCGAGGGATAGTCCGCTCCATTGTCCGTTTGATGACGACATTCATTTGCCGTAAATGAGTGTCGATCTCATCGTTCGTCAAGTTCCTGTTTGTCGGTGGGTCGATCTCGCATGAGCGTATGTCGCGTTTTAAAACTCTGGAGAAGCGCGACCACTGCGCTTTTCGGTAATCGAAAGAACGCACTTGGTCGTACTGCTCCAGCTGCGTCTGCTCGTTCGGGATCCGTAATACGGCGGCAAGTCCGTAGTGATCACTATCGTACTTAACCGCTCGTAAACAGTTCCGCGTGCTTAGATCAGTGTTTGTTAGTTCGAGTCTTTCGTCAACTAGCGCTAAGTCCAAGAAAGAACCATCTCTAGGGAAAGACGGGATATCCGTCGCGTATAATTCGAGTTTATACTCAATCATATTATGACGCCACCAGTCGTGAAACTGGTTGCCTCTAGGGTTCGGAATATCATTTCCCCATGCCGCGTGTTTAGCATTGAGGTCTCCGCCCAAAAAGTAATAGTTATCTTCCGATTGAAGCTGTAAGCAGCGAAAAAGCGTCTCGATCTCATTCAAAAATTCAATGCGTAGAGGAGATTCAGGTGCGTAAAGCGACACCACATACACCCGCCTCTGGCTATTGAGGGGAATGCATACGATGCATGCTTCCAACACCTGGAACCTTCGCACGTCCCCGCTGTATATGACCCTATGGCGCAAGCCTTTACGAATTAAGATAGCGACACCACCTCCTTGTGTGGAGTTGGGTCGGTCTCTTCTAACTACAATGTAATTCTTATAGCCTAATTTGTGTTTCGGAGTTAGCTTAGTTTCGCTAACCAGAAGTACATCAGGCTTTTCGGCTTCCAACAGATTGGAAAGATTGATCCTTCTCTCGATCCGAATAAGTGAATTAACATTCACCGCAAGGATCTTCAAGTTTACCTCGTCCAGCGTACCCATCATATTCATGGCGCGGCAGACTCGGCAAACAGTGTCGAATAGATCACGTCTATTCGAGCCGCTTGCTCATTTAACTGTTTCTGGAAATTGTCGATCTTTCCGTGCAATGACAGAAGGATCGATTTCAAATCCAGATCCGCTTCAGGCGTAGGAACCTTCGGCGCGAGTTAAGTATCCATAGCAAGACATATTGAGAAAAAAGATAACATTATTTGTATTCAATGATATCTTTAGTCTCTAGTACAGTCTTGCACACAACGCTACAATGATAACATATGTAAAAGAGATAATATCGTTTGTATACAATGTTGGAATATTATCTCTTCTTCATTATCAAGCAAGACGATTGTACGCTTGGGTCTCCTTGTAGATAGATAAGAAAAGTATATAAATACGACTGTATGATGAATTTATCAACAGTCTTATTGTAACTACATAGTAGCCTTAAGCTCCTTTTAGAATTAGTAAAAAGTATTTCAATAATAAAGGACATAGTTCCAAATAAATATTGTTTAATTTTAAAAGTAAGAAACAAGTGTTTTAATTGGCGATCCTGCCAGGAGGTTAAATATACTTTTTAACTTCAATCGAGCGGACCTCGGGAACAAGTAGTGAAATCTAGTATAAACAGAACACTCGCGTTACCGGTTACAAGAATTACCTAGCATAGCAGGTACAAATATAGCTTCTTCGTACGAAGCAGCAAAGCAATTCAGTGAAAGTGTATATGTGGAGAAAAAAAACACACAAATTCGACGACAACAGACACGAGTTCAAAATGGAACAACTCGCAGTATTAATGGCAAGATTAGAAGCTTTAGAAACCAGGAGCAACACAGTAACACAAACCCTAGAGCACACACGCACAGAGAATGCAAGGTTAGCAGCAATAATAACTAACCAAAATCAAATAAACACTAATTTAGAAACAAAACTAAATGAAGTAAAATCTGGATTAGGCATAGTACCAAACATACCTGTGCTAGAGGAAATAAGAACCACATATACAGATGGTAGTGAAATACAGTTAGACGCATTTAAAAGCCTACCTATTTTCAACGGCGATCAATCAAATTATCGGTCGTGGCGCGAAGAAGCATCCAGATTAATGGACAGCATTAAAAACTTCAAAACACACAGTAAGTACGCAGCAGCATTGACTATAGTGAAAAGTAAAATACAGGGTGCAGCCGCGAATGTGTTAACCAATTATAACACAATTTTTAATTTTGAGGCGATACGTAACAGATTAGATTATACGTACTCTAATCAAGAACCTCTATACGTGCTACAAGACATGATGAAAGCCATCACGCAAAAAAGAAGCACACTGTCTGAATACCACGACGAGATAAATAAAAATCTCAATTTAATAATATCAAAAATCACTATGTCAGGTGATCCGCCGAATATAATCGACAGACTAATTAAAAATGCTAACGACGACGCAGTTCGTATATTCATTGATGGTATGAGTGACAACTTTACAAGAGGATCATTATATTCAGCTACAATAAATGATCTAGAACACGCATTCGCAATTGCTCGCAGAATAGAACATGATAATGTGCACAGGCATTTACATCTCACTCAAGATAAGCACCACAAAAATATGCCACATGAACGCAGAAACGAAAGAAGACCAAATTATTCGAGCCAAACAACGAATTATCAACCCCAGAAGCAATACGATAATATGCAGCAACACAATCAAGGACCACAGCCGATGGAGATAAACTCGAGACAAATTGTACATGCACAGCGACAAAATTGGAATCAATACAAACCCGATGTATATAATCCACCAGCGAAACGTGAACACAGCGGGAGTTTCAACACACACAACAGACCGCAACGATCTTATCAGCAGAACTTCAAGCAGCAGCGAGTAAATAACTCCCGACAACAACGCAGAGACGATGTCAGCAGTACATATGCAGAAGCAGATGAAACGGAATGTATGGTAAATAATAACATAAGAATAGATCATTTAAACTAGTAGACGGGTTGCCCTGCTTAAATTTAACTAGTACTATTTCTAAGGAAATTTATAAAATTCTTATTGATACTGGTGCAACCCATAATTACATTAATAGAAAATGCGATTCTAGCGAAAAAATTAAAATTAAACCTATAAAAATAAAAACAATGCATGGTTATTCTATGGTAGATACAAAGAAAGTAGTTAGGATATTAAAGAAAAATATAACATTTTTTGAATTAGAGGATATTCAGTCTTTTGATATGATATTAGGATATGAAGGACTTAAAGTTCTAAACGCGGAAATAAATTTCAGTAATATGACTCTAACTACCATAAGCAGTGTCGAATCTATTCAGAAAATTAATTACATAATTGGGGAAAATAATATTTATAAAGCAGACATAGATAGACTGATGAAGATTAATAACAGCATAGGACCGTTACCCTTTACAGATACTATAGAAGCAAGCATTAGGACGACCAATGATAATCCGGTTTATGTTAAACAATATCCATATCCCATAGCAGATAACGAATTCGTAAACAAAGAAATACAGAAACTCTTACATGACGATATAATAGAAAAAAGCCATAGTCCTTATAACAGTCCCATATGGACAGTACCTAAAAAAGGTTTGGACGAAAAAGGAAAACCAAAACGGCGCATGGTTGTTGATTTCCAAAAACTTAACGTTCACACTGTAACAGACAGATACCCCATTCCGGATGTCAACATGACAATTCAAAATTTAGGTAAAGCCAAGTACTTTACAACATTAGATTTGGAGTCAGGTTTCCACCAAATTAAAATCAAAACAGATGATAAAGAAAAAACAGCTTTTGCTATAAATGGCGCAAAATATCATTTTAAACGAATGCCTTTCGGGCTCAAAAATGCACCAAGCATATTTCAGAGATGCGTGGACGACATTTTGAGAGACTTTGTAGGTAAATTCGTACACGTTTACATTGATGACGTATTGATATATTCTTCATCTGAGGAAGAACATATACAGCACATAAGTCAAGTATTCGACGTACTCAATAAAGCCACATTAAAAATATCTGATGAGAAAAGTAAGTTTTTTCAAGAAGAAGTAGAATACTTAGGTCACATAATCAGACATGGTAGAATCACTACGAACCCTGAGAAAATAGCAGCTATAGAAAATTTTCCAGTCCCACAAACGGTAAAGGATTTGAGAGGATTTTTAGGTCTTACAGGTTACTATCGTAAGTTTATAAAAGGATACGCAAGCATAGCCAAGCCCCTGACATTATATTTACGAGGAGATAACGGTAAAGTAAACAAAAAACAAAGTAAAAATATTAAGTTAAATCTGAATGATTCAGCATTAGAAGCGATTAGAATTTTAAAAAATTATTTGAAAGAACAAGTCGAACTTTTTCAACCGGATTATAGTAAACCATTCGAGCTTACTACTGATGCATCCAACATAGCCATTGGAGCCGTACTAAGTCAGAATAAGCAACCTATACACTTCTTGTCAAGAACACTGAGTAAGACAGAAGAGAACTATAGCACAAACGAGAAAGAGCTATTAGCGATCATATGGTCCTTACAAAAACTCAGAAACTACATATATGGTATAGCAGACTTAACCATATATACCGATCACCAGAGCCTTATATATTCTGTATCAGAAAAAAATCCCAACACAAAGCTGAAACGTTGGAAGGGAATCATTGAAGACTTTGGAGCAAAATTAGTTTATAAACCAGGAAACCTAAATCTTGTAGCTGACGCATTATCACGTCAACGCATAAATACTTCTACCATAGAAACAGCACATTCAGCTGAAAGTTCTTCTAATGATATAATAAAAACTGTGAATCAGCCTTTTAATGCATACACTGCACAGTTCGAACTTATTGAAGATATAACAAATAATATCGAAACACAAATCTATTTTAGTAACAAAATAAGACTCATAATAAAGTTTAAGGACAAAGACTCTTTACTAAGGCAGATGAAAGAAGTTATACAACCCCAAAAGATTGTAGCTTTGCATACGAAATTTGAAAACATATACAAATATGGTGAAAACATAAAAAAAGAATTCCCACTAGTAAGATTTATATTCACACCAAGAAAACTTCAAGACGTGACAAATTTGGAGGAACAACTAAAACTTGTAAGGGTAACTCACGAAAGAGCACACCGAGGGTTACGTAACAATATACAAGAAATCTCAGAGAAATATTACTGGCCCGATCTAAATAAACAAGCAAAGAGTTTCAACAGAAAATGCATAGCATGTCTATTTGGAAAATATGAAAGAAAACCTATCAGAGAACCTCTGAATAATTCAGAAATACCAACACATGTGGGAACACACATTCATATGGACATATACTTCAACGACAAGTATACTTTCCTTGTAACAGTAGATAAGTATTCTAAATATACAATCCTTCGGGAAATCGAAACTCGAAACAGACTGTACGACGTTATGGAAGAGGTCTTATCTAATTATTTCCCAAAATGTGAACGACTCATGACAGATAACGAGAAGGGATTCAAAACAGAAATGGTGAACCAAATGTGTTTGAAATACAACATAACTAAAGTAGAAACTCCAGTATACAGATCGACAGCGAACGGTCAGGTAGAACGTGTAAACGGTACAATAACTGAACTGTCTAGAATATTCACAATTCAGAATAAAACAAGACTTATCGAAGAAATATTTAGAACAGTGCGTGAATTAAATAATTCTATACACTCAGTTACCGGTTTGAAACCTAGAGACATTTTCTTTAATCAAAATAAATATAGCAATAGTGAAATTATAATAAATAAACTAAACTCAGCATCCAAAAAAGTGATCGAACGTCTAAATAAAGGAACTCGACACAGAGAGTATAAAAAAGGAGATAAGATAATGGTAAGAATCACGGGTCTTAGAAAGAAATCTAACGCCAGATACATAACAAGAATAGTAGAAGAAGATAAAGGAGACACTGTAATCTCTAAAGAAGGAATAAAAATTCACAAGGATAACATAAAGAATTATCATTTTTCAGATGACGAAAATATTAATATTCCTAACATTACTAGGAATTGTACAGAGTCAAGAAGGGCAAGGAAACGTTCAAATAACTGAGTTACTAAACAAGAAGTTTATACTTACGCAAACAGATGACGTGTATTTATTCAAAGAACAAACTTATTTGTTACATGCCACCAACCTGACTTCGATATTTCAACCTTACGTAAATATCGTAACTAGTAAATATCAACCTACACAAGAAGAAAAAATTTGGTTAAGTAAAATTAAGAATTTAGCAGACCAATTACAAGAACATACTAGGCATACTAGATCAATTAACTTTTTAGGAACAGCTTTCAAATATGTGTTTGGTAATCCTGACCATTATGACTTAGTTAACATAGAAACGAGTATAAATAATCTCATAGAAAACAATAATAAACAAAAAACTATAAATTCTAGATTTGAACAAATTTTGCAACAATTCGAAGGTCAGAGCCTTAAAGAACATTTAGTAATAGAACAAGTGTACGAACAATTATTATTATTGACCAGAACAATTAATGCAGCAAAAAATAATGAATATTTATCAGAAAGCCTAGACTTAGATGACATTAAAAATATTATTCAACATGAAATAATTCAAGTACCCATAATAAATATACTTGAGTACTCTAAAATATTATTAGCTAGAACTGATGAATTCTTCATCACAATATATAAATATCCAGTTCTAATTAAATCATGTAAATTGTATAAAGTAACACCTTTAAATTCAAAACATGGAAAAATCATTACAGATAAAACAATTGCCTTATGTAACCAAACTTATTTAAGAACAAGAAATTGTCAAAATCATCTAAGTAAAAACATTTGTGAAATTAACTTTGAAGAAGAAAATTGTCTTATTCCACTTTTAAAGAATATAACTTCAAAATGCAACATTAAACAAGAATACGATTACGACTTAGAAATTGAATCCGGTGTTATGTTATTAAGCGGTAAGCATAAGTTAAATAATCAAACAATTAATGGTATAAACTTAGTTACTTATGAAAATACTATAAATCTAGACGATAAAATATACAAAAACATGCATAAGCAAATTAAAGAAGTTATATTAAGAAATCATAATTCAGAGTCTTACATCGACCAAATAATTAAAGAAGATACAATGTACAAATTCGATAACATAGATACTTTAAAAAAACTAATTATTCCTTTTGAAGAAAAACCGATATTATCAACTATATACACAATTGTAACACTGATTGTTATTCTAGCATTTACGTACGTAATGATAAAAACTATACAATGTATAACAGATCGTCAAAAACAAAAAAAGATTGACGCATATAACAAAACTTATGAAAGAGAAATGTTAAAAATAGCGTCGAAAAATCGGGACGATTTCGTTTAACAAGGGGGGGAGTTAAGTATCCATAGCAAGACATATTGAGAAAAAAGATAACATTATTTGTATTCAATGATATCTTTAGTCTCTAGTACAGTCTTGCACACAACGCTACAATGATAACATATGTAAAAGAGATAATATCGTTTGTATACAATGTTGGAATATTATCTCTTCTTCATTATCAAGCAAGACGATTGTACGCTTGGGTCTCCTTGTAGATAGATAAGAAAAGTATATAAATACGACTGTATGATGAATTTATCAACAGTCTTATTGTAACTACATAGTAGCCTTAAGCTCCTTTTAGAATTAGTAAAAAGTATTTCAATAATAAAGGACATAGTTCCAAATAAATATTGTTTAATTTTAAAAGTAAGAAACAAGTGTTTTAATTCGCGCTTTTTGTTATTGTGCTACCCGGTCCAGTTACCATTTGGGCAAAGGACACATTGGGTGCAACAAAATTAGAGAACGAGCGACTCTTTCGACCTTTCTCTTCTTCAGACTTCTGTTTTCGAGCCTGCACATTCTGTTTAACCTGCTGATACCTGGGACATCCCTTGAAATTTGCAGGATGTCCTGAGGTGTTGCAGAGTACACATGAGAGCTGGCCCCGATCTTCTACTCTTTCCGTGCCTAAGGCACATTCCCCATGTTTGTGGTCCTTGTTACACTTCACGCACCTAAACTGCATGTGGCAGTTAGCTGCGGCGTGCCCGAACCTCTGGCAGCGCATACATTGAAGTACACGATCTGACCTCTTTAATTTTTCCCAACGTACCGCATGATAGTACAGGAATCTGATCCTTTTCAGACTATCTATTTTGCTGTCGGGGGTTAGTTGAACCAAAAAGAATGGTAATTTGCGGCTACCACCCCTGTCCGCAGGCGAGGAAAACGGCTTGACCCCCACGAACTTAAGGTCGTCGCACTCAAAACTCTTAAGCTCCTTTTCAAGCTCCTCTATTTTAACATTTGGGTCTATACCCTTAAGCAGCACCGTTTGTCGCTTTTCTCCTTTTGGAGTGTACGTGAAGTACTCAGCTTCTGCTTTCTCCAGAGCGGTGCGCAACTTTTTGTGCTCCTCCATGTTAGTGCACATAATTATGTGCTTGGTGGCGTTTAGCCTCTTAATATAAAAATTATTATTAACAACTAATCTACATAATCTAATGCTATCGCTTATATCTAAATAACTTACATTAATTGGTGGTACTTTTTGTTTTTTTGTCTCTTTTTGTTGTTCTTGCTGCTGCTGCTGTTGTTGTTGCTGCTGCGGTTGCTGTTGTTGTTGTTGTCTCTGCTGCTGGTGTTGCTGCGGTTGCTGTTGTTGTTGTCTCTGCTGCTGTTGCTGCGGTTGCAGTTGCTGCTGTTGTTGTTTTTGTTGTTGGTGTTGCTGCAGTGGCTTTTTGTTTGCCAGCTGCTTCTTTTGTTGTTGCAGCTTAAGCAGAGCTTGTTGTTGTTGCTGCTGCTTAAGCTGTTTTTCTTGTTGTTTGTGTTGTTGCTGCTCAGCTTGCAGTTGCTTCAGCTTTTGTTGCTGCTGCTGCAATTTTTGCTGGCGCAATTTCTCCCTCTTTGCGAGGAGCTCCTTGATTAGCCTATCAAGCTGGGCTTCCTCGTCTTCTTCGTCGGCTTGTTGTTGCTCTTCTTCTTGGGCGTCCAGTAACTCTTGAAATGAGTTACCTTCGCCCACATATCTGCCCTCGCCCCCTTCGGACTCGTAAGAGTAGCTGAGGGCATCAGAATCTTCGCCATCTGTCTCGTGTGCTGACGAGTTTGCTCGTGACGTCATCTGTTCGTTTGGCTTCGGCTTCCTCTTATGTATTAGCATTGTATATAGAGACTATAGTACTATCATCAACACGAAAATTTTCTTGACCGCTTCTACCGACAGATAGCGTTGTGAATTTTGGCATTTTGCTTAGTTTCTTTTCGAACCAAAACAGAAAGAAAATATGAGAACTTGTTGTTGTGATTAGTGAAGCGAAACAGTTGTTGGTGGTGGCTGGTGGCGGTGGGTAGGTAGCAAATAAAGGGACGAAAACTTCATTTGGGATCGTTCTCTGTGTTACTCACACAATGAGGGTTTCATGTATGAGTAGTTTGTGTGGAAAAGAAACTATGAGAAATTTCTAATTTGTAATTTTGGTCGTATGAAAGGCAAATCTAGATATTTGCACTTATGAAAGAAACGATTCTGTCGCGTTGCGTTTTATGATGAGATGACGGTTGATCTTTTATTTTAGATTTGAAAATTCGTTCTTGGAGATATTTGAATGCAAATGGAATACCTTTAAGCATTTTTATTTAGGGATCTGTTTTGAAATTGTAATACCTAATCAATTGTAATAATCTAAAAAATAAAAAAATAAAAACAGTTGTTAAACACAGAATAATAAAGAAGTTGTTATCAATTCATTAGACAGGTTCTCTTCCACATCACGCAAGGTGTTGAACATTAGATGCGATTTTTTTTAATGATTTTTTCTCCAGTAGGCCTAGTCCTCCCTGAAAACCGGGGAAGAATTTTGAATATATGAGTTATGTACCTATGTATCAATTAAGCAGTATAATAAACATTTTTAAAAAAGGCTGCTTTAAATAAATTAAAAAATATATAAAAATAAAATATATTTCACAGAATAAAATTTGGTACTTATCGTAGATTTTTTAAAACACCAGCAAGATGGGATTACACAAAAAAATCGTTTTTTTTTTTAATTTAAATCTTTTTGAACTTGTTTTTTTTTTATTAAACCCGTATGCACGCACGACTGTTTATTTCAAAATCTGAATCACACACTCGCACAAAAAAGCTAATATTATCTATGTTTTTTAGTTAGTTTACTTGAATCAATGAATGAAATCAATTTTTTATGCACTCCAAATATTGCGAGCTAGTCGAATTATTCGAAAAATAAGACTGACTCTATACACTAACTGCCAAGCGTTTAAATAAATTTTCAATGAATTTGGTTCGATATCTGGTTAACTAAATAGTATGGGTCGCAAGGAAATCAATAAAGTGGCGAAAAATTTACCTTAGGTAAACAAAATAAAGAATGGTGGTTTTACCCGAAATAAAAAGAGAAACAAATAAAAAGTGTTATTATATTACCCAAAACCGTAAAAAATTAAATATATTTACAACTAGGTAGGTACCTGAATTCTAAATTATTATTCTATTTCTGAGAAATGTAAAAAATAGAGGCATGCATTTGGGAATGAAAACCCCACAAAACTTTCCATAACTACCTGTTTTTGCACTTATTCTGGGAAGAATAAGTTCAGCTTGGGTTTTTTAAGATGATGTAAAAACATAAATTAGCGGAAAAATCCTATAAGGGTTAATACCTAGACAATTCTTAGATTCTAGATTTATGACCTCTTCTAAGAAGTACACCATAGCACTGAAACAGAAAACGTAATTATTCGGATGACCGCAAAACAGTACGTTTTTTAAACCGTACACTCGAAGCCGTACTTATATACCTACCTATTTAGGAAAATTAATGCCATTGTTCTGATTTCTCCGTTATAAAATATTATACGACAATACGCATCAACACAGGTTAGAGTTCGGTTTATGAATCAATATTATTTTTATGCCTTTATTAAGTATTCTGAAACGAGTCTTTAGTTTAATAAAGTATGAAAAATAGCATGGGAAGAGAGATGAAACAACGTTAATACTATTTCAGAAATGACGACCTATCCACCTGTTCATACATAATAAGTTATACATAGGGTCATCGAACTTTTTTACTAGTAACTCATAACTGAGACCATACATCAATTAACTTTATTTTACTTTTTAAATATTTTTTTCCCCTGCACGATTCTACCCCATAGCAAATTAGATATACAAAAAATACAATTAGTAAATCAGGACAATCAATCATATGCCCATACAAGATACAAGTGTAATTTGCAATTCAAACCACAACTTCAAAATTTCGTAGATCGTAATGCAGAAATTCTTCCAAAGAAGAATAAATGCACATCCAACTACACACAAAGTAGGTACCTGCTCATCTCATTCATAAAAGCAACAGACGACAAACCTGAAAAATTATGAAACCGAACCAAAAAACGAGAGAAAGAATAAATTACAAAACCCACCCCTCATCTACACTCTGAAATCGGAAAGGGAAAGCATATCATAAAACAGCGTCGCAAATGCATACGCATTCACTCGGGTGGTTTTTCTATTTAAAAAAAATATAGCAGCCACCAGCGCTGACAACAATACAACCGCCACCATCGAGGTTTCTGCGCCAACTAAACTAAACCAACGATCAGTGTTGCCAGATGAAAAATCTGAAAATCTTGTTTTTCCGAGGTCAAATATCTTTTTTTTCAAGATTTTTCCAAAATACAGAAAGAGTTGAAATGCTTTAAATAAAATTTATATTTATATTTTTGAAAAGATTGTACCTAGTAGGTACCTATCACATAATTAGGTATCTATAAAAAAATTATTGCTCACAAATTAGTGTTATTGTTTTTTAAAATGTTGGAATGTATTTAATTATACATATTTGAATTAAAAAGACTTATAACTTCATTACTGACATCAAGATCATAGCAAGTCGCTTTATTAAAGCGCAACAAATCCTTTGTAAATATTAAAATTTCAACTGTTTCAGTATTCAAATGATTACGAATTTTAGTTTTATTTAAATTTACAGCCGGAAAAATTCTTTCGACATTTGCAGACGAATGTTGAAGCGATAAAATATTGAAAATAAACGAACGTTCCGTCTGCTGTTCTTACTCCTAAAACATTTTTCCAAAAACGTACTACATCAGTTATTTCATCAAATTTTGTTTAGTTCAATCGAGTATCGTTTGTAAATGTCAATTAATCACTTAAGGTACAAAGTGATAAGGAACAAAAACAGAATCCCATATATTTGCAACAGAAATAGGAACAGAATTTTTTTTTTCAATAACAGCAGAACGTAAACAAGTCTATATTGATTATTTCTGTGGCTCCCAGCAAGCCGCAATTCGACAATTATAGGCTTTTCACACCGAGCCGAAAACCGGGTTTTCGCGAAAACTCTCGAAAAATTCTACGAAAACAGAAGTTTTTACTAGCTTCATGTAAATCGTCTTTAAAAATTTTGAAAGAATAGGCGGCAGCCATGTTTTTATGGATCTGTTTCAGTTTCTGTCCCTGTTCCTGCTCTTTGTCACTTGGTGCTTTACATACGACAAATAATTTCCCTACTTTAGAGTTGTTGGAAAAGTTAGTAAAACCGAAGTTGATTATGGGCTCTATACAAAATAATGGAATTAATAGAAAACATTTTCTTCAATAGAAAAAATTGTTTTAATTTATTAGAAAATTATCGATTTGAAAAATCTTGAAATTTGATTAATTTGAGGTAAAAAGTCTTGTACACATTTTGGAGCTCAAAAATCTTGAAAAAAAAGATATATCTTGTAATCTGGCATCGCTGCCAACGATATCTATGATATTCACCCTCTAAAATATTTCAGCTTTCGTACAGTGCCGATGGTGGCGCAATCATCTTCTCGTCGAAGTGATAGTACTATAGTCTCTATATAGGTACCGTATTAGGTTCGGTATTGGCTTCAATTTCCTTCGCCTTTTTTCTGTTTTTGCCACTTGTGCTGACTGTACCAATGCTGCGGTACTTGTCGATGGCAAATTAGAGGTGGAGAACTATCGATAGTCGGCGCCATCGATAGTCGACGATAGTAATTTCAAACCATCGATAGTCGGCGATAGTTTTTTTCGATAGTCGACGATAGTCCAGTCCACCATAATATACAAATATGTACATATTTGGTTTGAATTTAAACAAGAAAATCCATATACATTAATGTTTTTTTATCCAAAAGTTTTGGTTTAAGAATAATAGCATATTGACATTTTCTTCTTTCAATCTGGTTCGTCTCTCCGAAACAATTTGACCCGCCTTGCTAAATATTCTTTCGGACTCGACGGATGTTGCGGGGATGCTCAAGTATTTTAAGAACAGCGGGAAAATCCGTTTGGTTCACCTGAAATTTAATTTAATATAATTATATATTTCTTCAGTATTGATAATTCGTTGTTTGGGAGCTCCGACGTTTACCTTAAATTGGACGCATAGTTAGTCAAAATACTTTATTATTACTTTAAAACTACATATTTATACCTCTTTGAAGAAAGCGATCCATTTCTCTGCAAATGCAAATGCAAATTAAATATTTTTAGAAATATTATCTGTCAGACGTCACAAATAAACGCGCGAATTTAATTTTTTGGTGATATGCACAAACTATCGATAGCACTGTCACGCACTATCGATAGTGTCAGGCTGCTATCGAGGGTAGGTCGATAGCGCCCACCATCGATAGTGCCGATAGTGCTATCGATAGTTCTCCACCTCTATGGCAAATCCATGTTTGTTGTTGGTGCTGGTACTGCTACCGCACTTATTATTATTTTTGGTGCTGCTGCTACTGGAGCTGCTGTAGTTGTTGTTGTTGTTGGGTGCTGATGTTTTGCTTTTTCTTGCCTGGTCACGCGTTTGGCCAACGCGGTGCATCCTCTTGCGGGACCTTGGACTGGCCACAGTCCATCGCACTTCCACTCTTGTTTTCAGTTTTTTTGTATTAATTAAATTAATAAAAATCAATCCCCCACTGGGACTCGAACTTGGCTCCTCTACGTCAGAGCCCACGACTACTTCCTCTGAGCCAAATGGCTTATTGGAAATTACTGTTCAAAAACTCTTCTTAACACTGCACTATTGCTTACGCTGCCTCACTAACTAAGTCGTCTGATCACCACGGATGCTGAAGAGCGACTGACGACGAGAACCGACGAGAACCGATTTTCCAGCGTGTTATGGTCGTTTCTAGTAAGTCTGACAGTTGTCTGACTAGATGGATCTTGGCTTTGATTGGCTGAAATCGGTCACATGAACAGCTTTTTCAGTTGACGTTTATGGATTGGTAGCCGAAGAATCTAGTCAAGAAATTCGTGACTGAGTACTAAGTTAACAGTTCGAAGTGACGTTCCCGAATAATGTATAGTTCTTGCATTCAGGTAACATTACAATCCAGTTGACTTACGTTACGATAACTAAATTCTTGAATGTGCCCATTCACTGCATACAATTGGATCTCTCTTTCCCATCTCGTGCAAAAATGGGTGTTCGTGATATTGTAGATCCAGCATAAATAATTATAGTTGGTATAATACATCAATTAGCATTAGACCCTACTGCTACTACCCTATATATGTAGTTTTGAATAAGTATGAATATATTTAAATAAAAAAATCGGACATTTTTTTCCATTCCTAGCATTGCTCTCAACTTAGAAATCAAGGCAGCCGACATAGTCGTAGCTCGTGCTCCTTAATGAGCTCTTCCTTCGTCTCTGTTAGAGGTTAGACTATTTGATTTGCTTTTTTAATATTTTAACTCTTTAATGTCGCAGATCGTAGTACAAAGACAAAGAACCTATATCAAATTCAGCCTACCTATATTACGAATTTTAATTTACCTACTTCTGTATATCGGGGGTAGGTATGCACAATCTCGAAAGCACAAAATTTAGGAAAACTTTTTTTTAAATAAATAAACCAATCTAAAATGCGCAAAAATTTAAAAGGACAAATATGATACCTAAATACCTAATAGGAAAATATATTTCTTTCTTTTAGATTAACAAATCAGAGAGGACATAGCTAGTAGCGAAAAAGAGGACGAAAGGTCACCATATAGTTGTTTATTCTGTGTTGCCTAAAAACGCTAAAAGCTGTAAAGTCTTGATTTCTGATATTTTCCTATTAGATATGTTTAAATAGTCATACCAATTATGTCGGGCATCATTTGATGCCATAAAATTGGAAGTGTTAAGAAACCTTCAACTAAAATATGGTTCGAACAATGTTTCACCCTAACCCTCCCAAGGTATTTTCGTTAAATAACAAGGTCCCAGGCACACTGTTTCTGATTAAATAGCTAGCTGTATTTAATTGTTAAACACATGTATAAATAAAACATTATTAAACACACATCAATACGTAAAATATTAAAAGTACCTACCCATTTATTTTATTTCTTTTCAGTTTCTGCTATTTAATGTTTTCTCCGAATGCTGAATAACTACTGTTAGTTTACATAGGGGTAGAGGGTGTCAGTAAAGTATGTTTACCACGGTACATAAATTCTATATATATATTTAAATGTATTTTAGTTGTTTTACGTGTCAAAAAGCAATTATTTAGAATACTAAAAGACACAGTTCGATTAAAATTATATCTAGAGAAGTATTGCGCTTTTTAGAATTGAATGTGCCTCCGTGGAACACCTTGGCAGGATTAGGGTTTTAACTAAAAAGACGGAAAATGCGAGCACTCCCTAAAATTTATATTTAACAATGAAACTTCCAATTAGTGAAACTTTAAGTGCGTACCACAAGATTTTAAGAATTTTTTGTGTTAAGAAAATTTCAAGGATTACCCCTTATTTTTTGGGGGGTTAAACCTGGGACCCACTACAGCCTTCGAATATTGTTATATAGCCCAATAAATTCCGAGGTGCCCTGGCTGATATGACTAGCATACAGTAGCATCTAAGTATGAGTTTTCAAGACGTACTGTGAGTGATCGCTTATATTTCTCTATGAAAAAAGAAGTGACAGGCAATTGTATCCACATCAAATTTGTAAGATTTCAATTATCAACATTAGCTGGCGCAGGGTGTAAACATCCCCTTTTATCAGTGGTATACCAATGAACCTGGTCTAAGTGCATCTAAACCACTAATCACTAACTAACATCATCGCGTGAATGAACGACTTCCGACTTAAAAAATCTGACTTATTGCTTACTACACTCAATGAGAGGTAGATTTTATTTTAAATAATTGCTAAATATGTAGTTGCCAACTGAAGTCTGCGCATTTTCGTTTGAGTCCATCTGTCGTCTACTTTCAAGCTTAAGCAACTAGCTACTGTGCATTTCTAAGGCCCATTTTATTCACTCGAAGTTGAACACAACTTGGGGATTTTTATATGGAAAACTGCCAAGTTGTGTTCAACTTTTCGAGTGAATAAAATGGGCCTAAGAGTAAAAACCAAAATGCAATCAAAGTGTAAGTGCCAATAAACTTTTTTTTTGCGATTTCTGCAGTCCATTGAGTTTGCTAATAGTAAGTTTTGATATTAATTTGATGTTCGGTGAATTTGGGGAAAGCTCCAATTTGCCATTTTTATTTTTTTTCCTTCAAGCATGTTCTGCTTATGGTTTCTTGGTTTTACTGTCTGTTGCTGTTTTTTTTTCTTTTGTTGTAATTTGTATCTGTTTTCAGCCACAATTACGGCTACGCTTGGGATAACATTTGAAATTCAATGCAGCTCATGACTTTAATCATCGGCCGTCATTCGCACTACGAAAAAGTTGTCTTTTCTGGTGTGGAACTGTGGATAAAGCACCGAAACCGTCATGAAAACATTAAAAGAATGAAAGTGGATGCTTTCTAATGATTGCGATGTCAATTTCGGAAAATGTTTTATTCTCAATTTTAGTAACCAAATGTGTTAGCCAAATACCGCGCTGATTGTAAGACGAACTTATAAATGCAGTTCCACCAAATCAAGTAGGTAGGTACTTTGTATAGTTTGTCCATTACGAAAGCATGTAGCTGCTGATTTTTTAAGAAACTATATATCGGGCTATAACTTTCCACAAAATTTAAAACGCAAAGTTGTTTACATTCATGTTTCGCATGCATTTGAAAAATTTTTACTCATACCTAACCTCGAAAGAGAGACCCCAAGGGTACATTATTTAAAAATGAAAATTAAATAATGTTAATTTAGTCTTATTTAGTTTTCCAGCAACTTAATAAAGTCAAATTAAGAATTTCGTTTAATTTACCTTTGGAAAATGGAATAAATAAATAAATAAATAGTTGGCGCAACAGGTCCGTAGGGACCCTAGGCCTAGCTTCTCGTAACCATTCATTTTGAATGAGTTTCTAATTTTTGGAACGAATGGAAGGGATCTACAATTATATGCCGATTCCAAACGGCTGATTGAGAAGCTCTTTCAAGACAATTATACTCTCGGATGTTTGTCAGACGTTCGCGAGAGGTGGCGCAATGAAAAAAACCCTCAGTTGGAATTTGGGTTTTTGCATGATTCGAACCTGGGACCCCCGCTTAGTAGTCCAACACACTAACCACTAAGCCACTGCGCCTACGAAAAATGGAATAATACGCCTAAAATTGCGAAATTTCATATTTTTCATCAAATCGTGAACACACTTTTCCTCATCTCTAGCAAAACTGAAACAAATGACAGATCACGTTGGACAATTGACATTTGTTCTGAAAAAAATTTTTTTTTTCTGAAACTAAAAAATTTGCTCTCAATTATTAGGTGAAAAATGTTCAATCTTTAAAATCGAGAGATAAGTCTCTCAATTTCAAGGAAATGCCAGACCCCTGTCAAATGACTTAAACGTCAGGTAGAAGGTAGACGCGGCTATTATTTCAATTTATATAAATCTTGTGTGTTCTTTTTTCTTCTCCAAAATGAATACATACACATAGGAAAAGTTGAAGTACATGTTCGGCCATATTTCGTTTTTGGATGACAATAAGTCGAGTGAGAATGGGTTTGAATGAAATGAAAATGAAACGAAAATGAAATTGAAGGTTTCCGGTTAAACAGAAAGAAAACGAGCCGCTGTGATTTTTTAAGCTTTTTTTTTAAATGTTGCTTAATATCTACCTACTGAAAAACTAAATCTGGCAAGAATTTATTGATTTAAATCTCTTTAATACTAATTTTAAAGCGGATCTGAATTTCAACTTCAAAAGCTGAAATACTTTATTGCAACGCCGACGCATGCTTTCTATGCCCGCTTACACTAAATATATTCATGTTAATTATAAAATGCTGCATATTTTTAAAATGTATATTTTTTTTAGCGGGTCTGTTCCCTAATGATAATGCATTCGTTTCAAACACATTAGTCAAAGTTCGTACCCTTAGGCAAAACTTGGGTGGAAGGGAACGAAGTTGGACTTAGAGTGCATTAAACTATTTTCTTTTTTAATAATTCTTAATGGAACTACCTTAATTTTTTTGTTCCAGTATTCCACAGTGTAAAAATGTAGCCATCGGAAAGATATATAAAGAATATCCTCTTTTTTCTTCTTTGTGAGCACGTTAACGAAGTTTTCAAAACTGTTTCAAGATATTTAAGAAAGCGTCCACATTAAAAACATTTTTAAAAAAGCTCTGAGCCAGCTTTTGCTCACAACCACTATACCGCCTACAGCAGCATAAATATTTATACTCTATCTGGGATCATTGATCTCATTCCTTAATTCCAATACTCACAGGAAAAATTGGTCATACATAAATCCGGAATGTTGTACTGTTTGGTGGGTGAAATTTGAAAAATAGTACAATTGATTTTCTTACACAAAACTATTTTGTAGCACAGACTGTTGCACAGTACAGTTCCTTGTCTTATACTTGAATTGAACACTTTCACTGAACGTTGTTGATTCAAAACAAAAATAAGCCACCGACTTGTTGTTATTACTTAGCATTTACAATTTCAAACGTATCAATTATGGGGTTTGCTTAGAGCTTATCCGGATCCACATAGCTCTAGGTATGTAAGGTGTCGCCATTTACAAGGGATTATTTTTCGAATAATGTACAATTACACCTTCCAAATGCACGTTTTCAATAATTACACCGATTACTCGTATTTTACGTCTCACTGCGTTCACAAAGATTTAACTCAACAAATTTAATAATATTCAATTACTTATAAAAACAAAACATGTTTATTTATAGCTGGCATGCTCGATAAACAGACCGAATCAATTTAGTTATTATTGAAAGAAAGTTGCGAAAGATGTTATTTATTGTTAGACTGAAGTCATTATTGTTTAATCCTGTGATAATAATCCGTCCAATGCACAAGTTCCATTTAATACCACTTTTTGTATTTGAACAAACGAATTAGCTCAAAAAAATAAAAACTAATGTAAACGTTTGTAATCGATACTTATTTCCGTTTCCTTAAAATTCAAGGAGATTACAATGGCGACATCGAGCAGAAAAACCGACAGACATCACTCGCGATCCGAAGAAGTGCGCCAACAAAATGCTGGAGAAAGATAATACCAGGGTAGGTAAAGCCTCGAAACTATTCAAAAAGAAATAGTCAACCGAATGGAAAAGAAAGATAGTGCTTTCGTGACGTCGATGTAGATCATCAACACCGCACGAACAGATGGTAAGATATTTGTGTAGGTATAATCTAGATAGATGGTGCAGAAAGAAAAAGAAAACAGAATCCGATGTTTATGAGAAGCGTAACAATGCAGTCATTAGAGGTAATCTTGAATGACGTTATTAAAATCTTTTGATCAGTTTTGGTTGAATTACATATGTAGCATTATGAAAAATATTGGGTTGGACACGCATAAAGAAAATGAAAGTGGTTACTTATGATCTACTTGAAAATTTTTTGTGTACGCTACATTCTCTCATAGCAGTTTGAACTTGAAAACATCAATATGTAACGGAAATGATTGTGAAACTTTTGCAAATAGAAACTTAGAACTTTTAGCGAGACCCCGAAATCCGCTGTGCAATGCGCTTTAACTGAACTATTCCCGCTTTCATAACAAACAATTCTAGGTGGGCCGCCGAAGGATTATTAATTTTTTTTTAGGAAGATCCTGTTATTTTAAATGATGCGATGGCACAGGCAAATCCTTTTATGAATTCATTGATGAAAATAATTTTTACGGATCTGGTGCGAGAAAAGTGTCTTCTATGGGAGTCGAAAGGCGGGATCAGAAAAGGTCACTCCGCAGGAGACGACATTTTAACATTATCAAGTATCGCTTGGTCATACCTTGATAATGGTAAAAATACGCATAGGCACTTATCATTCTTTGTTGATCTTCAAAATGCCTTACACCCTATTCGCACCGAACCGAAAACCGTGTTTTTGGCGAAAACCGAAGACCAACTAGTTTTCATTTGACGTTTCAATCAGCTGTGAGACACTAGTCATGATATTTCTGGGTACATTATTTTGGTAAGACGTTTCGATTGCATTTATTTACAAATAAAATGACTTCAGAGCATTCTGGCATTGTGACATTTGTTCGGTCAGCTGTTCTGCTGAATTTGCTGAGTTTTGCAAAAGGTGTGATTGTTTCAACAACCCAACGATTGGAAGTCGTTTTCGTGGTGTTTTCGTGTAAAACAACTTTAAACGAAAGGTTTTGAAATCTGACTTCTGTTTTCGAGTATTTTCGCGAAAACCCGGTTTTCGGCTCGATGTGAATATGGTTTTAGTCATTGTTGACAGAAACGCTATGCTCTACATAACTTAATGTGTCTCCAAAACTGCTGAGAGTCATACAAAGCCTATATAAACATAAAAAACAATAAAGCAGTCAATTGGTTAAAGTCTGAAATGGGGGTGAAGCAAACGGATGTCTCATGATCACAAGTCCTTCAGGTGGGCTCAGGCGACTTTTCCGAATTGTTGGGCATATCAAAATCATAGCAGTGTCTTCAAGCAGAGGTCCTGCCAGTGACAACAGCCTAACCTAACCTTTTTTTGTCGACAACCAGGCACCAATAAAATCCTTAACAGCACAGAAATAAAATTTAAATCTGTGAAATGCTGTTTCGAAGAATTCAAGCACAGAAAGTCTCTTTCCATACCCTCATAAAAATCAAAAGGGGCTACGATACTCTGCGGTATCACATAAAGAAAATGCGCTCTTGAAGGAAGAATATCTTTGAAGAGGTGTTGAGGGAGCCAAAATATAATCATAGTAATGTTAACAAACTGAGATTTTTATTTTCCATGTAATACAAATTTTACTTTCAATTACTAGCATTTGACGGAAAAAAGTATTGTGGGATTTTAAAAGGGAATTCGAGTACCTACGGTGAAAAGGGAAAATTATAACGCTTCGTGGGATAAATGAACAGAGCGCTAACAACACTGGTCCAAAGTACATACTTACAAGAGCTATCAAAAAAAAGTAATCTATCAGTGAAAACAGAAATAAAGACGCAGGTGGAGGGTCTATTAAGTAACCTGGTTGTTTTCTTTTTGTCAAATTTCAATCGTAATGTAAGAGGCGTACAGAGGGAGAACCAAAATGAGTTAGCCTCATTCACACTTAAGCTGTCGAATATGTTACACAATTTTCCAATCGGTGACAGTAAGCATGTGCGCGCTTCACTACTGTTCATTGCATTAAAAACTCTATTAAATAAGTTCCGCACCCAAAGCATAGGGTTTCACTCTTTGATGTTTTGGCCAGAGCGAATCGAATGCGGGATCACTACTTGTACTTCTGATTTGTTCTGAGTGTGATCAGATTATAGTTTTATTGTTCATAGAGACTTTAATAATTATTGCTGAAATGTTTTCAAAAATAAAATTTTATACTATTGCTGGTGATTTTTGTTTACAAATGTAAAAGATAATGGAAACCAATTGGACTCGCTTTGCAGTTTGCGCCAGAGTTTATTCTCTTATGTACGATTGCCGGAAGAAAGGAAGAAGTATATTTTGGCCAGGGAGGCATATTTGTGTTTATAAATAGATATAATTATCCTTATTTTTATTGCAAAACTTCTTTATCGCTTGTTAAAAACTGTGTTTCTTGCTCGTAACTCAGTTAGAGAATGAATTGGCGCATTTTTTTCTAACTTGTTCGAAATTGGTAACGTGTTGTAGTTTCTAGCTTCCAATGTTTGGCGTCAGTGGTGTTTATCAACAATCTTTCCATTCATATAGCTCAATTAATTATTAAGATTACGTAGATCTAAAGATCTGGTTAGACCAAGTCTTCAATTAGTAATCTTATCTTCAATAAGCTCGACAGAAACTACCAGTGGCAACACTCGTAAGCAAACTCCACTTTAGCACCACCTACTTCAAAGTTCTCCATCTGACACGCATGTGGTGCGATCAGATATAACGGGTTAAGAGGTTTAGAACTTTTTTTAAAAACACAAAAAATTCGAAAAAATTAATGAAATATTTATTTGAATCGAAAGTTTGAACCTTGCAATTTAATGTTTAAAGATAATTTCATGCAAATGTTGACCGCGGCTGCATCTCAGGTAGCCCATCCGCTGAGTCCAATTTTGGCATACTTACTCTTTCACACATATCGGCCGGTATCTCACGAATGAATGCATGGATGTTGGCTTCCAGTGCGTCAATCGAAGCGGGCTTGTCCCTTTACACATTAGCCTTGACATACCCCCACAAAAAATAATCTAATGGTGTCAAATCGCACGATCTAGGCGGCCAATTGACCGGCCCGAAACGTGAAATTAACTGTTCACCAAACTCGCCTCGCAATTGCGCCATTGTTTCGCGTGCTGTGTGGCATGTGGCACCGTCTTGTTGAAACCACATATCATGCAAGTCAAGAACTTCCATTTCGGGCGAAAAAAAGTTTGTTATCATCGCTCGGTAGCGTTCACCATTGACAGTAACGCTGCGATTCGCATCATCTTTGAAGAAATATGGCCCAATAATGCCGCCGGCCCATAAACCGCACCAAACAGTGGATTTTTCGGGATGCATTGGTAGCTGTTGCAATGCTTCTGGCTGATCTTCACTCCAAATGCGGCAATTTTGCTTATTTACGTACCCATTCAACCAAAAATGAGCCTCATCGCTGAACACAATTTTTCGAAGCAGCGCGCGATGAACATTTCGAACCGAGCACAAATTTTGATAGTAAAATTCAATAATTTGCAAGCGTTGTTCATTTGTAAGACGATCCATGGTTAAACTGAAGCTGTTTGACAGTGACACAAGGTACTAAACACACGTCAGCTGTCAAAACCAGTGTTGCCAAAACCAAACCAGCTAAAATATCACCCGTTAAATGGTCATTCATTTTTCGGTTTGGAAAGTAAAGCTATATAAAAAATACATTTTTTGATGAACATTTTATTTGATTATAAAGATTGGACTATGCCATTAAGTGTGGAAAACAATATCACTCCAATGGCCACCTCGGGAAGATTCGCAGCATGTGATTATTTTGAAGTAATTTTTAACCGCTTTTTCGCACGTTTCGGGCCGTATCTCGGCCATAACTTGAGTAATGTTGGTTTTGTATGCGTCTGGATTTCGGGGATTGTTCGCGTAAGCACCGTCTTTCGCGAAGCCCCACAGAAAAAAATTTAGTGTCAAATCCCATGATTTTTGTGGCCAATTGATGTACGCGACCAGCAAACTTAAAGCCATAATTGGTCGTGCTGTGTGGCTTGTTGCCAAGTCTTGTTGGAACCATATGTATCGCCCAAGTCATGATCTTCAATCGCCGTCCAAAAATATCGGTTATCATTCGACCATATCGCTCCGAATTGGAAATCGATGAATTCGTATCATAAAGCGACACTTGCACTTGCAGCAGCAAATATTTTCGATTGAGCGTGCATTACGATGATGCACAGGCCTTATGCGTTATGACTTCAGTAACGGTTCCACTCCCTTCAAATTTCTCCACAATTTTACCGATTGCTTGCGTAGTCGGTCGATAACGACGACCATAATCATCGCGTATAGCGCGAAAAGTGACTACTGTCGTTTTCGATTTGGCTTTTCAGATTTTGATCTGAGATTTCAGATTTCTGCTGCCAAATCGAACATGAAATCTGAATTATATTGGTACGTGTGTGTATTGATTTGGCGGCAAAATAAAACATTTTTGCACTTGCACTCGAAATCCATTTCAATTGATTTTCACACATTTATAGTACTGCATTTCGAAATAATTTAATACAAAAACTCGATCCCATATGCGTAAAATAAATAATTCAGTTAAAAAAGCAACCCTCCCAACGATAAACAATTCGTAACCGACGCTGTGTGTCATAAACATTGGTGTTAGTGAAAGAATGTGTAAAATCTGAGGAAAATTGAGTTTTCTCAAAAGTGATCTGAGATCAAAAAAAAGATTGATTTTTGTGGCAATCTCGATAAAAAAAAAAATCGAGCTGTCGTGGGACGGCCGAAAGAAGCGAATCATTGGACGTAAAGTATTGGCCCGTGTTACGTGGCGGCCTATTTAAAATTCATTTTAATTTTTCATAGTGCCTGTTAGTTTAGATTACTCTCTCTGTTCCTCTTTCGCTCTCTACACACATATATTTAAGAATTTTTCGACTTTTCTTTTTTCCTAAACCATCCCTGAATCAAGACGAACAACACAAAACAAAAATCATCCAAATCGGTGGAGCCGTTCTAGAGTTTTCATCTTCCAAGTGCGCCATGGAGGGGGAAGTTAACGCTACGGTGACGATTTTTTTCGGTTTACTCCCCATCTTTTTGAATAATTTATATGCGTGACCCACCGACCGTCCGTTAAAAAGCTATATTCGCTTCAAAAAAATGATCTTTTGCCAAATCGAAAACGACATACGTTTGAATCACCACTTTTGTAGAAAATTTTTATAATCTTAACACGTTGTTCCATTGTTAGCGATCCATTATCGTAAATTATTACAAACATTCAACTAATATTTTGATACTTCAAATGACGGCTGAGTTTGACAGCTATACCAACTTAAAAGGAATGACCCGTGCAGTTGCGAATATTGGCTGCAGATTGTTATTTCCTAAGTTAAATTTAATTTTGCAATTGCTTGATCTTTTTCTTTTAATTTTTTTTTGTGAAGTAAATTTAGCTAACCCTCCACAGATCTTTGTTGGCGTCGTCCTTGTCTTTGCTGGGGACAAGAGTGCATAATGTAAGTCTTTTGCTGTCGAATTTCGACTTGACGTGGATTTTCATTAGACACTTGCTTAGGTACATTTCCAATCAAGACATCTTGCCTTAGTCCATTGCCTGTGACAGATCCACATCGGAATATTTTTTGTTTTTTTCAGCTAATCCCTTTATTAAGTTTTTAACAGCATTAGGCTAAAGTCAAGGGATCGAGCATTCTGCGTTCTGGTCCGAAATTCATAAATGGGTTTGATGACGACGTTCATTGTAGATTATATATTTTTGTTGCTACTTCATACTTTCAGGCTGTGCTTAAGAGCACAGACAAACACCATAAATGTGTACTGTGTAGCTTTTACCTGTCATACAATATAATAAGAGACGTTGCGCTATTTTGACCGTTTTCACTGTTGTTGTCTCTGGAGGGTTGACCCTGACTTGAACTGTTGCACTTTTGGTACCTACTTGCAATACTGTGTACTGTGGTTATAAAGATTGAAGGAAAGTGGTAACCAAATGTTATCTTCGGGGCCGTTTTTTCTATGATGGATACGTATTTCTTATATTTTTTTTATGCAATCGGCTGTAATTTTAGAAAATTAAAATACGGTATATAAACTAGGTAAGCAGAAAAGTCACTGCGTTGCTTCCTTTAGATGCATGCGCTGTGACTCCATCCTGTTGCGATCACAATGGTGAAAACGAGAAATTTCACTTTGGCTGTATGATAAAAAAAGTTACTCGTATAATAAATTAAAATTGTATTTCCTTACCTTGTTCTTGTCTAGCACTATCTTATCAAAAGAAGGACATGTCTTACTTCTCGCAATTTCTTCGATGTTCAAATAATCGTCTACTTCCATTTAATATTCATATTCTCTGTGCGAATATTTAGATTTACACACATTCATGAACAAACATAATTGCTTGGGTTGAGGCAACTGGCTTGGCTTATGGTCTTGTTGGATGGAAATTGTTGACGGTTGACGCTGATTTGATTAATAATGTTGATGATGTTTTCGCCGTGGGCGCTCAACCATAAAATCTTTCTTCGTTCAGCTAAATTGAAATGAGCTAAGCAGCTGAACTAGTTCAACAATTGCGTTGATAACTAAAAGTTGCTACATATCAATATCTACTTCTAACACAGTATTTAGCCAATACGTTTTACTTTCACAAAAAAAAACTTAGTCTAACAAGCTTTGTGAAAGCTCTTAGAACTTGAAACCAACACATTGTATGGTGGATAATTATTTAAAGCGGTCACTTAAAAAAATTCATCAACTGCTAGTTCAAGCACTGCAAAAATGACTTTGATAACATTGTATACACATTCAATAACGGTTAGATTTGATATACAAGTACATATACCTATACGAATATGCACAAAAGGAAACGCGAAACTGATGTCGTTCAAATGGAGAACATAAACGCAATAGATAAATTGCACTTGTCAACCTCGATTGCAGGAAAATTCAAGGTTTTAGCGGCAAAAATGTTAATGGCTAATAAAATGACACAGTCTCTTGATTAGTATACGTATACCGCGCCGTCCGTAAAATCATTTCGAAGAATTAAATTCCTTACAAAATGTTCTTACCTTTCAGAATTCCAACAAAAAAACGTATCTTACTCGTACCTACTTTTCGCAATAGGTACAAATTAGATAGGAGCATTAAAATTTATGAAACCGCATTTTGAAGCAATATACCTACTACATATAGTCTTGTTGAATCCAAGCTTCGGTGTCCAAGCTGGGGCAAAGCAACGAACACAATCATCCCAAGCTTAGTAATTGCGACTTGAAAAAAAAAGTCAACTGCGAAAATCCATACCAAAGCAATCAGCTTAAACTTTAAGCAGGTGGAAAAAATTGCGATCGCTTTGTAATTTTCAGACCGCAACTGATTGAAACAACCAAAAATTTAACGATGAGCCCAATAACCTATTCACACCCAGTCGAAAACGGTGTTCTAGCTAAAACACTCCAAAACTTAATCGAAAACAAGTCAGTTTTCAAAAGCATTCCTTTAAGGTCGTTTTTAACTAAAACACCACGAAAACGACTACGAATCGTTGAGTTGTCGAAAAAAACACTCCTTTTGCAATATTCAGCAAATTCAGCAGAACAGCTGATACCGAACAAATGTGACACGTCACAACTTAAAATAATTTCCACACTTAATTTAATGGGCTAATGTTATATTTAAATCATTTAATTTGTAAATCAATCAATGCAATCGAAACTTCTTAACAAAATAAGTTACACAGAAATATCACGACTAGTGTCGCACAACTGATTGAAATGTCAAACGAAAACAAGTTGGTGTTCGGTGCGAAAGCATCGACGAGTTTCAAAGAAATAACTTGTAATAATAATATGACTTGCAGAAAAAAAAAACAGCAGGAAATAAAGTCCACGACTTAGTGCGAGTTTGACTGACTTTCAGAGTATTCAGCAAATCGATAATTGAGGACACAATAGAAAAAAACTAAATTTAAAATAAATATTTTCCATTGTACGATAATATAGAGAAAAACTGAGTTTGCTATAAAGTGATAAATGACCACATTACCTTAGGAATTCATTTTTGTTACAATCGTATGTAGGGTAAAATTATAGGTACAATACGCCCCACTTTCAAGAAATCATCAATAAAAAAGAAAAAGAAAATCACAAATCTTTTATTGCATATGTACAAATAAAATAGTCACTTTTCTTGGCTTTGGCATTTGAAATTTTCATAAATTTGTTTAATTACTATATTTTCTATTTTATTGAAAAATAGTTTAAGTGCGGCGTTTTGTAAATAGGTTGTTGGGTAAAAAGCTTCAATTTATTAACAAGACGTTGCATTGTCCGTCTTTTCTCTTTTCGGCAAGATTCATGTAACCAGCCCTGACACAGTGTACACTGGATCCAATCTTCTAAAGAAGCGGTCTTGTAATAATTTTCAGTACTTTTGATACACCTTTTACAATCTTCATCTGAAATTCCGTCTTTGGTTGTGTTTTTCAGACCATGATGCCCGCAGTGTAGTCCTTTTGTAATACCACGGCATTTCTATTACAAATAAGTATCGAAAGAAGTTCTAATGACGATGTTTATCAAAATATTGGGGGAGGCGTTTTAGACTTACTCTACCAGGGCATTTTGTAAATTTCGCAGTGCAAAACGCTCCACTAAAATTATGGACATCCCATCCCTTTCTAAGAGATAAGCGAAACTGCACCGAAACTATAATTTAAGTTACTTTATAAGTATATAAGAAACTTTGGTGCAACATTTTTTGTTTCTGAAGAAATAACATTTTTATTATACCTACCGCAATATGTTTGGGCGCCAAAAATTATTTTCACAAAATATTTCGTTAAGTGACAACAAAAACACAACCGCCAACTATCGCAATTCATCAGTGAATGAAACTGGTTCGAACAAGCTTAGCGTGAGTTATACACACTGGTGTACGTCCCAGACGAATGGGGCGTTTTGTCAAGTGTGGCGGTGTTTTGTATAGTTTTATACTCTACCGTTTTCGAGATATGTCGAAATTTCAAAAGTACCGTTGTTCGAATTTTTAGCCAAAAACTGGGTACGCAGTCCTGGCAACCTCACCTACTTAAGATTAAATAGGTATCAATTTTGGTTGAAATCGTTAGAGCCGTTTTCGATCAAATCAAACTGGTACGAAAATGTTGTATGGGAAGTACCATTAATATTGAGGTTACCTTGCAAAAAAAATATCCTCCCGAGCAGTAAGCCCAAAAACTCCAAATCCGAGGTTTGAACGTAATCCGTAATCCGGCTGCTTCCGTCATTATATTTCTTCCCTTAGAACCTTTCATACAATCATACGTACAGTGTATCAGTAGACTTTAACGAAGCAACAGTTTTCCAACAAATTGCGCCAACAAATCATCTTCTCGGACGAGGGCAATATTTGGCCAGCTGTCAATAGGCAATGTCAATAGGCCAAATTGACGTAATTGTAGCGAGCACAATCAACAAGTGTTCGACAAAGCATCAATGCATATCCACAGGGATTGACTGTTTGCTGCGATTTATGGCCGGGCGGCATCATCGGACAATATTTCTTTCGAAATGAGGAAGAAAACACTGTTACCACCAACAAGACCGTGCTAAATTAAATAAAATTGACGCAACGCTCGAAGTTGTGGAGAAGAAACTTGGCGACTGAGTAATCTCACGGCATAAGCGATCAGCAATTGGCCGGCGCGATCATGCGACTCGACACAATTCGATAATATTTGGTTGTAGCGGTACAAAACACAATAATAAATAGTATTGTCATCTGGCCACAGGAACAGGCCGAAGGGGAGTAGAGCAAACTGTATAGCAACAATAAACTTCCATGTGTTTTGAATCCAAAGACGATCACTTATAAGTCCATCGCTTCTATCTATTGTTGTTACGCTCATAAGCTGGTGCCCTTTTGTATGATTTAGTTTCATGACAGTATATAGAAAAGATTCAGTGAAAATTTTAACTGACAGCTACGATGTGTCAGGGGAAACATGAAAGCTGACCCTGACTATATGAACGACGCATAAATTAAAAAGCCGGAAATACGTTTAAATTGCGGGAAAACAGAACGCATTTAAAAAAAAAAATTCTGAAGGTTGTTTTGTTTCGCTTCTAGATCACTGTCAACACTTGACCATACGCAACGTGAAAGAAATAGGTTCGCACTGCAACAGTAAAATAGAGGTAAAACAACCAGTAGAGCACAACAAACAAAGTACACACCTATGAAATTAATATTATTAACACAGTCCACCCAAGCCTATAGTTTTCTGCAATCCATCAGATACCTGTTCGCAGAGCTCACACTCAGATGAGATACCTACTAACTTTGAAGACCAGCGTCGGCAGCTTAAACATCAGTCAGTCTCATTGAACTTGCTCAGTTTAAATCGAGACGCGAAACGAGACTTTGGCTTCACCGGGCAGCTGACAATCACTAACGCAGCCACAAGTGTTCTACATAGCTCGAAAAAAATTACGTAAATATTACAAAGTTGCAGGCACAGAACCAAATATGAAACAAGAATGACCATATACAGTGTAATCGTGCAAATAATACTCATTTGTCATTAAAGAGCGTAAAACAAAAAACGTTAAAATGGCAGTCGTTAATGTTTATTCAAAGCCGCAGAAACATTGCACTGAAGAAGAAGGCATCGACGAGGAACTTATATCCAAGGTCAATATAAAATGCTAAACAAAAAATCACATTCCCATTTAAATTCACAAAGAAGTGTTAAGAAATTAATAAACATAAAACTTGTTATAAACATTTCTAACTACTACGAGCCTGAATATCTATTAGTGAATGTTGTAATTTCTGTTGGTGGGCACAGTCTCTAAGTGGTTGTTCTTGGTTTTAATTATAACTGTTCTAAACTTGTTCATATATAGTAGTGAGGATAGTCATAACCTAGAAGAAGTTGTTCATTTGGAGTGTTTTCCAACAAGTCGCCGTTTCAATAACGAAACTGCATTTACTCGGAATGACGCCGTAACGCATAATTATTCAGTTTTAAGGCCTCGAATAATGCACAGCAACCAATAATGCAAGAGCCAATTGTAATTGAGGTCATTGGCGTCGATCGCTATGCTAAAATCATCTAGTTTTAACAATTCGTCGGCGCGCTTAACTGTGTGTGACTGTCATTTGGAAACTAAATTATTCTAATCTCTAAATTAAATTAGTCGTGACATCTCTTCAAATTTATTGGTGATGGCCGATGTGGGGCTCATTTTAATATGACCTCCCTGAATCAAGGTGGCTGTTGCTGTAACTTCCTGAAAGGCAAAATATCTAAAAAATCAATTAAGCAAGCAACGCAATACATTCTGTTATGGTCAATATTACAAGTTGGCCAAATCACCACTATTTTCACCTTGAGAACAATTCTAAACCAGCGACAATTAAACGAAGTAATGTCCCATGACGGCACATGATCATGAAGTGACTAGCTGCAACGAAAATGGGTATTAAAATACTTTAAGTGAGTTTAATGTTCATTGTTCATGTTTCAAATGCTGCTACTCATTGTGGTTTAATAACATAGTCACCTTCTCTCGCACACAGCAAGATACTACATTCTACATTGACGCAAACACTTCGTATTTGCAAAAAAAAAGACAAGGAAAAGCCTACTAAATACACTACGGGCGCTTCGAATGTACACACAATAATTCTCCTATAAAAATGGTGTAAAAAATGAATGATAATTCATCAATTGAGAACGACTGGGCCGATCTTGCTCAAAAGGAGGATCTTGCCCGGAAAAGTCGGGAAATTGGAAAAAAAAAGAAAATTGATTTTTTGTATGGAATTTTGTGTGCAATTGTTACGGAATGGCTTTTCGAATGGAAAAATAGAAAAATCTTGGTGGAAAACTCGGAAAATTCCGGAAGAACGCGAAAAATTTTATTTTTTACGAAATTTTGCATTTTATTTTATGATTTGGATTTTGGACGATGTAAAGGTGGAAAATTCGATGTAAAGCTTGGAAAATCTCGGAAAATTGTGGCATGTGCGGCAGTTTGCTGTCGACATTGGGAATGCCAGCGCCAAATCGTTCATTGTACGATGCATTCAATCGCGAGTTGCAACGAGAGCAAGACTGATCGAGGTGTGCTGGCCGGAAAAGTGTGAACAAATGCGCCGCTGTTGAATGCCGAGCAGAAGAACGTGTACGATTCGCTGATGAAGGTTGTTGACCATGCAACGGGAGGTATCTACTTTCTCGATGCTCCCGGTGGGACAGGTAAGACATTCGTCATTTCGTTGATTTTGGCAACAGTTCGGTCAAGAACTCAAATTGCGTTGGCTGTTACATCCTCTGGCATTGCTGCCACATGTTGGAAGGCGGTCGAACTGCACATTCCACTTCGAAGCTGTCGATAAATCTTCTCACGTCTGACAAGCCAACGTGCACATTGACCAAGAATTCGCTGTCGCCGAAATTGATGCGAGAATGAAAAATCTACATTTGGGCTGAATGCACGACGGCGCAAAAGCCAGCTTTGTAGCCAGTTGACCGAACGATGAAGGATTTACGAAGTGATTCGAGACAATTTGGTGCGGCTATGATACTGCTCTTCGGAGATTTTGGTCAAACGCTTCCCGTCAACCCGAAATCTACTGCTGCCAATGAACTGTTGGCGCTTGGTAATGGCCAAATTTCTGTTGATGTTTCGACTGTTCCCTGCATATTTTTTAGAGTTCACATCGTCGAAGTGCTAACGGGCACTGCACAAAATTATAAAAATCTCGATTGGATAAGTAAACGTGCAATACTAGCAGCGAAGAATAAGAACGTCAATAGCTTGAATTCCATTATTAGATTGATGTGCCAGGAACTCTTACAGCTGAATGTGGGATCCATCAACATCCGAAACTGTGCAACGGTACGCGGTTGTCCGTCGAGAAACTGATGAACAATGTAATTCAAGTGACGATCATCAAGGGCAAATTCAAAGAAGAGGAAGTCCTTATTCCCAGGATCTCCGATTATTCCGCCTGATCCTCCATTCCAATTCAAGCGGATTGAGTTCTCCCGAATTTCCCTGTTTTTTCGCATGATCAGCTGTACGTTGCCTGATCGCGTGTTGTCAAACCGTCTTCGTTGTTTGTTTTTGCGTCGAAAAAACAAATCGAAAAAAATTGTTTACCATATCGCTCTCTACTGATTTCGATTCCATTCAAATAAATCACATTGAAATTTATTATCACTCTGGTGTTTATCTGAAGGCGTTACATTGGGGCGAGACGAAGTTCTCCCGGGTCCGCTAGTTTAATATATAAGGCATGCTTTTTTTTCTGGAAGTACAAATTTGTTCGCTCAGAAGAAGAGGTTGCAAATAGCAAAGTGGTTTGTCTGCTCTCGTTTAATATTTTTTTTTTTTGAGGCTTCGTCAAACAGAATGTGTACCTTCAGCCCTGCCGTTAGATTGTTTCACACGCCTGTAAGACTCTTTTGACTTAAAGTTTTAACCGCCGCGTTATGTGTGTTAAACAGAAAGAGGTCAGCACACATCGAATGTTTTGTATTTCTAATGCGAACTTGGAAAAAATTAAATAAACAGAGATATGTGCCTTCTGCCACCTATCCCTTATTCACCCTTCTAAGTATTTTTTAATTTGCATCTTACATGTATTGTAGGTGGGAGCTGGTCGAAATTCTGCTTTCAAAATTCTGCCTTTTAACACAAAAATTATGCTTTTCAAAATTCTATTTTTTTCCTATTCTGTCTTACAAAATTCTGCTTTTTAAAATTCTGACAGGCAATATGTTTAACAAATAAATTCTGCTAATTCAGTGAAAAAATCGCAGTTAATTTTTGCCACTATTCTTTCTCGCACTTAATTTTCATTCGGTTTCCACATGCCCAATTATAATTTTTACATTTATTTAATTTTTCACAATATACCTAATACATATATCCATCCATGCACAACTTATATTTTCCTTTATTGGATTTAATTACAGATATATTCATTTTCACTCTAAAAGCATACGTTCACTCACAAGGGTATACTAACAGAATATTTGTCTAAGCCAAGAGAGCAAACTTAAAACCAATAAAAATAACTCCTTTTACCTCTTCTTCTATAACAAGTGAGTAGAATGTGTTACATAAATAATAAAACAAAAGTTTTGAAAAAAGTAAAAAAGCGCAGGATTTGCATAATTTTGTAAAGCAGAATTTTGAAAAGCAGAATCTTAAAAAACAGAAATTTGAAAACAGAATTTTGAAAGCACGTCAGTTCGAGCGAGAAAAATTACATTTCTTTCATTAGTTAGAGTTATAATTTATGCACATTTGTATACCTAATTTTAAATTATTCCTGAGGCATATATACAACATTTAGTTTCTTTTCTAATGACATCCTAACTTTTTACTGTAGTGATTTATCATTTTACTTCATTGGTGATTGGAAAACAAATTGGCCATGAGTTTAACCGAAAGCTCGCTTTACCAACCTACATGAGAGTAGGTATAAATTTTCGTGTGGAGAGAAATATGAGTATGCACCAAGTAATATAGAACTTTACATAGCAAATACTAGGTGTCTTTCAGTTTCATCTTTCTGTTTTTATAACTTTATAGTTTTAAAACTTGTGTGAAATTAATCACGGGAAAAGTGAATAAGTTTGCCCGGATACCGCATTTTAGTATGTAAGGAAAGAGACATTTTCGAACCAGAACTTTGGTTTGTTTCATAAGATCCAATATTTTCTTATCGACTCGACAATTACCTATTATAAGAGTCCTTCAAATAATTAAGTTTTGTTTTCACTTCTTACTTTAACCTTCTGAAGAACACCCGACTATACTTTTTCTAAATAAAACTCAATAAACCCGGTAAGGATTCTTTTTTGTCAAAAAGCCACATAAATACTGCAAAACAATTTAGTTAATTTTTAAATATTACTTTCCACTATTTAAATCTATTTTTCATTTGATTTATATATTTTTGTGTTCTTTTTTATTGTTATGCTATTATTTATTAACTGATTTTTAGATAATAAGAGAATAATAATAGAGTAGTGCATTTTATTAATTTACGAGTAGGTTTACTTATTTCTTGATTTTTATCTTTTGTTCGATCCCTTTAACACCTCTTTTTGAGCCTCAGGAAAATCGGCCTAATGTCTTTGTTGCTCTGTTTATTTTCCTGCATTAGTACCTCGCTATTTTATGTAGGTGAAGGCTCCTTTTTCATCTTTGACATATTTCAGTGGCAACGCTGATACATTATGCCGGTAATGAAATAAATCTGAAATGAATTGATTTCATTCTCACCTTTGTTTACATTTCTTTGAAAATTTCTTGGACTATATTGTTTATTGAAATGTCTCGTTTTGTATGCCATTAATAAACAATTTTATTAGGTTTCCACTTTATCCACTCGCGGTTTATGTCTTGTTATCTCAATTTTATTATTTGCTTTCGCAAACATTTTTTTTGCAGTTTACTCAGACAAAGTTGAACTGAGTTCGGAGCAATACCGATGGAGCAGTTGCAAATTTAAAGAATTTTGTTTACTACTTTCAACTTTGAATTGTGCAAGAAATGTGCGACATTTGAGAGTGAATCGCTCGTTCGCCCAATCATCGAAAGACATTATTTGTAAATGAAAATACAAGTCTATAAGTTTTATAGCTCTCTTTGGCAGTAATTACAACCTGCGATGAAACTCAAAGAGACGTACGGGCCTAGGTTGGTAGAACCATTCGTCTGTGTATGTTTAGAAAAATGTGTTATTTGTTACTCTTCTTGTAGTATGTATTGCAACTGTTCTACAACTAAAGAGTACTCGCTGGGGGACTTCTTTATTATTACAACTGGCTGATTACATATAACTTAATACTTCTTAGACAGAAGTGTAAGAGATATTGTAGATTTGGTACAGGGTGTAGCGTTGTACAGATACTAATGTACTGAACACAAACACAACCACTGCACAACTATCACTGAGAACTGAGTAGTCAAGGATTCTAACTTTTATTGTAAATGAGCACCATAATAATCTTCGAGTGATTTGCTTGTCTCTGTTACTCATGGTCTAGTCATCTGAAGATCACTTTGCCCAAGTGAGTCCGCAGATTCAAACGAAAAACTTGTTTTAGCCTTTGGTTTGCTCAAACCGTAAGCCTCGATATTGAGCTTAATATGGTCTGTGTCTGTGGAGCTACTTGAATGTTGGTAGTTTGTGGTAATCCAACTGCATCATAAATGTCGATTATTTGGTATTTATTGATGAATCTGAACGACTCCGATTTTAGATAAAATAAAAATGCCTTGGGACCCTCTTAGAAAAGAATTCTCTTACGATTCATATGTATGCAAAATGTTTAAACAGTTTATTTCGCCTTAGTTGCTGTTTAATTTTAATTTGATGCAATACACTTGTCAACTTCATTATGAATGACTTCTAACTGATGTAGGGCAGTTTCTTCTGCAGCAGCAGAACAATCTTCCAAGTCCAACAGGACTTGTGGAAGGGTCTCATCAACAGATTTTGTCAATTTTTTGATAGCCCTCTTTGTTTTAAATAAGAGCTTAGTGGCCTTAATTGTTGCATTGGTGTAGCATGTTTTTGCCAAAATCTGATTTTTGTATTTCTTACATCTTTTGTATGTCTTTATCAGATCAATTGAATCAAAAACCAGTCCTATGGATACTTTTGCAATTTCATAACCCAAGCCTGCACTCTTTGCAGTGGCAGTTTGACCGCACACATTAATGGAATCTTCTAATGTTGCAATGACACTGTCGATTTCAGCTTGCTGAGCCTCAACACAATAGTCACTTTCCTGCTTTAGTTCTTCGATCCCCTTGACAGATGCCTCAACATGTGCAAGAGGCTGCAAAACAATCTCATCATACTTGTGCTCGAAGTCAATAACGACTTGCGCTGCCAGTCCGTTCAGGGTTTCTGAATAACCCTCCAAAGTTCTGGTTGTTTCATCAATGGGGTCGACAACTCCTGCGTTTGTCTGTGGGAAAGAAGTCTTTTAAAGTAAGTTACCGTTTCAGAGAATGGCCAACAAAATACTAACCAAAACTAGGCAAAATGCCAATAATCCGAAAATTGTTAATTTCATCGTTGTATGATTAGAGTTAGTGGTTCACAAAGACTGCTAAGTGGGCACTTTGGTTAACACTTCTTTTATACCTGAAGCGCATCAAATGGCGTTTTTCGCAAAGAAATCCGATAATACTTTTATTTGTGACGGATTATACTTATGCCGGGATATCTTAGAATTATTTCTATGTTATCAGAGCAGCCGCTTATAACAAGATAAGGATACGATCGAATTACATTTGAATACAATTTGTATAGGTTAAAAATATGACATTTTTACGAGGATTGTAAATTTCAGACAAGTCGTAATAAATTCAGCATTAAGAATCGTTTTGATTAGACTGATTGCGTTTAATAAACGCTACCTTAATCGGATCTGCTTTGTTCGAAATGATTTTGGAAATGAACTTATGTGCAATTAAATGGGTAAGTCGTAGTATTTCTTTAAAAGCAGACCTTAGATAGAGGTCGACTACTGACAACGTCTTAACTCAATAGAGTTGGTCTTGCAATTCCATCCGCCTAAAACAGATAAATATTTCCAAATTTATTGCTAAAATTTAAAGAAAAATTTCCGATTTGTTTGTTTTTTTTTTAGCTTTGAACCTGATTGATCATAGGATTCAAACTGTAACTTTTTAAACAGTGGTTGCTTCGAAACTGCATAGGTGGGTTTGTGATTAGAAGTTTTCGCTTCCTTCTTGATTTAACATGAATTCTGTTTCTAGTATTGGGTATGTTAAGAAAGACTTATTCTTTTAGCAATATTTTGAGTATTTTTTCAAGGTATTTAAAATCAGTTTTGGAGGAATAAAATATTTTTTTTCTTTGATAATGCAAAAGTTAAGTTGATTGCAATCGCTTTGTAATGAAAACAGTCTTGGAAATAAGACTGGTATTTTCCAAATAAGAGAAAATCATTAAACATTGTGACTTTTCAAAATATTGGCTCTCAAAATTGTTAAGGACTCTGAAAATATATCTTTTTCAGAGTTTACTTTTCAACATAGAATCGCGTTCAAGTTTAATTTTTCTTTCAAGAAATCAACTGTCTGTTTTTTTTGTTTTCGAAGCGTTACAACATTAAACGAACATTAAGGAAAAAATATTTTTTTCCCACAAAACGTGAAAAACGAGACCAGTATTGAAGCTAACAAAGAAAATTTAAACTAACTTTGTTAGCGAACATAAAAAATGGCGTAGTGCCTCAAGATAAACTTAAAAAAAAACGTCAGGCACTCCGGGAGTGCCGACAGAAGTTATTACTTGAACAATTACGTGTGTATTTTTCGAATCGTCACGAGATATTTTATTGCGCAGGAAATACTTAAAACTGTTTTGGGAGTAAAAACAGCGAACAAAAACATCGACAACAGCGCCACCTATCGGTCCAAAACTATCCTTTCTTCTAGCTGCATCCAACCATGCTCACATACAAAGTTTCATTGAGATCGGTTGAGTTTCTCAGAAAATTGACAACAGCGCCACCTATCGGGTGTCGGTTTATCGGTGACGATGACGCGGTGTCGTTTTAAAGGTAACGCGAGTTCATCAATTTCTTCCCATATAAAAGTGCCCAACGCGCCTAAAGAATAGTAATAACTTCAAAAAAAGTGTACAAGGTGAAATTTCGTTTTCATGCAGAGCAGAATCAAGCTATGCTGCGCAGATGCAGCTTCGAAGAAAAGGACAACTGTAGGTACTCTTTAAATATGATGAAAAACAAAATCTTTTCAACTTCTTCAAACGCTGAAAAGTACCAAAAGAGGTTTAAAAAATTAACTTGGAAATTATTCGATATACAGCAGAGGTAGTTTTTTCAACAGTAGTTTTTGAGTTAAATGAGTTACAATTCAATCTTATTAGAGATTCTGCAATAAAACATACGTAACCTACCACGTACAATTGTACTAATGTTGTTCTGAAAACTTGGTCCTAAACGAATCAATCGCAGAAACGCATTTACGAAACAGAAGCAAAATGTGAATGATTTGTTTCACAACCTTTTGGTTTCATCTGAGTTCTGATAAATTTATAACATTAAAACAAAAAATAGATTTCCCTCTGAAGTACTTCAGTTTCTAAAGTCATTGAATGATTCTTTTAATTATATATGTATAATTTTATTAATAGTTATAATAACTTTAGGTACAGTTTTTTTTCTTCAATGTTTTAAATGTATGATTAACCAAATATTTAATTGTCAAATGCGAGAAACCCCATTTCTAAATGTATTTTAGTTTTATTGTGCAAAATTTCAAAATCACATTTTTTATAATATTTTTCAGATTTTAACGAATATTCGTGTAAATTTTCTTGAAAATAATCCTTTTTATTAAAACTATCTGTTTTTAATAAATTGGAAAAACACAAAAAAAAAAGTTTCCCATATTTGAAAAATAAACGCAAACAGGGAGGAAACAAGGTTGTTGGATCTTGAGTAGTTAGTAAAACTAAGGCTATCTTACAATTCACACGAACGGTTTTGTTTAAATATTTTATGTATTCCTAAAGTATAACTAATTAAACGCCTGACAAGCTCAGAATTTACGAAGGCCGTTAAAATAAAGCACTGCGTCGTTAAAAGTAACTTGCAGTTTACGCTGGGATAAAGAGTCACAACTTATGTCGTGTATCTTGTGATTTGTAAAGTTAAGTAGCAGTGGTCCACAATTTCCGAAGACGTCTGGGTAGATACGACCACTAACTACGTTCGTGTGGTTATATCCCGGCAAATTTCGGTTTATTGTATAGCCTAGGCTAACGACTGACTCAAACCATTTAATTTTATTGTCTTTTAGCTGTGTAATAACTAAGAAACTACAGATTAAAAGTAGCCTATGGAATTACTTGTGATTTTGACGGACTTAGTTGCAAGGTATTTGAGATGGACCACGTTTCATTGCTAAACATACAGATCAGTCTCGGTCTTGTGCGACTCCCTTGATAATTTATTTTAAGATAGGAAAACGTTCTTTCCGTTCGACAGAAATAAAGCTAATTATCGATTTCATTGTCCTCTCACTGCACCCAAATTTATTCTAAAGCTTCCAACACAGAATCTTATGACTTTTAGAAATCCAGCAAAAACCCAGCCCATAAGTATGTCGTATTTCTTCAAGTGAATTAAACAAATTCTGTGTTTCGTGTTTCATTATCTGTGTTAAAAACTAAGCAAGGGCAACTCTTTTTCTTACATATTTTCACTCATGTATTACTTATATTCTAACTCAATTCATTTACCTCTCTTTTGAACTGAAAGCTCTGTATGAATAATTATTATTGTCAAAAGATCAGTATTTTTAGTTATATTTCTCAGAAGCCTTTGACAGACAAATCAGATTCCTAACCGGTCTAAAGTCAGCAGGAGAAGATGAGTACTTTTTCTTTGCTATTGGCGAAACTCTTGCAATTTTCCAGAACTCTAGAAAAGTTGATGATGTTAGGCACCTGAAAACAAGACGGGAGGTGACGGTTCAGAATTAGTTTTATAAACGTGCGCCTACATCACCCAGGGAATATGAGTGCACTCCCCATTAAGTAGAACCTTTTAAGGACATTGACGTCAATGGGATTGAAATATTTGTGAATCTTCCAGTCCCAAATACGTTTTGAAATATTAAATGATACTTGTAGTTGATCAGCAGTAAGTTTAAAAATACCTAAAACACTTAAAAAATCAAGTAACAATACAGCCAACTTTTTGATGAACGAAAAGGTTTCGTCCGATCCAGTCACGCAATTTCTTTTAGTTTTTCGTTCAATTGAATACAAAATAGATTTGCACAGACATCAGCATTCGGGTCCCTCAGTAGCCCAGTTTCAGTTACGACGCACGAGCATTCGAGGGCGAGGCCCAGACTGCCTATTAATAGTCACTTTGTAACTACTTTGTGAGTGTCCGGCCCTATCCAAAGCTAGACACAGTGCCCTATGATGAACTCTCGGTCACCCAAGTTATCGAAATCAATCGACCCTGTTTTTTTTTAGTTTCAAAACGGTGCTCAAGCGCTAATTGTTTTTTTTTTTCCATCAATCAGTCCCACGATTATTTAGTGTATGTAATCAGATGTCGCCAAGTGTAGATCCATATTATGTTCAGTGTTAATGTAGTATTAATTTCTTTTCACCGCAAGTGGTTTGTTTTCAGAGATTTTTTTTTTCATTGTTAAGTTACCAGATGCCAAGTTCAAGGTTTTATGCGGCATACCTACATTCGCTTTGTAAAAACCTGTTCGTGTAGCGTTTGGCTGGCGTTAATCACCTCACTGCCTGAACAAGTAAATGGATTATAGACACAGGTACTATTTTTTAGATGCAATCAATTCTAGAATTGTTGTTATTTTGGACTTGGTACAACAGAGGGACATTCAAAATATTATTTAGCTATACAAACAATCATCTAAACTTGGGTATACCGTCTTGCAAATGAGTGTGGGTAAATGCAAGTTGTCTTGTATGGACGCTGATATAATATCTATTGCTAAGAGCTGCCGTATAGATGGGCTGTCAAATGTCATTCGCTTCTCATTATTCTAAATGCTACGTTGGTCCATACGCTGGTACCTCAACTTGGTTCCTGTTGCTTTATTTATACGTACCACTTGCAGTATTTCAGTTCTAGTTATATCAACTGGCCTTGTTGCCCGTTGTTGGTGCTCCTAGTATATAGCCAGCCAATCTACATGTTGTTAAGTTGGTTTCAACAAAGCGTGTACACATTGCAATAAATATATCCAGTGGAGACCGCAGAGTTGCGGGCATAATATTTTTCTTGGCATCCGTATCAGATTTCGTTTCCTGGTTCTTTTAACAAACTCCGAAACTGAAGTAAGATCGACTAATCTACGCAGAAAGGCAGAATATTATTGATCAACGAACTACGAGTATACGAGTATTACGGAAGTTTTGTGAAAAAACAATTTTTGTTTTGTTAATCCGCTTGTATGAGTCAGTCAGTCGTTAATGCTGTAATTAAATGAAAAATCAGAGGCTGATTAAATTTAACTGGAGTTCAAGAGCCTGTTTAGTATTCACATGCGGAAATGTCGTCCCTGAAAACGAAAGTTCCTCATGGTATTGTATTACTAGGAAGGGTTTTGCGGTTGGCTTCTTTCGGGGCAATGTCATCAAACTTTATTGAAAGGGCATATACCTATAGTAAGAGTGATAAATCTTGGATTTCAGGTGAAAACGGGTTGTATTCAATTCAAAGGGAATCAAGTTGATGATCATTTGAAATCACTAAGGATTCAATTAGCAATGGCATTACTTAACTGCGTTCTTCAAAAGAGTTTATCTTTGTCTTATAGTGAACAACTCTCATAAATAAAATATTGAATTGTTTTCTACAATAATCACGTTGAAAGCCCTTTAAACAAAATAAAAAAAAATTGTTTTATTTACGATCATTAGCTTTGGGCTCTTGGATAAGTTGGATCTGGTACGGCCCAGGCCTCGATTCAAAATTCAGCGCGAAGTTCTTGTGCGCGATGCTTCTTGTGGCAATGCTTTCGGCCGATTTGGCGTTCCTTTGATGTACCGGTGTAGGTCTTGGTGTTGGCGGATTGTTTACCTAACCGGTTGTCTCGATTTTGGCCACCAACCGTTGGAGAGCCGATTTGAACGTTTGCGCTGTCGACCACTCAATTTGATAATTAAGTTTTATCATTTATTTGGACGTTCTGCTCAATGGTGTAATTTGCCATGGTAATAAAAAATACCACACTAGAGACTAGACAGACGCCACTAAAACAAAATGGATGACTCAGGCTGCCAACGTCGACACGTCCCAATTGAAAACCCTTAACATTATACGGAGTACAGATAATTCACCATGAGAAACACTGATCTTGAAATAAAAATGATTGTAAATGAAGTCAAAAAGAACTAATAGAATCAAAAATAAAAAGTAGCCATCATTGCATACGGCAACGAGAAAATCACAAAAGCAAATTATTTGAACGTATATAGTAGATATTAGTAGCTTGTAGGGTTGAAATCAAAAAAATACTCATGATTGTAAATCGTGTTTTTTAGAGGCATAGAACTTTGAAATTGAATAAAACAAAGACAATTTTTTTTAATTGACATGAAATTTACTTTATTCGAAAGATAATCTTCTGGCATTACCTATAATTTAAATATGATTTCTGTCATATGACTGAATCTGGAGGTCCAATTCTCGATGACTTTTTCCAACATTTGTGGCCGTATATCGGCAATAACGCGGCGAATGTTGTCATCCAAGTGGTCAATCGTTTCGGTCAAAATAGTCAAGCGGCTTTAAATCGCACGATCTTGTAGGTCAATTCACGGGTCCGCAACGTGAAACTGAAACTAAAAAAAAAAAATGCGGTTACCAAACGTTTCCTTCAATAAATCAATAGTGGCACGAGCTGTGTGACATGTTGCGCCGTCTTTTTGAAACCACAGTTCCTGCTCCTGTTCAATTGATGAACGAAAAAGTCAGTAATCATGGCTCTTTACTAGTCACCATTGACTGTAACGTTCGTGCCAGCATCGTTTTTAAAGAAGTACAAACCAATTATTTCACCAACCTATAAAGCACACCAAACAGTCAGTTTTTGTGGATGTAACGGTAACAGTGTCTCAACATACACTTGAGGATTGTCATCACTCCAAATACGGCAGTTTTTTTTATTGATTTATCCATGTATCCATTCAACCAAAAGTGGGCTTCATCAAATTCGCTTATGAAAATTGACGTAGAGCGAGATAAGTATTTCGAGCAGAACCATGATTTTCAAAATAAATTTGCACGTCAGTCTATTCATGTTGTGAACCAAACTAAAAATAAATCACTTGAAAGCTGACCAATTCGCCACCAGAAAATAATGCTGCCAACTTCAAGTTCTATACCTATCTTTAAAAAAAAAAAACACCCTTTATTTATTGAAATCCTTCATCAAGCGACATTAGGTACTAGGGCTATTACCTCGTTCTGTTATTGATGTTCTCAAATCTGGCAATCGTCTGAACATAGTTTCAAACTGCTTGGTAATAGGGAAACATATTTGTCAAAACCATTCAATTAATCCCAAAGCTCGTCATCAAAACCAAAGTTATCTTTCAGCCATCGGCTGATTAGATACTATACAGCTTTTTAGTTGATCGGGCGATAAGTCATAATTTACTGTTTGACACTTTAATGCACTACTTATTTCGATTAAAATATCTGGAATAAAATTATTACCATTACTGGGTCGATTAAGTGCCAGTCTGGCACAAATTCAGCTTTATTACTACTATTGATTTGTATAAACAATTTAGTGAGAACCAATCATTTGGTGATAGGTAATAATCTAGTCATGATTCCAATTGGTGGTTGGATTTCTGGCGAAAGACCACTAAGTCCCACTACTCACTTATCACATATTAATCTGGTTTCGATTAGGCTTTTCAGATTTTAATGTCAGCTTTAAAAATTCTGCAGCACAATAGGTCATTAACAAACTTGATTGATTGCTTCCTTTTTTTTTTTAACTTTCTCGTATAAAAATTCAACAACATTTTGTATCAGTCTTATGCCGGTAAATACCATGAAATAATTTTTGAATTTATTTATTTTTGATTTAAGGGTTTTAAACAACTCAACTGTGTGTTGACATAATTATGTCATTTTCTTAAAAAAAGCTGCTTTCCCAAATAAATATTCTTATACATAATATTGTATTAAAAAATTAAGAAATTAATTAATATTCTACCAGTTAAATAATAAAAAAATATGAAAATACCTAAGTTAACATTAACGAAGTCTCTTCTTTTATTTTCAGATTTCTTCTATAGTGGTATTTCTAATGATAGATTAGAAACAAGCATATCCGAGATAAAAATGCAGCCGGTGATTTAATAAAAATGTTAAAAGTCTGATATTTCGTTCATAACTTCGACGACTATTGAAAAATAAATAAAATTTACTGAGTACCTATTTGAAAGTTTTGTTTTGTTGAAATTTGCTTTTAAGACTCGGATTTATTACATTAATGTTGCTATGAAGCAAGACTTGTAGAAACTAAATCAATTTAGATATTTCACGAGAATTGTGACGAGGGTATTGAGGAGAATTGCGAAAATTCGAATATCGTCGGTTTCTGCTGTTTTTTTGAAAGTCCAAAGTCTCTGCTTTTGGAAAGGAAAAGAGTTATTCATTTAATAAATCATTATTTATGCGGCTAATTGGTGATAAAATAATATAAACAAATAGGTAATAAGTTTTAAAAATTAATGGGGCATAATGAACCCAGAACCCTGTTTTGCCCCGAATTCCCCTACAACTATTGACGTGGCGATCGCTGAATATCCCACAAAGTCCGTAAATGTTAGTATAGCTCTACAACAGCGAATCTACTTTTCAGTTATCCGGAGTTTTTTATTCTTTTTTTATTTTTTATTTTTATTGGAGGCCCCGGTTTGTTCCACTTCGATCCATGCAAAAATAAAGATTCCAACCGCTAAACCGACAGAAATATAAAATTCTGAATTATGGTCCATTTTTGTTTGTTTTTGGTATGTAGGACTTAAAACAAACTCCAATCAGCGAAAGTAACGTGCGACTAATGTCAACCCCCAGTCAGTCTGACATTATGGCAGCTTGATCAAGTGTCTTCTTTCTGTTTTGCTTTTTATCTCAATTTGGGGTGATTCTCGTGAATCGTGTCCTTACGGCCCGGTTCTGGGACAAATCCGGGTTTAGGTAAGGTACTACAAAGTTGCAGAGCAACTGTGATTATCGATGAAGGGTATCGTCTAAGATTTACCAAAAGTGGCAGCACTGATGTTTTTGCACGGCTTTCAAACTCTGCTTTGAATGCCCTGAGTTGCAAGGTTTGTGCACATGATGATAGCTACTCCCAGTTCCCAAACCCATAATACTTCATATCTGTGTCAACTTTATTTGCCAAATTTATAGTGAACCGTATAATCTAATCACTGGCTAGCGAGCATTCGTGGGTTATTTTTTGTCTTTTCTACAAATGAATAAAATTCATTCAAAGCACATATAAGTGGGTTCGGTTATGTGGATACACAAAATTCATGCGTGTTCAATGCCATTTGTACAACAAGTAGGTGGTCACACAATGAAAACAAAAATCTAACCATCCGACCGGCAGTTACTTTTGGACTAGAGAGATAACGATTATAGTGCTTGTAATGAGTTTACCTTTCTTAGCAGTACGTACGCACACCGTACACCATGTGAGTGGGACAATTGAGTTTCAGCGATACCTCCAGAAAGAATATAGACGATGAATATAACGCTCGTAAAATCGTATTAATTCGTTTTCCCCTTGAGGTTGCGTAATTTGTTCACAGGTGGTGAGTTTTAGTTTCAATGAGTCAACCATTGACGAAGCGTGAAGTGCGAGAGGCCGCACAGTGCCAGAGGCCCATAGCCACAGCCACTTTAGGCTAGAGCCGCTTGCATCCCAAGCAGAGTATTTGTTGTTGTTTGGCGATGGTGATGAGGTGGTTCGTGCCCAGTGCTTTACCTTGCTTTTGTTACTCTGCCAGCTAAATTTGTGGGGCACAGTGCGGAGTGTGCGGAACATTGGAAAACCTATAATGCCCAAGAACTAAGAAATGTCTATTGTTCACATTGCTACGACTGTGGTGGTTTCGTTTGTAGGTGTGCACTTCAGACTTCGGTCTGGTGCCACAAACAAAGTAAAAAGTGCATGCTAGCTTGTTAGATTTTGTTGGCCGACACATGATTTTCAGATTACATTCGACGGGCGTTCTTCAACTTTTAACTGCCGTCGCGTCGTCGTGGGTGCCAAAGCCAATGGGGCAAATACAATCAAACGCGATAAGTAAAAACAAAGCCATGCCAATATCTCGCGAGTGAGCTTGTATTGCGCCAGAATTGATAATGGATATTTAAAATTGTATAGGTGTCTATTTTGAAACTTTTTAAAATCAGTTGGTGTGATCAGTAAAGTGACGAAGGACCAGCGTTTTGTTGCCGTCGCTGTTTCGTGGTGCGATAATGTTTTGAGTTTGCGTGCGTAATTGAATGAAATTAAGTGAAAAAGAAATTAAAGCAAAACAAGTTGTCAACGATGGAAGACGAAGGATTCAGGACTTTGTTCAGGAGCATATCACAAGTTATGTACACAAGGGGAAAGGCGGCAGACGACGGTAGTATTTTTGTGAGTATGTGTGGTCGCATTTTTACTATCGTGACGCAAATAATCTGCTCAACTATAGTCTACTTGAGTCGAATTAGTTTTACTAGGCTTGAATATCGCAGTATTGACTACAATCATGTTCGTAGTACCTACTTATGGGCGCATGTTTATGACGCGTGAAAGGACATAAATAATAACTCTTTATTTACAATATCGAAGAATAGGAAATTTGTATTAACCGTTTATTGTTAGGAGCCTACTACAAATACTCGTAATCTTTCGGAAATTAACTAGCTGCCTTGCCTACCTAGGTATATCGCTTTTATGTGAGTTGTTTGAACTATCGATAAACACTACCAAAAAAAAAATTATTTATTATTGAAATTGCATTAAAAAAGCGGATGACGTCAATTCAGTTTAATAAAGACGCAATGATAACTTCTGTCATTATGGCGTCGTGTTGTGTGTGGGTAGATACGTGTATTCTATGGAGGTAATAGGTACTAAACCTGCTAACTACCTAGTTATAGATCGTCCTATCTGAACAAACTTGTAATTGCACTTGTTAGTACAGCGGAGATAGTTAATATCGACATTATAGGTACCTAGGTATTCCACTAAGGCTATAATAAAAGTAGGCCTGGCCAGAGTTGAATTACTGTTGCAGTCCTAGTATATGTAAATTGTTCGTGAAGTTCATCAAACCAACTGGTAATTCTTTTTTCACCGCTCCCTTTATCAAAAAATTGCAACGAGTAATGCGTAGGGTACACAGAAAAGTTGACTGTGTTCCTTTATATTATTGCCTCAAAAATAGCGACCTGGATTTACCTACTTGGCTACTTTAAGAAGCCGCAGTGCCAGAGCCCCTTGAAGGCTCTCCCGCCTTATAATCTAATCTAATCTAATCTATACCTATATTGGGAAATATAAGATAGGAAAATGACACCCAGCAAAATTAAAAAGCTATTTCATTTTAAAAACAACTGATGAGGAGGAGCAGGAGGTTATTCTCCGCGTTCCCTGTATGGGTGGCCTAATTTTTCAAAGCTTTTCTTGATGCGTTTTTGATGATTTTTAAATGCCGCCTGGGTTCTGTTTTATGCCGGTTTCTGCCTGAATTTTTTGACACATTTTCGCAATTGGTTTCAGTTCATTTTATGATGCGATTTTGGACTCGTTTTTGGCAATAATTTGTACTCCATTTTGGACACATTTTTCAAGGTTATTTCCGATGCGTTTTAGCTTTTTTTTGTGACGCTGCTTTGATGGGTTTGTTGACATTCTTTGTTATCGATTTTTCGGGGCACGTGTTTTTTGTAGTTAAATGCATTTGGTAACTAGGTGAAATGCTTCATTGGAGTGGTCTGATCTTAGACCTAAAATACGTTTTTAATACAATAGTTCGTTTAAAGCTAGCATGGGTACATAATGGACTATATACCTTAAAAGAAATAAAACGGCGTTGCCTTTGCAACTAAATTGTAGTGTTAAAAAGTAACAGTGTTTGGTCGGGTCGGGATTTCATATGCGTGTTTTTCGACCCACTTTTGGAATCGATTTGAAACTCATTTTTCGATGAGTGATTGACGTAGTTTTTGCTTTTTTTTGAATTTGTTTTAGCTTCTTTTTTGGATATATTTTTTTAGGGTTTTTTGCACCATTTTTCAATTCAAAAACTGCCAAGTCTAATGCAAAAAGAACTTTAAGCGACTGCGATTTATTTGCTTTTCCTAGCCTTAAAAAAATGGGTTTGTTTTTATTTGCCGATTGACTGCTAAATATTGTTCAAATGTGTACAGGTACTCTGGTTTCCTTTAATCCGCGATATCCTGTCAATTATATAATTATATAGGTAGTTCCCATTTTAATCTGATTTCAAAACCGTTCCTGCTAAAGATCTGTATATGAATATGTCTGTTAGAAAGGTATTTTAAACTTTTCTTTTAAGTCGTTATCTATTTTAAAAAGAGTTACTGCTTAAATCTTTGGAAAGTAGATACGAGCTGCCATTATAGCGGTCTTTTATAGAGTTTTCGTTGGTATCCTATCCAAAGTCCCAACAAACGACTACTTCGAAGTTATAGCTCTTTTTATTTCGAGTTTTCGTTCAATTATTCGAAGATTAACTTTCATTCTTTTTAACAGCATACATAATATGGCTTCATTTTTTATAATCCCCAAGCTTATTTCAACTAAAATTATTTATAGAGCAAACAAATTGCTAATATTTTTCTTCCCATCATCTACAGTAGACAACAAAATTTCTCGAGGAACATTTTTTTACCGTCTATTGTAACAAAACCGCTAGTATAACATGGAGTTAGTTTTTTGCCAGACCCACTTTATTTAAGGCGTACGGTTTTTTGGAAAATTGTACCTGCTCGAGTTCTGTAGGGAAGAACCTGAGACCAAGTCACCTTTAATTTTATGGTGAAGAATTTTTTACCATCACAAAACTTAATTGCATGAACTAAGCTTGAATATTGGTAAGAGTCCAATGAGATGAAACTGCAGATTCTAATTCTACTGAATATTTTGATGCCTGAAAGTGAAAATTCCTAAAAATTTTGTAATGAATCAAGAAATATATTTGTTAAAAAAATTACCTGGTTTCTTGTGAGGCTGTGAGCTGACCTTATACGTAAAGTTCCAAATAGGTATAACCCCAAATACAGCATTAAGATGGTTGGATGATCTAATGTAGGTCATAGATAGGTACTAGAAAATGTTGTTAAAGGCGATTTGCATAAGCTTTGCCTTTAGTAACGTGATACCATGTTTATCAAAAATGCTAAAATTCCTATAATTTCTTTGCTGTTCTCTTTTTCACACAAAAGGCTTTCGGAATATTCGAACACTCAATTCGAAAGAAAACAGGGAAACCCTCCGACTTAGTATCACTGGTTTGTATAGGTAGTGATATTAAGTAGTATGGACATTGTCGTTATAAACATATTTCCTTGGGGACAGAAGCAATGCTCAGGCTCACCGATAGTATACTAGCTGATCTTGGAGGCATTACTGTACTGTGGTCTTTTTCGTTGGTTCGGTGACATATCCTTTGGTCCGCAAATAAGTAATTTGTGTGATATTTCGGTTTTCAATGCCTGGCGCTTTCTAGGTTTGTCTTTTTGAAGTTCTATCTGTACAACAATTAAATTCATTTGGGTTTTCTTGAAGACCTTACGCTGGGTATATAAATATCAGTGTTCCCAGATTAAAAATATGAAGATCTTGTTTTTTTTTTCTGAAATAAAATATCTAATTTTTTTAAGATTTTTTTTTCAGAATATACAAATGGGGAAATATAAAACACAATTTTAAAGTACTATAAATAAAACTTAAATCTATTTGTTTTTAGTAGGCAAGGTAATGTAGGTACCTATTAAGATAAATCAAATAAATATTGAAAAAAAAAAACGTTGGTCATAAACAAATGTTTTGCTGTTTGAAATTTTGGACGATATATTTATCTATACATATTCGAATTAAAATGACTTAGAATTTCATTACTTATATCAAAATCATAGGAATTTGATTACTTTGTAAAGATTAAACTTTTAAGTTTCAACTGTTTTAGTTCTCAAACTGTTTTAATTTCTAAAATAATTTGACATCTTCTGTTATTTTACGAAGTTTGAAATTCATCTTTCTTTGATGGAAACAGAAATTCGCATTATTTAATAGAAAATTTTGCTTTAGTTTTAAAAAATTCTTAATATCAAAAAACTTTAAAGTAAAAAGTCTTGTTAACATTTTGCAGCCCAATAATCAGGTAAAATAAGATATATCTTGTTATCTGGGATCACTGGGTAAACCACCAGACAAGCTACGCTATTTTACTCTTGCACAAGCCATAGAGTCATTAGCAGTGTGTAGACCGATATGTAGCTTGACATTTCAGAATTGAAAAATAAAGATTAAGTTCTTATGGCAATTAGAGCAATCTGACATTTACATGCAAATTCGGACTTGACAGTAAAAACATTAGCAAACATACTGCAAAAAGAATATTGCGAAAGTTGTAGGGACTTGAAGAAATAGAATCGGCTCGCCACCTACTCTTGCCAATGTCCAGTTCTTAAAAACTATTTTTTTTAAAGTTACCTAGTTCTTCGTTGAACTTAAGGTTTCTGACTGCGCAAACCTTGAAGATCTCGTCATGATTTATATACTTAAAAAGATTATATCATAAATGGTTTTCTAAACTAGAAAGATCATCCCAACTGGTGGTCCAACTGAAACTGTTACAGCTGTCCTTACTTACCTACTAGGTGCATCATATTATAGCTTATGTTGGTATGTTCTAGTTTAACGTTTAATATACTTCAATTTGAACTTTTAAATTTGTGATAGAGATGAAAGTTTCCGATTTCATTCAGATTATAATATAAACGAGCACCCTCTGTGCGTCAAAATAAATGACTACATCGAACTTGTTCATGTCGAACCTCTTGAACCTCTTATTTCTCGAAATGTGTTGTGTGCTCGATAGCCCTATATTTGTACAAGCAGCCGTACACATATGGCCGCGTGTTTGTATTTATTTGCCTTATCTTAAATTATTGAAATTTCACCCGTGAACATTATAAATTAATCTATATTATTTAAAAGAGGCAATGTCAAGCAAAAGTCTCAAGCATTACAATACGGGGTGCGTCGGCTTGTTAGTTTAGTGTGTAGTACAAGGTTCGGGCGCGACGATCGTTTTGGGCGAATCCACGTAACTTAATACGAAACTCGCGATCGCACACCTCTCATACGAATGGTAAATATTTCACACAGTTACAAGTAAATAAATTCGCGATGTGTCATTGGATCGCACCAGGAAATAACCCTGTATAGTGCCGTTGCTGGTTTTAATGTCATAATACATATCTTTATTGCATCGTTTCAACAGCGAGTGGTGAATGTTCTACGCTTTGAATCTCTGAAAATGTTTCAAATTGCATTAGCTTGGCATTGGGTTTGTGTATACGAGTATGTTCAGTTTTCAGTATGTTCTACCTACAGAGGGGCTTTCATTGATGGCTGGGCATGGCCCCATTTTTTCGTTTGTGTTCTGGCCTGTGTGACCTCTTCAATTTAGCATGAGCTACTCCCCCTTCTGATGTTCGAGAATGACGTAAGCTGGTGGGCAATATGTTTAAAATTTGTGTTAATACTTCGCTTTTTTGTTTGTTGTTTCTCACTATGCTTTTTACAGTGTACTACCTACGTGTGTGCCTGTGTGGTTGTAAGTCGAGTCTTTTAAGTTCTTATCGAGTATTTTATTTCCCGCTAGTGGTGTGGGTTGGCCCCCATATTAAACTATATTAAAAAGAAAGTCTTTGTGTTTTTGTTTTGCTTTTGCAAATTAAACAGAAAATGCAGCAATGTGTTGCTTATTTTGTGGAAGCTTGCATTCTTTCGGTGGTTTCGGGGTTTCGAGATATTAGAAAAGTAGTTGGAATACAATTTTCAAAGTTTTTTTTTCTGAACAGAGCTACAGTGACCTAGGGCTTAGAGATAACAATTTTTTTTCTACCCATACATTTTCGAACAGCCGTTCTGAAAAGAACGAATAGGCTTTGACTTTGATAGATTATAATTATTATTATTGAAGCCAATTTTTCAAATTGCTCGCAACTCGTCATTGCCGAACAGCAAAACAGGACGAACTGATACAGCAGCTTGTGACATTATCGGAAACGACGAAAATTCTGACAATATAACTTTTTGAACACATAGTCGAGTTCGACACACTAAACTACAAAAAAAAAATTTGAGAGATGCATTCAGAATTCTCCAAACTGAAAAAAGTAAATCCATATTGGACTACATGGCCAGCTCATAAAGCACACCAAAAAGTAACTAATTGAGGATGTAATATCTCAATAATAACTTGTGGCTTCTCTTCTCTTCAAATGTGTCAATTTAGCTTTTTATTAATTTTAAAAATCATTATTTATGGATAAGCAATATTTTGTGGTGAAAGTGACGAAAAAGAGCAGTTACGTTTTAAACTTTTTGCAAGTGTTATGAATAAAATTTTGAATTTGGAAATGTGGTCTGCATGGTTGGTAAATTCTTAAAACATTGCATTTAAAAAAAAATCAAATCAAGCGTAGAAAAAAATTAGGCCCATTTATTTAAGCCCGCAGGACACTAAATTTGTTCTTCATTTTATCACGTTGAAAAGTCAGCTGTGTGTGAAAGAGACAGGTATACATACAAGGAAAATCACACTCATTTTTAATTTAATTTCAAATAATCTTCAAATGTAAAAAAAAGCTACCAACAGCTAACAAATGCAATTTTTAACGAGATTTTTCTTCTAATGTCTACAATCTACATTAATAAGGTTGGTGTGTACACACTCACTCCGGGAATTCTCGATTTAATTTTTCGAACTGCTCTTGTCTAATTTTAAAGGCATAAAACATGCAAAATTTGTTGCACGGATTTTATGCCAATTCCTCTATTTGGGGTAAGATAAAATTTATATGAGCAACAAAACAAAAAAAACACTATAACTAATTAATAAACTAGTATTATTTTAAACAATCCGTTTGGTGATATTTACAAAAAAAAAAATAGTGTTGTTGGTACCTCTTTCAATGTTTTTATTATCATTATTTTTGTGACTTTAAATTATAAAGCTCAATGTGCGAATTTCTTATTTTAATATTAAGACTTCTGGTGTTCTGTCCCAAACCTAAATCAACTTTGCTTGAAGTCGGTGAGAAGCGAGGTTGTGTTTGTGTAGCACAATATTAAAAAGGAAGCAACATTTTTAGTCGACGGGTCGATGTTTTAAAATTTTCAAATTTCCAAAATTTTATTTCAATTTTTTTGTTGGTTTTTACAAAATGCATTTTCCTAAATAACGAAATGAAGAGTTTGAGCTATTAGAAATTTCTTTCAATTTATCGTAATCGGCTCGTGTATAATTCAGCAGCATACAACAGCAGTCAGTCAACCTACTGTCTCCAGATTTAAGTCTAGATAAAAAAAGACGCCATCAAAGTCTAATTTTAAATCAAAGACATTATTTTACTTGTACCTTATAAATATTTTATGCAATTGCACTGCTACGCTGGTATTAATGCGCCGCACTAATAAAAAAAAATAGTCCCTATTTAAATTTAGGGAAGTTCACAATTACGAAATTTGTATGGAAAATATAGCCACAGTGAACTCCTTAAATTTAGAGTCGAAACTAAAAAGCTTATTGGTAAGGCCCAATGTATATAAACACAAATTGATTTTTTTCGAAAAAAACATCGTTGAGCGCCGTTTTTTTACAGGACGATTTAAAAAAAAGTTCCGTAGGTTTTTAGAAATATTTCAACCAAATTGTATTACGGACATATTAAAAAAATATTATATGTCCTTTATCAAGGCGTAGGTAATCTAGCTTCACACATTCGTTTGTTCAAGTTTTCGTTTGTTTTATTTTTGGGACGGATGGGATGATTTTTATTATTAGAGCATTTATTATGTTTATGAAGTTAGAAAATCACATATTTTCGGCAGAGATAAACCACAAACTGAGACATCAATGCTTCGCAAACACACCCCACCCCCACTTAACATTGGAGCCTACTTCTATTACGTATTTAAGAATTTTATGTATTTCCTCTAATTTAATAATAATTGGCTTACTCCGCATACAAGATAAGACACAATTAAAAAAAGAAATGTCTATAAAGCAATTCTTTGTAAAATGCAAAAAAAAAAAAAACACATCCAAACAAGCAGATCGTTAAAATGCATGGCACTGCAAAACGTTTTTTTTTTTTGCTTGTGTTTTTTTAATTTACAACAACTGTTGATGTGCAGTAAGTCCACCCTTTCCTGAGAGCAATTATTTTGATAATTGTATGTATTTTGGTGCCTACAGTAGCTCAGAAAAAGAATTAACCATCAGAATAATAAAATATTGTATGCGGTTGTGCCAAACAAAATGCTAGTCAGAATAAAAAAGGGTAATATCAGAAAAATTTTCAGACCACAACCAATTTGTTTTTTTTGGGAAAGCTAAATATATTTCTATAAAATAAGCAGAAACTGGAACGAACACATAATATAACTTGCTTTGGTATATGTACCCACGACCCACCGCAGCTAATTCAAAACGTCAAATACCCTAAAATTATTTAGTGATGTATTTGTTTTATTTGACACAAAAACACCAAAAAGATTTTAGGATATTGGTAAAAATGCCTCTATTCATCCTGTTTTCTCATAGGTATCGTTGCTACAATGCAGAACTAGTCCGAAAATATGACGATATTTCCGATTTTTACGTTAGATTAAAGCCAGTTCTATTCTGAGTATGCCTTTGTGATAACTGATAACCTATATGCCCAGTAGTTCGTTCACAGTTTTAATCGTGCTTTCATAGAATGCAATTTTTTTTTTAATTCTAAATAGTAAAGCTCATATTTTGATAATAACATTTTGTAGCAGCAGTTTTTACATAATTCATTTATAAAAAAATCCTTTTCTAGGATGACTTTAAAAGAATACGAAATAATAACACCTCACACTTCAAAATGGGTCAAGCCTTTTGGGCTACAGGGCGTCACATAGGAACGTAGATAGCATACGCGCGAAAAACATAAGCCTCCCTATGTCGTCGGGTTAAAAAGCTAGAAAAAGATAATTTTCAAATCATGAAAGAAATGGATTTGATTTATGTCTTTTTCCATTGGGACCACCAGATTTTTTTTTCATATTTCACATTTTACGCGGTTCATAGAAAATGCAACGACATTGATCTGCTATTGTAAATGGATCAGTGCGATATTTGACAGTAACAATCAAAATCAGCTGTTCAAATTGCATTCGTATTCGGAAAAATCACAAATATGCATATTGTAGATACAAATGGATTAGATTTGGTGATTCGTTGTCTTCAGATGAAGAAAAAGACGTAAAAGATAATAATAGCGAACAAATTATTACATGGCTTTTTATGTTTGTATTTCTTTATTTTGGTTTTCACGAAACTTTGCGCATTTGATTTAAAACAACTTTTCCAAAATTGCGTAAAACAACTCTGCAAAGTATATTCAGCTGTAAATCTGGAAAAATATCGAGGTCTGCAAAAAGCGATCCGAAAAAAAAAAAACTGATTTTTCCCCCCATTGCTAGGTACACTAGTTTAATGATTGTCGTCAAAATTTCTTTGCAAATTGTTCCGCATAGTTAAAATGGTTAAAATTTAACCTTTTTTCTTTTCAAACAATAAGAAAACACAATTACAAACCATGCTTTAACGGATCTTATATAGCTGTACTGTAGCTTCAATTTATTGTAGATCACAGTAGCGAGTTCATAAAACACTAAAACAATTCGCATCGAAAATATATAGTAGCTCTTTAATTACATGACTGCGCATGTTATAAAACAATAACTACAGAATTTAATTATAAAAAATTACCATCTTTTTCGAAAAGAACGATTTTTTTTTCAAATAGAAATTATTAAAAAAAAACTTGTTTCTAAATACTTTTAGGCCCATTTTATTCACTCGAAGTTGAACACAACTTGGGAAGTTTCCCATATAAAAATCCCGAAGTTGTGTTCAACTTCGAGTGAATAAAATGGACCTTAGAGCTTTTGCGAAAAATGCACTTTGAGAGAAATATAATAATTATAAAAAAATACATTTTTTAAATATTTTATTATATATAGTTTTTTGCCTTTTAACATAAAACTGGGAGAGCACTCACTTATATCAAAAAAGGTCTACATTATTTTAAGAATCCGTTTTTCCTCAAAGCAGTTTTTTGAAAAATTAAACGTGACTCAATATTTCAATATAGGAAATAATATCTGTGGTTAGAAATTAGAATGCTAAGGAAAGAAAACACACATAAGTTTAAGCAGTTTGTGGGCTCCCAATACGAAGTTTGAAATTAATCCGTCGAACCGTTTATTCTATAGGACAGACCAGACAGATATACAGGCTGACAGAATTGCGAGACTCATAGCCAAATCGATCTAAGGGTGACTCAAATTTCAAATTGAGTTTACCTGGAGATCCTAATTTGTATGTATATGCGATACAAACTATCAGAACACCAGAAGAACACCAGCTAGTTTTTCTTTATAGCCGGGGAGTTGTTGTTTTACTTTTTTTTACAGTTCGGATAGAAAAACAACGACTGTGATATTAGAAAAACAAAATTCCAATTTAAAAGTATACATTTACCAAAAAAAAAAAAACTCGTCCTTAAAATTGCATGCGAATGAGGTATTGGCACCGTTCGCATCACTGAACTGGGTATGTATATAAAGGGTCTTTCATAAACGCCGAATTCAAAATCTTAACTGTCAATTTCAAAATATTCAGTAAAATCAACATTTTCTTCATGATGGAGTACACGAATGAGCAACGTCTACAAATAATTAAAATTTACAACCGAGATTCCGAGTCGGTGGTCGCAGCTTTAAGAACGTTAACGCCAATTTCCAATTTTCATTTGAAGGTCGTTTTTTGTTAAACGGCTTCGACAAAAGCAAAAAAAATCGTCATTGGACAGGTGAGAACCCTTGTGTGCTTCATGAACAGCACTTCATCCGTATTCGCGGAGAAAGTTGGAACGTTATTTCTATGCGCAATTGCATAAATTGGACATGTCATATGTGGTTCCAACAAGACGGTGCCATAAGCCACAGCGGGTGCAACAATCGAGTTATTGAAGTCTCAGTTCGCTGAACGTGCTATCCCGAAAAACAAACCACCAAGTCGGTGTGATTTAACGCCTATAGGATTTTTTGTATGGGCAACATTAAGTCATTGGTCTATGCCAGAGGTTCCCAAACTTATTTTTCTTATAGACCACTTTCAAAATTAACCTGGTTTCGGTGGACCCCCTGCTGCTACATTTTAACCATATTCCCAAAACTCTTCAAAAATTGTGAAGATTAGATTAGCCAACGTAGACCCCCGTCGAGTCTCCCGTGGACCACTTTGGGAATCACTGGTCTATGCCAACAAGGCGGGGACGTTGGAAGAGATCAGAGCCAATATTGAATAAGCTGTCAAGTCCTTCTAATGAAAGACCCTTTACTAGGTTGGGCAAAAGTCATCGCCCCATTGGAAGATGCGACAATTTTTGCAATGGGCGCATTATGTCAATTCTATTTTGACACATGAAGTAAGCAGGCGAGGTTATAACTGGTCAGCCGTTCGGATTTTGCATAAAATTGTAGGTCCTTTCCATTCTTAAAAAATCCACTCAAGCGGAAGGTTGAAAGAAGTTACGATTTTCTATTAAAACGCCTTGATTTGTGAAGCGCCATGAATTTTTTTTTGTCGTAGTTATATAAGTGTGCTCTGCCCAAGCCATGTCCAACTAATTCAAACTGGTTGTGACATAAGGTGCAAATAAGAATTACATTTGTGTTCATAACTGAAAGCGACCGGAATCAAACATAAATCTACTATTTGCCAACTCATGGGTACTAGCTATTATAGTTTCCGGTTGATTCTGCAGAACACATCGCTGAAAGCAATAGAAGTTCAAGCATGAAAAAACACCGAGGCCAGACCTGTCACGGATTGCTGCAAGTTATTCCAACCAACAAACCTACAAGCAGTTTCGCCGCATTTCGATTGCAATAAACTGCTCGGAATGGTTCAATAATTTATGGGGTGTGCTGGGCGGGGCGTACCTACTTATTCAACACGTACGTGATCTATTTAGAAACGCCGCTCCGTCTAGCCTGTGCTGAGTGCGGTAACCAAACGCGTGGAAGAGTTGATGACAATTAAGCATATCAATCGCAGTTGGTGTTATTTCCCCCTTTTAGCAATTTAAGCCCACATCCGTAATGATAAAAGTGTGGATATTTTTCATCCCCCACTGTACTTTCTCGTATATGTGGATGCAGCCGTACTCGTCTAGATGATCTTTGAACTTAATTAATTAAGCACAATGATCTCAATTGTTAGTTGTTTTTTTTTGTTCTGAATTGATTTTGATTAAACTACACATGTCTTCAGCGTCGACACATGCATGCAGTAGTACTACTTGGCATCGCCCTGGCATAAACTCATTCAATGTGTATAATTTTCTGAAATGGAATCTTCATTGCGAGCATTTCCCAACCGGAGTCCGCGGCCCCAAGACATACGATTAGTCAGATTAAGTGTCCGTCTCAGTGCAGTTGACAAAAGACTGAAAATATCAACAAAATATCAATGAGCTGAGCTCAGCTATATATTCAATAAACTCGATCGGTGTTATCTTAATCGATTTCGAATATAAACACACCTTTGTTATCGTTTTCACACACACGGACAACAACTCTGTCGCGTTGTAAATAATCAAAATAAAATATTACCAACATAAACCGTGTAAAGTATGATAAAATCGCGCACACGATTCAACCAAATGACTCATTCCGGAATTTAAGTTGATGTTCTCGATTTATATAAACAACAACTTATGACACAAAATACAACACAAAAAGATACACTCATACAATTAAAAATCAAATACCTACTATCCCCATTCGCATATATGTAAGAAACAGTGTGATCATGCCAAGGGGAAGTAGCTTTGACAACATTCATACCGATTACAGAGAAACGCACGAGACGTCGTCGTCAACCATCAACAGTGCGGCTAGTGTTCGTTCAAACCACACCGCTGAATATATCGGAAGCGAACGAAGTGAGCCCTCTAACGATCGCGATTATTCAAATATCTCGTACGATCCGAGCAAAAATTTAATTTTAGCCAAGTTCTTCAACAGCACCAAGGCGAATGATTCGGCCTACGAGAACCTTTGTTCCGGTTGCGGGTATGGGGTGTTTGAGGCTCGCGGCAAACTGTGCAACTTTTGTCAATACGTTATAAATGGGTATCTTGAAGATAACTCGAATATTTATGAGAATATTTGTGATAAGTGCTCGGAAGTGTACAGTGGAGGCGAGTGCTCGCTTTGCTCCAAAAATAACAACGTCAACAGAGCAGATAACGCCGCCGCTTGCCTGAGCGTGAGCAGCAACAAATCGACTTCGAAAAAGTTGAAGAAGCGATTGTTTCACAGTCTGTTCGGATCGCTGAAGAGAGTAAAATCATTTAACGCGTCCGCGCCACCTAATCACAATCCAAAAGTTTCTGTTCGCAAGTTGGAAATCGTTCACAACGTCGACGGCTACGATAATGTCTTCCGGACAAATGAAACCTTCGATCTAAGTAGAATTTGTGAATTGAAACGACTTAAGTCGAGCACTAGCGACAATCATATCTACGGCAAATTACGAAAAAGTGCCGATCACCTGCTCCAGACACCGTATGTGTGTGTAAAACAAAAATCACAATCTGACGATTACTTAATTGGCGGCACCGGCTGCGGGCCACTTTTTCGCAGCACCTCTATCAACAGTCACGATTTGTTTGATAGCAACTATTTGTCGTCGTCGGCTACGTATCTACAACAGGTGCAAGCTTGTGTTAGTGAGTGGGTGACGTCATTGCGGTGCGAAACCCACGACTATTACAGTTTCGGGGCGCCAGATACCGGAGTTTGTAATCCGAAAAGTATTCCCGCCAGCACTGGCGGTGCATCATCGTTTGTATTTTACCCCGAGCAGCAAGTAGTGTTCGAAACAGATGTGCGATTGAGATCGTTTTCCGAAGACAGCATCAGGCAATTCGATTTCGCACAGCAAATGGTGAACGAATTCAAACGTAGTCTCATGGCGAAACAACAAGCGCACGGTACCCAACAGCACCTACGAACGAAACGTCAGGGAATCTACCTGAAACTCGACGGCAACGAAAGCAAACAGCGTAATTACCCAGTGGACCTGGTGGGAGATGATCGTAATTGTTTATCGCCATCGCCATCGGCGCAGTCGCAAACCGTACACATCACAGAACTGACAGCAGGCCTGGAACACAGTCGACGCGGAGTGCCGCATCAGTTCAGCAAACGTTGCTGTATCTATGAGAAAGATTCCGAGTTTGTGAGTGATATTCTCCAGGCGTTTGATTCATTTTTATTGCGCGACTCAGAGACCACTCGTACATCACCGACGGAAGTGAACCAAGTGCAAAATGATGAAAAAGATGAAGTGGTGATTGCGATTGCGAATCCCCTTCAAATATCCACAGTGTCAGAAACAAAAAGTGCCTTCAATAATTGTGCTGCCCTTGGAATCGACATTGAGCAAATTATCCGACAGTTGGCGCTGTCAAAGAGCCTTAACAAAATCACAATAAGTTACGATATTCCCCTGAAAGTGTTTCTAAGTGGCATTGATCAATCGGCACATCTCTCGCATTTGAAATTCACCAGATTGTTGAAGATATTCCGTCGGTTTGAAGTGTTTTTATCCCGAAACAAGTGTCACATACAACTAGAAACAAGTGCCGTGTCAAGTGATCCTCAACCAGCCAGATCATTAGCAAGTGAAAGTGTCCCGTCACTAGATCAGTACATTCCTCAAACAGAAGTGCATTCGAATTTAGAATTAATACCCCCGCCAGTGTTGTCGGATTCCACGATAATGACAGTACCCAATGGAAGCTCCTGCACCAGCACAAAAGAGGAAGAAGACGAGCCCATTTACCAACCGATATGGAAATTCAAAACCGTAGGGGAAGTCCAGGAAAACTACATCAACGATGACTACTACGAACACTTGCCAAGAACATGTGACTCATCCGCATCTATAGCGGGAGTTGATATTGAAGATCACGACGAATGGGAACCCGATGACGAATTCACATTCACCACCAAACTAGACGTCAGTCTAAGCACCAAAGAGCACGATACTCTCAGTGTCAACACAACGAAATCTTCGTCAAGTGGAAGTACCATAACTGGATATGCCAGCAGTATTAGTACGATGACTATTGCCTCGACATCGACATTTAGCCTCACACATCAAGTTTTCAGAAACATTTGCATAGTCTACAGCCTCAAGGAGCCAAAGATACGTGCGGTATTATATGATTACGACCGGAATCGATGTTCGAGTTATTTTGCGCAGCAGCCGCCTATTAAACCGTTAGGGCGGGGCACAAACGACTCTGCTCCATCGACAACAAGTGCGGATTGTTCGAGGCAACCCAGCGAGTTCAATTGTCATGGAAATAAATTGAAAAAGTCAAGTGAAAGCGGGGGCCGAATGTTCGCCGACTCGGTTCAGGCCTGGAAATACATGCTGTTGGATGTTAATTACCTTGAGGATGAAGAAGATATGGTGAGCAAAACATACCTACACCCACGTATTGTATTTGTATCAATGAAAGTACACAACAGAATTGTGGCCTTTTGTTTTTGCAAACGGCTTTTCTTTTTCGAATTCTCACAGTGCATATAGTATAGTAGAACTAAAACAATAGAAAACAATGGAGTGAAAAGTACCATAAGATTCTCACTTCCATTCAGAGACGAGACAGTGTGTACTGTGTTTGTGTATATAAAATGTGATTCATGTTATATTCTCTCCATCTGTACCTACATTTATGGTGGGTTTTTCAGAATATACAGTGAGAAAGATAGTTTCACTTCGACTTCGTAGTCATAACATAATAACATCTCCGTCGGTTGATAACCTCTTGTGTGTGTGCCTTACGAAGGTCATTACATGATGGTGTGCGTTCTAATGATGATAGAGACAAGAGAACTTGCTGTATTTCCTTCTTGTCGGTCTCACATATCCATTCTACAGAATTATCGTTACAACATTAATAAGTTTTGTTTTATTTTTTCCGATCGCCGGCCGTCTGGAATTTTTTTTTTCAAATTCTAAAAACATTTAATCATAGATATTTGTTTGTTTCTGATTTTGCTAGTTAAGCCCCTTACATAAGCGCTTGAAAATTTATTTTCGTTCTTGGGAACGATCCGGGAAGTGGTAATATTTCCTGTTTCCAAACCTAAAAAAAATGGCTGGGCGGTAAGAAATTTAGGTCCAATGAAGAGGTCATCATTGAAACAATTTTTATAAATATTTTTAGAGTTTTGAAAAAATCCATTCTTCGGAGGGAATAACAAAATTGGAAAACACTGGGCTAAATATATGGAGCTAAAAGGAGAATATGTTGAGAAATAAAAAAAACTTTTTGCCCAAAAAAAAAATGTATTTTCCAAAAAGTCACTGACTTATCAAACAACCCTCATTCGCTCTGCACTCTCTCGTTCGAAATTAAAGCTGTTTAAGTTTAATATTAATCCACAAGCTTGGTTGAATACAACTGATAAAGTTTGCTTATTTTAACAGTAGGTATGCATTAAACCATTTCATTTCGATAGTCTTGAAAATCGAACAGTATCCCAGAATTAATTAATTTTAAACCACTCTTTTCGACGGGATAAAAATCGCGCTCTGTTACGGCGCCGAGACCTGCTCCTGATATGCTGGTATCTATTCATTTTTGTTCTTGATGATCTAGGTTTTATCTGCTTTGTAAAATTTTGTCTTTCACTCAAATACATTTTTTTTCTCTCTGTTATGCTATAGAAGCACGTCTGCTTTTCAAATAACATACAAAATAAAATCAAAATATAATAAAATATTCAAAACAGAAAAGAAAACTTTCTCTTTTGGAAAATGGACAAAATTAATTATAAATAATTTAAAATTATGATAAGAGAAGTTAAAAATTTAAAGCAATTCGAAAAAAAAAAAAAAAAAAAAAAAAATACATATTAAAAGATCAAACCAAATGTTCTCTACATCTCTGATTAACAAAATTCTGTAAAACAATAAAAAAAGGTTCGGAAAATATTCAAAAGCTGAATTTAGAAAAGCTTAGTTATGAAAACTGAATTTTAAAAAAATTGTTGTTGACCTACAAAATGTTTAGCACAAGCCCTTAGTCTGCAAAAGACGAGGGGGAAGTAATCAGGTGTATTCAAGGTACTTTTTTGTGCGTATTCATGGTGAATCACAGTGTATCACAGTGTATTCAAACGAATTCACATGCAATCACAAGTAGCAAATCTGTATTCAAGGACCACTCAAAAATATTGATTACTTCCCCCTCAGCAAAAGAGCAAACTTGGATCTTCGCATCAATTGCTATGTTTTTAGTAAAGGGTAAGTGCCGTCGCTTTTCGATCATATTAAATTTGGAACTAACTTAAATCAGTTTGTATTCATACGAAACCTAGCAAAATGCTTCTTTTTGACATTTCTTTAAAGTAAAATCAATTGCTATGTACGTTTTATTCATACCACCCATTAATTACTTCCACAACATGGTGAACTATTGGATATACCTACTAGTCACTGTTGTAGAATCCTGCGTTGTAATCCCTTTTAGGAAAATGATTTCACAAAACTATAAGTCGCAATTTAACAGGCACTTATCTTACAGTTTGATTTTAGGCGCGCTTCTCTAAACAACAAAATTGTAGACTTTTATTTTTTTTCTATCTACAAACGAGTAAAAAACAATTCCACGGGAAAGTTTATTGAATTCTACAGGCATTTCAAATATTTATACACATCTAGAGAAAACTACATCATTGATAAGTTTATCTCTTTTGATATTTACCCTCGTTGACTTGAAATGATATGACGAGTTAAAAATTGCGTAGGTATATATCTAAAGCATAGCTTCGAATGACGCATGAGACCACTGTTTACTTCGTTCACTTTAAGAATAAAAATATATGCAAAATTTACCGATGTCGAGTTGGTATCTGGTGTATAATTTCTCGGAAGCAGATATCAATCGTTTATAAGGGGTTTCCATAGAGTTATTTTGTCTTTTGTAAACAAAGATGAATAAAATTGTTGTTTCGGAAATATCATTTTAAGTAAACCAACGAGTTCTACAAACAGTTTTTCCATAATGCAGACCGCCCCCACTATTAACTTAGAATACATAACTACTGAGTACAAAAGACAGGGAATTCTTCTTGAAGGATATACTTACCTATTTATTATATTTTTTCTTCATTTTAAGTTTAAAATTATGCATATTTTTAAAATAGAAGAGTTTAATAAGCCGAAATAAATTATCCTATCCCAACAACCAGTTTCTATTTGGCAGATCCCTATAAAGCGCTGTTAAAGAAAAAACTTAAACTTAAGAACATCTCTTATGACTATTTCACTCTATCAATTGTCAATTCCAGGTATACTTTTAAGGTCGTTCTATATAACAAATATAATATTAAATGTTTATTTATTTCGTTAATTTTTTTTTTTTTTAGATCGTTTCAGAAAGCCAAATACTAAAGGCCCAGGCTGTTAAGGAGATGGATAGTTCGCCACCGCCAGTAGGCATTCTTCAAAGATTTAAAAGTATTTCCAGTGGGAATTTACTGGATGTACCAGCTGAGGAAGACAAGAAGTCTATAACAGAAAGAGTGCGTAATAAATGTAAGTTTGAAAAATGTTGCATACTTTAAAATTGTAGAGTCGGTACAGGTACAGGATACCATCTTGTGATTATTTTATTATTTGGCATTTTAAGAACTTACTATTGAGCGTTCTTGAATTTGTAAAACAACAGTGCTTTATGATTCATCCTACTATAAGTTTGTTAGTTGAACAGTTGTTTGGCATAAACAAATTATTATCAATTTTGTGTATGTTTCTGAATAGTATTCAGATTTATAGCTTTGCTTGTAGAACTGTGTCCAAAAGGTTGTTAGGGCAGAACTAATTCGAAACTTTAAGACATGTTTGGTGCGTGCAAATTTATGCCCTTTACTTAATTCAGCTGCTTGCGCTTGACAATGTTTGTGAAACATTTTTTTGTGGGTTGACAAAACAGTTGGGAGCGAACCTTACACAGACTACTACTACCTAGTGATGACACATGAGGGAATAAGTAAGGTAGCTGTGGCTGACAGCAAGATATAGACACTGGATTAGTATTATTTTCTTATTGATACCACATTTTTTATAAGTACCGACTCGTTTTAAATCGAATCACTTTCAACTTCTAATGAAGTAGAAAGCTCCCAGATGAAGTTGCTTCTCTGTCAAGCTTGCTCCATGGCACGTCGACAATTGCATAGTTTACATGGTGCAGTCTACTCTGCAGAACACCTTTTAATGCGAGTCTTCTGCTTCCCCTGGTGCATGCAAAAATTGCTTTTGTGACAGATCCCAGGAGGAGTATTACTATTCTAGAGCTGATATGCAGTTTTTAATCAAGCTCTTAGAGCAAGTAGACATACCTCTTAGTGCCCATTTTAGTCTTTTCTCCTGCAGAAGTAGAACGAATTTGTTTTAACAATGACTCGCTGGTTCTTTTTCCAGAGGATGGGCACCTCCAAAATTACCAACAATCGTGTAATAATGCCTCTTAAAGGACCTTTAAATCAATATTCAAATTAATGGCGTAGCCAAATCCCTTATTTTTTTAAAAATGTTAAGTATTTCCGTTTCGATTTGCAGGCAGTGTCAATGTGAGCCAGATCATTGTAAGATTAATTCTACAAGTAGGTAATTAGTTTCAGCCATTCCTTCATTCTATTTTATCGCCGCCAGTTCTTGATGGCATGCCATGGGTCCCTGTTCATCAACACAATATGTCTCAAATAAAAGTTGAGCAGCCAGATTAAACAGGATCGGGTACAGTGCTGATCTTGATAGGTAAACAAAGGAAAAACAATTTCGCGTTCAATATGGACATGTTTCCACTATAATTATATGCCTAAATATGTAAATTTACATCTTCTTAAGCACTTTACACCATTTTGGGGATCGTTTTCTTATTGTTAATTTACGAAACTATTTTTACCAGCTAATGCGAATTTCTCAAAAATCAACCCAAGAGACATAGGCTAACCCGTTGCTATATAATTCAGACGCCCTATTTATCGGAGTCGGAGCGCAAGATTACTATTTTTTAAATTAGCTTAATTAGACAACTAGGTTAACCTGCCACCGAGCATTTACATAAATATTCAATTTTGTTATCTCCATCCTCCATGTGTGAGTCTCCAGCTAATTAATTGAGAAAGAGCACCATTACAAAACTGTTAATGTAGGTGCGATAATTCGGCGCCTAATGTGCAGTCTGATAACAAATACGCTACGGCCTTAACCTATAGTAGATGCAAAAATAACACCAGCAATTCTAATCTTAGTTTAACAATATATTTTCCCTTTTGTTACATCGTTACATCAATTTAAATCTGCAAATAATATTTAATAAGTCTCCTTCATTCTTTTCTACTTTCAGTACAACGAGGAGTGTTCAAATTGTAAGCTTATATCATACAAAATTTTCTTTAACAATTAAATCAACATACAATATCCTTATAGACAAACAAGGTCGCCCAAGGAAAACAAAAAGGGGCGCAACATATTCCGACGCGCTGAAGCAACTAGTCTGTACTTAGAAGACGGCATGAAACCAAAGTACCCCATATTTAATGCTCCACTAGAAAAGTTAGAAATGAATGAAACTTCTTATCCCGATGTACCACGATTTGTTGTCGATTGCATCGAATATATTGAACAAAAAGACTGCATCCAAATGGATGGATTATATAGAGCCTCCGGCAACAAGGTGGCCATAGATGAACTCAAGCAAAAACTTACCGAAAGCTACATCTACGATCCAAAGCTGTTAGTAGCCGATGATATTCACACATTGACTAGTCTGTTAAAGTTATTCTTTCGAGAATTGGGCTCACCGCTTATACCGCAAGATACTTACCAGCGATTGGCATCGACCAAAAATTTAATGGAGGCGTCGGCTATTGTCAGTTTGAAGACGGCTTTTAAGGATATGAAAGATCCTAACTATTCTACATTGAAATTCCTTATAAAACATTTGACAACGTAAGAGAAAAACTTAATAAAAATTCACAGCCGTTCTATAATTTCAATATATTTTTTTTTGCAGAGTTGCTCACTACAGTAATGAGAACCGGATGCCTGCCTCCAATTTGGCCATTGTTTGGGGTCCCTGCATTTTGTCGGCAAACCAAATAGAGTACGACATTGCCCGCATGAACACATTGGCAAAGGTGCTTATCGAAAACTACGATCAAATTTTCGGTGACAATGAACGTTTAGTTAGCTAACTTATTATAGACATTCCTATTACCTACTTATCTATAAAGAATAATATTTAAGAACTTATAAAAAGAAACCAAAAATTACTGACAAACTATACTTTAAGTGAGATTTCTTTAGAATACGAGTACAATACTAAAATCGAACATGCATTGAAATGGGTTGTACAAAACCTTATATTTTTATTGTGATATTTATTTAAGTTTTCTTTTTTTATTTCAACAACAGAAAAGACAAATAAATAGCTTTTGAACTAATTTTGTTGCTCTTACATTTTTTGATATGCTCGTAGGCGAAATCAAAGAAATATGAGGGTATTTCGCCCTTTCAAAATATTCAAAAGTTCACGACTAGGTCGATCACGAAACTTTCTCCGTCACTGCAATTTTATAGATATGTACGTTTCGGATTCGCATATAAAAAAAATCGGATATAAAAGATTATTCATACATGTTTCAGCTAAAAGCCCTGGTAGCTAGTGCTGCAATATTTCTCGTTTATATTAATATTGCAATTTATTACTTATTAATAAAGTATATTATTATTATTCATTATAGTATTTGTGGAACGCGACTGTATTATGTGGACTGTGAATAAATTGTGACAGATCGGCGCAAGAATTTTCAATTCAATTTAAATCAATTGAGACTCAGAGCCCTTTAATTTGTTATCGAATCGATATATCTATCTATCACAAAAACTATATGAATTGAAACGAAATGTGATAATACGAGTATCACATTATGCGTTCTGTAACGGCCATATTATTCACTCCCTTTAATCCGGGTTAAAGTTTACATCCGGATTTAAGTGAGTTTAACCCAAAAAATAAACCCAAGTCCATAATATTCAGTCGTTAAACCCGAATTTTAACCCAATTTTTTAAACTTGACAGCGTTTAATCCGATTAAATCTAAACCGCACTCCGGAGACCAGTTTAAGTACTTTAACCCGGGTTAAAACTCAATATCATAATATTCACTGTTTTGGTTTAGGTTACGCTATTGACATTTCTTTGCTCGTAGGAGGCAAGAAATAAAAAAGTGAAATAAAATAAATAGCAACATGCTTTTTTGTTGGTCACAACAACAACTATGTAAACAAATGGGTTTTGGGGGGATAGACGTACGAAAGATATCCATTCCAACTCTTTTAATCATTCGTCTCTGTCTTTCTCCTTTTATTTTACATAAAGTTAAAAGGAAATGAAAAAAAAAACTATTGACACAAAACAAATCAAAAAAAAAATCTAATAAAATATGACAAAAAACAAATGCCATTATATGAGAATTTTGACATTACGCAGGTTTAAAACGCATTAAAAACGGTTTAAACTGTTTTAAATCTGCATTTAAATCCATCTTTAATCCAGCGGGTTTAATGCATGTTTTTCAGTGAATAATATGGACATAGGTTTAAATTGTCGGGTTTAATAAATGCGGATTAATAGTCGGGTGTAAAATTAGATTAAACTTGCGTTACACCCGGAGTGAATAATATGGCCGTAACTGTATAAATCGAAAACTTTATCACAACTAACAATTCGATATGAAACCGCCGGAAATATGTCGTATATTCAGGTTCTGTAACTATGAGAGTGAAAGAATATTCATATTAATTGTCTAAATTGATCACAACACAACAGAGATTGTGATAATAAAAAATTTTAAGATGTAATAATAAAAAACCTAAATAATTTAAAGAATGTAATTTTTGGTGGCCTTAAAAATTCCCGAAATTTCAATTCTAAAGCTAGTTAAATTTATGGCTGATTGTGGATACCAAAAAACAAACTAATCTCTGTAGACATTTCATGAACAAAACGGTTGGTGGAAAAAAGATAGATGCTCCACGTGGGCAAGTAGAATTGGAACTCACCCAACTTGGTGTACGCAACTAATATTTAGACTATACAAGCTTAGAACTTTAGAGTTTTCTCATATATTTTCTTTATTTCAGAATTGTTTTATATGATATTAAATCTGTAATAACTATAAACGTGCCACAACTTAGTCATACCCTGATTTATTCCTGAAATCACATTTTTTGCTTCTTAACCACCTTGTTCGCAGATCTACTTTTCGTGTGGATTTGCGGGTGTTATTTTCGTAAGATGATCGATTCTAATTGATATCGTATTCCTGACTTTTGATGGACCTTGCTATGGAATCGTATCTGTTGTTATCGAAAATCGCCTCAACATCCAGAGGTTTTGAGTTAATAGTTTTAGTTAATAGGAAGTAAGTAGTGTTTGCTCCTCAACCAATCAACAGCTAACCACTGTCTATAATCCTTTAAGCTCAATGATTTTAATTAGGGCTTCTCTAAGTATAAAACTCTTAACATGAATTATACAAAATACGTCTGTAAACATGATTCCATCCCTGAGCAACAAAATCATAAAAACTTATTTACTCCTATTTGATGCCATATTTGCCAACAACTTTTAAATAAATTTCATTGTGCTACAGAATTCTTGTTATTAAAGATTATTTTAGCACAAAATTTATAAAATCTTTCAAATATTATGTAGGTACCTGTAAAATAAATTTGAATTCATTTTTATTGTTTTGTTTTCCAGTTTCTTGACAGCTCCAAATTTCAAATTAAAAGCTACGAAACTAGAGGATACTTTTTCATATGGAGTTTGAGTTGAGTTCTGGTTGAACAAATAACAACTTTCAATTCACAAATTCAGTTAAATTGATCTGTTCGTAATTCGCTCTCATGTCAATAGTTCTTAAGAAATATTTTTTTGATCTTTTTTGAATTTTATTGTCTCTTATACCCGTTCTGGACCTTACTATTAAAAAGAAAATTTAAAAGAGGTCAATATGCATAGAATAGTTTGAACCGATTATTACTATTTTGAAAATGTTTAACCCTGTCTACATAAAGTTGTTTTTTAAAAATAAAAAAATAGCAACCAAAAATTCAGAGAGGATTTTCTTACCATCGTGATGTGAGAAATGCTGAATATGCCGAACAAATACGAAACCGTGGTAGCGCATCTAAAAATTATTTCATTCAATTCACTCAGAGCTGTTTGAAAAATAAGCGAATTTTTACAGGGTTATTGGCAAAGTTTCAGTAGGACATATAACAAGTATTTGCGAGTATTATCTCTTAAGTCTGCATTTAAATAGTTGTCGCAACAGGCTCGGGACCCTAAGGGACCCTAGGCCTATTTCCTCACAACGATTCGTTTTATGTGAGTTTTTAGTTTATATATATCTAGTGGTTGCAATATGACGGTACGCCATGATACACTGCGGATGAAGTAAGGGGATTCAACCCCGCATCCATAATCGAGTTTCTACTATGACTGAATTTGTTATTGTTTTGCATGTAAAATGAGCGAAATTCAGTGACGTATTACTCACTCAAGGATGCGGTTTCTGCAACGAAAATTCCTTGGGCGTGTGCTGTCTTAAAATGGAGATATTGTCTGACCATATAGATCTCCCGATATGACCAATCTGGACTTCGTTTTGTGTGGTTATTTGAAGAGCAAAGAGTACGAATTTAAAAAAACACCCATTCAGCGTTTGCTGAACTACAGTCAAGAATGACCAATAAGTAGGGAAGAGCATATTGATGACTTACCTTAGGTCTTCCAAGTTCCAAGTCTCAATAGCAAAAGCGCTCGCTACAATTGCTTTCATTTCACGACGAGTTTGCCGGAACACAGCTTGAAAAGTAGTTTAATGAAATCAATTGCACGTTCCTGCACTATACAGCTCAGATATCTAATTATCGAATAAAATACAACTTTTGAAAATATTCATGAAAATTTTAGCTTAGTACGCTATTTGGTCTCTGGCTAAATTTTGACGTAGAGCGCTGTAGATAAATGTCACAAAAAACTGCTGTTCCTTGAAAATAGCTTTACTTCAAAAATTCAACTCTCTAATTTTAAACGAGGTATTTATTAAAAAAAACTCAACCTTGCACACTTTTAGCGTTCAAATACAAAAACGCAGCAAAACAAAAGAACACAACGTTCTGTCAAAATTTGGCTTGAGAAAATTGTGCGGCCCCATTAAATGGATACGCAAAATTTTGACAAATACACGATGTTTGTACATTCTGAAAGAAACGTTTGATTTTTTTGCTCAGCTATATTTTAGAGAGAATTTAGTATGGGAGAGAAAATTTAGCTCAAGCAGCGTACTAAGCTGAGCAAAAACGTGTGTCGAAAAATATAAGTTCCCATAGTCCTACCTAACATCATTGAAACCAACCGTCGCATCGTCAATTCAATTGAATTTAAATTAGGTACACAATTGCTTACTTTTAGGGGTAGGTAAATTGCATTCCTTCAAAAAAATAAGTTCTAATCTAAGATGATTATAATAGGTATTTGAATACGTTACTACAGCAATATGGCGGCGACAAATTGAATGTTAACAAAATACGGATTCAATTAACTGATAAGCCTTTTGCATGGGGAATTCTTGACATCATTTTGCCAGTCTTAAGGGCTACACAGCTATACCCACGATTTTTTGTTTGTGCACATCTATGACACAGCATCTTTCGAATGGTAAAAGTTTCATTCTACTCATTTCATAAAAAATACTAAAAAACCGGCCAAGTGCGAGTGTCACTCGCGCACCGAATGTTCCGTATTTGACTAAAGTCCAACACATCAGATATTATTTGAAATCTATATCATTAAATCTTTCCCCTCTTCATGAATTCATCACAATTTAGTTTAATTTAATTACTTAATATTTTTACTCTCAAAAATTACTCGCACATGAATCTCATTTTCTAATTATTACTTATAGTACCCAACCCACGCCAATTTTCCATTCTGTATGCGACCTGTCCCAATTAAAAACTATTGACTTAATATATTACTTTTATTTTGTTCTGTACTCCCCAACGAAATTAGCAAGCGGGAACCCTGGTGGTCTTCTGTCTTTGATGGGGTCAATTGTGCACAACTGCGTAGTAGAGATTAAAACTTATGAGAGCAACGTATTTTACATGGTAAAATTATCTTTTTTGAAAATATCTTGTAAACCATTAACTTTTCGGCAAAACAGTATTCAGCACATATATAGATAAGAACATGATCTACAAAAAAGGAATTTATGTATTTTTTTATGAATCAAGAAATAAACCGTTTTTTGGGCGAATGAAAATATTTTTTTCACCAGATTACTAATTAATCGAAAACCAATCGATGTATTCCTTCCATTGGTATTTGTCGTTTAACTAGAGGTTATACCGGATGTTGTGTGTAAATTTTAGCCTCCTATGTCAATCGGTTCTTGAGATAGACCTGGTAACAAAATTGGCTTAGTGGGTTCGGACAGACAGACAGACAGACAGACGGAGAGACATCCGAGCGAAACTAATAAGGTTACGTTTTTTCCCTTTGGGTACGGAACCTTAAAAAGTGTACCTACCTTAAATCAATAATTTTTCAACAAATGCAAAGGCAACGACTATTGCTAAAAATAACAATATACTCTTTTTCTATATTTAATGGAACAAATTTTAGATAACGTCCTATAAGTTTCCTTAGCAGTTGTCAATAGAAAAGAAGAATCCTTGCTTCATGTAGCCCGAAACTTTTGAGAAACCATGTTTAGTCGTATTTCAGAGCTAGGAATATAGAAAACAAGTTATACTGCAGAGAGCTGAGGATGCAAAACAATTCTTTTTCCACACGAGACTTGCAAATGGAAGTGAACGGATTAAACTTGTACACGATCACCCGGCTAGATCTTCCAAATGCCCAGTACAGTTTATTTAACTCCACCAACCAGCCACGCCTTGAATTTGTACATTGCTTTCAGGATGCCACGTTTCGTTTAGCCATCAACGACTGCATTGCCAATAATCGATCACGTTTCAACGTGGGAAGATGTGGGATGAACCCTACATTCATTTGGAAACACTTCACCACATCATCGATTTGATTAGTACACTGGACGAGCAACTCTGAAGTGCCCTTAGGTTTATCCCACAGACGAATCTTTTCCCCAAAATATAAAAGTTCTCTTTCACCACAAACAAACCATAGCTGTCTGCTATTTCTTTGCCAATGAGATGTTCTCTAGAATTATTCTCCGTTATTCGTCGTGTTTCAAGCAATTTGAAATCTCTCTCAACAGTACTTCCAAATTTGCTTACTTGTAATGTGGTTACTTTTGAGAAAACCCCAAAAACGTGATTGAGTCATAAAATTTGCAAAATAATGCATTTGAGCCATTTATATGACGCAACTGTGGAGACTTGTGAATTTGCTGAAGTACACAAGAGGAGAAGAAATATTTTCAAGTTGGCGGTTAACAACTGTGAATTCTAAAACTGTAAGTACGTTTTGCTGAGCTTGCATTTTGTGCCCACAAAATTGTTTCTGCCACTAGTAATCAACGTTAAGTGTTATTTGGGTTTGACCGTAGGTACCCAAGTGCTCAGGGGCGTACTTGTTGGCCCGTATTATCTCAGGCTCGTATTTCTATTCTTACTAATTGAAATGCTTCTGCATGCACCATGAATTTGGTGGTTTCGACAGATATAGACGGGCTTGGTTATTTTGCTTTTAAAAAAGACTGGCACCACTGTGGAATCATCTATAATCTTCGATCATCCGCCACCGACTCTAAACCATGATAAAATTGTTCCCACTAAAATGTATAAAGTCTCAATTCTTTCGTTTTAGAAATCTGGAAACCCTACGACAATATGCTTGTATTTATTGACGTGAATTTCAAAACGTTTGGTATTGTTTTCTACAGATTTCTTAAAAGGATCCACTTATGATCAGCGCATTTTCAATAGGTTTCAAGCACTATTTTTATTTGCGATTTGGGTTATTCAAATCCAACGGTTTTGGGACACTACCCTTTCTGAATTAACTCAGTTGAAATTTTTATAAAGAATCGCAGATTTGTAGTCGTAATCGCATCGATCGTTCGTTCATTATGGAAAGGGCGGTTCCCAATGGAAGGCCACAAGGCGACCGACCTAAAGTACAAAGACGGAACTGTTCAATTGCTAACCATGGCCTTGTTCTTCTTTCGCAATGGGGCCATGGACACAAGTGAGGCCGGAACAACCACTGGAAGCGCTCGGACTCGGATTTATGTTTTAATTGGTTTTTTTTTACTCTTTTTAATGTTCCGTAGGGAAAAAACGTAACCTTATTAGTTTCGCTCGGATGTCTCTCCGTCTGTCTGTCTGTCTGTCTGTCTGTCTGTCTGTCTGTCTGTCCGAACCCACTAAGCCAATTTTGTTACCAGGTCTATCTCAAGAACCGATTGACATAGGAGGCTAAAATTTACACACAACATCCAGTATAACCTCTAGTTAAACGACAAATACTAATGGAAGGAATACATCAATTGGTTTTGGATTAATTACTAATCTGGTGAAAAAAATATTTTCATTCGCCCAAAAAACGGTTTATTTCTTGATTCACAAAAAAATACATAAATTCCTTTTTTGTAGATCATGTTCTTATCTTATGTGCTGAATACTTTTTTGCCGAAAAGTTAATAGTTTACAAGATATTTTCAAAAAAGATAATTTTACCATGTAAAATACGTTGCTCTCATTTATGTTCTAATCTACTACGCAGTTGTGCACAATTGACCCCATCAAAGACACCAGGGCTGTCACTTCATAATTTCGTTGGGGAGTATAATACATTTTTTTGGGGAGTACAGAACAAAATAAAAGTAATATATTTTCAGTCAATAGTTTTTAATTGGGACAGGTCGCATACAGAATGGAAAATTGGCGTGGGTTGGGTACTAGGTAATAATTAGAAAATGAAAATGTGCGAGTAATTTTTGAGAGTAAAAATATTAAGTAATTAAATTAAACTAAATTGTGATGAATTCATAAAGAGGGGAAAGATTGAATGATATAGATTTCAAATAATATCTGATGTGTTGGACTTTAGCCAAATACGGAACCTTCGGTGCGCGAGTGACACTCGTACTTGGCCGGTTTTTTTTTTGTCTTCCTTTTGATTTTTTGTTTTTCTGTATGTACAGTTTTCATAGTTCTTAAGTGCTTTTCGATGTTTGTTTTTTTTTTAATTTTTAGCAGGTTTTTGCTCGCGTTTTTTGACTCGTTTGTTTGTTTTCCATGCGCTGTTTTTGACGTGTTTTTTGATTCGTTTTTTCCAAACGATATTTACACTTTTTTCAACGCGCTTTTTGACGCTTTTTTTCATGAGTATCATAATAAGTATTTTGACCAGTTTTCCTACCCGTTTTGTTAAGCGTTTTCCATGCATTTTTCAAAGTGTGATATGACGTGTTTTTGGCCGCGTTTTCAATAGTGCCAAACTGCACAGAAATTGCAGCTCATTTCAAGCAATCGATACCATGAAATGGGCTGAGCAATACATTTCATGAAATTTGTGGTCTCCACGTGCAATTTCCACTATATGAAATATTTCATGAAATGAAAAATTGCACGCGGAGACACCGTGTTAATCACCAAAAACGTGTTTACAAAACTCTTTTATACCATGTTCCCACCAACGTGATTTAGCTAAATCCACTTGATTTAGATAAATCATCTCATAAATTACGTGATTTACCATACATTTTCGTGATTACTAATTACGCGATTTAGACGTGTTTAATTTTTAATTACGTATCTGTCATCGCAAATCCACACAAAATAAAATCGAACATACCTGCAGCGCTTTCAATTCAATTCAATGTTATTCAACAAACAAAAAAAAAACAGTACAAATGTCAAAAATGTTATCCCAAATTCAATTTTCCTCGTGTTTCGGTGTATTTTGGTATTTTTATTAAGTATACAACAATCATAAATTGTTTTATTTTTGGCAGAGGTGTGATAACAAAAGAAAAACAACGAAAAAAAAACTACCCTCTCCGAAGTGGACGAATTCTTTCTGCTGGATGTCAAACTAAATCACGTAAAATTCGGTGGAGACGCCTTTCGTGATTTATAAATCACATGAGCTAAATCACGTTGGTGGGAACATGGTATAAGAGTTAGAAGAATTTTCTTAAAAATGGCGTGACACCTGACGGTGGTTGGATTTTGTTAGCAACCAAAATCATGATAAATCGCATAAAATTTAACTGTATTATTTTCGGCTCTATTTTCTAAACTCTAAAGCAAAATCTAGTCAAAAGAAGTTTCTGTCTTATTTTGGTTTTAATTAATATTTTGTTTGCTGTTTTTGTTTCGCGTTTTAATTTAAGGGAACCTGGGGAGACTTGATCCCCTGGGAGATTGATCCCTGGGTACTGGGGACTTCCCAAACGAGAATTGTTTACTTGGAACAATAAAGTGGCAGCACTGCATTTAATATTGAAAATTACCTCAGACGTCATTTTGCCAATCGTACGGAAGAGTTTGAACTTCAAGGGTGTGTTTTGTGTTGATAGCAGAAAGTAATTTGTTTTTTTAAAGGTTTATTTTTTTATTTTTTCTCCACTGTGTTGTTAAGTAAAGTGTTTTGTGTGTATTTATCTTGGAAAGTCTTTATTTTGGTAAGTATTTGTGCATTTGTAGGCGCAGTGGCTTAGTGGTTAGTGTGTTGGACTACTAAGCGAGGGGTTCAGGTTCGAATCCCGCAAAAAAAAACCAAATTCCAACTCAGGGTTTTTTCACTGCGCCACCTCTCGCGAACGTCTGACAAACATCCGAGAGTATAACTGTCATGAAGGAGCTTCAATTAGCCGTTTGGAATCGGCATAAAATTGTATATCCCTTCCATTCGTTCCAAAAATGAAAACTCACACAAAACGAATGGTTGTGAGAAGTTAGGCCTAGGGTCCCTACGGACCTGTTGCGCCAAAAATTATTACTATTATATTTGTGCATAACGATCAATTAAATATAATTTGTTTTCAAAGAAAGTGTTGTCAACAAGTAAGAAACTACCAGACAGAAGATTTGATCTTATTACAGTAAGGGAGACTTGATCCCGGGATTAAGTCTACAAAAAATAGGATTTCAAATTTTGTTTTACTAGGTACAGATTATACAGAAAGTGTATAGGCAAGCCAGAGGAGAGCGCTAAAAAACGTGTCCCAATAGATGCTGAAAAACTGAATAAACCCGCTCAGAGTGTCTTAGAAGCTAAAACAACAAAACCTATCATGACACTGGAAAAAGATAATTATCGCAAACGTCAGTAGGTAAGCAAAGTTGTTTCGATTAAGGGATTGAAACAATCGGGAAAAATTACATCTGGTGAACGTGCTGAACTGGTTACTGCTTGCTGTCACATAAACGCAATCGGAAATCATATTCCGGCGTTTATGACATTCCCAGGGAAAAGTTGGCAGGACCGTATATATTCTAAAAGGTGCACCTCCAAGTGGAAACACTTCTCCTCTCTTAAAAACTTATTGTAAAACTTTTATATTATTTATTTTTAATATATTTTTTTTTTCTTTTAATAAATTACACATAACAAGGCTTTCCAAGTCTCCCTTATACGGGGACACTTGGTTACTTTTGAAAATTTTAGAAAAACAGCTAAAAGTAGATCTTATCGATCTTATATTGTTTGTTTAGCTTAACTAAGCGATGAACAACAAAAATGATTACAAATCCGTTAATTGAGAAGGAAGTAAATCTTATAGTTTCTGAAATAATGTGAAATTTCCGGATCAACTGTCCCCTGGTTCCAAAATTTGCAAAGAAATAAAAAATTCGATGGAATTTATAGGTATAGGCATAAGGCATTTCCGCAAACAGCAAATAAATATCTATATAATTTATTGACGGCACTAGCCAATGCACGTGATTGTGAATCATGTAAAATGAGTTCAATATAATTAAATAAAATCACAATTTAATACAGTATAACTTTTAAAAATCTATATTAAAGTTATGAAAACATAAACATTGAACATCATATTTTTGGCCTGACTTTTGGCACTTTGGACATTGAAATCCTGCTGACATTGATTGTTCATTTCCGCACACCTCGTTGGTAGCAAAATTTGTTCATTCATAAAATCAATACCTAATTTACCTACCCGCCAAGTATTTAACAGTTGCACTAGCCATTAGCTTACATATACAATTTTCACACGCCATTAATGTCCCACGACAGATATTCATAGACCTGAGAAAGGGGGTTGATTTTGCAAGTTCCGTGGTAAATATCATCAACCTAAATTATAAATAAATAATTCCCTATTATACATTAAAGGTGTTGCTGTTGCCCTTTGAGCACACAACACTGCCATTAAATACACTTACCTTTACCATAAATAAGTAATGCATCCAAGCACTTCTTGAGTGCACTTGAAGGTTATCGATTACACTGCTAATTCGCACAGTCAGCAAAGTAAATTCAAGCGGCACACTATCATCTTAAAGAGCCATAATGTTCTTCAGAGTGGACACTAACGATTCCTTTCAACACTTGTGGAAGATTTGGAGATTTGTCGGCTTACATCCGTATCCAAATCTAAAAGGGTTTTACTATACCTATTCTATTCTAGTGAATTTTATAGCCAATGTACTGGCACCATTGTTCGTGATTATGAATGTGTTCTTTCTGGGCGATGCAGAACTGATCATGGTAAATTTGCAACTCAGTCCCTCACTTATCACCGCCTCACTGAAGCAACTAGTGATCTTTCTGCGAATGCCGACCTTTCACAAAGTGAAGATATACATCAAGCAGCTGGATCAGAGGGCGAATCGTAATAAAGACGAAGCTCAGTATCTCAGAAACGTTGTCAATCAATGCTACTTTCTCTGTATGATAATACAGACTGGATTATTTTTCTCTTTAATGTCGTTCGCAGTAACTGGACTCATTAAAGGGGAGCTTCTCGTCGACGGATGGTTTCCACTTGACTGGACTTCATCCACTTTTATTTATGTACTTGCTTTCGCATTTCAGTTCCTTTCGATAGGTTTCCAGTGTGTTCAGAATACAACAAGTGACGCCTATCCGCCGATATACCTTAAAGTTGTGATGGCCCACATTCATGTTCTTTGCATGCGAGTTTCAAGAATTGGCAGTGATCCTAGTGCCTCACCTGAAGAGAACTACAATGAGCTCAAAGCCTGTGTAAAGGACCATAAGAATGTCATACGGTCTGTTGTACGTTATATATGTCAAAAAGATTCTTAATAATCCTATTGTTTTTTTTTTTTAGTTTATTTGAAACAATCGAACCAGTAATTTCCGAATCAGTGATGATCCAGTTCATTATAACAGCTTTCGTTATATGCGTAGCATTAGTGAATTCGCTAATAATCAATCGGCGGGTGTATCAGATAATTGCTGGAATTGTTTATATTGCTGGCATTCTGTCTGAAATATATCCTGTGTGCTATTTCGGAGATGCTTTGAAAGTAGAGACGGACGGTCTAACTACAGCTATCTACAGCTGCAACTGGGTGGATCAGCCGATTAAGTTTCGCAAAAGTCTGATTATATTCATGCAACGCTCACAAAAATCCAACATAATTCTGGCTGGTGGTCTTACCACCATTTCTCTGCAAACTTTTGTCAGTGTAAGTAGTTGTGAAAGGATATTTTGACTGTTGCCGTGAGTTGTTGTACTTTTTTTTTTCCAGATTATCCGCTTTTCATTTTCATTGTATACCATCTTGAGCCAAGTAAATTAGAATTGTTAGGCTCGATTTCGACAAGTAATTATTTTCAGATTCGACTATCAACCTAAGCAGTTGGCAACCGCCGCAATTATGACCACTTAAAGTGCAGCCTGAAGCTAGTTACCTACATGACAGTCAGGAGCAAAATCATATAAATTAGAATAAATTTCACCACATCAATTGTTTAAATGCACATGTTTTAGAATTTGCACTTGCAGGTTCTTGAATTGTTATTACATAAAGTTGAAAAATCAAGTCCAGTCCTTTTCAATCTTTCCGCCAACTTTAGCACATATAAAACAGCTTGAAATTGAAATAAGAAACAAATTTGCAAACATGCACTGCAAATGATATAGTAACGGTGGGTGTCTAGTAAAATGGTGCCATATTAGGGGTCCTAAAGTTTTCCATTTTTCTCATAACGTTAAGTATATTTCGCATTTATCTGTTGTGCCTCACAATTCGAAAAAACGATTGACTCCGCTCATGTAAGAGTGTACATGCGATTGTACAGGCGAGGCAGATTTCTTTCAAATGGCTTAAGCTATTTAAGCAATTCAATGAGGGTGCAATGAAGGACGCTTAGATACATGAAAGCATATAGTGAATTTAAGGCGTTATGTAAAATAAAGAAGACGAATCAATATGAAGCAGAGGCTAGAAGCTAGACTACTGGCGCTTTGTAATAGTTCTGCGGACTTTTGGAAGAAAGCTCAACAGTGGGAAGTATGTTATGTCCAACGATCTAGATCCAAAGATCCTCTCATATTATTTTATAGTCTCACACACTTCCAATATGCTACACCAGTACACCAGAATGATACACTGGACAGACGGATCTCTCTGCATGAATTTATGCAGGCTATAACTACCTTGCAAGATGGTAAAGCTGCAGGTTCGGACGGAATACCTTCTGAGTTTTATAAGCATGGTACCAACGATCTACACCATGGGCACATCTCTTTGTTTCACACCATCTTCGAGACAGGAGAAGCACCACAACGATTCAAGGAATCGTTAATTTTTCCGATCCATAAAAAAGGTTCGACTACAGATCCCGCAAACTATATAGGTATTTCATTTCTAAATGCAGCATATAAAATTTTCACAGCAATAATGCAAAGCCGACTTAATTAGTAGGAGAAAACAAGTTGTTGAAGGAGTTGCAAGCCGGGTTTAGGCCAGCATTGATCACTTGTTCGTTTTAAATAGTATGGGAAAAATTGTAGGCCGGTCATTTAGCTTTATGCGCTGGCCGACGCTTTTTATCAAATCAGGGATTTATGGTTTTGTGAAACAAAATAAAATAATTGCTTCTTGTTATTAATGCCGCTCAGAAAGTTTGGACATCATTTATATTGCAAATGTACCCTGCAGCATCAATTCGATTGACCTTTTGGTGATCTAGTGACAGCCATGTTCCTTTGTCAATATCAGGGTGAGGAAAGCGTTCGCTATCTGTAGTAACATTACGTCCCGCATTAAAGTTAATTAGCCTAAGTCCGTTTCCAGACGGGGTATTGTGAGTACATTCTTTGGTAGTATCGTCCTTAAATCGTCTGTGCAGATTTGAGTGCATATTAGTCTGATATTGACGAATTTAGCTTCTGAATTAACTCTATTGCTTATAACGCATCCGCATCCAAATAGACGCTGGATCTGTTCCCTGTTAGCAATCACCGCAGTAAAGGTTAGATTTTTTTTTATCCTTCATATGTCCGGCGCAACCCACCGTATACTCCATGATATCTGAATTATTGTAGTAGTCTAGCTCTAGGGCCTAAACCAATTGCTCGGCTTCAAGTGGTCTGTTCAGGGTTACAAACATTCCACGTGCAGATTGGAATGTCATTTTTCTTTTTCCGTTTTGCCGATCGTCAACATTCAACAGTGAATCCATTATTATGCGAGGCTGTGTGTTCCTTCGTAACCACATCTTTTTTCCGTTCTGGGTAGTTGACCTTACGCGCACAACTCCCAATCTACAGGACTAGGGTATAAATTAACTTTAGGACAGCTGGCCGGATGTTGCGGTGCCACTAGTAGTCGGGGAAGGTTTAAGCTCCGCTTCCTAAAGATTATTTCAATAGTCAAGGGGTACATACCTTACAAGATCTTGTAAGATCTTGTAAGATCTTGTAAGGTACCCCTTGACTATTGAAATAATCTTACAAGATCTTGTAAGGTATGTACCCCTTGACTATTGAAATAATCTTTAGGAAGCCGAGCTTAAACCTTCTGTTCATTTCAATCAGCCATGCGACTAAGAATCCATAACTTATATCAACATTTTAAGAAATTTACATAAGTTTGCATTAGTTAATGTTCTCTTGATTTGAAGATATTCTCAAAAAATGCCAACAGTTCTTTGGAAGGCTTAGGAAAACTGTTTGGCATTTTCTTAAAACAAAATATCGTTCGATTAAACAAGTTGAATATGAACTAACTCCTCACTAAACCACAACATGTACTAACTTCTTTAAATTTATACTTGAATCATTTAAATATCCATCTCGGCTTCGCTGGCAGCACTTAAGCGGTGGGTTATATATTCAATGACTTGGTTCAATATGTACGCCGTTATTCTTGCAAACCACTTGCAGATTGTGGTCGCTCCAATTCCCCTGTTGATTTAGCCGCTGAGCCATAAATGGTCCTCGTCCGAGAATACGATTTGTTGCAGTCAAAATCCGTATATCCGACCAACATCTCCGGCGCCCAATTAGCGAAATCTTGGCCGAAATGACACTTGATAATCACCGAATCGACATTTCTGGGTCTTATCATTCATTCACTTAAATTTTTCCACAGTCCGGCGAATAGCCTTCATGACGAAAGGCACTTTGCGTGTTTACAACTGAGCGATAATATTTTTAAATAATTTCCGAACGATGCATGATGAAACGGCTGACTTCAGTGAATATTTTGACGGCTGGATGTCATTACCATTGCAATCTGGTCACTCTTTTTTTAGACATGCTATTCGAATAGCCTCTTAGGTCGACGATGCCATGTTTTTTTTTTTGCCGAAATTCCGCATTTTTGGTTGTTTTTTTTGAAAATTTTCCCCATTCCATATTCGTTTTTTCCCCATATCAATTTATTGAAGTAAAGACGCATTTTAAGTGTAATAAAAAATTGTTTTCTTTTATTAAACCTTTTTTTAAGAAGGTAATACAAAAATAAAAAAATAAATAATATTCAAAGTCTTTTAGTTTAAACTAATACAAAATAAGTTAAATTCAAAGCAAATATTGCAGGTAGGTTAGGTTAAATAGATTTAAAAGGCACCAAAGGTAATTTATAAAATAACGAGGCAGGTTGAAAGTAAATTATAAATTTAAAATAAAAAAAACTTATAAATAAAAAAATATTTCTTAGAGGTAACTAATTCAGTTATATTATATTAATTAATGTCATTAAATATCGATGGGTAAACTAATCGTCATTGTTCTCGTACATATTTTTGTTGTGCAATACCAAAACCAAAAAGCATACATTTCGTCTGTAAAATTCCGCAAAGTGTTTCAGTTTCGACCTAAATCGCTTAGATTCTATAAACGCGGTGATATTTTTATGTTCGGGAGATCTTGGAAAATTAACTACACTAGTTTCTATTTTAAAATTATGCAAAATTAATAAACATGCATGGATTTTCGTTTTTCCCCATTTAAGAGCACTTTTCCCCAATTCCCCAAAATGGGAAAAAATCCCCACATTTGGCATCGCTTAGTCGACATGCAAAATATCGTTTCGGTGAGTCAGATGTTTTAAAAAAAATATACCTAATGATGAAAACAATTTTTAAAATCAATTTAAAAAGAAAATTCTCCAGTCAAGGTACATAATACTAATCGAATGAAAGAAAACCTATTCGATGGTGTTTCCCATATTTCGTTATCTCTTGCCATATTTCGTTATCTCTTGGAAGGGTTTTCTGTTGAAGAAAATCACAATAACCAGCCGGTGTTCAGTAAAAAAAAAGAAGAAACATCATAAAAGTCCATGTATTGTATTCGAAGAGCCAACATCCATTCATACCCTTGCAGTTGTATCCAGACATATAGATTTGTCCTTCTATACTCACCTCGATTGACCCTACATAAAAATCCAAGTTGTTCGATAGAATCCCATTCCTCCTATCGTCGTCGTCGTGTCGTCGGGCTGCCAAAAGCAATATGATTTTTCAATATAATTCTGTTGGAGATTTGGGAAGGATTTTTGGTCATGAATAATTTGCTTTCGTTTTCGGCTGTTCAATTCTCGAGCCAATTTATGCTTATGTATATATTTAAAGCTATACGATTTTTATATTAATATTGGGCATCCATGGATAAACCTTTGCCTTTTCGGTCTCTGACTGTGACTATTTTTAAAGGTCAATGTTTGTATGGGTTTTAGAATATTATTAGAATAATGGAATATTTTTGTCAAATGTCAAAAGCTTTTTTAACAAAATAGGTACAGTAGGCTATCTGAATTGGTACATAAATGTAATCTTACTTTAAATAATGTAGGTGGATATATTTTTTTAGAACAGAACACTCTTTTTTGGGCGCTTGCGGAAGCGACAACCTGTGGTTTAATATGTTTTTTTTCCACTTGATAACGGGTCAATCATTTCGTGGTTTCAAGTTTGTACCGCAGGCATTTGACACCTGTCAAACTCAACTGTCATTTGAAGTGTCATAATACTAGTTGAATGTTTGATATATATCAAAGCACTGCGTTAAAATTTTAAAGCTTACAACAAAAGAATTGATTCAAACGTAGCCATTTTTCGCGCTTTACGCGATGATTATGGTCGATTTATGGACTGACTACGCAAGCATTCGCTAAAATTGTGGAGAAATTTGAAGAGTGTGGAAGAAAGTGGGAGAACTCTAGAGGTCTAGACGCATTAAAAACCAACATTACTCAAGTTATTTGCGGGATATCGTCCGAAATGTGCGAAAAAGTTGTTAAATATTACATCAAAAGAGTCACATGCTGCGAATCTTTCCGAAGCTGCCATTTGAATCAGACTATTTTTCACACTTAATGGCACAGTCCAAACTCTATATTGAAGTAAAATGTTCATCAAAAATATATCGCTGTGTGTCTAACTTAGCTTTATTTTCGAAACCGAAAAATTAATGACAATGACACCCGCCCGTCCTGGCTTAAATGTTTCACAAATTAAAAATTATAGTGTTTAAAAACCGCAAAGTTTCAATAATTTTTGTTCAGGTTGAAAGTGAATTTAACACATTCGATATTATTACGGCCGTCATATTTTTAGAAATATAATCATTTTTCTTACACTTTCAACACGATTCCAGATTATGCGGCAACACTTGTTGCCTTTAAGTTCTGTTCGAATGTGTCACCTTTTGCTTTTGAAATTTGAGATCCCCTACGCCCAACGGAAATTCGAGTTTGAAGTTGGAATGACTGCATTTCTAGTTCTCATATTTTTCATTTGAACTAATGTAGGTTTGTGGGAAAAGAGTATATTTTTGGAGAACTTTCCTGTTAAAAATTAATTTCGTAATTAATATGTGATTTAGAAAATATATATTTTATTTAGGTACTCTGAATGCAAAATCGTCTTTTCTAGAAAAAGAATTTATGCATTTTTCAGATCATTAAAAAATTAATAAATTCTTTTTCTAGAAAATTTAAAGGCAATTAGCTTCTTGTTTTGAAATAGTAACTTTTTAATAAGCTACACTTAAAGACTAAGCTTGAGTTCAACCGTTTAGTTTAAGTGGTAAAAAAAGCAAAAGAAAATGTTTACGGTTTCGTTTTGCAAATGGTTATAACTGGGTCTGAAAATTTTAAATTAACTTTTCATTTATTAAAGAAGGTTGGGGTAAGTATTAAGTATTAACAGCCCGATGGACTGAAATTAAGTGGCCCAAGGTTAGAACGCTAGAGTTATAATTTAAATATTATAATAGGTAGGCACTTAGTCAGTGCATCAAAGGACTTGTTCTATGAAGTGCACCCAAAAGGCGGCACTTGCACAGCTAATTCGCTTAGTCAACATAGTGAACTGGAACGACTAACTACTCCCAGGAGGCATATACTCGTATATAGTAAAACGATGTCCAACCTGGATACTAACGATTCTTTTATTTATATGTGGAAGGCCTGGAGATTTGTCGGCGTGTATCCGTTCCCAAAACGGAAATGGCTTTACAACATCTACGCTATTTTAGTAAATTTAGCAGCCGATATAGTGTCACCATTTTTCATATTTATAAACGTGTTTTTCGTGAACGACCCTTCAGTTATTATGAACAATTTAAAAAAATCAAATCAATTTTTAAAAAATCAAACTTTCACAAGGCAAAGGTGTACATCAACCAACTGGATCAAAGGGCCAGTCTTAATAAGGCCGAGACTCAATATTTAAGAAATGTCGTCAAGCAGTGCCATTGCATAGCCCTGGTTGAACAGATTGCATTATTCGCCTCATTGTTATCATATGCAATACCTGGCCTCATCGGCGGGAGACTTATATTTGCAGGATGGTTTCCGTTTGACTGGACTTCGTCATCTACGCTTTATGTTGTCGCGTTTTCATACCAATATCTGTCGTGTGCCTTTCAGTGTGTCCAGAATGCGGCTAATGATTCTTATCCGCCGATTTACATAAACGTATTGATGGGTCATATTCATGTCCTCTGCATGCGAGTTTCAAGAATTGGTACAGACTCGAGAGCAACACCTGATGACAACTACAAGGAGCTGAAGGCATGTGTAGGAGACCACAAGAACATCATAAGGTCAGATAAAATTAAGGGAGTGTTTAAAATAAATAAATAAATTGCCCTTTCAGCTTGTTCGAAACAATCAAGCCAGTGATTTCGGAATCAGTAATGATCCAGTTCTTCATAACAGCCCTCGTTCTATGCCTGGCAGCTATTCACTACCTCGTTTTCGATCGTGACATTTCTCAGCTTATAAGCACGATTGTGTACATTGCCTGTATTCTCTCTGGGTCGTTTCCTGTGTGCTATTTCGGAAATGCTTTGATGGACGAGTCAGCAAGTCTGACAACAGCTATCTACAGCTGCAACTGGGTGGATCAGCCGATTAAGTTTCGCAAAAGTCTGATTATATTTATGCAACGCTCACAAAAAACCGAAATGATTCTGGCAGGTGGTCTTGTACCAATTTCCCTTCAAACATTTACCGAAGTAAGTTATCGCAGTCACTACAATTATATGAGCCGACTGTTATCGAAATGTATTATTTCTAGATCATCCGCTTTGCGTTCTCGATGTTCACTGTGCTTAGTCAAGTGTAGATATTTGGATTGGTGCTGATGAGGAGAAGTCTTGTGCAATTTGTTTCCGGTTTTCACGTCGTGATAGGTTCTGTGGTCAGATTTTATTCCTTATATCATTTTTAAACTTAAAAATTAAAGTTTTGATGAAGTCTAATTAAAAGAACATTCACGTGGTCTACACACTTTAAAAACTCGTTTCGATTTACAATTACTTTTAATCCAAAATCATATTAAAGTAATATTTCATCCTTTAGTGAATCGGTCGCCTTTGGGCAGGGTATCCCTTATGAGTCATAACCAGTGTTGTAATAGAAAACGTATCACGGGAAATGGGAAAAAGTGTAATTTTGTGGGAAAGATCGTTAGCTTACAAAAAATAAGAATTGTATGTAGGCAACTCAATTTCAATCCAAGGTCATATTTCTACGATCTTATTCATCGTTAACAAAACAAGTAGTGTGTAGATCTAAATTCTCTCTTATATAATAAATCTAGTACAAACAAAATATTTTATTCTTCTAATTTAATTCCTTTATTGAATATTTTCCCACTTTTTCTAATACTGCATAATTTCTTGTTCATAAAAATATTGAAAATAAGGTGTGACTGTTTTTTTTTCAAAATAACTCAAGTGGGAAAATTGTGGAAATTTCGACTACATGCGAAAGGGAAAAATGGACAAAGAAATTTTTTGTCCGAGGGAAAAAACCATCAAAATGACATAGGAACACTGGTTTCGTTTACCAATAATAGTACGTACTCGTAGTTCGAATACGAAGTTGACACCATAAGCACTGAATAAATACTTTTTTCAATAACGGTTTTCACAAATAAAGAATACATAATAATTTGTTCACTAGTATATCGCTTGTGGTCAAAATCCACCATACCTTTTATAAGTAGACATGTATAATAAAAAACGCGCTACAATTATTCTCGTTATTTATTTATGTTTTTTTATAAACGAATTCAAAAGAGCGACATCTAAAATATATCAAAAAAAAATACGTAAATGAGCTGCTCCATCGAAAAAGGACTCTTATGTTATTTTAAATAGGTACGTTAGATTCTATGGTAATATGGTGTCGAAAAATCTCTATATTATTTCTGTAGATTCTGTAGTGCATTTCTGCCTCTTGCGGTTCGCACGCTCAACAAATGAGGTGTCAAAAGAAAGATATTTTTAGGGTGCTTATCTTTGCATTTCTACTTTTTTAAAATATTAACATTTTATTTCACTACAATAAATTTTAAATACGCAGTGATTCCGGGAATTACTTTTCTTTCGTTCTTCGTCCGTACAGAGACTAAGGCCCATTTTATTCACTGGAAGTTGAACACAACTCGGGGAGTTTTCCATATAAAAATCCCCAAGTTGTGTCCCTTTTGAGGACTTTAACAAGCCTGCTGGTTGCACTTAGTGATACGACCTCCTCACAAAATTTCCTATAAGAGTCGTTCTTCGATTTAGGAATCAGTCTCTTAAATTATTTTTGCTTCGATCGATACAGATTCCAGTCTTCTTCTAAGTTGGTCTTTAAAGACCGATTTAGGAGCTTCCTGGTTTTTTTTTGCGGATACACTGCAGTTCCGTATTCCACCAAAGGTACCGGTTTTCTACAGGAATTTTTTTTAACTGGACACGCTAATTCAAAACAACAGGTAATGACGCCGCTCAGATCCTGAGCAGACCTCTCCACCTCCTGTATTGATCTAAGTTTGGGTGGAGCTTTGACAGAATTGCCAAGTTCCTTCTCAAACTGGGCCCAATTTGTTTTTCTCGGATTTAATTTTATGGATTTGGATTTAAGATTAAGAGAACTTAAGCCATCACTTAAATGTGGTGTTAATTCAATTCGAATGTGAAATAATGCCACGAAATGTTTTTGAACTCTGAAAGCATTTCACTTTTAATTTTCATTATAACTTCCTGTTTTTATTATAAACACATTCATTAATAGTTAGGTACCTAGCTATTATTTGGAGTTATAGTTATAATTTATGTTATTGAGAATGCTGCGAGTGACTTTGATTCACATTCAAATGAGAACTATGAAGACTTAGTAAAACGAACTAGCACCATACGATTTTAGTTCACAATTAAAAGTGAAATAAGGCCATAAGTGAATTATGGCGTTAATTCGCATTTGAAAATGAATAAGCTCCATTATGGCGTTAGTTGAAATGGCCTTAGTTCACGGCACCTTATTTACTTTGAACATTTTCGATTCAAGAGGATAAAGTGGCGCATATTAACGTTTTAGACTGAAAAAGTATTCTACTAAATGGTCATTTTTATAGCCAGAGAATTGTCACTTCCAAAGGGTTGACACTCGTATTTATTCATTTATTATTTATGATGACTATTAGCTTTGACACTTAATTACCTTCCACAAATAAAACATTAGAAACGAGTGTCAAAATGGGTTTTAATTATAAATCACAACTGAATTATGTGAACATCCTTTTCGAAATCAATGTGAAACAAATTTTACGCACGCAACTTAATTTAAAATGTTAACTAAACAAGGTCACAAATTAACATGACGACAATTTTGGGGATGTATACCTACAGGGCGGAGAAACGGGAGGTATAAGTGTTAACAAAACTGAATTGAATTTTAAAAATTGTATTTCATAACAATCAAAAGCGTTAATAATAAAATGTATTTTATTGAAAAGCCTAGTATCCTGCTCGTGCTAAATTGTAGGGCTTCAAGTCACCACTTCTTTTCGCCCCACCAAAGATATATGGTCGCTAAATTATTAAACATGATATACCTAGATGGTTCAAAAACCATATATCCATATGGCAGTTAAAAGTAAACGTAATTTTAATTATACGCCTAATTATATTGTTCAAACATCGCAATATTTGAATATCTCCAAAACTGTGGATACAAAAAAACTTAAACATGGAAATATTATCATTGCTGCAGCAGCTGAAATAATTTCTGTAGTATAGCAAGTAGAAGACGACATTTTGCTTCGTGTCCCGTAGATCGGTATTAGTATTTGCAGTGGGATTAGTCCCGCGAATTCCATATTACCTCAATTTTTTTTTGTTTTTTCTTCTCGTTATTACGTAAAAATGTTCTCTGCGGTTTCATTCAAAAAATCAGAAGTAAACATAAGACAAACTTTTCCTCCCGATCGTCTTTAGATGTATTTTTTTTAATGAAAGACCTTGATTCAGCTTATAGATTATATTTAATTGATGTCTTAATTTTGTTTGAGTTAAATCGAGAAAATGATTGATGAATGCATTGATGATCATTAGCTCCCGATTTATTGGATTTTCCATCACTACTGCCAGAAATTCCGGCGATAGGTCCTCGAATTCTTGACGCATATTCTCTTTGAGGGCTACAAGAACCTGATGCTTGTTGACATAGACTCGTGACTTCAAAAAGCCATACAAAAACAAGCCTGGAACGGATTAATAAGACGATGTTGCCGGCCAGTGAGCTTAGGTTAAACGAGCTTGGCGGTCAACAGCTAACAACTGACCACTCTTGCTGCACTCTGTAAGTGAACATTTTCAAGTCTTTTAACAATAAATTCAATTAAATCAAATAGGCATAATCAAATAAATTCCGCAAGAAAAAAGGTATATGGATCGCGTTGATTATGCGATTAAAGTTTTTTTTTTTGCAATAATCGTAGTTTTGATCAAAACTCACCTGAGGTTCGTCAACTGCTTGTATGGTTTCTTTAAGAATTCGTATTGTGCTCTACTTTTTAAACTCATTCACAAGAAAGAACCACATTATCAGTTTACAAATATTCATGTCTTTAACTTGAATCGCTAGCCGCTCACATACCTTTTGAAAGTGACGCAAGCAATTTTTCATTTAAGCTATCATGCTCTGGAATTATCTGGGCATCGATTGCGGCTTATTGGCATTGACTTGTGACCTGAGATAACCACAAGCGAAAATGTCTAGCCACTAGCCAACTTCTTGTCCACGGCGAGGTATTAACTGCCTTGGGTTCTGTTGTATGATTCTCCTGTACGATTTCATGGACCGCGACAATGTTCTCGGTCTATCTGGCCTATCGACATATTATTCTTTGTGCTGATTGTTTACCGAACCGGTTGTTCCAAATTTGACCACCAAATTTTGGAAAGTCGTTTTTGACAATTGACAAGTACTCGTTTTGACAATAAGGTTTTGGACCAGGACCATTCAGACGTGCTCCTGAACTTGCCATGTTGATTTGGTATCAGTGAATAAACTTCGCAATTGAAATAAACCAAAAACTTAAAAAGAAAAAGTTGTAAAAAGCTACCCTTAAGATGTGCTGTTAAAAAACCGAAGCTCCTCGAACTATAAAAAAAAACCGGCCAAGTGCGAGTGTCACTCGCGCACTGAAGGTTCCGTATTTGGCTAAAGTCCAACACATCAGATATTATTTGATATCTATATCATTCAATCTTTCCCCTCTTCATGAATTCATCACAATTTAGTTTAATTTAATTACTTAATATTTTTACTCTAAAAAATTACTCGCACATGAATCTCATTTTCTGTATGCGACCTGTCCCAATTAAAAACTATTGACTAAAAATATATTAAGGGTATTCACTTAAACGCGTAAAACCCTCATAAACTGCGTAAATTGCGAAAATTTACCACCTCGTAAATGAACTGTCAGATTTTGTATGCAGAATAGTTTACGCAGGTCTCATAATTTTCCGCGACCAATTAGGCTCGGAAATCGACTGCGGAAGGTTACGCCATTGTACAAATGTCAAACTGTGGCAAGCGGTTGTGTGAATTGCTTTACTTGTTTTCAGATTTGGAGCAATGACGATAAAAAATAATTCAAATAGATAGTTATTATTTATTTTCTATGCTGAAAGTACATGAACGGACCTATTGCTTTATCGTTATTTGCAGCAAATTATGCAATAACATTTCCGAGAGGGGTGTTCACTTAAAGCAAACCAGAAATTTATGAATTTACAAACTGCATAAAATTATGAGATTAAGTGAATACCCTTATTACTTTTATTTTGTTCTGTACTCCCCGAAAAAATGTATTATACTCCCCAACGAAATTAGCAAGCGGGAACCCTGGTGGTATACCACCAGTGACTCTCTTCTGTCTTTGATGGGGTCAATTGTGCTTTGTGCACAACTGCGTAGTAGAGATTAAAACTTTGAGAGCAACGTATTTTACATGGTAAAATTATCTTTTTTGAAAATATCTTGTAAACTATTAACTTTTCGGCAAAACAGTATTCAGCACATATATAGATAAGAACATGATCTACAAAAAAGGAATCTATGTATTTTTTTGTGAATCAAGAAATAAACCGTTTTTTGGGCGAATGAAAATATTTTTTTCACCAGATTACTAATTAATCCAAAACCAATCGATGTATTCCTTCCATTGGTATTTGTCGTTTAACTAGAGGTTATACCGGATGTTGTGTGTAAATTTTAGCCTCCTATGTCAATCAGTTCTTGAGATAGACCTGGTAACAAAATTGGCTTAGTGGGTTCGGACAGACAGACGGAGAGACATCCGAGCGAAACTAAAAAGGTTACGTTTTTTCCCTTTGGGTACGGAACCTTAAAAATGGTCATAAAACGATCCAATTTGAACTGCACTGATGCTTTTTAAACTTTTGCCAAAAGGAAGACGACGAAAGTTAAATAAAGTAAATTATAGATTGCTTGGTTTTATGTCTAACTAGAGTCAATTTAGAATTTTCACTCGCTATCTAATCAATGTTAATTTCGGTATTGTTATTATAGAACTATTTAAAATTTGAAAATCATCGGCAGGCTGTTAATGCCTTCTGCCGTCTACGGCTTGGCAAAACTTCCTGTAAAACAAAGCTGATTAACTAAATTTCTCTTTTCTTATAACGAGTTATGTGTTAGAAAATTATATTATTAGCTGTATATAAAGGTTTATAAAATCCAAACCAGAAACAGTAGTAAACAAAAAAAAAATTGTATTTATTATTTTTGTCACATTTGATACGAGCTAATCTTGGCCGACCCATTTATATTTTATGCAAAATCGATTTGAGACATTTTGGTAATATAATTACAGCAATTAAGTTATGGCACATTTGTTTACGATAAATAATTAATCGAAAGTAGTTGCTACGAGAACTGTGTTGGTTGAAATCACTAAAAGTGTAAAAGTGTATAAATGATACCGATTTATTCGAAAGGATTCATAGTCAATAAACTGAACTCAAACGTGACACTTACTATACCCTTCGGAGACATTATGTCCAAGGTAGACTCAAACGACGCTTTTATATACATGTGGTACATCTGGAGGCTCGTTGGCGTGTATCCGACCACCAAGTTTAAATGGCTTTACAAAATCTACGCAATTTCATCAAATTTTATTGCCGATGTACTTGCACCGTTTTCAATGATTGTAAATATTTTCATTCTGCGAGATCTGTCATCGATTGTAAGAAATTTACAAATAACTCCCACGCTTATTGTTGCGTCGCTTAAACATTTCCTGATTTTATTCCGAATGTCCACATTCTACAAGGCCAAGATCTACCTTAACGAACTTGATGAAAGAGCAAACCTGAACGAGGAGGAGGTTCAATACCTAAGAGTTGTCATCAGACAATGTCACCGCATCGTGTATGTTTTCGCTGTAGCATTATTTTTCTCTTGGTTATCATACGCCGCACCTGGCCTCATCTATCATAAGCTAGCCTTCGAAGGGTACTTGCCTTTTGACTGGAATTCATCAACTACGGTGTTTGCACTTGTGTTAGCATTTCAGTCGCTCTCATGTGCCTTCCAGTGCTGTCAGAATACCACAAGCGACGCCTATTCATCGGTATATATGAAAGTACTAATAGCTCACTATCATGTTCTTGGCATGCGTGTCGAAAGGATTGGAACAGATCCGAGAGCTACATCTGAAGACAACTACAAGGAGCTTAAGGCTTGCATAAGTGATCATAAGAACGTTACAAGGTTTGTCCACCTAAATGTGAGTAAAATAGCCAAACAAGTTAACAAAAATTCGTAGGCTTACATCTTCATATTTTCGTTTATTGATTATTTAGGCATAATCTCGGGTACCTATATTCTTAATACATTTATTTGGTTCCTTGCTTTTGTCGTTTATTTATTTATAAAAAAATTATCATTTTTAATGTTTGTTTTGTTATTATTTTTTTTAAGAATTGCGTTATAAATCATAAAAATCCTTGTGCTTTTCACAGTATCAAATAAAATTAGCGACAAATTATTGCCCTTGTATCGAGAATAAGAAAAACCAGGAGATACAGAAAAATGAGTAAAGAAATTATTCAAGATACAGTTTACAAAATTAGTAAATCAATTCATAATCCATCAACCAAACAATTTTTATTAAACAACGTTAACATTCTTATGAAAATGGTAGAGCAAAGGTGTCAACAGTGAATCAGTGTACACAGTGAATCACAGTCTGCGCGATTGCGATGTCGAAGATGGCTATAATCGTGTATTTGTGTTTTCTGCATAGGCAAGTAATTTTTTTTTCTGTTTCATTTTTGATCTTATTCAAAAAGTGTGTATTGTAACTTCATTTGAGTATATTATTTGCACTTTTGCTTATATATCCTTACCAATTCTTTTCGATTTGATTACTTTGGTAAAACATTTTATAAATTATTAGCATGTTTTTGTGAAATGAGAGCAGTGTACACAGTGAATCAGTTGGAAGTGTTACACAGTAAATCCTTCGATGCTTCAAAATTTTTCATTCCATGTTAATTTTTCAAATACGGATGTTCGATAGAAGCTTATAGCAATAATTTTTATCAACTGTTAAGTTTTCTTTATTTATTTTTATATTATATTTGAAGAGCTTTTATTTTCGTACATATGTTATGAAAAAAAAAATAGTGTTTTTACTGAATAAATTGATTTTAAATATCCCTGTTTCACTGTGTACCATTCACTGATTCACTGTGTACGTGTACACCCACAGTACACAGTGAATCACATGCGAAGGGTAATTTCAAATATTTTTTTTATTATCTCAGCATAAATAAAGCTTCGAGTTCTTATGATTAAAATGGGGATAAAACATTGAAAAAGCTGTGGAAAAAAATCAATAGCTGTACTACTATAAATGCGAGCTCTACGGCGCAAGAAGTAAAAAATGATCCACTGTTGACACCTTTACCCTACAGACTACAATTTTGAGCTAAAAATTTAAATGTTTTAATACAATTAATTTTGAATATTTACAAAATTGCATTCTATATATTTGAAAAAAAAAAAAATCACTTTTTCGATCCATAAATTCAATAACTATGACAAGTAATAGGATGTAATAAGATTTACTTATCAATTACATGTTTACAAATATTTTTGCACTTGTTTTTAAAACCAATTTAAACTGTAAAATTGATCCTGATGTGCTAAAAAACTGCTTTCTCGATAACAGTGCTGAGGAGATAACTTTAAATATTAATGAAAATCTTAATTCGCCCTTACATCTTGAAGGTGGTTTCGAAATTCAAACATTAAGCAAAAATGATGTAAAATGTGATGCAGCTATCAAATCAAATTATATCGGTGAAGATGGCGTACCACTTCGCTTTATAAATTATTTCTACCCTATGTGTAATCCCAATTGACCCACAAAGTTTCCCAAAATTATGGAAAATTGCTCGAGTTGTGCCAGTTGCAAACAAAATGCCCCGATATGTGCTGCTGATTTCGGGCCAATTAGTATTTTGCCGTACTTAAGCAGAAGACGAAGGATTAATTACTATGCAGAGCGAAGAAATGATCGGAGTGCAAGCCGAAGAAACTACCACAGTGTAGTTACCGAATTCTAGTCACATGAAGTCCTCATACAAGCAAAAAAAAAAATAGTATAAAAGAAATTTTTTCCTCTTGGAAAATCAGACTTCAGTGCAAGAAAATTTTTATAACAATATGACAAATATAATCAATGGCATCGATACAAAATTGCAAAGTTTTGAAAAGAGTATTTGCAACACAGAATATTATGCCAAAAAAAACTTACAAGAAAATATGAAAAATAAAGGGAACTACAGAGCAACCAAATTAAAACTAAAACAGCAAATCTTGGAAATTGACCAAGGAAAGCAAAAGTGAATTCTTATGTGGCAGTTTGATGCTGTGTTGTGTTTTGAAGACTAATCAATGAAACTTTGTGATTTATTGTAAGTTATTTAATGGATTTTTTTCATTATTTTTTAGTTTTCAGCTTTGTATGAAATTTGTGATTGATTTTTAAGTTATTAAATTCGCTATTAATACCTATATAATTTATGTATGTAGGAATTATTTTAAGGTAATAAAATGAAACAAGAAAATTACCAAACTGCTGCTTTATAACTTTGCAATGCATTATTTCATTTGACATTTATTCGCTTTGCATACAACTTGCGTTGGAATCCCTTATTCGGCTCCCTTCAGAGAATGTCGGGATTGTAGGATCAGCTAACACATCACGGTTTCCAAGACTATTGCCGTTTTCTTTACCGAAGACTTCAGGATTTTCCAATCGTTGAATATTTGTGTGGCTTTCTTTGCGGTGTAGTGTAGTTCTCGAGCTTGGAACAGGTATCTAAATCTATTTTTTAAAACTCCAATAGTCCGTTCGACAATATTTCGTCTCTGTGCACGTTTTCTATTTGAAGGTTTTTTTGCAGCGTTTCTATATGGTGTAACTAAGTACGGTGAAAGAGGATATTCTCCTCCGCCTAGAATTCAAAAGTCGGTTCTTGGATTACGATAGTATTGTCAAAGGTCTTTGAGAAGCTCATAGAAATACAGGTTATTGAACACTTAACTCTTAATAGCCTTCTGTATGCGAGGCAATCTGGTTTTCGGTCTACCCATAGTTGTTCTACAGCAATGGTTAATATATAACGGTTGTATAACGCTTCTCTGTTTGCTTGATGTCTCAAAGTCTTTTGACAAAATTAACCACAACATTCTTAGCTGGAAATTGAAAAATATCTTTGGTTTTGGTAACAGTGCAGTTCGACTTTTTGAAAGCTTTCTTTCTAATAGATTTCAGAAAGTTGTAATTTCTGATGCTTCTTCACCTCTTTTATAAGTAAAGCAGGGTGTAACACAAGGATCAATCCTTGGGTCCCATTATTTTTTGTTTATTTATTCATGACTTGTCATCTGTAAGCATACCTCAGTTCATCTTTGTGCTGATGACGTTCAGCTCTTATTATCCAAGTCATGCAATTATACAGAACAACTTGTATACAATAAATAAATTATGTATTACAAAAACTACGGTCCTGTGAAAAGTTTGTAATAAAATTGAAGCTCAACCAGTTTTAATTATAAAGTTGGACTGAACTCGTAACGTAGGTATTTAAATTAGAGGCTAATATTTTTTTCTTAACATTTTTGGCTATTTAACCCACTTTTGGAAAGCAAAATCGGCGTAATTGTTCAATATTTTTTTTTTTTCTGATTATCAATTAAAGCGATTTATTTCCAGATTATTCGATACCATCAGTCCAGTGGTTTCCGAATCCGTCTTAATCCAGTTTATTATCACTGCTTTCGTTTTGTGTTTAGCAAATCTTAATTTTGTCCTATTCAAAAGCGAATCCAGTACGATCTTTACCACTCTTATGTATTCGAACGCTATCCTTATCGAATGTTTTCCTGTGTGCTACTTTGGGAATGAACTAATGGTAGAGACTGACAAATTTACTACCGCTATTTACAGTTGCAATTGGATTGATCAGTCAATAAAATTTCGAAAGACTCTTATTATATTTATGCAGCGTTCACAAAAACCGAACATAATTCTGGCAGGTGGTCTCGCATCTATTTCGCTGCAGACATTTTTGAATGTAAGTTAAATTCTGACAATAATGCCATTCGATGTTTATCTATGTTTTTATGATGTTTCAGATTATACGCTTTTCGTTTTCAATGTTTTCTTTGCTCAGTCAAATACGAAGCTAAAGAACTTGCTCTCATCAAGTGAAGTATTGAAATCCACCTAATGACCACGTTTTTGAGATACCACTTCAAATGCCTACTCGAACAAGTGGGCGGAAATTGGAAGATGCTTGAAATAGCGTTTATTAATTTTAGAAAATGTTCTTTTCAATACATACATATTTTTTGAATCAATTGCTCAACCTTTGTGTGTTTCAATTCAATTTAAAATCCGACAGTTCTTAAAAAATACAGTTTGCGCTACAGGTCACAACCTGGGTATCATTCTGCAAAGCCACTGCGTCTGGATGCTATAAGTGGTGACAAGTTATCATTTATTCGTTAACCTCCTAGAAAATGTTAGGCTTATAATGCAGTTAATAAATCATTGCGATAGAAGCAAGGCATATTTGACCCAAGTAATAATTTGACTTCGGTAAAGTTAAAATGGGTAATTCATATAGGCAACCGCTTCGATTGAACTTCTATAGTATTAACCAAAGTAGGGCGATTTCCTAGTAATTGTTTCGAAAATAACTTCTGTAAGACTTCGCGAGCAAATAGACATGCTTTATAGAGGGACTTGAAATAAAGTTTCGGTAAGATCTCTATAAGACATCTGAAAATGTCTGAGAAGATGTGCGGAAATTTCATTGTTTCGATAAAGCTTGTGGTTCGAAGCGCTGTCAAAAAGCTTCTTTAGAACTTCTGACAGGAGGCATTATAGAAGCAATCAAATGTCATGCATAGAAGCACTAACTCCTTCTTACTTATGGAGGGGCTTTATAGAGGTAGGTACAAATTAATTACATATGAAATGAATCACAGAGCAGTTGTATAAAAAAAAAACAGTGGCACTCTGGGCTGGGAGTACCGACAGAAGTGAAAACTTGAACAATTACGTGTGTATTCTTTCAATCGGCAGGGAATATTTTTGGAATCGTCAATTTTCATTTAATGCGCTATTGTACATGAAAAATAATGCATACAAAAATTGCAATATATTTCCTAAAACGTAAATTTACAAATACATGTTATTATACAATTTAATTAATTGGTATTCTTTGAAATGAATTCGAATAGTTCCGCCATGAATATATTACTAGCGTTGCCGCTGAAAATCTCCAAAAAGGGGACTAAAAGGACCGAAAAATACTAAATAAAAAAAGAAAACAAATCAATAAAGTCATTGCTTTTTAACAAAAATCTAATTTATTCATCACGAAACACTTCTTTTAATATGTAACTAATGCTTGTATGTAAATGTATTTTACATTATTACTCTTACTTAAATTAGAGAGTTTTCGTACAGCGGCTCAGAAATTTAGCTTCAACTGTGTACTGCTTGGCTTAGTTATTTTGCTTGATTTTATCTTTGGAGACATTTTTGTATGGGCGCTTAATTTAAGCGCGAGCAGCATACTAGGCTTTAGGAGTAGAGTGATAAGTAACAGAAAACAAATCGAAAGATTGGTTGAACTGATGGAAGAAAGTCTGGACATCGCGAAGGGAATTTCGTAAAAGCCAGTCCTTACGAGAAAGTGCGAAGCTATCACTGAGTGGAACTCAATAGCTTGGGGCCTCCAAAACGGGACTCAACAAAGTGGCAAAGTATGAGCGTTTTAATTTGCATAAAGTCGATATATTTATTTATTGAAATAACCATTTAAGGTATGGATTAATCAAAAAGCCAAAATAAAAAAAAAACTTACTAACAACAAAATTGAAATGACTGTAACTGGTGGTGGCTGGTGGAGGGTGGACCCAGTAACATAAGCCGATGAAGATGAAGAAGCAGTCAGTCGTGTTCTGTCTCCCCTTTTATGGTGTATGGTATAGAAGACTCTCTGCTAACGGTTCATTTGCCCTGTGATCGAGTTGATTAAGGTAGTCCTTAATTTTGTGCAATTTGGGCATTCTGAAGACAATCACTATTTCTGCGACGCGACGATAAGCGTTGGACTGGCTTCCAAACATTTCAAAACTGATGCCAGATCGCTTAGCAAAGCAATGTGTTCGTAACACGGAAAATGGGCAATTTACGATTTTGCGAAAGGATACAAACCAACGATCCTCCAGATGTCCAAAAAAAAACTGTGCGACTGTATCCAACAGTCCCGAAATATGTATGTGTAAACACCGTGCGTGCGGTATGTGTGTGGCTTGATACACGTCATTGAGAAAAGAGGAAATTGTAATAACCGTATTCCTAATATATTATGAACAAAAAATCGACACCAGCGCCACCTATCGGGTCCAAAACTATCCTGTCTTCCTAGCTGCATACAACCATGCACACATACAAAGTTTCATTGAGATCGGTTGAGTTTCTCAGAAAAATCGACAGCAGCGCCACCTATCGGGTCCAAAACTATCCTATCTTTCTAGCTGCGTACAACCATGCACACATACAAAGCTTCATTGAGATCGGTTGAGTTTCTCAGAAAAATCGACAACAGCGCCACCTATCGGGTCCAAAACTATCCTGTCTTCCTAGCTGCATACAACCATGCACACATACAAAGTTTCATTGAGATCGGTTGAGTTTCTCAGAAAAATCGACAACAGCGCCACCTATCGGGTCCAAAACTATCCTATCTTTCTAGCTGCATACAACCATGCACACATACAAAGTTTCATTGAGATCGAGTGAGTTTCTCAGAAAAATCGACAACAGCACCACCTATCAGGTACAAAACTATCCTATCTTTCTGGTTGCATACAACCATGCACACATACAAAGTTTCATTGAGATCGGTTGAGTTTCTCAAAAAAATCAACAACAGCGCCATCTATCGGATCCAAAAATATCCTATATTTCTAGCTGCATCCAAACATGCACACATACAAAGTTTCATAGAGATCGGTTGAGTTTCTCAAAAAAATCGACAACAGCGCCATCTATCGGATCCAAAACTATCCTATCTTTCTAGCTGCATCCAACCATGCACACATACAAAGTTTCATTGAGATCGGTTGAGTTTCTCAGAAAAATCGACAACAGCGCCACCTATCGGGTCCAAAACTATCCTGTCTTCCTAGCTGCATACAACCATGCACACATACAAAGTTTCATTGAGATCGGTTGAGTTTCTCAGAAAACGGACAACAGTGCCACCTATCTCGGTTTTGATATCTCGGTGTCGATGACGTAGTGTCGTTTTAAAGTAACCCGAATTCATTAATTTCTTCCCATCTAAAAGTGCCCAACGCGCCTAAAGAAGTAATAACTTCAAAAAATTGTTATTTACTTTGTACATTTCGATTCAAGAGGATAAAGTGGTGCGTATTAACGTTTTAGACTGACAAAGTTTTCTACTAAATGGTCATTTTTATATCCAGAGAATTGTCACTTCCAAAGGGTTGACACTCGTAATTATTCATTTATTATTTATGATGACTATTAGCTTAGACACTTAATTACCTTCCACAAATAAAACATTAGAAACGAGTGTCAAAATGGGTTTTAATTATGAATCACAACTGAATTATGTGAACATCCTTTTCGAAATCAATGTGAAACAAATTTTACGCACGCAACTTAATTTAAAATGTTAACTACACAAGGTCACAAATTAACATCACGACAAGTTTAGGGATGTATACCTACAGGGCGGAGAAACGGGAGGTATAAGTGTTAACAAAACTGAATTGAATTTTAATAATTGTATTTCATAACAATCAAAAGCGTTTATAATAAAATGTATTTTATTAAAAAGCCTAGTATCCTGCTCGTGCTAAATTGTAGGGTTTCAAGTCACCACTTCTTTTCGCCCCACCAAAGATAAATGGTCGCTAAATTATTAAATATTATATACCTAGATGGTTCAAAAACCATGGCATTTATAAGTAAACGTAATTTTAACTATAGGTACGCCTAATTATATTGTTCAAACATCGCAATATTTGAATATCTCCAAAACTGTGAATACAAAAAAAGTTAAAGACGGAAATACATATTATCATTGCTGCAGCAGCTGAAATAATTTCTGTAGTATAGCAAGTAGAAGACGACATTTTGTTTCGTGTCGCGTAAATCGGTATTAGTATTTGCAGTGGGATTAGTCCCGCGAATTCCATATTACCTCAATTTTTTGTTGTTTTTTCTTCTTTTTATATTACGCAAAAATGTTCTCTGCTGTTTCATTCAAAAAATCAGAAGTAAACTAAGACAAACTTTTCCTCCCGATCGTCTTTAGATGTATTTTTTTTAATGAAAGACCTTGATTCAGCTTATAGATTATATTTAATTGATGTCTTAATTTTGTTTGAGTTAAATCGAGAAAATGATTGATGAATGCATTGATGATCATTAGCTCCCGATTTATTGGATTTTCCATCACTACTGCCAGAAATTCCGGCGATAGGTCCTCGAATTCTTGACGCATATTCTCTTTGAGGGCTACAAGAACCTGATGCTTGTTGACATAGACTCGTGACTTCAAAAAGCCATACAAAAACAAGCCTGGAACGGATTAATAAGGCGATGTTGCCGGCCAGTGAGCTTAGGTTAAACCTGGCGGTCAACAGCTAACAACTGACCACTCTTGCTGCACTCTGTAAGTGAACATCTTCAAGTCTTTTAACAATAAATTCAATTAAATCAAATAGGCATAATCAAATAAATTCCGCAATAAAAAAGGTATATGAATCGCGTTGATTATGCGATTAAAGTTTTTTTTTTGCAATAATCGTAGTTTTGATCACAACTCACCTGAGGTTCGTCAACTGCTTGTATGGTTTCTTTAAGAATTCATATTGTGCTCTACTTTTTAAACTCATTCACAAGAAAGAACCACATTATCAGTTTACAAATATTCATGTTTTTAACTTGAATCGCTAGCCGCTCACATACAATTCAATTTTTCATTTAAGCTATCATGCTCTGGAATTATCTGGGCATCGATTGCGGCTTATTGGCATAGACCTGTGACCTGAGATAACCACAAGCGAAAATGTCTAGCCACTAGCGAACTTCTTGTCCACGGCGAGGAATTAACTGCCTTGGGTTCTGTTGTATGGTTCTACTGTACGATTTCATGGACCGCGACAATGATCTCGGTCTATCTGGCCTATCGACATATTCTTTGTGCTGATTGTTTACCGAACCGGTTGTTCAAAATTTGGCCACCAAACTTTGGCAGTCGTGTTTGACAATTGACAAGTACTCGTTTTGACAATAAGGTTTTGGACCATTCAGACGTGCTCCTGAACTTGCCATGTTGATTTGGCATCATTGAATAAACATCGCAAATGAAATAAATCAAAAACTTAAAAAGCGAAAGTTGTAAAAAGCTACCCTTAAGATGTGCTGTCAAAAAACTGAAGCTCCTCGAACTATAAAAATGGTCATAAAAAGATCCAATTTGAACTGCAGTGATGCTTTTTAAATTTTTGCCAAAAGGAAGACGACGGAAGTTAGATAAAGTAAATTGTAGATTGCTTGCTTTTATGTCTAACTAGAGTCAATTTAGAATTTTAACTCGCTATCTAATCAATGTTAATTTCGGTATTGCTATTATAGAATTTTTTTAAAATTTGAAAATCATCGGCAGGCTGCTTATGCCTTCTGCCGTCTACGGCTTGGCAAACCTTCCTGTAAAACAAAGCTGATTAACTAATTTGCTCTTTTCTTTTAACGAGTTATGTATCAGCAAATTATGTTATTAGTTTTTTAAGGCTTATAAAATCCAAACCAGAAACAGTAGTAAACAAATAAAAAATTGCATTTATTAATTTTTGTCACATTTGATACGAGCTAATCTTGGCCGACCCATTTATATTTTATTCAAAATCGATTTGATACATTTTGGTAATATAATTACAGCAATTAAGTTATGGCACGTTTGTTTACGATAAATAATTAATCGAAAGTAGTTGCTACGAGTACTGTGTTGGTTGAAATCACTAAAAGTGTAAAAGTGTATAAATGATAGCGATTTATTCGAAAGGATTCATAGTCAATAAACTGAACTCAAACGTGACACTTTACCCTTTGGAGACATTATGTCCAATGTAGACTCAAACGACGCTTTTATACACATGTGGTACATCTGGAGATTCGTAGGCGTGTATCCGACCACCAAGTTTAAATGGCTTTACAAAATCTACGCAATTTCAACAAATTTTATTGCCGATGTACTTGCACCGCTTTCATTGTTGATAAATATTTTCTTTCTGACGGATTTTTCATCAATTATAACCAACTTGCAAGTAACTCCCACACTCATTGTTGCTTCACTTAAACATTTCGTTATTTTCTTCCGAATGTCCACATTTTACAAGGCCAAGATTTACCTTAACGAACTTGATGAAAGAGCAAACCTGAACGAGGAGGAGGTTCAATACCTAAGAGGTGTCATCAGACAATGTCACCGCATCGTTTATGCTTTCGCTGTAACATTATTTTTCTCTTGGCTATCATACGCCGCACCTGCCCTCATCTATCATAAACTATTCTTCGAAGGGTACTTGCCTTTTGACTGGAATTCATCAACTACGGTGTTTGCGCTTGTGTTAGCATTTCAGTCGCTCTCATGTGCCTTCCAGTGCTGTCAGAATACCACAAGCGACGCCTATTCATCGGTATATATGAAAGTACTAATAGCTCACTATCATGTTCTTGGCATGCGTGTCGAAAGGATTGGAACAGATCCGAGAGCTACATCTGAAGACAACTACAAGGAGCTTAAGGCTTGCATAAGTGATCATAAGAACGTTACAAGGTTTGTCCACCTAAATGTGAGTAAAATAGCCAAACAAGTTAACAAAAATTCGTAGGCTTACATCTTCATATTTTCGTTTATTGATTATTTAGGCATAATCTCGGGTACCTATATTCTTAATACATTTATTTGGTTCCTTGCTTTTGTCGTTTATTTATTTATAAAAAAATTATCATTTTTAATGTTTGTTTTGTTATTATTTTTTTTAAGAATTGCGTTATAAATCATAAAAATCCTTGTGCTTTTCACAGTATCAAATAAAATTAGCGACAAATTATTGCCCTTGTATCGAGAATAAGAAAAACCAGGAGATACAGAAAAATGAGTAAAGAAATTATTCAAGATACAGTTTACAAAATTAGTAAATCAATTCATAATCCATCAACCAAACAATTTTTATTAAACAACGTTAACATTCTTATGAAAATGGTAGAGCAAAGGTGTCAACAGTGAATCAGTGTACACAGTGAATCACAGTCTGCGCGATTGCGATGTCGAAGATGGCTATAATCGTGTATTTGTGTTTTCTGCATAGGCAAGTAATTTTTTTTTCTGTTTCATTTTTGATCTTATTCAAAAAGTGTGTATTGTAACTTCATTTGAGTATATTATTTGCACTTTTGCTTATATATCCTTACCAATTCTTTTCGATTTGATTACTTTGGTAAAACATTTTATAAATTATTAGCATGTTTTTGTGAAATGAGAGCAGTGTACACAGTGAATCAGTTGGAAGTGTTACACAGTAAATCCTTCGATGCTTCAAAATTTTTCATTCCATGTTAATTTTTCAAATACGGATGTTCGATAGAAGCTTATAGCAATAATTTTTATCAACTGTTAAGTTTTCTTTATTTATTTTTATATTATATTTGAAGAGCTTTTATTTTCGTACATATGTTATGAAAAAAAAAAATAGTGTTTTTACTGAATAAATTGATTTTAAATATCCCTGTTTCACTGTGTACCATTCACTGATTCACTGTGTACGTGTACACCCACAGTACACAGTGAATCACATGCGAAGGGTAATTTCAAATATTTTTTTTATTATCTCAGCATAAATAAAGCTTCGAGTTCTTATGATTAAAATGGGGATAAAACATTGAAAAAGCTGTGGAAAAAAATCAATAGCTGTACTACTATAAATGCGAGCTCTACGGCGCAAGAAGTAAAAAATGATCCACTGTTGACACCTTTACCCTACAGACTACAATTTTGAGCTAAAAATTTAAATGTTTTAATACAATTAATTTTGAATATTTACAAAATTGCATTCTATATATTTGAAAAAAAAAAAAATCACTTTTTCGATCCATAAATTCAATAACTATGACAAGTAATAGGATGTAATAAGATTTACTTATCAATTACATGTTTACAAATATTTTTGCACTTGTTTTTAAAACCAATTTAAACTGTAAAATTGATCCTGATGTGCTAAAAAACTGCTTTCTCGATAACAGTGCTGAGGAGATAACTTTAAATATTAATGAAAATCTTAATTCGCCCTTACATCTTGAAGGTGGTTTCGAAATTCAAACATTAAGCGAAAATGATGTAAAATGTGATGCAGCTATCAAATCAAATTATATCGGTGAAGATGGCGTACCACTTCGCTTTATAAATTATTTCTACCCTATGTGTAATCCCAATTGACCCACAAAGTTTCCCAAAATTATGGAAAATTGCTCGAGTTGTGCCAGTTGCAAACAAAATGCCCCGATATGTGCTGCTGATTTCGGGCCAATTAGTATTTTGCCGTACTTAAGCAGAAGACGAAGGATTAATTACTATGCAGAGCGAAGAAATGATCGGAGTGCAAGCCGAAGAAACTACCACAGTGTAGTTACCGAATTCTAGTCACATGAAGTCCTCATACAAGCAAAAAAAAAAATAGTATAAAAGAAATTTTTTCCTCTTGGAAAATCAGACTTCAGTGCAAGAAAATTTTTATAACAATATGACAAATATAATCAATGGCATCGATACAAAATTGCAAAGTTTTGAAAAGAGTATTTGCAACACAGAATATTATGCCAAAAAAAACTTACAAGAAAATATGAAAAATAAAGGGAACTACAGAGCAACCAAATTAAAACTAAAACAGCAAATCTTGGAAATTGACCAAGGAAAGCAAAAGTGAATTCTTATGTGGCAGTTTGATGCTGTGTTGTGTTTTGAAGACTAATCAATGAAACTTTGTGATTTATTGTAAGTTATTTAATGGATTTTTTTCATTATTTTTTAGTTTTCAGCTTTGTATGAAATTTGTGATTGATTTTTAAGTTATTAAATTCGCTATTAATACCTATATAATTTATGTATGTAGGAATTATTTTAAGGTAATAAAATGAAACAAGAAAATTACCAAACTGCTGCTTTATAACTTTGCAATGCATTATTTCATTTGACATTTATTCGCTTTGCATACAACTTGCGTTGGAATCCCTTATTCGGCTCCCTTCAGAGAATGTCGGGATTGTAGGATCAGCTAACACATCACGGTTTCCAAGACTATTGCCGTTTTCTTTACCGAAGACTTCAGGATTTTCCAATCGTTGAATATTTGTGTGGCTTTCTTTGCGGTGTAGTGTAGTTCTCGAGCTTGGAACAGGTATCTAAATCTATTTTTTAAAACTCCAATAGTCCGTTCGACAATATTTCGTCTCTGTGCACGTTTTCTATTTGAAGGTTTTTTTGCAGCGTTTCTATATGGTGTAACTAAGTACGGTGAAAGAGGATATTCTCCTCCGCCTAGAATTCAAAAGTCGGTTCTTGGATTACGATAGTATTGTCAAAGGTCTTTGAGAAGCTCATAGAAATACAGGTTATTGAACACTTAACTCTTAATAGCCTTCTGTATGCGAGGCAATCTGGTTTTCGGTCTACCCATAGTTGTTCTACAGCAATGGTTAATATATAACGGTTGTATAACGCTTCTCTGTTTGCTTGATGTCTCAAAGTCTTTTGACAAAATTAACCACAACATTCTTAGCTGGAAATTGAAAAATATCTTTGGTTTTGGTAACAGTGCAGTTCGACTTTTTGAAAGCTTTCTTTCTAATAGATTTCAGAAAGTTGTAATTTCTGATGCTTCTTCACCTCTTTTATAAGTAAAGCAGGGTGTAACACAAGGATCAATCCTTGGGTCCCATTATTTTTTGTTTATTTATTCATGACTTGTCATCTGTAAGCATACCTCAGTTCATCTTTGTGCTGATGACGTTCAGCTCTTATTATCCAAGTCATGCAATTATACAGAACAACTTGTATACAATAAATAAATTATGTATTACAAAAACTACGGTCCTGTGAAAAGTTTGTAATAAAATTGAAGCTCAACCAGTTTTAATTATAAAGTTGGACTGAACTCGTAACGTAGGTATTTAAATTAGAGGCTAATATTTTTTTCTTAACATTTTTGGCTATTTAACCCACTTTTGGAAAGCAAAATCGGCGTAATTGTTCAATATTTTTTTTTTTTCTGATTATCAATTAAAGCGATTTATTTCCAGATTATTCGATACCATCAGTCCAGTGGTTTCCGAATCCGTCTTAATCCAGTTTATTATCACTGCTTTCGTTTTGTGTTTAGCAAATCTTAATTTTGTCCTATTCAAAAGCGAATCCAGTACGATCTTTACCACTCTTATGTATTCGAACGCTATCCTTATCGAATGTTTTCCTGTGTGCTACTTTGGGAATGAACTAATGGTAGAGACTGACAAATTTACTACCGCTATTTACAGTTGCAATTGGATTGATCAGTCAATAAAATTTCGAAAGACTCTTATTATATTTATGCAGCGTTCACAAAAACCGAACATAATTCTGGCAGGTGGTCTCGCATCTATTTCGCTGCAGACATTTTTGAATGTAAGTTAAATTCTGACAATAATGCCATTCGATGTTTATCTATGTTTTTATGATGTTTCAGATTATACGCTTTTCGTTTTCAATGTTTTCTTTGCTCAGTCAAATACGAAGCTAAAGAACTTGCTCTCATCAAGTGAAGTATTGAAATCCACCTAATGACCACGTTTTTGAGATACCACTTCAAATGCCTACTCGAACAAGTGGGCGGAAATTGGAAGATGCTTGAAATAGCGTTTATTAATTTTAGAAAATGTTCTTTTCAATACATACATATTTTTTGAATCAATTGCTCAACCTTTGTGTGTTTCAATTCAATTTAAAATCCGACAGTTCTTAAAAAATACAGTTTGCGCTACAGGTCACAACCTGGGTATCATTCTGCAAAGCCACTGCGTCTGGATGCTATAAGTGGTGACAAGTTATCATTTATTCGTTAACCTCCTAGAAAATGTTAGGCTTATAATGCAGTTAATAAATCATTGCGATAGAAGCAAGGCATATTTGACCCAAGTAATAATTTGACTTCGGTAAAGTTAAAATGGGTAATTCATATAGGCAACCGCTTCGATTGAACTTCTATAGTATTAACCAAAGTAGGGCGATTTCCTAGTAATTGTTTCGAAAATAACTTCTGTAAGACTTCGCGAGCAAATAGACATGCTTTATAGAGGGACTTGAAATAAAGTTTCGGTAAGATCTCTATAAGACATCTGAAAATGTCTGAGAAGATGTGCGGAAATTTCATTGTTTCGATAAAGCTTGTGGTTCGAAGCGCTGTCAAAAAGCTTCTTTAGAACTTCTGACAGGAGGCATTATAGAAGCAATCAAATGTCATGCATAGAAGCACTAACTCCTTCTTACTTATGGAGGGGCTTTATAGAGGTAGGTACAAATTAATTACATATGAAATGAATCACAGAGCAGTTGTATAAAAAAAAAACAGTGGCACTCTGGGCTGGGAGTACCGACAGAAGTGAAAACTTGAACAATTACGTGTGTATTCTTTCAATCGGCAGGGAATATTTTTGGAATCGTCAATTTTCATTTAATGCGCTATTGTACATGAAAAATAATGCATACAAAAATTGCAATATATTTCCTAAAACGTAAATTTACAAATACATGTTATTATACAATTTAATTAATTGGTATTCTTTGAAATGAATTCGAATAGTTCCGCCATGAATATATTACTAGCGTTGCCGCTGAAAATCTCCAAAAAGGGGACTAAAAGGACCGAAAAATACTAAACAAAAAAAGAAAACAAATCAATAAAGTCATTGCTTTTTAACAAAAATCTAATTTATTCATCACGAAACACTTCTTTTAATATGTAACTAATGCTTGTATGTAAATGTATTTTACATTATTACTCTTACTTAAATTAGAGAGTTTTCGTACAGCGGCTCAGAAATTTAGCTTCAACTGTGTACTGCTTGGCTTAGTTATTTTGCTTGATTTTATCTTTGGAGACATTTTTGTATGGGCGCTTAATTTAAGCGCGAGCAGCATACTAGGCTTTAGGAGTAGAGTGATAAGTAACAGAAAACAAATCGAAAGATTGGTTGAACTGATGGAAGAAAGTCTGGACATCGCGAAGGGAATTTCGTAAAAGCCAGTCCTTACGAGAAAGTGCGAAGCTATCACTGAGTGGAACTCAATAGCTTGGGGCCTCCAAAACGGGACTCAACAAAGTGGCAAAGTATGAGCGTTTTAATTTGCATAAAGTCGATATATTTATTTATTGAAATAACCATTTAAGGTATGGATTAATCAAAAAGCCAAAATAAAAAAAAAACTTACTAACAACAAAATTGAAATGACTGTAACTGGTGGTGGCTGGTGGAGGGTGGACCCAGTAACATAAGCCGATGAAGATGAAGAAGCAGTCAGTCGTGTTCTGTCTCCCCTTTTATGGTGTATGGTATAGAAGACTCTCTGCTAACGGTTCATTTGCCCTGTGATCGAGTTGATTAAGGTAGTCCTTAATTTTGTGCAATTTGGGCATTCTGAAGACAATCACTATTTCTGCGACGCGACGATAAGCGTTGGACTGGCTTCCAAACATTTCAAAACTGATGCCAGATCGCTTAGCAAAGCAATGTGTTCGTAACACGGAAAATGGGCAATTTACGATTTTGCGAAAGGATACAAACCAACGATCCTCCAGATGTCCAAAAAAAAACTGTGCGACTGTATCCAACAGTCCCGAAATATGTATGTGTAAACACCGTGCGTGCGGTATGTGTGTGGCTTGATACACGTCATTGAGAAAAGAGGAAATTGTAATAACCGTATTCCTAATATATTATGAACAAAAAATCGACACCAGCGCCACCTATCGGGTCCAAAACTATCCTGTCTTCCTAGCTGCATACAACCATGCACACATACAAAGTTTCATTGAGATCGGTTGAGTTTCTCAGAAAAATCGACAGCAGCGCCACCTATCGGGTCCAAAACTATCCTATCTTTCTAGCTGCGTACAACCATGCACACATACAAAGCTTCATTGAGATCGGTTGAGTTTCTCAGAAAAATCGACAACAGCGCCACCTATCGGGTCCAAAACTATCCTGTCTTCCTAGCTGCATACAACCATGCACACATACAAAGTTTCATTGAGATCGGTTGAGTTTCTCAGAAAAATCGACAACAGCGCCACCTATCGGGTCCAAAACTATCCTATCTTTCTAGCTGCATACAACCATGCACACATACAAAGTTTCATTGAGATCGAGTGAGTTTCTCAGAAAAATCGACAACAGCACCACCTATCAGGTACAAAACTATCCTATCTTTCTAGCTGCATCCAACCATGCACACATACAAAGTTTCATTGAGATCGGTTGAGTTTCTCAAAAAAATCAACAACAGCGCCATCTATCGGATCCAAAAATATCCTATATTTCTAGCTGCATCCAAACATGCACACATACAAAGTTTCATAGAGATCGGTTGAGTTTCTCAAAAAAATCGACAACAGCGCCATCTATCGGATCCAAAACTATCCTATCTTTCTAGCTGCATCCAACCATGCACACATACAAAGTTTCATTGAGATCGAGTGAGTTTCTCAGAAAAATCGACAACAGCACCACCTATCAGGTACAAAACTATCCTATCTTTCTAGCTGCATCCAACCATGCACACATACAAAGTTTCATTGAGATCGGTTGAGTTTCTCAGAAAAATCGACAACAGCGCCACCTATCGGGTCCAAAACTATCCTGTCTTCCTAGCTGCATACAACCATGCACACATACAAAGTTTCATTGAGATCGGTTGAGTTTCTCAGAAAACGGACAACAGTGCCACCTATCTCGGTTTTGATATCTCGGTGTCGATGACGTAGTGTCGTTTTAAAGTAACCCGAATTCATTAATTTCTTCCCATCTAAAAGTGCCCAACGCGCCTAAAGAAGTAATAACTTCAAAAAATTGTTATTTACTTTGTACATTTCGATTCAAGAGGATAAAGTGGTGCGTATTAACGTTTTAGACTGACAAAGTTTTCTACTAAATGGTCATTTTTATATCCAGAGAATTGTCACTTCCAAAGGGTTGACACTCGTAATTATTCATTTATTATTTATGATGACTATTAGCTTAGACACTTAATTACCTTCCACAAATAAAACATTAGAAACGAGTGTCAAAATGGGTTTTAATTATGAATCACAACTGAATTATGTGAACATCCTTTTCGAAATCAATGTGAAACAAATTTTACGCACGCAACTTAATTTAAAATGTTAACTACACAAGGTCACAAATTAACATCACGACAAGTTTAGGGATGTATACCTACAGGGCGGAGAAACGGGAGGTATAAGTGTTAACAAAACTGAATTGAATTTTAATAATTGTATTTCATAACAATCAAAAGCGTTTATAATAAAATGTATTTTATTAAAAAGCCTAGTATCCTGCTCGTGCTAAATTGTAGGGTTTCAAGTCACCACTTCTTTTCGCCCCACCAAAGATAAATGGTCGCTAAATTATTAAATATTATATACCTAGATGGTTCAAAAACCATGGCATTTATAAGTAAACGTAATTTTAACTATAGGTACGCCTAATTATATTGTTCAAACATCGCAATATTTGAATATCTCCAAAACTGTGAATACAAAAAAAGTTAAAGACGGAAATACATATTATCATTGCTGCAGCAGCTGAAATAATTTCTGTAGTATAGCAAGTAGAAGACGACATTTTGTTTCGTGTCGCGTAAATCGGTATTAGTATTTGCAGTGGGATTAGTCCCGCGAATTCCATATTACCTCAATTTTTTGTTGTTTTTTCTTCTTTTTATATTACGCAAAAATGTTCTCTGCTGTTTCATTCAAAAAATCAGAAGTAAACTAAGACAAACTTTTCCTCCCGATCGTCTTTAGATGTATTTTTTTTAATGAAAGACCTTGATTCAGCTTATAGATTATATTTAATTGATGTCTTAATTTTGTTTGAGTTAAATCGAGAAAATGATTGATGAATGCATTGATGATCATTAGCTCCCGATTTATTGGATTTTCCATCACTACTGCCAGAAATTCCGGCGATAGGTCCTCGAATTCTTGACGCATATTCTCTTTGAGGGCTACAAGAACCTGATGCTTGTTGACATAGACTCGTGACTTCAAAAAGCCATACAAAAACAAGCCTGGAACGGATTAATAAGGCGATGTTGCCGGCCAGTGAGCTTAGGTTAAACCTGGCGGTCAACAGCTAACAACTGACCACTCTTGCTGCACTCTGTAAGTGAACATCTTCAAGTCTTTTAACAATAAATTCAATTAAACCAAATAGGCATAATCAAATAAATTCCGCAAGAAAAAAGGTATATGGATCGCGTTGATTATGCGATTAAAGTTTTTTTTTTGCAATAATCGTAGTTTTGATCACAACTCACCTGAGGTTCGTCAACTGCTAGTATGGTTTCTTTAAGAATTCATATTGTGCGCTACTTTTAAACTCATTCACAAGAAAGAACCACATTATCAGTTTACAAATATTATTGTCTTTAACTTGAATCGCTAGCCGCTAACATACCTTTTGAAAGCGACGCAAGCAATTTTTCATTTAAGCTATCATGCTCTGGAATTATCTGGGCATCGATTGCGGCTTATTCGCATAGACTTGTGACCTGAGATAACCACAAGCGAAAATGTCTAGCCACTAGCCAAATTCTTGTCCACGGCGAGGAATTAACTGCCTTGGGTTCTGTTGTATGATTATTGATTATCCTGTACGATTTCATGGACCGTGACAATGTTCTCAGTCTATCTGGCCTATCGACATGTTCTTTGTGCTGATTGTTTACCAAACCGGTTGTTCCAAATTTGGCCACCAGATTTTGGGAAGTCGTTTTTGACAATTGACAAGTACCCATTTTATAAGGTTTTGGACCATTCAGACGTGCCCCTCAGTCGTGTAACTTGCCATGTTGATTTGGCATAAATGAATAAATAATAAACATCGCAAATGAAATAAATCACATACTTAAAAAGCAAAAGTTGTAAAAAGCTAAAAGACTGTTTAATACCTTCTGCCGTCTACGGCTTGGCAAACCTTCCTGTAAAACAAATTTTACTAACTGTAGGTAGGTACTTCTCTTTTCTTATAACGAGCTATGTGTCAGAAAATTATGTTATTAGCTTTTTAAGGCTTATAAAATCCAAACCAGAAACAGGAGTAAACAAAAAAAATTTTTTTTTTATTATTTTAGTCACATTTGTTACGAGCTACACTTGGCCGATCCCTTTATATTTTATTCAAAATCGATTTAAGACATTTTTGTAATATAATTACCTACAGCTATTAGGTTATGGGACATTTGTTTGCGGTAAATAATTAATCGAAAGTAGTTGCTACGAGTACCTACTGTGTTGGTTGAAATCACTAAAAGTGTAAAAGTGTATAAATGATAGCGATTTATTCGAAAGGATTCATAGTCAATAAACTGAACTCAAACGTGACACTTTACCCTTCGGAGACATTATGTCCAAGGTAGACTCAAACGACGCTTTTATACACATGTGGTACATCTGGAGATTCGTAGGCGTGTATCCGACCACCAAGTTTAAATGGCTTTACAAAATCTACGCAATTTCATCAAATTTTATTGCCGATGTACTTGCACCGTTTTCAATGATTGTAAATATTTTCATTCTGCGAGATCTGTCATCGATTGTAAGAAATTTACAAATAACTCCCACGCTTATTGTTGCGTCGCTTAAACATTTCCTGATTTTATTCCGAATGTCCACATTCTACAAGGCCAAGATCTACCTTAACGAACTTGATGAAAGAGCAAACCTGAACGAGGAGGAGGTTCAATACCTAAGAGTTGTCATCAGACAATGTCACCGCATCGTGTATGTTTTCGCTGTAGCATTATTTTTCTCTTGGTTATCATACGCCGCACCTGGCCTCATCTATCATAAGCTAGCCTTCGAAGGGTACTTGCCTTTTGACTGGAATTCATCAACTACGGTGTTTGCACTTGTGTTAGCATTTCAGTCGCTCTCATGTGCCTTCCAGTGCTGTCAGAATACCACAAGCGACGCCTATCCATCGCTATATATGAAAATACTAATAGCTCACTATCATGTTCTTGGTATGCGGGTCGAAAGGATTGGAACAGATCCTAGAGCTACATCTGAAGACAACTACAAGGAGCTTAAGGCTTGCATAAATGACCATAAGAACGTTACAAGGTTTGTCCACCTTTAAAAATGTGAGTAAAATAGCCAAACTAGTTAACAAAAAATCGTAGGCTTTATTATTGAGCCTTGTGTATTTACACCTACACATTTTCGTATATAGATTAGTTAGGAATAATCTCGGGTACATTCTTATTAAATTTATTTGACACCTTGCTTTTGTCGTTTATTTATTTATAAAATAGGTAAAATAGGTTTAAATTTGTTTAGTTTAGTATTTGTAAGTCATATTTGGAAAAAAAAGTTTTTACTTCTTAGATCCATAAATTCAATAATTATAATATTTAATAGGATATAGTAAGATTTCCTTTACCAATTAAATGTTTATAAATATTTTGTTTTACTTACTTTTAGATATATTTTTATTAAAACGTTATTTAAAATACTTAATTTTTTTATGCATTCCATAACAGATAACATTTTATCTAACACTTCTTTTCCATTTACCTACGAAGAGATAATTCCAATTGTTCTAATAATTGTATTGATGAAAAATCGTAAAAATTCAGTGTTTAAGTGTTTTGCTGATTTTTAAAGTGAACTTTAAATTTTTAATTGATGGTTCAATTCAACCCTATTGGAGTGTAGGTATACCTATAAACAAAGGATATCTTTATTTCCCTCAATATTTTTTATTGAAAAACAAAATGAAACATTATCGAAAGACGTGTCTATCCAATAACAGTTCAAATAATTGGTAACGACTAGTTATAATTAATGGATCCCTAATCTAAGGATCTTAGGTTTAGAATTGATTTATTCTATAATGTCCTGTTATGGTTTTAATGTACCTATATTAATACATACATTATATTACATAAAGCTTAATTTTTAATTATAGTATATTATTTATTTGAATCATTAATTCCTTTACCTACTATTTCAAATGATAACCTGGTAGTAGCACGGATATATTCAATTTACTACACAGACTGGTGAATGGGTTATAAATAATTAAGTTATTACAAGTTACTACGAGCTGGTGAAACGTGTGCAATAGTATTGAAGTTCATCCAATTGGAGGTTAATATTTTTTCTTCACTTTTTTGGCTATTTAACTCACGTTTTGCAGGCAAAATCGGCGTAATTGTTCAATAAAAAAACTGTTCTGATATAAATGAAAACAATTTTATTTCCAGATTATTCGATACCATCAGGCCAGTGATTTCCGAATCTGTTCTAATCCAGTTTATTATCACTGCTTTCGTTTTGTGTTTAGCAAATATTAATTTTGTCCTATTCGAAAGCGACTCCAGTACGATCTTTACCACTCTTATGTATTCGAACGGTATTCTCATTGAAGCGTTCCCTGTGTGTTACTTTGGGAATGATCTAATGGCAGAGACTGACAAATTTACTACCGCTATTTACAGTTGCAATTGGATTGATCAGTCAATAAAATTTCGAAAGACTCTTATTATATTTATGCAGCGTTCACAAAAACCCAACATAATTCTGGCAGGTGGTCTCGCATCTATTTCGCTGCAGACATTTTTGAGTGTAAGTTAAATTCTGACAATAATGCCATTCGATGTTTATCTATGTTTTTATGATGTTTCAGATTATACGCTTTTCGTTTTCAATGTTTACTCTGCTCAGTCAATTACAAAGCTAAAGACCTTGCTCTCATCAAGTGCAGTATTGAAATCCACCTTATGACCACGATTGCTTTGACGAGATGTTCGAGGATGATATTGGAAGGGTGTCCTTTTTGGTCACCCATCATCTATCCATGGACAAATGGTCACCAAACATATTATACCTGCAGCAAAAATGCCTCCACTACTATGTCCGGTCTAGATATCACAAAGGACCTTTGAGTTTGGTCTATGTGTGACTTTCTAGACAGCCTTTTAACTTTAACCTAACATAACCTATAACAAATCAAGCGAACTTTCAAATAAAGCCGCATCAATGAAGAACACTAGAAAAGTTTATGACGCCATACGAGAAGAAATCTTCTTTATAGATTCCTGACCTCGGTCACTTCGTATTTATTGTACATCTCGAGACTAAACAATAAACGAAAATTTTATGGGGTCGATTTCTTAAGCTTTAAGCCGTATTTTGAGTGCACTTTGCCATAGTTAATGCTAGTTCTCGAAAGATGAAACAAACACTAAACGCACGTCTTAAAATGTATAAGCACGCTTGGTGAGTTGGATAAATACAAAGTTAAACTTATTTGTTACAATATAAGTATCGCAAAAATATATTAATCAAATTGAACTAGTGCCTTGAACTTGAATACCCCAGATATTCCTTTTTTTTATTTTTTAATAAGAGCAAAGTGAATATTAGTCAGTATAAGTCTTGTGTACAATATCTAAGCTTAAACTAACTTTTAAATCATATTTCCAAAGTTTATCCCTCGAATTTCGACATCAGGTAAAATATTGTTAATATTAATGTTTACATTGTGCGGAAAGATCCATGAGGGTGGTATGTACCTATATATGCATATCCAGTTGACATTTACTTTCAGCAGCAATCTTTTCTTTACCAGCGAAAAAAAAAAAAAAAAAAACGAAGGAGAAAAGTTGAAGTTTCGCTCCCTGTCCACGGTCCCTCGAACATTGTTCTAACTTATTTTCTTTTTTATCAGACAGTAGCAAAGTTTCTCAACAAAAGTTAAATTAAAAACTTTTCCTTTACAATAAGGAATGTTTGTTTGGTTAAAAACGGATACTGTATTAAAACCAGGACTACAGATATGACATATGACTGCAGATGATACCAAGCGTGGAATGCGTGGTGAATAGATTTTGTGTTGAAATTAGTGAACATTTTTAGTACCATCAGTAACGGCCGTCTTATTCATTCGGGTTGGAAAAGTTTCGACATAATAACTATTTTTGTTTCCGTTCCATTTGATTCAATGTGCTCTACTTTAAACCAGATACTTCTTTAAAAGTTTCCGTCTAAACTGACAACGAAGCTTGTCTTAGGTATGAACTATGTCATGTAGACTAGGTGGCGCAAAAGCTTTTCACCCGATGTTCTTTGGCTCTAATTTTTGTATTAATGGAAGACTTTGGTTCGTCTTTTTTTTTTTTTTGAACCGGTTAAATCAAGCGATAATGTAAATCATACCTGTAAGCTCCCAACTAAGATATAAAGTCAAATACAATTCAGTGATTTATTATTTATTGACTTAATCTTATATAAATCTAGGGGAAAGGAAAAACCAGGTCGATCTTCTCATTCCTGCAGAATCCGGATAAATAACATCTATTGTTTTCATCGTTATGTATAACATAAGGTATCTAATATAGATTTAGCAACAGTTGAAGAAAAAACATATTTTTTATGAAATCAAGATTAGGTATCTTTCATTTGCAAATGTATATTTTTCATATTTTCTTAATGACTTTTTGCTATATACAATTACGAATCCACTCTAATGTACATAAAAATGGTGTGAAAAATGTATAGTAATTCATCTATTGAGAACGGTTAGACCGATTTGTTCGTTATTGCCAGGAGAAGGTTCTTACAGCAGAAAATTTTGGAAAAACCCTCCGGAAAATTCGGGAAATTAGAAAAATCGAAAAATAGATTTTTTTTGTACGGAATTTTGTATGCAATTGTTCGGGAACGGCTTTTCTAATGGAAAAATTTCGGGAAATGGGAAAAATGATTTTTTTTTAATTTTGGAAGATGTAAGGGTGGAAGTAAACGAGATAAATAACGCCGCTGTTGAATGCCGAACAGAAGAAACGATTCGCTGATGAAGGTTATTGACGATGGAACGGGAGGTAGATACTTCTCGTCATTCTGGGAACAATTCGGTCATAATTGTCTGGCATTGATGCCATACGTCAAACGCTTCCCGTCATCCCCAAATCTACTGCTACCGATGAACTTAATGCACACCTGAAATCGTCGCCTTGTGGCGTCATGTTGAAAGTTGAAGTTAAAGTTGAAATCGAATACGAAGATGAGAGTCGCATTGCAGAACGACCCGTCGACTGCTGAATTCTTGAGACAACTGATGGCACTTGGCTTGGAGAACTGCATTCGTACAAATCCGTTGACAGCGTAACCGACGAGGATGAAGAGGCCAACTATCCGACGGAATTTTTTAACTCGCTTGATGTGCCAGGAACTCCGCCGCATGATTTACAGCTGAAGGTGGGATCGATCATAATCATGTTGCGGAATCGGAACCATCCGAAATTGTGCAACGGTTCGAGTTTGTCCGTCAAGATGAACAATGTAATTCAAGCGACACGATCATCAAGGCCAAATTCAAAAAAGAAGAAGTCCTTATCCCATGAACTATTCCAACTGATCTTCCATTCTAATTCAAGCGGATGCAATTCCCTGTTCGATTGACCTTTGCGATGAAAATCAATAAATCGCAAGGCCAATCTTTGGAAGTCTGTGGGATTAGTCTTAAACTTGCCTGTTTTTCGCACGGTCAGTTGTACGTTGCCTGTTCGCGTGTTGGCAAACCGTCTTCGAAAAACATTGTTTATCTTTCATATAACTAAATCACATTTAAATTTGAAATATCTGTGATTTATTATCACTCTGGAGTTTATCTGAAGGCGTTAAATTGGGGCGAGACGAAGTTCGCTGGGTCCGCTAGTATTAAATAAATATGTATAGGCGGAATTTGAATTTTTGGTGCTTTACATAATATTTTCTCGGTACGATATTACATAGCAAATATATTTTCGAAAGCCCACCTATTGACACGTTCTATGCTATTATGGCACATATTGCAATATAATTATTCTAATCGGATTGTTGGAATTAATGTGAGTTCATTGCAGTTGACTATATCTGGAATGCAGGATAGTCAATTTCATTCTGCCTAATTCCAGTTTATTTAATCCCTTATGGTTATTTTCGTTCCGAATTTAATTAAAACCATCGTTAAGCTTAATATAATATGCAAATGTAGTTGATTCAAATTTTGTGTTTAGGTAACAACCGCAGAATGCACATTTAGGATTAGCAACAGCTTTCGACACAATTTGGGTTTACACATAATATGGTACATTATTAGTGCAGGCAGCTACCTATACCGTAAAACCAGCGTTATTTGTTATCTACTACTGAAACATTCACTGTCATGCACAGGCACATCTGCGAAGGTTAATAGACAGTTTAATGTTTAAATTATTTTCTTGAATTGTAGTATTTTTGAATAATAATTTGTAAGTAGGAAACAATTTCCAAAGTTTGTCTATCTTTGAGCAATAATGGTTTTAATAAATTAAATGGTGAATGTAAAACCTAATTTAACTAGCATTTTTCATTTTAATTTTATAGAATGAAAATGAAAATTCACGCGATTTTATAGTTTCGTTTTCTCAAATTCTCAAAATATAGAATTTTATAAGTTTAATTTGAGAATTTGAGAAAAGAAACTAACGAAATTCTTTCGCTTGAAAAAAGAAACTTATAAAATTATTGTTTTTGAGAATTCGAGAAAAGTAGCTGCTACTTACATGTTCTGCAATGCTTTATTGTATTTTTATACACACTTTTCTGTAACTATGTATAATTGTTTTAATTTTTTTACATAAAACACAGAACTATTTTTTCTGAGCCCTGGAATGAACTCAAAATTAATCGCATTATCAGTGTTTGCAATCTCACTTCCCATTTTCACGAGACTAGCTAGCAAGATCAAAAACTTGACTTACTAAGGCACCAATTATATACAAACATGCTTACATTGTTTTCCGCGAATTGTGTGTAACCCTATATTTTCGTTTTACTGGCTATACTATACATTCTTGCTGCGTGCTCTTCATTGAAAATTCTCTGAGCTTATCAAAAAAAATATATATATATATTTGGTGGGACACAAGTCCCAACTTTTTCTTCTAGAACTTATTTCCCGATGATGTGGGACATAAGTCCCAATTTCTACAAATTCGATTTGGGACTTATGTCCCTGTGCCTAGGTTCTTTCGTGTACTTTCAGCATAGAAAATTGAAAAATGACAAATCTCAAAAATCGAGAGAGAAATCGCTCAATTTCAAGACTAGTACCTGAACGGGTTTCTTACAAAAAGTTAAAGAAAAAAATTTCATTTTAACATTTGCAGCATCCACAAAATAAGTTGGAATTGAATGTTTTATAAGTTAAATACCTAGGTAATAATTTCAAAATTTTCAATGCGCTGATATGTTCTAGAGAACATTCAATAACAACTTCTTTTATCGACATCGTTTAAGACGAAAATAAATAGAGTTTCACTTGTCGAACTTCTGAGCTGTCACTTAGTTGTCAGTTGTCTAATTTTTCAGTGTAAATCAAAAAGACCAAACATTCACGAGCTGCTATTTTATTTGTCTTATTATTATAGTAATGAATTTATAAAACATGATTCGATGATCTTTTTACTATGGGTTTGTTCCACAGAACATTAATTGCCATAAGGTTTTCCCAAATTTGTTAAGAGGGACAGCACTTTATTGTAGGTGCAGGTTGTCAAGGCATTTTTTTATAAGTACTTTTAATTCGGCTACGGTAGGGACCAGAAACAGTAGCCAGAACCCTTATCAATCTGACAAGGAAAGCGAAGCCTTGTCGCAATCATTTCAAGCACGGCCTTTAACTAGCGACTAGCCCCATAGTAGATGAATGACAGTCTTCATCAACACTCTCCTCCCAACCTTTTATCATCATTCGAGTCGATTTCTTCATCATTTCCCGAACGTTAAAGGAAAAATAAAAGAGTAGGTATTTAAAAATAGGCGCCTGTCCAACTGAAAAATATGGTGTCAAGGAGAACGCCCTACCCAAGTACAATAAAATGTCTGCGACATTAACTGTCATTTGCAAACAAAGACAAACGATGCGTTCAAATACATTACTAAAGCTTAAAAATAACGTTGCTGCCGGGTGGACACCAAAGCCACTGGAGTTTAGTATAATCCTCCGCCTATGCTAAAATAGATATGATAAGCCATAGTACTATACTTGAGTCCGGCGGCCTGGAAATTTAACTTGGTTGTCAAGAATAAAGCAAGTGTCACACGAATCGAAGAAATATTGCCATCGTAGCGTTATAACTCAAGGACCGTGGCTTACTTTAGTTAATTAATTTTCCATCCCATCAATGCGATCTAATTCACGTAAATAAGGAAAGCACAAATTTAATTATACGATTGCCTATAATACTCTGGCAAATACGTACACATGGTGAGAGGTATTAATCCCTAAATTATTGTCCTCCTTGTCACGAGTGTTAATTGCGTTTTTCCATTTTATTTTTGTATTGAAAAAATTAAATAAATGCTTATAAGCCTATATTGGCAAAAGAAGGATTTCCTTTAGGTTACATCGAAATACAATTCGATTGTGGAGTGTGGACAACACATTCGTATATATCCGTATCGAATACATTAAGTCATTTGGCCAAAATTAGCTCCAACACCAAATGACGCCGGCCCTCTAATAAAATAGTTTCGCAATCGAACTATAAAAGTCTATGCCCTTTTAGTGTCATTATCAATAAGATCGTGTCGCATTACAGTAAAACGTGACTGAAATCCCAAGAGGAGACTGGATGTAGGCCTCGCTGAATAAAGTAAAATATTGTCGATAGGAATCTCCGGCTGTGAAATTGGATATAAGATTGCTGGTTTTACCATCTGTTTGAGTAGCTGAATTTGCTTTTCATAGAAGCGGGCTACGTGGACTATATTTCCATCACATTCGAATAAATTTCGGAAATAGGAAAATGTTTTCCCTGTCTCCAATATTGCATTTGTTAACTTAAGCCCTCGAGGTATGAAAACAATTTTGCAGATGGTCGATATTTTATTAAGGCACTCGCTAAAGTGCCAGTACCCACTGTTGGTATACTTGGTCAAAGATGTTCAAAGTTGTGTGACTTTATCTGACGGTTATAGTTTTTACGTTAAGAGTTCGCTGAGTGTTTCTAATTAGCCAGAAATATATAGTTGTCACATATAGGTTGACGATATACCTCAAGAAATACAAAACCTCAATGGTACAGACCAGGGAATGGGAAAAGCCAGGAGCAGCTAGTCAATATAAAACCCATGAAAAACGAAATATGTGCCTACAACGCCACGTGTAAAATCTTAGGGGTATAAAAATTAGTTTAAAACCTATTCTCATACCTACTGAATTTACATATTATATTATTTCATCCAAATCGGTTCAGCCGTTTCGGAGGAGTATAACCACTAAAACTGTGACACGAGATTTTTATATATTAGATAAGTGGCTGGAATTATTTTAATATCTATTCAATATATACATAGTTTAAAAGAAGAAGTTCGTTATTTGCTAAGAATAAGTTTGGCGTCACTGTTATTGCATTTTTAATGGAAGTGCGGTATTAAGTCTTAAAAGCATGTATGAACACAGATCGGCTCTTATGGCGGGTACGAATTTCTGAGAAATAATTAGGAAACTTGTTTGTTTGATTTATTTTGAGAAAAAATAACTATGGGATCTTAATTAGTGTTATTTTATTGTCCTAAATATTTATTTTGATTTAAATCGTTAGAGTGGTTTTTGTAAAACTTGGCGGACAAAACAGTACCAAATATTGAAATGTTTAGTTTGAAAAATGCTATTGCTTAACTATTTAGCTGAAAACAGATTATAAATTATTATTCGGGATAAAAGCATTAACTCTATTTTCAACGTTTTATCAAAATCGAAGATTGGGTTTTTGAGATATGAGCAATTTTTAAAACCAGCGTTTTCGATGCTTCGAATTTAAAATTAAGGACACAATAATTTTGAAAACATCAATTTCACACTAAGTTTGCATTTAGTCAAATCGTTGTTACCGTTTTCAGGTAAACTAAACAAAACACAATTCAAAAAAAAATTACTATTTTCAAAAATCAATTGTAATGAACACATTACCTTAGAAATTAATTTTTGTTATAATCGTATTGACGCGTTTTGGAGATATGTCGAAATTTCAAAAGTACCATTATTCGAATTTTGAGCCAAAAACTGGTTACGGAGTCATGGTAACCTTACCTAGTTAAGCTCACATATCAATATTGGTTAAAATCGTTAGCGACGTTTTCGATCAAATCAAACTGGTACGAACATTTTATATATGGGAAGTGGATACTATTATTATTGAGGTTAAATATAATAGTGGTTAAAAAAAACCACCCAGAACTGAAAGGCCCCAAAGTCAAAACCCGAAGGTCGAACGAAATCCGGGCAGCCGAATGCCTGTGGAAGGACGGACAGACAGTCAGACGGACAAGTTATTTAAACAAATACTTAGGTATACCTACATACTACAAACTCAAAATCGCATTTTAACTTTCCGCATTTCTTAGTTCTCACTCATCTCTTCTGCCACTGTGAATAATAAAAAAGGGATTAGGATATATTGCTAAACTGCTTGTACCAAATAGAGCGAGAAATCCAATGAATGATTAAGCACGGTAGTTCAATGCACCCTTGCTATGCATAAATTATTGTTAACCTGATTCGCTTTCGTATATGGAACAAAAATGGTTGTGATGGGCATGATGTGATCTAAAGCATTAACGGTCCTGGCATTTTTTTTCTTTTTGTTCGTTACCACAAGTTTGCTGAAATATGCGCGAATAATCTGTGGATTGTATTTGTGTATGTGTATGCGAATAAACTGCAGCCAGACGTAATTTAAATGCAAATCTAATGGGACCTTGTACATGCATCCAGTTATCTAAAGTAACAACCTTAAGCCCAATCTCAAGACATGGTTATAACTAAAGAAACTGAGGGATGACACTCTACATTTGTTCCACAAACACATACCATACGAGACGCCGGCCGGAGACGCGACGTATTGATACCAAAACGAAGGGTGGTGGTGGACCTACCGACATAAGGGTGTACTTTGCCATTCCAAAAGAAATGACCTTTTTCCTGTGTAATGAAATCATTTACTGTCGCTCACAGATGCTTGGCACCTTAGCAAATAAGGATTTTAAAAGCCTTCCTTGGTTTTTATTGAGACTGCCATGGCTTCTCATTGAGCACTTTGTATGCAAATTTTTATGTGTTAAATGCATTTGAGAGGATAACGCCAACAGATTTCTGTCTTCTTTTTTTACTTTTCGGATTTTTTCTTCCTTTTCGGATTGACTGTGTGCTGTAAAAGAAAATTAGAGGATTACGGCGGATGTCAGACGAAATTAGATGAATTCGTTTGCAGAAGTGGGAATACGATATATTTTGCCTTTCTGCCAGGGATTCGAATCGTCGTTATCTGCAGGAATGGTTTTTTATGATGATGCCGGTGTTTCCCTTCTTTTTTTTGTATAGTATGGAAAGCGTTAAGTTACGGTTATGTGCGTTGGATAACATTGCGTTGAGAATACGTTTTTTGATTTTGTTTATTTTTTGTCATTGCACTCGCAATTTAGATATGTAATACGAATTGTAACTGCTGTTGGTGGTTTGAGATTGTGAGATAAAAGATAAGAATAAACATCGGTAATGAAGGTATGCGTGATTGAAAGTTATTAACTTAACGCGGAAAGGTGGGAATGCGCACAACGGTCTACAGATGCACAACGGTCTAAAGACCAAATGATATTGAATATCTAACGTTCCTAAGAAACTGCAGACACAGAGGGGGTCAAATCAATAGTGTGAGCTCTTAGGCAGAACTCTAAACAATCAGTGGTGCGACCTGTCTCTCCTAAGGCAGGAAGCACCAACTGTAGTGCAACTCAAAGGGTATTTGGGAGTTCGTGACTTTGATGCACATAATAGTGATCTGTACATAAGTGATTCAGATCTGTGATCTGGATTGAGTACCTAAAAGGCAGCGAGTTTTTCTTATCAAAATGCTAGAAATACCTCTTGATCTCAAGACGACAAAGATCCTTTACACAACCATTCTATATATCCAGCTGCAGACATGAAACTGGCTCAATTGGAGAGGTTTGTTGGTTGAGGCCCTGGTTGAGTAAAGAACAACAAACACATTTGGGAAAAACTACAGTACTACCCGGATAAAAGCACATGCGCAATCATGGGTATAAAATTATATAGGTACCCATGCTTATGCCGGGTTTTCAATTAAATTCCTGCGAGACCCTTGCAATGCATATGATGGCGGTTTTGAGTCCCAAAACTTACTAATAAATATAGTAGAATGTTTTGAAAAATCAGTGCAAAGCAATTTTAAAATGGAATTTGTGTTTTTTCCTTGATCTTGGGACCCCGGTGAAAATAAACGATCTCTTGAGTGCTAAACTCCTATTAGTCGCATTGGCATAGGCGATGTCAATTGGCTATGATTTAAAATTATTAAATTTTTTTTTCGGTATTATGCGGACAATGCAGAAACTGTTCAAGTACTTAAACCGAATGTCCTAACCGTTTGTGGGAAAGAGCTAGACCCAGTCAGCAAGATATTGGAAAATTGTGTAGCCACATAAATATAAACTTGTGCACTTTTAATGAATCCTCATCTTAATTTCTGGTAAGTTTTAATTTAATAAATACAGCTACTTGCTTGGTGAAAACACATATTTGTATACCTTAAGGATTTCTCCTGTTTTGCCACCTTTCACGAACTTTTGACTGTCCCGAGTAAGTTTCTTCATTCAGTTCCTCTAATTCGGCATACGGGAAAGGTGGGATCAGTCAAACATATTTGTTTTGTATTGATCTATCTCCGAATGTCTCCAAGAGCATCACAACAAACTGAAACTTTGAAAAAAGTCAAACAGTCTAACTATTAGCATTTTTCTACACACTTGACAAAGACACTCCCGTGTCAATTACCGAAAATTTCAGCTGAATCAGGTCGAAGGTTTTCGAAAAATTGAATTTTTATTGGAGGGTGCCCCTTTGTCCAATTTCGAACAAATGTTACCTAATACGGTGACCATATTTTGCAATACCAAGAAATGAACAATAGAAAAAGCCAAAACTCAACACAATTTTCAAAATCGAACTTTTTTAATAAATAAAATATCCATACTTTTTGTTCTCGTAATGTTTGTTTTTGAAATAATTTAAATGAAACGTAGAACTAATAATGAACAATTTCTAAGATAAGATAAGAACATTTATATGTTTTTGTATGCAAAAAAATTTACCAGAACTGAAGTATAATGAAAGGATGGTCACGGCATCTATGCTATTCTTCAGGTTTCAAAACTATATCCTTGCAAATTGGTCAAAAGCTTGAGTTGTGTAAAGGCTGTAGACAGAGTTACTTCACTTACAAAGGGCTGGGGCACTTCCCTGGAGATTTCAAGAAATTTAACAAGATAATTGTTATCAGTTGAAATCATGTAGATATACCTCAATAGGGCTTCCTTGGTGTCATGTAATGGTAGTTGTAGAAAATTATATTAGGTCAATGCAACTTCCCCATTGCTAATAAGCTTTTGTGACGTATAACTACAGCTTTGCTATATATATATTTGGCTGTGAAAATGATTACTTTTTTGCTTATTTATAAGGCAGTCTACTATAAAACTTTAAATGGTTACCTACTTGGAATAAACCAACTATTACTGCAATTAGCCGTGTTTTATTATCAGCGTGATCTGATCCGAATCAGATCACGAAAATAAAACAATACGGATCATAGACGAGTTGTGGCAACAGTTGCTTTCAAAAGACGCCCATGCTACCAGCCATATTGCAAACATTCTGTACAACGACATTTCAGTTGCTTGTCGGGGATGTTGCCATATCAGTCAAATTAATCATTTTTAATTTTTGAAGGTGAGAGTTTTTTAAGAACTTATTTAAAGTGTTTACAATCAGTTCGAAATATAATTAAAACCGCAGTTTACACATCTGGTCCGCTTAGATTGGAATAATTCTTAGACAAAGCATTATACTTTTCATAATAATACCATAGTTCTCTCTCTGCACACACACAAAATACGTTTGATTGTTAAAATAAAATCGGAACTTCACGTAAATTTAAAGCTGTATGTCCAAAAAACTCGGCGAAAACAGTTGCAGTTAAAATAGTTTAAATTTATGCAGCCTGCTAGTTTACATTTTTCATTAGATATTCCGAGATTTTCTGGACATTTGTACCTGATTTGTAATTTATGTAAAAACAAAAAACAACTATCACCTTTCTGCCGGAAAACTTGTGAAACAATAATTATTTACGAACTGCGACAGCGACACATTTCATAAACATTTTTTGTTAAACATTTACTTAAAAAATTATGGAATATTTCGCTGGGCTTGTCATACCTTTACAGAATTAAAAAGCAAAATCTCCAAGAACGCGAAATTTATTGGATGTAAAAAAATGCTTATTAATTTTTTGTGCTATGAAGTGTATTGAATTTTTTAGTCTGGCAACGTGACTGTGTGGCTATCTTTTACAGGTACACCAACATTCAAGAAAGAAACAAACAGCGCCAAACAGCGCTGCGAGCAATAGTAGAAATAATTTTCAGATCATGGTTCATGATCTCGATGAGAAGCAGGATCATATGCTGTTGTTGTAAGTGCATGTAAATCGATGATCTATATAGATCATGGCTGATAATAAAACACGGCTATTGTAACCGGGTATTTTATTAATTCAACCAGTTAAAGTTGGGACATTTCCCTTCAGTGATAAACGCACATCACCCGAAGAAACCGACTTCTGATATTGCTGTCGCGTAGATCCCCAGCATTCATATATTCGACTTGTAACTGCACAACAATGCATTGCATACTTCCATTCCTCTTGAAGTCATAAAAATAAGCGTCACATTCGTGCAATATCTTTTACTGAAAGTAGTTGCGTCACCTAAATAAATAGTAGCGGTGTCAAGGATTAAATGATTAAGTGGGAGATTTTAAGTGTGCACGTATTCGTCGTTCTGTCCCCAAACGTCCAAAAAGGATTTTCACAACATCCCCACTCATATTTTTCGAACAACGTACGAGACCACATTGAATCTTATTATACCTATCTTATACTGGGGAATTATTTCCTCCGCACTTGCCGCGAAAGCAGCAGACAGCAGAGCAAGTGCTGCTTTAGTTCGAACGACGACCAGCATCATCCACTATATCTTCCACCACCGCTATCCCACTCAAGGTCCTTAAAAATGCGGGTCGGTCGGACAGTGGCGGGTCATATATACATCCCTAATGCCTTCCTATGGTGATGAGTAATAGGAAAACTTAAGCTGCTTGGATAAGGGATATAGTGCCATCACATGCGGATGCTCAGCTCAGCAGCGTTCTCCTTTCTCTTTGGCATTCGACATTTATACCTTGTTTTTGTTTGCTAAAGAGGAAAGCGTCCAATGTATGTGGGTGCGCGTGCTATACTCTGTAGCTGGTGGCTGGAAAGTTGCGACGTGTGACTGGCTATAGTGTGTAAACAAAGGACGATGTTATCCCCAAATACAAATGATGGCAATATGTCATTTGCGGGAATCATCTTTCAAGGACTGTCATATAGTTTTCCCCAGACAATCTACGTTTAGTATACGAATTTGTTTTTCTTCGTTTTTTGTCTGTTTATGTCGTTATAAGCTTGATGCGATTCTCCCCAGAAGCACATGTTATAGCTATTTGTTAGTGGACAGTGAATTTGATAAATTTCTGCTGACAAACCCAGGGGCCATACATTACTCGTATTTCGGTTTGTGTTTTTTTTTTTTTTTTTTTTTTTTCATTTCTCTTACAGGCCTACAATAAAGTAGCTGACAGAAAGACAAAGGGAAAGATATATAAACGCCCCATTCGCCTTTGCTTTGCTAATCATTTGTCTTCGTTTTTTCTAATTCGTTTTCGACACTGTCACTCTCCGCATCCGAATCGGGTCCATTGAGACTTTATGAGTGTAATAAAATTTTACGTTTTGTGCTAATTTCTGCTTAGGTTGCGCAATACTTGCCAAACCCCTGTTGTGGCACAAAAAGTAGATGTAAAGGACTTTCGGATTGCAGCTATTTGCGGAAGCTCTGTAGTGGTCGTTATTATTTTAACGGCAATATATATACGAGAATATTACTGCCATCAGTTTAATATGAGAGTGATAATATGGCTTACATGTTTTTCTAAACGGCATAATTGCGGTCTATATTTTGCAGGTCAGGCTTTGTACATACCAAATGGAAATACATAGATTTAGCCCTGCCCCTACGTAGCCACAAGTTTGTAAAAAAATATTGTAGGCTAGGAAATTGGTCATTCTTGGTGGCGAACGGCGGATAAAGGCTATGGACTAATCAGCTCGTGATATGCGGTGACAAATCTAATACAACCTAATAGTGTTGTACACATCCTGAGATGCAAGCTAAAATGCAGACCATTGTTTTTGTTGTTAGATTGAGCAGTGCTTGCCGTGGAACGAGAAAATAGTTTTGACTCGACTTGCATTATGTCTATATATTTATTAAAATACAAAATATTTAAGTCACAGCTACGATTTGGATTCATTTTCTAGCATCCCCATCGATAAATTCGCCATTCGCCTCTTTACAGACAACAGGATGTACCTACTTAACTATGTATTTCAATTTTATGCTAAAAGCTGTATTCTTCCTAAGAATCCTCTTTGTAAGCCTAAGGTTTTTCATGAAATAAAGTTACCAAATAAAAACAATAAATTAATAATTAAAATTATAACAATTAAATCGAAATAAGATCCTTCCATGATATTCATATGAAGTCTGCAAAATATGACCGTTAAGCTTCGGCATTAGGCTTGATTAACTGATCATAAGCCGAGGAGCAATGGTTTTTAAAAACTTAACCATAAATAGGATAGGTAAAAAATCGGAGGCGGTACGCAATGGACGCAACTTCAAAGAGAAATGGAAAAAGTCGAAATGTCTTTGAAGCTCTTACAAATTTTATAACAATTATTAACTACACGGAAAGAACTCAAAATCAGCAATTGCAAAATATATTCTCTTACAAATTTTATAACAACAATTAACTACACGAAAAGAACTCAGAACTGATCATCTTTGCCCTAAATTATGTCTTCTCTACTAAAATAAAACCCAAAGTTTCTGACCTCCCTTAACCTATAGAAATGATTGATGTCAGAAGGTTTCCTTACGGTTTACTGCCAATTTTGATATAACTCACACAAAAGATGTGGCATATCAGAGATACATATAACAGGGGCACCAGCAATCTGCAAATGTGTGTCCGTTTGCGGCAGGTTATCAAACCAAACTCAGCTTGCCGAGGTTATCTCAAAGGAGAGTCCTTAATTCGTAAACGGGCAGACTTGTTGAGACACTTTAAATCTTTCCGACTGCAGGCAGGGCCATCGAAATAGGCTAAGTTCATACTTAGCTGGATCCCAGCCCATAGAGGATTTGAAGGCAACGAATTAGCCGACTTACTGGTTAAAATCGGAGCAACCACTTCACTCATCCGTCCTGAACCCTTTCGCGGAGTCAGTAAAAACCTCTTCATTAGCTATACCACGAACCTATCTCACAAAACAGTTGGGCAGAATTGCACCAACAAAATTTTCCCTAAATACTCTCCCAGAAAACCGCTTTTCCTGATAAATCTGGACAAAAATAACCTGAGAATCCTAACAGGAATAATAAGTGGCCCTTGTCTTGTGAAAAAACACCTCCACTACATTGGTGTCTCACCGGATCCAAACAGTAGACTTTATCTTGAGAGTTACGACTCCTTTCTTCACATACTCACTGACCGGCTCTTTGTCGTCTTAGGAAGAACATTTTTGGGGATGAATTCGTCAACCCAGCATCCCTTGCTGACATACACCCAGAGAGGATGCTTGTCTTCCTGACTGCCTCTGGAGTAAAAATATGGCTCTAAGAATTGAAAGGGAAGGCAAAATAGGCACCTTTAAGAAGCCGCAGTGCCTGAGACCCTTGATGACTCTCCCGCCTATAATATAATCTAAAATACTTAGCCAAATGCGTTTGCCGCACCTTCCGCGTAGAAACGAGCTATAAAAAGCCTTGTTCAGTTTACATATGCCAGTCAGACGCTGGAGACAACTCGTACCTACCAAGGGTGGAAATGATCTAACCGAGATTCTTTGATTATATATTTTATATTGTCAAATGCAGCAAAAAAATAAAAATACATACAAACGAACTTGTGCGGTGCGCAACTGGCTTGCTAAGGATTTGATTCACTCCGAAACCTTGAGCTGAGTCTAAAGTAAATGCAAATTGCTCCATATTTGTTAAGATTACATCGATACCGCTGCATGACTCCTATTTCCCATAGTTCGAAGTGGAATCTTGAAACTCGAATATTTGTCGAAAAGTCTCTCTCATAAAACGAGAGCTCTGTTGCCTTCTCATTCGAAAGAACGAGCCATTAGGAAAGTATATTCGTCATTCAATAGGTGTCTACGAAGATGTTGTAACAGGGCCCTTTTAATATTTATTTACTTCATACGCACAAATAAAACATAAGTCACTTCGATCACAATTTTATTTCTACGTCTGCCTTCTATCACTGATTCACTTCGACTGCCGCTTTATCTATATGAATTGAGTGCATCAATTGAGTGCAACTCAATTCATGCATTATGCCCTTCTTATTCCACCGGTAGCACCTTTATATTTTTTATTTATTTTTGATTATTTCTTCTTTTCTGGCTGTTGCAATATTTAGCAGACCCGCAGTATAAAAAGAGCCTTTCTATATCAAAAAGTGTATAGCTGGCGATAGTGCGGCGTCTCGATCTCGAATATTATACGAAATAATAGTATTGGGAGCAGGTTGTAGGCGGGTATTGCAGGACTTACCTTAAGTCCGTTTTACACTATTTTCTTGCTCAAACGTCTTTCATCGTGGCGAAAAGTAATGCTGTGTTTAATTTGCAAGCATTCTTGCCTGAATATATCATATTTCTGCAACTCAATCAAAAGGTGATTATTTTTAAACAGTTAGGAGTTCTTACGGCAACCTGTATACGATAAGTTAAAATTGTTTGTTTTTGCTTTTGCCTACCAATCGAAAGAGCACTTAATGAACCATTTAACTAGAATGGGGCTATAAAAGCATCGAAGAACAGCCACATTGAGCTATCTCCTTGTCCGTGGCAGTTTCGCAAACATGTTTGGATTCGCAAGCAATTAGCAAAGGAAACGAGGACAATTGTGTTATCTCTTACTATGGCATTTAATTAAGACATGGTTTCTTTCATCAATAACGAGCAAAAATAACGAACTCGTCCTTCGTACATATTACCTACCTACCTTTGGAATGAGCAGCGAGATAGGGCGTCCGGGCATGCGGGTGGTGGAGATTAGAACGCCTCTGGTCGTTAAATCAAGATCTTAATCGTTACCCAATTTGTGTGTATATTTCGTTACGAAGAAGAACCGGATGCTCCATGTAATACAATAACAGAAGCGAACACTTTCGTCGGTTTTGTTATGGCTTTTGTTTGTCCATATCCATCCAAAGGAGAAGAGCCTTTTCGCAAAACGACTCCCATTGTAATTTGATAAAGACAATAAGGGCCTACAGGGCAGTGCTATTCGAGCATTGTTAATTCGCTTTCACTAAGTTGGATCAGTAGTGATACCTAATTTAGTGACTTTGTATAATTTGCTTCAAATTTGAATGCTTATCTCCGGCGGCATAAGATCAGCTCTTTGAGAAGTTGCCGAGGATAACGATTTGGTAGTTTGAAGTTGTGTCAATTCTACTTCAATCGATAAAATCACGACCCGTGAGCTCGAATGGTTCGTCGACCATTTACTGCTTGAGTTAGGTCAAACGTTTTGTACACTTTTGTACTCTACCTAGACCCACTTATAACCGACATCGGATAAAATCTGTTGAAAGATTATTGCAAAACCTTATAAACACGTAGATGCAGATATTTCATAATTTTTGATATCTGCCACTTATAGCTGTGAGGAGAATATGAAATTTACAAAAGAAGGGTCAGAAAGGAACTGAGTAAGAGAAGGGTGAAAATGCTTCTACAGCATTCCCAGTGGATTCAAAGGATTCAGATTTTATTTATTACATTCCTGCCATTATTGTGAATCTTGTTCTTGTGTAGCGTAATTCTGTTTATCCTTCTGTGTTTTATTTGCGAAAAATTTCTTTTTTCCAAGTTTAGTCGTAAATTTTGAGACCTATTATCATCTATCATATTTTGTTGCTTGCCAAATTCCCCTTTGTGTCCTTTGAAGCGGGCGTTTGCGGTATGACAGGGACTGGCAGAACGACTGCAGCAAAAGTAAAGACGTAAGTGATAGGAGATGTATTTAAACTTGTAATTTACTGATAGGTTCAATAAGCCATTAGGTTCAAATGCAGTATTGTAGTGCATGATTAAAGTTACGACTAATGCAACAATAGTTTGCACTTAGGCGAGGACATGAGAATGAGTCAAGTGTTGTAGGGTATTTGCAATCTGAATGCACTAAAATTGAATAAATGTTTCCTCGAAACCCTGTGTGACATTCGAAATTTGATATAGGTTCTTAGGAGGTAGTTTTAGGTCTAAAGATAACGTGTTCTTTTTCATCAAAAGGTAGGACCATAGGTGAAATATGCGGTAGTCGGTCTGACGTAGAGTAACAATATTATTGGTGTACTCACAAGATTTTGGGGGGTTCATTAAGTTTTACAGGTATTGTTTGAGGCCTACGTCCAGCCCGGACTGTAGCGCCACCTAAGTATGGGTATTAGGTTTTCCACTTTAAGGGAATTAATGCGAACAAAAGACCTGCCATAAAGCGACAGAAGTGGAGCTTCATTAAATTCGATAAATGCGTAGATGAGGGTGCTTACCATAATCCCAAGTATTCCAACAAAACAATAAATAACTTATCTTTGTATTACTTACTCACCCAGTGTTGGCGCTAAGGCCTGGATAAGACTTCGGCGCAACAATCTTTGCTAAGTAACATATATACCGCCTGTAGTTATAGAGACGTCTCAAACAAAAGAAGGCGAAAACATATTACGAGAAAATCTCAATCAATTGCAAACTCTAGGTTGCAATTGCAACATAGTATAATGAGTTGGGTAGGTCCCTTAACTCAAAAACACTTAAGTAGATTGATCTGTGAAAAAATCGATTTGGTTATAGTTTTCCATAGCTCAGAGCAGGACCGCGTTCAGAAGTCTGCAATCCATATGGAATCCCCTGGCCCCAAATATAATATTATTTTTAAATGTAGTGTTTCAATAAATAATTTATTGTGAAACTAGTAAATTATTTTAACAAACTAATATTATTTAAATATAATCAAAAACAAGAATTATGCGAAATTAAATTTTAGCGTATCTAGCTATTTAGGAACCTTCCGTCTCTAGTGTAGGGGCCTCTCTTTTGTGTAGACCCCGGGGTTCTAAAACCGGGCGCATTCCCCTAAATCCGGCCTTGGTTAAGAGAGTTTCGAATTTTGCCCTTTAGATATCATTATGTTTTCAAAGTTCTCTAAATAGAAAGTCAAGACTCACAACTTACATGTTAATAACCTAGCACTAGTTAACGATCCTATCATAAACTATATTAAATAGACTGTTAGCTCCACCCACTTAAGAAAGTTTTCAAATAATTGGCCCTTATCGGGATGTGTTAAGAAAACGGTGGGTATGGTGTGGTGAATTTGGTACCTAGTTATTATCAGGTTATCAGTTATCAGGATTTCTTTTTATTTAACCTAGAAAATCTAAATAGTACGGGATGCTTACATTGTTATTGTAAACAATAGAAATCGATGAACTAAATGGATCATCGGCAAAAATTAAATAAAATCATTACCTACCTATGTATCTACAAATAATTATATGGAATTTTTCTGATAGCTATACATTTTATTTTTGGTTCTTTCCCTTACAGTTTAAAGAAAATAAATTCATAAATTGATTAACAACTACAAATTGGTAGGGAACATTTCGAAAAGCAATGATATTACAGCCTTTTAACACCAAGCCGAAAACTAGTTTTTGTTTGACGTTTCAATCAGCTGTGAGACACTAGTCGTTAAACTTCGGTGCAAACTTTTTTGATTATAAATTTCGATCGCATTAATTAACAAACGAAATGAATTTATTGCTTTTCAATACTATTAGCTCATCAATTAATTGTAGAAAATGATTTTAAGATGTGAGTTGTGACACTTGTTGGCTCAGCCATTTTGCTGAATATTGCAAAAGGTGTGGTGCTTTCGTGGAAAACGACTTACAGCGACTCGTTTTTAAAACTTAAATATGTATGGGAAAACTTTTGTTTTCATAGAAGTTTTCGAGAGTTTTCGCGAAAACCCGGTTTTCAGCTCGATGTGAAAAAGACTATTATATATTATTTTTAATTATTGTGCTATGTTGAACTGATATTATTCAATCTATATTTAGAATTGCTAATGAAGCGTATATAAAGTGCGGTTTTAGTATAGTCTGCACCAAAATAGTTATTGTAGAAACAAAAATGTCTCATTTTATTTACACGAAGGAATATTTCTCAGTTTGTTCCTTTATTTATATGTTGATTACATGAGTAATTAACCATTTTGCAAAATACATGTTTTCGTGGTGAAATAAAACAAAAAAATAATAACTGTAGGAACGCATCCATCAGCTGATAGAAACTCAATAAAAACCCTACTTTCAGGCAGTGTTCTTAGCACTCTCCCTTTAATTTTCCCCCGAAGCGGGGGCATTTTTTCCTTTTCATTGAACTCAAATTCCCTGCGATTCTTTGTGAACCAACCTGAATATGACTAAGCTACCGATACCGACGCGACGAAAAGGTCTACAAATTGGTTGGTTAGTTACTCGGAGATGCCTGATTAATAAAGCTTGCCAACGCTTCAGGTGCCATAATGGTGCCATCGTTATTTAAGAAGCAATAGGGCAGTTTGCTTACGAAAAATGGGAGGACTTTTCTACTTTAGCACTCCCTTGTTAGATATGGCTTAAGCTTAGAGCTGGTGTACAAACACTTTTAGTGCAGCTAGATTGGGATTCTTGTCATTGATATCACATTTGCTAGCAGCAGTTTGGAAAAGTGCATTTGGGTTCACTTCACTATATACCTATATTTGAAGGATTTAAACTCCATTCATCACGCATTATCTGTCGCGATTAGTTATAGGTAGACTAACCCTTGATATATAGGAAAAAGCTTCTCAAGCATCTTATACCTACATAATAACTCAGGTGCATGGTTTAACATTACTAAAGCACTTAAACTGTTAAAGAAATCAATACTTTCAGAAAAAGAGAGAGAAACATTTTCACAGCTCAGTCCGTTGAGAGCTGAGCAATCATGTCGAGTTTTCGAGTACCTCAGGAACTTGTTGTTTAAACAAACACCGACCGTGCCACCACTTGCGAACAAAGCGTTTTTAAGTCAGTTTCCAATCGCTTTCAAGACGTTATTTTCCCTCAATCCTCGAAGGTGAATTAACAAGCCACGCGTGCAAGGGTTAAGTTACACTCTTCATCTTCTTCGTACATCAGTCAGGGCGAAATAAAACTAGGAGGACACGTACAGTAAATGGTATTCAATGTTTATAGAGCAAGGATAAATTCAGTCAAATAATAGACAAAAACAAAATCTTACAATATTTTTATATATTAAATACATTCATGACAAAAAACGAGGTGAATCCTATAGTTATACTTTACACTGTATTGGAAAAAAGGACAATGTCATTCTAGGCGTATTGCAAAGTAGGATAACATGTCATGGTGTTCACATTTTATCATTCACATTAACGTATTTAGGTTTCTGCCAAATATATCAGCAAGTCATCTAATTTGTCCCCTTTGGTATACGTACAATGCCTTCGACAATGACGAACAAAACCCATAAGTGGTATCTATAAGCATGCACATTTATGCGGTGAGTCGCAACTTTCAAGACATGTCACTAACGTAGAACAAACTGAACGGATCCAAATGATTTTGTAATTGCATAGGACATGCAAAAAGTTTTAAAAATGGTGACGCGTCACTATCAATGTGTCCTTTAAATGGTGATGGATACGTGAGCGCGGAACCATAACCAACGTACGAGGGCGGCACTGCTAAGTGTTTTCCTCTTCACTAATGACAGATAATAACTAAAAACGCAAATTTATTCTTGTATTTGCCGATGGTAGATTTGCCGCCCACACGCAATAAGGAAACAATACATAAAGTCTGCCGTTTCGCTCCATTAGCAAAGCTCCTTATAGGAGAGGAAATTGACCTCCTGCATGTTCTCGATGCATATAAATTATGCCTAAAGGCAGAAAAGCCTACGGTGGTAACATTTTAATGACTTAACCTATAAAATTGTTAGCCTCAAACGAAATTGTTTAATTGTGCACTTTTGCTGGTACGAGGACTAATGTAACGAAGATTTTTAATCGTACATACCTAATCTTATGAAAATATTTTTTTTAAGCTATTTTAACATAAGTAGGCTTTGACAAGTGACAAATTATTTAATAGATATGCTATGATCTATATGATGTACCTACTATTAATGATGAATAATCCTATTTTTGTTAAACTTTTCGTTGCAGAACGAAAGATTACATACAAAAGTGACACAACGAAATCATGGACGAGAAATTTCGCTCTCCTCTTACGCAACTGATGCGAAAGGATGGTGGAGAAGTGGGTTATTGTAGTGGATTGCTTGGTACAATTCTCCACTCGCTTTTCGCGAACATTTATTGTCCGGAGCAGTAATTGCTTGCGAAAATTTGAAATTTGTTCTGCCAGCTTTTATAAGCTTTTTTATTGAAATTCACTTTTTCTGGTTAAATTGTTTTTCAAGACGACAATGTACGTGTTTTTTGAGCTCTGATTTTAGCAAAGCAAAGTTGGATTTTCAGCATGCAACTACAACAACTACTGTGAGAACTCAAAGTGTGGAGTAGAGCGTAGAACTACTTTATTACTTGTGATAAAGAACCGTTTATAAATTGTTGTTATCCCTAGTTCCACGACTAATGAACTTACCTTTTCCTGACTGTACCAATAATTACCAGGAGCTAGCTTCAACTCGTAACCCAAATAAATTTAAGCGAAAGAGCCTACTTTCGACCAATTAAAAAGTCTACATTTTCGACACGCTTACCCATTATTTAATATGGTGGGATAAAGTATTGGGTGTCCAAAAGCGAGTTGTTTTGGGAAACTATATCCTCCAACCTTCATATAGGGTCATTCATTTCGTGGTCTCAAGTTGGTAGCACTGGCATTTGACACCTGTCAAACTCAGCTGTCACTTGAAGTGTCAGAATATTAGTTGAATGTTTGCCATTTACGATAATGGATCGCTTAACAATCGGACAACGCGATAAATTTATTAAAACTTACTACAAAAATGGTGATTCAAACGTACCCACTTTTCGCGCATAACTCGACGATTATGGGCATCATATATCATAATCGACCGACTACTCAAGCAATCGGTAGAATTGTGAAGAAATTTAAAGAGAGTAGAAGCGTTACTGATGTCGAAAGGCCTTTGCGCATGTGCATCATCTTAATGTACCATCAGTCGAAAATATTGCTGCCACAAGTGACAGTGTTGCTGTTGATCCGAATTTATCAATTTCCAATTCGAAGCGATATGGTCGATTGATAACCATTTTTTTTTGGCTGGCGATTGAAGATCATGACTAAACGATATGTGGTTCCAACAAGACGGGGCCACACAACACGACCAATTATGGCTTTATTGCGTGAGAAGTTACCTGGTCTCGTAATTTATTGTTTTGGCGACGTCAATTGAACACCCAAGATCATGCGATTTGACACCGTTAAATTTTTTTCTGTGTGACTACGCAAAATACCGTGTTTACGCGAATAATCCCTGAATTCTAGACGCATTAAAAACCAACATTACTCAAGTTAGGGTCGAGATACCGCCTGAAATGTGGGAAAAAGTGGTTAGGAATTACCTCAAAAGAATCACATGCTGCGAATCTTCCCTATGCGGCCATTTAAATGATATCGTTTTACGCACTTAATGGCAAAGTCCAAAATTAATAATGAAATAACATTTCTTTCGAAACCGAACGACGCTTTACTAAAATTTATTCAGTTATCGGCATTTAAAAAATGCGCGAGTTCCACTCAGTGATCATTTCCCTTTTCAAGGTACTCAAATTCCCTTAAGCTGCCCTAATACTTTTTTGTGAGAAAATATAATAATTTTTGTATTATACAAAAAGAAATTCACATCAAATTAACTTGTAGCATAAAATTTATGTTTTATTATTTTATTAACATTTCCTGCATTATTTTTTTTTGTTGAATTACACAATTTTTCTAAAATTCCAATTATATGAACTTAATATGGTGTGTTTATAATAACTAGTATCGCTTGTGGTCGAAAATCGACCATACCTTTTATAAGAATGTATATACTAAAAAACGTACTACTGTTATTCTCGTTATTTATTTATGTTTTTTTATAAACGAAAAGAAAAGAGCGACATCTATAATACATGGAAAAATAAAGTGCTCGACTGGGTCGAACGAAACTTTCTCGTTAAGAGTATCGATATGGACATAGAATCCCTTATTTCTGAGTATGTTTAGCAGTTCATAGCAGGACGATAGAACACCACTCTTGCCCCCAGAGTTTTAACAGAATCATATTAATAATACTAATAGTTGGCGCAACAGGTCTGTAGGGACCCTGGGCCTAGCTTCTCGCAACCATTCGTTTTGTGTGAGTTTTTAATTTTTTTGGAACAAATGGAAGGGATCTACAATTTTATGCCGAATCCAAACGGCTAATTGAGAAGCTCTTTCAAGACAGTTATACTCTCGGATGTTAGTCAGACGTTCGCGAGAGGTGGCGCAGTGAAAAAAACCCTGAGTTAGAATTTGGGTTTTTGCAGGTTTCGAACCTGGGACCCCTCGCTTAGTAGTCCAACACACCACAATTAGTTGAAAACCGATTATAAGTAATTGTTCGGTATGTGAGCATTGCTTCGTTTTTTAAGTTTTATCGAAATCAAAGATGGGATTTTCGATATATGAGTTTTGAAAACATTCATTTGACTCTAAGTTTGCATTTTGGTCAAAATCGCTATCGCCGTTTTCCGGTAAACTGAAAAAAAAAAAAATTAAAAAAAAAAGACAGGCACTCCGGGAGTGCCGACAGAAGTTATTACTTGAACAATTACGTGTGCATTTTTCGAATCCTCAGGAAATACTTTTAAATGAAGTGTTTTTTATTGATTATTATAAACTACTACTACAAATATTATATTACAATTTTCACTTTCATTTAAAGCGCTATTGTAGGTACATGAAAAATAATGCATATTATTTTACATAAAAATCTTGCAATCTATTGCTAAAACGTACATTTACAAATACATACATGAAATATTGAATTTAATAATTAATTGGTATTCTTTGAAATGAATACCAATGAAATTTATGAATTTTCATCTACAAAAATTATACATAGGTACCTACATATTACAATTTCCATTTAATTCGTAAATAGAATATCCTATCCTTCTAGCTGCATACAACCATGCACACAAACAAAGTTTTATTGAGATCGTTGAGTTTCTCAGAAAATGGACAACAGCGCCATCGGGTGTCGGTTTCTCGGTGACGATGACGCGGTGTCGGTTTCTCAGTGACGATGACGCGGTGTCGGTTTTTCGGTGACGATGACGCGGTGTCGTTTTAAAGGTAACGCGAATTCATTAATTTCTTCCCATATAAAAGTGCCCAACGCGCCTAAAGAAGTAATAACATCAAAATACTTTTTTCAAAAATCCATTGTACGATAATGTAGAGAAGAACTGAGTTTGCTATTAAGTTATAAATGACCACATTACCTTAGAAAACAATTTTTGTTACAATCGTATAGAGCGTTTTCGAGATATGTCGAAATTTCAAAAGTACCGTTGTTCGAATTTTTAACCAAAAACTGGGTACGCAGTCATGGTAGCCTCACCTACTTAAGCTTAAATATCAATTTTGGTTGAAATCGTTAGAGCCGTTTTCGATCAAATCAAACTGGTACGAAAATTGTATATGGGAAGTACCATTAATATTGAGGTTACCTTTAAAAAAAACCCTCCCGAACTGTAAGCCCAAAACCTCCAAATCCGAGGTTTGAACGTAATCCGGGAAGCTGTGGACTGTGGAAGGACGGACAGACCGAACGACGGTCAGACCGGACAGAATTTTGCGACCCACTTTTTTGAGTTCGTCTATCATCGCAATATCAGAATTGATTAATATCTTGAGTTCGAAATTTTTTACGAAAACAATATCTTTCTCTTAATACGTAATGGAAAAAGTTAAAAAACATAAATGTGCTGCTCCATCGGAAACAGACTCTAATCTAAGATGATTTATAAATATTTAAATAGGTACGTTACTGTGGTAATATGGTGGCGACAAATAATAAATAATTCCCCTATATATAAGTTTCTTAAAAATATTGCTTATTTTTTGGGGCAGGTAAATTGCATACCTTTATGGGTAAATGATTCTCTTCAACAGGTTCTAATCTTAGATGATTAAATACGTAACTATGGAAACATGACGGCGAAAACTTGATTGTCACCAAAATCCTTTTAGTACCTGTTTTGTATGGGGAAGTCTTAACTTAATTTTTCCAGTCTTAATGGCGACATATACCCACGATTTTGTGTTTGTCCACATCTATGGCACAGCACATTTCAAATAACATATGTTTCATTCTCCTCATTTCATATTATTAAATACCAAAAAAGCGTACGGAAAGCTCGAATGTTCACGTATTAATATAATGATGGTGAAATGTAGATTTTTTTTGTCAGGTGAAAAAAATTCCAACGATTTTGCTGCCTTTTTCGTTTTGCCACGAATGGCTTTTCGGACATAGGAGTTTTAACAAAAAGGGATAAATCCCATGATATAAAAACTGGTTCCACTATTATTCGCATAAAAGATAGGAATCTGCTATTTTGTCAGAACAAAATAAAACCATTACCAAATAGAAAACAAAATGTTGTATTGATATTCAGGAGGATGTGGTGTGAATTACGCGGCTGGGGGGATTTTTTTTTTTTAAGGGAGAACTGAATGAGTAAAACATAAGTAAAAACATGACCGCAAGTGAAATAACTTCATATTTGTTCAACGTTCTCAAAATTTAGAGGTTGTATTTACTTGCGTGCTCGCCAAAAAGAAATAGAATTGAAATCAGTACAATAGTAAGCCTTTTTTCAACCGTGGTCACAATAGAGATAAGGGAGGTTTTAATTTAATTATTTTGTTCTAAAAATCTATCGATTCAAAGTCGTAGATTATAATAAAACTATATCTCCTTTTTTAAAGCAAAGCTTGTATTTTCGTTTTAAAACAAAAGAATCCTCGAAAGCGAGGAGCCGCAGCTGAGAATTGAGTCCGATAGGAATGGCCCAAATGGCTTTATTGAAATTCCTCAAACAATCGACCAAGGCCAATGTTTCGTATACAAAAATACCAAAGGCTACTTACTAAGTGCAACCGATGATATTATTTAATGAGCTAAATAGGATACTTAATGGATTTGCGTAATTATCGATTAAATGCAAAGTAATTAGCTAATGTACGTCCAACAAAATTTTATTTAGGTATACATTTCTTTTTCAGTGACTGCTCCACAATCTCGCGAATTAACCCATAACCATAAACTGGGTTATTGTATGTAAGGGATGTAAAAAAAATCACTTTGGGCTTCGGCTGTAAGTATGTGTTCTTTGCGAGTTCTTATAGCCTTCCCCTTAAATTTTAATGTGTCACTTGGCACTGAGGAGAGTTTCATGGAGTATACTGTATAAGTAATAAGTATACTTATTAATTTAAATTATCAAATTAATTCTACACCATGACTGTGGGCGTCTGATAAGGTGGTGCCGTTTTTACTTTATTTAATTCACGCGTAGCACCATAGGGATGTGTGCATCGGGCAAACGACAAACAAAACGGCGCTTTACGGAGCGATATAATGTTCTTGTAACGGGTAATTTGTGTGGTTAACTGATTTTTCGAATCCTAAGAAAAGTGTGAAGCGTTGTTTTTGTGCGGTGAACGTCTTTGGTTATTGACATTGGAAGATGTGGTTAAGTTTAATTTTTTAGACCAAAGCAGCTCAAGTTCTTTTAGCTTTGAGTGCATTTCATATCCACAATAATAAATTCAATTCTAGGATGTCGAAAGAGCCTTTACCAAAGTTAATACGGAAGCTTAGCTAAACACCGTTACCATAGCTAAAGTACGACACTTTGTAACAAAGCTTGGGGGTCCAGACGAACTGACGAGAGAGGGTAATTTGTCCACCAAATCCGCAGCTTAGAAACAGCCAACAATGTTGGGCTAGGAATCTTCTCAGAATCGCTCAGCATATCGATATACCTAGGCCTCATCCACCTTATGGCAGGCAGTGTATTCGAAACGGAAGTCTTCACAATGATTATCACATTTTCGATCGACAGGTATATACATCTGAAACAGAAATAAAACAGTAACTCATGAAATAACCCAACTTTGCTTTGCCCAAACTCGCCAATCGCCCTTGATAGTAGCATACCTTTGAGGTTTGAGCAGAAGTGATTTCCCTGTTCAATGAAGGTCTAAGAACTTTGATCATACAATCAGGCCCACATTTGATTTATGTGATTTTTCTTCAGAAGAAACTCAACAAAAAATTCCGAACAAGGGTATTCATACTTTGCCCTTTAAATTAAATATTACATAGGTAGCTGGCTGTATCATTTTATTTTCATTATTAAAAAAATGCTTATGTGTCACAAATACAACCTCCCCGCTATACAAATCCCGTGCCGTATTTTCATTTCCAATTATAATATCTCTAAATTGAAAATCTTGACCCATATCTTCCATATTATTCAAAGGAAAAGCTGTCCTTTTCATATTTTATATAGTATACTGTATACCCCATAAAAGACATCATATTTCCTCCACTCAACTTCGCTCCTAAGCTCCACCACCACTATTGTATCCTTTCCATTTAATCTCAGCTGATACGAAGAATTCCTCGAAAGTCAACAATGTGGGGAAGAATTCTTTTAGACAAATAGCAACCCGACCGGTTTCTTCATCTTCATTTGGCCATTTGCAAAAATAAAGAAAACATGTCAATTCCGATTCACAAAGTATGTCAACATGCTGAAAACACACAACCCACAATGCTGTTTGTGTATTTTGTTAGGCCGAGTTTTTTGTAAGCGTGCAAATACTCTCATTGAAATATGGACCGACCCTGTGTCTCTACTCTACATGTACATGCACTGACACTGGTTTTCTTGCATCTGATTCCTATTCATTTTTGAAAATAATTCTCTTCTTATTCATTCCTTGCAAATGCTTATGTCGAATATCGACATTCGCATTTGAAAAGTTCTTCAACAGAATTTCTAAGTAGATTGACAGTCTTTGCAAATATACTTCTACAAAAACATAACATGAAAATATTGTGCTTTGTAAATTCAATTTTGAATGTGGAGTTGTCTCCGATAAATAGAGACCGGTTCGGGAGACATATACCTATACAATTCATTCATGATTTAATAAAAGATGCCCCGAGCTTTAATCTGTTTCTGTCGTAATAAAATTTGGGTTGTCATTTGTGCTTCGTGTCTGTCGTCTTGGTGATTCGTAAAAAAGTTGGAATAGAATTAGAAAAGCGCAAATTAAGCTGAACCAAAAATTGGCTAACGGGTGTGTAGCGTAGGTCGGTTGCGTCTGGCGAATAAGTCTTCGTAAGATATTTTGTTTCGTTTGCGTTGACCATTATAGCAACCAAGGACAATATTCATTGATGAACTACACGAGTTGCACATTAACAGTCGGTTGGAATAGTATGTAGGTACCTAATTGAAGGACTGTGCAAGTACTGGAAAAGGCCGGTATAACAAGACGAGAAGGGACGCCTTTGATAACAACGTGCCTGATATTACTGGTGTTTTTCCCATCGGTATTGAGGTCATCACGGGAAAAAATATTTTCTAAACTGGAAGTAGAAGTTTCTTAACCTTTAGAGCACCGAGTAAATTTTGAGACCCAGGAGACGGAGCGGGGTACCATAGGCATAACCCCCAATTAAAGTCAGGTTTAAACTTTATTCAAGTTTGTTTTAGTATATTGTTAATAACCGCAATATTTAAGAAATTCAATTTTGCAAAACTTTATATTTATTTAAATTCATAAAAAGAACTGTTGCAATTTTGTGATGGTTTTTTTCAAGTGCAAGATTTCAATTCTTTTGACTTTAACTTAAAAAAAAAATTTATTGAGTAATACCCATGCCAAAACCAATAAAGACTCGGACAAATCGACTATTTGGCATGTTTGCATAATAAACAGAATTAAATAAAAATGTTTCTGGAACTACGAAGTGGAAGTAACTTTGAAATTAATCTTTTGTTATTCGTAAAAAGCCAAAAATCTGTAATCACGTTGAATTTCTTTTAAGAATGCCAAAAAGCTTGACTATCTGAATAGAAAGCAATTATTATTAAACGAAATATAGACAAAAACGTGGTACTGGGGGACCCAAAGTCCCCCAATCGGTGCTCTAAACTCTAAAGGTTAAATCAAGAACATAAGATACACCAAGGGTATTTCTTGTTTTAACAATTTTATTTCATGAGTCAAGACACAGGAAACAAAACTGAAATTATAAGTTTTTCTTAATTTAAGAAAAAAATGCTTAAAGTCGTTTTCAAGAGCTGTCTTCATCCTATAAAATTTGTTCTTAATCGGTCATATGTTTTTTTTGTACCTTCGTGGGATCTGCTTAATTATGTCAGAAACAATTTTCCTAAATCAGTAACTTGTTTCTGAAATCTTGATCAATATAGAAGAATACGGAATGCGGCCAAGAACTTTTATTTTATTTCAATAACTTTTTTCTTGTGGATTTATTAATCGGACTAATTTATGCGAAACAACATTTTATTCATATTTCAATATTAAATTAATTTGTTGATATTAAGTTCTTAGGTACTTCTTTGGATATTCATAAAAATCGTTTTCTCCAGTCAATAAACAAATTATAAAATTATGAAAAAAAAATAAGTTATGGAGCTATTTCCACCACTTTAATCATTTCAATTTGTATGTTAGCTTAAGTCAAAGTGTTATTGTTTGTATATTTTACATGTTGAACTAACTTCCAAGTTATCGTAGTCTACAAGCTTAATTTTTTAGAGCGGTGGAGGAATTTTATTTTTTGTGAAAATTCTTCTATTTTTTCTATTTAAATTGAAAATATGTACCCAAGTACAGGAAACAGGAAAGTGGATCCAAAAATTCTGAAAATAAAGAGTTTCCGAGTGAACTAAGAGGCTTGAAAAGAAAACAGATGCGACATGTTTTTTTGTATTCTTGTATTTCTGTGATGGTTCAGTTTGTGAAAATCCGCTTCCACACCCGATTCCATTTCAGAACTTCTTTAAGCCGACTCTTACATGACAGTTTGGCGGGCTATGCTTCTCGGTTGGGTATCTCTGAAAATAGCAATTTGTGGATGCATACAATTTTTTGTAGTCGCTCTGTAACAGCGTAGATAAAGTCCTACAATTTCTGAGAACAAAGTCTTAATTTCTGGGTAACGAAAGGAACTTGTCTCAAGCTTGGTTTGTTTGTTCAACTTATAGCATTGTCAAGAAATGTTCCAATTTTGCACACGAAATTATGATGAAACTTGATGCTTGACCCTTGACGATGATAAGGTTTCCAAAGCTCTTTCGTTTTACTCAGGAAAAGCAGATGTCCCATCGTTACATCAACATCATCTCAAAAAGAAAAAGGGAAAATGGGGTAGCACATTACCATACTCAATGCTAATTGATAAGCAACTTCCATTGTCAATAAGATTGCCATAAGCTGGGAGCAACTTTAAAGATTGACACAGAACTGTTTCGACTACAAACTAAATGTAATTTATTCGACCTCTTCGTTTGACACTAATTAGATCGCCACTAAAATCAGAAAACTAATTTTTTCGCCAATTTGTCATCGAGCTAGACCATCTAAAAATAGGTAGATACTCAAAGCAATTACAGCACCCACAACAACGACAACTAAAGCAAAAAATGGCGCTCTAACTTAATATTTCATTTACACCCAATTAAGGTTTATTACAAGACAAACTCATCGAACACGAACATCATATAAATTTACAATTAATTAGAAAACATGACCATAAATAATTTCCAAGTGCGTAAATTTTGCAACGCAATAAAGAACATCCGTTGTTGTATCGTTGTCGTTGTCGTCGTCATCTAGTAACCCACCCCCGCACTTTTCAACCCCAAGCCGAAAGCCCGGCACAGCTCTGCTGAAGATGTCCTGCCGGCATATAGCTGGCTGTGTTTATTTTCTGCAAAACCATTATGGTCTCATACCTTTTGAGGACGAAAGATAATATGAAATAAGCGTAGCTATTCGGAAATAGAATTGACACACTGGTAAATAGGGTGTACATCTATTTATCTTGAAATAAGTTTGATGGTGAAAAACAAGCGTATCCCTTTTCGAAGGTTTTGTATCTACAAGTACCCACTCTCGCCATATTGGACTATATGGTACGTATATTGTAGTTACATCCGTATGTTCCTGTTCGTCCTTTAATATATTTTTTTTTATCTTCTGTCAGTTCAGTGTGTTCGAATTCGAATGGTATGGTCGAAGCAAAATCCATTGCTCGTGTAGGATGTATTCAATAATGTAGCAGAAGGGGGTCGCAGATACTTGTGTTCGCATGTCCGCCACCGCTCAATGGAAAGGACATAACTTCCAATTTGATTTCATCGAATATAAAATAAGGAACTAAATGGAACATTTCGTGGTTTTCCGCTCAAGGGCTCGAGCGATTATGGGGACGGCGAGTTTAGTATTTCTTTGGAGACATTTTTACTTCATCTGCGAACCCTTAGTTTGCGTTTTTGTTTTTCGATATTGGAATTTCGTTTATGCGATCGAATTCACTTTGGGCCAAGCAGCAGAAGGTTTGGGAAGTTATTATTCCTTTTTTTCCTGGTATTCCATTAAGATTTCGATTTGTAACTGCTGCTGCGGATATGTACGGCACGGGTACGGCATGCGATATCTGATGAGGATGTGGCTTGCTGCTGACACTTTCTATTGGAGAATTTAATATTTCGAAATGAGCCTGGGCTTATTTATTACATGGACATGGAGTAGGTTGTGTTCTTTCAATCCATATCACATTTTGTACATGTGATGTCAGCGAGGCATATTTTTCTTTTCACTTGTGATTGTGGTTATAATCTGATAAAAATGCTGGTTAGGCGTTAGCTATTGGGTTGTTGGTTCTCGGTGGTTGAGGATGAGGATTTCGATGATCTACATGCTTGCAGGTGCATGTTTTGCATATTGAATTTTGAAAAACCCTAGAAGAAAGCGGTATTTTGTGCTAAAAGGCAGCTGACCTAAGTAGGTCGATCTAGATACTTATATTATATTAGTATTTCTATGATTGCACTTTTAGAAATTCGAAGCGAATGTCATGCGAATAAGGGAATACAAGGAGTAACAACTTTTCTTAGTAAAATTGGAAAGCAATTTCTATGTATATTGGAGAAGTTTTCAATTGATTCGGAAGAGCAACAGTTTGTTAACAAAAAAACTCAATGGGAGTTAAAATTCCTTCGAGCTACACCACTAAGTGATTGTTTGAACAATAGACAAACCATACTGAGACAACCAGCTTCCGATTTTCAGTTACTAGCGTACAAGCTATATTTTTACGAGGTGGCAAGTTCTATAGCTTTATACTATTGTTACATAGAAATTCTGAGTGACAGAAATGCCACTTAACTTTAAAAACTCCGGCTAACCAAAACACTCGCACCTAGGGTAAACCACTTCCGCTGTGGGCAAAGTTGCTGACAGCGTTTATAGAATTTTATCCGTTAGATTTGAAATTATACGTTATGTGCGGGTAGTATTTGTTTTTAGGAGTAAGCGTACATTTTGATTTCATCGAATATGAAAAATTTAACAATGTAGATTGCTATGAGGGAAATTGAAAACATTTTGAGCGATTTTTATTGAAATCTTTAAGAAATCGAAGATATAATGATATCGAAAAGCGCAAAATACGCAACCATGTTTGTCCTCATATATGTTTCTGGTACATAAAACGACTTCTTAGATTGTTTTATTAACCCTTGTGAGTGGCAAAAAAAAAAAAATGAAAATGAATGAAAATTGTCTGCTAATTTGTGAATTATATGATAACAAAAAAGACTATTTTGCAGAGCTAATGTCTATAAAAGTTTATTAATCTTGAATTAAATTTTATTTGTATATACAAACAAGAAATAATAATATGTATAGAAACAGTTAAAACGTCTATGGATAGGCAGCGACGCTATTTGTAATATTTGACGAAGAAATTATTTTTAGGAAGGTACTAAAAATACAAAGGTAGTGGTTCCGGTAAAACCTTTGTTTTTTTTTTTCGTAAATTACGCTCAGAAAGTACCCAGGTACCTTGACATACAAACCTATCAATCGTAAAGGGTTTAGTATTGACGCATTCGACGAAACGAGCAGTCGTATATAGGCTCTTCTTTCTCTCAATATTTTCACAAATGACCGTTGTGCGACTAAAGTTGCAACTTGGCACTTTTTTCAAGAGTGCCACAATTGTTTGCTATAGTGGCGTTTTTTTTTTAGTTGAAAAAGACCCTTAGAAAATATTCCAAATGCTATTATTTCCAAATAAATTCACCGGAGTTCCTTGTTGTTCCTGTTTGTTTGTTAAATATCGTACTAAAATTGTAAATATTGCAGAATGGCACTTTTATCTAACTGACAATTATTTCTTCCAACTTTTTAGAATCTTGCGGCGTTCACCCTGGTGGGTCCTTTGGTTGAAAGAATTAAGTAGCAAGAGGTAGGTAGGTGCAGGTAAGGTAAGGCAAATGCCGAAAGCAGATAAAAGATGGCTTCCTCCAACTTGTCGTATTTGCATACTTTGCAGAAATTGATGCTGGGACGCTTAGGCGTAATTTCTTTAACGACCCTTAAACAAAACCACGTCGTATAGTTTGTTAGTAGTTTCTCTCTTGGCTCAGCTCAGATAATTTTAACCGTCAAGTACCTACTGATAAGTATGTTAAATGTACAAATGTGTACAGGAAAATAAAATCTGTAAAAAAAAATAAAAAATGTTCTCCTAGAACATTTCATATTTTGAAAAAAAAAAAAAAAAAGATGAAAGTGGCTCAAAGCAGCTCGAAGTCCAGTATCCACGTTATTTTGGGTATATTTCCAGTTCTCTGAAAGAGTTTCTTAATTATTTTTGGGTTTGACAGATTTTTAGTGCTTGCCTCAGGAAAGTACGCGAATAGTCCTAATATGCAAATGAAATATATTTAAATAAAATGCATAATAGAGAAATACAAAATTATCAGATTAACTCAATTGAACAGTGTTTTCTTTATGTACCTACTCATCGAGCACCCGCATGCCATATGAAACCGTATGCTTCATATTGTTGTCATTATGACAACATCACTGAAAATGTGCGATTGGCCAATGCGTATATGCGAGTATCTGCGCCAGAAATGGAATTAAATAAATCAATAATAATTAACGTAATTAAATGCAATCACAATAATATTTTAATCATCATTGAGGTTTGTTGGTTTAATGTTCAATTAAACGCGTCCGCCATCATCTGCAGTGGTGAATAGTTTCATGCGTGCACTGGAGCCCACCAGTGCAAATATTCAATTTTCAACTCCACAGCTCTGTTTAAATATTTAAAATGAAGGATATGTGCTTAAAAAAGGACAGTTTACTCGTACATATCGAGTGCTTAAATAAAATATGCTCATTTTGATTTAACTTACCACAAAAAGTGTCTCTGAATGACACTCAATGCTCTCACGATTTGTATAAAATATACGCTAGACGAGACGATAGCGATAAAGTTACGGAAAGAAAATTGGTAATAAGATCGTTGACTACTAGGTATCGCTGAAACGATCTTTTTTTTTTTTTGTTTTTTTAATTTTTTTTATCGTTCTTAGAGTTACGGAATGAATGACCGGGAGAATAATGTATTCGGTTTCCGTGTCGGTTAGGTAGATCGACGGTATTTATTTACACCCAATTAAAATTAAAAAAAAATTCTTGTCTGTCTTATGTTCCTATTTTTTTTCGTGAATTAATATGCCACAAGATATGTATCTAACTATATTATTATCATCTGTAAGGAGTGGTTTAAAACGGCTAATTTTGAAAGAAGACGAGTGCGTAATAATCACATTCAGTGCAATAGTAAAGCAAGTTTGAAACTCTGTGGAAGGAGCCCAGCGACGGCTTGCCCTCACTTAAGCCACTCACGACTATTTAGGAAAATGAGAAAAAAAATGTTTTCTAGAAAACAAACAGAAAGACAAGGGGCTCCGCTTAATAGGAATTTAGTTGAAAATCCGGCTACAAGCCTATATAATTGGGTTTCCAACTATCGTCCCAGATCGGGGGTATGCTACTAAAATTAGGAGCGATTTAATTGTTACAACCGACCTTCCCGGCGTATCGACTTTAACATGGTGAAAGGACGGCCGTAACACCATATAAATGTAAGAAGAGCGCAAGAATACCTAATGGTTAAAATTAATTCTTAATTTAAAAAAAAAACAATTAAAATCGGCCCTAGCGAGGTATCCGTCGGAACGGAAAATTCTACGCATCGCAAACTCTGTCGGAACAGCAAATTTCATTCAAGGTATCCGTTCTCGGAAAAAATAATTGAAATGCGATGACGCATTGATTTCACTTTTCACATCCTCGTATTGTTTGGTGCTTTCTCTTTTCTTTTAACAAGAAAATGCACTTCATCGCACTTCAACGTAATTCGCCGATATGCCTTGCAAAATGTCGGAACAATTCTCGGAACAGTTGTTCCAAAGAAATCCTCCGAATCGTATAAAATCGGAGAATTTTCCGTTCCGACGGATACCTCGCTGGGGCCGAATATTTGTAGAAGTAAAAATACAAGTTAAGTTAACAAGGCACATATTCCCAGGCCACTATGACGGTAATTCAATAAGCTTTGAGGTAAATGATAGATCAAACTCATTTTGATAAAGCTACCTATTACATACTATACTTACGTCAATCGAAACGCTCAGAATTATTCAAAGCAAGCGAAAATAAATAAATTTCTATAAAATTTGAGTTACAACTACTGTCCACACAAAAAATCTTACAACCGTCCAACACTAATTTTTTTTATATTGAACATTAAATAAAAAGCAAAATATTTATTATATAAAGAGTTTAAAATATCTATCAGTCATTAATCTGCGCTCCCTGGCAGTGGTTCTTTTCAATTAATTTTTTTCAACAAAACAATAGGTACACAAGAAATGTGCTATAATTTGTCATCTACTATTTGCTGCAGTCATTCCGAAATTTTGACTATATCTCAAAATAAATGCGTTTTCACAAGCTACGTAATGAAGTTCGCTTTTATATACATTTCAAGCATAGATTAAGTATAATTTCCCATCCATTCCTATTTACAGTTTAAATATAGACATCAGTTCTCATTTTGATCCCCAAGCTTAAATCGCTAACGTTGTCGTCTCTTAAAATAAATTACTTCAATATAGTTCAGTGACTCCTTTCATAATGAAATAAGACAAATCTATTTAACTGTCATTATTTTTAACTACAGGAATTATCTAGCTGCAAATGGCTGCGCAAAATAATTTCCACAATCACCAAGCCCCCCTCCGCCTGTAAGAGGAACGAAAAATGACGAACACTTTATCGCAACCACTGCCGCTATGCCATCGCCAGCGCCAGGCCACGGCGCATGGTGTTGGTGGTGGTTCAATAAGCTTCAACAAAAGTGGTCACAGAATTGAAAAATTAAAAACATTAAAATAAATAACCACAAAGTTGTGATATTAATACCAGCACCGGCCAGCACACTGTGCGGTGGGAGAGCCACTTGAAAGAGCCATTACATTACAACGAGGCAGGACAATAGAGTATTTTTACGCAGAAGGATACACAATGGTGGAAATTTTCTTCACGCGAATGACGATAAGCAATAAAAAGGGTCATTTTTTTTTTGTTGTTGTTTCCCTACAATGCTCATTTCATTTTCTTTTTTAATTTGACTAAAACTTCCGGCCGGGGGGTCGAAGTGGCACCCCCCCCCCCCCCCCCCCTTAGATTGTTCTTCAACAGTGAGTAGTATGCGTTTTGGTGTTGTGATGTAGACAAATGTTGCGCGGACGTGTGCTTAGAAGGCGGAAAAACACGAAGCATGCTACTGAGCGTCACATGCGGAAGGACTGCTGGGGTAGGAATAAAAAAAAATCGAAAGAAGTTTTTCGCTTGGAAAACGAAGAGAAAAGGACGGCTCGCTGGTCGCTGACGCAGTGGATGGAGGTAGAACGTACAAGTAGGACAATGCGAAGGAGAAGAAACAATTTTTAATTTAACTTTTCCGTGAATAACAGCATTATCCATAAACACTTCTAGGCTGTCAGTGCGCGGGTGGATGTCTAGAATAGAAAGACGTCCTTCTTATCACGTTACAACGTGAAACAATATAATAGGTTTTTTTGCTTTGTTAAATTAAAATTGAGATCACGATTGGCAAGAGTTGGTGTGGTCAGCTTTTATGTTGCATGCAAACTTTGTTTAACAGAATCAAAGCAAAATATAAGATTATAATAAATGCAATCCAGCTGTAGGTACTGCCCCAAGGGAAGCCTTTCTATTGAGTGACCTTTAAAAGCAAGACCTATATACGCATAAAATTCCTCGAAAGTCATTGTCCCGTAAATATCCAACGTCCCACCCATAGTAACTCGGCATCTAAGATATACAGATAAGTAGAACATAAAAATGACATTTTGGAACGTATCGAAACGATAGATACATGCGAACAATTATTAACTTCTTATTAACCCACTGGCAGTAAACGATATCGCAAATCAAATAATAACAACAAAACACAACTCGATGGAAGAAAATCAATTTACGGTTTGCAATTATGGCTCTAGGCCGAATCGATAAGCTTAATTTAAAAAAAATAGGTCACTTTATTTCTCCGCCATGGGTGAATGTTTTGTTCTGAAATTAGAAAACCAGAAGGAGTTATTATTCACTTTGGATTCAGGTCCTGTGGAGAAATAGCGTGACTAAATCGGGCAAGATTAAGTTGGTTATCTAATAGAGCACTTCTCAGCAGGGTGTGCTTACCTTCCCTCTGGTAAGACATTTTTCAATTTAATTAATTTATTGCTTTTGAGTTTCGTTTTTAAATTAAATTAGACCTTTTCTTTGTTACGCTATATCCTTTTTTGCAGCCAACAAAGTAATCCAATACGTGTAGCAAAAGAGCTAACGATTATCTGTAAAGAAACCTATACAATCGCAACAATAAGGTTGAATTAATTAAGTTATATGTAAATGTAGATGAGCGTAGTAATTAATTTGATTAGAAACCAAGGGAGTTTCATCAATATTGATTTCGATCGGAAGTGGGACCAATGGTAAGTATGAGAAAGGACTGTACAAAGAAATTATTTGGTAATTAGGAGTTGAGAAGACCGTCTTTTGTGTTCAACTTGTATTGTACAGAGCGCACAGCTTCGGACCGCGTAATCTGAATTTCGGTAATTTCATGGCTTCTCCGAATCAGATAACGACTTATCGACTTTTTTTTCTTAATGCTCATGCTCAGATTCTAATTTCTTTTGTTACACTTACGGTAATCGAAGATACAGCTACGACTGTACGATGTACATTGTACATTCGACATCCTAATTGAGTTGTTCAAAAGATATTCTTGAGCTTGTGAGATAGCGTATGTATTTAACTATTACAAATTTAAGTAGCGAGGCTGTGCAATTTTGTCATTGGATTTGGATGTATTGGTCTTTGGAGGTAATTAGTTAATTAAATAGAAATATAGATATCATCATTCATTCAGTTTTGTTGAGCTCTAGGTTCTAGGTCACTATGTGACATTTTTGAAGTGATTATTATAATAAAGCCAAACCATTTGCCATTTATATGTGAGCTAAATTTGACAAGTACATGTGTTAGCAGAAGTTATATTGAAGAGAGCCCAGGCACACGAATTGAACATAGTAAAATAAATAGGTTCACAGTAGAAGGGAAAATGTTTATAAAATAAAAGGTTATGCATTGACATTTACAGACATTAGACTTATTGAAGTTTTTCATGCGAGTTAAAAATGATGTTTCTTAAAGAAAAAGAAATAACTCAACTTAAATATATTTATTGAAGTGTATGCTTACATTCCCAAAGCAAGTGTTTCGATCGATTGTTAAAAGAAGAAGAAAGAATAAAATAAATGTTGCTAACAACAAAAGTTAATAATGCAAGTAATTTTTGAGTAATAATTCAATAATGAGTGAGTTCGTTAGGTTCATTAATTTTTCGGTTTCGAAAGTAGGAATGGCTAAAAAAAAACCCCGTATACAGCGATACATTTTTGATGAACATTTAATTTCATTTTAAAGTTTGGACTTGGTAATTCTAAGCCACTTTTTCGCACAGTTCGGGCGGTATATCGGCCATAACTTGAGTAATGTTGTTTCTTAATGCGTCTAGAGTTCGGAGATTATTAGAGTAAACACGATCTTTTGCGTAGCCCCACAGGAAAAAATTAAACTTTCTCAAATCGCATTATCTTGGTAGCCAATTGATAATTGGTCGTATTGTGTGGCTTGTTGTCCCGTCTGCCAAAAAAATTAGTTGGAATTCGATCATACTGCTCCGAATTGATAAATCGATTTACTCGGATTATGAGCAACACTTGCACTTGCAGCAGCAATATTTTCGACTGAGCGTGCATTACGATGATGCACCAGGCCTTACGAGTTACGACATCAGTACGCTTCCACTCTCTTCAAATTTCTCCACTGCTTGCGTAGTCGGACAAACGCATGAAGCAAGACCTCATGTGCTTAAACCACCCCAACAACATGTAAAGGTGGACCAATTCGATGCTGGCAAACGCATGAGGCCGCTAGTAAAACAACACGAAACAAAATGCCCGCCCGTTGTTGTTGATGTCACTTGGATTGTCGCATCCGATAACAATTGGCTTGTGTCTTGTTGAAATACCTTCTGGAAGTTATATTCTTGTAGAAACAAGCGAATGACTTTGGGATAGCCAAGCGAACATGTTCTGCAAATATAATCTTTTCCTTTTTAACTTTAAGAATTGGTGTAATCTATCTATTCCTGGACCTTTACTTTTTTCTTTATTTATAAACGACCGGTCGTCTATCTATCTCGATTTTTATATGTGCCTTGTTGAAGATGCTGTAGTGAAAATGGACGAGGGCCTGGAACAATAAAAAAGTAGTCAAACCCAAGCTGTCAACCAGCTGCTGTTAAATCCTGCTGAAACAAAATGTTAGCCCATTGGAAGGCACCAACCAGATTTTGCATATTTCCCTCCTATATTTGTAAATTTGGAAAATAATTTGTTTGTTGTCTTTGAGCATTAAACCAAATTATATTTGGAAAAAACTATATCCTTGTTTTTTCACCTCAATGCGCCCTAATTCATTGTCGCAGAAATTATTTCTATCCTACATAGATATTATTGGCATAAGAAAGAGGCTGACAAAACCAGTTTGGCAAAATGGCAGACTGCGAATCAAAATGCTGTATTATTTTAAGCTCCTCTTGTGATGGTGAAAATATTGACGTGCAGCGAAAATACAATAATTCGTCGATATAGTATTGCAAAGAGCTCATGGAAAGCAGTGCTTATATCTTTATGATGGTATCCTTTGAAACTTCAACTATACCTAATATTATATGCATGGGAGCGGGTCGAAATTCTGCTTTCAAAATGATGCTTTGCAAAATTCGGCCTTTTAACACGAAATTATGCTTTTCAAAATTCTGACAGGCAATATTTAAAAAAAAAAAAATTCTGCTAATTGGAAAATATATATATCTGTAATTAAATCCAATAAAGGAAAATATAAGGTCATTTTTTGGCTGTTTGTGTGTGTTCCTGGTACCCACCTGTGTAGTGTAGGTACCTTCTTTATATGAAATATATTGTAATTTATTGACAAAGTTGAAAAAAACTGAAACTGAAAAAAAAAAAAAAAAAAAAAAAATGTCCGACTGTATCCAACAGTCCCGAAAGATATTTGTATTTCATTCGGCTTGCATTGCATATTGTAGAGGTGCTGGTCTACGACATATTTGTTAGTTGTTGTCCAGCTGTGATTTCTGCGTGCCTGGTAACCAACGAAAGATTTGGCACCGAATTTCATCGAGATGTCCGTCACAGGGAAGAAATGTGAGACCGCATCATATATGAAAAACATGCTTTATTTCACATCAACAAAAAGCTAAAATTAAAATGCCCCAGCTCATAAATGTATGCAATGATAAAAACGTATGCAATGATAAAACACCGGGAAGCATTTCCATCCCCGCAAGTTATATGTGTCGAATTACTCCACCAGATTCCAAAAACGCGCGCTTATATGTTAAGGTAAAAAAAAAAACACAATTAGCAGAATTTATTTGTTTAAAATATTGCCTGCCAGAATTTTAAAAATCTCAATTTTGTTAGACAGAACAGAAAAAATAAAATTTTTGTTAAGCAGAATTTTTAAACCAGAATTTCGACCAGCTCCCCTTTCTGATAGCAAAATGGAAAACATGTGAGGTTGGACGACTTTTTTGTGTTAGAATTGCGCGTATTATTTACCCAGCTCAAGAAGTAATAATAACCTGTAAACTTGCCTTTATTTCAAAGACACAATGTCCCCTTCACGGATGCATCAGTTTGTGCTGATATTGCTGAAAATTATTTCGAATACAGCAAACTGGTGCGGTAACCATACAATCTTCAATCTAAATCTAAAGTGCAGCCATTAAGTCCATTTCATGTCAATGAAATCATTGCACCAAATAACGACCACTCATAAAGTCAGTATACCTGAATGCAATACGACAGTGACGTTTCGGACACCACACATTCCTAATCCCAACACCATGAAAAAAAGTTATCATTTCAGTGAGAGTGTGTTAAGACAATCCCGCAATTACTCCCTAAGGGAGAAATAATCGGCACACCTTATCGTTATCGCCACGGTAGTGTGCACAACGGTTTTAAAGGTTTGCTTTATATACTTTCTTGATTCATTGTCCTCCCCCTGCTCATAAAAGTTACTCTTTTGAGGGATCAATGCAACAGTGTCAAGTAAGCAAAAGGCGACATACAAGGGGTTCACTATAACGTCGTAATACATTTGACAACAAGATGCTGTCACTCCTCACGATTCGCGTTAGTTGCTTTTTTTTTTGTCTACGCTTCTTATCCGGGAGATATGATGGCCACTTGGGAGCTCATTATAGTTGAAAAATGATTCCATGCTTCTGAATGCCATCCAGGCTATTGACAAGTGTGGTATTCCACAATCCCTTTCTATCCAATAAATAGAATCGAAAATTTTTTGGATTGTTGCCTTCCTAAATATTCCGTCTGGCGGCAGCTCTTACCATTATCGTCGTCGATAAGAATGGCAAGGCGGTCAACCCATATCAATAACCAGGCTGAAAGTTACATTTCTCACCAATGCGAGGCGAGGTTGAGTAGAATGGAATATTTTATTGCCACCGATTTGACGCCGACAATTTATTACGAAAAAAACTCGTTACAAAACACATGAATCTCGTATCGGTTTCCAAGTGGGTGTCCTTTGTCCTCGGTCGAGTCAAGGTTTGAATTAGCATTTCCCAAAACATTTGGCATTTCCCCTCCGGCGATGTACGATATTGTTAGCCCTGTATAACTTTTTTTTTTGTAGGCGCAGTGGCTTAGTGGTTAGTGTGTTGGACTACTAAGCGAGGGGCTCAGGTTCGAATCCCGCGAAAACCCAAATTCCAACTTAGGGTTTTTTTCCGCTGCGCCACCTCTCGCGAACGTCTGACAAACATCCGAGAGTATAACTGTCTTGAAAAAGCTTCTCAATTAGCCGTTTGGAATCGGCATAAAATTGTAGATCCCTTCCATTCGTTCCAAAAATGAAAACTCACACAAAACGAATGGTTGTGAGAAGCTAGGCCCAGGGTCCCTACGACCTGTAGCGCCAACTATTTATTTATTTTGTATAACTTTTTTCCCCATTCCATTGTACTGTAGGATTAATTGAAGTGCTTTGTTTAAAGTTTGTGCATAAAATTCTGGTTAATGTGCTTTGATTGGGTTTGTATTTGTATGTACGAGTAGTTGGAAGATTAACCATTTTATTGGAATCCATTCAGCAGGAACTTTTAATGCGGTATTTATGTAGACGGAATTTGTGGAATGCGTATAAGGAACAAGTGCGCATCGTATTTTGGGGTAGCAGAAATGTGTGAACTAAACTAAAACTGTATTCAGTCTTGAATGGGGGTAAGCGAGGAGTAAACAGTGATTCTTGCATTAATTTGGAATGATTGGTTGTAACTATTTTCGAGTGAGTTATTTCCGATGAAACGAAGAAGCGACAGGTCGATGGGTACCAATTTCGTACGACAGGTTTGTAAAGGCTGCAGAAGGCTCCGAACCCCGATAAAGCGAAAAAGCGACAGGAAGCAGGATTTGGAAGCGAATGTGCAGATGCAGAATGTGATATCGTAGAGTAACGAAAAAACTACAGATTCAATGTATGGCTGAAAAAGAGAGGATGTTATATTAGCCGTGTTTATTTGAGCTTCGAACTCAGCAAAGCAAAATGAAGTAGGATTTCAAGCACGCATTTACAACAACTATTGCGAGTCTCGAAGTGTCAAGTAGAGCGTAGTGTTGAAAATCCCACTTTACTTTGCTTCGATCGAAGCTCAAAAAACACGGCTAATATAACTTTTTGCATTTCAAAAACACATAAAGTGTACTTGTTTTCGTTAATTAATAATTTAGAGAGGCTAATAAAAATATCAGTGGACATATCAAAATACAACGTTATAAAATTTGCAAAATAATATAATATCTATAAAAACGAATGGGACACTCGAGAACTAAAAATTAACAAAACAATTTGGATTCTTGCGTTCGATTGAATGCGCAAAATCTGAAATCGGATCTAATCGCATAATCCAATTAAATAGGTACCACATAATATTGTCTTTCTGTGAGGAGTTTAATAAAAATGATATGTATTTGTTTTTACGAATTTTATGAATAAAATTAGCATTTTTACTGTTCCTAACTAACATCAAGACATTTCAGTGCTCACTCTTATTAAACCACAGAATTTCCAATCCTATTTTGATTTTGTACAAATATGGTGCTAAAAAAACCAAGTTGAAAACACCCACCAAGTAATAGAAATTTATGCAATGTTCGGGAATATTTAAAAATATAAATCACTAGTGAAAACTTGGGTCTAACTTTCATGGTATTAACCTATTTTCGAAACAACTCCCAAAGGCAGTTGCATGAATTTTGCTGTATAAAATCTTTTTCATGTAAAGAAAACTAAAAATGGATAGAGAACAAGTAAAGCTATCTAAAAACCCATACTCAGCATTATATATTCCTGTTTATTGTTATAAATGCATTTACAAATTGTTTGTTATTGGAAAAGTGCCGCCCGGCGACCATTAATAACACGTACATATTCACAGACAGGAAAAATAAGAGCGCGCGAGAGAGGGCTGTCATTCAAAACTTGCGGGGAAAATTGGTTAGGGGCAATTTAAATTGACCCTCTAGTTATAGATCCTCTTTGGTAGTTATACTGAAGGGGAAAGCGCATAGTTATTTGTTGACTGGGTATGGACTCTTTTCATGCTCCCCAAACCATAGATTCCTTTTGCGTTCGGATCTTAAATGTTAAAGCTATCAACACACGAGAGGCCGAGACCCGATGTGGTTTCGATTTCACAAAATAGTGAACTTGAGTGTCAGACCGTGTAAGTCCTATCTTTCTGTGCTCCCCCCCCTTCCCTGTTTCTATATTCTTGCTGTCTTTGGTCTGAGCTGCAGCAAGTCGTCGTAACATATTTTCGGTAAACGCATGTATCACACTCTTCGAATTTTGAAGACCTATTTTACTTTCGGGCATCATAAAGGGAATTTCATTGCCATGTTCTGAACACGGCACAACGTGGCCAATTAATGCTGTAGTAATGAACTACTAGTGCATAAAGTACTGAAAATAACGACCTCTTGATGATTATACGTACAGCGTACACCCTACTCTATTTGTATGTCAAAACAAACATCAGCGGCTTGAACTTAACTTCTCCGTATAGCAAAGGTTGTTCCGCAAAAATCCTTAGGCATATATGGTACATCAAAACCATAACTACATACTTGTATTCGGTAGCCTGTTCCCTTGTTCAAATATGCGGAAGCAAGTTGTCTCTCAGGACACTCAATTAGAAAGTCCAATTGAAGTTCCTATGCGAACCAATAACTGACAATAATCAGAGTCGAAAGAGAAACATTTGGTCATTTCTAAAGTGGCAGCATTGCACGCCTTCTCCCTGGAGAATGCATTACTTTGGCCCACTCAACGATGCCCGATGACAACTACTCGTAGCGCAATCAATATTCCTCGCACTAATGTACTCGTCTAGATTTACGAGGGACAGCGTCATTGCTGGAAGCAATTGGCCACGCATCATCAATTAAACTGAACCATCGTAGTCGTATAGTCATCTGCTATAGGTTTTCAGGAGAACTCTTTAGTATCTGTTTCTCTGCAGTGGACTTAGGGCATCGTGTGCGTGTATCCACATATTCTTCGTCTTCAGGAAGGCCGGAACACGGTCAGGTCGAATAATTGCATTTATGCGCATCAACCCCCAAATGGGAATTGTCATCTTCATATGTAGTGAGTATGGTTGAAAAGAAACTTTCCCCTGTTTCCTTCAGCACCACCCACTACACTTCATGTGACAGAAGGACAGCAGCGCGCCAGAGAAGCACGCTCATGGAATTAATTATTCCGGTCGAATTTCATTCAAAGCAAAAGCAAACCCATTTAGCAGATTTTCTACGGACATTACTTCGAAGGGATGCATGCAACGGCACAAGCAGCAGGAATTCAAGTCCTGAGATTTGCATTCACAAAGAGTGTATTGTGTGCGTTACGTATAGTACTTGAAACAGGGGTGAATCTCCCCTGGGAAGAATCAAAATTAACACCCCGAGCTGTTTTTGAAACAAAAAGCCAACTGAGGCAAGCCCAAGCATAATTGTTGTTTTTAACGAGACGAAAATGGTCATTAGATACGGCAAGTTGGCGTGTAGGTCTACTGTAGGACTACTCCGCATATTATCAAAGCATATACCTCTGACGAGTTAAACGCATATAAACAGAGCAATAAATTAAAATTAAATTTAGGTCAAAAGCTGTGAAATAAAACGCTAAGAGGGGTATGAGTAAGGTGAACGATGCGGATGATAAGCCAAATCTTCCTAATTGTTGACCAGTACAGACGAGAGGGGGGAGAGCGAATGGAATGACAACGACTGCTTAACTTGTTCCCTTGTTACAAATAAAACACATGACATGGCTAAGGGCAGTCCAAATGAATCGGATCAGCCCTGTTGTGCATACGAATGCCTGCTGATTCCATCTAATAAAGTCCCAATAGACATAATGTTCGGAGGAGTGACAGAAAATACCTAAATGTGAAAACACCTTTTGCAGCGGAAATATAGCAAAGCAAGCTGGATTATCTCCACTCATGCGATTTTACGTAACATATGTATAGCTACTGACCGAACATCTCAAACTGTGACCATGGATCAAATTTGCATACTGAGGAAAATCTATAGGCAAACAACAACAAATGTTAAATCGAGGTCCTTCTTCTAACAGGTACGCAATGGACAGATCCCGGAACTGGACAGAATGGACAGTTCTGATGGTCTAAGTGAAGCTGTGGAAACTGGCACAAGAGCACCCATGTGCATAAGAAGAGGTCCTCCATGATTCTATCGATTACACAACCGCATATAGCAATTAAATTTAGAAGTTTCTACATACTAATCCTGCGACTTTTCCTATTTCAGATAGTGCGTAGCAACGGTGTTACAATGAAAATCGATGGCAACAGATTTGTTTAACTACTGAGGTATGCCGACGATATCAACACAAACGTGACCTAGCAGCTTACCGTATAAGAGGTGTTGGCCTTGAAGTAAACGAGGAAACGACTGACGTTGAGTACGAGTAGGTATATATACCTACCATTAAAAGAAAACAGGGGTCCAATCGTCACTTCCGTGAACGAGTGAAATTGATTTTACATGTGAAACAAAAATAAATCCCGCCACTTAATGCTCGTTCACAGACGATGCGATTCGACCCCAGGATTTTTGTCCGACGCGAGACCTTCTGCCCCACAAACCGTCACTGTTGATGGCATCAACTTGGCTGTGAATGAGGAGTATATCTTGAACAAGTACAGCCATTTGTTGTCTAGCTTTCATTCACAGCGACAGGGACATCCCGGATTAATGACAGAATTTCTGTTGTCCCGCTTTTGTCCCAGATTGGGGCTAAAATTTGCAACAACAAAAAAACGTCTTTTATTGCCTACAACGAAATCACGGCATTCAAAATTGATAACAAATTTTCGTTAAACTTTTCAATCAAGCAAATCACTAGCATGTATAGGAATGAGGACGTTCGGATTCCTATTTTAGTAATTCTGACAGCTGACTGACTAGATCTAGATGTATTTCAGTTTTTATTGACCAAGAGTAGCCACGTGAAAAGTTTTTGCCGTTGACGTTTATGGAGGGGAAGTCGACAATTCTAGTCAAGAGAAACCTGCCTGCATACCTACTTCGTTGCCGTTTCGAAAAGTTAAATTTTAAATAAAATAAGTGGCCGCTGCAGCATTCTGAAGAGTCAAAAAAAGGGCCAGCGAAGCGAGAGAAAAAGTTGTCATTTCTAAAGCAACTCAGCAAGTTAAGAATTCACAATATTTAACGACCTCTAGTTCGCATAACACTTAAGAATGTTGTGATAATTCACCAATCGTCTTGAATTTTAAGTGTCCATTTTTTTAAATAACAATTTTTGAAAATTCATGAAGAGCCTTTTCCAAATAAAAATTGGCAAAATGAAACAAAGTTAACGCTGACCGCGAGAATATAAAAACAATTAGAGTTGCCTAGTCAAGGCGTTCGGATTCCTAGTCCCGACAAATCTAGTTGACGTTTTACATAAACTAGGTATCCAAACGTCCCCATTGTAGTTTTTGCAAATTGACAGCTGTCATTCAATTGAATAGAAATATATTTTTTATTTTGTCCTTGGAGAAATTTGGAAATCCCGCGTTTTTTCCATATTGCTGTCATTTGTCCCGTTGAGCTGAGAGCAAAATCTGGCTCCACGGATCTGATGCGCAAGCTATTTATTTTTCTTAACTATTGCACTAAATATTTTAAATATAATGCCCACAATTCAGTGCAAGTTAAAAGATAAATAGCTACTTTCATATAGTCGTAGCATTACTACCAACCAATGCACACACTTTTCATACCTAGAAAAAGTTACTCGTTTTCAAATAAAAATTTGCTATAGAAAATTATTGCGCTCTTTTGCGATTCTGTAGCGGATGTTAACATCCGCAAAATTCCTCATTTCAAAAATGAACCAATATACCTAACCTTGCTAACCTTTGAAAATATTCCTTATCTAGCGTTCAAATAGCAAAACTTCCACTCATTCATCATTCACAGTAAAAAAATGGAAAAAAAGTTACATAAATGTTGGTGGTGGAGGGAGTGTGTTACTGAACTTGTTAGGGATATTCTTCAACATGCAGTAGATAGGTATATATACTGTGTAGTATGCCTGTTGGTATAGACATTAGTAGCTGTACTCGCGTATCTATCTATGAAGGCGAAGAAAAATGTTGAAAAATAAAACAAAAAAATTGTTGACAGGACGAAAGGATTTATTATTTACGAGTATCCGTTTGCTTTCTTTGTCGTTTTATCTGTTATTCTCCCTTGGAAATTAAACTTAGAATTTAGGACTACCCACCGATATTTTTTTTTTTTATTTTGTAAAATGTTGAATAATAGATAGAGGTACCTGGTACCGTAGATATTTCTTTTGAAACATGTTAGAGGCCATCTGGCAAATATTATGACGTGAATAATAACTGTCAAATAGACGCCATATAGAAGAAATAAATAATTATTTTTTTAAATAAAATAAATCGAAAAAGATAGATAGATAGATAGAGACTTCAATTTCCATAGGGTTTCACAAAAACGTGGTGTGAGGTGCAGTGGCGTAGCGTGGGTTAGTGCCGCCCGGGGCAGACCCAATTTATGCCGCCCCTAGTAGTTTTTTCAAACACTACAAAAAAAAACTTTGTCTACGGTTTCAACCAGTTTTATCTACACACGCGATTACCTATGTAGCTGTATCGAACTGCATGAGTATTGGAACTCTGCAGTCGATGTATTAAGCAAATATGTATATAAACTTAACGAAAGACCGAGAAGGTTCTGAGATTTGTATGACGAGAGTCAGTCTTTCAGCAGGAACCAACCGAGAAGGTTGTATGAGATTAATAAACAAAAGTGGTTTTTTATAACATTTTTCCACTATAATGGTCTTGTCTTTTATTTGTCTGATGGTTTAAACTTGTTTTCCTCGGATTGTGACGGGTAATACTTCTTGTGCGTACAATTTCGCTGAGCTACGATACAGTAGCTATGTCAATAATATTGGTCAAATTTCTACATTTTACCAATTTTCTACTAAATTTCTAACAAAATTTCGAACTCGAGATATTAACAAATTTTGATATTAGGATGATAAAGGAACTCAAAAAAGTGGGTCGAAAAATTTTGTCCGGTTTGTCCGTCCTTCCACGGGCCCACAGCCTTAACGGCTTCCCGGATTACGTTCAAACCTCGGATTTGGAGTTTTTGCGCTTACAGTTCGGGAGGTGTTTTTTTTTCAAGGTACCTAACCTCAATATTAATAATGGTACTTCCCATATAAAATGTTCGTACCAGTTTGATTTGATCGAAAACGGCTGTAACGATTTCAACCAAAATTGATATTTAAGTAGTACCAGGACTGCGTACCCAGTTTTTGGCTAAAAATTCGAACAACGGTGCTTTTGAAATTTCGACATGTCTCGAAAACGGTCTATAAGATTGTAATAAAAATTAGTTTCTAATGTAATGTGGTCATTTATAACTTATAGCAAGCTCAGTTCTTCTCCATATAATCGTACAATCAATTTTTTAAAAAAGTCACTTTTTAAAAAAAAAAATTTTTTTTTTCAGTTTACCGGAAAACCCCTCTAACGATTTTGACCAAAATACGTATAAAAGATAATATAAGTATTCTTAATATGATTCTGTTAAAGCTCCAAAGTTGCTCCCAGAGTGATATTCTATCGCCTTGCTACGGTCCATCGTAGTAATTGAACTGCTGAACTTACTCAGAAATAAGGGAATTCTATTTCCATATGGATACTCTTAACGAGAAAGTTTCGTTCGACCCAGTCGTGCGTGTAGTAAAAATGGAAAAGACTGTCAAAATGGAACTGGTGAGAATAAATTATTATTTCACAGAGAGAGACACTTATCACAAAGTTAGGGAACGCTTTTGTAGTAATCTATGAAAAATGAAATATACGTAATTCAAATATTCAAAAAAGTGGTACGAAAAGTCGTTAAAATGTCTGATCAACTCGAGGACTTTGCTAATTTATACTAAGAAAATTAGTAACAACATCCAAGTATAGCGATCTAAAATTAATCGAACTTCTTCTTGATGAATCTGAGTATGTGAGAAGAGGAAAAAGCAACACTGCATTAAGAATTACATGGTGGAGATTGCTCCTTGCTACAGCGGGGAAGAAATTCGTTGCCTCTTTCGAAAATAGAACATTTAATTTTATTTTTCCATCCTGTACCATTTTGATACTCAAAAAATCAAAACAAATGCTCGCATTTATGCCAAACAGGGCAACAAATTTTAAATCATCTGGTAATATTGTAAGGTGACGGACATCCTTTTCAATTCTTACACCAAGAAATTTGTTGAGTAAAAATTTGTAAGAGGCTCGGTGGATTGGTAATATCTGATTCTCTCGACGACGATCTGTTTTACGAATTTTTCGAATTAAAGAACAGCGTTTCTTCTTCTACCTGGGTAATTTCAATTATAAAGAGCACGGCAACAAGATAAGACTGCAACTTATATTGCCAACTAGAATGTTTGTGTGTGTTTGCAAACTTCACTTCGTTTGAGCAAAATAAAACAAAATTACACGAACTCAAGAGAGAAGTATATCTGCAATGTAATAAAGTGTTGTTGCTAACTAGGGAGCAGCGTTCATTGGATTTTATTGCTAAGCAACACAAGGAATGTCTCATTAGTTACTGTGAAGCAGGGTTAATGCTGTTAAACCTTTGTAAATCATTTTTTTGAACAGGAATAAGAATCCGTTTTATAGAATTTATATATTTAAAAATTGTAGCAGCTCCAAATTGCCGCCCCTAACAAAGTGCCGCCCGGGGCCTGTGCCCCCCTTGCCCCCCCCCTCGCTACGCCACTGGTGAGGTGCGTGTAGAAGTAGTTGCAATTGCAACCAAAGATGTCTTCTGAATGAAATAAAGATAATCAAGACGAGTGTGGTGCGTTAAAGAATTATAATTTTATTTGAAAAGCAAAAATATCAATACCAAAAGAAGAAGTTGGTATGAAAGTTTGACAATTTTTAATCGATATTCAAAAATCTGATGCAAAATATCCAGTCGAAACCCTTTCGTCTGGTGATAATCGACATACGGATTAAGTGCCCTGTTGATATTTTCATAAATCGCAAGAACTATTGCACGTAAGTACCCATAGTTGCAGAAATATTTTTTTGTTTGGTCCGGTAAATGAAAGCATAAGCATCTATAGTACCTACCCATATTTTTCCAGGCGATTTTTTAATTTTATTTTTATTGGTGCTAGGAAAAACAAATGAGTGTGTTTGGCAGGGCTTATGTCCGTTTATGTCTGTTTTTATTTGTAGGTTGTTATTCTTGTACAAATTTAATTTATTTTGAGTACCTAAGTATATTTGTGCCAATTTTTTTTTTTAATTAAATCATTTTTATTAGAAGGTACCTGTTTAAGTTTTCAACAATTTTTTTCAACTGAACATTTTGTATTGTGACGTGAGCTGCTTGTTTGCAGTTGAAAACGGGTATTGAAATAATACTCGATTACCAAAAGTCCATGTTTCGCAATAAGCTGAAATTGCTTGGATCATTTTGTGCACCACTTTATTTTGGTCAATAATGGAAGCCAGTTGATTAATGTTGTGTTCAACAACTAGTCGAAATAAATTGTAAATGACCAAATTAGGTAAATCAAAATACTTAACAATATGTAAATATGTTTTTTAAGTTATTTAATATTCATATACCCGCACATAAAAATATACTTTCATTTCAACAAATTTTAAGTTACTTATGATGCAAATTCAATAGTGTGACCATCCATACTTTACTTTTCGCTATTTATGACTCGAATTTTTGTCCATCACCTGCTTTTGAGATGCTATTGAATGTGACTGTCCCGTGTCCCCGAGCCTTTGGTAGCATAAAACCAAATACATCAAAGTGGCATATCTATTTATAATAATAATAGTTTGAACTGTCAACATTTTTGAAGAAACTAAAAGTCTGTTAATTTAATTTAAATTTGACGAACTCTTACTGAATCTAACGAATTCAAAGAAACTAATATCTTTGCTTGAGAATTGGAGAAACTGTCATTCGCCTGACTATTGACAGATGATTTAGAAGGTGTTGTCCTATTTGGCATTGATTTCTTATGTATTATATTACTGTCAACATGCGGCAAAATTAAATTGAAAGCTCCGATGACATTCTTTCTCAATCTCATCCACGTAATTTTGAATGCAATGTAGCTTCTTGCTCTTCTCGGATGATTGTTCAATCAGTACAAACTTTTCCATTATTCTCCATTTACACGGTCACACATTCCTATCACGGAAGATTAAAGGGATGCTAAATTCAAAATAGCCGTGACACGTATTTAGGTCGGCCATTTTGTTTACGTGATAGAAATTAAAGGAAAGCTCCGCATGTTGATATTTTTATAGCGATGGCTAAAGAAACTCCGCGCTCCTATAAAGCAAGATGGCTATCGGACAAATACTTATTTATTTCGTGCAACTGATTGATGAATTGTTGTTTTAATTTACTGAAACTAACTCATTTTACATGTTTTAAATCAAAAATTGAAATGTTTTCTTGTAGATTGCAAAAATGTTGGTTGTGCGGAAATTGTGATTATTTCCGTTTTTCGTATCCATAATTATGGGTAGAACATGACACTTTAGGCGTCGGATTTGTGATCTCATTCTTACGCCTTTAAAAGCATTGACTGCGGATAAACGGATGTCTCTGTCACAGAATTAATTCCGAATCATTTTAATCGCTAGATAATGTACAATTGGCTCCTTTAAGAAGCCGCAGACCCTCGAAGGCTCTCCCGCCTCTACTCTAATCGCTAGATAAGCCAACTCATATTGTTTAAACAAAAATTAGCCAACTCTTCGATTTTAGCAGACATTTGAAAGAATTTTCGTTCCACTTTTTTGAATTTTTGAATTGTGTAGCTTTTTCATAAGGTTAATTAGGTATATGTACTTTTAGCATAGAAAAATGAACAATGTCAAATCTCAAAAATTGGAAGAGAAGTCTGTCAATTTCAAGAGAAGTAGGTACCTGAACGGTTTTCTTACAGAAAGTCTATCTACAAAAAAAGTTGGAATTGAATTTTTTATGAGCTATAATTACCTATTAAGCTTACCATTTTGAATACGCTGATATGTTCTAGGAGAACATTCAATTACAACTTCTTCCTCCGACATCGTTGCAGTAAATATAGTTTTACTTGTCAAACTTTTGTCAGTTGTTAGTTTTAATTTTTTATTTTTGAGTAGGTAAGTCGAAATTCGCCGAATGAACCTTTAGGAAAAATGGATTTCTCTCTCATATTTTAAAATTTTCTAAGAACGTGGTGGCATTCGCACAGTTTCTTAGCAAATTTTAAATAATTTTCCATTTACAAAATAGTATCCGATCGAACCTATAGATAGATTAATATAAAAGCGTTCAACAACTTTTTCGTAAGTGCTCCTCTCTGTAAATTTATCCCCACCACTGTCATTTTGACAGTCTTTTGAATTCTTATACTACAAAAGTAAAGGAACAAACCTTAAATTAACGCACTTAATATGAACAACTTTCGCTGGAACTGGTGACATTTAAAAATAAAGTGCACGACTGGGTCGAACGAAACTTTCTCGATACTAGACAAAAGAAAACAAAATCCTCTTTTGGACATTCATCTCATGTGGCAGTTATATAAAATAACAATATAAGTTTTTTTACCACTTTATTTCACTTGATTTTTGAATATACAGGATACCTAGTACCTAGCAGTTTCTGTTTTTGACCCAAGGATGTGTTTCTAATTTTGATTGGAATATGATTTAAGTTTTCAATTATTAGAAGTATTGCTCGTGCTAGACCGATATCTTTAGATAGATTATGTAATAATTCAGGCATTTGTTTTTGTTTTTGTAAAATTATCCAGACTATTAAGCTGAAAACTGACTCTATGATATTGTTCCAGATAAAAGAAATACTTCGTTTTTGACATTTTATCGAAATCGAAGATGGGGTTTTCGAGATATGAGCAGTTTTTAAAATTAGCGTTTTCGGTGCTTTGAATTGAAAATTAAGGACACAATAGTTTTGAAAACATCCATTTGACTCTAAGTCTGCATTTTGTTCAAAATCGTTTTTGCCGTTTTAAGTTAACTAAACAAAACTATATTTTTAAAAAATTACTATTTTCATAAATCCCTTGTACGATAATATAGAGAAAAACCGAGCTTGCTTTCAAGTTATAAATGACCACATTACCTTAGAAATTAATTTTTGCTACAATCGTATGGACCGTTTTCGAGATATGTCGAAATTTCAAAAGTACCGTTGTTCGAATTTTTAGCCAAAAACTAGGTACGCAGTCCTGGTAACCTCACCTACTTAAGCTTAAATATAAATTTATGTTGAAATCGTTAGAGCCGTTTTCGATCTAATCAAACTGGTACGAAAATTTTATATGGGAAGTACCATTAATATTGAGGTTACCTTGAAAAAAAAAACACCTCCCGAGCTGTAAGCCCAAAAACTCCAAATCCGAGGTTTGAACGTAATCCGGGAAGCCGTTTAGGCTGTAGGCCTGTGGAAGGACGGACAGACCGGACAGAATTTTGTGACCAACTTTTTTGAGTTCCTCTATCATCCACGCAGAAACTTTTACCTTAACCAAGTGCGATTTTTGCTCGGTTAAAAAAAAATGGGTTAAAATTTACTAAGTCTCTGTAGAAAATAAACTAGTATTTGTTGTTAAAAACCACCGAGCTAAAAAGGTTAAGTGAATACTGTTAAATATAACACACTTTGTCAGTTGGTATCTACCATGTATCTAGATTAATATCAACCAAACTGTTCTATTTTGGTTTTTGTTAAAATCTAATGAGTAAACTAGTTGAAAACAACATAGTCAATTTGATGTTTTAACACACCGATTGGTTGTTTATAACCTTTCTTCTTATCAAATTTTAACCCACTCAATGTTTGATGAAATCTAACAACCTCTCTGTTAAAAACAACCAATAAGTCTTGTTTAAATACAACAAATCACTGGGTTGTTTTTAACCGCTTTGCACGTGAAAATTTAACCCTTTTAATGTTTGTTGAAATCTAACAACCTCTCTGTTAAAAACAACCAATAAGTCTTGTTTAAATACAACAAATCACTGGGTTGTTTTTAACCGATTTACACGTGAAAATTGAACCCTTTTAATGTTTGTTGAAATCTAACAACCTCTCTGTTAAAAACAACCAATAAGTCGTGTTTAAATACAACAAATCACTGGGTTGTTTTTAACCGCTTTGCACGTGAAAATTTAACCCTTTTAATGTTTGTTGAAATCTAACAACCTCTCTGTTAAAAACAACCAATAAGTCTTTTTTAAATACAACAAATCACTGGGTTGTTTTTAACCGCTTTACACGTGAAAAAGCTGTATCTGCTTTTCAATTTGAAACTCGCATAAAAATTAACAACATTAACAAATTAAAACAATCTCGTGGGAAATATGTAAACTGTGTACTTTGCGTACATTTTTCTATTATACATATTCAAATATGTACCTCTTAACTAAAGCAGTTGAAGCTATAATTATCGATACCTTAAGATTAACGCTTAGCAAGTAAGTTAAATGTAATTATTGTACATACTTTATCACTATCTTGAAATGATGTAATAAACAAAATTATTTAATTAATATCCGAATTCTGAAATCTTTTATTCTATGGTAAATTTGGCTTAGTTTTTAGATCCACGGGCGTTAAATGCAACGAAGTACATTGGCTAGTTTTAACCAAGTGTGTCGGCTAATAACAACGGAGTAACATGGTATAATTCAACCAAGTGGATTGGCTAATAACAACAGAGTAACTTGGTTAGATTCAATCAAGTAGTCTAGCCAATAACAACATTGTAACTTGGTTAGATTGAACCGAGTGGGTTGCATAATAACAACCGGGTAACATGGTATAATTCAACCAAGTGGATTGGCTAATAACAACAGAGTGACTTGGTTAGATTCAACCTAGTTGGTTGGCTAATAACAACTGAGTAACTTGGTTAGATTTAACCAAGTGGGTTGGCTAATAACAACGTACTAACTTGGTTAAATTCAACCGAGTGGGTTGGCTAATAACAACAGGGTAACATGGTATAATTCAACCGAGTGGGTTGGCTAATAACAACTGAGTAACTTGGTTAGATTTAACCAAGTGGGTTGGCTAATAACAACGTACTAACTTGGTTAAATTCAACCGAGTGGGTTGGCTAATAATAACAGGGTAACATGGTATAATTCAACCGAGTGGGTTGGCTAATAACAACATAGTAACTTGGTTAGATTCAACCAAGTGGGTTGGCTAATAGCAACAGGGTAACATGGTATAATTCAACCAAGTGGATTGGCTAATAACAACAGAGTGACTTGGTTAGATTCAACCTAGTTGGTTGGCTAATAACAACTGAGTAACTTGGTTAGATTTAACCAAGTGGGTTGGCTAATAACAACGTACTAACTTGGTTAAATTCAACCGAGTGGGTTGGCTAATAACAACAGGGTAACATGGTATAATTCAACCGAGTGGGTTGGCTAATAACAACTGAGTAACTTGGTTAGATTTAACCAAGTGGGTTGGCTAATAACAACGTACTAACTTGGTTAAATTCAACCGAGTGGGTTGGCTAATAACAACAGGGTAACATGGTATAATTCAACCGAGTGGGTTGGCTAATAACAACAGAGTAACTTGGTTAGATTCAACCGAGTTAGTTTGTTATTTATGACGGAGGGGAAATTGATAAATCTGTTATTTTTAACCGAGTTTCGTTAAACAAGTTGGCTTGGTTATTATTAATCCACTAACTCTGTAGGAGCTATATTAACAGTATTTCTTGGTAGTTTTTAACCGAAAGTTGATTGATTTTAAATAAGTGAAGTTTCTGCGTGTCGTAATATCAGAATTGATTAAAATCTCGAGTTCGAAATTTTGTACGAAACCAATATCTTTCTCTTACTACGTAATGAAGAAAGTTAAAAAGCAATATGTATTAACATTTTTTCTAAAGTAGGTATCCTAAGTAATATTATAAAATGAATATTTAAAATTCATCGCATGGTCATTAACAAACCACATTTTTGAAATGTACAAATTATAGATCAAATATTTTTATTATCATTACCTATATCAATTTATTTTGCTTGCATAAAACAATAATAATGTGGATGAAAAACTCTTTTGAGAAGTTAATAGATATTAATAAAATGTTTGTTTGTTTTTTTCGCAGTAGCTTTTCGGGATGTGAAACAATTTTCGGTGGAATTGTTTTTTTTTCTCTGGGGCAGTTTAAAAAGTAGAGCTTTCATGTCGATGTAGAATTATTAATTTTACGGGTACCCGATTCATCCTAACGCACTTTCAAAAGAGCAATAAGATCTGATTTACAGCAAACCCGGAATTTCCATAACAATGTGCTTAAAATCACTATGAACTTCCCACTCATTGCATCATGCCCAGTGGCGTAGCTATCATAGGGGCCCCCTAGCCTCAGCTTTGAAAAAAAAATGAAAAATTTTAAAAATTGAAAAAAAAAATTAAATTTTCTTTATTTTTTATTCAATCAACATCACACCTTATTTGACATTTTCAACACATGCGCCAAGCGTCCTCGATAAGCATGTGCTCTTTGTTTGTCTGTTATCGTTATTTCAGTTATATGGTATTTTGGATGAGTACGCCCGTAGCACATTGGATCAGCTCACGTGCTTGACGGTCGTGAGATCAATTCGCCAATTCCGCCCATCAAATTTTTAAAGAAGTTTTCATTCGCGCTTGCCTTGCATCAGTATTTGTGGCGATGTTTTCAACTTTCTGGGGTCTGGGACGTACTACAGTAGTTGATGCTAGGTGTGTCGCTGACTGTTGTTATTCGTAATTCCCTGCAACCAGTATTATTTCATCAAGTCTCACCACTAATGCTATGATTTCTATTCCGCACATCCATCCATCTGGCACCAAATTCTGGTAAAAGTCATTTTCGCAAAAAAAAATGTCCGATGGAAAGATATGTATGATACAGGTTGCAGCACAACGCTAACCCTATAATCTATGATAGCTCTCAACCTGATCGGCAATAAAAAACAACCAACGTTTTTCTAAACTCAAGTTCAAATTGACAAACGAGATACCTACTATAGAGCTGTTTTATGGTTCTTTTTTGTTGAGCTTCCAGTAATCTATACTAAGCATTGACAAGCAATATAGGAAAATCTCAGTAAGTATTCCGAATTTCTAAAATCTCGATAGTTAACAATTGAAAATTATGGAAAGAAAAAAGGACCGTTGCGGTGCCGCAAAGCGGAAACAACGTCAAGAAAGAGAAGAAAGTATAAACAAAAATTGCCCAAGCTAGATAGCTTTTTTTACGATACCGCTTTCTGCTACAGTTCCTTCAACAGCCGAAATATCAGTCAAAAGTGACAAGTGTTCATTTATTATTAGCGCCGACGCAGCTGTGTTAATTAATAAAGTGACTCGAGTAGATCAGGATCCAATAACTACCAATACTACCTTCAATGCCCCTGCTGAAAATGACTACCTCGACGCTTCCGTGCAACCTACAGTAGATCTTAAATTATTTAAGAAAATTCGACAAGATCGTCTCCGAGGCTCCGACATTATTTATCGTTAATTGCAATAGAAAATTAGGCGGCATCAAACTTGGATTTGAGTGAAACTATAGACGAATTCGCAAAAATTAAAGCGCGTAAGAGATTGTGAATCGGACGGAGAATTCTCTTAAAAATTGTTTTTTCTCTTAATTAATAAATATTCTATATTGTCATGTGCGTTGTTGTTTATTTACTCCCTTTTTCTTCCATTGAACACATGAAGATTTTGATAGAGACGTCGTATGGATTTAGGCCCATTTTATTCACTCGAAGTTGAACACAACTTGGGAAGTTTCCCATATAAAAATCCCCAAGTTGTATTCAACTTCGAGTGAATAAAATGTTCCTAAGCCTACTAGGGATAATTCAACTCACTGTTTCCTATTCTTATTCCCTATAAATAATTTTGAAGGCCAATATAAGTTCAAACTACGCGGAAAGAGGGGAGGAGGGCCCGATTCTCTCCTTATGCACCAGGGCCCTTGTCCCCCTAGCTACGTCACTGATCATGCCGGCTCAGTGTCAGTATTACTCAACGAGTCTGCATAGACTTACTTTGGGTTAGAGTCGAACTCCCTTCTTTATTTTTCAACGATCATTGCGCCCATCTCAAATGTCTATTTGGAGCAAAAGGTTCGACATTCGTTTCCTCACCCGCAGTCTAGCCTCGGCAATAAGGCCAACTCGAAGGTTACCTAATTACAATAATTCTGAGTTGCTTAACCGCTTTTAATCCCCTGTAATGCGTTTTCCTTTCTAATTTAATTAGTTGCCTCTCTCTATATGAAACGTACGAAGGAAAATGTACAAAATAGTCATTGCCTAGCGTCTTAAATAAAAGCTCCCTAGATATACTCGTAGATAGTCTGGTAAAAAGTCACTTGCCATTTTAAAGGGTCGGAATTAAGGCAAGAACTTTTCAACGTTCAGCGGATTCGTAAGCCTACTCCCCAAAGTACGGTAATAAATAAAATTTAAAATGCAAAACAAAAGATACGTTACGTAAGCCTTCAGCAGACACGTGCGCGCCTGTAGAATCCTTTTTTTCACTTCCCTAACAAACCATAATGACAATATAAATATATTACGACACAAACAACACGGAATCAAAGTTTTCCCCTTTAAGGACACAAAAATGTCGAGGAATTCGGTAGCCAGGTTAGGATTGCGTTAAGCTTTCTTCCATCTCTATCATCTGGGGGCTGAATCGCCTTCCAACAATTGTTATTCCTTTCGGAATTCACGTACGTGGCTGTCCCGCTGCATTGTATAAACAAAATATATATCAGCGTTTAGAGTTTAGAGAGTACAGCTTGACTACTCGTAGTTCGTGAGGATGCAAAACACTAAATTTGTTTATCTGCAGTAAAATTCCTTACAAACATATTGCCGCTCTTGAGTCCGACTAAAGCCCACCCCATGGAGAAAATGCTACAGACTGCATATTGCAAAATCACAAGTCAATGGTCGAAGCAATGAAACTTAACGACAAAGAACTCTACAGTTAAGACCAGCTATAGTATCAGCACAGTGGCCAGAGCAACAATCGCAAAGGGGGGAGTTGCTCTGCCAGAATAAAAAAGAATAGTCATTTTAGCCACAGCGAGTTTTCTTCCCTTCCGCAAGGATACAGTTTCTGTTTTTGTTGAATTAAATTTGCATAATGGCCAAGAAAATATTTTCTTACTTCGTCCGCCCCCTTGGCATTCTGCATACATTGCACACAATTTTTATCCCTTGCATCAAGTTGGTACGGTTGGGGTGCTTTCGAATAAAGTGGCCAAATGTTTTTCCTTTGCACAGCAAGGGAAAGGACACTATCGGCAGCCAGAAAGACATTCTCAACTCAATGAAAACAAAACTGCTTACAAAAATATTTTAGATGCTCTCATATGTCCGTGGGTATAATGTATAATGTATTTTGACAAAATTGACTTTTTGGTTGTTTACGATATTTGTTGCATCTGAATTGTTTTGTTGGGAAACTTTTTTCATAAGGATATGTAGTCATATGGGATACGGTGAGACTGTAAGTTTGAATGATGTTTGGTCTATGGTTATAATTTAAGATGTTCAATTTTTGTTCCAAGAATTGTGAGTTTTTGTATGTAAGGGAAAATGTCTTGGAATGGCTTTAATAAACTTGTATGGCTATTACTAGTTATGGCTTCATATTTATGACTCCTGGATTTAAGTGGAAAATTTATAGGGACTAAGATTTGGGAGTTGGCGCTTGTTTGGGAATCAGTTATTTACCTATTATGATGGGCAGACATGGTGCAGCGAAGTATTGCCCAGTACAAAATCTCTTTCAGGCGCCTTTTTAACCGTTTGTCGACGGGCTTTAATCCGTATTTTTAAGCCTTATTTTCTATGGGTTTTTGAGCGTATTTTTTGGAGCGGTTTTGAAACGCGTTGATACACCGGTTTCTTCTTTGACGCGTTTTATTACGTTTTATAATATGTGTTTGAATGGGTTTGACATGCATTTTATTAACAGTTCGTTGTTTTCATTATTCATTTCCCTGTAAGAACGTGAACCTCTATTTCGATTCGCTGTTGGCAAACAGACTACCTACCATACTTGAGCCAATTGAGCGATTAGCACTAGACCACTATCCACCAATTATTGAATGCAACAGAGAACTTGACAGAACTAAGTCTTACAATTGATTGAAGGGGACAAAAAGACTTGCTAAAGGAGGATAGTGTTCTGGAAATTTGACGTCTTAAGCAGCTTATACGCATATATTTTAGTAGCGGGTTTTGGATTTCTGGTACATAGGTAGTTGTGAACTGTAACAAGCTGGCCTGAATTCCGTTGTATACATAGAATAATCGATCTCTTAAGGAATGCGCGCAAATAAACACTCATGGTAAATATATACTTAAGACGTTTCATCGATGATTGGACCATCGTGATGGATCGACCTATATTTGAACTGGATCTAGATCTAGCGTTCAATTTCTCGAAAACCTTTACAAATAGAGCCCTGTTAGTTTTAATTCTGTCTTCTTCTTTTTTTAATTATGCCTCTCGCTAAAGACTATCCCATAAGTCTCCCCGTGTAGTGTAGCATCTTCTAATAACCGAATGGCTCTTGTCAAGCTACTGTGAAGTAAGTCCAACCTATGTATTGCATCGGAATGGCTCAGTGGATAGTATGGGGTTAGGTACTGAACGAGTGCGGTCTCCAGTTTTTTTCATCTTTACTGTGCAAACTTTCGCAAACGCCTGCCAAACATCCAATAATTGTGTTGAGAGAACTTCTCAATTCACTTTAAAAGTAGGTTCTAGGCTTAGGTTTAGTAGTCAAATAACTCTCTCCCAAAAACGGAACAATCTTGAACAACCTTTCTGCAGAGATTTAAATGATCTAATAAGAACAGCCCATGAGAATTCTCTTAACTAACACTTAATAAGCTCAATCTAATTAAATCACCAATATCGAGGTATCCGTTCGGAACAGAACTAGAAAAGAAAGTCAAATCTGTTCGGAACTCTGATTGCGTTCGTAGTATCCGTTTCGGAACAAAGTAAATGAAACATAGATATTAGGTTCGTTCGTGTCTTGCAGCATGGAAAAATTTAAAATGTCAAATCTAAAAACTGCTTTTCTTACAAAAAGTTAAGTAAATGTCTTTTTGACATTATCGTAAAATAAACCTCAACGTTATAAAATATGTAATAAGTGTAAATTCAGTAACGCATCACTGGCATTGACATCACTTTCAACGTCAAGTGTTCATTATTGCAAATTTGATCACACTATGTACATTTATCAATAGATGCATATGTTTTTGACAGAAAAATTTCAAAATTTTTGTTGAATTCTTTGTTTTGATTTTTCTCACAAACATTTAATTTTTTTTTACAGGGAGTATTTCAGCACTGCGAAGGTGAAGAAACAAGAAAGACGTACCTATCAGCGCAAACTGTTATTAGAATTAGAAGCAGTTTTCGAATTTTTTCAGTGAAAGAGAAGACGAATACGAAATGTTATTCGAGTCTAGTGATGAAGAAGATATTGAGTGCTGCAGAAAAAATAAATAGAGTTTAAGTTGAAAAATTTTGGAGCTGTCACTTCCGTTTCGATTTTTAGTTTGTCAGTAAACCGAAATTCGGCGAGTAGAAAATTACGAAAAAAAGGGGAGGGGAAGGATTTCTCTCTTTTTTTTTTAATTTTCTTAGTACGTGGTCGCATTTGAACAGTTTCTTAGCAAATTTAAAATAATTTTACGTTGGTAAAAAAGTAGGCGAACGAACCTTTAATTTTCGTTCATTTGACATTAAAAATTTTCGCAGCAATTGGAGAGTTTCGGCAAAAATGTGCCGTGCAGGGTGCAGCTTTCAAAAGTAAGTGATATAAATAGGTAGTTGTATCGGAACGGATTTTTCGAATTCCGTTCCGATCGGATACCTCGATGGGGGTGAACGGTACCTAAATGTGAATGCTCAACAATTTCATAGATCCGTGTAGTATTTTATATAAAAAATAATGGACTGTATTTTCTTTTGTTGAGCCAATATGTTGGTAGTTATTAGGTAAGTGGATCCTTGTAAAATATCGAATTCAATAGTTTGGCTGCATAAATTACGCATTGGACATTGGTCGGATCTATTGTCTTCTTGGATCGGAGCTTATTGCTCGTACTCGCAGCATCATGGTAGCACTGAATATATTTCCATGCCATTGTGAAACATCTTCTGCCAAAATGTATGCTCCCAACAAAAGGAGCAGTGCTTTTTGAGTTATTTCGCAAAATGTAAGCCACCTTCCAATATTATATTTTTCATCTGCATTCTGCGGTGATATGATGCTTGAAGCCACAGCTGCAAAGCCATAAACCAATCTTGCTATCCCCCAAATAAAACAATACCCTTTAGATATTTTAATATATTTATAACCTTTTATATTTATATTGTTCTTCGAGTTTTACAAAATATCACATTTTAAGCTTTTTGGATTTATCCATTCATAATAATTTCTAAAACAATCATTCTCCATGTCATAACTTCGATTCGATTTTAATGTTAATTTTCTTCTGTTTATTTTTCCTCAAACTTTTACTCGCGCGTATACTACTTTCGAAATATTTTAAATTTTTGTTGTGGTTTTTATTTTTGTTTCTTATACAGAATTTTAAAATGTTCAATGAAATTTTGTTGACGAAAAAAAGGAAGAAAGAAAGAGTTATACAAATTTGTTTGCGACATTTATGTGCATTTAAAGTCAACGATTGTAATATTTATAAAACGGTTCGACAATGAATTTTATGTGTATCTCCGTAATTACCAAAAAGTTTGAATGTTTTAATATGTGTCTAATAAATTGAATTTGTTTTAAGATTAGTATCTCCTTAGAGAGTTTTGTGTGCTCCTTTGCTGTAATATTTTTCTTTGTTTTTTTTTTTTTTTAATTTCTAAAAATTGTACATTTATACAGAACATTTACAATTGGGTAAATATATTTCTATAAATATTTCATAACTTCTAAATACGTCTTTTGTTGTTCTTAAATACGAATATGCATATTATTATATTATAGATTAAAAAAAATAATTCAATATAAGCAAGAATCTAGAATTCATATTTTTATAAAAATAATAGTGATTTCAATGTTATTATAGATTTCGTTATAATTAAATGCTAAAAGAGAGTACATGATGTTCTTTCTTAATTTAAATACATCTCCAAGTTTATTCTCCATTTGTGAGTGTGTGTTAAGTTTTAGGCAGCTTTCACTTCAGGTTCATAACTTCGTGCTCTTTTTATTTTACTTTTAAACTTATAGTTAATGTTATGTTTAAATCCACAAGTGCTGATACATACATAGATTTTCAGTGATTCTAGAAAAGGAGAAAAAGAAAATAAATAACGCATGTATACAAAAAATAAAATAAATATATGTTCATCGGGAAATCGCATACCGTTTTATTTACAGAAAAATGGCTGTCTACAATCTTCGGTGTCTCTACATTTTGATAATTTTTTAGAACACTGATACTGAATTACATGGCATGAGGCAGTCTTCGAATTATACTCCTGCAAAGAAACAAATGATTTTTTTGAACGTTTTGGAACTGAATCTATGGATAAGGAAAATTATGTATTAATATAGAGTTGTCGTCATTATCAGGACTGTTTTTTTTTTTCAAACACTTATCTCAGCTAAGGAAAATAAATAAGACGAATGCGCAAAATAAAAAAAAACGGTTCCAGACACATTTGTGCTGGAGTGGTGTAAAATGTTTTGTGGCTCGACCCTTAGTTGGCAGATTACTAGTATTACCTCCCAAAAAAAATCGTTAAACTGATAGAAAATTGATCAAAAAAGTTTATTAATCGAAATAAAGCTTTTATTAAATTGTTAAATATTTTATTACAAAATATTGTGGTAATAACTATATATAAAGATTGTTAAGCTTACGGAAACTATTTGTAGCTGTAACAAGTTTTTTGCTATAACATGCGTTTGTATAAAAAATGTTGCCTTATTTAAATTCTGCCAAATCGATAAAAGCACTTTGATAGACAAATTATTGAAACAAGCCGCATTTTTCTCAATTAAAATTATGGTAAGTTTTATTGTTGTTTTTTATTTTTAGTGATCGAAACAATAAGTTATGTATGAGACCAAAGTTTCAAAAACGGGAGAAATCTTCTAGAGTCTAGATAATCAACGTCATATACGAATGTCTTCCCGCGCATTAGACGCTGAACGAAACTGGTATCTACAGTGAAAGATATCCGATTTGTAAGTTTAATATCATACTCGGGAATTTCGTTGACCAAATAGATTAGACGACATCTTTGGCGGACAACGAATTTATTCTCGCATAAAAACTTAAAAAAGATGCGCATAAGACGGAGGAAGAAGCGTTAGCACAAAAATTATAGAATCTTGCACAACACCGTATGCATATTAGTTTAAGAGATGGTTGCAATGAACACTCCAGCCAATGCTCGCACTTGGTGTGATACGTTTGCTTTGCCCTCTCGGCCCTTGAAAGACTATTTATAAGGTAGAAGTTATATTTACAATAACCGTTTTTGGATTGGCTGAGGCTTGGAACCCATTTTGTCAAAAATTTTATTTTCTAAATAGGGACTTCAGCCATTTATTGCATTCCACAAGTAAGCCTCCGTCTTTTCATCCTAACTATTCATAAAACACTAAGCACATTCTATTTGCGGCGCAGTTATCACAATTTAAAAACCCAACATGACTCCTTCCTTCTTCGACAAAATCTAGACTCCCCCTGCCACAGGTAGTACCTAACTCGTAAACAAACGTTTTAGACTCAGACAGAAATTCAAATTGCTTGTGTTTATTATACACACACTCGTAATAAAGGTCCAATTGCGATGGGTAATCAGTAATTATAAATAATAAAGCTTATACAAAAGATCCCTATCAGACTTTACAACACGTGTTCAAGGCACAAGTTGCCCTTTTCAGCTTTCACTACTACTTCCTTTTTAAATAAATGCACCAAATAAACGCTATGCCAAACTTTAAACACAATGTCCTCTAAATGTTTATGTCGTTAGCATGGACTATGTTGTGTTTTCCCTTTTTTTGTTTGCTGGTCCTACGTCTATCTTACCTAGGAGATACGTGGTGCCACTGACGCCACTACTGCTGCGGCACAAAAAAAGGAGAATCACAAAGCCAACAACAATGACTCCCACAGCACCATTATTGCTTGTATCACCATAAACGATTTAGGTGTCTGGCTGTGGAAGCCAAATGTCGATGTCGACTTTGCCTTTTTGTTTAAATATTTTTGCGGTGTTTGGTGTTTTTTTTTTTATTTGTACCCACGTTCTGATAAACAATGTTGTCGCACTTACCACCCAGCCTATCGTGTCCCAAAATCCCATAAACCAAACAACATTAACAGTACGCATAGCCTAGCTGTATGTTGGTGCAATTTGTGCTATCTCTGGCCTCATCTATAATGGGATTTGTCACGTTAGATGGCTGATGTGCCACGAGTTGTTGTAGCTTGGTGGTGGCTACAAACGCAACCACTCTACTGGGATGGTTTGCAAATGGTGGCGGCGTCAGGATATCCCGTTTGGCTTTTGTACACCGCCAACAATATCTGCACTCACCTAGAAAGGCAGTTCTGTTTATTTTTATTTGTCCTGTTTTTGTTTTATTTGGGAGTGTTTTTTTTTACCGGAATATACAGTATACATGTCGCTGATGTATATGAGTACAGAAATGAGAAGATTTCTCAATTCGGCTTTTGGTGGAAGGTTACACAATTTTATATGGTTTCTATTTTGATTTCCTGTAATCCTTGTGGGGCAATTTATTAGGTCACCATTGGAATGGTATTGTTTGAAAAAAATTGTTTTGAATATAAATTAAATGCAACGTGGCTTCTGTGCCACCTGAAAATTAACAGATTTTTGCTCGAAAATCACATAGTGGTTTTTCGGAATTGGTTTGCTGATCATCATATGTACAACAACTGTGGGACGAAAAGAAGTTGCAAAAACACAAATTGGTGATTCAATTTGCAGTGTATCTAGCTAATCTGAACTAGCTTTATTAACCTACGTGGCTGCCAGAGGCATATAAGTCGTTTTAACGTAGCTTACGAAATTCTGTGTTCAATAATCTGTTATCACTTAAAGCCTATTGTCCAGCAACCTGATACGTCCTTCTCATTGAAGTTCTGGGTCGTGAAAGCGCGTCATCGACCAAATATTCTTGGAAAAAATCCAATTTATGGTTGGTTTCAATAAAGTGAAGTGGTAGAAAGAGTTTAGTACCATGTCTTTGTCAAACGTCCGTTTGTGTGGGAATTATTCGTGACCTTGACGAACTTTGTACTGCTTTCAGCATAACTCGGCGACCTGTCAGTGGTTAGTTCGTGCGAGTATTAATATTTTAAGCAGAAGCTAATTTAATTGCGAGGTATGGTGAAGAACTTTGTCTAGCGTTTGCGTATAGAATAACTCACGCCAATCGCTGTTTCTACAGATTTCGACGGCAATGACGCAATAAAGAAAGGTCTACATATTTTTTTGTAATTTTATTTTGAAAATTGATCACATCTTTCTAACCCTCAACTGCCTATAGTGTGTCTTTAAAGCCTCGAATCTCTATTTCCGTACTTGTAAAGGCTTATTCGGGTTGATGATGATGAAGGTAAGTACTTAAGTGAGACGAGTAAGCCGAGTTGTATCCGAGAGGGAACTAATATAGTAATATCATCGCCAACAACATCGGATAAACCCCAACAATGGCGTCGCAATGGGTCCATGTATACGTTGGACCTAAGTGGGGTACTGCAGGGCTCGTTCTGCGGTATCAACCAATAAACCAAACCTTACAATCCACCGATCAATGTTGCTGTATAAAAATTCGTTCATGCTCTTTGTTGTTAGGGCTTTTTATACAAATTTTGAAGCGCGGTTTTTAACCTTTATTTGAGACACGACAACTTGGTAGGTATATCATTTTAAAATTATGTCGATTGGTCTAAATATAGGCACAAGATTTGAAATTGTGTAGCGTCTCCTCACGAGCAAATTTGTCCAACTTTATCTTTTTACGCATAAGCATATAAGTTGCGTAGAAAGGAACGAAATTTGACTATAAATTGTCTACGAAGGGTGCAGACCTATTTTCTGCTCCAATTTTTTATATCTTTTTATTTGAATTTGTTTTTCAAATGGCTTGGGTCAGACGACCGAAGCGAGTCGAACGTGAGACAGCTTTTCGATTTTAATTACATTCACAAATCCCCAGAGGAATAAACAAGTAAGTAGGTACCCCAAATCGATACACTCCGTCGCTGAAGCGTTGTGCGCAGAGCCATATCTTACAAATTCGTTCACCCTTGCATAGGTATAACAATGCAAGGCCGAAGTCGTCGAAGCCTCTGTTGTCAAGGTTAAAAATTCAGACTGAGTGGCACGCCAGTAAGGTTCGGGAGGAAACAGTTACAGTGACATCGAAAACTAGATCTAGGTAGGTAAAGCTTAGTGGAGAAATGTTTTGTGAAACTTGTGACTCAACAAACATTCGCGGCATAATTGATTACTCAATCAGATAAAGAAACTCTGACATTGCTACTTTCAGGAGTAGATAACTCTGAAAGGAAGCAACTGAAAAAAAGAAAGAAAATAGCCGAATCAAGGCAATAGGTACTTCCCAAAATCACAATTTTGTAGAATACTCTAGCTGGGATTCTCGGGAGTGCGGGCACATCCGTCCGGTGGTTAAAAGGCAATTAACTCAACTTGCTGTTGCAGATTTTGTAGCAATTCTATAACATACATGAAGTGAAGGTTTAAAGCTAGTTTAGGATGAGGATGGAGAAGCTACTGGCATTAAATGAAATTTACCCAGAAACCATTTAGGCCGATTGTGATTACTCTTTTAGAGCACATGAAATGATAGGACGTGCAACTGTTGTTGAATCTTCTTTAATTTGGTAGTAGGGATATACCTGCTAGACGTTCCAAGCCGTCAAAGAACCGTGCTCTGCTTTGAGCAGTGACATAGAAGATGTTCCGCAGATTCCATTTCCTACTCAACTCTGAAACTTCTGCAGAAGTCATTTGTAAATATTTTCTTCCTTTATGGCATGTTTCCAGTGATTTAGTGTCTGCTTATTACAGTGACAAGCACTAGAACTTTCTTTCTATCAAAAGGCGTCAGGATCTTTGGCCTTTTAGTGACAATTGCGGGCCACAATAAGCTGTGGGATATGGTACAACCGTAATTGTTGTTTCGTCGTTGTTCAGCCAAACTTAATGTGACATTATCAATTAAGCTCTGCTGGAAAGTGACTTGCGGTAGCTAATACTTAGTTATTCCGAGAAGATTCTTGCTCCCGATCCGATCCCTTGAAAAACACCCAATCTCCCTACAGAAACCGAATAGCCCCTTAAAGTCCAAAAAAGACAACCAGCCTGAAAAGTCCTTCCGTTGTTTTTAGAAGCATGACAAAAAAGCACTTGCTTTTCTGTCCCGTGCAATAAATTCACAATAACTTTCTTCTCAAAGTCAATACAAGTATAAACGTTTGTAGTATTAACTTGAGCACAAAAAAAAATTCCATTTCAAAATTAAAAGCGATACCGCTTCGAAACGTAATCTTTCGTTTGAACTACTTCCCGGTGCAGAACCTACCCCCCAGCTCCAATCGGTAATCGAACGATTTAAAAGAATTGTACACAACAGTTGGGAAAACTTCTCATGACAATAACAAAATCTTCAAATAAAAGAAGATTAGAAGACAAAAAAAAAATCAATTAACCAAACTCTTCATGTCATCATCAATTGTGCAAAGATACGTGAATCAAATACCCTCATAAGTATTTCCATTTGACTGGCCACCGACCGCCCGCACCCTCATTTTTGAATACACGCCATATAGTTCAATCGTGATGATATCTTCACTAGAATTCATTAATTTCCTTAGTCGAACATTATCCGTGCGTTGCGCTAATCCCACAAAAGCGCCTTATAGTGCGAGTTGTGAGCATGAAAAATGTGCCACTACTGTGCGCTCTCACCGAAGCGAAGGGGGAAAGAAATTGATCCGTCCGTACAGTAATAAATATGTCTATTTGCCTTTGGATGCTGTGTGTGATGTAATAAAAATCTTCTCCAAATCTTTTCGTTGTTGACTAACCCCTATTGTATCTTAAAGATTTTTTCTTTTGCTTTTGCAATATTGGATGAGGGTAGAAAATATATACAGATACACTCCTATCCCTTGTTCCCTCGAAATTTGCCTTTCGCCCCATATCGGTGTCAGATTAAATGTACTATCGCATAAAAAAAAAAGAAGAACAGAGACGCACTCGCAATACGCAATTTCAAGAGATGTCGCCCCAGATCTTCGACGCCGAAACTTTTGCGTAAATCATGATGGAATTCCCTTCAATTTTTTTTTTTTTTTTTTTGCCAGCCAGCCAGACTGAATTAATTCTTATCTCGGTAGTCGCTTTGACTTCATTTCTGGGAGTGGGAATGGGTGCTTGTCCCGGGGCACGGAGTGGCAGTGGCAGTGGGATAATATCGATTTTATCAGTGGTATGTCTGTCCTTCCGTACGATTCGAAATTATTAAAATGTGCTGTGGGAGTACAATGGGGTGGATTGGATGTGAAGTCGTCTGTCTGTGCATGGGCTTAGATACCCATGGCGATCATTCTAGAGGACACAAACAAATGGCCACGAATCCAATTTAAATTATTGCAGTGCAATGAGAGGGAAGAATTTCTTTTTTATCGACTTTGTGGTTTCATGTTCATTTTTTTTTCAGTAAAATTCGATTTCCAAGTGTTATTGCTACTGACTGTTTTCCTTATTCGGAATTGTCTCTGACGAAAAGTTCTTCTTACAAGAATAAGCTTATAAAACCATTTTCAATAAACATGTTCAAGACTATCGCTACTCTCATGATTGTAGGTCCTCATAAAAGAATAAAGTTTGTTAGCTATAAAATCGAGTCAGTTATTCGAGTAAGTAAATGTTGACGTCCGGAATTGCTAGTCGTAATTTTACATAAGTAGCTCTGTCTTCTGTGGTTTGGGCAATAACTTTCTAGAATCATCTTGATAGATTTAGTGCGGGGATATCATTTGACTTCTTAGTTATGACATGCCTATAAGTGAAAATGGTCGGAGTCAGGCCAGTCGGAAATCTTAACGGAGAGAGGGAGAGAACTTTTCGCCTGATTTTTATTGGCCATTTCGTTGCGGCAAGTTCTTATAGATTACTAGCGGAAATTCGCCACCACTTGCATATTAAGCCGAGCAAAACCGGAGGAAAGAACATCCGTTTTCCGGTGAAGATATGAAACGGCTCTATTTAAGGAACAATGCTCGGAAGTTCTATCAACCGATGAACAAAAAGTGTCAACTCAACAAGGTCCGCCCATCAAAAACAACTCTTTCGTACACCTCCAGTGGCGACAAAGTTTGTTTAACTCATCGTTCTTCCTAGTGTCATCTATACTGACGATGGGAAACTGTGTAAGTAATAATAATAATAATAATAATAATTTTTGGCTCAACAGGTCCGTAGGACCCTAGGCCTAGCTTCTCACAACCATTCGTTTTGTGTGAGATTTCATTTTTGGAACGAATGGAAGGGATCTACAATTTTATGCCGATTCCAAACGGCTAATTGAGAAGCTCTTTCAATACAGTTATACTCTCGGATGTTTGTCAGACGTTCGCGAGAGGTGGCGCAGTGAAAACCCTGAGTTGGAATTTGGGTTTTTGCGGGATTCGAACCTGGACCCCTCGCTTAGTAGTCCAACACACTAACCACTAAGCCACTACGCCTACTGTAAATAATACAACGTAATAGTAATGTACTACAAAAAAAGAGTCTCAGTCCAGACCTAATTTACTGCTACCAGTGCGCGGTTTTAGGCCAGTGTTGCCAGACGCTTTAAGTGAATTTTCCCATCGAAGACCTTGAAATTGCTCTTTTTTCCCACACAAAAACAGAAATGCTGAGCCTGTGCATATTGAATATGGCTCATTTTCGAATCAGTTACACGATTGTCATGATTCGCGCTATTGTTTGGCATGTCAGGTTCGTGGGTCTGCACACATGCGTAATAAGATTGGGTTCCGTTCAGCGTTGTTCCGAAGGAATTTCATAGCTGAGCCATTTTCCGAGCCATTCCACACAAGAGGGATTTAAAAAAAAAAAAAAAGCTAAATTATTGGGTGCGTTCGGTTGCCGAATCTTTTTACTGGGCGCTCAGTGTAGTAAATTCTCAATATTTTTTTTGAGACAGTAATGTTAAGTTTTCTTCTGAGCAAACGGCCCGGAGCATTGACTCAAAGCTTAAATACTTGATCCAAATAAAACAATTGGTACTTCAGCACAATCCTGGTTCCATTTAAAAGGGAATATTGGAGTTAAGGACATTTAATATTTTTTTCAATAATCCACACATTTCGTTGTAGAAGATGGAAGATTCCCCTTTTCCCCTTTCATAAAATTTTTGATTGAAATCCCCACAAAAAGGGGAATTCCCCACGAACTGGCAACACTGTTTTAAAACGGGTGATTTTTAAGCTGGTTTGGTTTTGGCAACACTGGTTTTGACAGCTGACGTGTGTTTAGTACCTTGTGTCACTGTCAAACAGCTTCAGTTTTATCGTCTTACAAATGAACAACGCTTGCAAATTATTGAATTTTACTATCAAAATTCGTGCTCGGTTCGAATCCGCTTTTTTATCGAAAAATTGTGTTCAGCGATGAGGCTCATTTTTGGTTGAATGGGTACGTAAATAAGCAAAATTGCCGCATTTGGAGTGAAGATCAGCCAGAAGCATTGCAACAGCTACCAATGCAATCCGAAAAAGCCACTGTTTGGTGCGGTTTATGGGCCGGCGGCATTATTGGGCCATATTTCTTCAAAGATGATGCGAATCGCAGCGTTACTGTCAATGGTGAACGCTACCGAGCGATGATAACAAACTTTTTTTTGCCCGAAATGGAAGTTCTTGACTTGCATGATATGTGGTTTCAACAAGACGGTGCCACATGCCACACAGCACGCGAAACAATGGCGCAATTGCGAGGCGAGTTTGGTGAACAGTTAATTTCACGTTTCGGGCCGGTCAATTGGCCGCCTAGATCGTGCGATTTGACACCATTAGATTATTTTTTGTGGGGGTATGTCAAGGCTAATGTGTATAGGGACAAGCCCGCTTCGATTGACGCACTGGAAGCCAACATCCATGCATTCATTCGTGAGATACCGGCCGATATGTGTGAAAGAGTATGCCAAAATTGGACTCAGCGGATGGGCTACCTGAGACGCAGCCGCGGTCAACATTTGCATGAAATTATCTTTAAACATTAAATTGCAAGGTTCAAACTATCGATTCAAATAAATATTTCATTCATTTTTTCGAATTTTTTGTGTTTTTTTTTTTTTTAAAGTTCTAAACCTCTTAAAAAATCACCCTTTACTAGGAATGTCATTTGTCGATAAAATGTTCCCACTAATGTGATATTCGATTGGATTTCTTCAGATTCGCAGTCAGATTTCAGATTTCGTGTGGCTAATCGAACATAAAAACGTCACTTGCTATTGGACTATTTGAAGCTTTCGACACTTTTCGAAGCATCTTCCATTCACTGGTTAAATTTTATATTAAAACATTCGACATTTGAGCCCAGATTAATGAACAAAACTAGATCCATCCGATGAAATGGGTTTTTTTTTGTTGGCTTAAAAAATTTCACGAAAACGTAAACAAACATTCACCAGCTGTCAAACTCAAACGCACTTGAATTGGTAAATCGGAACCAACTCCGAGAAAACAATCCAGATTCACAAAAGTGGTCTGAAATCGGAAAAAGTGATATAGAGCAGAAAAAAGTGTCCAATCGAATACCACATCCACATTAGACATGTTTTGGAAATAGAGCCCATACTGTCCATTCCGTAAGAGCCAAGAACTATTGTTCGGGCTTATGTCGAAAATGAGCTATGTCCTAAGGAAGTAAGTGCACATATTTGTTGGCTTTATACATACGTTGCGACCCAAAGTGACAGATCCAGGTGGCATACTCTAGGGACGCTATTTTAGATGATATGTGTTATGGCTGTTGAGACTTCTCTTCTGTCAAAACTGAAGGGATCTTTATTAGTTCAGCAATGAATGAAACTTGGAGGAGCTTGTGTCAAATCCGCAAAACCTAACTCGTCCTATATTGTATGTTGCTGTAAGCGAAAAAAATACTTTAACCGCCACGAACTCTCACGATATTCACGAGTGTACTTCTATCTAGCTTCATAATTAGTACAGACAAAAAGATCTTTCCATGAGGTTTAGGAATATGTCCGCCTTGCGAAAGGAGTTAATTTCGTTCCATGAGAATTTGTTGCCCTGACAATTCGATTCGCACCTTTTCTGTAGCTAGAGTTCGTCCAGTGGTAGAAATTCAACCATTACAGTAACAAAACATTGGAAAACAATTTACGCACAGCGTTGCACCTCTGCGCAATCTTCCCACGAAAAAAAGCCAAAATGTTGTGTCTGAGACAGTACATAAGCTCTTGTGCCTAGTGCAAACGACACATAAAGACAACCAACGACCTCATACTGTTTACATAGCAAAAGAAAGAGATGACTATTCAAAAAATTAGTAAGCATTCTTTAAGTTATGAAAACTCACCACCACAATACTCCACTTGCGACAGAACTTTCGTATCGCAGTATAGCATCACGGTTTTATCGTCCAAAAGTTTTTCTTCGGCTTCGTGCCGGTCGTCGCCGAAGAGGACCTTGCCGATGACCGCTGCGTATCCGAGCACCTTCGATTGTAGTTGAATGGCGAGGATGAAGTCGTCGCTGTCAGCATGCCAATACCTTGGTCTTCGGACGAGTTCATACTGCTCTTTGATGTTGAGGTACCAGAGGCTGTTGACGACCGACAACTTCTTAGATTATGTGGCAGAGTTGTTGTATGCATCACAGATTGTGTACCTGTTTTGTAATATCTAAGGCTTTCATTATAACTAGCACCACTACTACTACCACTGCCGCTGAATCCGCTATCCAGGTCTCCCTCATCGAATTCCGGATTAATGCAGGTATGGTCCTTCAGCTCGATTGAGTTCAGGGTGCTGGACAGGTTCTCCAGGCTGGTGTGTGACATCGCTGGTGGCTTCTCCTCCTGGGTGGGACTGATGTCGGGCGGTGTGGGCGGCATAATAAGCGCTTCCAAGGACAGATTCAGCTCATCAAGGACACGAAAATGGTTGTGCTGCACACGACGGAGTTCTTCTTTAACGGCGCCAGTATTGGCCGAGCCAATACGATTGTCGGATAGGACTTTACGTATTTTCTGGTCGTTCACCTCTTCGTATAGGTTTTCGGTTGTACCGTATCGAGTGGTGTACGTGTGTCGTTCTTCGGCCGAAGAGTTCGACGCACTTAGTGCTTTCGACCGGAAACTCTTGGCTAACAGGGCTCGGATGGAATTCCTAGGCGGACTCTTTGACGGGCCAGGAATTGTCTGAATTGGTGACAGCCTATCCTTGTGAGGTATATTCGTATGGCATTTAGCAGCACCGGGCTCGTAATAGGCGTACGAGTAGACATGGTTAATGGGCGCTTGCTGCTGCGGCGTCACTGGCATTGATTGATGCAGCGGGGTGCCAGCGGTCGGTGTAATAGCCAGAGGCACATTTGGCGCTATGACACCAGCAGCAAACCCATATTCCAGAGTTTGATTCGGCTCGAAACGATCCATTGTGGCAGCTACATTCTTTCGTGACCATTTCACCTGGAAATAAAATTACATTAACATTAACAATCGCTATGAGTCCATGCAACAGCAAAGTTTACCTGCTTTTCGACGTCCAACTTCTGGTTACTTCTCCGACTGTGCCCTCGTCGTCGACGTTCCGAAAACGACGAGTCTCCATGGCACGCATTTGTGGCGGCTCGCAGCATCTCATTCGATGGTGGTAAGCAGAATTCGATGCTGTCGATGTCATCAGGAAATATTAAATCACCTCGCCCACTTATTGTGCTGGATGAGACCATCCTCCCACTGGAAATGCTGTCCCCATCGCTACCCATCAACATGCTTTTCGACGATTTAGGATGTCGCATCGACATTGAATGATGATGAGGAACGGACGATGCTGCCGCAGCCGCCGCAGATGGATAATCGGACGGTGGTGAGAAGTTTACAAATTGTGGCGATGGAGGCCGTGTGGAAAATTTCGCTGATGGATACATATCCCTCGACCACAAAGCCCAGTAATTGTATCTAGTTACTCGTGTGAGTCGTTGTGTGTCACCGGAGATAAGACAATATCGTATGCTGATGGGGCTATGAAAGACGAGTAGCACAGCTCAAGGATCCTCAGATGCACTCATTCGTTCATTGTTACGCTGTAGACAAAATCGGCTCCAGGCTGTTGCTTCAATTTAGCTCTCCTCTTGCACTACCACTGTTGCTGCTGCTGCTGATGCACATCACACACTCTATAAAATAGGATTAAAGCGAAAGGGGGACATTAATCAGTATGAAGAGCATAAAAAAGGCAAACAAAAAAAAAACTTCGAAACGCTACTCCGTGCGCAGAACGATGGGATTTACGATAAGTACACTTGTGGGTTGTAGTGATGGCGATGGTGGGTGGAGGGGTTGAGCTACCACAGAAAAAGACCGAGATACGACGCAATATTTATTCATTATTTTGGGAAAAGTGTATGCATTCGGGACTGCCAAACGGGTGTAGTACACTCCTATATAGACAGCAGAGTGTAGTGTGCTCCTGCTTTGAGGACTTTTGTGGTCGACGAGTGGGCATTAGAGAGCACATATACAACAGACCATGTGGCCGGTGGTGGCGGTTGGCAGCCGACGTTATATCACCCAAACTCCTTTCATAAGACCGAAACGAAACAATAAATCAATCATACTGGTGAGCCAAACAAATGGCGTTTTAAGCCGCCCATTCACCCCAGACGAATGTGTGTTTTGCTTGTACCATGGATGATGAGTTGCACAGATAGTTTTCGCTACGCTTTTTCACTCTATCCTCGTATATTTGATGATTTTCCCCATCTCGTGTCGAGCTAAGGAAGCGCATAGCGTAACTGTATCTGGATGAATTCTTCTCTTTTTTTTTTCAGCTCAATGAAATCATGGTACATGAATGATACGAGATAGAATCGAATGAAATAAATGTCGGGGCGACGAATTATTAATCTTGGTACACATTATGGACTATCACTATGGTCTGTGGAGAGAGAGAGAGAGAAATGATGACTGGAAATGAAACATTATGTAGCTAATACCGCTCGTTCCAGCGTTGCCGTTGACTTTTTGAAAAATGTATCTATTTTTTTAAAAAAATGTATCAAAAGTATCAACATTTCGAGAATCAAAAATGTATCAAATGTATCACAAGAGAATATCGTTTTCTAAATCACTTTTCATGTTCCATTGGGACCAAAAATCAATATTTTGATGTATATTGATATTGATATTGCTATAGATTCAAAATAAGTCTGAAAAAAAATTAAAACATATGAAAAAGGGAGATTTTGCAGACTTATTTGAAAATTGAAAAATGTATCTAATTGAATATCTGAGTATCAAATTCTTTGCAAGGAAGCAAAAATGTATCTTTTTGATACAATTGTATCTTTGTGGCAACGCTGCTCGTTACTTCCGACACTGGCCCCACCAGTGCAGTGAGCACTGAGCACAAGGAATGATGTTGTTTTTTTTTTTTTTTTTGTGGATTTGTCGCTCGATAATATGTAAGTGTAGCGTGCGCGCCCAGCACTCTGTAGTGGAGTGCTAATGTCCGTATTGTGTGTGTGGATGCTATAAAGCTTCGCATTTAGACGAAAAGGGTACATGATTTATTTTCCCGGCAAATGATAAGATAAAATATATATTTTTTGTTCTTAAAAGGAATTTAGAAATGAAAGTATAGACCATAAAAGTTTATGACATCCCCTTATGGCTGGATAATGGTGAAAAAAAATAAATAAATTTGACGAAAATAAATGGCGCCCAGTTTACGTTTCAACAGGGATGGCATATCTAGAGAAAATGTGCTGAAAAAAAGTATTTTAAAAGTAAACGAGGTGTTTAACGAAATTCTCAGTGAAATTGTTATACATAGTGTTATGTTGATTGAAAAATACTCGTTAGTTTAAAGTGAAACTCGAAAAAGGACAAAGTTCGAGTTCCCAAACTGTTTTAACAACTATTTCCTACCGTTTAAAAATATGATGCCGCGTATAGCAGAGTAGGTATGGAAAGGGAGAAAATATTTAAGATATATTTTTAAGATTTTTAATTTATTACCTACATTGCTTTTGTATTAAAGTTCAATATGCAGTTCTTTTAAAATAATTTTCCCTGACTATCCCTGACCAGTTTTGAAGTTTTCCCTGCCTAAATTTTGCAAATATACCAAAAAATAGACACTATTCCTTGGCATCAATAAATTACAGAGGGTTTATTTTGTCTGTTTAAAACAAATCACAATCAATAAATGCAGGTTAAAAACTATACACTTAAAACTCGTTAATTGTGACATCTTTAAAATTAAAAATTTTTCTTTTCCGAATAAATGAGAGTCGGTTTTCTATTTTTTGTATGTAAAAAAATATGTTAAATTAGCGAAAGCCAAATAACGCAATGAATGACAATCTTATATATAGGTAGCAACTAGCAAATAGACCTCAAAAATGTAGAAGTCGGAAAAAATCATCAAATCCGGAAAAACCATAAAAATAATTGTGTTGGGGGAGTCCCGGCAATCCACATTAAGATGTTGTTTGGGAAAACACAAGTACAGTTTAAGTTTTTAGCTACAAAAATTAATTATAAAAATTTTATGTATTGTTTGCAATTTTTTGTGTTAATAAAATTATTTTTCGTTTTAAGTTCTAAATTTTTTTTTATCAATAGGAAATTAGGAACGCGTTTTAGTTTGAGAAAATGCAAAGCACTTGTGTCGGAATTGTTACTTACAACGTAAATAAAGTAGGTACATGAGAGTAAACTGAAACGTTGTAACCAGCGTTGTTCCGGATAACTTTGGGAGTAGGACATTTTGTTAAATATAAACGACGAGGAGGATTTCATTTTATTGCAACAAATATGCGCATAGAAAAAAAAGTCTTAAAAGAATGGGTGAGTTTACTTGTTTGTGAACGGAGTTCAGTTGAGTAAATTCGTATTTTCTGATTAAACATAAATAAATAAATATTTGGCGCCACAGGTCCGTAAGGACCCTAGGAATCTTAACCATTCGTTTTTTGCGAGTTTATAATTTTTGTGACAATTGGAGGGGATTGACAATTTTATGCCGAGTCCAAACGGCATGATAGTTACACTCTCGGCTATTTGCCAGACATTTGTAAGATTCTGATAACATTTTTATAATCTTTTAAGCAATTTCTCTTTGGCCAAAGCTGAAATACTTGAGATAAATTACCTAATTGGCTCATATGTTGAAATTGGGATGATGATTGGACGATAAGTACAACCTATTGCATTGGAGTCTATAACTTTACTCCAAGGAGATTATAAGGATAAATCATTTTGCCGGACGTGGGCCAATAAAAAGAAAGCCTTATTACCGAGATAAATAGGTTAGAACACAGGAAACGATTATACTCCTACAGCTGCTGCCTACAAAATATAATCCCTAATGTGCAACAACATTCAAGATTATTTTAAATAAGTAAGTTCCAATGTAATCAAATTGAGCGCAGTACACTTGTCGGTTGGCTTTAAATTCCGCGAGAGTCATCCAGCGCTGGGGTTAGTGCCAGTGTTCTGTAACTCATGCGATAATTGGTCGCGAACAAGTATCCTTTAATAATTTGGATTTTCCTGGGAATTTCCGAAAGATTTCTCCATGCTGTTAAAATACTGCATAAGAAAACAATATAAATTATTTAAAATTTATTTTACAGCGATTTTCGGAGGAGTTTGAGCTTTTTTTTTTTTTTAATTTTAAGATTATCTCTAATTTGGGGGGAAGAATATGACCCGCGTAAAATGTTACGGACTCAAAAGCATTACTAAGCGATAGCACAAACAATTTTGAAATGCCGGAAGCGAGATTTCGGGACTAGTACCTAGCGCTTGTCTTGTCCGTGGATCAGCCTCTAATATTAATTATTGACGAGCTAAGGTCACATTTTGTGCAAGGAGCCCTTTCTACAAAACAAAGTTTCAGCTATTTTTTTTTTATATTATTTCTTTTTATTTGATTTTCCTCCATATTTGAATTTGTTTATCATTGCAAGGCTAGGATGGTGCGAAAAATTTCGACAGTTGGGGCGCATATTTCTTCGCTCTCTTTATGTTACACCTGAATGTATCACATATTTCCAGGTGTTTCATATCGACTCCATGTGATGTAGGTATTATTCGATTCATTATTTTCAATTCATACAGTTTCAGTGACATCGATGCGAAAACTACAGAAAATGGGCACTGCTCTCTAAGGATTTCGAGGATGTACCTGCATTGATGTATGCATTGAATAAATTCCAGTCATTGGAGATTCGTTTGTACCTATCTGCTAATTAAAATATACTGATTGCATAAACCGATGAGATACGCGTTTAGAGTCATCGTCCCAGTCCCAGTTAGGTACATCCTTAATGACACATAATGTGTTTATGAAATACAACACTAATGTGACACTTTTTCTTGTAATCTCAAGTTATTCCCCACACACAGAAAAAACCAACAAAAAAGAGACCACACCTTGAGTATATATCAGCGGTAATATCGTCTATTTGAGTAGACAACTCATTTGTTTGTTTGTTTGTTTCGATAAATACAAACAGACCCCTTTTCTGTAGTCGCGCATTCAATACATATTGGAATTCATCGACTGGCAGTGATGACTGACGGATTACGATAACATGTGTCATAACATTTTGTTAATAAACGTTTTCAAGTCGGTTCTTTCATATTTCAAACAGATCTGAATTACCTATAAATGATGTTTCGGTTCAGTAACCCTCAGTAACCCAGCTTTGTAAACAAAATGTTAAAGTTCACAAGAGTGGCAATCATAGATATTGTAACGGATAAATAGATAGACACGTGATATGGAGACGATTTTTCACTTAAAGCAGATCAAATGGATGTGGTGTATAAAGTAGGTTATTGAACTGATTTGACTCCTGACCTTTTTAGCTGAAGATGTCAGGACCCAAAAAGGTCGATAGTTTGTTGACGCATAAACACTTTCCTTCTCGATGAAAAGTCCACTCGAATCGATACAAGTCCACGTCCTCGGGATTTTAAGTATTTTATTAGAAAATAAAAATGCCGAGATTAAATGATTTCAAAGAGATTCTTTTCGACTGCAGCTGACTTCTTCGTTCTTCCAAAAACTACGTCAGTGACGAAAAAATTCTGTAAAGGAAGTGGTCTCATATGGTCGGTCGCAAACCAAACACCAAGTACTAAACACGTACGTTTTGCATCATTAAATATGAAATGGAAGGATCAACATAAATATAAAAACCCACCCTCAACAAATAGCCCAGAAAAAAACCTTTGCATTTGTGCGGGTGCTCGAAGTGGTATGTTTATGTAATAATTTGAAGAATCATTATTACTCCTGTGAGATATTTTAAGTGAAGCGAAGCAAGTGAATGTCATGCACCTGTCGGGTGTCGTCTAGTAAGAGCAGTTGTACGCTGACAGACGTTTTCTCATAGTCGTGGGAAAAATTATATTTCATAAATCTATTTGTAAGCTTATGAGTATGCGTGTGATAAAGGTTGTGTATTTTTCTTATTTGATGGGGAAGCAGACAATTGAAAATATTATATAGGACCATAAAGGATGTGCTAACAAATTGAGTGACATTTATATGGATTGGTGTTAAAGTGGCATAAATAAAGGTCTGGAAGCTATTTTCGGGTTTAAAATTAACAGTAAAAGGACAGGGTGGGGGCATTCTGTGATCAGGAGTACAAAGCTTTGTGTCAAAAGCTAAGGTACCACTTGTTTCGTTCCTTACTTAAAATGGCTACGATCTAATATCAATTACCAAGTCATTAACCAAGTATGGGTGGACTTTCAGAAAAAGGAAGATCCTTTGTCTTGCAAGAACGTTTGAGATGTATCCCTGCTTAAAGTCGAATATAAGACCCTGCCCAAATAACTGTGTGAATGTCGCAAACCGTTCTGCAAAATACTAATCGCAACGCATCAGTCTGGCTTCCAGGTATGGACCAAATTTTCACACTAAGTTAAATGCTGCAAAGGACCAACAAATTTCAAGTTAAGGCTCTCACTATGGGTACATCGACTTAAGAGTAGCATTTCAAGCATTGTGAACTGGGGTGATTAGCTTCGGTCGACTAAGTTACGGAAAACTTTATTGCTTTCTATAATATTTCTTTGAATAAATCTAAGAGTACGAAAACGAGTTAACTCTCCTACACCATGGTAGAACCGCCGGTTATACTAAATCTTAAAAAAGCTAAAAATAGAGCTCATAAATATCTTGTATAAGGAGCAAATCTCAATCGGAATATGAGGTATTTGAACGTTTGAGAAACGAATTAATTTTACTTGTTTCTCTCGAACAAATATGTGAATTCAAACCTTGGAAAGTAATCTAAAATCCAACAAAGGGTATTTTTGCCATATGTATTGGTTTTCCTTCAACTATGAACTTTCAAGTACAATCCTCCAATCCCAAAGACAATTTGAATATGTTCGCATCGTATTTTCAAAGTTTACTTCTTTGAAGGATGATTATTTGGATTCTTTGAAGGCATCTTCCACCCCAAGCGCGCTTGTACATAAATTTGAAAGATCGAAAATATTATTTGCACTGAATGATTTGAAAGTCAGTAGAAATAGTGTTTCTTGCGATTCTGTTGAAAATTATTAACTAGAATCTATTTGAAAAATGTAAGTCTGCCAATAGTGGATCTCACTTATAATCATTGTCCTAAACTTATTGCGCCGTACTTATAATTAATTTTATGTCTCGACTTTAAATTTACAAAAGCTCACAATAGCGAAATTTGTATGGAAAATAAGGCCACTATGTGAACTTCTAAAATTTAGAGTCGAAACTAAAAATGTTCATTGGTAAGGCCAATTGAATTTAATCTCTAAATAAAGTTAGTTTCTATCTTTACTTCATAGAAGTCGTACGGTCTTTTTTCTTCAAGCTATTTACCCTCTGATGGTCTTAAAATCTTGTGCTGATTCTCTCAGTTTCCCCCTACTCTCTATCTTCAATCAGTCTTTGGCTACAGGGACTTTTTATTTATCGCTTATAACTCCCGTTTATATTAGAGTGGTAAAAAAGACCAAACCTCGAAATACAGACCTGTTTCTAAGCTCTCTATTATTCCCAAGCTTTTAGATCGTCTAGTGAAGGAACGAATGGTTTTAAGTTTAAATAGGTTTATAAGTGCTTCTTAACATGGATTTTGGAAGAATCGTTCGACATGCTCTAACCTAGCTCAGTTTACTAACTATTGCTTAAATTCAATTGGAAATCGTAAACAGGTGCATGTGATGTATACTGATTTCGTAAAAGCCTACAGTAGAATAAACTTTCTTGTCCTTTTAAGAAAACTTGAGTGTTAGGGATTTTTCGGTCATTTAATTTCGTGGCTTAAATCGTACTTTTTTGGTAGAAAACACAAAGACAAAATAGTCTTATATGTAAATTAGTGAATACAACAAAAAATTTGAAAGAAGCTTCAAGATGCAGGAATTCGGGAGGAAATACGAATAAATAGATAGGTATAACAATAAAAAGAAGAAGAAAGAAATAGAATTTTACAATAAAAAAGAAAAAATAATAATTAAAACTTCATCATACTTCTTCATTCTACGTTCAATACTTTTTAATCGATGTGTCAACGACTCACACAATGGTTAACTACTGGTGGGAGTTGTTAAGAAAAAACGACTTAAGCTCTGCCCGGAACCGTGGCAGAGAATTCCATAGGTGGATGGTGTTTACTAGAAACTGTCGTTCCGATGTTTGATGATAATTACAAATTGTTACTCTTGTCTCCTGTGGGTGACATTTTTTTTACAACAGTTTCTAAGCTTAGAAATTGTTTTCTATTCTAGAGAGATTTAGATGCCTTTTTTAATTGGTTTAATCTTAATGACTAACATCTCAATATGTGCCACCATGTCGTATAATAGGATTCAGGATATTCTTATCCCCGAGTATCCCCTTGGAGACCAAGCTATCAAAATTGCATTTATTGAGTTTAAGGATCTTGGTGTTGTGTTAACTGTAAAATTCCTTTTGATCTCCGTGTTAATAAGTTAATTTCGCAGGCTGATTCTGCTTTAGGATTTCTGAAAAGGAATTCATCGGACTTCAAGGATCCCTATACCCTTAAAGCCATTTATATAAGCATGGTTCGACTGTGTTTTGAATAACGTAGAGTTGTTTGGAAAACATTTTCTGCGAAAATATTAACAGAACCTAAAAAGTTAAAATCTATCAAGCACTCTTACCGTTCGAAATGTAGGTATCCAATGCATTATGTTCGTTCGAGATATACTCTGTTCCTCTATCGACTGTGGAAAATTAAATATTTATTTATTGTCGCTTTAAGGTACCTACTGCTATAGGATTTCAACGTGTTGAGAACTCCAAGCTCTACCTTTTTAACGGTCGCTTTATAGGCAACAAAATTTATAAAGTGCTATGTAACCCAGAACCTATATATTGTAGGTTCAATTATCGTTTGTCTTACATCATGTTGGCCAGCCTCGCCTGGATACTCGCAGAATTAATGTTGCTAATAAAACAGACACGCTCCTTAACAGCCAGTTTATGGTACTATTAAAGTGCCTCCGGTTTTTATAGGAACCGGAATTGTTCAATTTCGTTTGTAGGTGCCACAAAAATGCCCAAGTCTAGTTTCAGCGAACAATGTTGGTAACATTTTTCACACAAGCTCACCCTACATAATAAGAGCTACTAGGTACGGAGCATGCTAAATTTAGAATCACCAGAATTTAAATCCTCAATTGAAGGGACACCGACGAAATAAAGACTTCGTTAACTTTGTCTGGCACCATGACACAAAGCACATGACTTGGGAATAAATAAGATTCAAATCTCACTGCACACAAACTGCGTCATAGTTGTAACACAATACCGTAAATCGAATGAATGGGCAAAAATGTCAAAAGCCATTTTAACAGCCAAATGATCAGGGGAAGCTTTCATTCATCAGCCAGCCAACCTGAAAAAAAAAAAAAACACACGACGTATCCTCATGCTCTTCCACTTGGTTGGGTAAATGCTCATTGAGCTAATTTAATTTCTTGTTTCTACATGATTCGGAAATTGAGGTTCATGATGGGCGCGTACACAATCAAATGAAACAAAATAAGGAAGCCGTACTACGAGTATATGTATGAACGGTACGATGTGTATTTCCTATATACATTGGAAGAAGAACACTTTGGTTTGGTGCCTAAGGATCACATTTCCTGTGGTTGCTATGCTTCTATCACGTTCTTCGGTGGGTATATGCCCGAACTTCTGCACTTAATTATTATAATTTCGATGAGCATGTAACTATAGGGAACTTAGCAATTTGATTTAAGCCAGCTCTTCTATCTTCGTGAAGGGGTTTCCTTCTCACACAAGGAGGCAGATGGAAAAAGTTATGTTTCATTTCGAAGACCGAAAAATAAAAATCCAATTTCAAATGGAATTGTTCTTTTGCCTCTGTCCCTTTGCGACGTGATATTTAACCTAGGGACCTAAACAAACAAAAAGACATTGAAGACACCCTCCTTGTTCGTTTACCAATTAGATCTCAATTAAAAGTAAAAGGTCAATAATACACATAGACTGTGTTGTTGACGGGAAATAAACGCGAACGCGTTACGTTCAATTTATACACACAGCAAGGTACACAAAACTCGGTAAAGGTGAGTGATTTTAATGTTTGTTAAGGATTTTAGTGCGGTGGCACTGGTCGCATGTGGTCGTTTCAGTTTAGTTGGGCACGAAGAGAAATTCATTACTTCTCACGTTCGTGTTGTTGTTTTCTGCTGGTGGGTATACATTTCGTTCTGTATCCTTGACACCAAACGACTTTGTTTTTTTTTCTTTAATTCATTTTGTAACATCTGACATACGTATCAATACTGGTTTTAACAGTTTTATATTGTTGTTAAGACTCCAATATCACAGACGGAGATGATATAGAAATGGAAACCGCAGTAGAAATGATAGAAATTGCTGGGTGGTCAATTTGCTATATTTTTGTTGATTTTCATTGAATAAAATATATATCTACTGCGTAAAATATTCTTAATTTTTTAAATGTTTTAATACTGTTTTTTTTTTTTAATTAGTTGGTGAAAAAATATACCTACTGTTCGTGGCCCGAAAAAAGATACGAGCGTTAGACATACAGTTTATTGTTTTGTAGATCTTTAGACCATCTGCGTCGGTCATTGATAAAAACAAGAAAAATAACAGGCCCAATATGTCTTCCTTGGGGAACACTAGAAAAATTACGAATTTCATTCGAAAAAGCAGATCGCATTTGAACAAATTGTTTGTGATTGGCCAGGTACATGTCGATCCATTTTAAAATGATGGAATTAAATCCAAAAAGTTTAAGCTTTGTCTCGCATGCGATCAAAGGCTTTAGAAAAATCAGTACACTATACACGCAATCTACTTGAATACATTTTTTTTAATATTTTTAATTATTAATTATCATTTTTAACCTCCACACTAAATATTTTCTAGGTCACAATATGAAATTTTGTATGGAAATTTTCGCCATTATGAGTTCGAAAAATTTAGCTTGGGCACTAAAAATTATTAGTACCGCGGAATAACTTTGTGGAGTTCGATTTACCACTTACAAACCCGTGCTGAAGTTCATTATTACAGTTGTGAAAAACTGAGTATACAACCTTTTTTAACAGAGCTGCCTCGAATATATTAGATAATAGTTGCAGCTTTCCTGTAGGACTATCATATTTGACACCTATGTCCATTTGGTCCTGATTTACTAATTGGAGATATGAGTGAGAATATATCCAACAATCTAGAAACTCGCCAGTAGTGAAATGGTGGAAAGTTATCGTGTGCTACGCTGACACTCGAATCAAGTGCCTATCCTACACGTAGAAAATGCACTTATTTAAAAACAATCATCTTTCGGTTAAAATCAACCAAGTAATACTGTAAATATTGCTCCTACAGAGTTAGTGGATTAAAATTAACCGGGTCAACTTGTTTAACGAAACTCGGTTAAAAATAACCGATTTATCAATTACCTCTCCAAATTTTCTCGGTCGTAAATAACAAAATAACAACAGAGTTACATGGTTGATACCTACTGATAAAGTGTGTTATTTTTAACAGTATGCTATAACCTTTTTAACTCGCTAGTTTTCAACAACAAATACTCGTTTATTTTCTACAGAGACTTCGTTAATGTTAATTCATTTTTTTTTAACCGAGCAAAAATTCCAGATATGCATTCAACTTTATACGTAGGTGCAGATCCTATGAACTGAGCAACAAAAATTTCTGGTACAAAAACATGGGATTATGTGGTCTGAATATATTTTTTGCTGGGTAAACTGCGTTCCATTAGTGTGTAAAGTCCATCGGGTGGTTTAAATCCCTCCTATGATGTCCGACTTGAATAATTAATTACGGGTTATGTCAAAATAAACTCTAATTGCAGTCCAAGTTGATAGTGATGGATAACATTTTGTAATTATCCAACCAGCATAGCACTCGAATGCGAACGTGAGTTGTTGCGATGGCAGAAGAGGGAGTGGGCAGTAATACTTGTGAATGAGCCTTGACGTGGTTTGGACGGTTGCTTCGTTACGGCCAGTATATATTTGTTGGATAATCATTCCCGCATTCTTCTGGAGCATTTCGCTTATGATGGTATTTTTTTTTAATGTGCCTTTGAGTGTCCGATTTTAAATGGTAGTGCTACATATATGAAATAGTAGTAAACAATTAGGTGTACTTTCTTTAAAGTCAATTTGACTTCAATTGGAAGAGTTTTACTGGCATTGCCGAGCTTGGTTTACAATTGACTTGAAAGATATAATAAATGGGGCAAAATCCGGGTGTTTGAAATCACAAATTGCACAGAAACTTGCTTAGAGTTATTTAAAGAATTATTTAAACTAGTATCGCTTGTGGTCGAAAATCTACCATACCTTTTATAAGAATGTATACTAAAAAACGTACTTCTGTTATTCTCGTCATTCTCGTTATTTATTTATGTTTTTTATAAACGAAAAGAAAAGAGCGACATCTATAATAGGTACACAGAAAAATAAAGTGCACGACTGGGTCGAACGAAGCTTTCTTGTTAAGATTGTCCATATGTACATAGAATCCCTTATTTCTGAGTATGTTTAGCAGTTCATTTACTACGATGCACCATAGCAGGGCGATAGAACACCACTCTTGCCCCCAGAGTTTTAACAGAATCATATTAAGAATGCTTATTATCTTTTAAATGTATTTTGGTGAAAATGGTTATAGCGGTTTTTTGTAAAATTTGCCAGACAAAACAGTACCAAATATTGCAATGTTTTATTTGAAAAATACTATTGCGTCACTATTTAGTTGAAAACCGATTATAAGTAATTGTTCGGGATGTAAGCATTGCTTCGTTTTTTAAGTTTTATCGAAATCAAGATGGGATTTTCGATATATGAGTTTTGAAAACATCCATTTGACTCTAAGTTTGCATTTTGGTCAAAATCGTTATCGCCGTTTTATGGTACCTAAACATAAAAAAAACCAAATTAAAAAAAAAGACAGGCGCTCCGGGAGTGCCGACAGAAGTTATTACTTGAACAATTACATGTGCATTTTTCGAATCGTCAGGAAATACTTTCAAATGAAGTGTTTCTTTATTGATTATTATAAACTACTACTACAAATCTTATATTACAATTTTCACTTTTATTTAAAGCGCCATTGTACATAAAAAATAATGCATATTATTTTACAAAAAATATAGCAATCTTTTGCTTAAAACGTACCTACATTTACAAATACATACATGAAATATTGAATTTAATAATTAATTGGTATTCTTTGAAATGAATACCAATGAAATTTATGAATTTTCATCTGCAAAAATTATACATATCTACATATTACAATTTCCATTTAATTTGTAAATGAGATATCCTATCTTTCTATCTGCATACAACCACGCACACAAACAAAGTTTCATTGAGATCGGTTGAGTTTCTCAAAAAAATGGACAACAGCGCCACCTATCGAGTCCAAAACTATCCTATCTTTCTAGCTGCAACCAACCATGCTCACATACAAAGTTTCATTGAGATCGGTTGAGTTTCTCAGAAAATGGACAACAGCGCCATCGGGTGTCGGTGCCGTTGTTCGAATTTTTAGCCAAAAACGCAGTCATGGTGACCACGCCTACTTAAGCTTAAATATCAATTTTGGTTGAAATTGTTAGAGCCGTTTTCGATCAAATCAAACTGGTACGAAAATTGTATATAGGAAGTACCATTAATATTGAGTTTACCTTGCAAAAAAAAAATACCTCCCGAACTGTAAGCCCAAAAACTCCAAATCCGAGGTTTGAACGTAATCCGGGAAGCGGTTTAGGCTGTAAGCCTGTGGAAGGACGGACAGACCGGACAGAATTTTGCAATCCACTTTTTTGATTTCCTCTATCATCGTTTATCAGAATTGATTAATATATTGAGTCCGAAATTTTGCACAAAAATAATAGATATATCTTTCTCTTACTATCTACGTAATGGAGAAAGTTAAAAAATACGTAAATGAGCTGCTCCATCGGAAATAGATTCTAATCTAAAATGATTTATGTTTTTAATAGGTACGTTACTATGGTAAAATAGTGGCGACAAATAATAATAAATAATTCCCCTTAATAAATTTCTTACAATTATTGCTTATTTTTAGGGGCAGGTAAATTGCATACCTTTATGGGTAAATGATTCTGTTCAACAGGTTCTAATCTTAGATGATTAAATACGTTACTATGGAAACATAACAGCGAAAACTTGATTGTCACCAAAATCCTTTTAGTACCTGTTTTGTATGGGGAAGTCTTAACTTAATTTTACCAGTCTTAATGGCGACATATACCCACGATTTTGTGTTTGTGCACATCTATGGCACAGCACCTTTCAAATAAGATAAGTTTTATTCTCCTCATTTCATATTAAATGCCAAAAAAGCGTACGGAAAGCTTGGATGTTCACGTATTAATATTTAAATTCCATAACCGGCTAAGAACTTGTATAAAGAAGGCATTAGCTTCAATAGTTCGACCATATACAGTTTATCTAGTTGACTTTTCATCAAGAAACGTTTCCTGATGGCTAAAAGATTAAAAAAAATGAAGACACTGATTGTCGGCCTCGTTCTTCAGACCTTTCATCTCCTCTTCCTATGGAGTTATCTAGAAGAGAAGTTTTACAAAAAAAAAACTCCAGTCTTATGGTAACCTTCAAATCAACAATAACGAATATTTGCCAACCAATCTTAATCTAAGAGCTCTAAGAGCTAAGAGATTAAGAAAAGTCTGTAGCGATCAGAATTTAAATGGCGATGACATGATGATCTCATGTTTTTGCCCATAAATGGCATCGCATTTTTTATGTTATATCTATTGTTCGAATTCGAATATGGTGAAAAATACGACAGCTTTTTTTTTACATTGGACCCAGCCAAACTGCTTTGGACGATGGCAATTGTTCAAGAAACAACGAGTTTGAAAATAAGTGGAATTTTAAAATATACGGTATGACCTTTCCTTAGGTCATTATGAAAAAAAATTACGAAAACAAATGCGATAAACCCTTAAAACCCTTGTAGATTCAAACAAAGCACCAAACATTATGTCGAATTCTTTGTAATGGCTACCTAAAATATTTGGTCGCCTTTATTAGCACAAACACGAGAGGGCTACAGTTGCACTTTTATAATAGAAGACAACAATTCGTTTTGGAAACATTGTCAAGTGTGTTAGTTGTGCTGTCAAGATCGGAATTAATGCGTTTAACATTAGCAGAAAGTTTCGACTCCGATTCGATTCAGCAAATCTGGAAGTTATTTTGTTTATTTAAAAGACGAGCTTCGTTGACTCTGGGCCATTAATTAATAGCTTATGTACATTTGGAGACATGTGATATCGAGGATTGAGAAATTGTATTATGAATAACTTCGACATCAAGATTGTGGTGCACTTCAAGGCGTTCCTAGATTTGTCTTCTAAAGTTATGTTTGAAGTCCCAATTAATTTATGAGGTTAAACAATTCCATCCTTGTAAAAAACACATGTTTCGAATGCGCATCTACACAGATAAAGATTTTTCGGAATCTTTATGAATCTATGAACCACATTTGTTGAACTAGTCGATTGGGAGAAACTGAATAAAAAAAGGAGCATAACAAGCCAAAATCTAGGTGTGGAGATATACTCTTACTTTAGAAATTAGAACACTCTTTTAAAATTTCCCCGAAAATGTAATGTATATATGTTTTAAAGCAAAATTGAAAATTTTGGTACGTATTTGAAGCTATCGACTCCAATTTCATATTAAGCTTTCACGTGATTTAAAAATTAATTACAGCTACGCGAGCAGACACCAGTTGAACTACTTGTTCAACACACGTTGCAAGAAGAACGGAAGTGTTAACATAAAAAATCAACGTATGGATGGAGTGATAAAACAAGTAACTGTTTTTGCGAACGATATTGGAATGTATTACAACGGAAAAACAACTTTGTATACTCATTTCTCTCAATTAATATTTTGAATTTATTCTGACTTCCGCCTGTGTGCCGCCGTAATTATGGAAGAAATTTCGGACCCGATTTATTTGATTTTCCATCACAATTGGCAGAACTTATGGACGGCAATAGCTTCACGGCATTCTTAACGGGTGTTCTCTTTGAGGGCTTCAGAAGTCTGAGGTTTGTTGACAGTCTCCTAACTTCAAAAAAAAAAAAAAAAAAAAACACAAAAATAAGTCTGAAACGCTTAAATCCCTCCGCCCAGACCATACCGCCAAAATGAAAAATTAGAAATGCGGCCGTCAGAATTTCGGCTGTAACAAATGCAAAATGCGTCATTAATCTATCCTGTTGAATCCAACTGTTCTCCAGACACAATTCAACCAAAATTCTTTGTAAAGACCACCGATTGATGCCCGCTCTTGTGTGGCACGTCCGTCGTCTGGTGATGCTCCAAAGTCCTTTGCGGTTTCAGCATGAGCGATATTCTCAAGAGAGCGGTTGTCCCGCAACGAACAAGACCCGTCAGCTTCTCGTGTTGTGACTTACTCTTCTAGACGAACGACTAAACGCTGTAAAGTTTGCCTAGTTGGTGGCGGATGACCGATGGCGCTTTGTCAACACCATACAGGCAAGATATTTACAAAAAAAATCGAAACAATTCTTCCTCAAAAGAATCAAAACCGCTTCGACCGACGCGAAGAGTATAGCCATCCATTTCTGCACATGTATCAAAGTGGAATCGGGTGATTTCTTGCGCCTTCTAGTATATTCGTAAATCTCTCTCTCTCTTTCAGTCTGAATCAGTTCCATCCCCAAAACGCACGGTCCCGATTAGATTTCAACTACCTATAGTTACGGATTGACATTTTGTGTACATAAAGAATAAACTTGACATGTGCATGACTTTAGGCCTACGTATCTTTCTTGGAGACGTTTGTTAGACTTCTACTTTTAAGGACGAGAAGTATAGTCAATGCTAGATAGACAAAGACATCCACGCTGTCTCATTTCTCAATCCAAAATATATATTGTACACATTCAATTTCCCTACAGAGCCACGTGCTGGTCCCAAGCGATTGGAACCTAATTGTTGGAAATGTGTTCCTTGTGTTACCCTAAAAAAAAAAAATTCAGACATAGTCGTGTGACAATACGGACGCCTTAAAAAATAAAGCGGGTGTACAACACACCTGTCATTTCAATTTGATTCAGATATATGACAATGAAGACGTGTACATTTTATGAGGGTATACTAATTAAATTAGTATCAACCTGGATGCTCGCCTTTTAGCACAAAATCCACATTTAATAGGCTGTATCTCCCTTAGGTATAGATATACACCAGTTCGGCCGAAACAAACAACTTGTATAAATGAGATCGGTTCCCAATCAAACGGAAAAGGCTCCGAGGTGATAAATGTCAAATTTATGTGCCCCGTCATTGTTAATCCCAAACATCCGACACAAACTGACAACTTTATGAGTATCAATAACAAAAATTTAATGGTTCTCCATTTAACATCTTTCAAAATATCCATTGAATTGGAACCGCTACAATATCCTATTTCCACCACCCGAGGATGAAACGAAGTCTTTGTTTATTTTCCGTATCGTACATCTCGTTATTATTGTTTTAATTTTATAGCTGCACTCGGATGTGCTGTGCTGTATAGTATACGTTTTCTTATTGCTTTGTTATCGAAACGTTGCGTTTATTCTTACATTCCATTTTATATACATGCAAGTGGATTGTATATATACATTGTGCTGGATACCGCAATATTTTTCATTTCATAGGTACATCTGTATTATTAACACCTACACCTTGGCAGCATCTGCTGGAAAAGCACTTAACCCTCACCCCCCATTTGTATATATATACATCAACTACGTGACTCCTCTCGATAATAATTGCCAAGAGGACTGTGTAAAAACAGAAACATCTGTAAAAATATACGCACTGTAGTTACACTCATAGATACAGCATAATAAAAATATCCAAGATTTGTTCAACCCTTTCGATATGGTTTACCACGCACCGAATCAGAATGTCTTACAAAACTACGGCATGTCTGGAATTTTCATTAATATAAAAGGGATTGCCTGCGTGTCATCCACGATCCACCACAAACACAATGCCCACGAAGAACGAAGCCGAACGAAGCAATACATCGAAGGAGTGATGGAGCTAAAGAGTGTACCGCCACAATAATAGAATATCTCTGGTAAAATCATTGACTTGAGATGGGTCGATCGCTTAACGCGTCAATTAATGAGCCTTACAAACAATCGACCCGCCTGGCGAGACCCTTTTTGTTAGGCTTCGTCTGGACATCTTCCGCGTTTGTGTTGTTGTTGTTGTTTGTGTTGTATGTCCCTTTTGTCGACGTCACTATGTAAGCAAATGAATTGGTTCCCGCTTCTACAAAAGGGAGGAAAATTCTGCGGGCATATCATATCGACGTCGACATTCAAATTCATTTAAATCAAATAGAATATTTGGAATTTTTTAATTTCAACTGCGGGGGAATGATTTTATTGGCTCGGCGGTCGGCATTCAAATGTGAACGGATGACACCACTCAAAATAAATCAAGTGGCGTGGAAGATATGCACTTAGATTATTGGAAATGTATACTGCATGCCGGGCCCGAAAAGAAAAAAACACTGATAAATAAGTTCAGTGGCTCAATATCCGTTCTTATAATTTAATAATTCACATTTGGATTCAAACGGAAGAGGATCAAGTGCAATTGCAATGGTGTTTATTACTCGCATTGAACTCGAATCATGTGTGTTAATGGAATATTTTGGTTCGGTTAACACTTGAGGAGATCGAAAGTTAATTGGATTTACTGCTGAAGGATGATGTGATACATGGATCTATATGTGGGGATTAATTATTCGTTTGGCGGGAATAAGTCATATTTCGTAGATATAACAATAAGGGTATGGTATATATTTAAAAATCTCTTGTGAACTAGTTCGTGGGAATTTCCCAATTGGGGGGCATTTTTAGTATGCAAAAATGGAAACTTGTCGCACTTAAGGGGTTAAAAAAAATAAAAGTCAGCCGCTATAAACTGTCGGCGGATCCTGAGCTGTAGAAGAGTCTTATAAAAGTACAAAGAAAGTATGCGGAAATGTCATGATTAGATATATTTTTTTCTTGCTTTAAATAAGCCCTTATCTTACTGATGGTATTTCCATGCTATTGTTAGAAGGGTAGTGGAGCATTTAATATCAAATGCAAAAATTCTTTGAAGTTTCTCTAAGACTTTCGCAATAAATTATGCAGTTGCAGTATAGAAGAAACATTAAGGTATAATTTGTCATTTTCCGGAGGTTCAACCGGAGACCCCCACTACAACGAAACTTATGTTTAAGAGTGTAATGATGATATGAAAACGTTCCTCAAAGTCAATTCTAATGTGTTACGTAAATCTAGTTTCTCAAAAGGGATGACATTTTCTATCTAACGGGTGTAGGCTGTAGTTATTGTATAAGGTTATTTTCGAAGTGAATTTATGTATACATACTTTGGAGCTTTAGAGTGAACTGGAATGTGTTACGAAAAATGTGATCTGGAGAGGCGAACGAAAGTGAATTTTTGCTCAGCACATTTTTTGTAAAATAGCAATAGAATGATTCTTCATGCGGTAATTACAAAAGACCATCACCGCAACAACACTATAAATAAAAAAAAAAAGCCAGTCTTCGAACGAGGGCATTGTTTCTTATGGGACAACACAGATAAAAGCAAGCGAAGCAAAACACACGTTTTTTTGTCATGAAGTGTTTCGGTAGTGACTGTCGAAAATACATGCCATTGTTTACGAGTACACACACCGAATGCGACAAATCTGTTTCGAACAAGCGTCGTTGTTGATAATTATTGGTTGCTTTCTTATGCGCAATTTTTTAAAACTAAATCTTCATTCCCGTATTTTTGTAAATTCTTCTTTAAGCTTTATTTGATTCTATATTTATTCTGTGCGCAAATTTGTAGAAATATGAACGTGGATGCCGAAAAATTGTTATTTTTTATTAGAGACATGGACAGGGCCGGCACTATTAAAGAGATAGGTTTCATGCCAATATATTTCCATTTGGTTTTATTTCACACCAGACGAATCAAGAAAACAAGACGTTTTATTTTTTTCCATTCTGTTTTGAAAACGTTTTGTTTGATCCGGTGTGTTTTCAGCCTTAGGCTCGACCCGCGAATGTATTACGGGTAGGATAGCCTATACTTACAAATAGATGGCTCTGCAGCAAGTTTTAACGTAGAGTTCAGGTGAAACAAAACTTAAGGGATAGAGTTGCGCGAGCATATTATATTTGTCTATTAAAATATTAAACTTACACACTGTTTATAGCGAGATTTTTTCCAATACGCAAATACTCCTGATAGTTGATACAATATTATTTTATTCCATTTTGTTTGGGCGCAGTGGCTGAGTGGTTAGTGTGTTAGACTACCAAACAAGGGGTCCTAACAAACAAGTTCACAAGTTCATTCTCCACGAATGTATTAAAAACTAACGTACATCACAACAACAATAAAAATCTTTTCATTCATACAGTTTTGTTTAAAGGATTTTATTCTCATCAAAATAAAAGAGCTCGTTGACCAAGAATGGGTTAAACATGTTTACTTTTTGCTTTGCTTTCAATATTTGATTTTTAAATTGTTTTGTGGACAAAGCACATTTTATAGATAGCGTGGTTGATGGTAAAAATTGGAGTCAATCATATTGCTTCATAACGAAGAACAAAATTACTTGGTATCCTGAAATGAATACTGCCAATGCAAAGATAATTCCAAGAAGTTTTTATTCAATACAAACAACTCATAGCTATAGCAATTTGATCTTATGGCAGACACGAATGCGAAACCGAATGCTGAGTCCTCTTGAGATTTAAAAATAACCAAAACTAACCTTATCTTTGCCTACATTTCATTCGTGTGCGGTTCGATTTGGTTCGCCCATGGAGTGAAATGCGACACCGTGTACCAAAGAGTTTCAAACCTCCATTCATTCCAACTATTGGCAAGGCAAACAAAACTATTTAAGAAATTCTAAAATTATATTAGTAGCGTACGATTGTGAACGTTGTCTTTTTCTACGACATCTGTGAAGTAAGGGAAACATATTGGGATCGTACTAAATTCCTGGGCCGTAGATGGCATACAAGTCGAAGGATACAACCATCCAAGTTGAAAGTGTTGATCATGATCATGCTGAATGCAAAGGCTTTCTTTTATGGGCTTTACTCCCAATAAAAGAACCCCATACAGCGGGTTTGCAGAAGCTGGAATCATACTTTGAAAACTGCGTGCGGAGACCGCAAATAGTATTTTATAAAAAAAATCCATTATATGCCCACAACTTTTTTGTATGAAATATTAGAGACGCGGCGTAAACAAGTGGAAATAACTTTTACTTGTGGATCTGTGTACTGGCATTGTATTCGTACAAAATTTCGAACTCGAGATGTTAATCAAATCTGAAATTACGACTATAGAGGAACTCAAAAAAGTGGGTTTTTGAAACTTTCCGTAAGTCCCGAACGGATTTCGTGAAAACTTAAGATTTGGAGTTTCGGGGCTCACATAGCAATTTTTTTTGTTTGCAAGGTAGATTTAACAATTTTAATACCTACCAGTTAGATTTGTTCGAGAACGGATCTAGCGATTTCAACCAAAATTGATATTTGAGTTAACGTGGGTGATGTTAGCGTAAGGTTAACATGACTCCATACTCAATTTTTCGCTTAAAAAATCGAATAAAGGTACCTTTAAAATTCGGACATATCTCGAAAACGGTTCATACAATTGTAACAAAAATTATTATTATAGGTATTCTAAATAAGATCCCGTACTTGGCTTTTCTCAAAAGATTCGATTTAATCGGTTTTTTAATTGTTTCTCAAAAATTACGATAGCCAACATTTTTTTAAAACTCAATACATGCATTAAAAATGCAATAACAGCGACGCAAAACTTATTTTTAGCAAATATGAACCACTTCTTCTTCTCTTTTAAGCCATATTGAATATGCATCTTAAAATAATTCCAACCACTTGGAGCCACACAATCAGAAACTCCCACCTCATTTGCACCCCACACACTTCCATCGCCATATTCAGTTTAGAACTTCTCATCCAATTTAAAAAGCAAATAATTGAATTCTTGCGTATAATATTTTTATGTAAAGATGCACTCAAAAAATAGTTAGTATAAAAATACAAATGAAATCTTTGTAGAAATACGAACAGAGAGAATTTGTAGAATGCACGAATGTTTGGTACATAATACAAATATTCGTTGTTTTGGAAAAATTTTAAAAATTATTGGATTCGTTGACTTTGTACATTTAACGAATTCTCCTTTGTAATATTGTACAAAGCCGCAATTGTTGAAGGTGCGAACATCGTTCGTAGACTGTACTAAGGCTTGTTAAAAAGTACGAATGGCGTTCGTAAATTTACGAATGACGTCAAAATTGTTAAGATGGTAATTTTAACAACGCAAATAATATATTCGTAAAAATACGAACATACAGCCATTCGTCGATTGTACAAAGGCTTGTTAAAAAGTACGAATGGCGTTCGTAAATTTACGAATGACGTCAAAATTGTTAAGATGGTAATTTTAACAACGCAAATAATATATTCGTAAAAATACGAACATACAGCCATTCGTCGATTGTACAAAGGCTTGTTAAAAACTACGAATGGCGTTCGTAAATTTACGAATGACGTCAAAATTGTTAAGATGGTAATTTTAACAACGCAAATAATATATTCGTAAAAATACGAACATACAGCCATTCGTCGATTGTACAAAGGCTTGTTAAAAACTACGAATGGCGTTCGTAAATTTACGAATGACGTCAAAATTGTTAAGATGGTAATTTTAACAACGCAAATAATATATTCGTAAAAATACGAACATACAGCCATTCGTCGATTGTACAAAGGCTTGTTAAAAAGTACGAATGGCGTTCGTAAATTTACGAATGACGTCAAAATTGTTAAGATGGTAATTTTAACAACGCAAATAATATATTCGTAAAAATACGAACATACAGCCATTCGTCGATTGTACAAAGGCTTGTTAAAAACTACGAATGGCGTTCGTAAATTTACAAATGACGGTAAAGTGAGTTTGGATAATATACCTAGACTAGCGTTGTTAAATATTAAGATATTTATCGTAATTGGTACGATTTAGGAAATCTAATTCTTTTTCTACGATTTGCTTAGTTTTCAAAGCGATATTTACCATCACAATAGGTTTCTATCCTATCCTAATGTTATACAGTTTCAATCCCAAAAGCCAGTCGTAAGAACAACTTATTTAATTGGGCGAATGCAGATGGTTCGTAGTTCGGATTCTGAAGGCTGGAAATCACGAAAATTAAATATTCATTAGGTATTTTTTCCGGTTAATTATTGGGCCGACTAACACTTTTAATACTATAGGATCACTAGCAATTGAAAATACTTCCATTTTTCCTTTAGATGATTTGTTTGATTTTCGTTAGCAGATTGTGAAACTTCTCGTTATAAAGTTGAAATTAAAGTGGAATGCAACTTCTTCTAGTATTTCGCTATACAATCACACAACACAACTTATTTTGTGTATACATTTTAACCGCCCGCTAGGATAATGGAGAACTATATAGTCGCGTATAGTATAGCTTGTTATCATTTCACGGAGATAGTCAGGTGTTTTGATTATATAAAGAAATCATAAACAACACATTATCGATTGACCAAATTAAACCCATTTTCCACATTCAGAGTGAATGAATTCCTGTATGACTTCAGCAGATATGTCGTGCAGTATTTTAGCAGCAAAATCGATGGTCCTATTTAATATATCTAGTCCTGAAACCTTTTTTATTGCGTAACATCTTATATGCTCCGCGGAGCACTATTTCGAGCACTTTGACTAGCTATTTTCATTCCAATTCGAGGAAATATGGTGCTTGTCGTAACAACATTGGTTATCTGGGCGGTTGAATACGAAGTTTTTTTTAGGTTTGTAAGCTTCAGTCAAAGTCCTATGAAGTTATTCTCATTAAAGAACCGTTAAGCATAGATGCTTGTTGGTCAATAATCGCCTTGTATAGGGAAAAGCGCTTACATTGGTAAGCTGCATGAAATGGGTTGGACATTAATGGCCATCGGCGTACAATAGTATGTAGCTATTGATAAATTATTCGAGTCCGGGAGATTTCGAACCTTCGTTGGGACATTTGGAACAAAAGTTTCGTTATGGCTATTGTTTGAGAATCGTATGTTTTCACGGTTCAAAATCGTATTTGTCGTATGTTTTAATAGTAGGTATGTAGGTACACAAATTCGTTTCAGAGTGTAGAAGTCATATCGCACTTAATTTAATTTTTTGTAATACTCGTTAGAAATCGTACAGTTTGAACTTTAATATATTTTTTTCTTAGTATTATAACTACGCATTTCTAAGTTTCAAAGTAATTTTACTTAGAAGTACATATTTACTTGAGATGAGACCTTATTATAACCCTGAAAAAAGAAAATGCTCTTAAATTTGACCAATATTAACCATCAACCCATCTGCAATGCTTAAAATTAAAGAAACCAAAGGGTTAGCATGTTTTTAAAAATCTTGAAAAAAAACATAAGAACACAAAACGAATAAACATGATTACCTATTCGTTTCATATCAGTATTTCATTTGTTTAAAAAAAAAACAATTATATAAGATAAGACAAGTTACTTAACATAAAGCAAAAAGCAAAAGATTACCTATGTTCGTTAATCGATACTGGCTAATTGCAAAGGGATGTGTTGAGAAGGTAAAGTCATATTAAATGCAATTCTAAATAGGGTAGTTTGCCACGCCGTCAATGACTCATAAAAAGAAGAAGAATCCAAATGACATCTAAAATACTTATAACAAAATAGAACAAATTTTATATTTTTATTGTATAATTTTGTTAAAAAAAATACTGAAAAGTATATAATAAAGTGTAAAAACAAGCTAAAAGCATTGTAGAATTGAGAAATTATGTTTATCAAACGTTGTTACTAAATACAACTGAGAAGAAATTTAGCGCTTTTGAACAAAACACTACTCTGTCCATCATAAAAAAGCTTTGTTATCCTAGAAGTTTTTTTTTCAACTTTTGAACAAAAAAGAGAGCTAATCTATGAAAGAATGGGCTTTGCTTTTATTGTATTTTATTTATCGAGTCGTTTTTATGAGTGCATAATATCGGATACAATCGTAAAATTTGTTTACAAAATCCTAGAAATTGCGTCGAAAAGAGGAAGCATCGTATTAACCTTCGGAAAACGTAACATTTACAATAAATACGATCGCATAGCAACGATGATCCCTATACAAGATATACGATAATTACGACTCTGAAAAAAAAAAAACACGATTTTCGTAAAATGCTTTTAACAACTCTATCACTTTATAATAAAATTGATCAAGTAGGCATAATGAACTTGGTATTTGAATTGCATTTGGGCTGTGCCAAATGGAAAGTTTTAATTGAATATCTGTTCTCAATAGTGTAACACGCGTTTAATTAAATCTCTCAGAAATAAAATCCGAATCTGTAAATTATAAAAAAGTTAAAAGGTAATTTTGTGACTAGTGTTTGATATTGTGTTTGCAAGTTTCGATAGTTTTGTGTATTTGCATCTAATTTCTTAAAATTTACGAACTACATTAGTGTATTTGCAATTCTGCGTAAAGATACGTTTGTATATTTTTTACAAATACGAATGGCGTTCGTAAATTTTTTAGGCTTAGTGCAAATTTAAACCAAAAACATATTGTTATTGCTCTTTCGGGTTACTTTATTTAATCTTTTTCTTAAATTTACGTGCGTGATTTAATTTTTTGCAGTGCTCAAAAATCATCTTTTGTGTTTTTTTTCGACAAAACGCCCTTGTGTATAATTGTGTGCGTACCTTTCGGTGAGCTTTTTTTGTATTATTTTATTTTATAATCAAAATATAAAAATCCTTTGTAGAAACTGTACTTTTGTCTTTCTAGAAACCTAATTTCTCATTTATAATTTTTTTTTTAATATCGGCTTTTAAACACCTTGCCGCCATATTTAAAAAGTACGAATAGTATTCGTACTATGTACCAAGCCTTCGTGCATTTTACGAATGGCTGTAATTTTGTATTTCTGCGTATGTTTTTAAAACTTTCCATCCTAATGATTCTGATTCCATTTTGCGAGAGTACGAACAGCGTTCGTACTATGTACCAAGCCTTCGTTCATTTTACGAATGGCTGTAGTTTCGTAATTCTACAAACTTTTCAATTATATATTTTTCCTAATGTCTGCCTTAAACATTTTGCCGCCATATTTAAAAAGTACGAATAGCATTCGTACTATGTACCAAGCCTTCGTGCATTTTACGAATGGCTGTAATTTTGTATTTCTGCATATGTTTTTAAAACTTTCCATCCTAATGATTCTGATTCCATTTTGCGAGAGTACGAACAGCGTTCGTACTATGTACCAAGCCTTCGTTCATTTTACGAATGGCTGTAGTTTCGTAGTTCTACAAACTTTTCAATTATATATTTTTCCTAATGTCTGCCTTAAACATTTTGCCGCCATATTTAAAAAGTACGAATAGCATTCGTACTATGTACCAAGCCTTCGTGCATTTTACGAATGGCTGTAGTTTCGTATTTCTACAAACTTTTCAATTATATATTTTTCTTAATATCTGCCTTAAACATTTTGCCGCCATATTTAAAAAGTACGAATAGCATTCGTACTATGTACCAAGCCTTCGTGCATTTTACGAATGGCTGTAATTTTGTATTTCTGCGTATGTTTTTAAAACTTTCCATCCTAATGATTCTGATTCCATTTTGCGAGAGTACGAACAGCGTTCGTACTATGTACCAAGCCTTCGTTTATTTTACGAATGGCTGTAGTTTCGTAGTTCTTCAAACTTTTCAATTATATATTTTATTTAATTTTTGATGCAAATTCTAACAATTTCTTTTTATGCATTTGAATTGCGCGCTTATTTTGATTGCAGTTTCTAATCGTTATTAAAAAATTATCCCAAGGCACATCTGCTTAAATTGTTCCTTACCTACTCACTAGTAAGTTCATTTCGTTTTCATCATAAACCTAATATTTTATTTTACTATAATTTTTATTATTTTTACGATATTAACACAAGAAGTTTTAATATTTTTCCGCCAATGATTACATAATTAAAATACGTACTATTTTGCTTATTTATTTTTAAATTTACATTCGTATTTACTGGAGTTCTATGTGGTCAGTTCAGCTTTTGGTTTGTGTGCGTTAAATTTATTCAGCTTGCTGTAATTCATTTCGGTGATTCGGTACTCATAATTTGGCGCCGGCTCCAGGGGACTAAAAATGTTTTGTGCTAATGGCATAGTTCCGCTGCCGATGAACATTACCCCAATGGCAGCCGGTTAGCTAAGGTCAGTTATTTGACTGGTGAGGTACGAAGGCTTTTGGCATGAATCTATTTGCAACGCATCATTCTAATCAAAGGACTACAAAAAACTCTGATAAATTTGATGTATTCTATTTGTTTGATTTGATAAGAGTACATGATAGCTTGAGCGAAACAGCGGCAAAATATTTCATCTTTGATTTACTTTTTGATGCAAATTCTAACAATTTCTTTTCTGCATTTGAATTGCGCGCTTATTTTGATTGCAGTTTCTAATCGTTATTAAAAAAATTATCCCAAGGCACATCTGCTTAAATTGTTCCTTACCTACTCACTAGTAAGTTCATTTCGTTTTCATCATAAACCTAATATTTTATTTTACTATAATTTTTATTATTTTTACGATATTAACACAAGAAGTTTTAATATTTTTCCGCCAATGATTACATAATTAAAATACGTACTATTTTGCTTATTTATTTTTAAATTTACATTCGTATTTACTGGAGTTCTATGTGGTCAGTTCAGCTTTTGGTTTGTGTGCGTTAAATTTATTCAGCTTGCTGTAATTCATTTCGGTGATTCGGTACTCATAATTTGGCGCCGGCTCCAGGGGACTAAAAATGTTTTGTGCTAATGGCATAGTTCCGCTGCCGATGAACATTACCCCAATGGCAGCCGGTTAGCTAAGGTCAGTTATTTGACTGGTGAGGTACGAAGGCTTTTGGCATGAATCTATTTGCAACGCATCATTCTAATCAAAGGACTACAAAAAACTCTGATAAATTTGATGTATTCTATTTGTTTGATTTGATAAGAGTACATGATAGCTTGAGCGAAACAGCGGCAAAATATTTCATCTTTGATTTACTTTTTGATGCAAATTCTAACAATTTCTTTTCTGCATTTGAATTGCGCGCTTATTTTGATTGCAGTTTCTAATCGTTATTAAAAAATTATCCCAAGGCACATCTGCATAAATTGTTCCTTACCTACTTACTAGTAAGTTAATTTCGTTTTCATCATAAAAACTAATCTATTTTCACATGTCGACGATATATTTTTGTAATAATCTCATAGCACTTCTAATAAAAATGCAATAACAGCTATGCAAAACTTTTTTTTAGCAAATATTACCCACTTCTTTTTTTTCATATTGAATATGCATCTTAAAATAATTCCAACCACTTGGAGTCTTACACAATCAGAAACCTAATTTGTTTCGGAATTTTTAGTTCTAAGAGATAATAGATAGTAAATGTTACTACACCTGTTTTGTAAATGGTGTACGTCCACTGTAGTAAATAAATAATATATAGTTACATAATATTATTATTCATTTTAAAATTTTAAGAAAGATGGAAACACCAGCAATCAACGACATTGTCGCAGAGGAATACGTTCCACAATATGTTCAGCATTTTAGTGCAGAAGATGTAGTGAACATAAGTAAATATTACAATCCGACAGATCCGACTAATATCGGTGCAGATGTACGTACATCTGATGAATTGCAGCGTTTGTACTATTCAAACCCCAATGATGCACTTGAACTCAAGGATCTTTTGGCGAGCTGGAATTTGCCGGATTTATTCGACTATTTCGAAAGTAGGCTTGTACTTTTTTGTAGTTTATTTAGCATATTTATATTTTCTAAATATAAATTTTGCATAATGAATTGTCCTTTATTTGCACAATAGAGCATCAACTTTATGTCGGGGTGTTAAAACACTTCCCGGACGAATTGGCCGCGAAATTATTTGAGGGCACAAACTTTTCCCTTGGCATACAAGGCGAGTTTATACATAATTGGTCAACTTGGAAGCGCTGCCAGTCATTGACACATGCACAGCCTGTGCCAGAAATCTCCTCGGAAACGATGGACTCAATAAACATCCGCAGTAGCAACATATCCCCGCCTCGTGTTTCGCAAATGTTTGTGCAAAGCTCGAAAATAAATTTGCACAACATTATTTCGAGTGGCAGTCCTTACGGACGGATTATTTGCGAATATCATGAATCGCACGGTGAGCTGGATGAGAGGACGCGCAAATTGCTTGTGGAAGCATTTCTCCAATATTGTGTCTCCAACAACATTGAAAATGTTTCTAAGAGCGAATGCAAGACCCTCGCACAAGAAATCGTGGCAACATTTCCTAAAGAAGCTTTGGTAATAATACTTGCATACATTAAATTTTCTGTCACTAAAATTTCTCTGTATTTCTAAAACAAAATAAATTATCGGTACTTTTTAACGCATACATAGGGATACTACTATGTGGAGAGATCTGGTGCTCCATTAGGAAAATTGTATAACAAATTCCATAATTGGAAAAGCTCCAAAATTGGAAAAGTTTCGGAGCCAAGAGCTAAGACGGCTAAAAAGTTGCAGCCTTTGTACAACGAAGCTAGCGATGAACAGGAGTGCATAAGATCGCTCATCTACGACAACCTGTCGTTCGAAGATCGGCTAAGTCGTTGGAAAGGTTGTGTCGCGACACGTCTTAATTGTTTGAACAACGGGGATATGTCAACCAAAAAGCCTGTGTTCGATTCTTGGCCGCAATACAAAGAACCATATGGCTACAAATTGGTAATTGCTTGTGGTTGTGACTCTTTAATATTATGTATGTTTTTTTTCTTACTGTTCTTTCTACTACTATTCTGTTTAGCTTGAATCTGATTTTAATCATGTGTTTGGGATCAAAAATCAGTTTCTTGACAGTCAAACTAATTTTGTGGACGTGATGCTATCGCAAGTTTTGCCTCAAAATTTGAGAAATGCAGCAGACATTGACCTCCTTAGGGAAGTTAATGCAAATAAAGAGAAGTTACACCGAAGTATGTCCATTGCATGTGTGCACTTCTGTTATTATGCATTGTTCTTTTATTTATTAAATTTTTATCTATTTGAACAGATGCGATTTGTGCCGCAGTGTTTAGGCTAACCCAATCGCTGTTGCCCAATGGTAAAGCAATAAAAATGCTGACGGACACCTCAAACCCAAAAAGGAAACGAAAGTCACAAAAAAACTTCTTAATAGATGAATCGCGCGATGCATTCATTGTGGTATGTGAAACCGATGCTCTCTATAAGGAGTACTTTGATGCTAAAGTATTAAGAGAGTCGTCGGTCCCTCCATACATAACAATAATTGGCAAACTTTTGGCACCAACCCATATTTATTGTGATTTTGAAAACACAACATACAAAATGGATAGCCTGCCGCGAGCAATTGACATATGCTTTAAGGCATACAATTTGTTCCGGTGGGAGTATTCGCCAGCTGCGCGACTTATGTGGCAGTTCATAAACGCACAGTTTTACGAACTGCCAGACGAATCGCCAAGTCCGGTCGTTCACATATTGATGAAGAATGTGAAAGGTAACTTAATCCCTTTATCCAACAAATAATAACATTAAACATTACAACGTAATCATTATTTAATATATATAGACGCGAAGCAGAAAATGGGTGCTGCATTAAATAGAACATCACTCGAAGTAGCAACTTAAGCTTTGGTAGAAGCAAAAAAAAAACAAAAATAAGAAAATGAATAAATAGGTACAAATTTAACAATTATTGTGGTAATTACCAATGTTTTACTGTTGCTTTTAATCTTTTTTCCTTCAGAAAACAAAAAAAGTTCTTTTGAGAACTAGTCCGATCGTTACCCAGGACAAACATTTTTAAAGTCGCCCACATAAATTTTGTGGATTGTCACAAGCCAAACAAAAGACTGAGTGGAAATGTTTGACCGCAATATATAATATCTCGCATCGTTTTACGAATGCATTCGTAATATTTACAAATATATATTGGTACATAACCGAAAAATATTTGTCCAATAAACAAATGGATTCGTAAATATTTCACGAACGAATTTTTACATTTTACAAATGCATTCGTAATATTTACAAATATATATTGGTACATAACCGAAATATATTTGTTCAATAAACAAATGGATTCGTAAATATTTCACGAACGAATTTTTACATTTTACAAATGCATTCGTAATATTTACAAATATATATTGGTACATAACCCAAATATATTTGTTCAATAAACAAATGGATTCGTAAATATTTGACGAACGAATTTTTACATTTTACGAATGCATTCGTAATATTTACAAATATATATTGGTACATAACACAAATATATTTGTCCAATAAACAAATGGATTCGTAAATATTTCACGAACGAATTTTTACATTTTACGAATGCATTCGTAATATTTACAAATATATATTGGTACATAACACAAATATATTTGTTCAATAAACAAATGGATTCGTAAATATTTGACGAACGAATTTTTACATTTTACGAATGCATTCGTAATATTTACAAATATATATTGGTACATAACACAAATATATTTGTCCAATAAACAAATGGATTCGTAAATATTTCACGAACGAATTTTTACATTTTACGAATGCATTCGTAATATTTACAAATATATATTGGTACATAACCCAAATATATTTGTTCAATAAACAAATGGATTCGTAAATATTTGACGAACGAATTTTTACATTTTACGAATGCATTCGTAATATTTACAAATATATATTGGTACATAACACAAATATATTTGTCCAATAAACAAATGGATTCGTAAATATTTGACGAACGAATTTTTACATTTTACGAATGCATTCGTAATATTTACAAATATATATTGGTACATAACACAAATATATTTGTTCAATAAACAAATGGATTCGTAAATATTTCACGAACGAATTTTTACATTTTACAAATGCATTCGTAATATTTACAAATATATATTGGTACATAACCCAAATATATTTGTTCAATAAACAAATGGATTCGTAAATATTTGACGAACGAATTTTTACATTTTACGAATGCATTCGTAATATTTACAAATATATATTGGTACATAACACAAATATATTTGTCCAATAAACAAATGGATTCGTAAATATTTCACGAACGAATTTTTACATTTTACGAATGCTTTCGTAATATTTACAAATATATATTGGTACATAGCACAAATATATTTGTCCAATAAACAAATGGATTCGTAAATATTTCACGAACGAATTTTTACATTTTACGAATGCTTTCGTAATATTTACAAATATATATTGGTACATAGCACAAATATATTTGTCCAATAAACAAATGGATTCGTAAATATTTCATAAATATTTCCTACATATTACGAATGCATTCGTCGTATTTATTAATGTTTGTTTGTAGATTAGACGAATTTGTTTGTAAAATATATTATTTTTAGCGTTCGTACATTGAACAAACAGTCACATGTAATTTGTACAAAGGCGTTCGTCTGCTGAAAACTACAAACGGTTTCGTAAAATGTAATAACTATTTCGTGCATATAACGAATTTTTTTTTTGGGTGTGGCAGTCTATAGCGAACCCTACTTCAAATTCCAATCATAGACACATTAAGCCAGCAGATCAGAAAACAGAAACTCCTGCCACGTGTTTCCTTGTAATACTAAGAAATCTTGTGAATTGCAAAAGCTTAAAATAGTAGCCTATAACTCTGCAGAACCTGCGAAAATTATCTGTAATTGAGAGCTGAAACTTATCAAAACTCACATTGTGACTTGATATATACCAACTGCCATATCGAATGAATAACCTAAAAGTGGATTTTATTTAACACCACCTATTCTTACATTTTTTGGACGGTTGCTTCTGAACTTTTACCTACCTACCAATTGACTTAAACAAACTTTTGATGAACAACACAGTTTCGTGCGACCCAGTGCGTCTAAGTTATACGTCGCTATTATGAAACTTTCGCGACACGCAGTCAAATTAGAAGAAGCTTTGTTTGTTTTGAGAAGTGGCAAATGGCATACTGGCAAAGCGAAGCAAGCACGGGACAGCTAGTTTATAAATAAAACAACGTCAGAACGATTGAAAACATTTAATTGTAGTACTTAAGTACTATTCCCCCTGTTGGTTTTATTGGTCATCTACAACACCTAGGTATATCATAAAACGCGATTCCAGTATCACCGAGATTCACACGCCATTGATCGAGTTCAAACTGTTATTCCACTATGACAGACCTGATTGTTCATCCATGCGGTAACATGTATCCATGTAAAAAGTAGCGCCCAACGTAAGACACGAATGGATGGAACGATTGAAACCTTTTTCTAACCATCAGCTTCGAATATGGGTTGGTAGAGCAGGGTAGACCCGATTGGTCTAAATGTAGGCGCCAGATTTGAAACTGGGAAGGTACCCTTTCAGCTTAAATAATAGCCAAAGTGTGAAAATGTGATTCCCTCAACAGCAAATGCCTGACGGTCAAGGCGATCCAGGGGACTTTGCATCAAAAAGGGGGCAAGTCAAAATTTGACTTTTTGTGCGAAATCAAAGAAAACCGGTCAGGACCTGCCGCCTTTTTGCATCAAACGCTCTAGAGCAGCAGATACATATCTCGCTATGATGTCCTTATTTTCAGTCGCAACTGCCTCGGTTATGCACCAAAAGATAGATTTTTTTTTTCGTCAATTTATCAGTGAAAAAAACCCTTTTGATGCTAGGTCCTCAATTACTCCCCAATTTCTTTTTACGTAGAAGCTCTCAGTGTAAGAGACAAAAACTGCCAGACCACCCTGTACCTACCCAGCAGTTGGAAAACACAGGGAGGTTCAGTCCACAAATTTGTATACAACTTTCTTGTTTCTGAATCAGTAAATTCAATTATCAGACTAACCAACAATATTATTTTCGGCGCCCAAAGTCCAAAAGATACAAAAAAGGGCGAAGAAAACAACAGAGCGACGACAAAACATCCAAAAAAAACACACAATCGACTCGCTTGCTCATAGAATAGTAAAACTGCTTGTCTAGACACCTAGTCCACTGCCGACACGTCGACGACAATGGCAACGGCAATGGTAAGGTAAAGAATGTCGCATAAACCTCAACTTCAACTCCTTCTAGCAACAATGATTTTATAGTTTCGTTGCGCTCAACGATCCCCCTCCATGGAACACTCTGCAGTAAACTTACCACATTAGTGGGTGCAGTGTACTCCACCGCAGACGAGACAACCAAACTGGTAAAATATGAAATTCCATTAGAACGATTTTATGGCAGAGCACCTTTTACCAAAGAAGCAGCCACGAGTTCGCCTGTGTGTCGTTAGTCGTTACCAACCAATGGTCCATCGTCCATACCGTAACATCTCTCACAAAATAGCAAGCAACACGTATCCACACTCCACAGTCCCTCTCACAATGGACCACATTAAATGTGAGTTGTGATGTTGCCTCAATCGGAGTGGAACAGAAAAAAAAAACCATCTAATCATCTAAGAGGAGAACGAGTTTCACAGATTATTTTCCACATCGCCAAAGGCCGTAGGGTCCAACACCGCACACAACATACTAAAGCATAAGTAGATGGTAGATATTCTCCCAATCCCGCAACTGCAGTGTTACTCAGCATCAGAGTCGGAGATTATCTTTTGGACTCGAGAAGAACAAAAAAAAAATAAAAAAAACAAGAAGGAAAATACCGATGAGGTGTATCACTGCATGCAATTGACTTGGCATCATTTATTTTATATGCGGCTAGAGCACAGAGAAAACTAGTCGTCTAATGATGGCCCGTCGCAGTAGTGGGCTCTGCACACTATACAATAGATGAAGGCAGCGTGAAAATCCGGTTCAAATCTGATGGCTTTTCCTTCGTTCTCGCTCGTCCTCGCATGACATTATATATGCTTTGCAAACAATGTTATGGGAATTCAATTGAGTAAATTTCTCTCTGGAAAAGCTCCTAATGCCGATGGTAGATTACGTGCTTCTGCTACTAGTAGGTTCCTCTGTCGAACCGCTTAGCATTGATCGGATGTGCCGCAACCAAGCACAGAGAAAGGAAAATGTTGACGCCAGAAGGCAAGGTGGTCAATTTAAATTAATTCTCTCTGAGTGATTTTACCCAAATGGCTGTTGAGTGGGGTACGTCTACGTCTACGTTAGTGTCGGACGAAAGAGGCCGTTTCTAATTCCTTCCAGAGACCATTGTTCTAAGTCACCCGAATATAATTGAGTTTTGCATAAGATTTATTGTGTTTGACTTGTTTGGTATTAGTGTGGGTTTTTGAATATGAACACGAGGGCATAGAGAAGTCGCCATCAGGATTATTGTATTTCGAAACTGTAAGCCCGGTCAAAATGACTCTTTTATATGTACTTCCCGCCGCGTGGTCTGTACTAAAACAGTAGGCTTTGAAGGTGGTCCCAGGGCTCCAAGATGGTGTGGAAACAAACACGAATAAATTTATGAATGCATAGATTTCAAACACTGAACAACAAGGAAGGGAGTTTGAGTTGTTTTTAATTAGTTGTTTGACATTAAATCAGTTACTGATAGTTGTCACGATAAACACGAGATGATCAGAGATAAAAAAAAAAAAAACATTTTTTCCTGACGACAAATGGTGTCACGTCACTCCGGGGTGGTCTTTACCAATCTTGAAAAATTAAATGAGCTATTTTGAATTTAATTTCTACACAACGGGAATGTAATACATATACAACTCAACTGTTGTTGGGCTTAGAAACCCCGTGGTTCTTTTTTGTAAATAGCTGTAGCTTGGAGAGGTGCCGGATAGGAACTTGTACATTAAGCTTAAACGATTACAAGTACCTCGCACAAGAACGACCTCATCCACTGATTTAAGTGTTGCCTGTTGTGATTTTTAACTCAAGTTGGTGCTGGCGAAGTCTTACATCAGCATTTTGTAGTAGAAAAATTAATTTGTAACCTTATAGCTTTATGAAAGGTTCATAGAAGTGAACGACTTGAAAGTGGAATTAGCTATTAGATATGTGTTGAAAAGGTCTCAAGTACGAACGATTTCGTACTCAATTGTATTGAGTTGGGGTAAATAAAGTACGTTAATCAATTTAAGGATTTTTCATTTTTCTTCTTCAAACATCTTTAGGTTTGATCCTTGCGGGAATATTTAGTATGACTACCTTTATTTGAAGGCAAATACGTAAAATCATGTCAACTTGCTGGTGGTAAACAAACAACCATTTGAAACCCATTACTAAAGAATTTTATTGCGCGCGAATTTATTGACCGGGACCCCTTACTCTACTATTGTGTGGTGATAGATATGAAATTGTCTAGTTCGGTCACAATAACTTCGTAAAGATTCGTTACGACTTCGTTACCTATGTCTTATAGAAATGTTGAACGTTGTTATAGACCTGTTATAGGCAAAATACAATATGACAGTCAACGTTATATCGTGACCAATTTCAGCTTTGGGGGTCTGCAGTACCTCTACCTAATTGTCAAACTGTTATACCCATTCCGCGATACCTACCAATAATCATTTTTAAGTTTTTCGAACTCACAATAGCGAAATTTTCCATACAAAATTGCATATTGTCACCTAGGAAATATTTTTAGTGTGAAGGTTAAAAATTATTATTGGTAAGGCCCATTAAATTTAAATGGAACTGGGTTTCAGCAAAAAAAATGTTTAACGGACGGCCTAATATCTAGAAATTTACAAAAGCTTGTACGGAATGCGAAATCATTATCAAAGGACGCACCATTTAAATGCATATATAATTTTTAGAAGTACTAGAGATCCAAAACACAGTCAATCACATTGATTACTTTGCGATTAACGCTGAATACGCCTCCGCTCATCCAATTCCGGCAATAAGAAGTCGTTAATCATGGCCCTGTAGCGTTCGATAGTTAGTGGCCGTTTTGCCGATGCCGTCCTCAAAAAAAAAAAAAAATACTGTCCATCACTCTTCCCGCGTGAACGCTGCAACAGACAGTAGCTTGAGTGGATGTTTTGGCTCTTCGTGAATCACTCGGGGATTTTTAGTGCCCCAGAAACGAAGATTTTGCTCATTGACGATTTCGATGATTTTCGACACAAAATCGTCCTCTTCGTTGTTGAGATTGAGGATGGCCTGAAAGTAATACACACGAGGAGTCTTTTGTCTGTTTTATTCTGCAGCTGTCTACTTCAGTAATCTCAATATGATTGACGCCTTTTGCAAAAATTATAACATCATCGGACAGTGTGGATAATAACATTATTACGTGAACATCAAAAGTTTCCGTATTTATTTTGAAATGAGGAAAATAAACTTATATCATTCAAAAGGTCCCGTGCCATAGATGTGCACAAATTAAAATTGTGTCTATACCTATGTCGCCATTAAGGCTGCTCCACTATATTACCATAGTAACGTGTATTCAAATATCACCTTCGGTATTTCGAGTCCATATGGCTAATGGCAACACGAATATAAATATCGCCCATTCTCTGTCTCCGAGCATATTTTTTTGATTTCATTTATATTTAACTATCTAGTTCAATCATAAGAGGCAAAAATACTGTATGACGGTTGATGTCCATCTGCTTTTAGCTCTCGTGCAAGAGACCAAGAGAGGTCTGCAGAAGAACTCGACGTTTTTCATATTTTTTATGGTTGATTTTTTACATCGACAATTATTAATTTCGAATTTATTTGATTGGTAAATAACAGGCAACAGGCACTCAAATAAAAAATAAAGTAAAGATATAAGTACCGTCTAAGTCTATTCGATTTGGCAAAGATTTGGTTTTGTTCCTTTTTTGTGTGTTGCCAAACTGCATCAAATTTGTTTGGAGGTGCATTTTGTGGCATAATTTCTTTGAATAAAATAGCTAGATGTCATTCGGCATAGTTTCCTATTTTACTTTGTTATTATTTATTTAATTAATTATTTAACAAAAATAATGTTACAATGTGTTTAGTAGGAACCTCAGTAAAAACAAGAGGAAAAAACATATTTTTTTAACCTTACAACAAAAAAGAAGTAGGTACCTACCGAAATGGATATAAATCATCTTAGGTTATAAATCTTATACTAAGTTAAATCATATTTTCGAAGGAATGCTATTTCCCTATTTATTTTCCGAAATCAATTTGTTTGCTCAACATTTTCAAATTATTAAAATGTAAATCATGACCCTAAGGGTCGTATTTTTGGAATCTCTGGTGGTCGCTTTTTCGTTTAGTACTACATACTTATAAAAGGTAGGGTCGATTTTCGACCACAAGCGAAACAAGTTATTTATTGATATCTAACCCTTTCGTAGGCCTTTCAGATTCATAACAACTACCTACATTGCCAGTGCTGTACAGGAGCTGTCTATAATTTGGTAGTCAATATTTTCGTCGTTGACCAGACATTCATCTAATAATATCAACCAAAACCACTTCAAAAACAAACCCCACCTACAATCATTCAACTATGTGTTCAACTATATGAGGAATGCAATGTTGTAAACACGTAACGAGCACGGTGGTAATCTGTAGACACACACAACCTTATTATTGTAAGATTTATGCACAGGAGTAGCTTGTAACATGAGAATAAAAAACGTGGAGAACCATTAGCGTGGGTACGAACCTTTTAAACCAGTGTATGTTTCACTCGGCAACGTGAACAACGTCCTGTAAAGAAAGAAAAATATCATAAGAAAAATAAATAAGCGATAGTGAAAATAAAATATTCTGACAAAGGACATTTTTTGCACGGGACACAACTGAGTGGCACAGATATTTCTTTCCCAATTAGTGTCTCTGAACTGGTTATTAAACAAAATCAACTCGTTCAGAACTCCAACCAGAGGACTAATTGAGCTGTCAAGACAGCCTATACAAATATTTATCTGAATTAAATTAACAGTGACAAGAGAAATTGATGTTATTAAGTACGAATCTAAGCAATAAATGGGCTGTTCAACTCGCGTGCGCCAATACAGCGCAGCCCTACGATAATCCTGATAATATTTTCAATTAATCAGTAATTCATTTCAATTGATGACAATTAACAAGAGTATAATTAAAGTCTCTGAAGTTTCTCCAAAGCGGTAGCCCATCTGCGTATTTGCACAGATTATTTTTAGACTTTTGAAAACCTTCATAAGGAAATAATAATAGACAGGAAATTGTTGTGCCAGAAAAAACGAGTGACAAATGTGAGTGGGGAAGACGACTTTCATTATTTCGGCCAGCCACAGCTGTGGCTTTGGCTACTGGCATGACCGAAATCAGTCTGCGTAAAATGACAGCATTAATCACACATCCAGATCGTATCTCTGTCGCATTTTGACAAATTTCTGTTGACTCATTTGTGATGTTTATCCTACAGCTACGTACCTATTTGTTCTGTGTTGATGTTCCACTTTCCTTCCGTACGTATAGCTATGCGAAAGGATTGTGTGCTGGGCTGACTTGTCCAGGGTTCAAAATTGCTTGTATCTGGGGAATCAACGTTTTCAAGTAAACAAATTTGAACACCAACACTATAGGTACTAACCAAAATGAGTTATGTTATTGTCATACCTTCTTTTGTCAGTTGTTTTTTTTTTTTTTTCTTCTTTTTCCCTCTTTTTTCTTTGGACTAACTCTAGGGACACACACACACACACATGCAGCAACAAAAAGCTGCAGGGATGACAGACCGAAAAGGGAAAATGAAACGAAAGCGAAAAACCACTTGACATTTATTTGGATTAAAACACCATCTGTCGGTCTGCTGGCTGTATTTTCTCGCTTGTCAGGGGTCTCTGGAAATTCCTTAAACCATTTCAATATTTGTCACCTTGTGTACGAGTGTGTATGTAGGTATGACACACATAAATTACGGAGATAAAATCGTCAAAGCGGGAATGCAAAGACGAATATGGGTTGGAGTTGGAGTATTATTTTTCATTTTATTTTTTTATTTGTTAAATGGCCGTTGGCTATTTCACTTCCCAACAAGCAAGTCCATTCGTCTTGTGGCTGTAGGTGTTTGCGGGCTTTTCCCAACCATTAACGAGACAAGTTTGTGATCGAAAGATTATGTTGTCTCGTTTAAGTCGTCGCAGAGTAACTTTTTAAACACTGTCCATTGTCCAACCATTTACACGTAATTAAAAAACATTCAATTACATACTCAAAAATCGTTTTCAGATCTCCTAACAAAATTTCGTCGTACCTTATGTTAGTTTGGCCAGCTGATGCCTTGTGACAGAGATCAAAGCGATTAAGTATAATTTATTTTCTAAATCTTCTTCGCTCTCATTCAAGTCAGATGAACGAAGAAGTTTGTGAGTGAAAGCATTCGAAATTTATATCGTTTTGTTCACATGAGTTTTAAACGATTTCCCTGTAAGCTGTAGCTTATCTCGACTTAGATCAGGTTATGGCGGACAAGAGGACAATTAATATGACTTTACTATCACAGATCTCATCTGAAGTTCACATTTTTCTTGTCGGTTTGGTTTGGCTTGGAAAGCAAACATTTTAATATCATCAACTGAAATGGTTGCAAGTGTACAGTGGAATGACCTCTACAATAAAAATGTTTCGGTCTTGGTCTAGGTATAAGGCTGTTGATTCGTTTTATTAGTCAAGTGACATAGTTACGGCTTCACAAATAGGATTCTGTCAGGGATTGCTTAAAAATATACTAAAAATGTTGTAACTTTGTGCGTGTATTTTCCTGTAAAAGAATTGTGGTCGTAGATAATGTTCTACAGAACAGAGTCTTTTTTCACGAAAGTACTGCGTACTGCGCACGATCGATTTTATGAATTGAGAACATTATATTTGGGGTGAAGGACGCAAACGAGGTTAGTATAAGTGCGAATGTCCTAGTAAGGCCCTAGTTATATCCATACGTAAAACTAAACCGTAAAAAGTTTCTTTTGATTTGATTTCAAAATGTTGCTTACGTTTTTTAAAAATAAAGAAATATTCTTGAAATGTTCTAGAAAAATAATTTATTCATTTTTCCGTACGATAATTTTTTTCCGATCTACTTCTCAGTCAATAATAATAATAATAATAATTTTTGGCGCAACAGGTCCTAGGGACCCTAGGCCTAGCTTCTCGCAACCATTCGTTTTGTGTGAGTTTTCATTTTTGGAACGAATGGAAGGGATCTACAGTTTTATGCCGATTTCAAACGGCTAATTGAGAAGCTCTTTCATGACAGTTATACTCTCGGATGTTTGTCAGACGTTCGCGAGAGGTGACGCAGTGAAAAAACCCTGAGTTGGAAATTGGGTTTTTGCGGGATTCGAACCTGAACCCCTCGCTTAGTAGTCCAACATACTAACCACTAAGCCACTGCGCCTACTTCTCAGTCAATACCACAAAAAAAAAAAAAAAAAACAGATCATTCCACTGACATATTTCATTTCTTTATTGTTCCATCTGTCAGGATTTTTTTTTCTGATTTAATCCAATCAGTGGTGGTTGATTTGTTGTAATTGTTTTCGTAGGGAACCATTTTTCTGACAGAGCTTTCGCTATGACCGTCTTAGGCCCGGGTTATAGCTTTCATTGAAATGCATCATTGAAAAATTTGATTTACGATTTTAAAACGATTAATCAAACAATATTGGCTTTAGTTGGTATCAAATTAAAGCTAATCAATTGTGGAATCTTTTTACGAAAAAAATAACTTAATTCGGATTACAACTTTTCTTTAAATCCGCTTTTATTATTTCACTGATCATTGAACGATTGATTCTTAAACTGGTAAGAAAATATTGAGGTTACCTTGCAAAAAAAAACACCTCCCGAAAAAACTTTAACATTTTGCAATATTTAGGTGTAAGGTGTTAATTAAACACCAATTCCATAACCTGCAAGATCTTGTTGCAATAACATGCATTTTCAATACACCGTCCGCATACAAAAGGCTCTTAGAATTAAAATACGCTGGGAATGTCATTTAAAATCACAAAAAGGGGAGAAGGCCAATATGGCTTCCTTATACAAACATACTGAATACGACCCTCTAAGAATGCATTTATCCAGTTTAAGAAGTAAGAGTGGAATCCTATTCATCCAACTTCGAGTGCTTTGAAGAATCTGTATAATATATACCCAACATCAAATTGATAACCTTATTCTCAAGTCCATTTAATATGTAATTTTTGGGATCATAACGTAATCTCGAATGACAAAAATCTCGAAGGCTAAAAATCTCGAAATTTGTATTTTTAATCTCGAATGCAAAAATCTCGAATGTACAAAAATCTCGAATGTATAAAAATCTCGAAAGACTATATCTCGAAAAAATCTCGAAACTAAAAAGAATTCGAGATTTTTTTTTATCCCAGGAAAAAATGTTGGGCCTTATGTCCCACCCAACAATTTGAAAATTCAACAAAAAATATAAGTAAAAAACCTCGCACCCACCCCGTAATCCAACAGTAAACCCAAGCAGGGGGGTTGCAGGGGGCAGCATGTCCCCCATACACCTTTCATAATTTGCAAATTGTTACCATTGTCTCAAAAATTAATATTAATTCGAGATTTTTTTTCGAGATTTTTGTTATTCGAGATTAAGCTTTCGAAATTTTTTTTTTTCGAGATATCGTGGTAAACCCGTAATTTTTTTATTTTAATTTTAATTTTTAAACTAAAAAGGTAGGTAGGTATAAATATTGGTTCAAAGCCTATAACAGGCCAAACAATTTTATTTAAACAAAAGGAATTGAAACATTTTATGAAACTATAAAAAAAGTCACCTTGAACTTGTCCTTGCAGTTCAAATAATTTTGCAAGATAACCTACGAGCTACTCTGAGCAGCGTACTTTTTTTTATTGTTTTCTTTCACTATCGCGCAAGAGTACAGTGGAATTTATGTAACCCAAGAGCATACTATATCGCGAGTGAACTTAGCTACGCGCTAATGATGTAATATATAAAAACAATTCCATGGTCCTCGTTCAAGCTTCAGCTCGCTTCATATATTTGTATGGGCATGTTTGATTATGAAATGTGCAGAGTAATAAAGCAGATTAGTGCGGCGCCAGAACATTCACTCCGTTATAATTTCATTGAATTTAAAACATATTTAGCTAATTAGTTAGAAAGAATTTGTCTATAAATTAGTGAGGGCAAAGAAAAATGATCAAGTACAGGCCGCAAATTAACATTTGTTTTCTTTGTGTGTGTGTGCAGTCGGCAGGTGTGTTGAATTTTAAAAAAGCTATTAATTTGCTGTCTGGGTTAATGAACAAAAGCAAAAGTAACGCCTTTTGTTAGGAAATTATGCCGAGCTATATTTAATGACGCAATGATTATATCGTTCGTGTTACGCCCTTGCACCCAGTTGTGTTTTGTTGTTGATAAGAAAGAGGAGAATGTGTTCACGTATACAGACATATAAAACAGTCGCGAACTATAGCGCTATAAATAGCAACATGGAGGCTCCGGAATGAAACTTTCTCCCATCAGAACCTCTGACTTTGCCGTCTCTTGAATGAGCTAACGAAACTCACATTTGGATGTGAAGTACACCATATCGCTTATGATTTACTTTGCTATAAGCGAATTTCGATATCACAATCAAACTTTGTACGATATGCACAGGATATACTATACGAAATTGGCGAGTCAGAAAAACAGGAAGGCTGCGAAAACAGAAAACACATAAAATTGTTACGAGGGTCCTCGAGGATTTTGGATTATTCAAATTTATAACTTTATAAACAAGCTTAAGGAAACGATGACATAAGATCCTTCTTGGAATATAGGTTGAGTTTTTCACGCTACACGTCATAGGAGAATTATGCCGCTTGAAACACACTTCAAAATAAAACTATAAAACGAAATAGCTCCCGGCTTATAGCACTGTACATAAATATATGCACTGGATCGCATGTTATAGTATAATTAATAAAAGTAATACCCACTAATTTACATAGGTACATGTAATGTACATAAAACAAAAATTAACTTTAATTAGTTGAACGCGCTGTCCTTGACTTGGATATTTTATTGCCAAATAAGGATTACCACAAGGGCGTATTGTTATGCTGCGTAAATGAACGTTTCCAAGACAAATGATTGTAGGTTGTAAACTGTATCGGAGATATACGAGTACTCCCCATGGCGATTTCGTTTGTTTTGCTTGCGAAGCTCATAACGCGTTCATAAACAAAAGTGCTGCTTTTATGTATATCCACAGTCTACATACGTATACGGAAAGGAATAATCTTCATTTTAATGGTATAATAATCCTCCCGTGAGAGTCGTAAAAACCGTGCTTAACTATTTTCAAATAAGCATCCCGAAATGGTATTTAAATTCGGGCGGTATCATATGTATAGGGTGACCATACAAACAGTCGGGACAAAAAGCTCATTCGTCACATTTAAGAGGAAAATTTGCCTTCACCTGTTTGTTACTTAAATCTATAATCAAATGGTAGGGTTGTGTTGAAAAACTAGTCTTATATATGTTGCCTGCGCCTTACTAATAACAAATTTTATTCTCGATTTTAAATTTAAGGGAGCTCACAATTGAGAAATAATAATAATAATAGTTGGCGCAACAGGTCTGTAGGGACCCAGGGCCTAGCTTCTCGCAACCATTCGTTTTGTGTGAGTTTTTAATTTTTGGAACGAATGGAAGGGATCTACAATTTTATGCCGGTTCCAAACGGGCCGATTGAGAAGCTCCTTCATGACAGTTATACTCTCGGATGTTTGTCAGACGTTCGCGAGAGGTGGCGCAGTGAAAAAAACCCTGAGTTGGATTTTTGGGTTTTTGCGGGATTCGAACCTGGACCCCTCGCTTAGTAGTCCAACACACTAACCACTAAGCCACTGCGACAATTGAGAAATGTTTGTTTAAAATATAGCCATTGTTACTACTTAAATTTTGAGTCGAAACTAAAAATGTTTATTCTTTTTTCTTTCTTTGGGGGTTTTTTCAACAGGTTGCCTTAAACTGGAGACCATATAGTCAAAGAGGAAGACAATTTAAGCTTTTGGTTGTCAATATCCGAGGCGGGTCATTCCACTTTGAAATAAACGGAACAGTTTCAGAGAATTTTAAAAATGATCCTGTAGCTCCTAGTTTTACGAAAAAAAAGGTTTAACCTCCTGACATTTTGGCGTATTTGGCAGTGCGTTATTTTTAACAGTACGATTTTACCTTTTTAACTCGTTAGTTTTCAACAACAAATACTCGTTTATTTTCTACAGAGGCTTTAATAATTTTAACCCATTTTTTTTTTAACCGAGCAAAAATTCCACTCGGTTAAGGTTAAAATTTCTGCGTGTTTGATCTTTTTCCGAATTTGTTTTTAGATTCAGCTTGTACTGTGGTTGGCAATCTTATAAACTTGCCGAACTTTTGTCTGGTTCACGGAGTTGAAGACTGTCAACAATTGGCTGTACGGACATCCTTAACAGAGAAGCATGCTAACTCACATAACGCAACATTTGGTGATGATCAGGACAGAACAGTGCTGCCAGGCGTTTTAATTGAAATTCCCCATCACAGACCATAAAATTCACCTTTTTGCCTATTCTTTGTGGTGGCATTCCCCAATGATTCCTCACAATCAAAATATTGAGTAAACTGACTGCTTCTTACAAATGTTTGACCTAAGTTCCAATACAAAAACTGAAATGCAGTTAGAATGAACACGTGCTACTTGCGTACGAGGAAGATATGTGTACCATATCAGTCAGGTTGCGTTCCATTTAAAAGGAAATATTGGAGCTAAGTATTGACATTTGATTATTTTTTGTGTAGGTACTTCCCCCAAATTTCGTTCTAGAAGAGTAAGGATTCCCCTTTTTCCCTTTTTGTCAAATTTTAGATTACAATTCTCTACAAAAAAGGGAATTCCCCACGAAATGGCAACTCTGGACCAGAAGAGGTACGAAGACTCACTTACAGTAGGTATACCTGAATCATATTTCTGCAGCACTGTTAAATGTAAATGGTAAAAAAAAAAACAAAGGATTGTAGGTATCAATGTTGTGAGATTATTCCAACTCTAAAGCCTGAACTACATGGAAACAAACGTGGGACGTTGCTTAAGAGAAACAAAAGAGCTTTAGATTGCACTTCCAATCATAGTCCAAAGTGTCAACTTATACCACAGTAAAATGAATAAAGTCGACTTCTGGATTGGCCACTAGAATGTCCAGACATTTGCTGTGTTTAAAATCGTTTTCGAGAAACAGCTTGTTTCCGCAGACATTTGATAGCGTTCTGCTGGTAGCATATATATAAAGAAAGTCGGTATAGTCTCCAATATTTAAGCATAAAACAAATCGGTTGTGGCTCCCAAAGTCCCAATGCTTATACCTACCATAAGTAAGTTTAATGTCACAAAAATTTGTATAGCGCATCTGTCAATAAATGAATACCTATATATTTGATACAAAAAAATCTACTTTTTGTGGCTTTCACTGATCCTATTTACATAACAATTCAAAATACACTCAGTCTCATTCATAATTATGTATCGGTATCCAGTTTTATAATAACATCGGAATGTGCAATTAAATCGGATAATTCAACAAAGTCCATCGAATGAACTCACTGTAATAAATTTGTGAAGAGTCATTCAAACGCTTATTTGCTGCGCCACTTCATTCTTCCACTTTTTTCAATAAATACCCAACAAGCAGCACTCAAAATTCGCTTAGGGACAGAGGATAAAGAAGATAAAGAAAATAGCAAAACAAAACCAGTTTCTTTTTCACACAACACCGAACACTGGAGTCAAATAAAAAAGAATCAAATTAAAAGGAAAAGGAAAAAGAAAATCCATTGTTTGTTGTTCAGTTTTTCTCATTCCTGTATACCAACTTGTTGCTGCCTAAGCAATTCTGAATTATTCTCGTCTGACTTCTGTCATATTTTTTTCACAATCACTGCCCCCCACTTGCATCTTGCATCAGTGCATTGCAATTTCTATTCTGTGCTATAGTATAACTACTTCTTTTATCATAAAGTACAAAAAAAAAAAAAAAACATTTAATTGAGAACGTGTCTCATGTTTTGTGGTTTATTTGCGAGCGTTTTAAGAGAAATACAAGAAGTTCACCATCACAGTGAAGTACTATTCCATTTCTACCACAGGCACAACCACTCCACAGATAAAGTGCAGGTTCGGTTCGGATATTGGAAACATAAAGGCCGGTGGAACCGATCGCATACCATAGCGGCAGTGCCAGTAAAACGAGTTTTATCTAAAGAAAATGGAATAAGACGACTTAGACTCAGTACATAATCCCCAAAAGGAATCTGAGTTTATTTTAATTTTTTTTATGCAGGAAGTCTGGCGAAAAAAATGTACCTTGTGCCTTTGGCCGTAATCAGTGGAATGCAACAGCGTGAGGCAGTGATGCAAATCGACCTTTCGAAATAGTACCGAAACGTACAAAATAGTACCTACATACTTTTTTTTTTTAAATATCATAAGATAAATATTCACGTCTATCACAGAATCCGTCGTATTCGGAATGTTGCTACGAACCCCGAAAGAACTATCATAGAATCCGTCGTAAAGTAAATGTTTGTTAGGAATTTCGAAATTCATATCCATCAATTTCCCCTACGACTAAATTCGTATCAAAAAATTTCCCCTACTACGGATTCTATGATAGTTCTTTCGGGGTTCGTAGCAAAATTCCGAATACGACGGATTCTGTGATAGCCCAGATTGCATTCAAGCATATTTTTCACTCCGAGTGTAAATTAGGTATAAGTTAATTTCCCACCCACCATTTATTCCGCATTTTTTAAACCCTATGATTTAAATTCACATTTATATAATTTCACTCAAAAACATGCATTAAGCCCGATGGATAAATTTGCCTTTAAACGAGGTATTTAGACCGATTCTAGCTCGATTTAAACCTTAAAAAAATTCACATAAAACTACGTTTATTTTTTGTTGTTTTTCACTTGGCAATCGATTTGATTAGCTGTGTGCTGAATTTCATTTTTGTTGCTTTAATTATGAATTAAGCATCCAATGACAACGAAAAGCCATCAAAATTTCTTCCACTTTACAAATAAAATCCATTTTTTTAACCTTCTTGTTACATTTCACATTATATTTCAATTTAACTTGTTTCTTGAAAGAACACATATCAATATTATATATTATGTAATTAATTTATTTTAACCCGAGTTAAAATACTTAAACTGATGGTCTCCGCAGTGCCGTTTAAATTCAATCGGATTAAATGCCGGCATGTTTAAAAAAAATTAGGGTAGGTAAATTAGGTACTACCTACATATTATTATGGACTTTGGTTTAATTTTTGGAGTAAATAATATAATAATAACCTCAAATATGTTAGATTTATTTCAAAAATTCAAAATAGTACAAATAGTACTCAAAATTGAGAAGTGTTCTTTGCGTACTCGGAAAAGTCAAATAGTACTGAAATCTGTATAATAGTAAGCCTTTTGTCAACCGTGGCGTGGGCAATCTGCGCTGCTTGTGCTTTGCAATTATATACGTATACACAAACACGTTTGGTAATAATTTAGCTCTTTATTTTGATGGCACTTTATCACTTCGAAATCTAATTGTTTGTTATAACTTATAAGTTATAAAAAAAAAATAATAAATGAAAACAGTCATTTGGTTTGCTATTTGAGTTCAGCGTTTCACGTTGTAGTTACAAAAAAAGCTTGAACTATTAGCAATTTTTTTTTTCAAACAGACCCAAAAATGTACAGTTTGAGAAACTAAACACAGTTTGGGGAATTCTCTGAAACTTTCAATGAAAAACAAAAAAAATGCGAAATTCATGAATGGAATGAAATATTTTTTTAAAGAATCTGTAGTCAGTAGAACTCTTCCTCATCAAAATCTGCAAAAGGATTTGTTTGGGTTTTATGTTTTTTTTGCTTTTCTTAAAAGCTCAAAATCTTGAAACATTTCGAAATATTCAAATAAATATATGAATATCCTGAGAAAACATTTCTTGAAAAACCTTCAAAAAAGGGAGAGGATTTAGAGTCTACATAGAATGACTTACCCTTTCATTTGACCTCTAGTGTATTTTGAGTAAAGAGATATTGACAAGTTTCAGGACACACGTCGAAGTTCTACGTATAGTTTCTAGGGTTGGCTATCAAACCCGAAAATTATAAATACATTAATGACGATAGAAAATTCGTTTTTTTTTTAGCTTCAAATCTTACGTCTTTTTCAAATCGGCAGTTTGTTGGTTTTTTCTTTTTGATTTACGGGATACGGAGGAAGGTGTCTTCTTCTGCTTGCTACTACAGAAATTATTAGCTGCTGCAGCAATTTCTCTATCCTTATCTATATCCCTTGTTTTGGAGATATCCATGTACAGTGACGTCTTTCGAGTTTGAAATTCAAGAATTTTAATTACCTACGCGAATAATACAAATCTACGTTTATTGCTGTCTGTCATGAACATATGGTTTTTGTCCAGCATCTGTATGAGGTTTAATAATTTAGTGACCATTTATCTTTGGTGTAGAGACAAAGTGGAGACTTGGGACCCAATTTAGCGCGAGCCGGCTAGCAGGCTATAATTGTTATACCCGAGCATATGCTTATTTTTTTATAGAGGTAGAGAAGATTAAAGGAACGTAAACACTTGACCCAACAAAAAGGGGGAAAGACGGGGTTAATTTTAGTTTTTACGCAAACTTATTATTATTTTCAGTTTTCTGACATCACCATCGTGTAAGTTTCAAACTGAATTGACTCCTTTTGAATGAGCATTGATGAGCCAGTCAGTTAGTCAGGGCAATCTCTTTCGTAAAAATAAATTAGAGCAGCTGTTGTTGTTTTCGTGCTTTCGCTTTCCTTTACCGGGGATTTTTTTTAATTTAAACACTTATACAGAGAAGTTTCATCTTATATAACTTAAAACTTAAAACCAGTTGTAGAATGCTTTACTGAGACTTATCAGACAAGAAATCGAATTTGACTCATGGATGGATGGAGTTTTAGAAGGTGTTTTTTTTTTTTTTTTTTTCTTTCAATGATTTATGTCCAAGTGCTTTATGTAATCGTATACAACTTAATCTACCGGTTGGATTTACCTTTATAGATCTACCTAACATACTCATCAATAACGAAAAGGGATTTCTCGGAATTGATTATGTACCTCAAAAACTAAGTGTCAGGACATTTAGCTGTTGGGAACATTTATCAATTTGGACGAGCTTTTGTTAACCAGCTATTTCATATACGTATAGTAAGATCAAGATATTGTTTTCGGTCAAAATACCTCGTATTATTATTCAATTCTCTTACAGGTATTGCGAATAAAGAGGAACTTGAATAAGAAATAACTTGTGCACTTTTATACAGAAAGATTTTCAATGTTGTTTTCATCTTGGAGCACGTTTATCAGCATACGTGTAAAAAATATATTTATTGTTTACTTTATTCGGACTATCTCAAAAATGAAACAAAAGTAAATTTGATTTCTAACTACATATAGATTTTTTTTTTCATTTTTGATTATTGACAGAACATTTGGTGCTTAAGGTAATGGAAATAAAGTCCAGAAAGTCCGAGCAATAATAAATATATAATATATTACCGACGGAAAGTGACAAGAGAACATTCCCGGGGAAATATTATTCCCGATAGGGGTGATTATCTACAGCCAGTAGCAAAACCCACAACTAATTTCTTTGAGATATTTAACTGTCAAACTACAGACCCATAGGCAAGAGGGTGCTTTAGGTATTTAAGTCATACCTTCACACGTCGACGTAGGTACTTTATGACACCATAGCCATAGCCTCTTCATCCTACCTATAACTGATTTTGAGAAGATCATTTAACACTTTTTTCTCCCTCTCTATGCGGATGCGATACTACATTCAACAAAATCGTTTGTCGACCTCAAAAACTTCTTAGAGCTCAACATCACTAAATGCCAATTGATTACACTATAATTCAAGCGCAAAAAGTCCCCTCTCCGACTTAACCTTCTCCACGGTCAACCAATCTATCTTTTTGTGTTATATTGGCTGACGACAGTCAGTCCCTCCCGGGAGGTTTGTTGGAGGTTGTTCGAGTCCCTCATTATTGCAGAAGCATCCCTCGCGTACTTGTTTTGCAATGTCTTTCGATTATAATATTGGCTTTGAGGAGCTGTCTGGTTCGTGACTTTAAAAGCGGAGTTAAATCGCTTCTAACGGGGTCAAACCGCACGATCTCGGTATTGATCCACCACTCTGCGCATATTCCTCTCGGTGGGACGATTATGGCGATCGTGGAATCGGCGAGCTCGCGGAACGTTGCCCGAACAGAACACCCATTTTGATAAAACATGTTTATCAGTTGCACCTGTTGTTGAACGCTATGTCCGCGTTCAGGGTGATCATCCAAAATAGACTGAATAAATGACGACCAATTTGACAGATGTAGGTTCAACAATATGGCCGCTATCAACTGTCAAATTTTGGAAGTCCCTATTGGAAGGCCCTTCATATAGAATGCCGTGCTCAAGTCAACCTTTTGGATCACTCAAATAAGACAAACAATAGCTCAAGGTGTATCACTCTAAATAAAACGAGACTCAACGCGAGTCCAACCCATTTTGATTAACATGATATTCAAAACAAACGGAACTAGACAAAGTAAAACTACATAAGATATTTTCGCATTATTCATCATTTCTGTGAATTTCCTCATTCGGATTTCCACTTGACCGAATTGCACAATAATGCACGTAGACTGAAAACTCTTTTAATTTTTGTATGTACCATAATCTGTGGCACAAAAACCACAAATACATATTTCGCAAATGAATCATAGATCAAGTCCGTGTCTTTCCTATCACGTTACACCAGTCATACGATTTTTATCTTTTCAAAGAATAAGCGTAAAATATATATCACTTGAGACAATACTCATTTGGGCAAGCTATCGCATTCAAAGTGAAAAAAAAAAAAAATACAAAAAAAATATCTGACAAAGGCTGACAAATGAACACTTTAACGCACCTAACATGAATAGTGAAGTAGGTACTTAATATTGCCAACATACCTTCGTAAACCCGTTTCCTCTGCACGCTTTTGTTTACTTTTGCTCAAGTATAGAATGTTTGCCCTCGATTTGCAGACTAGCAACAAATTGCATAAACTCCAAAGATTTGAATTACCAGATATAATTTCAGCATATGAAATTAAATATTTAAATCCAAGCAAAGTTTAGATATAGAGACGAACACTACGAATGAACAGCAGCAGTCTAGTCTTGTTCGCTGCGAGGTATCGAGTTATGTAGGTTACTGGAAATTCAATTTATAATCCACAAATCATCAATTTTAACAAAGGTTTATTTTTTAATTTATAAGTAATTAATTGGAATTTCAATTTGCAATTTTTAATGGATTTTCAAAAGCCAGGTTCATTTTAGATTAAGCGTATTGGGTTCGCAATAAATCGAAGCGTATTTCCTTTTCCTTGCAAAAGTAGGGAAAATTCAATTCATCACAAACAACATGCAATTGATCCATATTAATGAGCCACCACCACCACCACGATTTCTTGGAGAAAAAATTAACCACTTTAAACTTTTAGTCGCAGTTTGGAAAACAAAAAGAAGAGAACAGATTTTCTTTTATGCCTTATTCGTCCAGAATCCAATCGTGGCCATTGACAAAAATACATGGGATATCATTTATCAAGCCGACATTGTATACAAGCGATGGGATTGCACCTAATGGGGCAATATATTTTCCGCAGTAAATTTCTCCTTAAAAAGTTATTTACGTTGCTTCAATGAAATTGTCATTTCTTTTGGTTTGCGGTTCATGACCTATTTTTCGGCTCATTACCAGCGGGCTGGTCGCTGGTGTTTTGTCACTAATTTAACCATAAAAAATGTACTTGAATATTCCAGTTCTAGATGTTGGGCCTCGAATGTCTCAAATCGATGCGGGTTGGTTTACTTTATTGATGGTGCAAAACCAAACGACAGGAGGTGTTGGAGTTTATAAGATTTATGTGCAACATCATCATTGGTAGTTCAGAAGGCGCTAAGGAGCGTGTACGAAATACAAGTGGTTTTGTACTTCCAGTTTAAGGTTGGGCGCTGCCTCACCTATAAATAATTTCCTCGTCTAGTTCAAATTTACGATTGTAGAATAAACATGCGAACTTAGAGAGTGTGAAAACTACCAGACTCATGTGCTGGGCTTTTTTGTCTCTCGCGTTATTTCCGATTTAAAAATTCACGTCTCACCTGGTTAAGTTATTAAGAAAGTTGTCACAATAAACAATAAAAATAATATGTTCTCCCTACATACAAGCTTGCAGGGGTTGGCCCAATTGAATATGACCGTTTTTAAAAGACGATAAAAGAAAAATGAAAAATGTTGTATTTCACACATCGATCTGCAAAATTACAATAAAACATACTTTCATGTATCTTTTATGTAAAACCCTGTGCAAGTTAGAACACCCTGTAAATTTATACGAATCAGATAGAAGGGGAAGATGTAGCTGTCAAATTTGTATGGGTCTGGGTTAAATTATGAATATACAAATAAATATTCAATTTCCTCGTAAAAAATCTACATTCACAAGGACATTAAAAGATAAAAATCCAATGTATTCCTATTCCCCTTTCATTGATTCACGTATCAGATCTTTCGTTTGCTTTTAGTCCATTATAAGCTTTCGCACAAAAATTCATACCAACATAAAGTCTATCGAGCAGATACGCAAAGCAATTTCCTGTTCTTAACTTTCGAAGGATGGGCCACACTGTAGTATACATTTTGTAACAAAACTCGTGCGAGATTTGAATTTAATACCAAACGTTATTTTTTGTAATTATAACATAAATAGCCTTATTGATAAACCTAGCACAGAGTCAGCTTAACTTTACGCACCCTCTAAAATGTCCTTGTCCTTATGCAGGAAAATGTGATTTTAAAAGATTTTACGAACTTAAGGAATTTTACTTTAGGCCTGCGTAATTTAAGCACGAAAGTGTGCGTTTACAGGAAGCGTAGAGCTTACCTACTTAAATATGTTGTTGCAGCAAATGTCATTTGGCCAAAAAGTGAAACTAATGTCGTTTTCGATTGAAGAAAATATTAAATATGACTCAATATCTTTATCAAATTTGACAACACAAGACCTTTGTGAGGAGTGAGAAAGCTTGAATGTTATACCGGGTTGATTTTGTGTCAAAATAAAGAATTCAAGTTTTTATAAAGTTTCTTGAAGAATAAAAAACAAATTAAACATAGATAGATTTAAGGCCGAAAGTCAATAATTTTAAGGGTATAGTTAAGTTTAGAGAGCTCGCTAAGAGCCAGTAAGCTAGATTAAGATAAATGTTAGCTTTAAATTATATTTAATCGTGTTAGTCTAGGATATAAGTTTAATGAATTATAAAAATAAAAATGAATTTAAATTGAAAAAAAAAGAGGTTGGGATCTAAGCCTTACGATGTCGGAAACACCGCTTAAATAAGATTTTTCTTGGAGAGTACGTCTAAATCGGAAAATCGAACAGTTAAACAAATTCACAAGTGGCTTACTCGATTCTACATAAGTCCAATGTCTTGCTTTTTCCGTTTGTCAAGTGCTCATGTTACACTTACTATTTAACCGGACAATGACGAAAGCGTCGACGATGTCTTCCTTCGCCAAAGTTATTTAAGTTATTTAGGCCAGGGAATTCAATATTTATCGCGTTAATGGCCAGATAGAAGACCAATACCCCGAAATAGAGACCATATATTGTGAATTACAAAACAGATTACTCATCAAACTGAGTGCAAACATAAATAAATGCCGACTGACAGGTATAGGTAGGTCCCTTCTCCGATTTTGGCACCAACCTGAGGTGGTCTGTTAACATGATCTATCAAATTGAAATTATGCTGTATCGAAAATGCCAAATCACCCATAGGCTAAGGCGCATATACGAGTATAAGAAAAGGCATTCAATCAAATGAGTTCGTATATCCGTCTCACTTGTCATCAGTTCGCCTGAAAAATGAACATCCACGAAAACCTTTACGTTACACTTGAAGAAGAGCGATGGTTTTATTTATCATCACATTTAACTTTTCAAAATTCCTTCTAATGTCTATACACAAAAATAAATTGTTCACTATAAGTTAGATATAGATACACCTATATCTATACACATTTATTATGCGTAGAAATATTGTAACAGATAGCGGCAAACATCTGAAATCTTTGGATCTCCCAGTTCTTTGTAAATAGGATAACGAACTGCTTTTTCCTGGTATTTTGTTTCCTGGTTTTGCATAATTTATTGCCTTGGAGGATAGAGGAAGCTGTTGCTTTGCGAAAAGAGAGCTTAATCGAAAACAGAAATTCCCTAGACGACGGTTAAGTTACACTCGGGTTTCTGTTTCACGATAAGCTTTCTCCCTCACGTACTACGTCGTATATATATGTTTACGTATATGTACCTATATCACGTATTTAACAGTCCCTCTTACACACAATATTTTTTTAACAATAATTTAAGGCTGTGAACAGCGCAAGCTGTTGTCTTAGATAAACTTCAATAAGAATGTGAATCGTAAACACATTGCGATGCGAACAGCAGCAAGGGAAGAAAAAAAAAATTCCGATAATGGCTTATAAAAATATCTATAAAAACAAATGGCTTTTTTACAGGTAGGTACCGTGTATATATACGAACTTCGTGAGGATGTACCTGTGGCAAGTCGGGAAGCAAACACAAAAAGGCAGGAAAGCAAAACAAAAGAGACGACCTCTTCGTCGGTTTGTCGGCATCCTTTCCGTTTTTTTTTTTTTTTTTTCCTTTTTTTGTATTGTAATATTTACCCACATACAATTACATGTAATTTTATGATGGCAACGAAACAAGTTTCTGCCAACGACGTCGAGAGGGATGATCTCCCACTGACAACCCTGCATTATGGAACGAGAGGGCCAGAGCACAGGAAAAAAAAAACCCATCACTGGATGGAATGTGTTTCTTGCAGAATATAAAGCCAACAAAAACAAAACCAAACCAACATTAGGGACACACATTAAAGGCATCCGACTACATGCGAGAACTCGGCAACAATAGAAAAGTAATGTGAAGACACCTTGATAGGACTGTTCTGTTTGGCTGTAGGCGACACACGGTGAGCGCTGAAAGGGTAGCAAATATACCTACTTCAAAGACCATTTGGTGTGAATCAGGTTCAAGAGGCAGGCTGAAGTGTTTGCTTTGGCGCATTTACACTTCTGTTTTAATGCAGCGAATCAAATTCAAACACATGTTGCGGAAATTAGCTGGAGAGCTCATTGGGGATAAGAAGAGTAATGTGTTTGAGTCGTTGGAAGTGGGCGATTTCTAGCGAATTAATTAGCAACGATTCAATTGGGTTGGCTATAAAACTTGGGTAAATATCAAAGACTTTGATAAGCTATGTCTAAAAATGACAACAAACATCTTTTCCGATTAACATCATCCATCATCCAACTGAAGACTGCAGAGAATTTATTGAACACAAATGTCCAGAAAATCTTGGAATACCTAATGAAAAATGGAAACAAGCAGGCTGCATAAATTAAAATTATTTTCAAAACTAATTATTGGGAAACACATTTATTTTTTATCACAAAATATTACAGAAAAATGTAATTGCAACTGTTGTCGCCGAGTTTTTTGAGCAAATAGCTTTAAATTTACGTGAAATGGCGATTTATTTTTTACAATCAAACGTATATTTTGAGTGTATGTAGAGAGAAGGAGGGAGCTATGGTGCGGTCAAAACTGGATTAACCATGGTTAAGAAACCAAACGCACTGCTGCTGATAATCGTACGCGTACCACTTCTGAGTTCATCATCTTCTAATGCAAAAATGAATACATGTAACTTAACGATCACTCTCTGGATTATGCCATCGAACAGAACTTGTGAGAACGCCATGAGTATTATTCTGAAAAGTATAAAGTTTAGTTTGAACTAACTTCAGTTTGATCTTCTCGAATTTCGTGCTTAAGCCGCCGTCATTTACTTTGTCTAAGAATTCCAACTTAAGCGGACTAAATGTGCAAACTGTGGTAAGATTTTCAATACATTGCGAATCAGTTCGCAAACTGATTTCTTTTATAAATTAAACACACCATACTACGGAAGCGGTGTTGTTGTTTTCGAGACTCCGACTGTAAATTTCCAACAGTAAAAAGCATTTAATAAATACTTAATCGGCGTCTAAAAACAGAAATGTTTGACAAATGTTTATGAAATGTTTCTGAAGCAAATCCAGAATATTTCATAAATATTTAAAAAAAAACATTTAGTTGCCTATACCTGCCAAAAAAAAAAAAATACTATTCAGCAAAATATTGTTTTTTTTTTTTTGTTGCGTATTTCAACATAAAATTTTAAATTAGTTTTAAGAAATATATAAAAAATAAAAATTATTAATTTGATTCATGTGGTAACACCCCCGACAAGCAACTGAAATGTCATGTCAATAGACATCATATTGTGACGTCACGTCAAAATGTTTGCAATATGCTGGTGGCAATATGAAGTTTGTCATTATAGTACTCATGCATTATCTGTCGTGTTTTGAAAGCAACTGTTGCCACAACTCGAAAATAAAATTTGTCTATGATCCGTATTCGGATCAGATCACGCTGATAGTAAAATACGGCTTAAACAAGCGACGATCGACACAAGACTGACTCAACACATCTTCTTCGCTGGCCATGCGGAAAGAATAAAATTGTTCCACCCCTGAGAGAAGAAAGTTTTGGGAAATTTATGGACGAAAAATTGAATTTTGATTTCATTGGTTAGTAGGTATACTATGATGCGTTAAAACCCACTAATTAAAAACGTGTTGGCACAACTATTTTGTAGAATTCCTTTCTAATAAACGTCTAACATTTATATTTTGTTTTATTTCCAAATGGTAAGAAACGATAAAGTGGAGAAAAGCATTAGCAATTTCGTTGGATCAAAATTGAGTCTGAGAGAAAATAAAAAGTTGTCGCAAGAGGTCCGTCGGGACCCTATAGGCCTAGCTTCTTGCAACCATTCATTTAGTGTGAGTTTTAATTTTTTTGGGAAAGGGACTGAAAGGGATCCACATTTCACAGTTTTATGCAGAGTCCAAACAGCTAACTGAGAAGCTCTTTCCTGATACTTATAATCTCGGATATCTGTCAGACGTTAGCGGGTAAGTGGCGCAGTGGTAAAAACCTTAGATCTTAGATGTTATTTTTTTTAGTCAAACACACTAACCACTAAGCCACTGCGCTTACGGGTCCGACCTTTCTGACCCTGTATTTGAAACTTTAAGGGAAAATATTTCAATGGTAATCGGAAAAAAGTCCACGAAAGTTTTCTTGTCTTTTTAAAAAATCTTGTAACCAATAAAGTTTAAGGACTTTTGAGGACTCATGGACACGAATTAAAGCTCACAAAATGTATCACTTCCGGCAATAGCAAACTCATATTATTGACCTTTTCAAATCACTTTAAACACTCAAACAGAGCACATGTAAAGCAACTTCGTATTTCTCATCCAAGTTTCATTGGAAGGTAAAGTAATTTAGGAAAATCAGAAAATACGATAAGGATTCTCGGAAGACAGAAAAATTCGGGTATTTAGTTGGGTACGAAGTGGATTCGACACTGTAAAGGTTCCATCAGAATTCGGTAAGAGTTGTGAGCAGGCAGCTTTTCGTGGACGCAACCATAAGTCCCGTATATGGATATGCTACAACTGGAGGTAAGAAAAAATCAAGCACAAGGTATTGTTTATAACGTTCGTCCGAGCAAAGTTTGAGTTCGGGACAAAAATACCCACTAGATCTCTCCAACCCTAGTATTATCTAGAATCTCCGAACATTTTGTTGAGTTTGACCGGGACTCATGTGTTGCAACCATGACCTTCATTCGCCACATGTGATAGTTTTTTTTTGTTGTCATAATAATGACTCAGCGTTTCATTAGAACCTCAACTAAATTATTTATGTTGATGCCAGAAATACCAATCCAGTCAAATGTGCAAGTTCGGCCAGCCGGTACACATAAATAAATGCTGACGCAAGTTGGTCAACTATTGAACTTTTACAGCTTGTTCATGAAAAAGTTGTACGATTAATTATTGTTTTAGTTTTCAGTTTGTATAATTTCTGTTGTCACATTGATAAAATATGTATAGAAACACGTAATTAATAGGTGGGCACACTGTTTAGGTCAATTGTTGCCCAAGAAGTTTCCCATTGAGTCACATTGAAAAAAGAAGAAAAACTTTTTTGTTTGACGAGCTAAACTTCAAGTCAATATGTGTGGTGGTGGCAAAAGATACGCACGAATTTATCAACGTCATTAGAACATGCTGCCAAGAGCATACACCAAATGACAAACTTTTTAATTTAACAAAACTTGAAACGAAGAACCTCGGATCTAAGTGTGTTCAAGAATCTTTTAAGACAATTTACACTATTTCCTTAAGTGTCTCCTTGATTTTCGAGCTGGAGAAAGATCCCCTGCTTATTTGCAGTAAACAAGACATTTTTATTGGTGACTGATAAAACGAAGCAACCTAGCAACCTTTCCTGGATTTCGATTGTACACCTTTTCTGGTTAATGGAACTCGCCTGAAAGCAAACGCTTTGTGCACTTGATGTCTTCATCTCTGCCTCTGTTTACTCTCCTTTACAGATTATAAAAGATAATATGATATCCTCAGACCCTGTACTCTGTGCACAAAGAAAACCAACTAAGAGATACTCCGAAAGATGTACTGACTCCTTTCAGAAAGAAATCTAATGGACTGTCCTTTTTGTATCATGGGGCAGCAAAAGTGGGTACTCACAATTACGAACTTACCGTTATATAGATAGCTCCGTGACCGAAATGAGATGCTAACAAAGACGACATCTATTCATTCACAATTATTACTACCGCCCTTAAGCAGTAAAATGATGCTTGCTGATAAAAGAACGCACAACAAGAATAACACCGGCGCAACCAACAAAACTCAATGGCATATAATCACCAAGACAATGTGCCTTACAGCCAGTCACCACCTGGACAGTATCTCACGCAACCATAGCAACATCTCTTTGCTATGTTAATACATGCATAATTCCAATAATGATACTATTCCAAGCTTAGCGTGAGCATCCTTAGGGACATATAAACAACAACCTACCTTTTTAGCTTATGTATAGGTACTCGTTCCTGTCTGCTCTCCTGTGGATATGATGCGTGCTCGCTCTATTCTCGTGAAGATGATTTCGAAAACACCTGCAAGCAAAAGATTGAGATAAACCTTAGAATATAAACTTTCCATCATTAAATTTTGAGTGGGTATTTTCAAAAGTAAAAGCCAATATTGTTGCTCTGCAATGCTTTTAGCTTGTCGACATTTTAAAATGAAAAACATACCCTAAGGACAGTCTTTACTAGAGTGCGCTTAACAACGTTACATTAACCGAAATGAAAAGCAGCAAATAAAATAATTAATTCAAGCCATCGCCCCCAGTCGTATCTTGCGTGGTGGGCTATGGGCTATGGGTGCATGTGGTAAAACAGAAGTTCGAGAAACTTTGTTTACTGGCTCATTTCAATTGTGTATTATTTCCTCTTCAGGCGCCGACAAGTGGACTTCAAACTAGAAATTATTTACAGAGTTGAGATGACATTCGAAACACCACGAATTCGCACTGTATCAACGTTTAGCAGACGTAATTTGTTGGATTGCTTAATTTTATTGACATCGGCCAGAGGGATAGGGGAGTTTTTTTGAAAGACTTCGTTTTGAAGGTTACCATCAGTGAAATTTTTGCAGAAAAACTGTGACCGAGAGCCGTATAGGGAACAACAATATCCAAGCAACCCACCAAAAAGGGAAACAAATATAAATATTACAGATTGTTCTAATCGATAGTGAGTATCAGTAAACAACCCTTGTGTTGTTTTTCAATTCAATTCAATTTGTTTTTACTTTCCTTTTTTTAAAGCTTGCAGCTAGTTTCTGTCAGCATATTTTGAAAAACCTTGTTTTTTTCACGAATTAAAAGACTATTCACACTGAAAATAAAAACCTGGGGTGGGATTCTGTAAAAAAAAAAAAACAAAACGAAAACCCCTTTCGCGTTTTAAAAAACGAAATAAATTACGCGAAAGCGAAAATTGGGGTGGGATTCTGTAAATAACGAAACGAAAACCACTTTTGCGTTTCAAAAAACGAAATAAATCACGCGAAAGCGAAAATCTGCTTCATGTAACTCCTAACGTGTTTTTGTTCACATTCGTTTAGGTTTGAGAAACTGTGTGACAATAAAATTATAGTTTGGCAATCTCAGTATGTAGCTTTATTTTCGTTAAGTTGTTTTGACGTTGAGGAAAGCTTTAAAATATGAGGCACGTATGTGTTTCGTGTAGGTACCTGCATGCAAATGAATATTGTCCAGCACATACTTAAAAGCAGCTTTGTTTAAAGTAAAACGTTCAAAAAAACTAAAAGAAATAAATAAATTTTTAACTAAGAACCAAATTTAAATAAACCAACCTTTTGTCAGGTAATTAAGTTTGCATGTTCATTTTCCACTTTACTTTTGTCGCTTTAGCTGGTCAACAAAAAATTGTTTGTTAGCATTTCTAGTAGCAAATTCAAAGAGAATAAATAGAAAAATGATAAACGTCAACAAAATATCTGTCGTTTGTTTTCTCTTGTGGAGACGATAAAATGTGTTAGTTTTTAAGGTTACATGAAGATTAACATTTACTTTTATTAAACTTTCTTTATATACAATTTGACTTAATTCTAGGTAGCAAAATATGGTGGTGAATATTAAATATTTAAATGCGTTGGCTCAACAACAGGGGCCCAACGGTATACAATGTTTGTTTTCTTATATCTATTTTACATAAATTGTACTTGTCTTCTCGGATTCATACTCGTAGTATGTATCGTTGTCTGGGTTGACCTCAAGGTTACATGAAGCAAGAAAAGTGAAAACGTCAAAGAAAATGTTTTCGTTCGTTTTTTTTTCGCGCCCACGAGAATTTCTTTCGTTTTTGATGTTACATGAAGCAAACTATTCGTCTTTAGAGTTCCGCAATATAAGACCCAACATAGAATTACCCTTAGCAAAGTTTTTTTTTGTCAAATATGACTCCCAGGTCTTTTTTAGAGTGGGATATTATCGATCATGTACGTATATGATACTCGGGAGAGGTTACGACAAAATGACATGCTTTGACATTTAGAGATGTTAAGGCGAAGGTTATTATGATGACACCACAAAGAAAGTCTATTAAGATCATCCTGTAAAAGTATGCAGTCATGGTTGAGACTGAATATGTCGGAACACTTTTAAATCGTCAGCAAACATCAGACATTGTGAATTCAAAAACAGATCGGGTATATCGTTAGTAAATAAAACGAAAAGTAAGGGTTCCAAGTGACTACCCTGAGGTACTCCGGAGGTGACATAAATTGGTGATGAAAGTACATCCTTTATACGAACATACTGAATACAATCTGGGAGATAGGAGCGAATCCACTTTAGAAAGTTTGAATGAAATCCGATTCTTTTAGGTTTGGAAATTAAAGCATGGTGATTAACGCTGTCAAAAGCTTGGCAAAGTCAGTATAATAAACATCACATTGTGAGCCTTTCTCAAGGTCATTCAGCACTGTGTTGCAAAAGATTGCGAGATTTGTAGAGGTAGATCTACCAGCTACAAATCCATGTTGGAAAGGGAGATTACTCACTTTACGAGAGGTGTAAGTTTCTCGTAAATCATTTTTTTTCAAATAGTTTAGGTATAGGCGCTATTTTGAAAATTGGACGATAATTGGTAATATCGTGTTTCGATCCAAATTTAAAAACTGGAGTTATGAACGAGTTCTTCCAAACTTTCAAAAAAATTCCTGTCCGCAGAGACAAGTTAAACATTAAACACAGAGGCACGGAAAACGCATAAGAACACTTTTGAAGTAAAATTGGCGGGATGCCCTCGTTTTACCTTGTCTTACAATTTTTATTGTGATAACAAAAATAATTTGTTGAATTCATCAAAATGATGTTAATTTTACAAAAAAGATTTACCAATTCTACCATTGCTCTTTTGTCAAATCAACAATTTACTGTTGCTTTTATAAAGAAATTTATCAATTTAATCTTTATCTTTTGTCAAATTAACAAAAATAAATTGCTTATAATATCAAAGTAGTTTCTCAATTCAGTTATTGTATTTGGTTAAATCGACAGCAAATAAAATGAACACTATTTTACCCGTCAATAGTACAACACGCTAACCACTGAACAACTATAAGTACGGTGACCACCGGTTCATTATAATAATAAACAGTTCAGCATGTATTTAAGAAGACGTTCGTTATAAATTGTTTTGCATACAAAAACACGTAAATGTAAAAATTCGTTCCATATTTCATTTGAATTCTTAAGAAAATCAAAATACCAGGAACAAACCGAGCGTGCTCTACCTTTATGGACGAGAAAACAAGTAGGTAATCAATTACTCAAAAATGTTTTCTATTTAAGTTCTTTTTTATAAAGTACCTATTAATCGAATGAAAAATAAGGAATTGAATATTTGATCATTATTTGCAATTCTAAAACATGGTCACCCTAAACATAAGGCATAGTGACAGTTTAATGCAAAAAATGTTCAAGGATTAGCGTTGTCTATTTTTTGACGGTTTTTTTCGGTTTTTGCCAAATGGGCAGGTATTCCGATCTGATTTTATGCATGTTCCTAACAGGTACTTGTAGGAGCACAATTATTGAAGTATTGAATTACCAAATCTGCATTTATCTTCATTTGAAATTCAAAGGAAAAAGCAATAAGCATCAAAACACTGAAAATCGTTTATAATAAGAATACTCGTCCACAAGTACTTATGTGTGTTTTGTGCGTTAATAGAGATGCATAATAAGGTGCTCAGCTTAAGAGTTCCACGACCAAGGGTCCAATTACCGCATCGCGTGAGCGAGCAATACGTCACTGAATTTTTGTGGATTTTTAATGCAAAACAATTACAAATTGAGTTTCGTAGTACTGGATAACGGATGCGACAAATTCAACCCCATGGTCTCGAAAGCCCAGCGAGCCAGAAGGGGGTGGTTTCAGTTAACTACGTCCACGCGGGTGGTAGACTTAGTCAATATCCTATAGTTACTTTTTCTTTGTAAGATATTTCATGTAATTAGCCCACCAAATCACATCGTTAAATTAAATTACCATCCAATATTTCACTCGAAAAATAATTGCATATAATTTATTTTGAGTTGTCATTAACCAGAAATTAATTCAAGTATAGTTTGCCAAACGAAAATATTCCAGCAACCGTATGCTCTCGGGCTGAATTGTTTTCAAAGTCCAAAAAAGAATCAATTTACGTCCCTCGTCCCGGTGAACCGAAATTGATGACATAAATGATTGAAAAGAAGACAGCAGCGGTGGCGATGATGATGAAGATTATGGCCTACTACTCATATATTTATATATATTCTTTTCACCCTCCTATTCTAAACAACACGCAGCAACCAAATTTCTCTAGTCCATCATACAGGATGTCAACAAGGGCGGGTCATGATATTTTTGATTAATGACTTTCCGCCAACGGTTTGACATTTTCTTTCCGTTGCTGCTGTGTTACAGCTCTCAAGTGAAAGTTTGAGAGGTGTTGGAGAAACCACCCCTCCGGCGATGCCCTTTCGACAGGGCATTCTCTCGCCATGCGACAAGAGGGGGTGTTGCTTCTCAGAAGAAATTACTTTAATGAATTTTCATACCCTCTTATAGCCAGGACGAATTTCCTTTTTGCGACAACCGAAACTAATGGAAATGTTCATGGTAACATTGTTGCGTAAAACGGCACACGCGTATTAAGCGATATAAGAGGGACAGCATAATCCCAATTGAAATCCAAGTTCCTGCGTAAGTGGAATTTCGCAAATGAAAATGTGAACGAAGGATTAATTAGGATTATTGTAGTGAAAAATTATTTTCGTTACGCAGCAGCGCTTGGTTGAGTGGAGTTCTGTGCATTTTCTTTCTTTGCATGTACTCGTACTATGCTCGGAAAGCATTCTGTTTGTCGTTCATGAGGATGCGGGATTTATTTTTGTTAATAGCCATGCAGGGCCGCCGCTGAGTCAAGTCGCGCACTTCTGCACCGATTGTTGCAATTAATTTTTATTTATTTTCTTTGTTTGCGCCAGCAAAACTCTTTAATCTTTATGACAAACACCTGAGGTGGGTGGTTTCCCCGCGGTCCAACTAATGCGATTGACACACGCGAATGTGTAATATATTTTCGCTGTTCCAGAGTGCGTAGGCAATGGGGTTAGTTTGCTCAGAGGAGTTTCGGTAATTTGCTTCGGGAATTATAGAACGCCTTAATTTAGGTTTCGTTTTATGCAAATTTAGCAATTAGAAAGAGTGGACAAGAACATTCAGAGAACAGGGACAGTGGTTCGGTCGTCGGTACATCTGGCTATGGGAATGACTATCTGTTGAGAATCAACTTGTGCTACAAGTCCGAACATTGCATGTTCATACTTCAAATGGCTTTTGACCGTATGTGCAAAGGCAAGATGCGGTAACTCGAAAAAATGTTCATAATACGATTTTACAGTCACAAATTTATCGACCCAAATACTTCTTGAGGAGTCATAATTGCCCTCAAAATTCCTCCCATAACTACGATTTCGATTTCGTATAATTTTATAATTTGTCGCAATCATTTGTTGTGCGCTGCGAGTTGAAAGAGAGTTGAGTAAAACAAGTTGCGTATGCACCTGCTCGGTTGGCGGATACTGTATGATAGAGAGCCGCAAAATGCAGCTTTCGACGGTGCGGTAGCGGTATAGGCATTTTCTTACATTGCTTAGATAGTCGTGATTACCTGCGATTAAAGACTAGGAAAGCTACAGCTGTAGTTAAAATGCCTAGAATGTTGGAATTCGACGTTTTGTTGTCTTTAGCAGCAATTGTGATTTGTAAGTTATGATCGCTGAATAAATTTTCATCCGAAAGAGCTTTCTTTTTAAATACAAAGCTAAAGAGAAAACGCGGAATTAACTAAGTGCTCGTTTTTCTTCATCCAACTATCGATAAATATTTTAAAAATTGTTGGAAACGAAAACCGAGTGTACGGTTTCGTTTTCGTGACAAGGAAAATTTTTTATAATTGCCAAATCGAGACCGCAGATAGTTTAAGCTTGATCGACAGATGTAGTTGGCTGTTTTTCCTGATTACCTGAAGTGTGTGCCTTTCACAGCTAAAATATTCAGATTTCGGGTCAAATCGTCTCTTCCGTGAATGAACAATACGTGACGGAATTTGTTTTCGTTTTGTTTGGGTGAAACCGGCTACTCTACGGATGTGGCAATCTGGCAATTTTACAACTGATCTAGGACGAATGCTCTTGCTAATCGCATCTCCTTCGTGGATAGAATTATATTTCATGTGAACACATTTTTGGTAAGGAAACTGGTAAATAAAATGAGTTGAAATGATCAACCACAACAAACACAATCGAAATCTCAAGACATTCACCAAATAAAAAAATTTGTTAGCGCAACAGGTCCGTACTGACCCTAGGCCTAGCTTCTCACAACCATTCATTTTGGGAGTTTTTAATTTTTTTTCGCACGAATGGAAGGGATCGACAATTATATGCCGATTCCAAACGGCTGATTGAGAAGCTCTTTCAAGACAGTTAGACTCTCGGATGCTTGACAGACGTTCACGAGACCTGTGTTGGAATTTGGGTTTTTGCGGGATTCGACCTGGGACCCCTTGCTGAGTAGTCCAAAACACTAACCACTAAGTCACTGCGCCAAATAAAGATTTTTTTTAAATGTTGCATGCTTCACGGCTGATTCGGAACAACTGACCCTGGGATAAATTTACATGGCTTTGAGCAAATACCACTTGAATGTAACAAACCTAGTGTCATCCTTCTCAAGCTTGCACATTCCTGTGGATTTTCTGATTATCGTCCTACACCATTCTAGTACATATGCATGAGCAATATGACGTAAAAATAAATTCCACCGTCAAGCACCCACCAGTCACGTTCTTCTTTGATATTGCATTAGAAAACTTGTTCTGAATTACTTTACATACATAATGAATGCTCTGCATCATAGCATTGTTTGTTAGACGGGCACCCTCGCACCTGATATCAAAAAATGACAACTCGTACATTCGGTCATCATCTGGTTGGTACTCCCTTCAAATATTTAAACTTCTTGTTAGCCATGACAGCATAGTGTGTACAATGTATGTATACCTACAGTTTCATCCCTTGCATTAAACAGCAGCAAACAAAAAAAGTTATGACGATGGCAGACCAGAATCCTTGTGCATACAATCGCGCACGCAAGGATATGTGAATAGTGAATCTATGAATTCTTTGGAATTTTTTTTTCTTCTGTTTTTTTTTTTTTTTTTTTTTTAAGAAAACATTTAACCCTGTTTTTCTCCCTTTGCTCGTCTTTTCTTGTTTAGCATATTGTTACTATACAAAGTATACATCTGTACATGTAGGTATAGGTATACGGTATACATGATGTGAATATTGAACACAACTAACTAACCAGTACATCACGAATTCTATCCACATTTCGAAACACGATTTCTTGTAATATGTTCCACACCTCATTGTTTGTTGGGCATTGGACCGCACCCACTGTTATGTGTATCAACAGACGGGCCGGGTACCATTATTTGTTTAACTTGTTCAAGTTTCCGCTTCCTCTATTCAGCTGACGTAAATTATATTTTACTACAATGTTACACCTAATCTAAGACCAAATGTATATATATTTTTTAGGTAAAGAACTATAAAACGTGTCTGCAAAGTGTAAACGGTTGTGGACGACTCAAATCGGACTGTTGTGATACCATCAAACTGGTTTCAGGGAACCTGTTCACGTAACATGTAATTAATCAATTAATTCTGAAATTTAACGCCGGAAAAAGCATCAATAATGAAATAAATTAGACAAAAGAAATTAGAAGTCAGGTCCTAAATAAAGTATGAGATTGATGTAGGTAATCTGTGGACGTGTTGAGTTTCTTATTTTGTTTTGTTTTTTGGACAGAGAGGTAGTTTTTTGTGTCTATATACAGTTCTCTGGACATACCTAATGTAGATTGTCTGATGGATTGAAATGAAAATTGTTTAGCCCGCATATATAAGAAGGGGGCCATCATTTTTCAAGATGAATTCTTGCTATATGACTTTGGACAAGCGACTAAATATGGCACTACAGCTATAAAAACATTTGCGATAACTGCGGGCTTGCAATTTTAATACGTAGATATGGCATCTTTTGAAATTGGAATTTTGAGAAAATTTTATTTTGCTTCAGGCAAATTTTAAAAGAAAAAAACGTTTTAATATCAAGTCGGTGGTACCTTGTGCGGGTAATACTTGAAAAAGCAATGACGCTGTCATAACGAATTCGAAGAAACTTTTTTTCAAAATATTTCCTAAGTCAACGGTAGGGGTTTGGATCAGACTTTTTTCTGAAAACAGTGATCTTTAAATTGCAATTACTCAAATAATTCTACAATCTTCAATATACAAGAATAAATAAAGTGCAATGGGTCGAACGAAAATTGTCTCGCTCATCAACAGTTTGGTTGGTTGTTTTCTTATTTTATTATGTAGGAAGGTAAAAATCCTGCTGGACTAACAACAATGAATAAAATATAAGAGTGTTACATAAAATAAACTTTTGCGTTATCCATCTGATACGGCAGTATACGTTGAAGTTCTCAGTTACAGACAATTGTCTGGGTAGAGAGTTAGAAGCGCCTGCTGTACTATTTTATACGCTTTTACACTTCACAATTTGTTTAGTACAAAGCCAAGCGTAGTATAGGAGTATCCTTCTTTTGCTCTGTTAGGGCATGTTTCCATTTTTTACTGAAATAGATTAGTGACGCTGGTTAAAGGTGTCTATTATTAGAAGTAGGGTTCGTGATAGACCGATATCTTTACATATAGGAACAAGTAAGAATTCAGAGATTTGTTTTTGATTTTGCATTAGTAGTAGTTATAAACTGAATATGCAAATGAAGTGGGAGTTTCTGTTTGTGTTAGCTCCAAGTATAGTTGGACTTGGAATTACCGTAAGATGCATATTCAATATAGTTGGAAAAAGAAGAAGTTGCCGATATTTGCTAAAAATAACTTTTGCGTAGCTGTTAATGCATTTTAACTTGAAGTGCATTTAGATCATTACAAAAATATACTGCAGGTCGGTTTTTGGGTAGTAATTTTTGAGAAATAATTGAAAAAATTATTTATTAGATTTATTTTTTACTCAAAGCTTAGTAGGTACCTATACGAAATATTTACGGCCTAAGTGTTTCTCTCAACGAGAGTCACTCTAACATAACATAGTACGGAATCTTATTTAGAATACTTGTATTATCTTTAATATGTATTTTGGTCAAAATCGTTAGAGCGGTTTTTTGTGAGATTTGGCAGACAAAACAGCAACAAAATATTGCAATGTTTAGTTTGTAAAACTAAAAAAAAATACTATTGCTTAAATATTTATCTGAAAACTGAGTATTAGATACTGTTTGAAATGTAAGCTTTACTCGGTTTTTAAAGTTTTATATAAATCAAAAATGGGGTTTTCGAGATATGGGCACTTTTTAAAATTTGCGTTTTCGCTGATTCGAATTGAAAATTAAGGACGCAATAATTTTGAAGACATCAATTTTACTTTATGTATGTATTTTGGTCAGAATCGTAATCGTAAACTAAACAAAACAACATTTTTAGGAAATGCCTGTTTTCAAAAATACATTCCACGATAGATAATATAGACCAAAACTGAGCTTACAATTATGCTAGAAATGACAGTATTACCTTAGAAATCAATTTTTGTTACAATCGTATGGACCGTTTTCGAGATATAGGCATCGAAATTTCAAAAGTACCGGTTTTCGAATTTTTAACCAAAAACTGGGTACGCAGTCATGGTAACCTCACCTAATTAGGCTTAAATATCAATTTTGGTTGAAATCGTTAGAGCCGTTTTCGATCAAATCAAACTGGTACGAAAATACCATTAATATTAAGGTTAACTTACAAAAAAAAACCGCCCAGAAATGAAAGGCTCCAAAGTAAAAATCCGAAGTTCGAACAAAATCTGGGGAGTTGTTTAGGGTGTAAGCTTCGGGACATACAGGCAGACAGACAGAAAGACAGCCGGACATATTGACAAACGGACAGGGACAGAATTTCGCGACCCTCTTTTTTGAGTTATTATTATATCCCATCTATTTCCAGTTTTTAAAAATGAAAACAAATTAAAACATTCCCCAAATTGTAGGTCCCTTTCATTCGCCAAAAATAAAAAAAAAAAATACCACAAGCAAGTAGTTGTAAGAAGCTCAGCCAAAGGTGACTACTTCCATGGATTTTTTGTAGATCGACTTGTGAAATTATGCAGTTGGTAAAACTTTCCTGTGTAAAAATAGACACTTACAGATTTTTATTTTATTTTAATCCGTGCTCTAAAAACTAAATAAATTTAAGAAAATGTATTTGTGTAGCATTAAGTGATCTTAAAAAAATTTACCACAATTGATGTTCCGAAAAAAAGTTTTCTGTTGATATTGTTACACAAATGCCATCAACTTTTGATCAACATCAGGTCACTGTCAAAATTTATCTAACGACCGGCTGCGTAGATCGGTTGCCTTTTTCCTCACTTCGAGGAAAAATAATGTAAAGGTCTGATTTATGTTTACGGAAGCAAGCAATTAAACTACCTCCAGTTGAAATAGAAAAGACGATCCCCATTCCGTGGAATGTTTTCCAGTAATTACTACAAAATAAATAAAAAACCGAGTGTCAGATATACATCTTAGAAATAACTTAAAAATAATTCAGCTTCTTGATATATCTACAGGTATACCATGCACCTATAGGCGACACCTCCTCCTCGTCGATCAGTATTTCATATTTCTATGTGTGTGTGCGGCTAATCCGAAAATTGATTCTAAAGAAAATGCTATGTTGTGTGGTTTCTGTATAAATGTTTAAATAATTAATGACTACATACACACGACCTGGAAGGTCAGACAAGATCAGGTCGAGCATCAAATTAGAAACTAATCGTTTTGAAATTCCTCCGCAAACACAGCATGTTGGTGGTTGTGGTGGTGGTTATGGAGGAGTTAACAAACCGATGATCAATTCAATACAGAGTGCGAGGTTCACACCTTTTGGCTTTTTATTTATTTATTTTTTTTATTCTATTTTTTTGGAAAGGGTGAAAGTGTATATTGTATTTCCAACATGTTGTAATTGTTTATAATTTCACGTTACATTACAATTCCACACACAATGGACACAAGGTCCGTCTAATCATTCTGAAATTTCAATTGGTTGAGGTAAACGCAGTCACTGCTAGCGCTTTGGATGATGATCGATGAAAACAGAAGAAAAAACTCAGCCAACAAAGGGATCAGAGGAGACTCTGATGTGAACTCATGTTCAGAACAAAGGAAACGCATATATAGCCGAATAATTTTGAATCCATAGTTGCATATTTTAAAACGAACATGACTCGTCTGGTATTCCGTGTGTGGGTGAGAACATAAAACTTTCCATCCATCGTTCTCGTGCATATGGACATCGATAAGATGGTATACGCCTACGTGGTGCTGCTTTTCAACTTCTTGTTTTCCATTGACGGTTTTAGGTAATCATTAGCTATTCAGTCGCCGTTTTTCGCTCTCTTGAGGTGGCACTTCATAATCTGGCAACATGGAACCTATACAATCGTATTGAATTTCAAAAGTTATTCAAATCATAAATAAAGAACGCCACCCGGGATTTCGGATTTCGAGATGTGGCCAATGCGGGTTGTGTGGTGTGCGGTGTTGTGTAGGATATGTTGAGGTTGAGCGGTGGGTTGTCGGTGGTTGGGTATTCATTTTTTTTTTTCTATATTTCTTTTCTGTTTACCACAATACGACTTTTAACAAATAAGGTGTTAAGAACAAAGTATGCGATGGGATATGATTTTTAATGATTTTCATGCACGATGTTGGCATGTGGTCAAAAGCAATTGAATGTATGGTGACATACCTGGAATACGATTGAATGAGACAATCAACTCACTGTTTTGTATGCAAATAAGGTTTTTAAAAAGCCAAAACGAATTAAACGCGTCAAGGCGGATGACGAACTGGATATATATATTGGTGAGGTTCGTTTATTTTGGTTCGATCCGTTGCAGTTGGGTATAGGCCCAGGGAGGCCTCCATTGAGGTCTCAAAATTGATAGCGAAGAGACAGAGGACTAGTTATCAAAAAGTACCTATGCGGTTTGTTCCTATGTTTTAGGTATGGTTAAGTCACACATTGTGAACTAAATGACAAAATTTAATCAACTCGACAATTTATAATTAAAAATAATTTTTCTTATTATACTCGTGTATTATAATTCATTTTCTTATGTTATATTATAATTATTGTAATTTATGGGTAAAGAAAAGACTGACCAGTTCGATTATGTATATATAATTAATTTATACAACTTAAAAACTAATTTGGTGGTTCAACAGAAGGTTAACTGTGCGTGCGCGCTAACATGTGGGCGTAGAAACTTCGACAGACAGTTGACAGATGTCTTGTCAATCATCACGGTTTAAGGGGCAAGTTCAGTGATGCTATTTGTCGTACCGCCAGTGTTTTCGTGACACATCAATAATCAAATTGTATTATTCCGTTTCCCAATATAAAAGCTCTCGAAGCACTCAACTATCATTTTATTAAGCCTTTCACATTTCATAAGAAAATTGTAATCTAGCTGTGAAACGATTGTTTTGTTTAAATAAATTGAAATTTAAGAAAATCGCCAACCAATTCTGTCGAAAATAGCGCATGCTTACTTGTAACCAATTGACTTGGTAATGAGAACCATTGTTTGCGGTAGTGTATCCAAGTGCATTTAACCACTGGCAGTGTGTATATCATCGAAAATGGGCTTTGCCCCCCGACAATTTCTTAAGTAACAAAGTCTTATTTCTAACCGAGCAAAAAATTCACTAGGCAAAGGAGATATTTCGAAATTACTCAACAGATTTGATACCTGCTGTGCCAGCGACTTGGTTCGCAGCGGGAAATCTAGGTAACGCAGTTTATTCAAAGACTGAACGAAAAAATGGGGAAAGCTATCGATCGAGATTAAGCACCATGTGAGGTAGTGAACAATTATTAAGTAATAGTAACAGACTCGAGTTGTTCTTACGAAAACCTGGTTCAAGTGAATTTGCTTTCGATAACGTGTAAACGACCCCAAAACGGAAGCACGATCAACAACAACCCTGCAGATATTTCGGATTTGGAGTATGTGGGTCTACAGTACATTTAGGCCCATTTTATTCACTCGAAGTTGAACACAACTTGGGGATTTTTATATGGAAAACTCCCCGAGCTGTGTTCAACTTCCAGTGAATAAAATGGGCCTTATAGGTCTCGATTACGTTGTAAGAGAAAGATTTTGTATTCGTTCAAAATTTCGAACTCAATTAATCAATTCTGACATTACGTTGATAGAGGAACTCAAAAAAGTGGGTCGCAAAATTCTGTTCGTCTGTCCGTTAATCCACAGGCCACAGCCTAAACGACTGCCCGGATTTCGTTCAAACTTCGGATTTGGTGTTTGTGGGATTACAGCGTTTTTTTTTTGCAAGGTAACCTCAATATTAATGGTACTTCCCACATAACATGTTTGTACCAGTTTGATTTGATCGAAAACGACTCTAACGATTGATACTTGAGCTTAATTGGGTAAGGTCAACATGACTACATACTCTGTTTTTTTGATAAAAATCGAATAGGTAAGGGTACTTTTAAAGTTTGGACAAACATATTTCGAAAACGCTCCATACCAAATATTTATTTCTAAGGCAATATGATCATTCGTAAATGAATAGCAAACTCAGTTTTTCTCTGTATAAACGTACAATGGATTTTTGAAAAAAAAAAAGAGTAATTTTTTAAAGTTGTATTTTCTTTAGTTTAACTGAAAACGGCAATAACGATTTTGGCCAAAATACATACTTACTGCTAGTAAAATTGATGTTCTTAAAAATGATTGCGTCGAATCACAGAAAACGCTAAATTTTGAATTTATTCATATCTCGAAAACCCCATTTTTGGATTTGGAGAAAATTAAAAATGCTTACATCCCGAACCATATCTAATACTCAGTCTTCAGCTAAATAGCTGAGGAATATTATGTTTGAAACTAAACGTTTCAATATTTGTTACTGTTTTGTCTGCATAATTTTACAAAAACCGCTTTCACGATTTTAATGAAAATACATAAACACATTCACTGACACGTCATTCAGGTATGAATGACACTCATGTTTCCGTGGGGGGCACGTCATTATTTATACATGAATGACAGGTAGTGTTCCTATGAGGCCATGGCATTCAAAATTGAATTGAGTGACATGAAATGTTTCATTGGGATATTTCAAAAAATATCTAGAGTGAAAAAAAATGCAAGTGTATTTTTCAGTTGGCTTGCTAAAATATCACTATCAACCATATTTTTCCATATTTGCTCAATCCAAGTACACTGTAGTGATCACCAGAGGCCAGGCTATTTATCTCCATTCAATTTTTTCCTAATGTCGTGCATATTGAACGTCACGAAATTATCTTGCCCATGTCCCGTCATATACATGTGAATGACACGGCCCTTGTCGAAACATTGTGTGTCATTGTCCTGTAAGAACATATATGTTAATTTGTTTAAGTAAATAATTTAAAACAAGTCCAACAATTGTCCATTTTCGCCTTTAGAAATGTTGCCAAAATTGGATTGCCAGCAAATGCGATAAAGTTAACATTATACTTAGTTTGGAGAAAGTTTCGTTCGATCCAGTCGTGCACTTAATTTTTAATGCGATTTCTCTCAATGCTAAAATTATGGGAAGCATTCTTTAAATGCGTTTGTTGATAATGAGATTTTTAACTTGAAAGCTAGCTTTGGCAACCTAAACTAGCAGCGGTACGCACATAAAATTTCAACGTTTAAAAAATGTTCATTGAAATGTAGTGGGTGAAGATCGTTTATTCAATTTGTCTTAAGTGACACGAGAAACTAAATTCTTTTGCTGTATTGCAAATTAACTCTCTTTTACCTAACCACAAAGCCAAGATTTAGTCCAATCGAATGATTAAGTACATGTCTATAAAAAATTATTCAAGAATCCTTTTTAATTTTTATTTAGACCTAAATTGACAATAGGCAGCCCATCGATTTATTTGAGAAAAGACTGTTTGTTCCCTTTCAATCTACCTATTTTTTTGAAGTAGTTGTGTTTGAGCTTACTGGGTTGTGGTTTCCGAATCAAAATAGAAATAAAACTATTTTATTCATTTCCCGACGTTTTTTTGATGTTTTTTCAACTTCATCTTGGGATTTTTTTCTCTTTTATTGGGTTTTACATTAGTCAAATGGTTTTGACCATTTTTTTTATTCGATTGGAGTCCTCTTCTTTTTATAATAATTTAATATTTGAAAACTGTGCCTCTTTATTAAATACGTAGGTACATATAACTAAAGTCCCCCTTTTTTAATTTTTATACGTTTTGAACGGTAATGGGGTGATGAACCTTGCGTTGCTTTCCTTTTTTGTAAAAATATTTCTACAATAATATAAAATGAAAACAAAGAATCAATCTTTTTTATCTAAATTGCTGTAGAGAAGTTCGACGTTGAACGGTTCAATCCCAAGAAACTGGAAGCTTTTGCCGCCCCCGAAACTCTGTGTCAGAAGACTGGAACAAAGAGATCAAGTCTAGTTTGTAGTTATAACGTTTCTAGTTTGTACAATTATATCGATTTACATGTCGTTTTGTTTAAATGTAGCTTCTGCGGGAAAAAAGCTACAAGAAACATGAGACAAAAAAAAAAAAACAAAAATCATATGAGCCACAGTATCAGTAAAGAGAAAATGTTTTTCATTATTTCACACAAGTGACTGTCGAGCCTTTTTATATTATCCGACTTATTACTTTGACGCGAAACGTTTGGCATAGTTTCTTTTTTTCAAGTAATATTTTTGACTGATAGCTATTGGAAAAATATTTTCGTTTCAATTAAAAAGTTCAAACTACAAAAACAAAATTTGAAACAAAACAATAATTTGATTGAGTCGAAAATGATACCTCACTCCCTAGCTTATGTCCAAATTGACAGGCAGTTGAAGTAAAAGAACTGACAAACCGAAGCAAAATGTAGAAAAACCAGAAATAATGTCCGCGGGAGTGGAAATATTATGCAAAATAAAAAAACTCATCGATAATATACGGACTGTCAACACTTTCAAAAGTACCTTAATGCGGCCTTCGCATATATCACCAACTTCAAATGGGGCCTCTATCTGATGGTCAATTGCCTGAAGAACTCATTTCAGTGGCTTCGATTGGAATATCTGATAATTATTTTCAATGAGACAGAGGCTCTCTGAACAAAGCCCACAATCTTGGGCGCTTTGAGAACAATCTTTGTGTCTCGCACCTACCTGTGGTAGCGTGCCGCTATAATTCGATAACAATATGCCTTCATAACGAAGGTAATTATAAACGCAATTTATGACGGTGTGAAGGTCATCTTTAACACACTTAATATACCTACCAGAAGCGTAGGAATTGATGCACCTAGAAACGTTTCACCTGATCCGAGTGAATACATATTCCGTTCGAAATTAATTAATGTATGCATTCACTAAAATACTTCTGTATGCAAATACAAAAACTGGATTTGTTTTCATTGTTTTTTTTTACCCTAAACTTCGAACTTGCCCCAATGCTGGTCCAACAACTTTAACGACAGTTACATTTGCGTTGTTTATGTAAATGAACACTTTTATCGAAAGTAAACATGAACGGTCTATTGACAAAAACGAATCCAATCCCTTGCAGTGGAGATTGGTCCAGGTAAATGCATCGCACACACAGCAGAATGTGTGTAGGCCAGAACTGACGATGAAAAACAATTCTTGTGTCATTTGAAATTGAATAGTTATTGGGAAACAGAAATCAAAACAGAAAAAAAAATAGATTCCTATGGACAAAATCGATTAAGTCTTTTATGTGTTGAAACTCTACACAAGACTGCTGGGGCAACAAAAAGTAGGGCAAGTTCTCTTAATAATTGGGTAAATGTTGAAGCCTTACATTGAGGGAGTGGAAAGAAACATATATAAGTGGCGATAAGAACAACTTTTTATTTTACCCATTTGTGTGAACGATGCCGCCGCTAAATATGGATAACAGTTCAATTAAAAATTCATGTAGCGAGCATTGCACAGTCGAATACAAAAAATTTTGGGAGTAGTTTTAGAGAAAAACGAAAATTATATGAAGCAATGTTTATTTGTTGAAAACTAAGCAATCAAATTTTGATGGTTAATTGGGAACACCTTATGTTACCCATATCTGAATAATTTTTTGCTGCATTCGAACATTTTAATGATCGCTTATAAACCGATTTGTGATAGATACTTTGTGTCAAACATTTCCTGAGCTTAGATTATTTTCTTTCCGTGGCATTGACATGGATTTGGAGTGAGCCACATGAGCAGCTTTCACTCGAATAACGCGTTTAAAGAATACGAGTATGTTCAACCTTTCACGAAGAGATGTAGACAGCCGTATAAGGTTTTTGCGGGCGCATCGAATCAATTGTAATTAGGCTATAATGGGTGTTCGACTTCCAAGCTTCGGCAAAACACAAACTACACCTTGAGATATTTCAAACCATGACGCCCCATTTCTTGCCAACGTCCGAGTCAAACTGTATGAGCAAGATTTTCAATCCAGATGTTCGGATGTGACAAAAAACTCTCATTAGTTATTTGCGTCCAAAAACTCTTTGCTGATCGTTAGACCTACTCCAAGTAGTCGAATAAATAGTTGCGGTCATTATTTTTTCAACGAATCAAAGGACGTTCGAATGAAACGACTCTTCAATCACTTGAATTGTATCGACAGGCAATCACGTTCAGCAAAGCGAGAACTATACACAATGTTTACTTGAATGTATCCAATAAAGTCACGAAATCGGGAATATTTGGTGGCCTCATCAAAAGTTGTCGCAGGCGCCAGTCGACGCAGTCTGAATACCATTAGATTGTTAGCTTTAATTACATCAACGGTTTTGTCTATTATTTCTTCAACACTTTATTCGTGTTTTTTATACAACCAATAAATTAATAAACAAACATTTGTATTTTAGTGTGGTATCGCGACTTTAGCACGTGTCTTGCTTTTATATAGCTACGTTTATGGAAAGTTGAATAAACTTTTTTTTGTTTGTTTTGTTAAAGTGATACTATTTTTAAATTCGTGTGCTTTTGCGTTTATTTCCGGTGGTTTGTGTTTGTCATTAAAATTGAGTTGAAATTATTTTTTTTATTGTTTGTTATTTGGAATTCTAAAACTTGGTCACCGTACCAGGGTTGACGTTTGGCCCCTTTTTGAGCTTCGGGACCCTTGGCCCTCAATTTTTGAAAAATGATCAAAATGGCCCCTTTTCAGTTTAATTAAGATTTTATTATTTATTGAACGAAAAAGGACGTAAACATATGAAAAAAAGTGTTTCGAAATAAATAAATATTTTTTTTTGTAAAAAAAAAGCCTTTTTGGTCTGTTTCCTTCTTTTTTTTTGCTATCTTAGTATTTTTAGTAGAGTCCCCTTTTTCGGTTCGGGCCCCTTTTTTTGTCCCCTTTTTGAAAATTTTCAGCGGCAACGAAGCGAATGATGGACGCGATTTGCTATAAGATATAACGAACGTACCTCTATATAAAACTTACATAAATAGGCGAAGGCAAATAGTTAAAAACCATCCTTGCACTGCCTTAAACACAACATCTTCGCTTGATTTTTTTTGTTTTTTTGTTTTACAAAATTTTATATATAAAGGGTATTTCATTAGCGACTTGACAACTTTAAAATTTCAGTGTGAACGCACACTTAAAGCGATTACCCAAATGTCAATTCCAAAATATTTAGTAAAATCAACATTTCCATCATGGTGAAGTACACGAAGGAACTACGCTGAAATACAATAAAAATTTATTACCGAATTTCGCAACTTTAAGAGCGCTAACATTAATTTTCAATTTCTAGCGATGAAGGTTTTTTAGTCAATAAGCAAAATATGCCTTACTGGACAGGTGAGAAACAGCACTTCATACGCAAAAAGTCACTGTTTGGTGCGGTTTTCATGCCGGTGGCGTCATTGGGCCGTTTTTCTTCCTTAATGAAAATGAGCGTCCGTTTCGGTAAATGGTATTCGCTACAGAGACATGTTGGAACGTTGCTTTCTGCGTGTACAACTAAATGGACCTTGTTAATAACCATTTTCAACCTTCAAATATTTTGTGGGCCACAATTGGTAATTTTATATGGCACTAGGCAATAAATTCGATTATTAGTATCGCCCATTGTATGCAAACGACAAACAAACGGTTTGGAACGTAAGTAAGCTGTTTAACTATAGTTAAATACGAAAGGCATTTGCGGCACTGAAAACAAAGAACAGAAAACGGCAATGAAACCCGAAACGCAAACCATGAGCGATAGCGGGTGTGTAATTAATACTTTCTTGAAATAAGTTTTTGTTTGCAGAACTTTTCGAAACCACCTAAGTAGGTGTATCCTATTCAATTTTGAATTCAGCTAATTTTCATATTCACACAATAACCGCATCCCTTCCTGGAAGTAAACTGAACTCCTAAAATCTACAAACCTATATATGTGAAGGTACCTAACATCTTGAGTCCCACACAAGGAAAAGTTGTTCACTTCTAGATTGGGATAATAAAAAAAAAAAACTAAACTAAAACTACAAGATACCGAACAGAGGAAGACAACAACAAAAAGCAAAAAGGAACTCGCACCGAAATTGTGGCTTCTGTGTATCCCAGTCTCAGGTAAAAAGATTGCGGATAATAAAAGGCACAGGAGAGGTCGCTTCAAATTGTAGAACTTCAAGTATGTTTACATTTTCCTTTCCTCGGGCTTGCACGACGACGACGACAACTCAATGGGAGTGAACTCAGTGAAACATCGCGGAACCTGACTATCCGAGTACATTTTTCCGTTTCAAGTAAAAAGATGCATACCGTAGATTTTCCGGCAGAACTGTTGCGGATGCTTGTTACTTAACATACGTCTACCAAAGAAACAAGAAACAGAAGGTTGGGTATGAGTACTTACTCGCTTTTGGGTTTGTTATGCCTTATGCGCCTCGTTCTCCTTTTCCCTTTGACCTCGATTTTTCACAATAAACCCAATGAAAACTGAAAACCTCTGGTGACTATACGTTTGCGTTACCATTGCTGGTATCTTGGTTATTCAGTTTCAGTGTCTCTCTCTATTGCAGGCCGACAACAGACAATTTCGGGCAAACATAACGCTGATGATGGTTCGTTTGTTACACTCTTACCTCCTTGGTCGTACTATGAACGAAAAGGGAGCCTCTTGTTTTACGTACTCGTACATGCGAATGTGTATCGGGATTGGTTGTTGTTTTGTTGTTGTTTTGTTTTTTTTTTCCCCCTTTTTTCTCCCCCGTAATGTGAATTTTATTACAGATTTTTGCTTTCAGAAAATTGTCGATAGGTTCTTTGTGTGTAAAATGTATATGGTAACAGCACCACATGTTTTGCTTTTCGTTGGCTTTAGGCGCAATTTTAACAGTTTCATACAATTCCCTGTAGTTAGGGAGATAGTTTTTTAAAAGTGAAATCGTGTTTTCGAAAGCAAACCTAAAGCTGACATGCCGTTTAGGCTCATCCCATTCAAGCGCTTTGTTTCGCATTTCAATGCGCTGTTGGTATGTACAAGAATGCACGTTCCGACATACGAACGGGACTTGTTGGCACGTACGTCTACTGCCTTCTTTGCCACATCAGACTGTTGCAAGCAGGTGAGCGCTTTATCCCTTGCCGGCAAAATGTATCCAACCATATACGAATTTATATTCGCACTAAGGACGGCAATGACCGCACATAGCCTTCAGAGGTTGAGGTTGGGGGTTGGGGTTGTCGGGTTTTTGCTTGAGAGACAAAAGGCAACTAACTAACCAGTCATTCGACAAATAGGTATAGGTACCTACGAGTAGGTTGAACGAATTTCAGAAAACAACACACAGCAACATGGCGTCTTTGAATAAATGTCATATGTGTAGTACATTAGAGTATAACCTGGAGTTCACACTTAAAGATTGATAAGCTTGTTTCAAAAGTTAGAGAAGCAATAGCGCGACAAAGTAGCTAAATATTGAATTTTTCCGAGGGACAGACAAAACTTTCGAGAGAACATCAAAAAAAGGACATAAGCAGTGCTGCCTCTAAAAAATTTCATAAAGGGAAAAAGGACAAAAAAAAAATATTATATTCATCGCGAAACACTTTTTTTAACATTTTTACATTCTTTTTCGTTTAATAAAGAATAAAATCTTACTGAAGCTGAAAAATTCGCCATTTCGATAATTTTTTGAAAAAAAAAGTGAGGCCAAACGGCAAACGTTGCATAGCAGCTGCCATCCTCTCATTTTATGATCCGTTCAGAAATTTGTGGCCCATAACATTATTTTAATGTGCCACCTCTCGCGGACAAACATCCTAGAGTATCACTGTATCATTGTAAACTCGGCATAAAATTGTAGATCCCTTCAATTCGTTCCAAAAATTAAAACCTCACAAAATGGTTGTGAGAAGCTAGACCTAGGGCCTGTTGCGCCAACAGTTCACTTCCTGTCAGGGGAAGAAGATGGTCTAGCTTCCCATTTTTCCGCCCCACCTTGGTGAACATTTCATTCTTTTCACACGAGCTGTTATTTTCGCGATCCTTTTGTGTTTGCAAAAGTATAAATTAAATATAAACAAAAAATTAATGAAACGAGACAAACTATAACCACCGTCAGTAACCCAAAGTCGGTCAGTCAGGAGGCTTGTTTCGTCCGTGCTTATCAAGGCCGGGCGCAATAGTTTGTATACTGGACTACTTAGCAAGGGGTCTCATATTCAAACGCCGGGAAAATGACTTTTTAACTGTGCGTAGTATAGTTGTCCTTCTCCATTCAGTCGATTGGTATAAGATTGTTGCCATTAAATTCGTCGCAAAAATAAAAGCTCACAGAAACGAATGGTTGTGAGAAGCTGGACTTAGGCCCATTTTATTCACTCGAAGTTGAACATAACTTGGGGATTTTTATTTTCAACTTGAGAATTACTTTTATTCACTCAAAGTTGACTCGCTCAACTTTGGATATTCCGAAGTTGAGAAAACCGAAAGTTATGTCGTTTTCCATTGGGCAAAAAGAAGCGTCCGGGAGAGTCCGGAATCGAAAAAATCACTTCTGAAACCGTTCCATTGGCACAAAAAATACTCTTCTGGTGATTCTGAGGAGAGAATTTCGCTTCTGGATTTGAAGTCAGAATCCACTCAAGAAGCACTCACACAAGTGTAGTTTGTGTATTTTATACAAGTCAACTGACGGCTGCCGTAGATTATTTTTTGGCATTTCACCAATACGCTTGTGGATTCAATCAGAAGCAGTTTTCTTGTTCCATTGGACTACAGAATGAGTGGATCCCCGAGTGAAACCAATGGAAAACGACATTAATCAACTGTGGGTTTTCTCAACTCCCCGAAATAGTAGACGTTGTAGAGCAAACTTGGGATTTTTACGCCAAAAATGTCAGATTTTTGGTTCTCATTCGTACATCGGAGAGAGAGACCGCATGCGGGAGATAAGAATAAGAGTCGACATTACAATAACACATACACAATGCACAAGGAGATGTGTGGCTGCACGGCATTGTTAATGGAGAGTTAGGTTGTTAGGATAGTAGGTACAGACGTGAAGAGCATTCATAATTGTTGTTCTTTGTGTTTATTGCGTTAAACATTTCTGTGACTGTGCGAACTTCAAATCAAGTGGAAAAAATAAACAAATATTAATTTTTGAAACTTAAACGATGTATCGTTGACATTATTTTTGGGAAAATTGGCCATCGTCTGATTCGGGCAGCGAAGAAGACGAGCGCAATTTGTGTTTTCCGTTTTATAATGCTTGCATAACATCTGGAAATGTTTATGATCCTTTATATGGCTTTTTGTTTTGTCATTTGTATTCTTCCTTTTATGACCTTTGCAAAAAGATCTAGAAATATGTATGATCCTTTCTAATAACTTTTTCTTTTAGGTATATTTTGTATTTTCTGTTTTATGATGCTTGTAAAAGTATCTGGAAACGTTTATGATCCTTTTTAGTTGCTTTTTGTCTTATCTTTATTGTTGTTCAGAAATTATTTTTAATATAAATATTCTGTAGAAAACATAAACTAAATTATAAAATATGCTGTCAGCGTAGAGTGGTACGATCATCGCCACATGCTTCCCATATCCCATCCACTGATTCAATGCAGTTTCGAATTTGCCATAGTTCGTTAATACCATGTTCCCACCAACGTGATTTAGCTCATATGATTTATAAATCACGAAAGGCGTCTCCACCGAATTTTACGTGATTTAGTTTGACATCCAGCAGAAAGAATTCGTCCACTTCGGAGGGGGTAGTTCTTTTTTTTCGTTGTTTTTCTTTTGTTATCACACCTCTGCCAAAAATATAACAATTTATGATTGTTGTACTTAATAAAAATACCAAAATACACCGAAACACGAGGAAAATTGAATTTGGGATAATATTTTTGACATTTGTGTTGTGTTTTTTTTGTTTGTTGAATAACATTGAATTGAATTGAAAGCGCTGCAGGTATGTTCGATTTTATTTTGTGTGGATTTGCGATGAAAGATACGTAATTAAAAATTAAACACGTCTAAATCACGTAATTAGTAATCACGAAAATGTATGGTAAATCACGTAATTTATGAGATGATTTAGCTAAATCAAGTGGATTTAGCTAAATCACGTTGGTGGGAACATGGTATAAATTTGGTAGCAACAGAATCCCAGGCCTCTGGTGTTCTCGGCGTCTAGAATTAAAAACCGTTTTCTGTGCATTGTGTACATTGAATCAGGTAAGGAAATGAATTTACCGAAAATTTTCCCCGGCATATAGGGGAAGCATTTCAGCTGCTCCGACGCTGAAATGCTCGCCACTCAACCCTTCGTCCAAACACGCCGAAGTTTGTGTGTCTATTCATCTTCCTCTCTGCTTTCAAATACGTACGCGGCCAAAATAATCGCAATTGCATCTTTTTGTTCCATTTTTTTGAATTTTTATTGTTTTATTATTACGTACTTCTTAATCAAGACTTCACCACCGAATGAAAACAAAAAAAAATATTAACTGAACATACCTAGCTTAGGATTTAAAAGTAAAAGAACAGACCTATTGTGTGTCATCTGTCACAAACATCCCAGGGATATTTTAGAAACTGCAAGTAGACCAACTTTTGAATTTCAACACCAGAGTTGAGAATTAAAGTAGTGAATAAAAGCAATTTTCAACTTGCCGCTCAACTCTCTCTTTCAAATCAACTCCGAAGTTGATCAACCTCGGAGTCATCGGCAAGTTGAACGATAGTGAATAAAATGGGCCTTAGTGCTCTATGTTTGTTGTCCATGAATATCCGCATGCAAATAATTCTGAAATACATTACGAAATTAAAGCTTGGTCGCAGCTCGGCACGCTCAAATCAGAATTACTGATACCGATATATAAATAAATCCCGAAACATGTGATCCGAACAAGATAGTAGTAGAGCTAAAACGTGAATATACCCGTCCACGTAAAAGTTTGAACTAGAACATTATTGTTCACGGGTGCTTCGGTTCAGGAGTGGGTTAACTTGAAGTATCCCTGCCTACTCATATCTCAGTGGTAGCTTTTTGCTTACAAGAGATACACATGAGTATGATCTCTTTTGAATAGCTAGCTATCCGCTTTTTTTTACATTTTTATTCTCGTTATCCTTTCTGTAAGTTTCGTAACTTTTCTCTCTCTGCATCGCTGGATTGTATAAATTTAAATTGCCATTTACCTACACTTTGTTAAGTGACCTGTTAAGAATAGCTAGTCAAAAACAGATAATCACAAAGGTTTGTAGGTTCAATTCAAAAAGAATATCCTTCAAAAGTTTATTTTGCTATTTAGTGAGTGGCTTCCACACAGTCCTGCTCACGTTTCTATACATATTTATTCGAACACACATCTTCGCTTGAGGTAAATGTCAAGCTCAGCTATTTTGCTTGAGAAGCTATTGGTTTCCAAATTGAATTGGGTTAAAGTTATGCTTCTGTCCCAGATATTAATTTTCCGCAGACTTTTGGTTTACGAGAGACTTTTTAGAAGCATGCAGTTAAAAAAAAATTTATTTGTTGTTTTACTATAGAGGAACTCAAAGAATGATTTGACAGGTGGAAAATACACACAAACTTTGGGCAATTTTAGGGCTCATTCCACACAGCGATGCGGACACATCCCGAAGTAAATAAATCTGACAGTCGGCACCCATTTAAGCTTTCAGTTTCAGTTCTTCTTAGTAAATCACTGAAGAGAGGGGTTATTTCAACCGCGTAAGTTGACGTAAGTTGATTTGGACATTTTAGCAATGTAGTGCCGGTCTGTTTTTAAATGTTGAGAACTATCTAACTAAGCATATGTTGTTTTATTTATTACGTTCCTATTTGCATATATAGTTAAATCAACTTCTCAGGGAAGTGTGGGATGTTACGTGTTTGATTGATCAGATAGAAAAGCTGAGTAGGAAATATTGCTTATTTGGCCGTGGTCTCTATAATGCACTACCTACGATAGATCTTCGTCAAACTAAACACTTCCGACTGGTAGAGGTTAAGAATTTTTTTTGTTAAATTTGACGTGATCAAGAGACTGACATTTGTAGCCTTACCCTACACGACAACGTAGATTGATCACATTGTAATCGACGCAAAGTATTTCTTTGTCTTCGCAAAAACGACTCTGATCACTGCCCGTGGGAGCAGAAAAATCGCTTGCGGATAGCTCGCCCGGCAATGAAAAAACTCTGAGGAAGTTGGACGTCAAACGGCTGCTTTTTCATTTTCCGTCTTAGCCTTAACATTCAAAAAAAGTCTCGTGCCGCTAAATTCAACCGCAAAAAACTGCTCGACTTATCAAGTCGTCCAATGTGGCCAGAAGTCCGATTTTGTACGTCTATACATTTCTGACTGATGGGTCGATTACAGCCCATCCAATCAAATGGAATCAGCTTTTTCAGTAAATTTAATTTTTTTTTTGAGTAGAAGGTTTTATTAGTTATGCCATCTGCAATTGACAGTCAAACAAGAGGAATGCTTAAAATGTTTTAAACAAAGAGGAGAAATATTGGAGCCTTGACGGAAAACAGTTTTGTAGCTACTTTCTCAAATGATTGTGAAAACCATTGGTTTGCGTGAGTTGTATGTTCGCGATAAGTGGAAGAAACCAACCGATTCCGAGTTAGATTTTTGGAGGTCTTCTCAACACAAGGCTTAAAAGTTTTAATTTTGTTAGTTTTTTCATGGGTTGAACGTGGGCCCTCTAAATCAGTACCTATAGTTCAACACGTTAACAACTTTGCCTATTGTCTACATCAGAAGAGCAATTGTACAGATATCGGAGGGACTGGAAAGTATGTTCTTCATATATTCCGTTTCTTATGATATCAAATGCATTTATAGTACCCCCAATCCGTGTCAAATGTGAAACAAAATGACGACCTTAACCTTCTATAGTGCTCTTTAGAAGGTGCAATCTATTATATTTGCATATAAAGGGTCTTTCAACAAACTTTTAGTGTGAACGCATCCTTAATCGGTTTAGGAACCGAACTGTCAATGTCAAAATATTCAGTAAAATCAATATTTTCATAATTTTTAAGTACACAAGGAACAACGTTTACGAATAATTTTATTTTACCAACGAAATTCCGAGTCGGTGGTCACAACTTTAAGAGCGTTAACTCAAATTTTCAATTTTCAGCGATGAAGCGCATTTTGTTGGTTAAACGGATTCGCCAATAAGCTAAATAAGCGTTACTGGGCAGGTGAGAACCCTTATGTGCATCACGAAACAGCACTTCATCCGCAAAAAGTCAAGGGTGCGGTTTTCATGCCGGTGGCGTCATTAGTCCGTTTTTTTTTTCGTTGAAAAATGGGTTCAACGTATCGACCGCTGCATACGATCCCGTGGTGGACATATAAGCCAAGTCGAATTCCATTCATAAATGTTTTGATAGTATCTCAAGTATTGCATTTTATTTAAAAAAGAATTTGCCAAGTCCCAAATGAAGGTATATAAATATTTGCCATAAGTTTTATTTATTTATTTGTGCATTTATATAAATAAAAATTCCAGAGTATTACTTTCCTCAGTTATACGAGATGCAATGAAAATATCTTCTTGGAAAAAATCGACTGCACCTAACTATAGGAACATAATCGTAAATGAAATGTTTCCATTTCAAACTTCTAGTCAGAGTTACTTAACCGTCTGGTGTCCAACGGTTGCTATAGTAGTACAAAAACGTCATTGGATATGATTTAATTAAATTTAGTTGTAGCGTCGAATTACTTTATAATCCAGCACAAAATATTTTCTTTATCTAATTTTGTATTCATCGTGTAAACGACACCCAGAATAGACGACAATCTTGAGTTACAAGAAACGTGGACTACTGGGAAATGCTGGGCTCTGCTCTTGATTAGTTCAAATGGTTCTGCATTTTGATGAAAACGATTACATTAACATCTAAATTTTTGAAATATTTTAAAATATTCCGTGTGACAGAAAAATAAAATACCTGTCCTAATCAGATGGGAGTCAAATTTATGCAAATTGTTCAGATGCGTAGTACCTAAGTAAAATGGAACCAATTGACGGAGGTTTTTGGTGAAAGTTTAATAAATTCCAAAAGGAGACAACAGGTAGGTAAATAAAATGAACAAAATATGAGCAGGAGGATATTCGTTTTCAAATTTGCGGTTTCAACAAGTTTGCCTAACTTACTTGCAAGGATAACTATAGTGAACAGATCATTTTTGCAACAGAAAATATTCATTGAAATAAGGGCGATATGGGATATAATCTACATACTTTGAAATGGGATTAAAAAAAATACAACAAGACAACGAGTAGTTATAGGAGAAGATCGTCAGTAGAAAACCACAACATCAAAAGTCCAGAAATTATAACTCAACAAAGCATTAGGTCGGGCCTTAGAAATTAAAATGTGACCACAAAATCGGAGGGTAAGATATGTAAAACCATTAACAGTTATTTCGACCATACGCAAATTCTTTCAGTGTTCAGCAAATCAAAAATTGAGGGCACAATAGTTTTGAAAACATCCATTTGACTCGTAAGTTCGCATTTTGGTCAAAATCGTTATTGCCGTTTTCCGGTAAACTGAAAAAAACTAAATTTTAAAAAATTCCTTTTTTCAAAAATCCATTGTACGGTAATAGGAGAAAAACTGAGTTTGCTATTAAGTTATAAATGACCACATTACCTTAGAAATGAATTTATTTTTACAATCGTATAGACCGTTTTCGAGATACATATGTCGAAATTTCAAAAGTACCGTTGTTTTAGCCAAAAACTAGGTACGCAGCCATGGTAACCTCGCCTAATTTAGCTTAAATATCAATTTTGGTTTAAAATCGTTTGAGCCGTTTTCGATCAAATCAAACGGGTACGAAAATTTTATATGGGAAGTACCATTAATATTGAGGTTAGGTACCTTGCAAAAAAAAAAAAACTCTCCCGAACTGTAAGCCCAAAAACTCCAAATCCGAGGTTTGAACGTAATCTGGGAAGCCGTTTAGGCTGTAGACCTGTGGAAGGACGGAGAGACCGAACACTAAATATCTCAAGTTCGAAATTTTGTAATTTTGCAAGTTAAAAATAGCAAGTGACGTTTTCGTTCGATTAGGGGCACGAAATCTGAAATCTAAGATCAAATCTGAAGAAGCCCAATCGAATACCACATTAGGCAATCAAAACTGAGATACATCAGGTTAGAAAGCTGTCAGACATTAGACCACAAGGCGCAAAATATGCAAAACGTTCAAACAAAAACAAAGTAGGATATTTTTTGTAATGGTTCTACTTAAAAATTAGCCTGACAAAATTATTCTATTTTATGGTCTCGTCCCAAATTTTCCGTTCACCGATGGTTGATAAATCTTCTATTTCGAAAATTGCTGCTGGAGTTGACACTCTCAACAATTCTATTCATAAAAGTTTCGAAGCAATCGACAATAGGCAGATGTACAATTGAAATAACAAAAGTAGCAAACTCAATTTTTGTAGGTTAGTAATAGTGTCAAGTTCCGAAAAACTAGAAATCCGAACTTACTCAATGTACCTATTGCAAACAAAATCTTATAAGTTTAGTAATTTCGAATGTGGGCAATTTCTGCAATGAAAGTTTCCAACCAAATAAAAAACAAAAACCAAATACTCAAAGTAGTACCAATAAAAACCATAACCTAGGTGCTGAACGGAATAATCCATGTTTGGCTGATTTATTCAGATGCATGTCACCAGCCTAAGATTTTCATTCGTGCAGACAGGCAGGCATCATATAGATAAAACAAGAATTATACGCGTGTATCGAGCTTGTCATATCTTTTCTACCGTAATGAGGATTGAGGATTAGGTTCGATGATTTATAGTTGGTGAAGAAAAATTGTTACAACGACGGCGCCGTTGTGGAAATATTTTGTGTGTCATTTATATTTGAATGACTTGGCCTGTACGGAAATATGTTAATTTTTTAGTAAAACGGGTAAAACTTATCCAGCAGTTTTCTATTTTCTTCAGAAATGTTGCCAAATTTGGCTTTGCAGTGAATGTGATAAAGTTGTGGTAATAAGTTAAAGCAGCTTATGTCAATTTTGGTAATTTTTCAGTGTTAGCAAAACCAATTTATCTTATGGCTTTTACACCTATTGTATTAAATAGGCCAAAGAAACTTGGGCTACAAATTTAACGGTTTCTAATGGGTGTAGAGTAATAGGATCTGGACCAAAAGAAAGGTAAGAAGAAGTAGAAAAAAGCTTCTTTAACCTATTGTCACAGGATTTCTTGAAAATCCTAATGTTCGAATGCAAGTCAAACTAGAATATTGCTCCCTTTTAGCTTTCCCTTCACATTTTCCGTAAAATTTTGCAGACCTACCTTTGAAATTACCACCGGAACCAAACATAATTTGCTAGACGAAATGTATTTTGTTTTCTTGGATCTAGACAAAAAATAAAACACATGACAGGCATGGACAGTGAACAGGTTAAAGAACGCACCCATAGGTACAATAACAAAATCCTTCTGCAGACAGCAGACACGAATAAATACCCTTCGTAAAATAGGGTGAAGCAGACTTGTGTAGGTATGTGTCAAATTGCTTCCATCCAACCTCCTTTGCTATTCCCATTGCTACCTATAAGAAGAGAATCCGAATGGAATGGCATGGGACTTTGCGTTATTACACACCCATTCAAACAACCAACGAATGCTGAATATAATATTATAACTTCAGGGTAAGAGCAAAAGATAAACCCATGTAGGCATGCAGGTACGACTTCTTGTAGTAACACATTTTCACATCCAACGAACATCATTATAAAGCAAAAGTTGAGTGGTATCCCTCCGGGAAGGTGCAATGCTTGTAAGCCAAAAACTTCAACGTTGGTGTAATTAAGATTTCGATTAAAATAATTGCAGGAAATTTACCTTCGGAAAGACGGCAGCTCAACCCAAACTGTGTGTGGATGTCCTTAATGTCGTTTGATGGAATTTCTACTATTGGATTCCGATTTCACTTGTCATCAAGTATGAACGCCTATTAAATTGCAAAATGTGTATATTCCAACGGTTCAACCGTACACTTTACTTTTTCTTTTGTTTCTCTGTTCTCCACGTCCACTTCAAGGTGTAGTTTGCGTGAAAGGAAACATGCACTTTGTATAAATAATTGTATGAATCTAACAATTACAAATTTATGGCCGACACCGGATAGAGGTATGCACTTGCACTCGCGAGCACTTTTTCAATATACAACTCAAAATAAATTCACTTAAAATTAAAAACAAAAAAAACTAAGCACAGTCGATGAAAAATTCAGTGATTTTGAATTTGTTTTCACATTTGCACACCCAACTTGGGATTCACACTTTCCACAAGAGAATTTTTTTTTGCGCACAGATTTTATTCCAAAATTCCAGATCTCAAAAGTAGATAACAACTATTGGTGCTTGGTGGTCCTGTTGGTTTGGTAGCGCTTGTGCTACCATGATTACACAATGAAAAGAAGGTTCACCTTGCCCGACTGGTAACACTGAGTTCAAAATGGGACAAAAACCGGTTTCACTTCCATACGAAATAACCGCCCGAAACAAACTAAACTCGCCGTCTTCGAAAAGGATGATTCAACGTCCACCAAATCAGACAAACCGAAACCGAATCAAATGTGAATGGAAATTCCAAGGCAATTGTTTATTGTGGGCCATGATGTAATTTCCAGTGCGATGGTTTCCATTTTCCAGATATTTTACTTTCCCCACCCAAACACAACTATAATAAACAAGACCGCACACCGCACGCAAGAAGAGGCACAATGCAATGGGAATGGGAATCTCACGAAGGCGAACACCACTGGAAGAGTTGCCGTACAATTAAAATGTGACAGCTGACAGCCCACGGCGGGAAGGCTGATAGGGAAAGCTTGTGGTTTGTGGATCGTGGAAAACTGCATGAACGAAACGAAATGTTTCTTTTTCGTGGCTGCGCCCTGCGCCTCAGTAAACAGTAAGATGAGTTTATAATTCTTAATAAAGTTAATTGCACTGGGTGTTGGTATTTATTTGCTCCAATTGATTGTGCATTTATGAATAATGATTGTATTTAGTGTGAATCATTTACTGTATAAGATGTAACAAATTGAATGTAAAATAAGCTGGAACTGGAATTAGAAGTGATGGTTTCTGCACTGGAAACGAATTAAATTCCCCAGATTTGTTATGCTCTTACAATTGAGTGGGTTTTGAGTGAGTTTCTAATCTGTCTCTTTGTTTGTTAGAAATCAATTGCAATTTGTAAATGCAATATTAGGTCTGTTCCCTTACAAAAATGCATTCGAATACATTCGAATACATTAGTCAAACTTCGTTCACTTCCAACCAACTTTTGCGTAAGGGAACGAAGTTTGACTGATGTAGGTATTCGAATGCATTATCGTAAGGGAACAGACCTATTGTTATACTGTTATTGCATAAGGAACGTTCAATTTCTCTTAAAAAAAACCGTCGATATAGGAATTCCATTAATACCTACCTGTCGTCATAAACTAAGTATTTAGGTAATTTTATTTAGTTTAGTATAGGTACCTACTTAGTTTATGCTATGGTGTAGGTATCAGTACCTATGTGCATCATGTAGCTCGTAGATAACAAAATTAGCGTCAGAGTATGATCTGCTAAAGAGCGTTGTGTTTCCGTTACCTATTTAAAGTAGGGTTCTTAAAAACGAATCAATTCTGTAAACTGTATAGGCTATAGGGTGATATGGCACCAGTAGTCAGCCCTTAAACTTTTTTTTTTTTTTTTTCTTTTGATTGGTATTTGGTTCTTCAGAATGTAAGTCTACAGCTTGGAAAATATACTAAGTTAAGTATGTTGGTGTGTGACGTATGAGCTACCTAATGCAAACTAAGGGTGATTTTTTAAGAGGTTTAGAACTTTTAAAAAAAAAAAAACACAAAAAATTCGAAAAAATGAATGAAATATTTATTTGAATCGATAGTTTGAACTTTGCAATTTAATGTTTAACGATAATTTCATGCAAATGTTGACCGCGGCTGCGTCTCAGCTCTCAAGTAGCCCATCCGCTGAGTCCAATTTTGGCATACTCTTTCACACATTCGGCCGGTATCTCACGAATGAATGCATGGATGTTGGCTTCCAGTGCGTCAATCGAAGCGGGCTTGTCCCTATACACATTAGCCTTGACATACCCCCACAAAAAATAATCTAATGGTGTCAAATCGCACGATCTAGGCGGCCAATTGACCGGCCCGAAACGTGAAATTAACTGTTCACCAAACTCGCCTCGCAATTGCGCCATTGTTTCGCGTGCTGTGTGGCATGTGGCACCGTCTTGTTGAAACCACATGTCATGCAAGTCAAGAACTTCCATTTCGGGCAAAAAAAAGTTTGTTATCATCGCTCGGTAGCGTTCACCATTGACAGTAACGCTGCGATTCGCATAATCTTTGAAGAAATATGGCCCAATAATGCCGCCGGCCCATAAACCGCACCAAACAGTGGCTTTTTCGGGATGCATTGGTAGCTGTTGCAATGCTTCTGGCTGATCTTCACTCCAAATGCGGCAATTTTGCTTATTTACGTACCCATTCAACCAAAAATGAGCCTCATCGCTGAACACAATTTTTCGATAAAAAAGCGAAAATTAACATTTCGAACCGAGCACGAATTTTGATAGTAAAATTCAATAATTTGCAAGCGTTGCTCATTTGTAAGACGATCCATGGTTAAATTGCAAACCAAACTGAAGCTGTTTGACAGTGACACAAGGTACTAAACACACGTCAGCTGTCAAAACCAGTGTTGCCAAAACCAAACCAGCTAAAAAATCACCCGTTATTTACAAAATAAGTGAAGAGGGTATGATTTGGAAGTAGTCAGCCCCCTCAGGTCCAGTAGTCGGCCATGTATCCTGTAGTACCTACCCCAATTTAATTTTAATTTACACATTTTCATAAGAAGGGCAGGTCTGACAACTGGAGAACGCTTCAAGGAACCGGAACCGTGCCATTCATAGGCATTTTTCTTGTTATTGTAAGGGGAGCTGACTACAAAAAACCAAAGAAACCTGATCAAATTTTTTGCGAGAATCAACCAACCAACTCTAGAGCGAGCGCGACGCAAGTTTTTGTCAAACAGACCCAAGAATTTACAGTTTGGGGTTTTCTCTTTAAATAAATTTTAATGAAATGACAGCTAAAGCAAAAAAAAATGCAGGAATAAAATTAACATTATTTTTATGGAATCTGTAGCGAGTAAAGCTCTCCGTCATCAAAATCCTCGAAGGATTTTCTAGATGCTGGAATATATTAATATCCTGGGAACATTATACCTAAAAAAACTTTTAAAAAAATTCGAAATCTTAGTTTGATGCAATACAAATGACAGACTGGGTAGGCTACTTTTGTTGGTTTTAAATTTAAAATGGCAACAGGAAATCAAATCTCACATTATATGATTTTAACCCCTATTACAAAAGTGATCCATCGGATTTCATTGAAAAGACCAATTCTCTCGAATCTTCAATGAAAACCGCCATAAGGCGTCGCTTGGTGGAGTGCCAGCCAGGGGCCTGTAACACAAGTAGTTGTAGGGCAAGTGAATTCCGACAGAAGAATTTATTAAAATAAAACGACAAGTCTTTGAACATTGCCACAATTGTCGTGAAGAAAGATGACAAGTGGAAAATTATATAATTTCCCTATTTCTGTATGTAACAGAACATGAAAAGTTTCAAGGAACACTATTCTATTACACTAATTGTAGAACAGTGGTTCAATGAGGTGATTTGTCAAACTATGACAAGTGCATTTTTAATGTTATACCTTTGGAAAAGCAGAATTCAAACACAGAAATAAAATTATGTATACCTTATTATCTATTCAAAAATTTACTTTTTTGTTTCCGACTTTGATAGTGACCTCGGCCAAGTTGAATGTTCTTAAGCCAAAAATAATTTTTGATGTCAGTGATCATCTGAATATGGGAAAATTACTGGAAGGACCAGAAAAAGTAAGGTATCTTTTTGCTTTGTTAATTTGAACACTTGTCGAAGAATGCCGAATAGGTACTGTGACAGAAATAATTTGTACTTGTCGGACAAGCATAGTTGGAAAAGTGCATTTAAACTTGTTGACTTGTCATGTTGTTTTATCGGCCCCTGGTATGCATAGCATTTTCAAGATGTAGGTACATATTGCAGCTGATACCAAGAAAGGTTCTATACAAAGTTTGAAGTTGAAGTGAAGCTTCTTTATTAAGAAGTTTTTGCTGCGATTGCAACTCATAGAAAAATACATACTTTGTTTTTTTTTTTAAACGAGAGTGACTGTAAAGGACCATTCACATGAGCGCGAACTGCGAATCAATTTATCGGTATTTATGAATTGAAAATTGCAATTTGTTTTACCTCAAAAGCATTATATTCAATTAATACCTATAAGACCTAATCTAAAAAAAAATTATAAATAACCAAATTTGCAATTACAGCAATTCTCCCGCGAATTGAAAATTCTTACGGCGAACTGTCACCCTTTATTCACAATCCACATAAAACAGTCGAGATCCACAAACCTGCGAATGAAAAATTCGCTCGAACTTAACCTTCAACAATACAAATGATTCGCGGGTGCGACTAAAAAAAGTTTTCATGTAAATGAAGTGTCAGAATCTACGAATATTCGTGGTTCGCAATTCGCTCTCATGCGAATGGTCCTTAACGCGTATACTACTCTTTACCAGTGGCGTGGCGTCCATATAACCCGATTCCTACCGACTTCCCTTTTTAAATCTCCACCAGGCAACACTAGCTATTTGCTAGTGCGATTTGCTTCTACTTATTCAGGTTATTCTTCTCTCATTGTGTGGATAATTGTAGGAAGTATTTTGCAATTGTGCAATGTATGAAAATATTTCAAGTTGCACAGGGCTACCTACAGCTCTAAGGTTTTTTACATTTATATGTGATACATTTTGCTTCGACTTCCCTGTACTTATGTCAATTCAATTCAGGCAGACTTCGATAGTTAGATCGGCAGTATTTCTATAGATATTGGTTGAGTCAGCGATGCCAGATCGTGAGTAGTTACGCATTTTGTTGGTATTTTGCATCTCAAAATAAACTAAAAGGGCGAAAAGGACATTTTTATATCTATCTATCAGAGAAAAAAGACATTTCAAATACTGGCTCTGAAGAAAAACCATCCATCAAGGTCAATAAAAAGAGAAGACTGTTTTTATTTTTGTTAATTTTTGTGCTTTTTATATGAGAGGTGTCTAGCGTCTACCTATCGAAATTACTAATGTATGGGGATTGTCGTGGAGAACATCGTTGGGTTTTTCTAACAACGCCATGAGCAAAAAGATATTTTTGGTAATCGTCGTGGGCAAGTCAGTCCGAGCTTTTTTTTTATAGACATAGCCGCAGAACACGACTAACAAGAGATCGGCAGGTCCTATCAGTTTGCCTATTTTAAATGATTTGGAAAAGAGTTGATTCTCAAATCGATGCGTTGATTTATGACTTTTACTGAAAAGACTGAGTGGAGGTAAAAGGTTAGTAAACTACCTAGTTATCTGAAAGGCCAGCAGGTTACGTAATAGTATCTCTATACTTTGTTGTAGTTGTAATGTAATTTGTTAAATTTCCTCTCCGTAGTTTTGAATGCTGATCAATATTGATGAATTCGATCTATATGCATGTCATTGATCAATCTTCTCATTTCTTTCTACAATAATGGATTCAGAAGACAACCGACATGTGTGCTGCTTGGAAAAATTTAACGAAAGGCAAAAGAAAGATAAATTGACTATTAATTGGAATTAATAAGATTGTTGTTCAGTAGCCAGACGCTTCAATGAACTTTTGATGAAGTCAATTAATTTATGATCAATCTTCTTTTATTCATCTGGAATTGCACATGCATGTAAAGTGAAAATAAGAAAATGATTGATTGCATTCCCTTGCGATGACGCTGATTAAAATAGAAAATAATGTATGTGATTTGCATATATTCAGTGTTGGTGATCAGTTTACTTCGCCAGTATTATCCGCCGCCTTATGTTTTCGAAGACAAGCTGCAAAAATATCCCTACGCATAATTTTTTGTACGAATCTTAATTAGGTTAAGCTGTTTTATTGTTTTGAGAGTCCAAAGGGATCGGAATACGGAATTCGTTGAGATATTTGCAGGTGTTGTTTTTGGTAAAATTCTATGCATATTATAGTTTTTCTATGATCTTAATAGTAGTATAAAGAAGGTCTTAAATTTACTGGCTAATAAAAGTAGGTACTTACCTATACTTACATATAATTTGTTGTTGAGAAGCAATTTTCTAATCTACGCAACACCATGGTTGGATCCTATCGAGATTTTCGACAATTGATTTGATTTTTTGATTTTCATATGCTGAGTTGCAGATAATTCGACTCTTTTTAACTTGTTTATCAGCATCAGGATCACATGTAATGCGTGTATCGGCTTCCGAACTGCAAATTGTACTAAAACTATTAATGTCATAAAATTCGGTTGTAAAAAAAGTTTAAGCATTTGTCGTCTCCCAGGTCTTGTCTATTTTTGAAAAGTTTCTTTTTATTTATCCGGTTGATTTTTTTGAAAAAAGAGAGAAAAATCTTTCCATTTACTTTCGGTATTTGTGGAACATCTGGTTTCTGAGGGCTCCTTGATATTACGCCAAAGGAAATTACGCCAAAGGAAATTACGCCAAAAAATGAAAATGGAATCTCCATACAAGGTTGTGGTGGTTTTTCCTAGGAAAAAACGCCCAAATATTTTGGCGCAACTTATTTATAATATATTTTTTCATAAATGTATTGGTGGACGCGGGACTGCACGGTGGGTGGCAACGCGACCGCACGATGGTATACGCTATAGGTATAAGTCCACAACGAGTTTTGGGCCTAATTTCCATAATAAATTCTGGAAATTAATAAGCTTTTCACACCAAGCCCAAAACCGGGTTTTCGCCAAAACACACGAAAACTTCATCGAAAACAGAAGTTTTCCCATACATATTTCAGTTTTCAAAACGAGTCGTTTGCACTTGTTTTCCGCGAAAACACCACGAAAACGACTTCCAATCGTTGGGTTGTAGGAACAAACACACCTTTTGCAATGTTCAGAAAAATGGCTGACCGAACAAATGTCACAATTCACATCTTAAAATCATTTCCACAATTAATTGATGGGCTAATATTGTTTTTAAATGCACTAAATTAATTTTGTGTGTTAATTAATGCGATCGAAATTTGTAACCACAAAAGTTTGCACCCAAGTTTAACGACTAGTGTCTCACAGCTGATTGAAATGTCAAACGAAAACGAGTTGGTGGTCGGTGTGAATACATCGACGAGTTTTCGAGGAAAACCCGGTTTTGGGCTTGGTGTGAAAAGCATATAAGCCAGAAATAAAAGAGCTTTCTTGGTCTTATTTCACAAATCAAATTTGGTAATTATGCTAAAAGAAGGCTTTCTTTTCCACCTATGCGAAAATTATATTCACCTCTCGAATGAGGTAGCATTTTTGAGTCGTCAAGTAACCGATTTTTGACATGTGAAAAAAAATTTCCATCAATTCAAAGAGCAATATTCAAATTTAAATTGGTTTCGTTTTTATATGTTTGATTGACAAAAACAAGAGATATAATAAAATACTTGTATGTTTAGTGAACATTTATGTGTTTTTGCAAAGGATTCTTTGGGTGATTTGGGCCTAGAATTTGTTGATTTGGCAATGGAGCAGTTAGGCGCAATGGAAATATACATAATTCAAAACACAAACCGTTATTTGAAGTATTGAAGTGTCAAACTCACAATTCCGTATGCGAGGCGCAAATCCGCATGGAAAATGCAGACGAGTACAATTCGAAGAGAAATTCTCGTATGCGGATTTCGAGAATTGCAAATTTCAGTTTTTCGCATAGCATCGGAGATTTTGATTGATAAACGTATGCGAGAATTTTCGAGAATTGGGGTCCTGGTATTCTGTCGAATTTTCATTTTTAATTTTTAGCGTTTTTGCCAAAATTATTACGCCCCAATTATTTTGGTCTTTTTTCCACTTTTGGCGTAATTTCAGCGAGCTGTTTCTGAGCTGTGCGATCTGTGTGAACTGTTCATGAAACACTTAGAAGTACTTACCTATTTTAATATTTTAATTTCCCCTAGCATCCGAATTGATTTAAAAATCGAGCTCTTGTACGAAAATTTCATATTTCACCTATTAGGTAAAGGTAAAAGCTATAGAGAAGGAGTCAACAAGCAGGTCATTTGTCAAGCTTCATATACCAATGGAGGAGGAGAGTAAAATTTGGACCAAATATATATACTTTCTCGTGTCTGGTTACAGCAGTACCTACCTACTTAAAGAGCTTAAAATGAATTAAACTAAAATCAAAAGTTTTGTTGAATCGTCCCAAAGTTAAAAACTCACATGAAGGATTGTATGAAACTACAGGCTGTTGACAGTGGAGAAAGCAGGAAATTCCACAGGGTCCAAGTTTCATGAGAAAAAAATGTTTGTGCCATTTTTTTTTTAAATATGGAATTTATTTTTTATACTCTACTTTTTCCCCGAATCTCGAATCTATGGCCAACAATAATTGCTAAGAATTTGTTTCCTTCCCGCCGATGTAGGTGGAAAATACTTTCAAATAATAACGCCACCAGTTTTGTTTTATAACCTGTTTAAAAATCGTAGCTCTCACTCAAGACGTATGATTATTCGCGCACTTGTAGAATTAAAAAGAAGCAAATTTACACCTAAACGGTGAGTGTGTATTTTATTTGTTGTAATTTTTGAAACGAGCGCCTGTACCTGAAGGATTGAAATTGTAATTTCCTCAAACAGGATCCAGAACTAGATCTTAGTCACAAACCACTGTTGCCACATTGGTCATTTCTGACCAAATTTGGTCAAAGACACATGACTCTAATTTTTATGCAACCTAAAGCGTATTTCTTTGTTCTGTGTTTACAAATATTTCGGAGTTAAATTACTTTGGTCATTTAAAGCTACATCAGTTGGTAATTTTTATTACCAACTTCGGACACAAACTTTATTTTGAAGTGGCAACCGTGCCACAAACCATTATTTTGATACACCCGAGTACCTGGAAATGGTATCGACTGCAATACTCACGTTCCCCCTCCTGAGCAGATGACTTGTTGCTTTGGGTGAAGGGTATAATTAAATCAGTGCCGAGCGCTCGAGCTTTTCAAAAAGATCGTGTAAGCTAAATACATATCACCTTATTTAGTTGACTCCTCTGTACCTACCACCCTCCCATTACTTTTAAATATTTTTTACTACAAATACTTCCGCCAGGTGATTTAGGATAATTCTTCTCCAAAACGAGCGCTTATCTTTCGCTTCTGATTTAAACAGTCTAATTTCGCCTTTGATTTCAAATTCTCTAATAGCTATTCAATTAAGTCTTCACTATAAGTACATTTTCACTTTTATTACACATCAAATTAGAAAGCCAGTCCTATTTGCAAACGTTTCGTTTCAAACTCCGCCACCTAATGCATGTACATTGTTGCGAATGTTACCCGCTCTTTTGTTTAAGACATCAAACACTGAAAACTGACGTGTTTGGCGGATTGACAGTGATGTGCCTTTTACATGCGTCACTCCTCACTCGTTATGCTTCGTATATTACCGGCAAAGGAGGATTTATTTTTTGTTTATAAATGTACATACGAAGGGAATGAACGTTTTGTTCGTAATAAAATCTCAATAATACCCAGCAACAAAATTGGAGATTTACTTGCACGAAAAGGTGCCTCAAAGGCGTGGCATTTATACGTGGCTTTAAAATAAATTGACAGGCCACGTTCTTTGTTCGTAAATTTATTAGAATTTGAATAAAAGATTCGACTAAAAGATCATGTAGAGGAAAGATGGCTTAAGTATTTAATCAGGTTTACCTGCCTCTTTTACAACAAAAGATTAACTCCGATGAAAAGAGTTGGACACTGATAAATGTGGGCATGAACGAAAAAATCGTTGGATTCGATTCAACAAAGAAGCTTTGGCAATTTCTAATGATGAGTTTTAGTGTCATAGTTAAAAAATTAACCCCCGAAGCGTAGAAAGAACGTTTGCTAAAAGTGAGACTGTACATGTATACGACATGGTAGGTGCCCACTGATGAAGGCATATTTTTATTTTTAAATTTACCACCTCGTAAATGAACTGTCAGATTTTGTATGGAGTCCTCGATATTTGCCGCTATTATTTAGGCTCGAAAATCGACTACGGAAAGTTATTCAAACTAGTGGCAGGCGATCTTGCGAATTGCTTTTCATGTTTTTAGAGTTGCAGCAATAATGGTAAGAATTTAATTAAATAGATAGTTAATCTATTGTTTTATCGTCATTTGCAGCGAATTACGTACGCAATGACATTTTTTATTAGGGGTGTTCACTTAAAGCACCGCAGAAATTAATGAATTTAGGAGCTTTCGTGGAAAACAATTTTAACTCAAACTCATAATTATGTATAGGAAAACTTGTGTTTTAACAATCTTAAAAGATTTTAATTTCAGTATTTTATCCCTTCCACATTTTTCATCTGCAAATGTTGAAACGATATTTTCTGCGAATTGAAATGAAATAAAAATTCATAATCGTTCGAGTGCGAACCAGTTGAAATTTTAATCTTAAAATTCTAAGTCATATACATAAATATGTTTATGTTAAACGAAGTTATTAACGATTGGTTTGAGTGATAAAAAAAACAATCACTATAGTCTAGGAGATAATCGAAGCAGACGTCTTTTTTATTCTTGTGTGTCCATCTAACTTTTAACATTTAAAGTGCAATGTAGTGCACCTTCATTCGTTTTAAAATCACTAAAAAACAATAGTTTATCCTGGCCACCATTTTTTTTGGACTAGTCTTAAAAGTAATCAAGAAGGAGTACTTGACGTATTTGCTGAGGAGGAATTGACATAGTGTCAAATTCTTACTCCTTTTTAGAACGTAAATATTTACAAGGAATCGATCTCCACTGCAACATCGATGGAACAAGTGTTGAGAATGCCATTAAAGACATTTGAATTCGATAAGTAGTGGTGTCCGAAAGTTTTGTATTAAACGCTCAATTCAGTACAAAATATAACTCGCCTTAGGCAAATGGCAGAGCATAATTTATAGTTGGAGGGATTAACACAGGTTTTGGAAAAAACCTTACAACTCTGTTAAAAATATTCTCAGTTTTTATACCTAGAAACCTAACAAAACAAAAAGCAATGAACCATGAACGAGAAAGTTTCGTGCGACTCAGTCGTGCACTTTATTTTATAAAGTAGCTACTATCTGGAGCTGGACCCGGCATTACTAATGTTTGTCCAAAAAATGCGAATAAATTCATTCCAGTCATTTACGTCAGATTTAGCTTAAAAGTTATTGATTTTTCGACTTGAACTTTATACCTTCGGATAATATTCGCTTTTAAAGACTTTCAAGGGAAACAATCGATCACCTCTTCAACTATTTTGAGGTCAACTCATTGCTCCATTTGTTGTAGTTTATTCCTCATCTCTGGGCTGGAGTTATCATACATACAAATGACCCAACGATCTTGGCAAACTAACAAAAATATATGTATAGCGATTTGCATTTTATGAGGATTTAAGCTTTACATGTATAATGTATATAGCAAAACCTCCGAATGGACTGACTTGACATGTATGCCGAAAATATTTTGACATTCTATCATCGAAACCTTTTAACGCCTCACTGACCAATATTCTGAACGGTTTGACAACTCATTAGCTTAAATGAATATTCGAATGCGACCAAACTTGAATGACTAAATATTTAGGACCACCCACCATAACATGTCCATCCGCAGCATCCCACGAAGACAGACCACTGTGCGCAGTGTCCACCATTTAGTAAATATAAAGTTCACGTTCTCCAAGTGCTATCAGCTGAAGAGACAATCGAAAATCTTGTTGTTCCAAAGTGGTCACTTCCACTCTCCAAATTGAGGCACACTTTGACTACTATCTCTGCCTCTTAGTGGTGCGAGGTGTACATAAATTAGCTGCTTCGATGATAAAGTGGACAGTTTAAAGCGCATTCCTCTTTGGTCGGGTAAATGGGATTCGGGAGATCTTATTAATGCTGCGTGAACCTTTGACGCCGCGCCGCACTGTTTTGATTATTTTTATTATTTTTAATTTTTTATTTATTTATCTCTGTCCTTTCTTTTAACCCACAAACAAATTGATGATAAGTGATTCGAAAGTACAAGGCGTTGAGTGCGAACGCGAAGCTATACCAAACACAGAACTGGTTTGTGTTCAACCGGAAAATGCACACATCAATTTGTAGATATCACAGAAAACGTCATCGTGGTCGATGTCATCTATTTGGACGGAAAAGAGTCAGTTTTGATGGAGGAGTTACGGTTTGGGTCCCCGACCAGGCCAGGCCGTGCCAGACCAATGCCATGCACTTACATTGTGCACGAGAACACATAAAAAATTAAGGAGCAATCGCAAAATGCACTTATCGCGGAGATTGCATCCGTAAATCCATTTCGGATGGACTGCAATGCCATGCAATGTCCATGCCATTGGAATGGATAGGATAGCTATACAAGAGAATGGAGGAATAATAAAACATTCTCCATGGTAGCTACTTTCATGGGACGCATTCCATTCCATTCCATGCAAGTATCTGCTTGTTTGAAGTGTGCTCCTATGGTCATAGTTGCTCGTTAGTCTATGTTTTATATAACTACCGGTTAGTCCAGTTTCTTGTAATGACCGTTGTCGGACAATGACATACAAATGGTGTTGTGGGCTTCAGTTAATGGATCATATAAGCTACTCTTGGTGAATAAATTCTTTATGTGTATGATGTTCATCCTTGTTGAAGTGAAAATGCATTAACTGCTGGGAGTCGGGGGGTTGGCATTAAGAATAAGCCCCCAGCTAAGAGCACTGTGTCAAAACTTACAAACATAGACATGCGGCCAACAATATGATTCATAATTCCAGAATGTGATTTCTAAAAATTCTAAACAGTACACAATATTCAAACGAATTCTTTTACATATGTATTGTGTACGAATAAGGGAAGATGGAGACGAGAACGGCTTAAGTCTAGATCATTTAAACCAAGAAATACCTTTTAAATATGGAAAAATGGCTTAAGTCGACATAAGAAGTTATTCTCTAATAGCTACTTATATAGTTCTAAATTTTGGAAAGTTATTTGACGCAGAGACATTGAACACTGTTGGATCAAGAATCGATAGAACACTCGAGAAATGCGTGTAAGCGAATTAAAACTCGTGTCTCCGATTAGATTAGATCCAAATCATTAGGTGTAATTTGATTTTCGGAGCGCTAGACCTGAGGAGAGTTCTGCTTGAGGTGAAGGAAAAAGTTTTTCTTGTACCATTTGAGAAAACCTAGACATTTTGCAGTGTTATGGGGATTTTTTTCTATAACCACTTCTATCAATTTTTTGCATTTTTAGAGATTAATTCCACACTGTTGACTGGCTTTGATCTTAGAAAAAAATTGGTGAAGTTCTATGAATCTACCAAGAGTCTGGGTAGCGCTTTCTCCTCCTAAAACCGCACTGGTAGGGGTCAATCATGGCGCAAAATTACTCTCCGATTAAGTCGACTTTAAAATTATTTAAGTAGGTACTTGAAAATGTCCATTATAGCTTTATTATTATTATAACCTGACAACTTAATTTATAACCACCAAAAGTACATTTTATCCTTTAGCATGGACTCTCACCATCCCCCATTTGTAATTTCTAATGAAATTTTTTTTTTAAGATTTTTAAAAAAACTCTTCTCTCTTTTGATGGTGACGAGTCTTACTTTTGCTACAGATTTAATAAAAAAAACTGTTCAGTTCTTGATCGAAAATTATAATATAATAGCAAATCGCGGGTTTCCCATTCCTGCGTTTTTGAAAGTTGTAGTTCTACCTATACCTACTCTTATTTTTTTGTTTTTTTTTCTGGCTGTCATTTTATTAAAACTTGCTTAAAAATAATTCCCTAAAAAATGTGTTTGGTTTCCCAAACTGTCAATTCTTAAGTCTGTTGGATTTGAACTTGAATTTATATCATCCAAGACAGCAAGAAAGTCAGACTTATATAGTTCGTTACTGTTATCACCACCAGACCCACTTCACCTATTCATGTTCATTTTTAATCGTGCTTTGTCCAGCATGCCTTCATAGTATTATAAGCTTTTAACACCAAGCCCAAAACCGGGTTTTCGCCAAAACACACGAAAACTTCATCGAAAACAGAAGTTTTCCCATACATATTTCAGTTTTCAAAACGAGTCGTTTGCATTCGTTTTCCGCGAAAACACCACGAAAACGACTTCCAATCGTTGGGTTGTAGGAACAAACACACCTTTTGCAATGTTCAGAAAAATGGCTGACCGAACAAATGTCACGATTCACATCTTAAAATCATTTCCACAATTAATTGATGGGCTAATATTGTTTTTAAATGCACTAAATTAATTTTGTGTGTTAATTAATGCGATCGAAATTTGTAACCACAAAAGTTTGCACCTAAGTTTAACGACTAGTGTCTCACAGCCTGGGTTGGCATGTAGATTACTCGAATGTAATATACGTGAGTTTTCTACGTAGATTACTCGGTCTGATTCGCCATGTATAATACATAGGTAATGTAGAATACATATACACGTTTTAAAAAAAAAAAATTTTCCATGAAAATATTTACAAAAATAAGAATGAAATTATATTTCTTCACGTTCATCGTTATTATCGTCCGATTTTTTAGATGTTTCAACGGACAACCTATTTCGCGCCTCACTATGAACAAACGACCAGTGGGAAAATAAACGCTCCAACTGCGCAGTATGCCGGTATCAACAGCAGTTTTGTCGCGAGCCCTGCAAGTTCCAATGAAGAGAACATTTTTTCGCCTGAATTAAACAAACGGAAAGACTCAAAGCCATCCGAGTTAAGTAACTCAAAAAGATATTCGTGTACTTCGCCTTTCTGCAGATCTATCAATTTTTGGCGGTGATAAACTGGATGCAAAAATTACTTTTCATGCAGCGAGTTTGGGCGAGTTTTCGAAGCTCTCTAGTCGCTTTGTCGAGTAGATCAAGCCATTCTTTGATAGCTTCTGCAGCTGAAGGTTCACTTTATTGACACAAATTGATGAGTTTGCCGATTGGATCCAAATTTTGATGCATTTTAGAATCGTAAGATTCTAGAAAAAATGTTTGGTCTTCCGATGTCGCCAGCGTAGTGACCACGTTGTGTCGATTTGAGTGCGAATTGGTCCATAAATCGATCAGCAGTTGTCTAACGGTTAAATTTCGCAATAGATCCCGCGTTTCGCTGGTCAATTTTGTGGTGAACTTTGTCAAACAGCTTCGTAGGCATTTTTTTTGCGATTCGATGGTGAATATGCTGGACGTAATGCTTTGACGAATTTCTTGAAGTACCTAATCGGAATCACATGCAACAAATGGTACATTGCAGCCGTAACCAAATTCGGCAAGAATGCAGGTGGGTCTAATTCGGGCGGTCCGACAGTGGAGAGCTTGTAACATTTACAGAGGCTTGGAATAATGCTGAAGTTGACTAGCAAAATTAATGTTGTGAAGCATAAGAAATACAAATACGTAGGTACAGCTGATATATTGATCACTATCAGCACAGTGGTTTGTAGAACCTTTAAATTACATAAACTTTTGTAAAACCTTGCCAATTTGTGTGCATTGGTCGTCCACCCGATTATGATGTCGTTCTCAAAATATCCCAGCCCGACATTAAATATATTTTTTTAACAAAGACAAAAAAGGATAAATGCGATCGCGTGCTTGTATAACACAAATGAAAATGAATATTCTTTCGTTCGTTCCTATTAGTAAAGTAAAAACAGTAGGTATATTAATCCTAGGGATTTGTTGACATAGAAACAAAAATAAAATGCACTAAGAAACTGCGGGAAAAGTTTTTACAAGCGCAGTGATAATGTAGGTAAGTCTCCTACAAGCTAACGTGGGAGCATTTACAAAAATTCACTATTATGGTTTTCTACATGTAGAATACAATGTAATCTACATGGTTTATGTAGATTACATCGGCCGACTAAAAATCATGTAGTTTTGCCAACCCGTCACAGCTGATTGAAATGTCAAACGAAAACGAGTTGGTGGTCGGTGTGAATGCATCGACGAGTTTTCGAGGAAAACCCGGTTTTGGGCTTGGTGTGAAAAGCATATTAAAATCAATAATTATTACACTGAAAAAATTCTCGTCCATAATATCAATGAATGTCATTAATAGAGCGGAAATCCTTACATTTGATGAAATATTCATTAATGCAATGTAAAAATTCTTGGAACGCAACATTGCCTTTATGAACCTGGATTCATTAATAACTGCGCTTATAAATTGTTGTTGAAAAATTATGTTTCCGAATTTCGATAAGATTGTTCATAAGTGTATGAAAGATTCTTAAAAGCATCGTTTTGGTGACTAGTAGATATTGATTGTGTCATTTTATGAATGATAACCATAAATGCATGAGACTATTGATTTTATGAAGACCACCATTATTTGAATGTAGTATTTCATTGAACTGCAAACTTTAACCGTTATCTTATGAAGAATGAGTCACTTTTGCAAAATTGTAAAGTTTCATTTCTCAGCTTCTAACTCTAGCGTTGTATGACCAAATACTTATATTGTAAGAATATTATTTGAATTTATTATTTGATTTTATGAATGGTTTCATTCGAAGTAAGCATTTTCTTGTAGTTTCTGACTTTTCATAATTTCATAGTACAAACTTAAACAGTAAAAGTCTTATGCAAATTTGTTGCTGATTTTTATTGATTCGTAAATCATTAGCGATAGAATTTACAGGTGCGGTGCCAATAGTGCGTATATTTATTTGGTCGGTTTTTTTCCTGGTTATTTTTCAGTTCGAAGTTTAAGAAATTAAATGTGTTATTGGACTGTTTCCACGTAAGTGTTGTCGCTGTTAAAAACATGTTCATAAGGTAAATGCAAACAACAAATTTTTGCTTATTAAAATTTTGTTTTACTGGTGCATTATCTACAATTTTTCTTGTTGGAGATATAAGAATCCAAGTGGAAATCGTTTGGCAAGCTTAATTTATTTCTAATTAATACTTCAGCTATAATAACATCATAATTTATGTTGTATGAGATTGACAAGGACTTTGGAATTATTTTTGAAACAAGTAAGCCTTTTAAAAAAGTTCCTTTTAAAGGAAATCCATTCAAGAGAAAAGCAATGAGTGAAATGCTTGAAATAATAGATGATGTGACCACACCACACAACATTTTCAGCATTTCAAGTTTCATTAAATTTTCTCATATCAAATAACTTTCTGCGATACACGCGCGAAACTTCTTGAATAGTGGTCTTTATTTTATATATATTTTCCCCCACCAGAGGTAAGGGGTCGACTAAATTACAGGAAATTATGAACTTTCTACAATAGATGTAGCAGATATTCATAGTGGTAATTCTTTTTCTAATCTACTTAACAGTTTCTTCTATAACACAGCACACATTGAACTCATATGTATTTTTTTTTTTTTTTTTTCTTTTTATTTAGATAACGCAGCAGTGAAATTAATGTGGCGCCTGCACGCATATTTCCACCGTAGAAAATTACAATACTGGAAATAAACCGTTTTATCAAATTCAGAATCAACAGTTCGCAGGAGGCTTTCATATTCATGGACACCCCAGCGCCTAAGAGATGAATGGCCATATTGATGTTAGAAGAAGATTTTTATTTTATGTTTGATTAATTTAATTGTAAAATAATACAAGCAAAAATGTTCCTTTTTTCAACTTTCTCCATTACGTAGTAAGAGAAAGATATTGTTTTCATACAAAATTTTGAACTCGAGATAGGTACTAATCAATTCTGATATTACGATGATAGAGGAACTCAAAAAAGTGGGTCGCAAAATTCTGTCCGGTCTGTCCGTCTGTCCGTCCTTCCACAGCCCTACAGCCTAAACGGCTTCCCGGATTACGTTCAAACCTCGGATTTAGAGTCTTTGGGTTTTTATGAACAAATCGTGCATCTTATGGAAGTTTCATACCATTATGCATATTCTCATACACAAATGAACGACGATACATTGATTGAATGAACTCCTACTTTAGCTCTATTTCATAAATTTTTTCATACTGTCTATGTCATCATGTACCTTTTTGGTTCAGTGTACATGTACATATTTATATCAACTACTAGTTCCAAGTATAGTGCTAGTGCGAGAAAAATCGATCATTTGCCTCTTTCTGGCAAATTCGAAGTCAGTCTTAAACGAGTGCGTCCATCATCAGAATATTACACCTCGAAGCTCGAATGATTTATATTCATCAGCATTCTTTCATTAATAAATTAAAAAATAAGAACTCAAAGCCGCTTTTATGTAAAGCGGTTCCCTTGGTGTTAATGCGCATTCATATATTTTTCTATACAAACCGCAATTTGTGTATGTGAATTGTGAGGAATATAAATAAGGAGCATCAGCGCGTTTTCAATTTGCATATTCTCCTGCTTAGTATTCAATCTTGTCACCAAAAAGAAACCAAAAGGTGAATATATATTGTTAAAGCAGTCGATATGTGGTAATTTTCTACTTTATTACCCAAAAGCTAAAGTTGTGACATTTCTGGACGTCTTCCTAAATGGCGGCACATAGGCGGCATTATTTATGTGTTTAAAAGGCGTTTGATAAATCACATAATAAAATTTAATTTTTGACAGCGCTATTGACTCACGCGGTCTTTCTTTTTAATTTGTTTTGTTCTGCTCCTTCCAAGTAAGACAATCAACATTTTGCGGTTTTCAATTCATCCGATATTTTAAGAGATTTGCTGTCTTCATAAAATGGAATTAAATTTGTGTTCAGGTTCACACATGACATGGTTTGCGGTAATTAAAGTTCTTTCGAGAAATACAAGCTTTTTCGTTGTAGTTGTTTTCAAAATAACAATTTATTTGAATTATTTTCTTTTGAAGAAGACTGAACAGGTAAGAAGACTGAAAAGAGACAAAGGACAAATGAGATTGTTCCTAAGAAGATCAGTTTTCGGTTTTTTTAAAGTCAATCCTGCATAAAAAGGTACATCAGTTAAAGTTCAGTTTCAATAAAGTGTTTTAATGACATTACAATTGAATTGAAATGAAGGCTCCATGGGACTAATGCCCTCTCGTTCTTGTCTTCAATACAGTGAAACCCGTAAAAATTGAAACCTATTGTTACTCGAGCCTCACCAGATTTGTCAGATCAGTTGTTAAATTACGGCGTCCATTATTTCATTAATTTGCCATGCGAAAGTAGAGAGATTTTGTTGTTATTAAGAGTCCGCGAAAATATTAAAATATCAATAAGCTCTTGAATTTAAATTAATAAGGAATTTCGTATCAACTGTGGACACTATTTATATTCAAATATTTTCAAAATAATTACAAAATTTCGAAAGAGATAGAAAATTAGGTCTATGATTTTGTATAGCACTATTCTTATTACTAATCACGTAACTTTTGAGACGGCTCTATCGTCGAGACGATTTACCTCCAAAACTTGCAAAAATTTCGAGTTTAAGATCGGCTTGAGTAGACATATTTTTGGAACGTCAATTCAGAACTTTAACTAAACCATGAATCACTTTATGCAGACCGAAATAACGCCCCGAAGTATAGTGACGCTGTAATGTACAGAAAACTGTGGTTCAGGGGTATTAACTCAACGTGCATGTCGTGGAAAATTAAGTGGCCATCAAAGACCGTCTGACAACACTTTTCGTCCTCGTTCGTCGATATTGGTGGCTGGTGGTAATTACTTCAAAGATTAGTACTAAGCGGAGTAGGTATATTCAGTTTTTTCGAAAATTATAACCTGAAAGTTCTTGATTTATCTATTATTTTTGATACTAAGAACTGGTTAAATATATTTTTGTTTTGTTGTTCAAATTGTTTTTAAACGGTGTGTGAAAAATGTCAGCTTCTCTGCCCCAATGATTGATTTCTCGGTTCTAGTCTTTCGGTATACTTGTTGAAGTTATTATAAAAGTTGACAACCGTTTGGGTTCATTTTAACCAAGGAAAACTTTTGACGTGACACATAAATTTTTGCCATTACAATGTTTTTTTTTTTCTATGTAAAGCAATGCATTTTCATCAAATTCCCCGGATGTGTGCTGTCATAAAATGTCGATATTGACCTGACACCCAGAACTTCAGATTTCGTCGGCTTCCCCTACATAAACGTCAACTGAAACAGCTGCTCATATTACATACCTAAGCTAATCGAAACTGCGAAACATCAAGTCAGACAGCTGTCAGATTTACTAGACTTGATACGCGAACGTCCCCATTAACAAAGCTTAACTTAAAAATGTATGTAAACATTTGCATGCTTTCGTTGCTATCGAAAACCAAAAACAGTTTGCAAACGTTTTTCTTTATACGAGTAGGTATCCCTGGTAATAATTCCAACTCCTAATTGACAACTTTCATCTGCTGCCCCTCGGTAAAATCACTATTTCTGAGAACGACTATGTTCTCAACCCTATATAGAGAGCTGATTTCCGTCGAAAGTGATGAATTGTGCAGACTCAATTGACAACCTCTTTTGCCGGTCGACGTACTCATAAATTAAGAACCTTATACGAAGTCTCTGTTAGGTACAGAGTCTCCCAACTATCAGCTGTCATTCGATAAAATTTAGAACCTCCGTTCGTTCAGAGATAAAACACTGCATACCTTCAATCTCGGTCCTATTAGTCAACTTCAATCTAACATTTGTATTCACAAAACTGCCATCGGAGTGGGTACAACAAATCAACTGAAAATGACGTTGCAAGTGTCTGACACTCAGTCAAATGCAATTTACATACAAAATTTCCCCCCATGCGATTCGATTGGGAAACGCACCAACAAACAGCACAATGTGTTAATTCGGAGGCGGAATCTAATTCCTGGCAACAATCTCACAGCACTGTATGCGTATGCATGTATGTAAAGACGGTCGTCATCGTAGTCGGCGTCGTGCCCATGCTTAGCCGCCGCCTTTGACAAGGTGGTTAAACTATTATGAAATTTGTTTATCATTCGTATCAGGTTCGTTTTGTCCTCTGGCATGTTGTATGCAGGAGGACATTCGTTTGCTGAGGCAATAACTCAATTACTTTGACTTGTAGTGTGGATTTTTAGTTTAAAGATCTTTGGCCTTACAATGACAGGGAATTGTAAATTTATGCGGACTCAACAAGGTAGCAAGTTAGTTTGAACTTTCTTTACACAAACCCACACGTCAAAACAAGTCGTACATTTAACAACAGATATATGATTTATGCACATCCGTTTGAGAAATGAGTTTGATTCGCATCATTGTGAGTGATGTGGTGTGGCTCCCGACACTTACGGTTCATGTGGGAAGGCTTTTTCTTAAGACACTATCATATCGATCACATCGTCCTTATTGCAACTCTATTAAGTCTGGACACAATTTTAAACTGTACAGATTTACAGATATTTTACTATATATATATGCGACAAATAGTAGTCTGAATGTTTTTTTTATTTTCTATATTGTTAAAAAGTAAAGAATATTGCGTTATTGTCATGCAGTTCTATGGTCAACATTATTTCAAGACTCTTCCTCATTGGAACGTTGCTTTAAATTAGGTACTGAACAGACAATCACGAAAGCGACCTTATATATACTAGTAAGAACTTTGTAAGATTAAAGAGTTAAGCTTTAAGCCTATCATCCTGCTCGCAATAAATTTTAGCGTCACTAGTCTCCACTTCGTTTCTACACACCAAAGATAAATGGTAGCTAAATTATTAAATTATTAGATGGGTGCCCAACCGTCCTTTATTCAAAAGGACAGTCCTTTCTTACCATTTTTTTCTTTTTAATAAACGACGGATATTGTCCTTTAAAACACTGACAAAAATGATATGCATTTAGAGCAATTAAAAATATTATGTAAGCGTATACCTATACATATCACATCTCACATGTGCATATATATGCATATATACGAAAATAACAAAGATACCAATGAAATTTACTTCAAATTGTGCTTACATCAAGCTTACATTTTTGTGTCTACCAACAACCAACTGAAAGAGTATTTTCAATCATCAATAGCGTTTGGACATGGATAGCAGTGACAAAATACTGTAGAGAGTTGAAACTCCTCTTATAACTAAAATAAAAGTAGTTTCGGAAAACCATGCTTTGAATTAAGAGGTGTACTTAATTAAAATGAAAATGTTTTGAAATCTATTCACTCTTCTCAAAAATACGAAAAGTTAGACTAATTAAAGCTCCTGTGTGTAGCTTTCTAAAATGGTATTCAAAATAATTCCTACCTACCTAACTTTCGCACTCTTTATGTGAATTTATTCAATAAAGAAAGACAGTTTATATTTTTTAAAGTTACATAAATGATAGGATGCTAATGTTTTTTTGTTATCTTTACGTTTTTTTGTAATAAATAATAATGATAATTACAGACAAATTGGAAGCACAAACTATTGTCCTTTATTTTCTTTCCACCAATAGGGTCAACGTATAGATGGAACAAAAACAATATGTTCATGGCAGATGTCAGTAGACGTAATTTAAATTGTACCTACCTATGCGTAATTAGAGTTTTAGAATATCATAATTCACAGACATTCGCAATGGATACAAGAAACGCTAAAGAAGATATTACGTGTATTTCGTTCGTGTACTTTCAGCATAGAAAAATTAAAAATGTCTAAAAATCTCAAAAATCGAGTGGAAAATGTCTCAATTTCAAGAGAAGTAAATGCCCGGTTTTCTTACAAAAGTTTTAAGAAATGTCAATTTGACATTACCGTAAAATAAGCGTTAACGTTATAAAATGTGTAATACTAATCTGGAAACAGTTTTCGAACTTTTTAGTGAAAGTGAAGACGAATACGAAATGTTTTTCGAGTCTAGTGCTGAAGAAAATATTCTGAGTGCTGCAATAAACATGTGCGGCAGGAAATATAAATAAAGTTTTACATGTCAAACTCTTGAGCTGTCAGTTTCTCATTTTTTTTTCAATTTTCTCAGTTTGTTGTCGCATTACATACAAAATGTCCGCCATGCGAAAAAGGTACCCGAACGACCCTATTAGATCGGTTCAATTGCTTTCTGGTTCAAAGTTCAATATTGCCAATGTGTCACATTTCTCTCATTGCAGGGGAATTCGCTCACCGTAATGAAATAATTATAACCAAATAAAATATACAAGTACAAAATATAAATGAAAACAAATAGAAAGTCAGTTATCTACAAATTAGATATTGATTTGACAACCAAATGTCAGCAATAACCAACTAGCCAAAGGAAATTTCTTGGGCTAATATCTGCAGGTTTTTTATGAAATATAAATGTTTTGTTCTCTCTTTTTGGCTCTTACCTGCCCAACTTTTGCCATACGGAAAATGCAACCGAAAACTTGGAACATTGTGAAAATGTGTATTTTTTACGTTTAGGTGGTCAGCAAAATTATGTCAGAAAAATGCTTCCCTATCGAAAACAATTAGGTACAACAAATCAACCACCACTGATTGTATTCCATCAGAAAAAAGAACACCCTGACAGATGGAACAGTAAAGAAATGAAATGTTTCAGTGGAATTACTATTTTTTTTTTTTTTTTTTTTGTAGATTGAAAAAAGTTTTTCGTACGGAAAAAGTAATAAATTATTTTTCTAGAGAATTTGAAGATGATAAGCTAACTTTATAATTCATAAGCAACATTTTAAGACTAATATTGAGTTCAAACATTAGTTTTAAGCGGTCAAAAAAAGCAAAAGAAAGCTTGTACGGTTTCGTTTTAAGATAACTATAACTAGGGCCTAAATTTTCCTAATGTGTCCGAATGCATTTTCGTTTGGGACCAGAAAACAGACCTATTAGCATTGATGCAGCAGATAAAATAATTTAAGAAGTAGCAAGTAGAAGACGACACTTTCGTTCGTGTCCTGTAATTCGCTATTTGCAGTAGTATTTGTTCCATATTGCTGGTCGTTCCTCCAATGGCCCGTTTTCTTTTATTTATCACGCTTCTCTGTGGTTTCCTCCAAGAAATTCAAAGTAATCGCAAGAAACTTTTTCCTAATTTTTGTATACCAAAATTAATCTTCAATTTAATGTAGGTACCTGACATTTATTTTGCTATAGCTAAATGAGTGGAGACTTGTCATCGGTCCATCTACTATATGAAGTTAAGAATTTACCGTGCAAACATAATACAGCTTTTCAAAACTGCTTCGCAAATTTTTATCTTTGCAGACGTTTTTGTATGGGAGATCAAATTTAGCGCGAGCAGAATACTAGGCTTAACCAGTATTTAGCTCCGAACACTAACTTGGTGTATTTCAAACTCCTGTCCACACATTCCAAATTAAGTAGAATTTTTTTGTGGAAGGTAAGGGGTGATATTTTTTTTTTCTCCTCACAGTGCGAAGGACGGTTTCCCATTGAAATATTCGCATCACATAAGGTTCGTGAGAAGATGTTTTAGTCACTTTATTAAAATTTAACAGAGATTAATGAACACTTAAACTGAACACGATGCACTGTGAGGTGAGGTATGGCATAGCTATGATTAATTATCAGCTACCTGAAGGTTTTTGTTTAGCGGATGGTGAAAGGTAAAACCATCTTTCACTGAACTCGCTCACACGTCAAAACACTACCAGCCCCATCGCCGTCGCTATACGGATTGTCTCAGAATTAATGGCTATATTTCGTAGCATTTTTTTTTTTTTCAAGAATCAGAAGGTGTTACATATCTTATACAAACATACAACATGTTAGTGTGAGATTGAATAATTTTTCGGATAAATTCAAGCTAGTGTGTTGTAATTGCACTGATGGATGATGAGAATTTCTTTCTTTTGTCGATAGTCTTCGGCGGTGCTTATATACACATTCAACGAAGTATTTAATATGGGGCAATGGATAACCATTGTGAATATTTGGATCCTTGTTAGGATCTAAGCGATATAAATAAACGTCGACCTAACCATGTCTTTGTGCCAAAAGGTCCAGAAAGATTTTTTTTTTTATTTTATGGGCTCCCTAGTGCCTACTGTATAGCCTTTCGCAACCATTCGTTTGCGCAAATTCTTATTCTTTTGGTAGAATGAAAGCAGCCTGCGATTTCATGCCGAGGCACGGTGGAATTGAAAAGCATTTTAAAAATGTTTCTAATTTTTACAATTATGTCCAGAGTAATTGTTCCCTGACTAAGTTGTTCCTTCTGATTTCAGGAAGAGCTGAGACTGAATATTTTCTGGTTTAGTTTTTAAATGTCGTAAACGTTCTAAATGTCTTAAAACACATTTTAAAATAACTGTTTGGCTGGTCACATCAAAAGCCATTGACCGGTTTTAAATTCTATCGTTGAGTTTTCGAATTTAAGCGGACAGATAGGAGTCGCTGGACAGAAAAATAACTCTCTTATTTCCATCTGTTGATATATAAATCTCTCCTCATTTATCCCACGAAACATAGTGATTTTTACACTTTTTTCCAAATTTCGCAGTATATATAGATACTTAAGTTCCCTTAAAAACCCCTTGAAATTTTTGTTGCGAAAAATTCTAATTTTTAAAGTAAAATTTGTATTACACGGAACAAAATAATAATAAACTAACCTATAGTATTAAAATCGCAGATTGTTAAAATTACTAACTATGACTATTTCTGGTGGTACGAGACAATTTTCAAAAAAAGTCAATTTACATAAGCAATTTTGTTTGGACACTTTTTCATGGTAATATGAATATTTTTTGTTAGATTCCTAAAAATCCAACGATTTCCCTTTATCCCACGGAAGGCTTTTTAGTCATTGAAAATCCCACAAAAAGAAATAAATCCCACGATATAACAACACTGGGATGGACTATTTTGGATTCAATTCGACCCCGTTGGTGAATGCACGGGGCGGCCTTTTAAATAAATCGCGGTTTTCTTTCAAACTTAAAAATGTACAATTTGTAAGGCATTTAGCTTGCTGTCTTTTTTCTGACATTTTGCCGAAGCAGAACAACCGTCAATTAACTCGCAAAGCCCAATTTTTGTTTGAAAGAAAACATAAACACATCCCAACTTTATATGAGAGGATTTAAATGATCAGCAAAGCACATATAACATAACACAGCACTTTAGCCGGCAACAACACAACTTTGTTTTGAATTATTTCGGGAACTAGGACTTATCTCTTCTCACTCTTAAATGACACCGAACAAGCTTGATGTTGTTCTGTAACAGAAAATAAATGCGACTTGTCCCACTTCCTTTTCAAACCCCATAATTAAAAGTGCGATCGATTTACGGATTAACATACAAAAGTTGTCATGTATTTCCCAAGAAAATGGCATTTATTTTCAGTTACCAACACCAGTTACAGTAGTTATTAGATTACGAATTAAAACGCTAATGATGTACGACGAACATAAATAAAAACACTCAAGACTCAACCAAAAGAAAAGAATAAAAAAGGACACATGCCTCGCACGTTCGCACACATAATGTAATATCCGGAGAACACACACGTCGTCATTTAACATCTTGTGCCGAACTCCTGACATGCTCAGCATGTTAAAATACCAAATTACAAAGCGTTGCCTCCTCTGCTGGTCGCATATTTTTAAGTTTACCGACTCTTGTGGATGGTGATGGTGACGGAGTGTTGGCCTCTTCAGCTCTGCCATGCAAAACGTCTTTTGCGATGTGAGCATGTGATACTCATCGTCTTTAGTACAAAGGCAGGTTCTCCAATATGAAAATAATATTCACTTTAATTTAATCTCTATTTTACAGATTGCTGCCACCCGAGTCTGAGTCCAGCGTTTGTGTCATTAAAAAAGAGTCATTAGAAAAATAATACGTGAGTCGGATCTACGTTTGTAAAGGGACAAGGGACGTGAATTAATATTTACGTAAGACTGTATCCTGGCCCATCCCATTGTATCGGAGGATTCGTTGCATTTAAGAACTTCACTCTTGCGACGTTCGAAGAAGCAGAACTTCTCTACAAAGGAAGAATTGCTAGTGTTAAATTTGTACTTACATTATTTATGTTGGTGTAGATCCGTCTCGGCCAGAAGTGATCTTTGTTTCCTTTTCGTACTCCGGGTTGGTTTGGTCACCCAAGCATTTTGTTTTTTATTTAAAAGAAAGTTTGAAATAAAATAAATAAATCCTATTAGAAGATACAATAATTGTTTTGAAGTTGCTATTCAAATCAAAACATAAAATTGCGACAGTAGGCGGAGAGGGGGGAAAGTGCCCCAACCAGTGATAAATATGAATTTCTCAGATTGTACTTTTCACGAATTGAAATAATTGTAACTTTTGGATTCAAGTGTAACTTTCTCGTTGTGAAAATTCGTAGCTATATAAATACAAGTTAAACATGCAAAACATTATTTTTACTAAGTATATACAATACATGTTTACTTAGCTCTTTAAAAAACAAATATGTTCCCTCCTCAATAAAAGAAGTCGATATTTTGAAAACATTATTGGTGACAAAAGCAAAATATGTTTGATTAATTGTAATTTTTTCAAATGGATCGTATCTGCGTGTAAAATTTTTTTCTGGTTGTATCCAAAAGATACAATAATTGTATCCGCTTTTTCATCACTATACCCAACTCAGGCACCTTAGTTTTTGACAGACTAAAGTTTGTGCCGGACAAAATAATATAAACCGATCTGAAACATCTTTTTGGAGGATTGCAATCTGAACTAGTGTACTTCCAATGCGCGATAAAATCAAGGAAAAAAAACGAACGAACCTTTTCACCAACTTTTCCCTTATCAATGGCGCACACAAGTCTTATGTGGAGTTGTAATGATTAATAGACGATCGTGATGGACATTTTAAAGAAGAAGAATGGAAAGAAAATCGTTTTTACTCCAGCTAGATCTAATCAATCTTATTTGCGCCAATAGCAGCTCTAATAAAGTAGAAAAAGCATTTTAATGCTTTTGTGGAACGACTGAGGTGGCTGGGTCATGTAGAGCGAATGGAAACGAATGCTCCGGCCCGGAAAATCTTCGAATCCATACCCGAGGGAAGGCGCAGTAGAGGAAGACCGCGACTCAGGTGGCGCACGCAAGTGGAAGGGGACCTTAACCAACTTAGCTTGCGAAACTGGAGACAGCTAGCTAAAGATCGCGCTGGCTGGAGACGCTTGTTGGTTGAGGCCCAGGTCCACCCCGGACTGTAGCGCCACCTTAAGTAAGTAAGTAAGGAAGTATTCCTAATCAAGCTCTCTGAGATATACTTTAAAAATATATTTAATTTGCACAAAATTGAAGGCTCTTCAACTTTTCTCTCCAAACATTAGCTAAAATTATGGCTAAATTATATAAGTCCTTAATAAAGGAAACTATTAAGATATTTTATTCCAGAAGCAGAGATGACGATTAGTGGACAATCGGCTACAGGAACCGCCATTAAACCATACCATCAGGCAATTCGCAAACTTAATTTAATATAATATAATTTACAATGCTAAGGCTTAATTCAGGATATTTGACACATTTTAGTCTAACATTACATTAATAAGATATTAGTTTTATATAGCAGATATTTATAGTTTTTTAACTACATTTTGACACAGTTGTTCTTTGAAAAAAAATTCGCTCCAAAATTCAATAAAAAAATAAATAAATGGTTGGCGGCGCAACAGGTTTGGAGGGACCTTCATCCTAGCTTTTCACGACCATTCGTTTTGTGTGAGTTTTTCATTTTTGGAACGAATGGAAGGGATCTACAATTTTATGCCGATTTCAAACTACTAAGACTCTTTCAAGACAGTTATACTCTCGGATGTTTGTCAGACGTTCGCGACTGGAAAAAAAAAACCCTAAGATTTTTGGTTCCTAAGTCAACTTTACCCCCTAAAAGCCATCAACATCTGAACTCCGCAATTGACAGACAATATTCAAATCACTCACCCGCTTCGGTTTTTACATTTCTTTCAAGTAAAAGCAACTGCTACGTTTTATTCACACCACAGATTGCATACCTAGCACACTTAATGACGCAAGTGTGACTAATTAATTATTTTCACGACAACAATACATTTCACTTGGACCAAAAAATCCATATCAAGCCTTACTCCACTTGGGTGTCATGTCCATATTTGGGTTTCTGACAAATCGAACAACCTGTATAATAATCTTCATGTGTCAACATAAATCGCAAGCTTCTTGTTTCAGGCGAAAACGAAAGGTTCAGCAGGCATAACTTTCCATTGACAGGCACATGCTCACAAAATTAACGTATTCCGAGACCCGCACCTCAAAATTTATTTTTCCTTGGTCTAAAAAGTGTTGAGAAACATTTTGTTTCCGCTTCAGATTATTCGTGAGTGGACATCATTTAAGATGACGTGATCACGCTGTTTAAATTAATGCAAGCTGCTGAGCAGATCGCATTCTTTCCTTTGTTTGAGTTAATGGGATTTTCACAAAATTCCCATCGCGAGTTAAGATGAATCGTTTACCTTACCAAATTAAGGTCGATAAGGCTACCTTAATTAACCAAACACAGACACAAACCAAACCAAAGAGAAGCAAGTAGATTGTAGTGCTGAAATCATGCATGTGAAATAATTTGTATTTCTGTTGATTTATGTATCAGGCGGAGAATATGGATTCATTATATGCATGTGTAGCAATTAAGTAACTGCATATTCCTAAGTAGATCAGATGCATAATTAAGTTATTTCGTGTCGAGAATCAACAGAATATTTTTGTCGGTTTTGGATCATACTGAGAGTTAAGACCTAATATAAGGAAATTTATACATATTTATATAAGTTTCCAGTGGAATGCCAGCTAGCGAAAACTGTTTCCTCAAAAATTTCATACACTCATGCACCCATGCTCTGTTAAAAAAAAATGTGAGATTCCACCTAATGTTACCACTTAACAGCTGCACGAGTAAAATGCGCACAGTCTTAAAAGTACAAAATTCCTATGAGGACAGAAAGAAAGAACGAAACCAAACATTTGGCCAATTTAAAAGCATGGGTAATCTAATATAGGCATTTTCGACCAACGACATGCGGAAAAATGGCTATTTCTAGTCATTTGTGTGGGAAATTCGTAGCATAAAGTTTGGTAAAACTGATAACAGTTTTCTTTTTGTTCTCCTGTTAAATGGAAGAGAACAACCAAAACGGATGGTAAGTGCGATAAAAAAATATTTTTTTTTTATTAACAAAATTATTTACGTTAGATATCTTTACAACCTTCTTGGCATAACCTAAGTCAGAACTGTCTTATTTATTAAATAAAAACTCTTTTTTTTACAAGCTAGTTTTTTTCTTTATGCTGTAATTTTAATAACAGCTTTTTGTCGAAATTTTGTATTACACAGTTCTGTAAATCTCTCGAAAATTCTGTACATAATCTTATAAGCCTTGGCTTAATTGTGTACCTACTGTGTTACAAATGCTGATCGGTTCCGACAGTTGGTCAAATACCGCACAAACAGACGAAAATATTAGTACAGTCAAAAACACTGTTGAAAAAAGGCTTGCTATTGTACTAATTTCTATACTATTTGACTTTCCCGAGTACTCAAGTACCAAGTACCACTTGTCAATTTTGAGTACTTTTTGTGCTATTTTTAATTTTTGAAATAAATCGAACATAAATATGAGGTTATTTCACTTACGGGCATATTATTCACTTCAAAAATTAAACCCAAATCCATAACATTCAGTCATTAAACCCGAACATAAACTCAGTTTATACGATTGAATTTAAACTGCACTCCCGAGACCAGTTTAAGTACTTCAACTCGGATCAAAATTCAATTTCATAGAAGGAGGCAGGAAATAAGAATATAAAAAGTAAATAGTAAGAAGCTAAAAAAATTCATTTCATTTATGAAGTGGATGAAATATTGATGTCTTTCTCGTCAGAAGCCAAATTTAAGAGCTGATAAAACAGCCGATGGGGGATCATTGATTGATAGCGTCAGTGACTACGATGTCGGGACTTTTGGAAATATTTCCGGCTAAAATATGAAACATTTTGGGAGCAAAATTCATAATTAATGCAATAAAAATGAAACTCGGCACACAGCAAAATCATACCGATTTCAATTGACATGTAAAAACTATAATTTTACGTGAAATTCAATATTACGTAGGCTTAAAACGGGCTGAAATCGGTTTCTAATGTTTAAAGGCCGTGTGTTTACTATACGTCTTTAAGTCAATATTAGGGTTGGGGTCGAAATTCTGGCGAGGTCAAAATTCTTTTTTCAAAATTCTGCTTTCAAAATTCAGTTTTACAAAATTCTGCTTTCAAAATTCAGCTTTTCAAAATTCTGCTTTACAAAACTCTGCTTTACGAAATTCTGCTTTACAAAATTCTGCTTTACAAAATCCTGCTTGGATTTACTGTTGGATTACGGGGTGGGTGCGAGGTTTTTTACTTATATTTTTTGTTGAATTTTCAAATTGTTGGGCCCAAAATTCGAATTTCAGCACTCAAACTAGATAAAAATTTTCGAGATTTTAACCATTCTAGATTTTATTCGTTCTAGTAATCGTTGAAAAATATTTGTTTTCTTTAAATTCGTAAATTGGAAAAAAAACAGAATTAGCAGAATTTATTTGTTTAAGATATTGCCTGTCAGAATTTTAAAAAGCAGAATTTTGAAAAGCAGAATTTTGTTAGACAGAACAGAAAAAAATCAGAATTTTGAGAAGCAGAATTTTTGTGTTAAAAAGCAGAATTTTGCAAAGCAGAATTTTGAAAGCAGAATTTCGACCCGCTCCCTCAATATTATAAGGGGTTGGGGTCGAAATTCTGGCGAAGTCAAAATTCTTTTTTCAAAATTCTGCTTTCAAAATTCTGTTTTACAAAATTCTGCTTTCAAAATTCTGATTTTCAAAATTCTGCTTTACAAAATTCCGCTTTACAAAATTCTGACTTACAAAATTCTGCTTTACAAAATTCTGCAAATAAAAAAAGGTTTGGAAAATGTTAAAAGCGCGCGCTTTTTAACATTTTCCAAACTTTTTTTATTTTTTACATTATACCTACCAACTGACTTGTTATAGAAGGTAAAAGTAGTTTTGTTATTGGTTTTAAGTTTGCTCCCTTGGATTAGACAAATATTCTGTTAGTTAGTGAGTGAAAATAAATGTAGGTAATAGGTATCTGTAATTAAGCCCAATAAAGGAAAATATAAGGTAATTTTTTGTCTGTTTTTTTTTTTTGTGTGTAATTGTAATTTGTTGACAAAGTTGAAAAATATTTGTTTTCTTTAAATTCGTAAATTGGTAAAAAAAAAAGAATTAGCAGAATTTATTTGATTAAAATATTGCATGTCAGAATTTAAAAAACCAGAATTTTGAAAAGCAGAATTTTGTTAGACAGAACAGAAAAAAAGCAGAATTTTGAAAAGCAGAATTTTTGGGTTAAAAGGCAGAATTTTGCAAAGCAGAATTTTGAAACCAGAATTTCGACCCGCTCCCTATTATAAGAGCAAATTTAAATCATCGGGCTTATAGAATACGGCTTAGGGTGTAAAATTAACTTAAGTCTTATTAACACTCGGAGTGAATAATATGGCCGTTAGATTCAATAAACCTTTTGTTATGGAATTTAAAAAAAAAAATTATGCACTATTTTGTACGTTTCAGTATGGGTACCTACTATTTCTTTTCAGTATTTAGTACAATTGAGAAAAGTCGATTTGCATCACTGGTCCCAAGTTTTACACGCCGACGAGACGTTTGGTATGCCAGCCAATTTCATTGTGGCAACCTTTGTTCTGGTCTCTTGAATTTCGTAAATCGAAATTAACCCAGTGACGTCATTAACGTACCTAAATGTTGATGTTAACAGACAATAATTTTCATCATCAGTTTGACAAATTCCACTTCTTACTCTGACAACGAATTTTTGTTTCAGTATATAATGCATTTCCAACTTTTTTGTTATTCATGGAACATACCTACGGTCAGCAATAATTACAATAAATCAAATAAATATTTACCATACTGTAAATATATGCAAATACTGGCTAGCATTGTTCGCGTATTTTCATTTATATTTATTGGCCGCTTTAATGTGTTGGTAGTTGGTCCCGCTTGCTGCTCTTAAATTTTCAACACATTGTTCAACCTGTCACATACTGTGGTGGAATTTCGTAGCGCGAATTTAAACACGCTTGACATGTAATTATGTTGACAATCGACGACCAATTTCGTAGTATAACAATGTTCACCCCAAGTGAACCCACTTATTTCAGAATTAATTTGTTTTCATTAGGCTTAAATTATGTAGAAGGAAATTCTTTGTAATTATTTCTCTACGTGCCAGATCTCGTGACAGAGCATTCTATTTCGGTGCAACAGCTCAAAGATGCGGCACGATCGCACTTCCAGCGGCAGCCGCTGATACAATCAGCACACCACCAAATGATCAATCAGAAGACGCTTGCAGTCTCGCTTACAAATCCCAGCAGTCACTTCTTTGAAATGAACACAAATATTTTTAGCATCACAGATGTACGCCATCGGTACACCCCCAGCCCCGAGCCCAGTCTCCGCGTAATAGTACTTACGTACCATCGACCATGATGGCAGACCAATGTACACGCATATCCATTTAGATGTGCCTATAGTGCCTTGTCGTATACTATAGGACTCGAAATCGGATAGGATTCGTTCATTAAGCTGCGTCTTCTGTCGGCCGAACTGCGTCCTCCTCAAAGTCAAAGCACCACTTCCACACTTTGAATAGTCTGATAATTTGTAAGAATTTCATGGTGTCGACTAGAGCACCACGGGCACACCTCGCGTCGCTCCCTTTGCAAGCGATTCTCCGCATCTCCTCAAGGAAGAAGCACATAAATTCCCCTTGAAGAAGTGTCTTGCTTGCTTCTGTCACGAGTAATTATTTCTTCGACATGTCGGGAGATGACGACAATGATGATGTCTACTGGTGATATGGGGCGCGTGGCGCGAAGACTACAGCTTTATAATAATAAACCATCCAATGGCCAAGGAGTGTGCCTTCTGCCTTGTTCCGGAAAGGGCGATACCGAATAATTTAATTGTTCCCTGATTCTGGATGAATTCTTAGTTATTTGGAGAATGTGTGTTTAGTATAGGTCGCCGATAGATATACCTGCGCCCACATGACTTTTATGGCTGCGTTAAAATTTTATGTTTGACTTGTTATCATTAGTGGAACGATACATACGTAGACTTTGACAGCAGGTGTGGGTTTCAATTATACTTGTACGCCCGCGGAATGTGTACAGTGTACACGTTAATAAGTATTTTCACTGGATTATTGTTTTAATGTGCACTCATTAGGTTTTTATTAATGCCCAGATCAAAATGTATTCTTCGGACGTGTCTGTTGATACGTAGGCCAACAACTACGAAATAAAAAATGCCTCTGAAGGATACTTCGATGTACTTATTATTTCCGGCTATTGGTGGGTTGATTCTGTAAATTTAAGAGATAATCTCTATAGAATAGGGTGAGTCGGTGTAATATGCTTGTCGTTTAGTAGGTACAAGATTTTCTCATTTTCATTGGAATATTATTTTATTTCATAATTTATAACTCATAACAAAAACACTTAAAAATAATAACATCAAAATAAGTTTTTAAAAAACCTTAAGAAGAGGTATTTTACCCACACTTGAGGGTAATACGCCTCTTCTGAAGGGGTGAAATGCCAGCGAACATTAATTGGTAATTTATTTTCATCGATGGGACACATCGGGCAGCTTCCGTTTTCCAAGCAATCCTCGTGCATCCATGCATTTCTTTCTTTGGTACTTTCGAGGCATTCTTGTTTCTGCAAGAAATTAAAATCAAAAGGGGTAATTTGCGGGTAAAATGGCAGTTGGTGTGAAACAAATGTGGCATTTCACCCCAAAACGTCAGAAAGTATAAAAACATCCCTGAACTAAATGGACGAAACATTTCACTTCTAGACACGGAGGAACATTACGTATACAAAACGAATCTTACCTTTTTTGAAGAAACCTTCCAATATTGTATTTAAAGACCCGGACAGAATACGTTTCAAATCACACTGAATTTAACAAAAAGACACTTGGATTTATACTTCACGAAATATTTGCCAAATCAAATAGCTTTATAACTTGCGCATCTCTTTTTGCCAAGACAACTTGTCGCAACTGAGCGAATTGCATCGTCAGCATTGCCAATAGCATCGTAGGAGTATAAAACATTGATAGGTGGCACATTACCCACACTGGGTCACTGGCATATTCGACCGACTTACCCGACTTAGCCGTTTTTCAAGACTCTGCTCTTTCATTACCGACCGTACAGAAGTGGTCAGTTGGTCCAATCACGGCGCCTACCGAAGAAAATGTGACAATTATCGAAAAATTTGTATTAGATGAGATGCACGTGTAAAAAGCAAAATGTTGGCAGAAATAACTAAGCTATCCGTTGGTACTTTCAAAAGTCAGTGGAAGATGGGTGCCGCGCATGCTCACGCTCACTGTGCTTGAAAAGCAGGCGCGGGTTGACACTTTTTTATACGGAGTTTTTAGAGCTGTGTGGTGACGATCCACCAAGTATTTTCGAAAGGAAAGTTACAAGTGACGAAACGTGGGTTCATCACTATGCTCCTGAGAGTAAACAGGAGTTTGTGCAGGGGCATACAAAGGGATCAGACCCTCCGCAGAAGTTCAATGTCTCTCCATCGGCTGGCAAAATCATGGCCCCAGTTTTCTGGGATTCTAAAGGAATACATACTATTGATCGATTATTTCTAACATACCCATACCGAGAATACATTGAACGCCCCTCGTGCTATTAAGTACGTTATTCGCATACATATATTCATTCAGATTCATTTCTTACAATTGCGAAGTCGAACTTTGGAATAATTTTTCGAGAACTTGAAGCGAGAATAACTCGGACAATGTCGGTTTCTTACATAGCCAATAGTTCGTCAACGAAAACCACCACTTAGCGTCTTAATATCGGCATGATCTGGATCAAACAGATTGGTTCAAACGAGCTAACTAGGTATGTCCCAGGCTAAAATAAAACGATCTGTTTTGAGATATTAAAAGCATTTTTTTTTTTTCAAAACTAAATTATTATGAAATGATGGTTTCATTATTTGAATTTGGATTTCTTAAAGACACATTTCTTTTATTTCAATGACATATTTTGAAAGAAGAGATTTTTTCTAAGGTTTTTTTAAAACAAGTACATTCAACACTAAATTGAACAGAAATAAAACGAATTTCGAGGGTTTCCCTGCTCAGCATACAGTTCTCATTAATGTTTGGCAGACTGTTCATTTAAGCTTGGGCAGTTCTGTGAATTTTAATTTGGGATATTTTTCACAACGAATAAAAGTCAATCCAAAACAATATTTTGAACGTTGGCGAATTTTTTACTTTTATTTTCTCACATTTCCTAAAGTTAAAATAAAAGTAATAATATCAAAAATCTGGTGCAATTTCTTGTGCGATTTCTCGTAAATATAAAAAAAAACATAAGGTAATCTTTTATTTTGGTCTTTTAAGAAAAGTCTTCATTAACTTTTGGGTAAAGTTTCCATTTTTTTGGGCCTTTCTGCATCGCCAAAAATTAGCACAATAATTATTGAGCAATTGGACTTGGACTTTAATTCGCAGTTCCTTTGAGAAGATGTTCAAAATAATGAAGAGGAAGCTTATTTTGTCTCTGATATTTAAAGTACCTAAATAAAATGTTAGGTATGGTTTTTTTTCGGCGCGTATCCTATGTCTGTTTCTACGTGACTCCCTACAGCCTAAATGGCTTGACCGATTTTGAATAGTGAGGTATCATTAGATTCGTATTCTTCCCCGGAGGGTCACAGGCTTGAGATACATTTTTTATGAAAAAAAAAAAAAAAAAAACCTGATTGACTGTAAAAAAAATAAGTACCTACTAAAAAAATATGGACATACATAGACCTAACGATTTGGCAGTCGGAGGGTAACCATATTTTTTGTTAGGCTGTGTGTAGGTATAGTCTGTAGGTCTACTTATAAATGTGTTTTGTTCATAACTTCTTAGTTATCTTTTTTACATGATGCAGAATAAATTTCGCAATCAAATTTCTAACTTATGTCAACTGAAGTGGGACTAAAGTCCATTAAGAACTTATATCTAGTGAACTCAAGTCCCTCCGCATGGATAGTAGCCTAACAGAAATTGAATAGTTCAATCTAAATTGTTCTCGCTCTCGAAATTGTGGCCATAAGTTACGCATATCCAATCAGCGACAGATGCTTAAGTTTAGAATTACTAAACCTGTTGCCCACTTAAAGGTGAAGGACAACTGCTTATTATTGGTAGTAATAATAATCAGTCAAATGCCACACGAAACTTTATAATCTGTCAGTTAATTAAACTGACAAACTAACATAGGTACAACTATTGTTTGAATATTTTAGGCTAAGAGGAGTAAGGAATGAGTATAGTAATGAAATGACATTGATCAAGCGTTTCGCTATGCTTCCGATAGGCTACAATTTACCCCAGATAGACATCAGAGTGGAAGGGCAAACGGTTGGTGGTCAACTACTAGTCGAGAATGATGGATATCTACTCCATGGATTTCCCAAGAGTAATTAAAATTAATTTATTGCGTGGGAAATTCATGGTTCGTGCAAGATAAATTGAACTTGCATGCATAAAACTGCAAGCAATTGAAGCGTTACCTTCCAAGCGGAATGATGAATTCCCCCCTTGATATGTGCCTATATATCTGGATATGTGCTTTGCAACAAGTCGATTCAGTCTCTTTAGGCATTTTCGTTGCGAGGTTGTTACTTATAAATTTCTTATTTACTAAGAATGAGAAAGATACTCGTATTCTAGAGTGTGAGTCAAGATTTTATGTTTTATTTGGCTGCTGGCTGGTGCTGTGTTGTTTGTGACGATTGTCTGCCCCTGCTTTTGAGGTAGAACATTAGATATGTGAAGTTAAACTAAACTTTAAGAAGTCCTCGGACTCGAAATATATATAAGTTCCCTCCATAAGTAGGTAATAATAATAATAATAGTTGGCGCAACGGGTCTGTAGGGACCCAGGGCCTAGCTTCTCGCAACCATTCGTTTTGTGTGAGTTTTTAATTTTTGGAACGAATGGAAGGGATCTACAATTTTATGCCGGTTCCAAACGGGCCGATTGAGAAGCTCTTTCATGGCAGTTATACTCACAAAAACAATGGCTGTGAGAAGCTATCGGCCTAGGGTACCTACATAATATATGAGTATTTATTATCTTTCTCCATAACGTAGTGAGAGAAAGATATTGTTTTCGTACTCAGGAACTCAAAAAAGTGGATCGCAAAATTATGTCCGGTCTGTCCGGTCTGTCCGTACTTCCACAGCCCTAAACGGCTTCCCGGATTACGTTCAAGCCTCGGATTTGGAGTTTTTGCGCTTACAGTTCGGGAGGGTTTTTTTTTGCAAGGTAACCTCAATTGAATGGTACTTCCCATATAAAACTTTCGTACCAGTTGTAATTGATCGAAAACGGCTCTAACGGTTTCAACCAACATTGATGTTTAAGCTTAAGGTTACCATGACTGCGTACCCAGTTTTTGCCAAAAAAATTCGAACAACGGTAGGTACCTACTTTTGAAATTTCGACATCATAATGTATCTCGAAAGCGGTCTATACGATTGTAGCAAAAATTAATTTCCAAGGTAATTTGGTCATTTATAACTTAATAGCAAACTCAGTTTTTCTCTATATTATCGTACAATGGATTTTTGAAAAAAAAAATATTTAATTTATTTTTTTTTTTTTCAGTTTACCGGAGAGTCGCAATAGCGATTTTGACCAAAATGCAAACTTAAACAAAATGGATGTTTTCAAAACTATTGTGTCCTCAATTTTCGATTTGCTGACGACTCTGAAAGTCAGTCAGACTCGCACTAAACGAGAAAGTTTCGTGCGACCCACGATATAAACATTGATCCTAGTGCATAAAATCGAAGTGCAATCAGAAGTTTTACAATTGCAGTTACATTTTTCTTAAAAAAAAAGTATTAAGTCATCACTATATTTTTGTAAAAGTGTGACACACCTTTCTCTTCTGTCTTGCAATTGCGGCAGTATTAAATCCAACAGATTTGCAACAGTTTGCTTCCGCAATCTAAGCCGTCTGAAGAAGTCGATATCGTCCCATTTATTAAAATGGTCCAATCTTTCATAAATATTATATTGACGCCTTTCGACATACAGTAAATGTATGCACTCTACATCACTATCGTCATTATCTAACAAATCCCAAATGAAATTTCGAAATGAACTAAATTCGCAACTAAAGTAATTGGTACCTATACTGGATAGTATTGAATAATTTTTATAATTTTATAATTTTTTATTTTTATTTTATCACACATCTTTTGCACACAAAGCTACAAAATAACGTTAACCGTCCAAAATCGGCTGGTTATGGATTTCTCGGGTTAACTACCCAAACCATGGATTCTCTGGTTAATATTTTGCTGAACAAACACATTTAGGCCCATTTTATTCACTCGAAGTTGAACACAACTTGGGGATTTTTATATGGGAAACTTCCCAAGTTGTGTTCAACTTCGAGTGAATAAAATGGGCCTTAATGGTCAACAGCTGGAATAACCGATGATCAAAGCAAATCCAAAAATGTTCTTTTAATGAAAGCAGATTGCGTAATTCAACTCATATCAGAAAAGTCAATAAAGTAAACATAAAAAAAATGTAGAAAATAAAATACAAGGAGGCTGCTATCTCTATGACAAACTCAAGACGTACTCTGTCGCCGAGTGTTTTTTGAAAACAACAAATATAATAAACTATATTTTATCACATTTTAGGTACCTATTTGACTTCCTTATCCTACACCCTCGATTCCGTAGTATTCCACAGGGAATGTATACATATTTTGGAAATATTTTTCAATAGTTATCCATCTCAACAAGAGAATAAGAAAATCCACTACCGAGCCAAAGCCAAAATCCCATTGAGTCCAAGCAGTCTAGATCTTAAGAAGAGTATTAATAATTACACACGGCTCACTGCCTTGGCAAGATATCTCAATTTAATTATACAAAAGCAAATCCCGCAAAATAATGTGCTCAATTTCGCAAAAACTGAAGATATCAAGTGGCTCCTTCCCGTAAGTTAGTTGGCGCTTATCTCTGTTGGCTATAACAATGTTCTGTTCGATGTGTCGAGGAGAAACTGATGTTTAGGTCTTATGAGCACTTATCCGTTGGAAAATATGGGATGGCAAAATTTTCGCTGTGGTAAGCGAAATCCAATTTCATTTTCTGTTTACTCTTAACGTAATTGTATTTTTCCCAGTCGTTTTCTATGTACGCGTTCTACATGCGTATAGTTGTTATATGTGTATCCACGTAGTACGTAGTACCATGGGGTTGTGTTACAAATTTGATCACTAATTTATGTGAATTAATAAATTCTTTAAATTGATTGAATCCTATACGGTTTTAGGGGTTCACATGGCGAAGGGATAACAAACAACAAAGATGGCAACTGCAGCTGTGATTTGTCTAGTTCATAATCGTATGGTTCAATATACTTTCAATATAATTGTACTTATTTGAGTAATTACTCAGCTGAAAGCCTTTGACAACTAGAGCTGCAATTGTATTAATATTGAAATTTAACTACTTTTTATAGAGTACAGTGAAATTCCCGACTTCGGATATAGCGTCTGTTTTTTTTTGCAAGAATTTCAATTTTTTCTACGGATATGGCGACGAAAAAAAAACATCTAGTTGCCAGCGCAAACAAAAAATTAACGTTTCTTTATTTTTAATTTTATCCGAATAATTAAAGAATAAATTCAACATACCTATCCTATATGTAGGTAGTAGAAGAGTGCTAGTAAAGAATAAAATACCATATCCCCACCAAACTGAAATCGCGAGGTTTCGATGAACTTTTACCTAAAAATTGAAGTCGTTCCCACCGAGTTCAAGTGAGTTCAAAAGTCATAAACTCTCAAATTTAAAGTGGCTGTCACAACAGCTGTTTGTTGCCGCAAAATAATAATACCAAAAATTAGTTCTGAACAAATTAAGAAAATAATTGCAGCATTTACAAAGAATATACAAGTTCTTAAACTCTTACATATAATGAGGAAAAAAGCTCAAAAATGTAAGAAATCAAGAATTTTGTTTGGTTGTTGTGAAGTTTAATATTTGGAAATCCACAAATGAACACAAAATAAACCAAAGTTCACTGTAAAAGCTTGTTCGATTTGATAACCTCTCACGGATGGATGAACTCAGAGGGGTTTCAAATAGGTTTCGCTGAAATCGCGTGGTTTTGACACCTCAAAAATATATGGCGAAACCTCCTGGTTTCGTTTGGTGGGAACATATGGTAAGTCTTTTTATAATTTTTCTGACCTTTGGTTAAGACGACATTCGGCTAGTGAAACCATTTAAGCCAGGTCTCTTCACCGTCGTTATATCCGGTTTCACTGTATATAATAATAGGTACAAATATAATTTATTATGAAGAAAAACGAAATATTCAAATGCAAAATGTACCATTATAAAGTTCAATCGCATGCCTAGATTTAATAAAATTTGTTCCGTTTTTATTTATGCAGTAAGTTAAAAGGACGACAGATTTAATGGACACAATATTTGAAACGTTTCTTTAGACGTCCAAAATGTTTTAGACTATGCCCCTTAATGCAGCGCTTAATTTCTGAGAGCGGTTTTGACTGAGATGTAGGTAATTTTTATGAATTACGTTCAAAATCGACATAAGGAGGCAAATCTTTCTTAAAAATGTTAAACTCTCAGATTTCTGCATCATCCAGAAGCTGAACTAAAATCAAAACCTAACATCATCATTACCTAGCACGCAAAAATACGTAAGAAGTATTTTGGTAGTCTATCTTGTCGTGGTAGGAATTATTGAAAAGTTCTGCATGTTGATATTTTTATAGCGATGGCTTACAAAATTTGGCTTTTCTATTAAACAAAATGGCTTCCGGAAGTGATGAATAGACAATTTCTTATATATTTCGTAAAACTGACTGCGGAATTGTTAGTTTAGTTTACCAACACTGATACCTACCACTCTCATTTCATATGTTTTAAAACAGAAATAGCAAGCCCTTAGGTGAGGAAGGGGTTAAACAACATTTTTAGGAAATTAAACTTTTTTCGAGAAATGAAGGGGTTATATGGCATATGGCAACTTAATTTTTCGTGCAATCCATGTCTCTCTAAGTGCTCTAGTTTTCTATCTAGCTCTATACGAATGTGGTATGAAGGTGGTAAACGCCATACAATTTTGAAAAAAATCTTTATGGGAAAAGGTGTTTAAGTCACTGAACTCCTTTTAGTACTGAAAAAGTAATACAAGTGTTTTTTGCTTAAGGGTGGTATATGCGCACTTTTGAAGGAAAATATTTTTCGACAAAAGGTTAGTACATATAACTTTGACTAAATAAAAACGATACTCTAAAAAAATCACATACCTTTCCTGTATTTTGCCACTCAGATAATAGTCTTTGAGCTGAAATATCTCGAAACTATGCAAATGTCACTTAACTCCTTCTTCATCTAAAGGGCTTTTAGTTTTCAAGTGATTGTAGAAATGTTTGTCGCCGGAACATGTGTTTATTTTCGTTTTACGTATCTATGTATAATAAAAAATTTCTCAAACTCAAAAAACTAAGCAAAATCAGGGAGCTGAAAAAATACTCCAAAGTATACGTGGATAGACTTGGAGCTGCATTAACCACTTACATCTTTGAAATCTAATCCATACCTATCACCTTTTTGCATCACATAAAACACTCTGCGAGAACATTCGCGACCACCGCCGAATTTTCCATATTTTCTCCGATTTTAGTTATATCGGTATAATTGATTTTAAAGACGAAATTTTTATTTTTTGTGTTTGATTTTTGTCAACTTTGTGCATTCGACTTATATAACAGTCTTGAAATTCTTTTAGCTGTTTCGAGGAACTGCGCGTTAAGTTATTTTGCAAAATTTCTCTTTTTTATGTCGTTTTTTAATGAGAACGTGTATAGGCTTTTGTGCGACTGCGATCGATTTATATCGATTGTGTTCGATTTAAACCGCGTATGATTGTCGGATTCTTTAGTACTCAAGACTCAACAGAAGTAATTTACATAGAGCTCTGTACAAGCGGAAGATGTTTTCCTGGTCGCAGTCAACAGCAACCAAAGACAGCTATTTATTTTAAGCAATAAGCTTGCTCTTTATAAGCCAACATTTTAAGATTATGATACTTTATTCTGTTTAAAAGAATCATTTAAACATAATAGGTATTTATAGACTGCAACATTTGATGCTTTTTAGCTGCCACGTATTTTACACTAGATATGCTTTAATTGGAGACTATTAAAACTAAAGAATACCTGGTAGCACTACCAGCAACTAGAAAGTTTTTTGGTTCCAAACGGTTTTACTTTTCTTGTATCGTCCAAATTCGAGCTTCTTTTTGAATCATATATTATTTTGACACTGGCAAACAAAATTAATGGACCCTTTTATGCTTGAACAACTCGAGATGTCAGAAACAGTCAACAAAGTTTAGATGCGCTGCGATATTGCGAGTCTAGTGCTTCATGCTTCAGGGTTACTGACAGTTTATTATAACACAGTTTATACACAGCTAAACTAAGGGAGTTTAATTGAAGAAGATAAAATAAATTTATAGAAAGACATGCACACAACAAAGTTAAGACTAATTCCCAACAATTTTGTTCTCCTGACAATACATGCAAAATAGGAGACAAATATTTTATTTCGCTGAATAATGCAAGACTCGGATAATTTGGAGAAATGATTGCTGACGTTCCCCAGACAAACGAGAAATAGAAAATGTCCGGGGAAAAACGGACAGATGGCAACGCTATACTTGAAAAGCATAAATAACATGTGAGTGTCCGGCCCTTTTGCGGAATTGTAGGATAACATTTGGTTTTCAGCAAAGTAATGAGTGCCGGGAATTAAGACAATCATGGTCAAACGACCTCGTTTTTTAATTTGGAGAATGACTTATTAGCTGATAACTGGACTGTATCCGTCAGTAAATTCAAGGCTTTCTGCATCCGATCCGCCAACAAACAAAGATTTGGTAAATTCTGTCCAATGCCCTTGAAATATCAACCCAATTTAAGTTGTATGCCTCTGAAATGTAAAGCGCAACACCTGACAGCGAAAACGTAATAGTCGAATTATTTGAAAGTTCATTGGTTTCTCCTTTAACGAATCCGGTGCGCTCTATTCCAGAAACCCTTTCTAAAATCTACGCGGACGTGGATATAAAGAAAAGTTTGGTTACAACTCTTTTTTATCGAACTTAACCACTTCCGTTTCTTACAGATGTGTGTGATAATGGTAATACTAATTAACAGCCCATCTATCTCGGTCCAATAAAACAGTTGGTAGCACCTTAAAGAGCCAACGTTCCGAGCACAACTCAAATTATTCGATCATTATATTTGATATACATAGGAATAGGTGCTCGTATATGTATTAGCCACCAACAAAATACCCAGTCCTATTAATAACTAAGTTTTCCGCGTCAGATGCAATTTTAATAACTGGGGGAAAAAAGTGATGAGGTTTGTCTTAAACACATACCTACCTACCTATACGTGAGAAGTTATCCTTCCCTTTTGTGCGCCGCCCGGCCGACCGGCCACACGGGTAGAGGTCAATTAATAATCCACAGAATACTTTTATTATTATTTCTCCATAGGAATAGGAAACCACTGCTAACCGCCATGCCATAGGTAAAAAAGAAAATGTTTCACGCCGGGAATAAACAGGTATAAATAATCCGCCCTAATGGTCTACCGCCGCACCTTTTCAATTATACAAAAGTCAAAACAAATGGGAAAAGTTTTTTTTTCTTTCTATTGTTAAAGCGAGGAAGGAATATCCACACACATACCAACAATAGATATAGACTTCTGTCGTCATCGTGTCGCTTCTCAAAGTGTTATTTCTGTTTTATATATACGTATTTGTAAGCCGGTTTGAAAACAGTAATTATTAATTTATTATGTGTCCGTAGCGGCACTCGTGAATAGGAGCCAGTTCGTTTCGATTTTCCGCTATAAAAAGCCAAACGACTTTGACTTTTAAGATAAAGCCATATGAATAAGTGTGACTAGGCAGCGTGCAGCGTTTAAGTGTCAAGTTTGAGATGCCACAAATGGGCTTAAAGTTGAAGAAAGTGAACACATTTATCGTGACAGAGCAAGAGCACTCTTTAGGTAACTTAAGCCAAGAATTCGACGTAATGGTCTTGGCTAACAAGAACGACCTAATAAAGCAATAAACGGAATAGTTTATGGAAAGTGCCGTGGCCAGTTAAAAATGTAGCGTTTTATGCTAAATAAGTTAAACGCTTCGAAATTGATTTTACTTTAGTGCCTAGTGGTTTTACGATACAGTTTGATGTATTAAATGATAAAGCACTATAAGCATGATCGGTTCATCGATAAATGTGGTAATGCTCATAGATGGTTGCCTTTTGTTATATTATATCAGGGAATGATTTATCTGGCTTTGGTTGAAATAACTAAGTCAATATTTTAATTCAAATTGAAAATATTTATGATATATATAACTGAAATGCTAGTCTGAAAGGAATTACGGTCATACCATCATAATAATCTTTATACACTCCAAGGCGTGGACTAGGTGGACGAACTGATTCATTTCAATGAAGTTTTGACCAACCTACCAGCGTTGCCACTTTGCTTTGCTGATATAATGTATCCCTTTTAGAAGAAGACATATGTATAACCAAAATTGAATTATTAATGAATTATTAAATTTTTATATTTAGCTTCAATAGGTAGGTACTCGCTTTTATCAATCTTATATTGTTTAATGTTATTTTTTGCTATTTAACTTTCTTTTTTTTTATGACGTGTTATATAACACAATTTATATAATTTTAATAAGTACAGAGAAAGGACAGTTGTATGTGTTTATGTTTCTACTAGAAAACGTTTACAAACAATTTAAATAGAGAATAATATAAACAAATTAGTTATACATAAGTTTTGACGAAAGCAACAGACCATAAAAACCTGAAATTCCTTTACTTGGTTTTGTTTGGAAAACAAATTTACTAAAACAATTTATAATCTACTGCATTTTTTAGAGAATTTACTGCTCAAAAATTGTTATAAAGTTAAACCATGCAACATATACAAAATTCATAGAACAAAGAACCTCCTAACCAGAACTCATCCAGGCGTGGCTAGATTAACGACACTTTGACTGGTCCTTATAAACTCACACAGCCTAGCTTCGCATACCCCATAATACCCACTACCGTATTATTTATTTGAAAAAGTATTGTTGTTTCATAGTTTCATAGTTTATTGATTGGTATAGACTTATACAATAAGATAGGTACAATATCTTCTTAGATAGCATAAGCTTGATTGGTATCATTAAATGATTAAATTATTAAATAATGTGTTATAAGCTTTTAAAAAAATGGAAAAAGAAGCTAACAATATTATAGATATGATTATTTGAATCTAATAAGAAAATAAAATAAAGAAAAGTTAACATAGAGGTAAGAATAAAGGAAATATTTAATATTTGTTGTACTGTGAAATTTTTGATTGTTGTAAACCTGACGTAGCTGCACTATAACGCAATGAGAATAAAACAGTATTCCAATTTTTTTGTGAGTGTCCGTCGTCCGGAAGGACTATCCAAGGCATCCATTTCAAAAACATCTTCAAATTTTCAATATATTTTTAGCCTATCTGATAAACATTTCACTCATTAAGTGCAGGTCCCGTAAGTTGTGGTAAGGAAACCAGAAAATGACTACATAAAACAACCAACCAATTGGGTTTTATTAAAAAAAAATTTTAACCCACAATTTACAAAAGTAGTTCGTCGAAAATTATTAAAGCTAGTTCAGCACTTAAAAAATGATACCAAAAACTCACATCTTAGTCGCAGTTAGGTATAGGCATATCTAATATTTGTACTTTCGACCTCGAAACCTTACTTCCCTATAAATTGTACAACATCTTCCCTTTCAAAAGTTACAAATGCATGAATAGAGACGCAAGTCGCGATGTGATGTGAATTTTATTTATACTTGGTCTCACGTAAATGTGAATATAGCAAACATTACGGGGATTTTCGTTATGGAAATGCAAAATTTTAGTAAATGTTTAATTTACTAGCTAATTACTCTATGAACAAGCGGACTTAGCTCCGTTAAAAGCGAAACCGTAAACATTTTCTTTTGCTTCTTTTGACCACTTAAACATGAAACGGTTGAACTTAATTTTAGTCTTAAAATTTTGCCAATAATTATAAAGTCAGTAATCTGTAAACATATTTTTTTCCGGTGGAATCCTATCAGTGGTGGTTGGTGTGCTGTTATTGTTTTCGTAGAAAAACATTTTTCTGACGGACTTTTTTGCTATGATCGCCATACTGCTCCAAATTTTTTCGGTTGGGTTACATGTGGCTATAACTGAGGCCTAATTTTCGCGTACGAAAAACTTTTTCGGGCCAACCATCAACTTCTGAGTCAATTCCACAAAATGAAAAACAAATCATTGCATTGAAATATTGTTATTTCTTTACTGTTCCATCTGACAGGAATTTTTTTTTCCGATGGAATCCAGTCATAAATTATTTCTTTTAGAAAATTAAACATTTAGGAAATATAACTCAGTTTTTTTTATGGTTTATGATAAACTTTATTTATTATTCATAAATATAAAATTTACAAAAAAACACAAGAACGATGAAATTTAATTTGTAGTTCGGTTGCATTATACGTATGGGTATAAGTGAGACCTAAAAAGTATTTCTTTAATTTTGAAATACATATTTTAAAAAAAACGCCTCTCCCTAGCTAATATTCTTTTGAGATAAACAATAACGTCACATTCACAAATACGATATTCAGTTAGCTTACATTTTCCAAGCCACATTCTCTTACTTTGTTGGGTAGATTTAGACCGTACATATTGTTTTCTATTTCAAATTTTGGGTGAAAAAAATTGCGTGGGCTTTGAGAAGATCGGTTTGACATATTTTTAGTTAATCGTCCGTAGTGTACCTTAATATAGTTTTGTTCCCATGTCACATTATACATAATCGTCCAACAGTGGCTGAATTTGTTTTTGTTTTGATTATTCAATCGAGTGAATTCCCTAAACGCACTAGCAAGATTATAGCCGAAACATTTTGGTGACCTACCTTACTAATTCATATGATGAGTGAGAAACCCTAGAGGTTTTGTGTGGGTTAAAAATTCCTCTCCATTAAGTTGGTTTTGCTCATAGGTTCTTAATGGAAGGGTAGCACTGACATCTGACAGATATGATCTCATTTCAGTACAGAGCTGTTCCCAAAATGTTGCGTTCATTGTGAGCAGTTGAAGTTTACGCTTAAGATCCTCTTCAGTTGCTGCTCCCAGTGCGTTTCAAATGATTCAAGGGCGGTTGTTTGTAAACTTGTTTGATCTAAACAGAGAGTGGCTTTCTATTATTTTAGAAGATATATAAATACCAAAAGATACTTCTCTCATAAGCTTGGGCAGTACCTACATTTGCCACTGCCAATGGACCACAGTAAAACTACATTCAGCATTTCAGTCAGGCACTTTAATTTAACAAACAGAAACTACTCGTACATTTTCAATTTTGAATCCTACAATTTGTACATACGTACCTGCACCCACGTAGCTATTTATTCACATTACAAAGATATCTAGAAAGATTTAATCATCGAGATAATGGACCAAGAAAAAACATTCAAAACCCTAACCTAAATTACCCAATTTAAATAAGTTCATTCCCTCAGTTGAGTGACACAAAGCCAACGCGCGCAACAAAACCATTCGCAAGGAACTTGAGGGATTGTTCCATAATAAAACCGTCGTTAATTGCATCGTTAAAATCATTCGAGCAGACAGGTGTAGGATGGCTACCGAGAATCGTAGAAAAACAATTTACCTTCTGCAGGAACCGTCACAGCTATTGTCGTTGATTTACTGACTGATTAAGATAATTGCTGGCCTCGAAGTGGAACTCAACGCTGGTGGATTTCGGTTGAAATTAAGAAAAAGGGTTGACAATTGTTATAAGCGCTTTTAATAATAATTCTCATGAATAGTTTTCTGGGTTTATTATTCAGTTTTCAAGAAGCTGAGTCTTGAAATGAAAAATGGAAATATTTACAGCAACTCGTACACAGGTGCTTGTATTAATTTACGGTTGTGTGTTAATTATGAAACGAAAGCTGCTGACATTTTATTTCTATCTAGACTATAAAGTTATTCATTGTATTTTTGTGATCATATCTGAGAGGCCATTAATTCACGAGGTTGGTGCTTACTCATTGTCAACAGAAAAGTCCGTAATTTTGCCCGACAGATGACTGAAAAGTCAGACACCGTAAACTAGACCCTCATTTCATGGGTTTAATTGTCAAATATGCTTAGATCAACCTAAATCAATCTCTCATTTGCGCTTATTACCATAATTTGGAACGGTGAACAAGTCAGCGTTTTATGTAAACAACGCGTATGGTGTTTAGCTTTAGCTACCTGTTTATTGTAGCGTTTTTTTTTTTTACTCTTAAAGGACTTAGAATGGGAGGAACCGAAGTTGTTAAAAGCATTAACGAACAAGGGGAATCCAAATCTGTTGCCATCAAAAGTAAACGCCAGGGTAACTTTCCAATCACAGAAAACGTGTATTGAAAGCAAGCCTCAAATATGTTCGAACTGAATACCAATTTCAACATAGAATGTCCAAAGCTTAAAAAATGGCAATAAATGTAAACAGCCGAACCGGATTCTATAGGTATTCCGGTCGCTACTTGTAAACTATAAAACTGGATGATATCAATAGAACAAATCTCAGGTGGACAACCGACTCGACATGTCTAGCGACAAAACAGATCTGGCCAAAGCTTGATCTAAAACGTTCTAAATACTTGATCAGTGCTACACCTACAATAGGTGTCATCACAGGACGCTGTCTCATAGGGAAGCATGCAACAAGCCTTGACTTATTTTCAAACGATTTTTGCAGAAGCTTTCTTGACGAGGAGGAGGAAGAAACCACATACTCCATCTCCTCTGTACATGTCTGTCTCTCTCAGAAAGACGAAAACTCCATTTGGGAGAGTTCTTCTATAATGATCTGAACGATCTAAAAAACATAGACATTCGTAATCTCCTTCGCTTGTATGTAGGTACATAATTCTCGTAATACATATTATCGCTTAAAAGGTGACTATGAACCGTAACCTGAATACTGAATGTGCATCTGATTGTTCCACACAGAATTAACAACATTTTTACAATGCACATAAATAAAAGAAATAAGCGAAAACAAAAGATTCTATAAATTCCATGCTGTGCTTTTCAGTGAAAGTATTTCGTTGTCTGGCTCAAGAGAACACCATGACGTTGTTTATTGAAAAATTGTAATAAACTACGGGCCAAACAACAATAAATGAAAATAAAGTTTAGAATTCAATGGTCACAGTAGAGAAGTATAAGTAAAACATACAAGGGTGTGTGCATTCTTACACAATGGTTGAGAGAAAAGAACATTTTGGTGTGACTTATTGGGCTCCATTCAGAATGTTTGCTTTGAGGTATAATTTCCTTTTCCTTTTGTCGTAATAATTTAGATTTTTATTTGTTAGTACGAGTATGTGCGGCATTAGATGATCAAACTAGGATAGCACCAGTTGGTGATAGCTTGGGATAGTTTTGCAATTTGAATGAACTTTTTCGAACAACAACACGCACAAGTCTGTTTGACGTGGACCCTAGAGCATGCCATTTCCCATTGCGAAAGCCCTCTCGTGTAAAGGTAGATAAATTATTATAGTTAGAACTCGTGGAAATTGGAATTGCTTGAAATTTTGTGTGGGCAGCTTGGAAATAAGAAAAAATATTCCAATTTTCAAGCTGAAGCGCTGAAGCTTCTCCGGTAAGTACGTTTTTTTTTTGTTAGCATTCTTTTATATTTTATTGTTTCTGATTTCTTTTTAAATAAACTATTCACTTTGGAAAGAATATGGGTGGATATGTAACGGTCTTTCTCTGTTCAAATAAAAGCGCTTAAATTTCAAAAATAGAGTTCGCCAGATAATTTAGTTTTTATTTTCGAGCTTCTACTGTAGGTACTAAAAACCATTGTTTGACCTTAGTTCTAAGACGATCAACGACTGGAATTGAACACTCTGAGGTCAACCCAGAAAACAATGCGTAGTATGATTATGAATCCGAGAAGACAGCTACAAAAATTTATGCAAACATATTTAAAAGAAAATCAATTGTTACCGTAGGACCTCTATTGTTGAGCCATGAGTCAACACATTTATTGTTATTGTAGAACAAGTTGAAAAACCAAAAAGTAATGCAAGTTCTAAGACGCCCTGAAATGTCTCTAGTTAATTCTTTGCGGGTATTATTAAGTGTTGAGCTTCGCTGTCATTCGTTTACAGAGAATTGTGACTGTATTGATTGCGCTTTTGTGTAGCTAAATCTATAGTTGGTTGGTTTATGTAGCTTTTATTTTGAGGCCAAAACTCTCGGGACCTATACAGTATTGATATCGAGGAAAATGTTTATCTTGGATAGCCGAGAGGTCATCAAAAAATTTCTTATCTGTTGCACTATGTCTGGTTTTGGATATAACCGGAAGCTCCCTAAGAAGCTGAAGCATACTGTGTCACTCTCATTGGTGTCAGCGCAGATAGTACGGTGGGTTATATGGTTGAGGAAAAACTAGGCTGTGTGTTTCCTATTTAGCCTTAAAACTCATCGTAGAGTCTGCTTATCTCTACGCACCCTCTAAAATGCCCTCACGCAAGAAAATGTTATTTATAAAGATTTTTTGAACGTTGCTTTAGGGCTGCGTAAGTTAAACGCGAAAATTTGCGTTTGTATTTCTAATGGGACAATTATATGCTGTACCATATAAGAAAACTGCACCTGAACGCTAGTTAGTGAATTAAAAACAACCGACTCAACTTGTTGAAGGAAACTGGGTTAGAAAAAAAGTTAATTTAAAAACCAAAAAAAATAACCCGACAGTATACACTTTCAAGTACCTATAACTAATTGACGATCACAGGCTTCCTACAAAAATATGGACAGACCCCGACTGCTCATTAGTTATACTTTAAAGTGTCTTGTCGGGTTTTGTGTTTTTTTTTTTTTTAAATTAACTTTTTTATTTTGGGTTTTTTTTATATAGAACAATACCATTTTACCATTTTATTTTCCTTTCGGTGTAATGTCAATTATAATCTGTGTGACACGCAAAAACACAGCAAAAAAAAAAAAAAAATGCTGCCAACCTTGTTGGAATGTGATAAAGGTCATTAATGCGGTTAGGTCTTATGTATTTTTAAAATGTGACCTGGTGGTGAGGTTTTCGGTAAGAAACCAGGGGTTGTTCCCAAGGGGACTGCCCAAGACCGTTATACGTGGTGAAGAACCACACCCTGCACGAGGTGCCACTGCTTTAAACGAAATATAACGGATCTAGAGGGGAATAACTCTATAAAACCCGTAATCCCGGGTTAACTACCGTGCCCATGGGATGTATGGCACAATGTTATGTGTCTTTTAGCGGTGAACTCTAGATACCTGGGGGCCTCTAGTTTAAATCCAAATTCCCCCTTTCTGTATACAGGGGGTGAGTACAGAATGACCTCCTCTTCCCCCTTACTCGTGGGTCCAAAATAGACAATTTAAAAACAAAAAAACAAAACAAAGGGACTGGTGTAAGTGAATCGGGCACCAAGAACTTCGGCAACACCGATTCTCATACGGACATGACGGAGGAGGAAGAAAGTATCTTACTCCAAGAACCGTCAACTAGTAGGGCCGCTTCGGTTGAGGGAAGCGTTAGAACGGTTGACTTCGGACTCGAGAATCTATTTCTCGAGGACGATGACAATCGCTCAATCGCCAGCTCATCCAAATTCTCAATATCGTCTACAGCTTCAATTAGGAAAAGAGTGCTGAACTGTAAGATGACGATCAAGAAATTAAAAAAGAGGCACCAACTAGAGGACAAGGACAAACAAAGACTTCAAAACGCCCTTGATTTTCTAGAAAGGCAGTCCAGTGATATTGGCGAGCGTTGTGCTAGCAATTCACCTGGGGCTGACCCTATGAAAATCTCGAGCGAGGGAGCTCTTATGCAACCACCTATGCCTGTGATATGCCTTAGCCTATCGGGGCGTGGGGCGGTTGCATCTGACCCCGCAAAAGAAGTCGACAAAGAGGACGTAGTTTCACCGGGAGAGGCGGACTCGACCCTGAACAGCGCAGTGACTGTTGTTGAAAAGTCAAAGCCAAAGGACGATGTAAGTTTGGCAACAGCCGAAGCCTCATCTACCCCTGCGGCGAACATGACAAAAGACAACAAGCTGTTCAGAACAGTACAACAGGCGGATCCCCTCAAAAGAAGAAAAAATGCGCGTCGCATTGTCAATAGGCTTAAAAGCCGTGACCCCAGTTCCTTCACGGAAAGGGAAGCAGCGCAGCTAGCTAGGGCCCGGGAGACTATCAAGTCAACCGAAGACGCATGGCGCAGCAGCCTGCAAGAGAGGAGGCAGAACCCGATTGACAAAGGGATGCTGTCTGGACCAAGGAAGGAATGCCTATTGCCTTCCGCCTTGGGAAGGTCAAAACCCGGGAAACCAGGTTCCGGCCCGGCTAAAGATTCGTCTAAGGCTGAGCAAACACCTGGTTGCTCAAATAAGGTTCTGTCAGGTAGGAAGCTAGGTAGGACTTCTGGAGGAGCCGACATGAGATCGGCCGTAGCGGGGGCGAAATGCCGATTGCCTTTCACCTCGTCTGCGACTGATCCAAGGTGTCAAGGGGTTGTCTCTGGCAAGGATTCGTCCAAACCAGGGAACGCTCCGCTAGTCTCCAAAAGAGGTCGCAATGACGACACGATCTCCCCGGTAGTAGGTAGGCAGGCAAAAAGGCTGAAATTCGCCGATAAGGTGAAGGAAAGTCTGCGCGTCGCAATCGTCGACTACGGCAACCCAGACCGGAAGCTCTCATCCAACCAATGGGAGCTTATAGAACAGCGAATCCTTGATGGTGTCAACGATGCTATCGTGAGGGCAGATGGCAAGCCTCCATTGTTTGGCCAGCTATCCACCTTTAAAGGATTTAAGACTATGGAGTGTGACAACCAAGAGACTCTGGAATGGTTAAAGGGTTTCGTCGCCAACATAAACGCACCTTGGTCTAATGCTGACCTGCGCGTAGTTGACAGGAAAGAAATCCTAAATTTGACCAGGCCTAAGGGTCTTATCCGCTTGAGGGGGCCTTATCTACCCGTGGAAAGGATAGAACGGAACCTGCAGTTCCTTAACCCGGAGCTACAAAGCAGGGAATGGAAAGTCCTTGAAACGGGTGAATATACCCAGAATGGCATGGACGTGACTATACTGCTTAGTCACAAATCGTTGCCGCTACTCCGGAAACAAGAGTTTAAGGTTCGCGTAGGCATAACGCGATGCAAACTCCGGGTGTTAGCGGCGAAAGACAAGGGAGAGCAACCGACTACTCGTGATGAAGATAGCGCAAATAAATCTTCATCACAGTAAGGCGGCCAGCGCCAATCTCGTTCTCCTTATGGAAACGAAACATATAGATGTCGCCCTGGTTCAAGAACCCTGGATTCACCGGGGAAAGATAAGTGGGCTGAACTCCAAAGACTTTACCACTTACCACAATACTCCAGTAAATGGTAAGTCCCGAACATGTATTGTCGCTAGAAAACAGCTTAAACTTTTTCTTCTACCTAGTCTCAGTGATTCGGACCAAACGGCTGTCAAATGGGACAGGGCAGGAAAAGGCGGGCTGGTACTGGCGACGATATACATGCCATTCGAGTCGGACAATCCACCCTCAGAGCTATCCTGTTCACTAGCCAGAACAGTAGAAAAGGAAGGATGGGATCTGATCGCTGGCTGTGATGCCAACTCCCATCATACGCTCTGGGGCAGTACTGACATCAATGTACGAGGTGAGTCCCTCTTAGAATTTATAATCAAAAATAATCTCCTGATAGCAAATATTGGCAATGAACCAACCTTCGTTATTAGGAATAGACGTGAGGTATTGGATATTACTCTTCACAGTAACTCGCCCACTCTAACTGTGAAGGATTGGAGGGTCTCTTCTGAGCCATCCTTTTCAGATCACAGGATTATAGAATTTTCAATAGATGAAGAGACAGTAGTTTCAAGTAAATTCAGGAACCCAAGACTCACCAATTGGGAAGCTTTTGCCTCGGAGGCTGTGAGAAATGGCCAAATCCTGAATGATCAAAAAATAGGGACACCAGCCGAAATCGATGCATTCACAGAAAATTTAAACAAAATTCTAAGTAAGGCATATGATAAAGCCTGTCCTCTACGGACAATCAAGAAAAGGAATTGTTCTTCGTGGTGGTCCAAAGACCTCCTTGAAATTAGAAGGAAAGTCAGACGCCTGTTCAATTTAGCCAAACGCACCAATTCCCAGTCAGACTGGGACTTATACAAAGCCGGTCAACGGAAATTCAAGGCTGCTGTTACTAGTGCTAAACGTACAGCCTGGCATACCTTTTGCAATGAAATAGAAGATACCAGGGAATCAGCTAGACTTAGGAAAATCCTATCGAAAGAACCTGCAGTTCCAGGTTATCTTAAAGACAATATGGGCAACTGGACACAGTCTTCAGAAGAGACGTTAAGTCTGCTTCTAAAAACGCACTTTCCGGGTTGTATCAAAACAACCGTCCAGTCTGCACCAAGCACTGCAACTACAGCAGCAACAGTTCCAGCTGGTATAATAACCGAGGAAAAACTTAACTGGGCGATTGAAACTTTCTCCCCTTTTAAGTCTCCTGGGCTGGACGGGATTTTTCCAATCATGCTCCAGAAAGCCAGGTCAATTGTTATACCAGCTCTGACGAGACTCTTCACGCGCTGCCTCGAATGTGGTCACATTCCCAGGGCATGGCGTGAAGTTAAGGTTGTCTTCATTCCGAAGGCAGGAAAGTCCAGCCATACGACTGCTAAGGATTTCAGGCCCATAAGTTTAACCTCATTCATCCTGAAAACCTTGGAAAAGCTTTTGAACGTTTTTATCCGCAGTCGACTTGACAATAACGCGATCTCAACGGCTCAGCATGCCTACATCAAAGGTAAAGGAGTTGAGACTGCGTTGCATGAGGTCACTCGCATCATAGAAAAATCCCTAGAGGACAAAGAATACACACTAGCCGCGTTCCTCGACATTGAAGGAGCATTCAATAATGTTAAGACGTGTGCTGTGAAGAGAGCACTACTCAATAACAATGTAGACCAAACGCTTACCAATGTGATTGAGAGTTTGCTCAATGAAAGAAATATTAACGCAGAATTGGGTGGCATTGAACTTAGAGTGACAGCCTCAAGAGGTACACCACAAGGAGGAGTCATTTCCCCCCTACTCTGGGTCCTTGTCATAAATGAAATATTACTAAAGTTCGAAAACAGAGGGGTCAAAGTTACTGCGTATGCAGACGATGTAGTGATACTTGCTACAGGCAAATTCCTACCGACCATAAGCGAACTACTAGAAAACGCATTACGAACACTTAGTTTGTGGGCAAACCAATGCGGTCTTGGAATCAATCCACAGAAGACTGAACTAGTCTTGTTCAGTAACAAAAGGGTGACTCCAAACTTCGATCCTCCAACTATTGAGGGTATACCCCTTAGGGTTGCTGAGAGTGCCAAATATCTAGGTATAATCTTAGATAGGAAGCTCAATTGGAAACCAAACGTCAATGAAAGAGTAAAAAAAGCCGCAAATGCTTTTTACGCATGCAACCGAATCTTCGGCAAAAGGTGGGGACCAAACCCCAAAATAATTCTGTGGATGTATACGGCTGTTGTGCGTCCAATACTCACATACGGTAGCTTAGTCTGGTGGCAAGCCACAAACAAAGCTTCGAATCTTAAATTAATGACCAAAATACAAAGACTAGCATGTATAGGTACAACCGGCGCAATAAGGACAACACCTACTGCTGGAATGGAGGCTATCCTCAACTTGTTACCTCTAGATCTATACATGCAAGAATCTGCAGCCAAAAGTGCCCTCAGGATCAGCCAAACAAAAAGCTGGAAACCCTACACAACGGGACACACACAGATTCTGAATAAATATGTGGGAGATGCGGTCACTTCTGACTACTTGTCTCCCCTTCTTGACTTTGACATACCATTCTCCTGCTATTTCCCTAGCAGGGAGGAATGGAACACAGATGAACCCACAAAAGGAAAATCGATATCCATCTACACAGATGGCTCTAAGATGGACCGTGGAACAGGTGCTGGAATCTTCTCTGAAGAGTTAAATATACACCAGTCAATCAGACTACCTGATTACAGTAGTGTCTTTCAGGCGGAGGTTCTGGCAATCGCTGAAGCTGCCCATACGGTGTCAATGTTATCAATACCAAACAATGATATTACCATATTCATTGACAGCCAGGCGGCTATAAAAGCAGTATCTGCTATCGAAATAAAATCAAAGCTAATTCACCGCTGCCGTGAAGAGCTTAAGGTTCTCTGCTCGCAGCACACCACGCGTCTCTGCTGGGTCCCTGGACACAGTGACAAAACCGGCAATGAGATGGCTGATGAATTGGCAAGAAATGGTTCTGCTATGGACCAAGATCGGGCGATTAATTCAATCAAACCACCACTCTGTAATCTCAGAGAGAGGGTGGAAAATAAAACCCGGATGAAAGCCAACAACAGGTGGAAAGAACTAACTACCTGCGAAATAGCACGGAAGTTATGGCCGGAATACAATCCAAGTCGGACTATCAAGCTCTTGCGATTTGATAGAACGTCGATGTATAAACTGGTAGGAGCCCTAACGGGTCACAACTTCCTAAGATACCACACAATGAAACTTAAACTCAAGAATGACGATATATGCAGGGGTTGCGGCGACGAGGAGGTACACGAGGACACACCTCACTTCCTCTGTCAATGCCCAAGTCTCTGTCACTTGAGGAATAGGACACTTGGAAGATACTACTTCCATGATTTACATGAACTTTCAGATATATCTTTATCTAATCTTTACAGGTTCATAAACACATCAGGATGGCTGGACAAGGTCGAGTAACCAAGAAGGAAACACTATAGCCAACAACACCGGCTAACCCCCCAATAAGGGCATCACAATGGGTCCACATGGACCTAAGTGGGGTGCGGCAGAACCCGTTCTGACGCACCCACCCATAAACCTAACCTAACCTAAATGTGAGTAACTAAATTTTTGTTACTAAATTTGTTTGGTTAGTAGGGCTATCTACATTAGATGTTTTGCATATTAGAACCATGTTATGATTTACACGGTTATGTACTCGTATTTACAACTTTTCGATATCATTAACATCGATTTAATGTGAACTTTTTTCTTAAATAGGTAATTGACATAAGTTTGCTCCAAATGTATTTTTTTGCAACCATTTTGCACTGATAATAATTTTTCATAAATGTCTTAAGGTACTTACTCCCAGAAGAAATTACTATCAACATTTAACAATCATTTCCAATTTAACGGATAAAATTATATGAACGCTGCCAGCTACTTTGCCCACAGCGGAAGTAGCTAGTATGTTGGTGAAACGGAATTTTGTATGTTACGTGACATTCGTCAATATGAATTTATATGTTACAATACCAACGAACTTAGTATTTGCCACCCATAAAAATATATAGCTTGTAGGCAAGAAACTGAAAATCGGCATAAGTTGCGGTGGTCTCAGTATGATTTGTCTATGCTTTTCACCATCCAAGGAATTCTAAGGGGACAATAATTATTATCTGCTGTACCATATAAGAAAACTGCACTTAAACGCAAGAAGTATTGTAGAACTCAACCAACTTTCTAAATCACTGCCTAGGTGTCCATGGTTTTGACTAACTTCTCAGTACAGGGTTTCTTAATAAGCAGACACAAAACTCTATAGCAAATCCACAGGATAATTTGTATGTACCTGTTTTGTTTTTCTCACTCTACTCTTTAACATTAAATCCTGATCCTGAAATAAGTGTCGGAGGTGTTGTCTGTTACTTTGGGATATGCTTGTCCTGACTCTAGCAATTGGTATGAATGGCCAACCTTAATGTCAATACGGAGCTCCACCAAATTTAACAGCACTTCTTACGAAAGCCCTGCTCATCAAACTGTGGAACAACATTTCAAATGTTTAGTTAAATACGAATTGTTTCGGATAACTATAGCTCGAAGATTGATTACCAAAAAAAAAACTCCATCTGATGTAGTTTCGTATAGAAGGACAATTTGTTCTTGCGCCCTATTTCTCTTTCAGAATTTCTGCAGTTTTTCCACTCGAGTGTAACAGGAGTGGAAAATCTGCTCATTCAACACCCTTCAACCTGATAGTTTGTGTCGTGCGCATGGGTTATAGAACCAGTTGCCAAGTGTATCTCATGCGAATTTGTTTACGATATCGTGTGATTGTTCTTTGTACCTATCTAAACTGAGACTATTTTGAGTTGAGTTTTTCCAATAGAAACACAATCAGCGTCTGGAGACGGAGTGATGTCGGAAGTATTTCTGCCCATTTTGTTTCATATAAAGTTGAAAATTAAATGCTCATCGTGTCTTTTTGGATGCAGAATTCCACCATACCTACCCCGACTTTTTTTTTACCTTAAATATTTCAATAAGGGAAACACATCACAAACACATCGCCAAACCGTTTTCAAATGTGAATATTTATAAACCTTTGTCAATTTGCTTTCAAACAAAACGATGATCTCAATTGAAATAATTCGTATTGAATTTTAGGGTACGAGGCGGATCAAATTTCTTTACTTAGGTACTTCGTACTTACTCGTCCTCAAGTAGGTACTTAGATGTGCCGCACATCTGCCGTAAATACCCTTTTTTGTACTTTACAACATCACATTGCTAATTGCGGTCAATAATAAAGGATATCAATTTCATTGGTTCCTTGAAATAATTATCTTTAAGGAAAAGATGGCACTGACATAGCTTAGAATGAATGTTTTAACAGAAATGACGATGTCATGATGGTAGGTATACTTATTTCTGTCATTTTGCCAAATAAACCCTACAAAGACATAATGACGATTTCATAGAATCTACGGCTATTGCTTTACCGACAGTAGAGAGAAAGCAGGGCTTTTCAATTACTGTCAATATAGCGCTAGAAAAAAATAACAGTTTTTGGTTTTTAGAACACAGTGTTTCTAATTTATAATTTTTTAAGTTTTGATCTCCAAATGGCTGATATATCCACTTACTTATAAACTTTTTTTTCGCTTCCATATGTTGGAAATTACAAAAAAAAAGGCCAAGTATCTGCCCCGAGGTGAAAAATGTTGGTACTGAAGCCTCTGAAAAAATATATTTGAGCCCGTTAATCTTCTGAAAGAATTTATTTTAGCCTCTGATCCTTCTCAAAAAAAAATTATTTTCAATAATATATGTGTAGGTTGATAACTTGTTCGTATTATGGCTAATACGGAATTTATTAAGATATTTAACCTAAACTTAAAGTAAGTGAATTTGAGCTATGCTAAAGCTGCTTCTCAGAGACCTTAGAAAAACTTTTCTTGGCTATTCTAAAATAAGATTGAAGCAACAAAAAATATTTTTCTATTCTCTAATAATCATTTCAAATATTTTGTCACTGCGAGTTCGCGAAATGTAATCTGAATACCAAAAATGATTACAAGTAATAGGCTTTTCACACCAAGCCCAAAACCGGGTTTTCTCCAAAACACCCGGAAACTTCATCGAAATCAGAGGTTTTCCCATACATATTTCAGTTTTCAAAACGAGTCGTTTGCACTCTCGTTTTCCACAAAAACACCACGAAAACGACTTCCAATCGTTGGGTTGTTGGAACAAAAACACCTTTTGCAATATCCAGCAAAATGGCTGACGGAACAAATATCACAACTCACAAATTAAAATCTTTTAATTGATGGTCTAATATTGTTTTTAAATGCACTAGATTCATTTTGTTTGTTAATTAATGGGATCGAAATTTTTAACCAAAAAAGTTTGCACCGAAGTTTAACGACTAGTGCGTCTCACATCTATTTGAACCGTCAAACGAAAACGAGTTGGTGGTCAATGTGAATGCATCGACGAGTTCTCGAGGAAAACGCGGTTTTAGGCTTGGTGTGAAAAGCCTATAACGCGCCTTGAAACATTAATAGCAAATAAAACGAAATGGTCTACTCTTCATTATGTCCACTGTTTATTACATGTCACTGTCACTTGCCAAACTGATCAAAAATACTCTTCGTCATATCGTAGATATCCGAAAACCGATCCAGAAAAGAGCTTCTGCACTCCCTAAATACCCGATCGCATGGAGCTCCGGACTTGCCTAGGACTTCAGCATGAAAGTATTCGTTGTCGGAATGCGTTGATATTCTATCCACGGAGGACGAAGGACTAGAAATGTAATTTTTTTAAGATCGACCAACAAATATTGTTTTCTTCAATCTTACGCAAGTATAATATGCAACATCTCCGCGTATATGCCATTGTGATAGTGAAAGGGTACCTCTGCCGCCTCACATATGCTTTTCAAAACGCAAGCTCGTCCGGATAGACCCATTCTGAGAGTTTATTCAATCAAAATGTTAATTGTTATCCATGGCAATAGTCATTTAATCTTACCTATCACCAAACACCTCCAGTCCTTTGTATATCGCCCACCGATACCCTGAGCCTTTGCGGTATGGCTCAGTTTCCGAAAGATCATTTGACTTCTCGTCCACGTGGTTCGCATAAACCTCACTATGGGTAGTGTTCACATATTGTAGGTCAATAAAGCCTTCGTCAGGAATGCCACGTCCTCTTGCCACATTGACGGTGCCATGCGTTCGTAAATGTTTCGCGGATGGTGGCAATTTGAATTTGGTCCTAAACACGTAGCCCATCACGACTGTTTCATAGTCCAAATCTTCAACTGGAACACCGAAACCTGCAAGAAACTGAATAAGGAACGTTTTGTTAACAAAACAAAAATAAAACAAAAGCCCGCTCACCCTAACGTGAGGATTTGTCGTTGGATATATTAGTACATTTTCCAAGCTTAGTGCAAGTTTAGCGAATAACGTTAGCAAAACGAACTTCAGAACGCGACTCATTTTTAGCAAGATCTTAAAGTTAACAATGTCTTGGCATCACCGAATCACAAACAAGAATAAACTAAACCGTTGCAGTGATGCTGGGGTTGGTGTTCTTGTTGTCCTCAGCGCTATAGGTAAGTTTCGTTTTTAGTAAGAGAAACCGATTTAGTTCCCACTTCGTTCATGGCTTTCCAATTAACACTTGACGGCCATCTAATGTCTTCTGGTGACTGACAAGAGACGTGATTAGAAATTTTCTATTTCACAATGTGTAAAAATCAATAGTCATTGCAACTAAGGCATAATTTTCATTTGAGTGAGTGGTTTCGCATTTGAAAATGCAGGCAAGGAAGTGTATTATACTTTAAACATGAAATAGTAAGACTTTTCGTGATGATAACAAAACCTGATAAAATGTAGAACGTTATTAATGAAAGTGTGGTCTCTTATTAAAAATGGAAACTAAATCTAGTTTTTCCATTTGATTTTAACAGCATTAACCCCGCCAATTCCTTAAAAAGAAAACAGATGGACCTTAGACAGTGACCAAAAGGGGAGAACATTTCGTGAAGAAAAAGAGTCCATTGGAAATGCCATGAACGAAATTGCAAGCATTAATTATTTTCCCAATAGGGAATTAGTTTTCGTGAAAATAAAGATAACTTTTATCAAAACTGGTGGTCAGGTGATAATAAATATGGAAAATATGAGGTCGCTTATTGATGAGCATAATGCTTTGTGGGTCTTACAGTCGTGTTGATGTAGGTCTTGTATACAGTTCCCTCAATTACAACTGCACCTGTTTTTGCCGCTCGTGTTCCCATATTGGATTTACCATCAAGAACATATCGTTATGATCTGAAAACGATATCGATTACAGACTACGAGTATGTAAGTTTACATACTTTTACTTTTACATAAGTTTACATAGTTTTGGAAAATTGTGACTTACGGGCTACAGATCCTACTGAATTCTGCACTACGATCAGTGTTGAGAGAATTTCAAAAAGGAAAATGCTAGACAGCAAACAAAATGCTTGAGTCTATAAATCCCCCAAAACAGCAGTTTAAATAAAAATATTAATTATAAGCAAATGTCTAAGGCCCATTTTATTCACTCGAAGTTGAACACAACTTGGGAAGTTTCCCATATAAAAATCCCCAAGTTGTGTTCAACTTCGAGTGAATAAAATGGGCCTAAATGTATCGATTTGCCAGTACCTGGCCCGTACTCAAAGCATCTGTGAACTTAAGGGAGAAGGAATTTTTATAACTCCCGAATTTACCGGAATGCGAAATTGCTGCGTAAGTACGCTGATGATACTGCTGTATTTTCCTCGCATGCAGTTGGTCTCAACATTGAGACCAATCTTTAAAATGCGGCTGAAATTTTAGTTAAATTTTATAACAAATGGTAAATAAAAGTAAATACGGACAAGATTCAAACTATCTTTCTTACAAGAAAAAGAAAGAATTGTTTCTAACCCTCTAATCTGTTGATGATAAATCGCCACCAGATAAATTGCGAACCATTTGTTAAATATTTAGGAGTTTATTTAGATCAAAAATTAAACTCCAGGGAACATAGGTACTGCAAGGACTACATAATACCGGCATAGCTATTAAGGTGCTTTTATAAATGTGCAGACTGTCATATTAAAAAATTACAAATACAGCAAAACAAACTTTTAAAAATGATGCTGAACCTTCCTTGGCACTACTCAACCCTAAATTTGCATAATGTTTCCTAGACGAGCTAATGTTGAACTGATCTCCGATAGAATCAGGAAACTTAAAGAAGTTTTGTTTGACTAGATGCAACTTCTCTGATAACCCGCTAATAAATGAGTTGAATATTATTTACCAAAGATTATATCTATATTTTTTCTTTTTTTTACCAAAGATTATATCTATATTTTTTCTTTTTTACTTATTTCTTTTGTTGCTACTTACATATGTTATTTGTTTATTGTTATTTATATATTTTATTTTACTTTAATTATGTCTAATAAATGAGTTGAACATTGTTTACCAGAAATTATACCCACAGTTTTTTTTTTACTTACCTACTTTTTTTCTTTTTTTATTTTTTTTTTTTAATTGGAGGTTTTTTTCGTTGTTTTCCTTCAAATAAAATAAAATTGAATTGAATAATATGTATTAAATCTATATAAAGGGCCTTAGCAATAAACATTTTTAGTCTCGACTTTAAATTTTCGGAAGCTCACAATTGCGAAATTTGTATGGAAAATATAGCCACTGTAAACTACTTAAATTTAGAGTCGAAACTAAAAATGTTTATTGCTAAGGCCCAAAATGTTTCAGCTGAAAGATATAAATGTACTCCTTTATCATAAATCTGTACTGTAAATTGCGAGACGGCTAGCCTTTGTAAAATTTTTAAAACTAATTAAATTGTATTGTACCTTGAATTTTTATCTTGTTTATTGTGCCTTTGTTCGGGTAAAGCATAACCCATTCCATGGCCCTGGAAATTAAGTCGGCTCCTATTTTAGCTGGCTAAGGAAAAAGTTGGGTGGTATCATTTACATTTCTGCAAAGACCTGCTCTCATGTCCAAATCACAGGCTTAGAATATAATTTTGACTTGATCTTACCGCTCTTGAATACCTAACGCGTTCTGATATTCCTATTCCAAGTTTTCAACTGAAATACAAATCTAACCTTACCCCTAGAGGTATAAATGTACCTTATCCTGCGTTGACGCATTATCATCTGACAAATTTGAAGACGAAATTATATCGCTACTCGACAGCTCAAGCTTTCTATTTTTGTTTACTTAAAAGTGTGGGATAAATTTCTAATTTCTTTCTATATTAAAAGTTTTCGTCGCATTGTCTAGCACTTTTATTATAGAGTAACAGTGGCGCTATAAAAGACTAGGTATTGTTTTCACTTTCTTTGTTTACGCGTGACAATGGTTCTCTGTTCAGCCAAAGTTGTATTCGGACTAACGACAATAGTCAACACGTTTTCTCGCTTCCGTTTGTATACAAATGATTTTGATTTCATTAGGTTAATTTTTAATCGATTTCAAAAGAGCTGAACACGACTTTTGACGACTGTTTGTCTGTTCCATTAGCAAGCAGAGTTAATTAGCTATAGTGAAATCTTTCACAAAAAAGCCACCAGATTTTATTTATTATAGAAATCTGAGAATATTTTTACTGTGTTTACTTTAAGTAAGTATATAGGTTAACAGAGCGCCAAAATTAAGTTGTGAATGAAGGAAAAGTAAAGTGTTGTCAACGCGAGGAGGCTAATAGCGAGGATTATAGCGAAATACTTTTGGAATTGACCGCTATTACTTGAGGATTGTTACACGAACTTTGTTTTAATTTTTAACTTGGCATATGGATTAACCGTTAAAATAGGAAAAAAGAATTCCTCATTTTCTGGCTCGATGAAAATGTAAAAAGGCGAACCTTATGGGCTGTACAGTGTACAGCCATCATAGCATTAACCTTGGATGGCTAGAACATGTACAGCGAATGAGCAACAACGCTCCAGATTGTAAAGTCGTTGATTCCAATCCAAAGGGAAAACGTATAAGATGGCGGACACAACTTGGAGTTGGTATTTAGCAAACGTTCACGTAAAATATAGAGAAAATTTCGGACTTAATTTAATTTTTGCACCTATTAACAAAGTCATAACTAAATTTTTACAATTTTTCACTGCTCGTCGCCTGAGAATTGTTTGTTCCATACGCCATTGGCACTTTGACGAGCCAAACGCATTTAAAGGTGAAAACCGTGTGAGAGATTTCTTTTATTTGTTTTTTTTTACTTGTAGTTAGTCTTATAAAGGGTTTACCTACCAATTTTCAAAGTGTTTTGCCAAACTGTTTTTTTTTTGTCCATGAACGTGGAACACAAAATGGATATGGCACAAAGCAATTCTCATCCAAAATATCTGAAAGGAAAGAAAGCATGAAATAATGAAGAATCATTAAAATCAGATATCAGGCTTCGTTCATTTTTGTCAACTACTTGAACTTACTCAAGGATGCCACAGGCGACTGAACCAGGTTCAGATGAAGCAGAATCTATAATACAAAAAAAGTCATAAACATCTGCGGTCGCACGTCCTTTCGCTTTGGCAGTCAAAAGTCAAGCCACGATTGAGGAGTGAGGACAAACTGGCTGCACAATGATAGGGGTTGTTTGATAAGTCAGTGACTTTTTAGCCAAAAAGTTCTTTATTTCTCGACATAATCTCCTCTTAGATCTAATTTTTGTATTGCCTCTGAATAATAAGTTTTTCAAAACTCTCAAAATAGGCATTTGTTTCAATGATGATCTCTTCATTGGACCTAAATCTCTTACCGCTTTTTTTAGTTTGGAAACAGGAAATAGTCGCAAGGGGCCAAATCTGGAGAATATGCTGGATGGTGTAGCAGTTCATAGCGTAATTTGTGGAATTTTGCCATGCTGACAATCCTTTGAAATTGTCACTCGGTTGCGTTTATGGTCGATTGTGAGCAATTGCGGCATCTATTGCGCGGATAGCTTTCATATGTCCTCTCCTAATATTCATGTACAATATGATATACCCACACATTTGAGATGCCTGATGCCTCAGCCATCTCACGTAAAAAACATTAGCTTTATCAGCACACGAAATTTACTTTTTTCCATTTTAATTAAAATTGCAGAGGTTTGTTGCTTTAAATTGCTCTCAAACACAAAGTAAACGACGCCGCATACTCAAATTTTCAAAGTTGTCTAATAAGCGATGAAAGTTGACGATAGTGAAATAAAAATTTACAGTTACTGAGCAAAAAATTCCAAAAGTCGCTGACTTATCAAACGGCCCTCGTATGTTGCCATACATACACATAAACGCATACAGTTGCGGCACGTTCAGGGTACCACATGCATAGCTTTTCTTTAACACAAGTGCACGTAGGACAAACCAATTCTAAACTTTGTTAATATTTTGTCTATCTCATGTCGCAATGATATGCACTTGGAACATAAGAATTCTCGCAAAAAAAAAATCCGAATGGAAAAGATGTCCCAAACGCCAAAAAATGGTTTATGGCACAAAACAATACTACAATTAATTTTGAGGGATATGGAACAAAGTCGATGCTCGATATCTCGGGATTGTGAAATACATAGAGCAAATCGGATCGTAGATTTAGAAAGAGCATACAAAATGATACAATCCGTCCCTAACTCAAAAACGACAAAAACGTATGGAACAAAACAATTCTCAGGCGACGATCTGTTAAGCTGAATATTATATGGGGTGCAAAGCAACGCTTCTGTATTATTATAAAAACTAAATCCTGTGAAACATCAAATAGAAAGTCCCTCAATTCGTAAAATACTGAAAATCGAATTGTTGTAATAAATACAATCTGAAAACTTAAATTTATATCGAATTTTTTTTTATTTATTTCCAAAAGTCATCGTAAAACGCATCGAAAATTGTGTCAAAAAATGCACCCTAAATATGTCTTTTTGGGATTTCAAAACCAATTCCAGATAAATACCTTCTTAGCAGTGAAAAGCCCAGTTGGAAAGAAACTCTCTAGCAAATTAATAGTTCAGTGCCGATGCTTTCGATAACTCCTGCCCAAAATGACAGCTGGTCCCAACGCCATCTATAAGCTGATGTGGCCCCTATCGCTAAAAAAAATAATAATAAAACAAGACATTTCTTTTCGATATTTCGTTACAAATCTATAATTAACAAAAAGAAAATAAATTGGAAACTATGTCTAGTCCGGTGCCGTCTTTATAGTAAAAGAACTCGATACCAATATACCTTTTTTTTAGCCAAAAGACGTAACGATCCTAAAATAGCTAACGTCTGTGTATGTTTTTTTTTTTTTTTGTTGATACGCGATAATAATTCATAGAATAATCAAAATAATTTCTGATATTCGCAAAACACCTTTCTATATGAATTCCTTCCGGAAACACAAAACATATACCTTCTGAGGCTTACTTGAACAAAAACATTCATTGAAAATCCAGTCGTGGAAAGTCACGATTTCAATTTGAATCATAGTCACGGTACCTGTTGGCGAAATGCAATTTGCAACCCAACTTAATTTACAGACTCCAAGAGGTCAATATTAAAAAAAATCCGATATCATGGAAACGCTAGATGTGAATGAGAAAAATACAACGATCGGAACAATAATGCCAACAACATTCCATTATGTTATGGACAAAACACAGGCCACCGTATACAGTATCTGATCAGTTCAGAATTACGAATGCCTGTCTCTTCCGTCTCCGGTTATTGATCCAGGTCTGGGGGCCTATGCTGCTCATGGTAATGACGATGGCGATGGCATTCTCATTCACTTCATGCCTTATTCGATCGCGGTGATTGTGCAACGATTTGGTGGTGTTCTGTTGGATTGGAGTTATGAGATGTGAATTGCAGTAATATGGGTCAATGCTACAGAGCTATATGCGGACTGTTGTATATACAGAACGACAGTTTTTTTTTTTTTTTAAATAAACAAATCTATCTGCAGTCATCCGTATAAGTCGCTTACTCAACCACGACTCCGTATATAGTGAAGAATGGATGAAGATCGCTTCCAATTGACAATGTGAATGAATGAAAAATTTAAAAGCGATAAATCTTCTTTAAGTAAATTGTCAGTTGCACTTGGGGAAACTTTCTGTGATTTGCATTTGGGTAGGGTCGTTAATTCACACGCAGGCCGAGTGACTGCTGGGGAGCCCAAATAAGGAACAAACATCTTTGTCTGCGTAAAATATGTCCACTGAAAGGTCTGTCAAATGTGTTGATGCACTATGAAGCCCAAGAGTCCAATGCGATGTTAGTGAGGGTTATCTCTTTTTAATTGAGTAACAATAGATATATACCGAGCACGAATTAAATTTAAACAATAATACGCAATGGGCGCAAATTTCAAGAGAATGTGATATAGCTTTTAGTGCGGATTGAATAGGAAATAAAGTTTGTTAAATGACGGACATATACGGCAGAAGTATTTTGACAAAACTAAAAGTTGAATTTTATGAATTCTAGGAAGATATGAAAAAAAAATAATACACAGCTTGCTTACAATTAACCGGTGAACAGAATCAATTTTTATTTGTAACTATGTACATTGTGCATTACCTAAGTTAAGTTTATTAAAAAGCAAAAAAATTATATTTTTACTGTGGCATAATTATTATGACAAACAAGTTTACTAAAAAAAAATATTTTGACATTTAAAAAGGAAAGGAAACGAAAATCAAATTATTTAAAAAAATATGTCCGCTTTTAGCCTCAATAGCATTCTGTAATTGTCTTGAAACCGTTTCGAAGAATTTACTATAAAATCTATCTCCTCTCTGCTCCGTGTCAGAAAAACAGTTGTTTTTCCCTATATGCAACATCATATAATTCAAAAACATTAAATCTGCGCTTCGGGTGGACAGTTGTGTGTTTCTGGTTCAATATCCCGTAAAAGTTAAATCAGACTTGGACTTCTCTGACAATGAGCGTTATCCTGCTGGAGAATAAATGACTACCCGATTAGTCTATTGCCAGATGGCAACACGTAATTGTTTAAAGTTTGTGCTCGATCATAGTTTCGTCGATTGGAACCAAATCTGCACATGCACAACCATCGGACGGTATACAACTATGGAACTGGCGCGTATTTTTCACTAGATAATTTCGGCATCCGGACAAATCTTCTTTACGGTGATCCATGAGGCTCAAAAGAACTCTCTAACGTTCATAAGATCCGATTCCACACCGTATGGGTTAATTTTTAAACTATTGGGCGAATTGTATTTTTTGTTTATTTTGTTTTCGTAGTTATATACCTACGATACTTTTCTTACGGGTGCCTCTAATTGATCATTTATTTAGATAATAGAGTTTTCAGCGCATTTTTTTCACACTAAGCTCGAGAATTTTATTTTTAACAAACTGCCCCGAAATATATCTACCATCCTTCTACCTTTTTCGCTATAACTTGTTCGTTTTTGACACGAGGAAGGTAAATTTTGCACAAAGATTGTTCTTATGTGATTATTGATTTTGGTGTTTGCAGTATGTTTCGACAAAGTAAACGCTTCCCCTATTTTTTTTACAGAAAGACGGAAATCGTATTTTGCTACAAGAGCTAGTCGATCTTTCATATTCAACTCATTCGATTATCCCGTATTTTAGTCAAAATGGACCTGTTTACATTCAATCTATCATAAATTGAACGTTAACAGTAATTTTCGCCAAAACAAACCTTAAAAAATTAATTTTGCAAGTCAAACAATTGAACTTCAACTACAAATAGGCCATCGGGGGTCAAATGATCTCATTTACACACACAATCATAATAATGTCCCACCATAATTATACAATTACTTAGTAAAAACTGTAGACAGTTAATTCGTATAGCCTAAATTATTCGCGACTTGCATTTCTTTCAAAAACTACGTGGGAAGTAGAAAAACTACCAAAAGCGGTAGATTAGATTTTGCGGAAATATATTGGCGATTAATTAATATCTCAAATTTGATTGCGAAAGAGTGCAGGAGTTACGTTCAAGACAATTACGTTGAGGTAAAAATTATAAAAATCCACAATTTAATACTTATTTTCCAGCGAATATTTTTGACACTTCAATCACTAAAATCATTGTTCAATGTTAACTTCGATAGAATTTTTTCATTAGTGGGTTTGTGGATCCGCGAATGTTTTATGTGGATTGTGAATAAAGTGGGACAGAATTTTCAATTGCTGTAATAATTGTAAATTGAGCTATTATAAAAATCAATTTTCAATTCATAAATACAATTAAAATCATTTGTTCGCAACTCGCGCTCAGTTTTCTTCAAAAACAGTGATTTCAAAATGAATATGTTTGAAAAATAACGCGGTTCCCCATCATAGCGTAAAGCCGGCTAATACTTGCTAAATATTGGGAGAAAATACTAAATTTACGTAGTAGCATCAGAAAAAGGCACATTTTTCTTTCATCGCCCCTTTTTTAGGGACTTTTTAAAACTAAATTGATCGCGATCTTAAAAGTAGATATAAAAATGAGTTGATAGGTATAAATTATGAACAATATTCAATTAATTTATATATATTTATAAATAAAAATCAAAGCTAAGAGGTTTTCATTTCAAAATTTATTTGAAAACGTGCATCAACTGTTTCATAGAAGTAGTGTCTAGTGTCTAGATCACAAACGGAACAATCTAAACGACATCTAATTGTAAAGTGATTTGGTTCAATTTATAAAAGAAAAGTTGTGTGGGAATGATCTACGAGTATTTACAGTCTATATTGTATTGTAAAACTCAAACTAAAATTTATAACCTTTCTCTAACAATCCGGGAGATTGTTGCAAAATTCTGAAAAGTAGCAAAAAAAAAAAAGAGCGGTGTAAGAAAAAAAGTTTCATTTGTAAAGATTCTCTGAAATTTAAGAATTTTCGCACAATATTTAACAATTGTTGGCTCTCATAACACTATAATCGTGTTCTGATAAACAGCAGCGTTATATTTTACTAAAATTCATTTGAAAATCACAGTGTTTCTAAAAATTGCAAAGTTCCTTTTTAAACTAAAAAAAAGGGATACAGTAGCAACAAATTGTATCATGATCCTCGACAAAAGTGCCAATTTATTGCACAACGGTTACGTTGGTCACAGTCACGTTCCCTAGCGACATCCCGCGGTACTAATAATCATTTTTAGTGTCCAGGTTATGTTTTTCGAACTCACAATGGCGAAATTTTCCATACAAAATTGCATATTGTGATCTAGGAAATATTTAGTGTGGAGGTTAAAAATGATTATTGGTAAGGCCCATCGCCTCAAAAACCGCACAAAATCAAGGCACAGATCATTCCACTGAAATATTTCATTTCTTTACTGTTCCATCTGCCAGGAATTTTTTTCTGATGGAATCTAATCAGTGGTGGTTGATTTGTTGTAATTATTTTCGTAGGAACAATTTTTTCTGACAAAATTTTCGCTATGACCGCAAACGAAAACAGAAATCATTTTCATACTGTTCCAACTTTTTCTAAGTCCTACATACTTAAGAATATGATACCTACCTAGCGTAGAGATTCTTCGTTCTGTTGACAACTATATTATTCAAAGTTCAGCATGACAATCGAGGATGAAATAAATGTGTGTTATTTCAAAATGCTGTTGAATAATCCACCGATCTTTCAAAAAAGGCTAATGCCAGTTTTATTTGGAAAAGTTCTTGCAAGAGTTCCTTAAATACTTTTCAGGATTTAGTCACCAACCTCATATTATGTAAATTTTATAAACAACAATTCCATCAAATTTGCGTAAGGGCTGTTTTATTTATTTGCAGCCCACTTGAGCATTCGGAAAACCGAACTAAATTCGAAATTCCTACTTTTAAGTGGCATAAGTGTGTTAAACTATTAAGAGAGGGGTCTCAAGTTCGATTCCAAAAAAAAAAAATACTGGCTTCTGCATCATGTAAGTTGGCCAATTTGAGTTCTTTATTCAAAAGTTAAGCTGAAGTATTGCAATTGCAATGTCGGTGTGTTTCAATCAAATAGCAATGATTACGTGTCGGCCAAAATTCCGCTTTTTCATTGAATAGCTTTATGGTACAGTTTTCGTTCTATTCTCAGGCGCCGTGCACGTACAAAACGGGATGTTTCCCGACACGTGAGCAAGCCACATACAATTGACCATGTGAGAAACATATCAATAATTTAAGATTGATGCGACAAACATAGAGCGATTGTCCTTGCGACTTATTAACTGTCATAGCAAAATTGAGTCGCACGGTAAATTTAATGTCGTTTTCCATTGGGCAAAAAGAAGCGTCCGGGAGAACCGGAATCGAAAAAATCACTTCTGAAACCGTTCCATTGGCACAAAAAATACACTTCTGGTGATTCTGAGGAGAGGATTTCGCTTCTGGATTTGAAGTCAGAATCCACTCAAGAAGCACTCACACAAGTGTAGTTCGTGTATTTTATATAAGTCGACAGGTGCCGTAGATTATTTTTTTGCCATTTCACCAATACTCTTATGGATTCAATCAGAAGCAGTTTTCTTGTTCCATTGGACTACAGAATGAGTGGATCCCCGAGTGAAACCAATGGAAAATGACATAAGACTCTTAAATACGAATGCCAAGTCGTACGTCAAAATCAATGTCAAACAATTGTAGATACTAAAAACAGCATGATGTGCTGTTCTGCTGATTCCGAATCCAAAACCTTTTTTTGACATCAAGTACCGAAAATATACCTACTGTTGAAACTTTCAGATATTTTTTTATTGAATTAAACGTGGGAAATAGATATCGGGATGGTTTAAACCTTTAATTGGTTATCTTAATTATTTAGTAACACTTTTGGGCTGACCCAATCAGTTGCACCCACAGTTTTCTCAATAACTTGAACTGCTTACAGTTTTACTAACTCTTCCTTTAATGGTTTATGCAGTTTAAAGGGAACTTTCCGCTGCGTGTTTTCGTGATGTGATAGTTTCCTGTTCGTGTTGTATTGGTTTACTGCTAAGACTTGATTGTGAGTTTCGGGGGTCATGTAAAAGATTGCGTTAACAACTTCCTTTTTAGCACTTCATCCACTTCGCCAATAATCAACGCATCTCTTACCATTTATTTTCCAGGGTTGCAATCACATGACGCTACCAACACTTTTAGCTCAGTAAAGAGATTACCAAAGCTCTTTGTCTATATTTGTTATTTTTTAAAAATGTATATCGTTGTATAAAAAACTTCATTTTTTTTTTTGTCGCTAATTTACTGGGACTATCTCTTTCTGGTTCTTAAATTTTAATTTCACTGTCCTCTTGTTCACTCAATGATGTAAATGACATCTGAAACCATTAACTTGTGAGTTCTTTTTCAAGACCAATTTATTGGAATTCAACGTGACACAAGGTAGGTTAGCTTACACTATATTATTACACAGATAATAATTATATATAACTTCACAAAATTATAATTGATGCACAGTTGTAGGTGAAGTACATATACAAATAAGTGTGTTGCCATTTGTCTTTTTAACGTACTACTGCGTGTTTAGGATAAGTAGATAATTTATATTGTATGTTACAGGGAGAATGCATTTCAGACTACATAAAACCATTGGAGCAAGACCCTAATTAACAAAACAATAGTTCTTTGCAAATCTGGGTGAGATAAAGTAGAAGCTTCTACCCAAAAAGGATTACCTAGTCTTAAAAGCCAAATAACGCAGTTTTCACTAAAATTTCTTAGTGGAGGCTTGCAGTTATTGCAAATTACTCCATCGCATTACCACTGAAATTCTAGACAGAAGCATCACAAGTGTAATTGATAGAAAGGGTTTTAAGATTAAAGCTATTGCGTTCCTCTAACTTTCTTGTGGAATGTATTGGATTTTTAAGCATTGAAAAAAGTTTAAATCGTTTGTAAATCAGTTACCGAAACTGAGCAACATTTATAACAAATGAGCTCTAACAATTATTCATCTGTTCAGACCACAGCGAAGCCAAAACTTACTTTGCCAGTTGCCTATGCCCACACAGAAGTCGCTAAATGGGACACTTTTTACATAAAGGTGAAGGCCTTGACCCTTGAGAAGATATACAACACTCAAATGTAAAACAACGAAAATCCGTTTTCATTTTCTCAAATGGCAACATCTACAAGAGGAAATAAAATTATTGAAAAATTGTTTGCTTCATAAATAATTAATATTAACGGCCCACCTGTAGGCAGGTACATATCGTAACGAGAAAACTGTATCATCCCAAATGACAGTTAACCTAATATTATACATGCCTAATAAATAATGCATCCACCATGCCCTTTTACAAGTAATTACAGAAGTAAGTGTAAGCATTTCCCATTGCCAGCTCGAGTAATTGAGAATCCAGTTAAATCCAGTATAAGTTGTCATTTTAACAGAACACAATGTTCAAAGTCGATAGTAACGACGCGTTAATTTATCTGTGGAAAATTTGGCGACTTGACGGTGCATATCCACCCGCAAAGCACAAATGGCTTTACATCATTTACGCCGTTTTAATAACTTTTGTCGCTAATGTACTGTCTCCAATGTTTATGCTTATAAACATTATATTTTTGAGGGACTTAGCATCTATTATGCGCAACTTACAAAATAGTCCCACGCTCATTGCCGCATCTCTGAAACAATTTGTTATTTTCTTTAAAATATCTAATCTGTACCAGGTGAAATCACTTCTCCACCAACTTGATGAAAGCGCGAATCGTAATAAGGACGAGATTGAATATCTGCGAAAAGTCGTCAAAGAATGCCAATTTCTGACAAAGGCCGTGCGGATCGTATTATTTGCTTGTATGGCAACAAATATACCATCTACACTCTTAAATGGACGACTTTTTTTGGAAGGATGGCTTCCATTTGACTGTACTTCGTCAACTCCGAACTATATAGTGGGATATTCATTTCAGTTTTTTGCAACCGCTTTCCAGTGCTTTCAGAATTCTTCAAATGATGCCTACCCGCCGTTATACATTAAGGTACTAATGGGACATATTCGTGTTCTTGGTATGCGAGTCGCAAGAATTGGAAAAGATCCTAAAACGACATCTGAGGAAAATTACAATGAACTCAAGTCTTGTGTAAAAGATCATAGGACCATTTTACGGTTTGTGTACTATAAATGTAGTATCTATGGTTTATTAACTAATTTGTATGTTCTTAGCTTATTTGAAACAATTAAGCCAGCTATTTCCATAGCAATCATCATCCAGTATGTTATAACAGCTTTCGTTATATGTGTAGCAATTATTTACGACCTTAAATTCGATCGGAGGTTTTCGCAGCTGTTCATTACGCTTTTCTACGTTTCTTTCATTCTCTCCGAAGCGTATCCTGTGAGCTATTTTGGAAACGCTTTAATGGACGAGACAGCCGATCTGACAACTGCTATCTACAACTGCAACTGGGTGGATCAGTCAAATAAATTTCGCAAGACACTCATTATATTTATGCAGCGTTCACAGAAGACCAACGTTATTATGGCCGGAGGCATGGTTCTAATTTCTCTGGAAACTTTCATTTCCGTAAACTATATCATAACCAATTAATATAACTTGGCTGCAGTCTAAAGCTTCGGTTTCTTTTTCGCTTTCAGATAATAAAATTTTCATTTTCGATGTTCACCGTTTTGAGTCAATTTGACTGAACTTCAAGAACGGATAGCTATTTAAGCATCACATTTATAAATTGAAACTAATTTTAAACCTATTATTTGTATGTAGTAGGTACGCACAAACACAATGAAAATAAAAACGTAGTGACTAGCGAAAGTGATTGCACTCAGCGCAAACAAGTATACGAGTATCTATACGTTATATGAATTAACTAAAGGCTGCATCAAACAGAGTACATATACGTTTTACAACAGGTTTCACCGCTGAGTTAATGTAATGTCGTTTTACATGAGTTTCATTCTGGGATCCACTCATTCTGTAGTCTAATGAAACAAGAAAACTGCTTCTGATTGAATCCACAAGAGTATTGGTGAAATGTCAAAAAAATAATCTACGGCAGCTGTCAGCTGACTTGTATAAAATACAAAAATTACACTTGTGTAAGTGCTTCTTGAGTGGATTCAGAGTTCATTCTGACTTCAAATCGAGAAGCGAAATTCTCTGCTCAGAATTGCGTATTGCAGATCTCATTACAGGAAAAATAACAAGAAAAATATTCAAAGTTGCTTTTAGGCCTCTACCGGCCATTGAAATTTTGGCCTAAATTTTTTTTCAACAATGACCAAATTTGTAAAGTTAAAATAGGTTACCTATTCTATTAAGTCAAATGTGTTTTTGGTTGCATTTGATATGTTATTTTGATATCTGTAATATGGTGGAATTAAAAAATAACATTTGCTTTGTCTCAACTACAAAATTCAATCTGCCTACATAGCTTGTTGCGACGTGTTCACAAAAATAATTTCGAATTGCTTAGTTTAAATATAAGTACAAATATTAAAAAAATATTAAGCAAAATCAGTTTTTTGTTCCTTCATAGAATTTAAGAAAAATTAGTTACTGTCAGTGATATTTTTTGACTAAATTCCCAATTTGGGGAATTTTTTGAAAAGTTTCCCCATTTCAATTCATTGAAGTAAAGGCGCATTTTTAATATAATAAAAATGTGTTTTCTTGTACTATAAATTGTAATATTCAGAGTCTTTCAATTTAAACTAATACAAAATAAGTTAGATTAAAGCAAATATTGCAGGTAGGTTGAATAAATTTAAAAGGCACGATAGGTAATTCATATATAACGAGGCAGGTTGAAAGTACATTATAAATTTAAAAGGTATACATAAAAAATATATACAAAGAAAAAAATATTTCAGTTATAAATTATATTAATTCCAGTTATTAAATATCGATACACTAAACGTCAATGGACTGGTACATATTTTTGTTTTTTCCGTTTTTTCCCCATTTTGAGAGCACTTTTTCCCATTTTTCTTATTTAGTGAAAAATTCCCCAAAATGGGGAAAAATCCCCACATCCAGCACCGCTGGCTTACCGTCTGTAAGAGATGTAATAAAATATATACCTATGTGCTTCTGATGCAAAGTAATCTTAAAACAAAATACGGTGGAAAAAATCAATCTAATTCCAAAGTGTTTATTAGTACGAGTGCAGAATTGGAAGAGCGCATCAATTGCAATTGTGTGTCGAAAACTACAACTGATTAAAATTAACTTCAATAAATATAATATGACTCTAAAAAGATACCCAAGTGCGAAAGAAAATTCAAACTATCGCAGTAGTGAAAAACATTTTCTGGTACAAAATTTTTTGACATTTCTTCATCTAAATGTGATTCCTTCGATAACTGTCATTGTACAAAAAAAAAAAGTTTCTGTTAAAGAAGGGAAAATCACAGAAAATTTGTGATCGGTGGTGCTCATCCGCAGCAGTCGCTTCAGCAGTTTTGCAGGCTTTTAATTGTCAAAAATGAAATACACCGAAGCGCCTAAGAAGTCAATACAATGATGCCATTCCTAAGAGTATTTATTTTGACGGACGGAAAGACAAAACTCTTGTTTCAGAACAAAAACAAGGGCGTCATTATCGCAAGCAGATTCTAGAAGAACATTTGCAATTCTTGCTGAACCAGAGTCAATATAGATACTTGGGTCATATTACTCCGAAATGTGGAACAGGGAACAAAATATGCAATTCAATGATTCTATGTTTCTGATAGAATATTTAAGCCCCCGAAAGGTAAATTTACAGGCGGCCGGAATCTGTCATTATTGTGGGTTTGTCTGTGGTCATCAGTGGTGTCAACACCAAAAAAAAAAAAAATTGTTCATAATAGTGTTCAAGGTATCTATAGTGTCCGTTTCATAATGCGCCCGTTTCATTGTGTATTCCCCCTAATGCTTCTGACTGGACATTATTTTTTTTTGGAATGGATGTCAGATAAACAAAATTGTTTTACCACTCTGGCGTTGTGAATGGGTGCATTATCATGCTGAAATTTCCACGGCAAAGAACCAAACAGTCCAGCAATAGAAGGGAAAGCCTTCTCGAGCAGTTATAGGAACTGCAACTCCAAAGTGCCATGGATCGTTATGGCTCCCCAAACCAAAACACCGCCCACTCGGCTGTGCAAACGATCTAGGTGATGTTACTCCTTGGGCAGATCATGTAAATAATAATTAATACCGTCAGGACCATCTAATTTTTTATTTTTTATTTTTTCATCGGAGAAAACAACACGGTACCATTCCTTACTCTACGACATGTTAGCTATGTTTTTCCCCAACTTTCGTTGGCATTCAATTTACTTTTTAAGTTAAACAATAAAAAAAAAGAAATGCCGATCTGAGTAAAAGGTCAGTGCTGCCGCTTTTCGAACATGTCAGAAGTTGGAACTAACTCAAATTGGCTTTTATTCATACAAAACTAAGCAAATGCTTCGATTTTAGCATTTTTCTTGAGTAAAAGCAATTGCGACGTTTTATTCATCCGCTCCATTGTTGATGTTATCATCCCACAACAAGGCAATTATTTTGGTTCTCTTCTGCGCATCTGTCAATTTTGTCGGGTTTACAATGAAGTGAATCCAACATTATTACAAATTGGAGAACCAGTTAAAGGGAAATGCCTTAGAGAAAATATGGAACACCTTCTTTTGTCGCTAAAAAACAAGACAAATCTGCAATACCTAGCAGTGAAAGACTAAAAAAAGGAACAAGGTAGGTATATATAAATTTACACGAATTTTCAATGACACGAATTGTTTAATGCGTTGATTACACGTTGCAGTGCAAAGAAAATTCAAGCCGATGACAGCGAATTTGGAAAGGTTCTGACACAACCACCAAGCGACAATGAACGAAGTCTCTACAAATCTTGCACAACAGATAGCAGCTGATAATAGTGTGTTAACCCAGGTGTAACACTACCATTAGTATTTTAACCCAGGTGTAACACTACCATTAGTATGATAAATATTGAGCAGGGAAACAACTTTTGCTCAAAGGTATAATTTTAGGTTAGGCTGCACAATGCAGCTCGTCGAGTGAGTCAGACATATTGAGTTAAGTTCGCTTTAATCTGAACTGGAAGGGCGCTTGGCGAGTTCGCGCCGTGTACTATTTATTATAAACAACTTAAAATACCTATTTTATATAATATATGGAAATGTTTACTATGCAATTGGCTTTAACTTTAGTCGATTTCAGTACACAAAGCGGTTCTATCACTCAATCAGACGAACAGTAAGGAACAAATTTAAAATGCAATATTTTGTATTGATTTGTTTTTTGTTTGGTAAATTGCAGTCCGAAATCAGACACCTGGACAAATCTGTTAAGTGAAGGATTTCGTAAAAAGTCAACGGACAACTTGATGACCGAAATGCAGAAAATGGAGTAAAACAAATATATATTGGATATGCTATTGTCTATTGCAAACATTATTTAAAGTAATTATTAATCTTGTCTTCAATTCTAGACTGTGAAAAGTAGGTTAACGTTATATTTCTCCGACGCCGAATGTATCTTAGAGTGAAAAGTATGAATGACAAACTTATAGAAAACAGTCGAACAAAACAAAGAAAAACAAATAAAGCAATTTCATAATAAAAACATTGTTTCAGTTTTTGTTAGTGTAATATTGCACGTTTGCCCATAGTAATTAGACACAATGTCCGCCATTTTGAAATTCAAAATTTTGACAGATGCGCAATATATTAGGTTTGTTTGACGTGGCTAGCACTAGTGCCCACTAGTGGGCACTGAGAAGTGTCAGCTGATTTTCCCGCCTACCCAAAAACCTGCACAACCCTGAAAATTCGGCTATCATATCGAACGCAAAATATGCTGCCCTGATGTCTGGCAGTTTTTGAATTTGAAAAATACTTATGTTTTGGTGAACGAAGTACGAAGATGATAACACTTTGTTCTGTTTAGGCGTTTTTCTTTTTTAGTTCAGAGCTGAGCACTGAACAGAGTTCGAGCATTATGAGCGCGCTCTGAACCATTCGTGCTCAGAGCGTTCGGAGGATGTTTTGTTTTTCCTGTTTTTTTTTTGTCCTTTAAATGTGACTGGAAGTGTGCATGTACATGTGTACTCAGCTTTTTACTCAGGATGCTCAGTCAATTTATTCTGAGCTCATAGAGCGCGCTCTGCTCATGCTCTGAGCGAAAAAAGAAACACAAATTCGAGCTCTGAAGTGTCTGAGCTAAAAAAGAAACACGAACTTTTTGTATAACAGTTCAGGTTGTGCTCTGAACTAAAAAAGAAAAACGCCTTTTATTGCTAAAAATGAGTGAACTCAATTCTGATCTTGTGCTTTGCCATAATGCAAACAAGTTGATAAAACTGTTTGCAATATATGCGATGCACTAAAAAATGTAATCAGCTTTGATTCCAGATTTTTTTCATTCCATTTATCTTTAAAATAAGGTTTTAGTCCATAAACGTTGTTGTTTTCAAACAATTCCCCTTTGAATATCAAATTTATTGTATTTATCTTTATTACGATATTCAAATAAACGAATAACAGCAAGCGAAATGACAGCGCAACTCAGCACTGAGTTCTTGCCCCGACAAAATAACTGGGGTCAGTTCAGTGCACAACTAGGGCGCCCTAGAAGTCATGTCAAACACAGGTTTTCAGTACCAGGGAGAGTTCAGTGCTATATCGAACACATTAGGGTTAACCCAGTGCGCACTAGTGCCCACGTCAAACAAACCTATTACCTTGATCCATCCCATACCATACCTGTTTTTACACGTATTATTTGGGAACGTTTCTATCGTATAAAAACAGAGTGTAGTCTATTTTTATGTCAATCTATCCTTTATAGTATTAATACACTTCACTGTCTGTACAAATCTTAAAATTCAAAATTCCCTTTTCTCATTAGGCGTTTTTCTTTTTTAGTTCAGAGCACAACCTGAACTGTTATACAAAAAGTTCGTGTTTCTTTTTTAGCTCAGACACTTCAGAGCTCGAATTTGTGTTTCTTTTTTCGCTCAGAGCATGATCAGAGCGCGCTCTATGAGCTCAGAATAAATTGACCGAGCATCCTGAGTAAAAAGCTGAGTACACATGTACATTGTACAATCATGCACACTTCCAGTTACATTTGAAGGACAAAAAAAACAGGAAAAACAAAACATCCTCTGAATGCTCTGAGCACGCATGGTTCAGAGCGCGAGTTAAGTATCCATAGCAAGACATATTGAGAAAAAAGATAACATTATGTTAACCCAAGTGTAACACTACCATTAGTATGATATATTGAGCAAGGAAATCCCTCTTGCTCAAAGGTATAATAGTTTAAGTTAGGCTGCACAATGCAGCTCGTCAAGTGAGACAGACGTATTGAGTTAAGTTCGCTTTACGTATCTGAACTGGAAGGGCGCTTGGCGAGTTCGCGAAGTGTGTTATTAGTTTTAAATAATTGAACATTTATTCATGTAATAACTTCAGAAGTGGGATAAGTAATCCATTGTAATGAGTAAATAATTAATTTGAAAAATATATATAAATTCAGATTTCGTGATAAAAAGGAAGGATACAATAATACAAGAAATATGATAAGAATACATTCCTGCAGTAGGTAAGAAGTTTCATTGTACTCTTTATGAAAGAGGGAAAGGGACACAAGAACATAATACAAGATCCAACTAGAAATTTGAGAGGGAACAAGTACATACTCCGTTGAAAGTGTTATACAATCTATTATTGTATTGGTAGAATAAAGGACTATAAGACAAAAATCTGTAATACATTTATCTCGCTTGCTCCTCATGCTATTAAAGGGAATTTATTAAAAACTACTGAGATAGGTAATACGAAAATTCTAGGGGATACAAAAACGGCAAATTTTCTCGTGGTGTTTTTTTTGCGTCTTGATCAGTTCGGTTCACCTCTGAAATATTTGTGAAGAAATTTAAAGGAAAAGTCCTGAAGCAAAAGATAAAAGCTATTAAAATGACTGGAAGACCACGGAAAATGCCAAAACGATTTGTTGATAATGACGAAAATGAAACAGGTGAGGCTAATATTATCAGACTTAAAATACAATTGGAAGAATTGAAGCAAAAAAACCTCGAACTCGAAAAAGAAGTATCCTTGTGTCGTCGTTCACCAAGTAGATCATCACAAAACATAACATCAATTAATCCGTCCGCAAATCAGATGTCGTTAAGGTTAGGCACAGAGGAGGTTACGAGGATAATTCCCCTATTTAACCCGTCGAACTCTTCCTCCCTCAGTGCTTCCCAATGGGTCGAGACGATCGAAAATATTCGTCATCTCTATGAATGGGACGATCGCAGCACTCTCTTTTACGCGTCCCTGAGGCTAGGAGATGCGGCAACAAATTGGTTTGACGGGTGTAGAGGAGAAATTCGTAATTGGGACGAATTCAAAACCAAAATCTTGCGAGATTTCTCTTCGGAAGAGAACTCAGCCGAAATCCATCTTAAGTTGTTATCCAGGCAAATAATGGAAACTGAAAGTTATGAATGTTACGTTTACGAGATGGCTGCATTGGGAAGAAAAGGAAAACTCGACACTAATACAACAATAAGATACATAATTTCTGGTCTTAGAGATACTTCATTAATGAACAACCTAGTAACAGCAAACTGCAATAGCATTCCCGACTTGTTGACTAAAATTAAATCGCTTAAAGATATTCAAAAACAGGCAGAAACACGACAGCATTTTGATAGTAATACAATTCAAAAAAATACATTTCGTTCAGTTTTCAAACCTTACAATAGTAATTTACGCAATATGCAAACTTCCCCTCATTTCAAAACACCATCTTCTCAAATTTGCTATAATTGTCGATCTCCGGGACATCTGGCAAGTGAATGTAAATTTTCATATCGCGACAAAAACCCAAAGATTATCCCAACCTGCTTTAAATGTCGAACACCAGGTCATTTAGCTAATGAATGCAGATATATAAACCGTGAAAATAATCAACAGAACACCCATAACAATAGACAAAAAAAAAAAGATTTAATTTGTTTCAACTGCCAAACACCAGGTCATATATCTCGTGACTGTAAAAAACGAAAACATCCTTACAAACGCGAGCAAACTGCCGAAGAACCACGCAAAAAAATAAACCGTTTACAGCAGGTCGACGACGAAGGCGGTTTGTTAAAGAATATCGACCTTGATGGTCATCCAATCAAAGCCTTTGTTGATTTAGGGAGCGATTGCACGACCATAAAGCAATCAGAAGTAAACAAGCTGGGTTGGAAAATGCAGGCTTGTGATACTAAGCTACAAGGCTTTGGATTGACTTCTAACAATGCCATAGGGAAAATAATAAAAAATGTGACATTGGGCGAAGTAACATTAAAAATTGATATTTTAGTCGTTCAAGATCAAGTACAAGACTACCCAATGATATTAGGCAGAAACTTTTTGGACTCTAATAAAGTCTGCATTATAAGACGAAGTGGTGTACTAACTGTAACGCTAAATGAAAACGACATATGACTACGATGCAATAATTCACCGCCAAAACAAATACAAGAGTCTAAACTTGAAATGAATGATGTCTCCATTGGTAATTATAAATGCACTTCTAATGACCATATCCAACTCCTTGAAATATTAAACAAATATCGTGATTGTATTGCAATAACTTTGAGTGAACTCGGTATAACAGATAAAATTAAAATGAATCTAAAACTAAAAGAACAAAAAATAATTAGATATAAACCTTACCGTATCCCTTACAATGAATTACCTCATCTAGATAAAATAATCGACGAACTTTTAAATAATAAAATTATAGAACATTCTAATTCCGAATACGCTAGTCCTGCTTTGCTAGTCAAAAAGAAAAATGGGTCTTGGCGCCTTTGCATTGACTATCGTCGTCTAAATGAAATTATGGTTCGTGAAAATTTCCCTATGCCTAACATGGAGGAACAAATTAATTTAATGACCGGCGGGCGAGTCTTTATTGTTCTCGATTTAATGAATGGATATTACCAAATTCCGATCGAAGAAAATTCAAAACATCTTACATCTTTTGTAACACCTAAAGGACAATATCAATTTAATCGTGTTCCGTTTGGGCTATCGAATTCTCCATCGGTTTTTATGCGACTCATGAATATAATTGTACGAAAGCTATCATCCAAAAACATCTTAATATACATGGATGATATTGTTTTATTCGCAAAAGATGTGCCCACTATTCTTGAATTGTTAGAGAAACTTTTTATAGTTCTAAGAGAAGTGAAAGTTACTTTAAATATAAAAAAATGTGTCTTTCTAGCTGATAAAATAACATATTTAGGACATGAAATAAGCGAAGGGGGTATAGAGCCAGGGAGTGTTAAGATTAAGTCGATAAAAAACTTTCCTTTACCTCTCGATACGCGACAAGTCAAGCAATTTCTAGGGCTGACTAGCTATTTTCGTCGTTTTGTGTTTAATTATGCGAAAATAGCTGCACCTCTTAATGCCCTACTAAGACAAGGTGCTACTTTTGAATGGACAAAAGAGATGGGGAACTCGTTTGAAACCCTCAAAAGAAAATTGTGTGAATCCCCTGTCCTAGTCATATACGACCCCAAAAAAGAACATGAACTTCATACCGACGCGAGTAGTATTGGCCTAGCGGGTGTTTTAATGCAAGTAAATGAAAGCGGAGAACGTAAAGCAGTCTCTTACTTTAGTCGAGCGACAACAAAAGACGAAAAGAAATTTCATAGCTATGAGCTCGAGGCTCTAGCGGTTGTTGAGAGCTTAGAAAGATTTCGGTATTACCTGTTAGGGAAACATTTCACAATCTTTACCGATTGTAATTCGTTAAAGATGACTCAATCGAAGATGGAAATCAAACGAATCGCCAGATGGTGGTTGAAAATCCAAGAATTCGATTACAAGTTGGAGTATCGAACATCCCAACAGATGCAACACGCAGACGCCTTGAGCAGAAATCCAACCGAAAACGCTGTGGAAATGGAGGAGGCAGGATTAAATATGATGATAGTCCAAGCTGAAGAAGAAGATTGGATTTCCGTCTTACAAAGTCGAGATAGTCAACTCAAAGAAATTCAAGACGTTCTAAATAACCCCGACCTGAAGTGCCCTAGAAGGAAAGATTATGAAAAGCAATATCTCTTCAAGAATGGACGCATTTATAAAAAGACAGAAAAAGGACCTCGATTTGCTGTTCCCAGAGGAGTAAGATGGCGAGTTATCAAATCTTCGCATGATGACATCGGACATGGGGGTCTTGAGCGTACCCTTGAACATATTCGTCGCACATATTGGTTTCCTAGAATGACAAGCATAGTGAGTAAATATTTAAACAGTTGCATCGCTTGTTTGTATAACAAGCGTAATAAAGATGAAACTCGATATCAGATACACCCTATCCCAAAAACACCAATACCATTTTATACTGTACACATCGATCATTTAGGTCCCTATGTGAAAAGTACTAAAGGAAACTTTTATGTGTTAGGTATAATAGACAGCTTTACCAAATTTTTAATATTACGACCAGTTAAGACTACGAACGCAAACGCGGTGATAAAAACACTCTCTGAACTTTCTCAGTTTTTTGGAACACCTACCCGAATTGTAAGCGACAGAGGCACTGCGTTCACATCAAAAGCATTTGAAAAATATTGCTTAGAAAATGGAATCCAACATATTTTGAATGCTGTACGCACACCAAGAGCAAATGGTCAAATTGAGCGCTACTTCAGAACAGTCAAAACATCTTTATCTACAATGACTGTTCGACAAGATGGCAGAGACTGGGAGGATCATTTACCAGCGATACAATTTGGACTAAACACTATAAAACACAGAATAACAAACCAGACACCACAAGAACTTCTATTCGGTTTTAAACCGAAAAACACACTTAACAATCAGCTAAGCATAGCACTTCAAGAAGATGATTCCAGTGATGAGGACGAAAACATTCCACTAGCCGAACTCCGAGAAATCGCAAACCGTCGTACGCAACAACTACAAACGCAACAAGCTGTTAAATTTAACACAACACATAAAAAACCACAATCATATCAAGAGGGTGATTTAGTCCTCTTGCGAGCAGAGCATCCAGCTACCGGACAGTCGAAAAAACTTCTGCCGAGGTACAAGGGTCCATTTGAGGTGAAGAGAGTTCTTCGAAACGACCGGTACCTAATTGGTGACACAACTGCTTTTCAAGTGTCGCAACGACCGTATTCTTCGGTTCATGCGGCAGATAAAATAAAACCATTTGCTAAGACGAACGCTCTTGATTGGGAAGAGGTAGAATCAGAGTCAGATCAAACTGATGATGAAGAGTCACACAACACATCCTAAAATTAGCACATACTAACTTACATACTTCCATTGAATTAATTTTATAATCCTTTTGTTTTTACTTGTATTTTATATTCAATGTTCCAGTTTAGTTTTTTGCTTTTGTTTTTACTATGTATTTTATATTCTATGTTGCAGTTAGTTTTTTTGTTGTTTTTGCTATGCATTTGATATTCCATTATTCCAGTTTTGTTTATTTTTAAAAATTAAATGTTTATGTTTTTGAATTTTTTGTGTTTTTAATAAAATATAAAGAAAGTTAACTGATATGAAAAGAAAACAAATGTTTGTTATGAAATATTTATTTCGGCGAAATTGTTTTGACATTTCAGATCCAGGGATGTAAATTAAAAAAATGAGGATTCACTGATGGTTCATTTTCGGTGAATAGTTCTGTTTGCTTACTTGTTGAGAACCGATTTAGCAATCAATAGTGGAACTATCGGAGGAATAATTGAAACAGAAAGGGTTGGCCTTGGCTACAATAATATTGTTGAGATTACGATATCTGAGTGATTATTTCGAACTGAGTGTGATGAGTAAAGTTGAAAGAAACTAAATGATCTGTGTTTAATGTGAAAACTGAGTGTATTGGACAAACTGCACTGATGTAGTACATGTTCGAAGTAAGTTAACTGAAATTGAATGAAAAGGGCTGAGTGCAACAAAGGGCTGAGTGCAATAAAGGGCTGAGTGCAATGAAGGGCTGAGTGCAATAAAGGACTGAGTGCAATAAAGAGCTGAGTGTAATAAAGGACTGAGTGTAATAAAGGACTGAGTGTAATGAAGGGCTGAGTGCAATAAAAGGCTAAGTGCTTTAAACGGCTGAGTGCATAACATGAATAGCTTAGCTAGGTGTACTGAGGACAGTACATTGCAGGATGGCCGAGTTGTTAACCCAAGTGTAACACTACCATTAGTATGATATATTGAGCAAGGAAATCCCTCTTGCTCAAAGGTATAATAGTTTAAGTTAGGCTGCACAATGCAGCTCGTCAAGTGAGACAGACGTATTGAGTTAAGTTCGCTTTACGTATCTGAACTGGAAGGGCGCTTGGCGAGTTCGCGAAGTGTGTTATTAGTTTTAAATAATTGAACATTTATTCATGTAATAATTATTTGTATTCAATGATATCTTTAGTCTCTAGTACAGTCTTGCACACAACGCTACAATGATAACATATGTAAAAGAGATAATATCGTTTGTATACAATGTTGGAATATTATCTCTTCTTCATTATCAAGCAAGACGATTGTACGCTTGGGTCTCCTTGTAGATAGATAAGAAAAGTATATAAATACGACTGTATGATGAATTTATCAACAGTCTTATTGTAACTACATAGTAGCCTTAAGCTCCTTTTAGAATTAGTAAAAAGTATTTCAATAATAAAGGACATAGTTCCAAATAAATATTGTTTAATTTTAAAAGTAAGAAACAAGTGTTTTAATTGGCGATCCTGCCAGGAGGTTAAATATACTTTTTAACTTCAATCGAGCGGACCTCGGGAACAAGTAGTGAAATCTAGTATAAACAGAACACTCGCGTTACCGGTTACAAGAATTACCTAGCATAGCAGGTACAAATATAGCTTCTTCGTACGAAGCAGCAAAGCAATTCAGTGAAAGTGTATATGTGGAGAAAAAAAACACACAAATTCGACGACAACAGACACGAGTTCAAAATGGAACAACTCGCAGTATTAATGGCAAGATTAGAAGCTTTAGAAACCAGGAGCAACACAGTAACACAAACCCTAGAGCACACACGCACAGAGAATGCAAGGTTAGCAGCAATAATAACTAACCAAAATCAAATAAACACTAATTTAGAAACAAAACTAAATGAAGTAAAATCTGGATTAGGCATAGTACCAAACATACCTGTGCTAGAGGAAATAAGAACCACATATACAGATGGTAGTGAAATACAGTTAGACGCATTTAAAAGCCTACCTATTTTCAACGGCGATCAATCAAATTATCGGTCGTGGCGCGAAGAAGCATCCAGATTAATGGACAGCATTAAAAACTTCAAAACACACAGTAAGTACGCAGCAGCATTGACTATAGTGAAAAGTAAAATACAGGGTGCAGCCGCGAATGTGTTAACCAATTATAACACAATTTTTAATTTTGAGGCGATACGTAACAGATTAGATTATACGTACTCTAATCAAGAACCTCTATACGTGCTACAAGACATGATGAAAGCCATCACGCAAAAAAGAAGCACACTGTCTGAATACCACGACGAGATAAATAAAAATCTCAATTTAATAATATCAAAAATCACTATGTCAGGTGATCCGCCGAATATAATCGACAGACTAATTAAAAATGCTAACGACGACGCAGTTCGTATATTCATTGATGGTATGAGTGACAACTTTACAAGAGGATCATTATATTCAGCTACAATAAATGATCTAGAACACGCATTCGCAATTGCTCGCAGAATAGAACATGATAATGTGCACAGGCATTTACATCTCACTCAAGATAAGCACCACAAAAATATGCCACATGAACGCAGAAACGAAAGAAGACCAAATTATTCGAGCCAAACAACGAATTATCAACCCCAGAAGCAATACGATAATATGCAGCAACACAATCAAGGACCACAGCCGATGGAGATAAACTCGAGACAAATTGTACATGCACAGCGACAAAATTGGAATCAATACAAACCCGATGTATATAATCCACCAGCGAAACGTGAACACAGCGGGAGTTTCAACACACACAACAGACCGCAACGATCTTATCAGCAGAACTTCAAGCAGCAGAGAGTAAATAACTCCCGACAACAACGCAGAGACGATGTCAGCAGTACATATGCAGAAGCAGATGAAACGGAATGTATGGTAAATAATAACATAAGAATAGATCATTTAAACTAGTAGACGGGTTGCCCTGCTTAAATTTAACTAGTACTATTTCTAAGGAAATTTATAAAATTCTTATTGATACTGGTGCAACCCATAATTACATTAATAGAAAATGCGATTCTAGCGAAAAAATTAAAATTAAACCTATAAAAATAAAAACAATGCATGGTTATTCTATGGTAGATACAAAGAAAGTAGTTAGGATATTAAAGAAAAATATAACATTTTTTGAATTAGAGGATATTCAGTCTTTTGATATGATATTAGGATATGAAGGACTTAAAGTTCTAAACGCGGAAATAAATTTCAGTAATATGACTCTAACTACCATAAGCAGTGTCGAATCTATTCAGAAAATTAATTACATAATTGGGGAAAATAATATTTATAAAGCAGACATAGATAGACTGATGAAGATTAATAACAGCATAGGACCGTTACCCTTTACAGATACTATAGAAGCAAGCATTAGGACGACCAATGATAATCCGGTTTATGTTAAACAATATCCATATCCCATAGCAGATAACGAATTCGTAAACAAAGAAATACAGAAACTCTTACATGACGAAAATATTAATATTCCTAACATTACTAGGAATTGTACAGAGTCAAGAAGGGCAAGGAAACGTTCAAATAACTGAGTTACTAAACAAGAAGTTTATACTTACGCAAACAGATGACGTGTATTTATTCAAAGAACAAACTTATTTGTTACATGCCACCAACCTGACTTCGATATTTCAACCTTACGTAAATATCGTAACTAGTAAATATCAACCTACACAAGAAGAAAAAATTTGGTTAAGTAAAATTAAGAATTTAGCAGACCAATTACAAGAACATACTAGGCATACTAGATCAATTAACTTTTTAGGAACAGCTTTCAAATATGTGTTTGGTAATCCTGACCATTATGACTTAGTTAACATAGAAACGAGTATAAATAATCTCATAGAAAACAATAATAAACAAAAAACTATAAATTCTAGATTTGAACAAATTTTGCAACAATTCGAAGGTCAGAGCCTTAAAGAACATTTAGTAATAGAACAAGTGTACGAACAATTATTATTATTGACCAGAACAATTAATGCAGCAAAAAATAATGAATATTTATCAGAAAGCCTAGACTTAGATGACATTAAAAATATTATTCAACATGAAATAATTCAAGTACCCATAATAAATATACTTGAGTAGGTACTCTAAAATATTATTAGCTAGAACTGATGAATTCTTCATCACAATATATAAATATCCAGTTCTAATTAAATCATGTAAATTGTATAAAGTAACACCTTTAAATTCAAAACATGGAAAAATCATTACAGATAAAACAATTGCCTTATGTAACCAAACTTATTTAAGAACAAGAAATTGTCAAAATCATCTAAGTAAAAACATTTGTGAAATTAACTTTGAAGAAGAAAATTGTCTTATTCCACTTTTAAAGAATATAACTTCAAAATGCAACATTAAACAAGAATACGATTACGACTTAGAAATTGAATCCGTTGTTATGTTATTAAGCGTTAAGCATAAGTTAAATAATCAAACAATTAATGGTATAAACTTAGTTACTTATGAAAATACTATAAATCTAGACGATAAAATATACAAAAACATGCATAAGCAAATTAAAGAAGTTATATTAAGAAATCATAATTCAGAGTCTTACATCGACCAAATAATTAAAGAAGATACAATGTACAAATTCGATAACATAGATACTTTAAAAAAACTAATTATTCCTTTTGAAGAAAAACCGATATTATCAACTATATACACAATTGTAACACTGATTGTTATTCTAGCATTTACGTACGTAATGATAAAAACTATACAATGTATAACAGATCGTCAAAAACAAAAAAAGATTGACGCATATAACAAAACTTATGAAAGAGAAATGTTAAAAATAGCGTCGAAAAATCGGGACGATTTCGTTTAACAAGGGGGGGAGTTAAGTATCCATAGCAAGACATATTGAGAAAAAAGATAACATTATTTGTATTCAATGATATCTTTAGTCTCTAGTACAGTCTTGCACACAACGCTACAATGATAACATATGTAAAAGAGATAATATCGTTTGTATACAATGTTGGAATATTATCTCTTCTTCATTATCAAGCAAGACGATTGTACGCTTGGGTCTCCTTGTAGATAGATAAGAAATGTATATAAATACGACTGTATGATGAATTTATCAACAGTCTTATTGTAACTACATAGTAGCCTTAAGCTCCTTTTAGAATTAGTAAAAAGTATTTCAATAATAAAGGACATAGTTCCAAATAAATATTGTTTAATTTTAAAAGTAAGAAACAAGTGTTTTAATTCGCGCTCATAATGCTCGAACTCTGTTCAGTGCTCAGCTCTGAGCTAAAAAAGAAAAACGCCTATTAAGTAATAAACTGCTTTTTTATTTGCTCGTTATTTTTCTCTTTTACGAGACTCGCGTATAACACTTTTTCGAACACCCTCGACACCAACCCTGCTGTGACAGCTGATTTTTTTTTTTGACAATCGTTTTGAGTGTCACTTGTCATTTCTTGCAGTGGTGGTGTGGTGGGGTGGCAGTTTGTAGTTCTAGGTAATGCTAGTGGAGTATGCTGGATGCAACATATTTTAGTTCAGAGCTGAGCACTGAACTGAGTTCGAGCATTATGAGCGCGCTCTGAACCGATGGTGCTCAGAGCGCTCTGATTTCTGAAGTGTTTTTGTTTATCTGTCGAATGTGAGTGCAAGGTTGCATGTAGGTACTAGCATTGTATATAAATCTAATCATTAATATTTAGAGGTAAGCTATAATCCCTTACATATGTAATTGGAGAAGAGGTTTTATTTACTAATAATGGAGGTGAATCATTTTGAATTTCTTCTATCACAGTAGCAACTTTTAAAACAGTTATATTATTTTCACCTGCACTTTCCCTAAAATTTATAACCCCAAAGCACGTATTATCAATTACAGTGTCAGTACATTTACACACATTTATAGCTGACATTGGAATTGCATTTTTAGTAAGGCATTTTCGTGTCCCCTTTGTTATTATATCTTTTGGGTAAAAATGTTTATCGCAAAAACGGGATTTTTTTTTTAAATGTGTGTTCCGAGAATGTTTTAACCAAATTTCCCTACGGTGGTCATTTGGAACTAGAAAAAATGATAAGGAAAACGGCTTTTTTACGCTGAGGCAATGAGTGTAAGCACATCTAACAGGCATTTTTATTTAAAACTTAGGGCGTATGCACTTTAAAATAATAATAATTGAGCTAAAATATCTATAATAATTACGCACTATGCACCTATAAATAAGGTATAAATTAAGTAACTATATATGTATATACTTACGGACCCAACAGATCCAGAAGCACTTATGTAACGAATGTAATTGAAATAAAATTGTATTTTAATTAAAACAAGCACACCACTTAGTCTTTTCTAATTGTAGCGCATACGTTATTTTACTCTTTAAAACACATTCAATTTTTCAAATATGCGAAACTTATAAGAAACTTCTAATTGTAAAATAATAGCTTTACTTTAAAATAAAACGCAAAACACTTGTGGTAACTTTGCTTCCGTAATGCTTTTAAATCAATTCTTGCCTATGCCCACCCTATATATTTAGTATTGCAAGTACAATTTAGTTTCCAGCGGAAAGGGCGTGGAAATCCTTTTATTGGCATACCTAGGTACATAAAACATCCGAAAAATTTGTATTTTCGTCCAATTACCCTAATAATCAGATAACCCAAAAATTGTTAAAGTTAGGAATTTTTTAGGCAACGAGCTCTGTTGCACACAAACACCCATAGAAAACATACATCAAAAAAATATCACCAACAAGCAAAGATCGAAAGAAGAAAAAAATAGTTTGCGCATGCAAACGAGATGAGATGATACACAAATTATCTCATATCTATTTGTTCGCACAATCCAGAAAATTGTGTTGCACGTTATGCGTACACACACAACTATACGAGTATACGCAGCAGGTACATTCATGCGAAGCGAACAGAAGTGCTTCTGTGTTCTTCTCTTTTTTTAGATCTAATAACAAATCCTGCCATTTGTAGGGGTGGTTTCATTCTGTTTACTATTTCGTTTGGTTCTCTCTTGCATTTTTCTATTCTCAGTGGCAGCAATTGGTGTCTGTGGTGAGTGCAAAACTATGGTTGCCGTCAATGATAGGAAAATAAAGTAATCGGGCCCTTGCTCTATAGAGGCGCTAGTGTCGATTTCCTCTGATGAGAGTACTATTAGATTTATATACAACTAGCTGACCCAGCGAACTTCGTTCCGCCCAAATTCGTTAATGTAATGAAAATAATAATTCCGAGAATGAGCAATGCTCATGCTGTTCTATGTAATTCGGTCAATTCAAATTCTTTATTCAAAAGTTTATATTAAATACAATATAAATAACTAAAGTATTGCATTGTCGATGTGTTTAAATCAAACCGCAATGATTGACGTGTCTCTCAACTTTCCACTTTTTCACTCACACGTGAGCACGCCACATACGATTGACCATTTGAAAAAAATGGGATAATTTATGTCACAAATATCCTGCGATTGTCCTTGCGACTTATTATTTTTCATAGTGAAAGCGATACGCATGGGAAGTTGAAGGCGCTTGAAAACCAATGGCAAATCATCGGAATCCGCAGAATTATATGATGGTTGCTTGAATTTTTAGGTCAAAATCTTCGCTTCCATGACATTGGATTTGAGATTCTTCACATTCAAATCAAAATTTTGTTTCAAATTGTGTAGCGATAAGCCCCGAACATACAACGAATTTAAAAATTAAACATTTGAAATAAGTTTGGTTGTATTGGAAGTAGCACTAACCGTTTATCTATCCAGTCTAATTTTTTTCAAAGTTCGGTTCCCATACTAAGTTCCATTCCCAATCTCATCCCCTTTAACTTTTATTTTCACGACAAAAAGTAGCATAAATGCCATTTCAATACGAATCCCCCAAGCCCAAAATTGTAAAAATTTAACGATCCATTCTCTAGTTATGAGTGCACACACAGACGTCAGTCTCTTTTATATATTGGGGTACCCGCCCGGTTTGTGCGTGCCTTTCGTGTGGAACTATCGGATCCAAAACTATCCTATATTTAAAACGGGAACCAACCATACCCATCCATAAAATTTCATTGAAATCGGTTGAGTAGTTTCGGAGATGGACAACAGCGCCACGTATCGGATAGACCGTCAGCGCACCTACCCAATTCCCATGTAAAATTTTGAAAATAAAATTCTTTCTTAGATTTCCTATCTGTGTTAAGATCTACACAATGATGATCAGGCCCATCATAACATACGCTTCTTTAGTATGGCGGACTAAAACAAAACAAAAGAACGCCATTGGTAAGCTTCAAAAGGGTAAAGCGACTTGCATGTCTCGGTATATCCGGAGTCATGCGTAGGCGTACCTATCCTACTGCGACTATAGAAGCTTTAATAGGACCAACACCTCTACACATATACATAAACAAAGGGCAATTCGCAGCTCGGCAAGTTTAATCGAAATGAAAGAGACAATTCTCAGCGACCATCCTGAGTTAAAGGATTTTTTCCCTGAAATTACAGTACTTGGCATAATCTGCGCGGTAACAGACCGCTTTCCAAAGACTTTATGTTTCAAAAAACGGTTCTCTATACGGAGATCCCTAGAAGAGAAGCATGGGCGTACAATAGCCACCCCACTTGCCAAAATGGTCGAAAGTGGTTTACGGATGGTTCCAATATGGAAACAGGAGTGGATGCTGGGTTCCACGGACCTAACCACATATACAACACAGGTACTAAAGGTATATACATCCATATATTCACGGACAGTCAAGCAGCTATAAACGCCCTTAGCTCGCCTATTATTGGCTCCAAATCAGGGCACTCATTCCGTAACTCTGAGAACGATAATCGTTTCAGCGATAGTAGTCAACGATCTCGTCACCAATTTGCTTTCCGTAACTCTATCACTATCGTCTCGTCTATCGTTTATTTTATACAAATCGTGAGAGCATTGAGAGCATTGAGTGTCTTTCAAAGACCCTCAAACTACATGAAAATTCCAATCAGACGTCGTTGAAAATGTCATAAATGAGTTTTTTGGCAAACTATTTTGTATTTGATCCGGAAAAACATGCAAATTGCAAAGTGGAATTATTTCAAATTTGTTCCATATTTTATTAATAATAATAAATTGCATCGAAAATATGTATTATTGATAGGTCAGCTTCATGGAAGTCGGGATACCTACTTGTCGAAAGGTTCCACTTCGTATTCTTCGATTGCTGTACCTACTATCCCTATCAATACAAATGTTATAGAGGGCAGCACAAACATTTGCAAAAACTACTTTTCCGTTTTCCAATTATAATTCTAAATCAACATGAGTATATTATAAAAATATTTAATGTTTAAATTATTTACCTTTGCAAACAGCAATACACCCTTCCACAATATTTCTTACTTTTGCATGAGGTTCATAATTCTAAAATGTACATAAGTCGTTATTTATATATTTGGTAGCATTTGAAAAATATCTAAAGTCAAGTATTCATCTTGAAATTCAATAAAAACTCTTCAGTTGTTTGCAAAACATACAAATCAATGCAAAACGATACCTCATTAGGTATCGCTCAAATTGTATCGTCTGGGCGATAGCGTTTCGACGATTATTGATTTACGTGAAGCAAATGTTCAATCGTCAAAACGATATCGTCTGGACGATAGACGATTATTGAAGTTACGTGAAGCAAAGCTATCGTCGAAACGCTATCGTCTGGCGATAATCGACATACGGAATGAGTGCCCAGTACTAAGCTGTTTCAACGGCCTTCAAACGCTCGGACGTAGAACCCTTCCACTACACTCCCAAATCACACAAAATGTAGCTCATATTGGGAGAATATCCCAGGTCTAAGACAGGCCAAACGTGCTATTCAGCAGTTCAAAAAAGATGCCAACATAAATTTAAATCTAAGAAGGCATGATATCGAAAATCTGGCAGGTTTCCTCACAGGACATCACAACCTACGATATCAATTAAATAAAATTAATTTAACCGACTCCTCACTTTATCGGTTGTGTCTTGAAGAAGACGAAACAGCTTGGGCACATAATATGTGAGTGTCATGCCCCTATTTGGAATCAGGAGAACTATCTTCTACAGGGAGCTTCTGAGCCCTGAAGAGATGAAGAAGTCATCTGCCAGCAGCTTGATTAACTTTATTAGAAAAGTGGAGAATAAGCTCGCCTAAACATTATTCTGGCCCTATGGTACAATAGATCTTATAGGTCGACGTGCCCTTCATCGCTCAGGCGTAGGCAGAAGGTTTTACATAAATCTTTATATGCTTTTCACACCAAGCCCAAAACCTGTTTTTCCTCGAAAACTCGTCGATGCATTCACACCGACCACCAACTCGTTTTCGTTTGACATTTCAATCAGCTGTGAGACACTAGTCGTTAAACTTCGGTGCAAACTTTTGTGGTTACAAATTTCGATCGCATTAATTTACACACAAAATTAATTTAGTGCATTTAAAAACAATATTAGCCCATCAATTAATTGTGGAAATAATTTTAAGATGTGAATTGTGACATTTTTTCGGTCAGCCATTTTTCTGAACATTGCAAAAGGTGTGTTTGTTCCTACAACCCAACGACTGGAAGTCGTTTTCGTGGTGTTTTCGCGGAAAACGAGTGCAAACGACTCGTTTTGAAAACTGAAATATGTATGGGAAAACTTCTGTTTTCGATGAAGTTTTCGTGTGTTTTGGCGAAAACCAGGTTTTGGGCTTGGTGTGAAAAGCATATTACTGTAACTCTCTTCTACCGTCGACTCTCTTTCGTGACGTCGTTTGTAGTTTATGTGCATAAAGAACGAAAGAAAAGTATTTCCCGGAATCATAGTTTGTACACAACTGCGTAGTTGAAATTTAATGCAGTAAAATAATTTTTTTTTAATTGTTAATATTTAAAAAAAGGAAAAATGCAAAGATAAGCACCCTAAAAATATCTTCTTTTTGACACTCCTTTTGTTAAGATTGGTTAACCGTGTGAACTGCAAAAGGGAGAAACACACTACAGAAATTACAGAAATAATATAGAGGGGATGGTACTAGTGTAATCAGCTTTTTGCTTAGGCTGCTCAGTCAATTTATTCTGAGCTCATAGAGCGCGCTCTGATCATGCTCTGAACGAAAAAAGAAACACAAATTCGAGCTCTGAAGTAGGTATCTGAGCTAAAAAAGAAACACAAACTTTTTGTATAAAAGTTCATATTTATTGCAAGTATTTGTTGTTAGTTATTTCATTTCATTCATACGTAAAGATAATAGTTGCTTTTAATTTGAGGTAACAAATGTTTTAATATTTCACTTTGGGTAAGCCAACATAATTTGTTTGATAGACTTGCAATTGACTCATTATAACGTTTTATTGTTGCGTTTTAATTAAATGTTCGGCGATTCCTTATTTACTCTGATTAATATCATGAGATGGATTTCTGCTAGATATTGACGATTATTATATTAAGCAAGGTATTTGGCAGTGTAGGCGCAGTGGCTTAGTAGGCGCAGGTTCGAATCCCGCAGAAACCCAAATTCCAACTCAGGGTTTCTTTCACTTTGGAATTCCATTTGATAGAACAATTTTATAAACCTTAAAAACCACGTGTAACTAATGGCCACGAAACAACACAGCCCAACACAGTCGCGCCCACTTGAAATCCCACAACGGCTTCCCGATTGACATCAAGACCCAGCATAGGATTTTCTAAGTATCCGTGCGGCAGCAATTGCGCTCATTTGCTTTATACAGTCACAAATACTAAGGAATTCCCTGTGCCAGACAGGCAGCTTCCAGCTCTCAGTTCATCTAGTTTGGATCATATTTGCTGAGCAGCATTGTCCTGAAGCTATAGTTATATGTTTGGGTACAACTTGCACGCTAATGACAATTTAATATAAGCTTTGCACTTCTGGAAAAACTTATCACTGTGTACCAATGCAGGTGTTAAATGATGGTCAACTTTTCAGCTAAGCTATTGTACAGGGTGGGCCAGAAATATTGAGCGGATTTTTATTACTTAACCTAACTCTTTGCTTTATGTTATCTTCTATAATATAAAAATGAATCGCAAAATGTGTTGGTAAGCGCATAACTCAACAACGCCTGGACCAATTGTACCAATTTTTTTTTTAATGTTCGTTGAAGTCCAAGGATGGTTTTTACGGCGAGAAAAATTCGAATAATTTCCGGGGAAGCCCTTAAACAGCCCTTTTCTTTTTTTTCCCTGCACTTTGAGAAAAAAAAACTGTATAGAAATCGAGTAGGTACCGTCAACTTGGGTAACTTTGACCGATGGTATAAGTTTGACCGAAAATTGCAAAGACCTTGTTAATGGATTTTATCGCCACCTTTTGGAAAATAAACTAACATGTAGGTAGTGACACTTCAAATTAAAAAAAAAAAATATTTTACATTTTAAAAGTAATTGTTGTGGTCAGTTATTTCAATTATTTTCTGAGCTAATTGTTGCTGTCAAAATTTGTTAATTTTTTTTTTACCTAATTAGTTTGTTTATGTTTACTATGTTACATTAAGTAACTTTTGAAATGAAGTAGATATTTTGATTTGTTTGTATCCATCATTTTTGTTTGGCAAGTATTTTCAATATCCTTGCATTAGTATGTGTGAGATAACGAGGACAATGATGACAGGCCAGGCAACAGGAGTTGTTGAGCGTTTTGAGTGTTCACGTAGGGGTTGTTACGAAAAATGAGTGAGTAACAATTATGGTACTCTACTAATTCGTGAGTAGGGTTATGGGGAGGGCAGCTCAAAGCTACCATAACACCTTCGGTACCGGTGTGGAGAGTGAAGGGAGAAGGCTTACCAACCAAGTTGATAAGTGTGGTTAGTTTTCTTCTTGGCTGTTAAAGTTACAAATATTTCTTTTGGAGTTAATCCTTTTCCTATTTTCTTCCTGTCCCTTTAATACTTCCAATTTTGAAAACGATAGGTGGCGCTGTTCTTGATCTCCGAAACCGCTCAACTGATATCAATGAAATTTTGTTAGTGGATATGGTTAATACACGCTTGAAAAATAGGATACCTACTCTTGGAGCCGATAGGTGGCGTCGTTGTCGACAAAAAAAAGTTCCCCTGAAAAATATAAAACTACCTAAATAGCTTCGAAAGAAAATTGAATATATGTATATGTATATTATAAATCCTGATTATTTCTTGAGCGCGTGGTATTTGTAGCAAAACAGATTTTCGTTAAAATATTTTGCACTCGGGTACGAAGATATGCAATTATTAAATTCGCTTTATATTACCTCCATTACCATTTTCATGAGAATTTGTTAGTTTAGGTACTTTAGCATCCCCATTAAAGTGGCAAGGTTGTGTGCTTACGTTTTATATTGGTACCAGAATTTCTGTTTCACATGTTCTGTTTCGTGCGAACCAACTTACAAACACATGAATACTAATTTGACATCTCACTAAAATTCGAGAACATTTCGGTAACAAGTCATACCCAAAACACCATTATTATGTGTTTCCCGAAATAGTAATTTTATAAGTTAAAACTTATTCCCCACTTTGGTCAACTTTCCATTCTTCACTGGAAATAGTAAGCACTCTGATACACTATGCACACTGTTATCTACTGTTACGGAAGCATGTCAGAAATATAGGAACATCGCTTACACTATAACCAACAATATCCACTTGGGTTATTGACCCGATAGGTGGTGCTGTCGTCGATCTCCGAAACCACACATCTCTTTTCAATGAAATATTATGCATGTTTATGGCTGGTTCCCGGTTGAAAGATAGGACACCATCCTAAAGGTAATACCTTGCAAACCATACATAAGCGGAAAACGGGTTGTGGCACAAATTTCGGTCGCATTAATTAACAAACAAAATGAATTTAGTGCATTTCAAAATAATATTGGCCCATTAAATAATTGTGGAAAATGATTTTCAGTTGTGAGTTGCGATATTTGTTCCGTCAGCCATTTTGCTGAACATTACAAAAGGTGTGTTTGTTCCAACAACCGTTCCGTTCCAACCGTTTTCATGGAAAACGAGTGCAAAAGAATGGTTTTTAAAACTGAAATATGTATGGGAAAACTTCTGTTTTCGATGAAATGTTTGCTTTGTGCATACTTAAACTAACGGCCCACCCTGTAGGCAGATACATATGGTAACGAGAAAACTGTATCATCACAAATGGCTGGTAACCTAATATTATGCACGCCTAATAAATAATGCATCCATTATGCCCTTTTACAAGTAAGTACATATAAGAGGCCTTTCCCATTGCCAATTCGCGTAGTTGAGAAAGTTAAGTCCAGTATTACGGGTCATTTTAACAGAGCACAATGTTCAAAGTCGATAGTAACGACTCGATAAATTATTTGTGGAAAATCTGGCGATTTGTCGGTGCTTATCCACCCGCAAAGCACAAATGGCTTTACAGAATTTACGCCGTTTTAATAACTTCTGTCGCTAATATACTGTCACCATTGTTAGTGTTTATAAACATTATCTTTTTGAGGGACGCAGCAGCTGTTATACGCAATATAGAATCAAGTCCTACACTTATTGCCGCATCTCTGAAACAATTTGTCCTTTTCTTTGAAATATCTAAAATGTACCAGGTGAAATCACTGCTCGACCAACTGGATGAAAGAGCGAATCGTAACAAGGAAGAGATTGAATATCTGCGAAAAGTCATCAAACAATGCCAATTTATAGCAAGGGCCATGCAGATCGTAATAGTTGCTACCATGGTATCATATGGAGCAACTATGCTTTTAAAAAGACGACTTTTTGTGGAAGGATGGCTTCCATTTGACTGTACTTCGTCAACTCTGAACTATATAGTGGGATATTCATTTCAGTTTTTTGCAACCGCTTTCCAGTGCTTTCAGAATTCTTCAAATGATGCCTACCCGACGTTATACATTAAGGTACTAATGGGACATATTCGTGTTCTTGGTATGCGAGTCGCAAGAATTGGAAAAGATCCTAAAACGACATCTGAGGAAAATTACAATGAACTCAAGTCTTGTGTAAAAGATCATAGGACCATTTTACGGTTTGTTTACTATAAAAGTAGTATCTATGGTTTATTAACTAATTTGTATGTTCTTAGCTTATTTGAAAAAATGAAGCCAGCTATTTCCATGACAATCATGATCCAGTATATTATAACAGCTTCTGTTATGTGTTTATCAGTTATTTACTACATTGAATACGATCGGAGACTTTCGCAGCTGCTCAACACTCTTTTCTATGTTTTATTCACTCTCGCCCAAGTTTTTCCTGTAAGCTATTTTGGAAACGCTTTAATGGACGAGACGGACGATCTGACAACTGCTATCTACAGCTGCAACTGGGTGGATCAGTCAATTAAATTTCGCAAGACACTCATTATATTTATGCAGCGTTCACAGAAGACCAACGTTATTATGGCCGGAGGCATAGTTCTAATTTCGCTGGAATCTTTTATTTCCGTAAGCTATCATAATCAAATAACATAACAACTTGGCTGTAATCTAAACTCGGTGTTTTTATATTTTTGCTTTCAGATCATAAAATTTTCATTTTCGATGTATACCGCTGTGAGTCAATTTCATTGAACTTGTATTCGTTCCACCTATTTAAGCATCACAGTTATAAATTGAAACTAATTTTAAAAAATATCTTACCAACGAGTGTTATGTATAATATGCACAAACACGTTTCGATTAGTGATTTACCTATATAAATATAAATTAACTAACTGAGCTGAAACAGAGTACATCCAGTAAAGACCGAAAAATACCTACAAGATGTTTGATTTATCAAAGCAACACGACCGCGTGGATTTAATGGGCACTATTTTGAGTGAATTTTTCAATTCGATTAAACAATTGAAGTTGAAGGGGTATGCACATAGCTATAATTTAAATCACACTCTCAAGGTTATTGTCCTTAGTAATAAAACATTTCAGATATCACTTTTGCCAAAAATAAATAAATTGATGTTTTCAAAATTACTGCATCATTCATTTTAAATACAAATCACCGAAAAATCCAATCTTTTAAAATGCTCAATGCTCATATCTCGAAAACCCCATAAAACCAAGTATCTAAAGCTTACATCCCGAACAATATTTAAGAATCAGCTTTCAGCTAAATATTTAAGCAATAATATTGGTTTTAATTTCACAAACTAATCATTGCAATATTTGTTCGTGTTGTGTCTGCATAATTTTACAAAAAATCCTTCAGCGGTTTTGATCCAAATATGTACATATTAAAAAAAAAAGAAGAAATTACTTAGGGTCAATGTGGGTAAATGTTGTCTATGGGTGAAATGAAAACATGGGTTATAACAAACTCTAGTTAAGTCTCTTTGACATGGTACCTACCTTAGTAGAAACTGCGGACCCTTGCATCCTTTATCTTATTTGACATATTACTGTCAAAAGAGAACAAATTTTTCGTGAAAGCTAATTTTTAAAAGTGCCAAACAAGTTCATCTTTCAGAAAAATGTTATATTTTTGCGGATTCATTTGGGTAAAGTATAATTTGCAAATACTTTTTAGTTTTAAATGTTGATGTAGATTCTACGTGAAAATCTTAAAAATCCATGAAATGTATGTCGATTCACATGTGTTTACATTTACCCCAGAATATTTGTTCATAAAGGAAAATGTGAACAACATTCTGGTGGTAAATTTTTAGCATAATGCTTAATTGGTAAAATGGTTGGTTTAAATAAAAATAAAATTGTTTTAGTTAATTTCTATTGCTCTAACCGCCACCATCATATTAAGTGGATGATATTGCAAAAGCGGTCCTCGACTTGGAAATGGGCCTAATGAAGTTGATACTCGCATGATGGAACCGAAATAAATTTAGAAATTTAGCTTGTTTAAGTAGGTACGTTTGCCGAGTAGAACAACTTGATGTTGAAGACAATCGAATGAAAGTTCAAGGCTATCTGCAGCAAACTCATCCAAAACTATGTTTAGGATAGTTAAAAAAGATGTGAGTTTCATAAAAGTTTTCCAAGTACCAGTGCTACCATTACCGAAGAAGTGATTAGAGGACGACGGGACAACAATTTATTTATTTCGCGGATATCTCCCTGTCAAGGAAATACGAAAGTAAACAATACTTGTCCGTTGTAATCAATTTTGTATTTGTTTGTATAAATAAATCTTTAATAATTTTTACAAAAGAATTGCCATTATTTCATATTTTCATTTAAAAACCGAAGTCTAAAATTAAAAAAAAAAAACCGATTTCCTTTTTTCAAAAAATTCTAATAAAACAATTTTTTTAATCATATCTTCAAAATTACTACCCAAATCTTGTATTCCTGTATTCATCTACGGTATCTTTTTGTAATAATCTCAATGCCCGACTTCCAGTAAAAATGCAATAACAGCTACGCAAAAAAAAAGTTACCCACTTCTTCTATTTTGCACCATATTGAATATGCACCTTAAAATAATTCCAGCCACTTGCAGCTTACACAATCAGAAACTCACACTTCTTGTTGTCCAATGTGCACAAAAATAAAATAATGAAAATAATTGTAGTTTTTACTCGACTCTTTGAACTTTTGTATTATTATTTTCGTATCAAGCTCCAATATATAGCTTTTGTGAGGACTTTATATACGTACCTACTCATTATAGTCCTCCACTTATAGAAACCTCATGGGAAATGACTCGTAAAAATATAAATAGGTACATATGTTTTCTCTAAGTTTCTGCTGGGGAGGATGCATAATGGCATCAGCGATGCCAGATTACAAGATATATCTTTTTTTTCAAGATTTTTGAGCTCCAAAATATGTACAAGACTTTTGACCTCAAATTCATCAAATTTCAAGATTTTTCAAAATCGATAATTTTTTTAAATCTAATAAATTAAAACAATTTTTCTATTCAAGAAAATGTTTTCTATTAATTCCATTATTAAGTAGGTATAATGTGATTTGAACAAAGTACATGCACAACTTCGGTTTTACTTACGTTGCCATCAACTCTAAAGTAAGGAAATTATACATGAAGGTAATTGTCGAATTGCGGCTTGCTGGCAGCAACAGAAACAATCAATATAGACTTGTTTACGTTCTGTCTGACAGCCATTTTTCTGTCGCTAAATTCTGTTGCTGAAAAAAAATGTTGTTCCTTATGCTGTTTCTGTTGCAAATGTATAGGATTATGTTTCTGTTTCAGTTTCAGTTTTAAGTGATTAATTGACATTTACGAACGATACTCGACTAAACTAGACAAAATTTGATGAAATAACGGATGTAGTATGATGTATTATGTTTTAGGAAAAATGTTTTAGGAGTAAGAACAGAGGATGGAACGTTCGCATATCCAACCTGAAAAGTGTTTATTTTCAATATTTTATCCTTTCCACATTCGTCTGCAAATATCGAGAGAATTTTTCCAGCTGTAAGTTTAAATAAACTAAAATTCGTAATCGTTTGAATACTAAAACAGTTGAAATTTAAATATTAACAAAGGAGTTGTTGCGCTTTAATGAAGTGAATTGCCATGATCTTGATGTCACCAATGAAGTTCTAAGTCTTTTTAATTCAAATATGTATAATTATATACATTCCAACATTTTAAAAAGCAAAAACAATAATTTATGAGAAATAATTTATTATTATTATTATTTATTAATAAGTTAAATGAATTTACAATATTAATATAAATTTACAGCACTAGCTACAGAGGCTTTCGGCTAGAAATAATTTGTTTATAGATATTTATGTTATACCTACTGGGTACAATATTTTCGAAAAAATAAATGTCAGCTTTATTTAAAGCAACTTTTTTTGTTTTTTGAAAAAATCTTGAAAAAAAGATATTTGATCTCGGAAAAACAAGATATTCAGATTTTTCATCTGGCAACACTGAATGGCATTCCACTTACAATTGGTTATCTATATTTAAACTTACGTCTTTGACGTCATGCTGTGACGGTTACAGCTCGTTAGGCGCATCACTAGGTATACCTTCGCTATTTAAACGCAAATAAGTCACCACGAATTGTCGATCTGTCATTCGCAGACGATTCTCGTACTTCATATCCGCATGTCTTCAGCAAATAATCGAGCTTACCTTTCGACGATAATTTAAACCCTGATGTAGATATTCAAATGGTGTGCTTTATATACACACAGTTGTACTACATAAAGAGTGTGAAGGGTGTAGGTACTTATACAATAGAACCTTTGTGGATTGTTCGATGAAAAACTAAGCCATTCAATAACAATACGAAGCTACATGCATGAAATACAATCAAATTACAGCTTTTCCTGATAAAAGGATGGCCGAATGAAAACTGAATGTCATTACTCTGAAAATCGACTTAATGTCACTTTTCACATCGAAACAACCGTCTGATTGAGCTCAATTGCGCAGGGATTCTTCGGTATCGGCCCAGGAGTGGTGGTGTAGGGACCGTTGCACCACCTTTAAAAACGCTATTTCTCGACAATTATTGCAAAATTGGAACTTCAGTGACGCTGCCCTTATCAGTTTTACTACAGAACAAATCCTTTGATTTTGTTTCTGCAATCGACCGCACAAAAGAAGTTCTGAATTCTCTAAAGAAATCGTCGGCATTTTATCTGAGGTTCTTAAGAGAATTCAGAACTGCTTTTCAATCCGCATCCCAACTTGCCGAGGACCTATTTGAAGTTCAAATATGAGCTTTAAGAACTTCAAAACTCCATTGAAACAGACAATGCATTCCAATCCAGAAACCTCTTCTTCTGAAGCCTATTTTAGAGTGTCTATACTGATTCCTTGCATGGATTCGTTAATACGAAATCTTACGGTCAACGAATACGTTCTACCCACGTTTGAAGATCTGCTCCCAGGTTTTGCTGTAGTTGAGCTAGTGAACGAAATAGAAAGCTAACATTTTACTTTGATAATGCAATTTCGTTGTCAGCTGTAAAAGCTGAGTACATTCTTTGGTGCGAAGAAATGGAGTGATCCTTCTATCTGTTAATTCGGATATATTAATGTGGAGAACTTAAGTATGTTCGTTTAAGTACATACGATTAAAAAACTAATAAAAATCAAAGAATTGGAATGTACCTACCTATATAGTTTTTTGTTTAAAGAATTCCTCTCAAGATTTGGAAGCAAGCATTCAAATAAACTGTGTTCCTTTTTTTTTAATTATTTGCAAGGGTTTTTATTACGACACAAATGCACTCATATATCAATCGTGAGGTAGTATTGGAAAACAATGAAAAGCGTACCATAAAAGTACTGAAAATTGTGTCCGATCGAATGATAGGGCATTACTGATTTACATATGATATTTGACAGATCAGCGGATATTTTGTGCATTTCCTATTTTGTGTTTTGTATTTTGCTTAAATAATAAAAAGATGTATTTTTTTTAAGAATAAAATCTTCGTTTTCTCCTCTATACCATTGACCTTGTTTTTCACGAAAACAAATTACGAAATCTGAATTCTGCCGTGACAAAAAATGTAATAGATTCTAAGAAAGTTGTCGGACTAGTAAATGTGCGGAGGTCTAATTGTTTATTGTTACCGTTTCACAAATGCTGTACATTTTTACTTAAGCCTGACATCTAACTAGTTGTCGACGTTAGTGATTGATTATTAGTAAGGCCGATTATCAACTCAATAGATCGCTAGATCCACTTAAATGAAGCGGGAGCCATCGAACTTTCACTTCAACTGGGGTAGTCTTTCATGTTATGTAAGACCGGATTTCGGACCCAATTTACAGTACCTAACCAAAACTCCCATGTCCTGGAAAAGAATATTTTGTTTATTTTAAAGTTTTCACATTTTAGAAAGCCTTATCTTTCCAAAGAGTGGTAGTCGTAAATATAAACAAATAAGAATCCAAGAGATTACTTCAATTCATATACTACCTAGCTATACAGCAAGTGGAAACAGCGTATAACTCTTGCTGTAATAAAAACGTATGCAAATTATTTTCGGCGCTCAATTGCAATGCAATCTGAGTAAACTCCATCAATACGCCTCCAAAGGTAACCCATTGATACAAGCACCACACCCACAGCCGTCAAACTTCACCTATCTGTGGATCAAGTTTATTAATGCAATTAACTATCCATGGCCTTGCATCACCGGTTGCAACTATTTGCACACAGTTGGCACTTGAGGTCGGGGGTTATATGCTGAAAGGCGCCCCTTGCTGATCCATGTAGGTATAAGTTTATATTGCCTGTGCCGTACTACATAAAGCGTTCAGATACTTCGACTTCAACTACTGCGGCAAATTGAAGTTCATAAGTAATTAACCACATTGCAGCAGCGGAAGCTGTTGACTGTGAGTTAACATCGATAAATATGTTTGCAAAGCTGGTCATTGGTATGGTTAAACCTTATATACCGTATATTGAATCGAACTCGTGCTTAGTCCGACTTGTTGGAGCGTTATAGTTAATCTGCTACTGGTTTCATAGCAGTGTACATTGATGTATATAAGTATTGCTTCTGTTGACTGTTCGTGGTGAATTTATGTGTATACATTTTAAAATGCAAACCACTTTAATGAATTCCTGTAAAGGCTGCTCTCATGTGCTTGGTTTAAAACTTATCAAGGATTTGGCTTTATCTAATCAATAGGTAATAAGTCCGGTGGAACAGTAGGTCAAATGTGAGAGTATATTGCCTATACGGTAAGGGGAGTTGGGAACAACTTTTAAATAGATTGGATATTTTCCTTTTAGCAGGCCCTAAGCTTTTCAGTTGAAATATTTATTTTACAAAATCAGAGAGGATATCTCACGCGGTGCAATAAGTGGTTAACTGTATGTCGGCGTCGGTCGAGCACAAGTCTCAGACCTTCTGTCGAAAGCCCCTTGTATCGCATAAGTTGTAGCTAGGTACGTACCGTATGATATCTCTAGTCAGAGCGCATAGCTTTCTTGGCCCTCTGTAAGACAATGAAAGAGGAAAATAGTGCCGCTTTGCTGATGAAAGTACTTTGACATTTTGAAATATCAAGTAAGTATGCAGGCTGGATTTGTCGGCTACCCCTCCATAAACGTCAGCTGCAGAGTGAAAGCAATCCACGTGACCCATCTGGGGCAATAAAAACAAATAAAATACATCAATTTAGTCAGCTGTCAGACTTACTAAACTAGAAATCCGAACGCCCCCATTCATGACCTAGTACTACAGTTGACAGTTCGCATAATTATGTGGCTGAGGTAGCAAAGTGACGTTACTGCGACCAGTCTTGCCTTTGAGCTCAGCGTAAATCTAGTCCAGACCAATCTTGTTGACTTAAGATATAGGTACATAAATATCAACCCCGTTTGTGACAGAAGACCGCGATTTATATACCTGTCAACATACACGAAAATGAATAGGTACGGAAAATGAAATAAACTTCTACTCAAAGTGCAAACCAATTATTATCAAACTAAGTTTACTGCATTCAACCTATCTGTGTGTGTGATGTACTAAATAATTCGTATATGCAGGTATGCTTTTATCGATAGAGCCATAAAAATAGATAAACTTTCGGTTTTAGACGATTCATTGCACTCAACGCGTGCGTTTTGATAATATTGATCAATAAAAGTAAATTCAGATTTGTCAAAGGTGCGCACTTTATAACTAAATACATTGAAGCGTTATCCTCTGAAAAGGGTTTTGTTTACTTTTGAGGGTTATGTCATTAGCAGACCTAAAAAAACACAAACAAATAATATAGATTGTAATTCAATGAGATATAATATCTAACGAACTCTTCCGATAAATAACTCACATTCGTTAAAATTGCACCTTACATTACCAGGGGGAATAATCTTGACCAAAAATAAAATGAAATCCTACTAAAATGCAAAAGCAAGCAACTAATCTTATGATATTTATTTCCCACTCTAGCGAAAACCTAAATACATAGAATTGACCGGTTTGAAATTTAAAAGTGGTGAATCTAACCCCTTTGACTTCGCGCTACGTTGAAGAGTAAAAACTTGTACTTTTCCGTTTCCAAATATTAATATTCTTGTCTTGGACAAAAGGTGAGTTGATATAGTGATGCATGTTTTGTAAGATGATTTACGAATCTTTTTCATAAATTTATAAGGAGCCTACAAATCTCCAAATTTTTAAGCGAACTGGGATAAACCCCAAATAACAATTTCAAAATGCCATAGTGAAAAGTTCAAGTAGGCAAATCGCCGATAAACGAAACCTCAAGGTTCTCATTAACAGAGTCAATACTGCAACCCCCAATAACTTTTGCCAACCGTGGGGGGAGGGGAAAGTGATAGAGTTCGGGAATGCCACATTTTAACATGACTAAATGCTATTGGTTAGTTATTATATATTTTTGAAAGTTAAATAACATAATTTGTTTGGTTAATAAAACTATGAGATGTTTTGTATACATACACTGCCGCTCATTTGAATAGGTTCAACTTTTTGTTCACCTAACTGTTTGGCGACAGTAATACGGGTGATTAAAACTGCTTAAAATTTGAGAAGAAAAAAATTTAAAAAAAAAAACACCAATAAATGAATCGAGACAAGAAATTCGTCTCCAATTTCGTAAAAAAATACATGTCGTGGAGTGTGAGTGGCAAAAAGTGATTTTTTCAAATATTATTTTAAAATAATTAAAATAATGTTCATCTTTTCGAAGGTCATGAAAATAATAATTATACCCGTCAGGGCCCTTTAAATTATTTTTTTTTTTTTCATATGAAAAATCACTTTTTGCACTCACACTCCACGACATGTATTTTTTTACGAAATTGGAGACGAATTTCTTGTCTCTATTCATTTATTGGCGTTTTTTTTTTAAATTTTTTTCTTCTCAAATTTTAAGCAGTTTTAATCACCCGTATTACTGTCGCCAAACTACATTTTACACCTGTTTTTGTCTTAATTTTTGACGCGCAATCATGAGAATTGGATGCTGCTCTGATGATTGCACGTCTATCGGCACTTGATGTGGCGCTATAACTTCCACCTTTCATTTTTTTCCCGTACTGTTCAACATTCCGCAAATAACCACTTACTATATTTTGACTTCTGTTAATTTTTTTCGCCATGGATCGTTGGTTTAGGCCAAATTCTCGAAATGCCTTTATTTTGCCCTTTTCTTACTCGCTTAAAGATTTTCCGCGACCCATTTTCGTCGTTAACAGATGAACACGATAAGGTTTATTAGCCGAAAAAAAATTAGTACAATTCACCGACGCAACTACACGAAAACTTAATTTTTTGCTTTTGAACCTATTCAAATGAACCAAAAAATGTGTTTGTTTTTATGAATGCATTTAGTCAAGCCACCGTGTGAGAATAACGGTAAGCTTTAAGACAACATTTTTTCTGTCAAACTAAGCGCATAATGATGCTCTTTCATTACATGTATAAAAAATATGTGTCATTGCAATATATATGAAGAGAGGTTAACAGTTAGGTGAACAAAAAGTTGAACCTATTCAAATGAGCGGCAGTGTATTCACGGACAGTCAAGCAGCTATAAACGCCCTTAGCTCGCCTAAATTTTGCCTCCAAATCAGTACTAAGCTGTTTCAACGGCATTCAGACGCTCGGACGTAGAACCCTTCTACTACACTCCCAAATCACACAAAATGTAGCTCATATTGGGAGAATATCCCAGGTCTAAGACATGCCAAGTGTGCTATTCAGCCGTTCAAAAAAGATGCCAAAAGAAATATAAATCTAAGAAGGCATGATATCGAAAACCTGGCTGGTTTCCTCACAGGACATCACAACCTATACGATATCAATTAAATAAAATTAATTTAACCGAATCCTCACTTTGTCGGTTGTGTCTTGAAGAAGACGAAACAGCTTGGGCCCATAATATGTGAGTGTCCAGCCCTATGTGGAATCAGGAGAACTATCTACTACAGGGAGCTTCTGAGCCCTGAAGAGATGAAGAAGTCATCTGCCAGCAGCTTGATTAACTTTGTTACAAAAGTGGAGAATCTGCTTGCCTAAACATTATTCTGGCCCTATGGTACAATAGATCTTATAGGTCGACGTGCCCTTCATCGCTCAGGCGTAGGCAGAAGGTTTTACATAAATCTTTACTGTAACTCTCTTCTACCGTCGACTCTCTTTCATGACGTCGTTTGTAGTTTATGTGCATGAAGAACGAAAGAAAAGTATTTCCCGGAATCATAGTTTGTACACAACTGCGTAGTTTAAATTTAATGCAGTAAAATATTTTTTTTTTTAATTGTTAATATTTTAGAAAAGTAAAAATGCAAAGATAAGCACCCTAAAAATATTTTTTTGTTGACACTTCTTTTGTTAAGATTGGTTGACCGTGTGAACTGCAAAAGGGAGAAACACACTACAGAAATTACAGAAATAATATAGAGGGGATTTATCAGTACTACCCCATTCAAATTCTATGTATCAATACTACTTGAGTGACATTTTTTACAGCTTCATAAGAATAATTGTAGATGTTAGTAATTGTGAGCTATAAAATGAAAAAAAAAAATCAATTTGTGTTCCCGGTGCAAAATCAAGCGAAACAATACGACGACTTGAAATCAGTGTGTCATCGCATTTCAATCATTTCTTTCCGAAAGCGGATACCTCGAATGTAATTTGAGGTTCGGGCAGACTATGCGCTGCGGACACACAAGGTACCTACGATCTTTCAAAAGTCATTTGACAACTATGTTGATATCATCGGCATAATACGAGTACATGCAAGTAATATTATGCCAATGACATCAACATAGTTGTAAGAGCTCAGTGAGCTGTCACTTGTGCATTTGTTACTTTAGAAACGGAAGTGGCTAAAATTAGTTGAGCGACTCACGTGGGCAAATGCCAAGTATAAACTATAAGCAAGAAGTGACATCCAACATCGACGAATCAGGCAGAATGCCACAATTGAAAGTGACAACTTGGATGTATCAAGGGACTCTTCTACAAATTTGGACATCGACTTCGCGCTACGTTAAATAAGAATAATATAAACGCTGCTTTGAAATAAATTACGTATTAAACCTGAAAGTGTAAATACAGGGGCAAATGTAGGGGCTCACATTTTTTTTACGCCTTGATTACGTTCCTCTGCTGGCTTTTCTATAGCTTCTGTATACGAGTATAGTTCTTTGGATATACTTTCCAGCAAAACCTGAGTCCACCCAAAAAAAACACAAACTAGAGTCTTTCTGGATGCAGCGTGCTTAAAGAACTTAGTTCTTTGAAGCGATTCAGGCACAGTTTAATTATGACTTCCTTCTAATCTGCGGCAGTTGTGTACATTGTAGGTATATATGTGAACATTATCCAATGGTTGCCATTACAAGCTTGTACCTATCCTTATACATCAACTGTGCATGCATCAAACTTCGTCGATACGAATGAGTTTACCAGAAACGGTGTAGGTACTTTATGGAATTATTTCCGATAAATAAATTTCGACAATATATTCGCTCTTCAAGTAACAAAGAACATGAATGTGCCCCACTCAACCCCATATCTAAAACGTTAAATACACACCCACCACATATTTTTATTGCCTCATGCAATCGCTCCTGTGGGCTTCGGGTACAGAGGTATCCTTTTCGATTACTTCTACTTCATTTTGTCATTCCTAACAAAGTGGAAATTTGTGATACTTTGCAAATATTTTTCTTCCATTATAGGGCATAGACTAAAGTCTTTGCATTTACACGCAAGTTTTCGAAGGAACGATGTTAAGCTCTTAAATCCTTAAACACACTAGCCGGGTAGCATAAATTAAATTTTGTTTGTCAGTTATTTTATACTTCTTTGCGTGCATTATATTAAGACATGTTGATGCTCTTGGTGTTTTAAATTTTACCACCATCACAATGGCAAGGCAGTTTCTAACTGCTTACCAATTTCATAAGATTTGCGTACGCCTACGCAGTTTTACGACTTTTCCATAAACCGAATGTGTTCTCGCTTTCAGATCATCGGTCTGTTATATCTAACACATCGTGTTCGCGTACGTTCGTCCTACATTCGAAATTTACTGGACTGAGGGACGAGGAGAATACATACGCATAATAGAAATAAAAATATGTGCAATTTAGAGGACCGCACAGATATGGGATATAATAATAAAAGTAAGAAATAACAGTAAACAGTTAAGCAAGCAGCACGCAAAACATGAGCGAATTCGTGTACTCTTATTAAAACCATAAAAATTTATGAATTTCGTTTTTCAAAATGGGTATTCGACGATAACAGTGTAGAAGATGGGTTCGTCTTCATCGTTCAAACCCCGTCACCACAGCGACGCAAAGAGGGTTTCATTATTAACTGTTTATAGTATGAAATGATTTGTATGCGAACGGATTTTCACAACTTTGGATTATTTGTGTTATATTACAAAACTTTAAAGTTAGTTGTTTTTTCTTTGCAAAATATGTCAAGTTAATATTTTCATTCGTAAGCGGTTGATAAGAAAAATTAACCCTTCCTTCCAAGTAGACGATTTTTATAGAAAAATATATGTTTTATGTATCTATAATATCTATACCTACAAAATACAAATATACCTAATGTTTGATGAAATTACTTAAATAAAAATGATTCTTCTGTTGATCGAACCAGAAACTTCTCGATCAGTTTTCGGACCTTTTGCGCCACTTATTCGCTTGATTATTTAATTTTTATAGGGTAAATGAGACTTCACGGAACTCTTATGTGGTATTCGTTTGGGCTTCTTCAGATTTGCCCTCAGATTCCAGATTTCGTGTGGCTAATCGAACATAAAACTTGCTCTTGCTCTTTTTTGTGTTGATATTCGTGCGATTTGAATATGTGTAGTCTTCGACACTTTTCTAAGCGATTTCCATTCACTGGTTAAATTTTGTATTAAAACATTAGAAATATTTGTCCCGATTGATTTCTAAATATTTATATATAAATAATTTACAAAAATAGATTCACTCGATGCAATGCCTTTCTTTGCTGGAGAAAAAATTCACTAAAAAAGTAAACAAACTCCATCAGTTGTCAAACTCAAACGCACTTGTATTGGTAAATCTGAGAAAATATCTAGATTCGCAAAAGTGCTCTGAAATCTGAAAAAGATTGCTTTTTCCTGTTCCAAACGAACATAAAAATTGCTCTGAGAGCAAAAAAAGTGCTCTGAGAGCGCCCAATCGAATACCACATCAGTGTATGACAGTGTATTCAAACGAATTCGCATGCAATTACTAGTAGGAATTCTGTAGTCAAGGACCACTTAAAAACATTGATTACTTCCCCCTCGGGAAAAAGCAATCTTTTTCAGATTTCAGAGCACTTTTGCGAATCTAGATATTTTCTCAGATTTACCAATACGAGTGCGTTTGAGTTTGACAACTGATGGAGTTTGTTTACATTTTTAGTGAATTTTTTCTCCAGCAAAGAAAGGCATTGCATCGGGTGAATTTTTTTTTGCGAATTATTTATGTATAAATATTTAGAAATCAATCGGGACGGATATTTCTAATGTTTTAATACAAAATTTAAGTATTGAATGGAAATCGCTTAAAAAAGTGTCGAAGACTACACATATTCAAATTGCACAAATATCAACACAAAAAAGAGCAAGTGACGTTTTTATGTTCGATTAGGCACACGAAATCTGAAATCTGAGGGCAAATCTGAAGAAGCCCAAACGAATACCACATAACATTTAACCCTACAGTTAGCGATAGTCTGGCAACTATATTTGTTTATTGGTAAAGGGATTTTGGAAAGTGTGGAGTCTTTTCGTAAAGTGCCAGACTAAAGTTGATTATTGGTAAGGCCGAAGGATACCATTTTTATTTGGGGTAGGTACTATTAGAATATTCCAAGAAAAATACATATGAGTATAGGTTATTTCAGTTTGAGTTCGTCAGAAGAAATCGGTTGAGTGCAGAACGTGTTGTGCATTTTGTGTTATTAATTGGTGAATGTAGAAATTATTTTCAACTGAAATAATACTGCATCAATCAGTAAAAAAATAAAATGGTCCACGGCAACTTTGCAATTTGTTGTAATAAGAACTAAATTGTTTGTGTCATTAGCTCATCATGCAATAATGTGTATCATAATTTGATTTTAGATGTTCGGTATTTCTAGTGCTACTGGTATCAAAAAAACCCGTCTGCAAAATTTTAGCAAAAATACCTAGTAGCAGTGAAGATGGTAGGTATGGAAAGCGACAAATATGACGCAGATGATCCTTGCTCCCAAATGATGCGGAAATGAAAAAAATTGCTAGGTTCGAATACGTTGAATACGTGGCCGATTTCCAAGGTGTCGACATATCCAATTTAGTTTGGAAAGACAACAAAAGCGTGAACAACCTTCGTAGGTTCTGATCCAGTGATAAAAATTAACAGGTTCAATCGAAAAACAAAAGAAAATATCTCAATAAAGTGTCCAGCTGTCAATGAAATCCAAAAAATGGTACATGTGTCATCTTCATCATATAATCGAATAAGCCGTCATCAATTCTTTGCTTACCTATGTACAAAAAAAAAACAAGCGGTCAGAAACATATGCACATGGATGGATTCCGAATTGAGATGTCGCAATCTTTGTGCAATATAGGAATGAGCTCCAACATCCCAACAAAACTGGCTTCAGGAAGTCCATCTGTTGCATATTTACATGCCCGAAAGAAAAGACAAGTACCAGCAACTTCTATACCAAGCAAGGATGTTAGACATATCAATCACATGCCCATTTGGAACAACGTACGCCAAATTTGCAAATTTTCAAGTTTATACCTAGTATTACATATACCTACCTATGGATTATTTATATATTTATATGTTTTTGTTTTCGGTCAGTCCTTTTCTTTTGAAACCAAACTAAAATGGATTTTATATTCAGGCCTATTCTGTTCTGAATTTTCATACAAAAATTCGAATTGTCAAAAAATCTTTTACGGGCTCTAAAATTGGTATTCTGTGTGGAAAAATCTTTTATGAATTCTGTTAAGAATCATAACAGAATAAAATATTGAATTTTGTGACTTTTATTATAAAAGATTTTTATTTAATATGAATTCTTGGATTGAAATGTTTCTCTATACCTAATTCCAAGCCGACGATATATGCTTACAAATGGAGACAACATGTAATAAATGTGTGTAAAGATAGTTGAAAATTGTTTCTACATTTATATTTTTGTTTAGCCGAAAACATCCATCACTTTTCCTGGAACTAACCCATTTGATCTTCCTGATGTGAGTAATAATTCAAAACTTTACTCCTTTCACCGACAATTTTATGCTATTTTGCAACAAATTTATCAGGTGCTCACTTAGTATTTACAAAAAAAATAAAAACAAAGCTGTTTTTTTTTTTGAAGGTTCGTAACAGATTTCAATTTTCGAAGTTCTATAACAGAGTTTCATAAAAGTTCAAAACCCAGAATACGATTTATAAAAGATCTGTTATGGTCTAGATCTTTTATGATTCATAACAGAATAAAAGATTTCGCAGAATAGGCCCAATTGTTTCATTATTTTGTTTGTTATGTCGAATGTCAAATGCTATATGAAATAAATAGTATTAAAATCCAATTGTCCAATATTTTGTAACGTCCTTAGTGCATAGTGTGCCATATATGTCAGAAATGCATTTTAACAAATTACTATATTAGTTAAAATATATTTTTTTATGAACTGTTTATTATAGAATGTTTAATATTTTCATTTCTATCATTAAACAATTTTAAGTGTTAATAGTTACGAGAGCGTAAGTCACGGTCAGAGCAGAGTTCCCATGCAGAATTTGTTGTATTTTATTGGACTTCTAGGCTTTTCTACCATCATGTTTAATGAAAAGATGAAATTTAACGAAACAGAAGAATAAAATACTAAAACTAGATTGTTCTATTTTATTGAATTCATACACGAGTAAAAAATAAACTTCTGGTCGCTGTCAAAGATAGAATAAACAGCTTTTTGTGCGAATGAAAATATTTTTTCACCAAACTACTAATTACCTACTCAAAAACTAGTCGATGTATGTAATGATTTGTCCCCTTAAAGCAAATTTCTTTGTGCACACGAAAACGTTTGAACGTTTCGCCTTACCGTATCTGACCCCAGTCTTAACTCTGACCCCTGAACTCAGATTTTGCAAGGAACTTCTCACTTCTGGAGACTACAAGAGTAAAAGTTGAACAACCATATATACAATTCATTGTACCTACCTACATTGAACACCAAAACTCGGTCCTAAATTATTTAAGAATTATTTTTATTTAAACCAAATATGTGCCTGTTTTACGAAATACATGACATTTCTCAAACCTTTTTTTAAATGAAAGACCAAACCCTTATCTATGCACGATTTTGCAAATGACTATACCACACACCACTTGACAATAATGGTCCTTTGTACTGTTACTGCTAAAGGTGCAATCGTACAAATCGTTGTCACATAGTCATTTTTGTGAATTATTATAACAAGACCGTTATTTCATCCTCTTGGGGCGTGCTTACTTTTGTCTGCCTTATAAATTTGAATCATATCCGCAAATACTGCGCCCTCAATTACAAAAATTCTGACAAATTGTGTATTTCGAGCACGTCCTGCTCTCACTGATTCTTTCAGTAAAATTATCTAATGAATAAATCCAAACTACGCCAGTATACAGTTCCATCCAAAGTTAAGGGGGCAGAAATGTGCACAATATTAGCTAATTTTGTCGAGCTGGCACACCAGGAATCATCCCCCAAACCACACGCCTTGATAAAAGACACTTGCAAATTGTCTACCCTTTGAGTTTGCTGCAACACAAACACAAGAGCCAAAAAAGGAAATTTAAGGAAAGAAATTGGTTAATGTTAATCGATGCATGCCCACGGAATAAGAGGATGCTCATCATCATCATATTCATCAGATATTCATCATCTGGGACGTGTATAATTTTATTATTTGTGTATTAAACAAATTCCAACGCAATGTCGTCCTCTATAAAGCTGACTGACACATACTGGCGCTGGCGCCGTGTTTAAGATCTTGCCTTCAGGTTGCTGTATCTTCCGCGGAAAATCCTACATGACACCTATGTAAATATTTTTGCTCCATTCTCTCAAAGTGGTCAATAGCTATGGCGGGTATGTGGCCATATTTATGCTTCATACCCTACATTTCCTATAGACAAATTCGAGATTAGACTATTTTCCTCTTTTAAAACCATTTAGGTAACGCAATCGGGACTAAACATTTCACTACATTTCTACTTCAATTTTATGACACTCCAAACGGCTAATTGAGAAGCTCTTTCAAGACAGTTATACTTTCGGATGTTTATCAGACGTTCGCGAGGTGTGGTGCAGTGGAAAAAACCCTAGGTTGGAATTTGAGTTTTTTCGGAACTCGAACCTGGACCCCTCGCCTAGTTGTAGTCCAACACACTAACCACTAAGCCACTGAAAGAAACGTAAAATAATACAATACAAAAATGACAATGGTTTTGGTATTTTGGTGAATATAAATATTGTTCAGAAAAGCGAGATTCGCAAAATTGCTCTGAATCGATTGGGCCGCTCTCAAAGCACTTTTTTTGCTCTCAGAGCAATTTTTATGTTCGTTTGGTACAGGAAAAAGCAATCTTTTTCAGATTTCAGAGCACTTTCCCGAATCTAGATATTTTCTCAGATTTACCTACACAAGTGTTTTTGAGTTTGACAACTGATGGAGTTTGTTAACATTTTTAGTGAATTTTTTCTCCAGCAAAGAAAGGCGTATTGCATCGGGTTAATCTATTTTTGTAAATTATTTATGTACAAATATTTAGAAATCAATCGGGATAGATATTTCTAATGTTTTAATACAAAATTTAACCAGTGTCGAAGACTACACAATACACATATTCAAATCGCACGAATATAAAAACAAAAAAGAGCAAGTGACGTTGTTCGATTAGGCACACGAAATCTGAAATCTGAGGGCAAATCTGAAGAAGCCCAAATGAATATTTTTTTGCCGCCAATCTAACATGAAATCTGATAGCCAACTGATTTCGAGAGCAGAAAAATGACTGAACCTAAAAAAGTGATTTTTCTGTCCCAATGGAAAACGACATGAGTTTGACAACTGGTGGATTTTGTTTTGACTTTTTCGATTTGCCAAAAATATCAATCTTTTATATTTTGATCGCAGATCACTTTTGAGAAATCTCAATTTCTTCTCAGATTAACAAATATTTTTACTATTAGGTACCAATGTTTATGGCACACAGCTGGCGGTTAAAAATTGTTTATCGTTGGAAGGATTGGTTTTTTAAACTGCATTCACATCATCACGCACGCGAACGATCCGTCTATCCGCAATCAATGGCTATTGAAGGCGCAAGAATGAGATCACAGATCAGAAACCTAAAGTGTCATGGATGTTCTACCCATAATTATAGATACGTAAAACGAAAATAAACACAATTTCCGCTCACCAACATTTCTGCAATTGCTTGAAAATATTTTTATTTCTGATGAAATGAGAGTGGTAACTAGTTTCAATAAATAAAACCAACAATTCATCAATTAGTTACACGAAAAAAAATAAATAATTGTCCGTTCATCATTTCTGGAAGCCATATTGTTTAATAGGAATGCGGAATTTCTTTAGTCATCTCTATAAAAATATCATCATGCGGCGCTTTCCTATAATTCCTATCACGTAAACAAGATGGCCGACCTGCATACATGTCACTTTTTTTTTTTTGCTTGTTAGTTAGGGTAATCCTTTTCAGTTACACGGCTATTTAGTTGCGAAATGCGTTTTCACAGACGAACTACAAAATCAACAATTTAACAAGTCGTTTTTGGAGAGATAGACGTACGAAAGATATCCATCTCTTTTAATCATTCATCTCTGATTGGCAACTCTTTAAAAATGTCTGTCGTGTTAAGCAGGTGTTAAGAATATTTTTTCTTCAATGGAATATAGGAAGCATAGAAAAGAGCACACATTTGATCTTTCGATAGATAGCAAGGGAAATTATTTTCTTTAATCGAAAACTCCAATCGACGAAATCTGTTATTTTTGATTTTTTGGTTATTTTTGATGTTTTTGAAAATCATCACGTATGAGCAATTCACTCCGAAAAGTATGATCACTCCAGTAGTTATTTAAATTTTTATCACTGTATCTGAAGATTCGAATAGGTACCACTAATTGATCGTACAATAGTGGACAATAAAGTAAAAGATAAAAAAAGTATTTCTATAACAAAAAAATATGTGTTTTTTGGGTATTTTTTTTTTTTTTTTTTTGAATACTCCGAAAGTTTTATCATCTTAGACGATCCCCACGATTTTTCATCGATAACAGTTGTTCTCTGCAACTTCGTAGACCTCCCAGTAAACCCGGATATTTGTCCCAGAACCGGGCCGTGACACGATTCACGAGAATCTCCCCAAATTGAGATAAAAAGCAAAACAGAAAGAAGATACTTGATCAAGCTGCCTGTCAGAATGACTCGGAGGAGGAGTCGTTGCACGTTACTTTCGCTGATTGGAGTTTGTTTTAAGTCCTACATAAAAAAAACAAACAAAAATGGACCATATTCAGAATTTTATATTTCTGTCGGTTTAGCGGTTGGATTCTTTATTTTTGCATGGATCGAAGTGGAACAAACCGGGGCCTCCAATAAAAATAAAAAAAAAGAATAAAAAAAAACTCCGGATGTAAGTTTTAAAAAATTCACCAGGAAAATGGTGAAATCCCTGGCGAATCGGGCTTAAAAATCAGTTTATTTATAGTTTAAGAGCCTATGGAAAAAAAAAATATTGTGAATGCTACCCTCCTTTGGCAATTTAATTCACAATCGAGACTATTTAGACGTCAAAATTCCAGCAGCCTGTCTCAGCTGTTTGCTGCCTCTTCAAATTAACCAAATACGTAAACAAAACAAAAACTGAACATTTTACCAAATAAAACTCACATGGCAAATATTGATAAAGTCCGCATACTTCTCGTCGGAGATTCGGGTAAATTATTAAAATATCATTTCGTTTTCCACCAAAACTATTGACAAATTTCTGTTTATATTAGGAGTTGGAAAAACATGCCTCACTCATTTAATCGCCCACAATGAATCACTCTCACACCCTGGCTGGACTGTGGGTTGCTCCATTGAAGTGAAATTGCACGAATATAAAGAGGGTACTCCGCAACAAAATACATTTTTCGTTGAGCTATTCGATATCGGAGGATCACTTAGTCACAAAAGTTGTCGAAGCGTATTTTACAATCCAACGCATGGAATAATTTTGGTTCATGACCTGACAAATCGAAAGAGTCACGAAAATCTTAAGGAATGGCTATACGAAATTTTGAACAGAGATGGCAAAGATACTGCAAAGGGTGTTTTAGATTCTGGGGTGTTTGACCCAGAACAATTTCTTGGATCGACACAAATTCCAATTCTAGTTGTTGGAACAAAACTGGACTTAGTTGACGAAAAGCGGCAACCAAAAATGATACAGAAATCCGGTGGAATAGGTTTGTTTTGTGCTTGTAAATATTTTCGATTAGAAACTAATTGTTTTTTATTTGAAGCCCAGCAATGTGGAGCTGAAGAAATCTGGCTAAATTGTAGGAATGCACGCAGTTTGGCAGCTGGAACTACGGATGCGGTAAAATTAGCTAGATTCTTTGACAAAGTTATTGAAAAGAAACTTTGCTGTCGTGATTCTGGAATTTTTGGAGCAACAGATAGAAGAAAGTATATGACTCCATCGCCTTACACGTCACCTGATAGTGCACTTTTATACAGCCCACCCAACACGAGGCTTGATGGAAATTTTTAGTTTTAATTATAAATTTAGATGTGTAAATTATAAACAGAGTACTGTTTTTAAGCATACAATAGTGCAAAATGTTATTTATTTCCAACAATATATACATACTGGAGTCAGCGATATATATGCGTGGAAGTGAAGTGAGCGTTTTTCATAGGAAGATTGATTTTTTGACCACAAACTGGTGTTTTAAGAAACCCTTGTCTTTTTAATCATACTTAAAAATATGAATCGCTTGGAAGACTAATATGCACGCTCCATCTGACTTATATGAACAATGTTTTCGTTTCAATTATCATTTTTCGTATGCTTTACAATCAGAACCGAAATCGATTGAAACTCATATCTAGTGCTACAGTTTTCATAAACAGCTGAAGACATCTGTGTTCGTACTTACCTCAGCACTTGTGTGTATCAGCTTCTTCAGATGTTACACTTGCATTACACATTGCACTCAAAAAAAAACTATTTAATTGGTATACATTGAAGAGCCGTTGTCGCCTCTACATAACTTAACCAGTCTTAACCAGTATCTACACAACATGGTCAAGGAAAAGGTTACGAGTAGTAATACGGATGGTGTTTTCTATTTTTGACGTCCTCAAACAGCTTGTTTAGAAATAACCTCAATCGCTGTACAAATATTTATACGTACGTATATTATTACTCGTTATTGAATATGTGCAGGGTTCATCAAATGTTTCGGCTTTATGGTTTAAACATTTGTTTAAATACAAAGGGCATACCAATAATGATTTTAAACTAAATATTTCCTAGGTCACAATATGCAATTTTGTATGAAAAATTTGTGAGTTCGAAAAACTTTGCCTGGACACTAAAAATGATTGTTACTATCACGGAAAGCATAAAAAACCAGCCTGATGTCCGTTTTTAAATAATAATTCATTATTTATTACATAACTTACATACAAACAAAATCTTTAACGCATTTGATAGTTATAGACAATCATAATTTAATACTGACTACCGCAAACCTAGTACTTTGATTATACAGTTAATTGTGCTGGTCTCCATCTTGAGTTTCTTCAACTCATATAGCAATCGCATGTAATTCACTGTGCCCGTCAAATCCACCAGATTAAGAACATTGGGACTCAAGCCATAGTACACAATAACAGCAACGATCTTCGAAATATCACCCGCACTTACTTCTGCCAAACTATCAAAGCGATGCGATGTAATGAACGTTTTCAAGTGCTCGCGGCAAGTAGTCTGACACTCCTCCACATAGGATCTTAGGTTGTCCAGCACAGAGTTTACAATTTCCTTCGAAATGAGTATATTTTCCTTTGGTTGTCGCATTAATATTTCGATCAGCTTCAGTTGCCAAACCTCAAAAGCGGTTGGTTTTATTTGTATCGCTTGCAAGGTCTATTATGAACGAAACTTGAATCAGATAGAAGGACTTTTCATTTGACGGCAATACTCACGTTGACAATCGATAGATAAATTGGTAAGCCATGCATTTTATCCTTTATGACAGCGTTGTAGAAAATAACTATTAATTGTTGGTATCGTTCCATTTCGACTTTCGTGAGCTTGCTTTCTCTTGCGTCCATACTTAGGAATCTGTCAGTGAAACCAATAACAATGGGATCCGATGAAAAGGTTTCCAGTGATTTGGTGTCAATTTTCCAACATGTATACTGCTCGGTGGTGAGTGTTTGAGCGAATAGACTTTTAAGTCTATCTGGATCATCCAAATGTGAATGACAGCCCGAACGCTTTTTGATGTCAATGCAGCCAGATACTTCCAAAGCTTTACTGTAAATATTCAATAAGTTAAATTTCTTATGAAAGGGCATTCTTATCTCGGGTTAAACTTACACTAGTTGTTCCCAGTTGCGCCCCTTTTCGAAGCAGACTGGCCAATAATTGGGGTCGTCCACATTCACCGATTTCAATGTGCTAAGATCTGGTAGCATGCATGGCGCCATCGGTAGTCTCTTGAGTTCGGATTTGCCGATTTCAATGTAGGATATTTGGCACAGACACAACTTTTTCGTATCGAGATCTCGTGGGAGGAACAACCGCGGTTCCACCGCCAGTACGTACAGATGTCGAAACGCTTGCAGATGATATCTAAAAGGTATGAAATTATTTGTTATATATGAAGTGGAATCGGACTAGACTTATTTTAATGGTCGCTTAAGTGGACGCATCCAGTTTGGAAGACGAATGGAAGGTTATTGATCAAATAAACCAATCAGAAGGCTGGACATTTGTTGAAAGGGGTCACTCGAAGATCCTATTGAATGTACAGAGTAACAAAATCGGTCCATAGCAAAAAAGCTATAGCTGCACCAGAAATAGAACAAAATGCTGTAGCGATGAGCTCAAAATTCACAGTACAACGCGTCGCTCATTTAGGCCTTGGACAATGGACACGTATTGAATAAGAGTACCGGAGGACACTGCCCACTTCCTATGTCACCGTCCTATCCAAGTCTCCAACACACCACAACAAGCTCCTTGGGGGTTACTAGGCCAGCTTTCCGACTCACAAACCTAACCTAACTGGCAGCATCAAAAACACAACTTCTCAGCGATTGAAGAAATTCCAAACAATTCTGTTCGGGCTTCTCATGTTTCGAAGCTAGTCAAATACGCATTTACAAAAGGCCTGACTTACCTGTTGTCGTTGCTGTGGTTGGGGAACTTCGGGAAGAGCGCACATACCAGAGCAGCTATTGCTGCCGGACTTTTCGAAAGCGTATAGCGACCAGCACCGAGAAACAAAAATCCCAACGACATGTGCACAGCCATTTGAGAGCCATAGGTGACCTGTGAATGGGCAGATCCAATTCGCGATCGTAGATAACGTATAATGCGTAAAATTTCCAAATCCCCAGTTCCAGCGTACACCAAGGAGATAGAGATGAGGATCAACATCAAGCTACTCTCCACGGTCGCCCTGCCAGCAAACTCTCCAACATACTTGCCCTGGAATCCAAGGAAAAGTTTTATCGCTTTCCTAAGCGAATCGAATGCTTCTTGATTTTCGGTGCCAGCATACTTGAGACCAATGCAGAAGGCAGCCCCAGCGATTATGTTGCAGTAGGCTTGCCTGGAAGAGGTACGCACATTATTTCTCTATTCTTCAGCAGCTTGTGTAAAACTTACGTAATTGCCTCGTGATCAATGTCATCTCCGCTGGACACAGGCCCTCGGTTTGTGTCGAACCTTAGATTCTCTGGAAACTGATTGAACAACCATTCCGAGGTCGGTTGCACATCCCTCCAGAGGATCAAGCCTCTCGCAATCGTACGTAAGAGCAGCAAATCCGGCCGAACTAGGTCAAGTAAGTAGCTCGTATCGGGTGGGTCCATCCATTGAGCTACGGCTCTGTTGTCGGTATTGAAAAACATCAAGCCCAGAGCCAGGGTGGCACCAGGCGCAGTCACATCAATATTAACTGTCTCCCCTTCTCGCACTTGAAACGAAGGCAATTTATACTTCTCTTTCTGGGACCCCATCAGTGGGCGTTTATTCCCACCAACCATGTAGTAGTGAAGGGTGTCGGGTAGTTGCAAGTCCCGCAGGCCGGCTGGAGCTTCGCCGTGACCCAGAGTAACCAAACCCAACGCCAAGCCAGCCGTCAGAGCATACGATTCTCGTTCAACACTATTCTCCATTTCCGGACCGGGTGGTCGTCCTATGAGAACGAACATTTATTTATTACGCAGCGAACACTTATTGGCTTTGAATATACCTATTTCCTGTAGTAAAACCTCAGCTATGTGTCGCTTGGCAGTTCCTTGGTAAATAAGCCCTATTCCCATGAGTGACGCCACTTGAATGTTCTGCGGTATATCCAGTTCCAGGGCAGTCGCTGGCAGCAAAGCCTCAATGTGAACGCTCAGTAGTTTGGTCGTTGTCGTATCCATTGTACCTGAAAAATCAAACGCCAATAGCTGCAATCGTTTCTACATTCTCTACGTACCTCTGTGCGTGGCCGAGATGCCCAACAGCAGACCTACACTCGTCATTTCGTCACATTTCACTAAATACTCATAAATACTCATAAACGAGAGTGTTTTCAGATGACCATTAAGTCCGAGCGCCATTAGGAAGCCCGCGTGTTCTGTTGGTACATCGGTTGGACCCTTCGGTTTATTGTACACGATCCAAGTGGAATCTACATCTCTGGCATTGGGTGAGATTCTCAAACCAGATGCCACCCCGTTATGAAAGCAGGGCCATAAATTCATGTTGGCGGGAAACTCAATTTGCTGCATCTCGATCGTGGCTCCTTTGACGGGTTCCTTTCCGGCCAGACAAAGCTTCGGAATAGGCATCGATTCGGTCGGTGTGGGAATTGATGTTCGCAAAGTGAACATTCCCCTACCCATCGGCAATGCCATGGTTCTAGTGCACATGGCATACAACTGCTTCTCCTGTTCTTCGATAAACTCGTGATCCGAAATACCGGGCGATTGTGAAATATCGATTAAAACCGGCTCAGAACTAATGAGTAACCGTCGAACCTCGGCTATTCTTAGATCGTCGGGAAAACGTAGGCTCAACAGTTTGGTATCGATGTTTTCCATGCCATCGTCATCAGTAGATTCGGTTCGTGAGAAACCGTTCGGATTAGGTGGACACCGAGGCGATAGCGAGTCTTCTGCGTCAATGTTCGCCTTGTTGAACTTCATCGAATAGAGTTCGGCGGACTGCTGATATCGTGTGTGCTCCAGCAGCTCGGATCGCAAAATAAGTTCGTACGTTGGTGGAGAGCATCCCATCGGGGGAGAAAGCCGGCCGTGCTCCAAGCATTCTGCAATCATCAGGTACAAGGCAACTGGTAAACGCTCCACATCGATCCTCGTCATGTCTGGAATTTTTAAATTGCGTTTAATATATCCGTTTCAGTCCGCTTATTAAATCAGACGACATCGATACAAATAAACTCGAAAAAATAAGTGATAGAACTCACCCATATTTATTAGCATTTGGATAAGCTGTTCACACAATGGGACATTTACAGAAATGAACCTCTTCTTCTTCTTTGGTATATTCGAATACATTGTATCAGGGAATTCCAATGGCTTGATCCAATTCTTGATCTTCATGCACCCGTGAGTTATAAGCGAAACCAACTACGGAAAACTTATACGTGCAGTCATTTAACAGAGAAATCTTGTTCCAAATTCAAACCTGCAAGACATTCCTGCTCATCGTGTTGATATTTTCAATGTGTGAATACTGATAAACTTCCCGGTTTCTCAGAATGTTTTCTATTTGCTGGAAAATATGTGGTACTGGTTCAACAAGCAGGTCCTTGTGCAGCATTCGCTTTGCATGGTCCTCTGTAAATATGGTCTGCGATTTTATGTTCGCAAACTGAGGGAAATCAATGAAGTAGTGAAGACAATACGCGTTCATTTGCATCTCCGATGAAAGCTGATAGAGAAACTGAAATGATTTACCAAGTGAGATCAGTGTGATTTCAATATTTAATTGCCTCATTTAATTGAACTCACCTCCCCTAAAGAGTTCAAGTTACCGTGCATCGCAGTGTCAAGTTTAAGGTCTTCATACAAGAGGTGTAAAGTGAAGAATATCTTTGGAATCTCATTGAAGAGTGAGGCAGTGCAATCAATGGATTTGACGGCATTTGAACTGACCTGCGCCTGTTTGTTGCGCTTGTTCAGAATCGACTCTAAATAACTCCAATCGTCATCGGTGCCATCTACAATTTCTTCATCTTTTTTTCTCTTCTTCGGCTCCTCAGGATGGTATGATGTGTTTGTATTTGACTCGTCGGGCGTAGGTACGCGACCCATAAGTTCGGATAAAACCGCTTTGTAAGTTTCCCATTCCTTTTCGCTGCTGAAATCTCGAGAACCGGGCGGATTTCTGGCTCCATACCAATGGGTGATGAATTGAATAAATTGATCTTTTGTCAAAACTTGTCGTAATGCCGATATGCAACGGGTAACAAAATACGTTTCGTTGATGAGTGGCAGAGATAAGCGATACATTTTACCCGATGGATATACCAGTGTTAATCGGTTGCCAGCAGGATCGCGCAAGTTCAGACAGACGCCACTGGTAGTTCTACATAAAATAAAAATTATTTCCATTCATCTTTGTGGGAAACTTCATGAATTTACAACCTTATGGGAAACTGCGGCTGAAGCGGGTGCACCGGAGACAACATATGCAGTTCTTCCTCGAAATTGGATTCACTCTGTTGGTGGGCTGTCGGCAGGAGGCTGCTTCTTCTACGAATTAAGCGGTCGTTTAACTTTGTTAGATGGTACGATGGTTTGGCAAAATTTACCTAGGAAATGGAGAGCCAAGAGGCTTGTTCTGTGGCAGAGATGATGGGATTATTGAGGCCACGTGCACTTTGGATACCAATACGGTTCCCGTGTACAAGACTAACGTCCCACTAGGGTCAAGAACAGCAATCATTTTCATTTTCTGAAATTGGTTAGGTTAACAACTTTCAGAGTTTGTGGTCTACGGTCTTTTGCTGAGCTAAGTAACTTAGTTTGTACGCAATCATGTTTAACCGGTCCTTAGCAACTTGTGCAATACTCGTACATACCTCCAGAACGACGGCATCCTTTGCTAGAATTGTACACAACTCCTCCTCGATCTGTGTATTCTCCTCATCAAAATTCAATATTCGAACAAATTGAAGCTTGCACGATCGTGGCAGAAGGAAACAAAGGAATGTCTGCCCAACTAAATCGACATGTACAAACGACCGAGTTGCTATTTCACAGAATTCTCTGCAAAAAAAAAATTACTAAGACCTGACATTACTATACAAATCGAAGCCTTACTTCGAAGCCGAATTCTCAGTCCAAATGTGCTCCAAGCAATACTCCGGTACAATCGGTTTCGAAGGTTGAGCTTGTCCAGGTTTGCGTATATCCTGCAAGGACATCGAATGCGGGCCCATAGATGATTGCAAACGGGTAAGCGGAGACTGGCTATTCGTTCGGCTAAAAAAATGTATTTTTTTACACGAAAAGTTGGTGGTAAACTTCAATTGGTAACTCACTTCAAATTGCCGGCACCGCTGTTCACTGACGGCGAGTTAAGGAACTTGCTGATATGTGTGTTGCAGCCGGTGTTTCCCAAGCTGGAGCGCGGCATATATGCTGTACTGTTCTTTGCATTATCTGCTATTAAATAAAAAGTAAAAACAAAACATTTTCTTAGCGTCACATAAAGTTACTTGAAAATTTTGTGAAATTCTGGGAAAAGCTACACATTCCCGGTCTTTGGGTCTGATTTACAGTTGCACTTCCAAAGACAGTATCATTGTTGCATCCGACAAAGTGTATCTCGTCTTCAGTGGCTTTCCTTAGCTTTGAAACAAAGTGCTTGCCCTGTTTATTGTCGTACAGAAGTACCAAGTCACTGCGGTCTGTGGAAAAGATCACGCTGTAATCGGCTTCCGTGAGGTAACTAACCACCCCTTGTGCTGATTTATTTAGAACTGGACATATTTCATCTAGTGGATGGGATAGAGAAAATATACGCGGCATGGATATTGCGAGATTTTGAACAACCGTGTTGGTTGCCTCTTTTTCTAGTAGGATGCCGAATTTTGTAACCCACACATTGGATACTGGGAATTCAAGATTTGAGATAAAATCTTCGCCGTTACTGCAGTAGACGCGCAAACAGGAAGCATCTAAAGCACAATGAGTTAACAAATGGTATTACAATCAATTGCGGTCCTACCAATGAAACATATAGCTGTGAAGTTGTTTGTATCGACTTTCTTCTTCAGGACGCCATTCAAAAAGCTTAGATTACAGAAAAATGCGAATTTAATTGGGGTTTCACAGGTGAAACACATTCGCGGGAGAACTCCTCTCTCTTCGTGGAGCCCTAAAAGTAAGGTTATCATTAAAAGTGAGATAGTTTCTGACATGTCAACAAACCTCTGTTCCAAACCGAAGTGTTTTTCTTAACATAAATTTCTTCTTCCGAATTGACATAGTAATTAGTCATGTAATCGGGAGAATCCGCTCGACTGTTTTCTGTTTGGCGTCTGCACTCCGAATATATCTCGCGAATTGACCAGAATTCATTGTGCTCCTCGTTGGATGAAATATTTACATTCTGCATGCGGTAAAGCAGAACATTCTCTGATGGAGTATTCGAATTTTGCATAGGCACTACTGGACCCGGGTGCTCCTCAACCGCCTTACGCCCCCGAGGAATGAATTCCTGAGAAAGAAATGAAATCCACGTTTTGCATGATAGCTTGAATTTTCAACTAAGCACATACCAAAGGTTCTGAGGCGGCGATCATAACTTCTCCAGTTTCATCCAGATTTGCAAAATAGTGTTAAAACGTGAATAAAATATCCACTCAATTAGATTTACTGGAGCCAGATCTTGTTTTTTTAAAGAGAAACTTTTGAAAATCGCAATGATTGATGCCGGTGAAGGAATGCTTTGCAAAATGTCAAAATTTGTTGCGTTTTTACTACACGCTTTGACCTCAAACATCTTCATTTTGTTGTTTTCACCATTCTGAGATAGAAGGTGTGTTTGGTTTGAAAAGAAAAAATGAACAACAGTACGAAGCAAAAGCTTGTTTAAAGACTTTTTTTTTTAAATGTGGGTAGGAAAGATAATTGAATACAGAGATCAAAGATTATGGAATACAGAGATATATAACTTTCCAGTGGAAAGGAGGTTGCAAGCTCATTCTATTCTAGCATAAATATGGTCAGTTCATGAATTGGATTTTAATGCAAGAATTCGGTAATCTCTGCTGTGTATTTTACTGCTGTTTTTTTTTAATTCAATCAAAACCTCGACACAAATTAAACAAATTCAATACAAAACAATTGAACATCGCTGTCGACGAAACCCGTCGCCTTGTGTAAAATAAGTAGATTTAACCTCTTTTGTAATAGTTTAGCAGGTTTATTCTTAGCTTTTTTGTGGCGGTGGCGATGATTCGGGTTCGTCGGCGTAAATGAAAAAATGTGCTGGTTCTACTTCTACCTTGCTGTCAGAAAAATCGCAAATGCCTGTATTCCTACACCATTTTGGCGCGCAGATGTTGTTCAGACTCCGATGGATGTGTTCAGCCAAACGGTGTGTTCGATTCAAACCCAAATCATCGCCCCGAAGTACAATATGTATTTAACAATTTCTTTACACCCCACCCCCCGTGAGGCGCCCTGGTCTCACCGCAGCCTCACCAACATCCAGTACTGCCAATTTCACTGCTGGTCTCCGGAAAACTCCCGATGCAGTCTTGATCTCTGCTGAGCGAACTTGATTGTCTTGACCGGGAAACACCCTGATTACCCTTCCTCGTTTCCATTGGCTTCTGGGTAGATCGACGTCGCATACGAGTACCAGGTCTCCTACTGCAATGGGTGGCACTTGCTTAAACCACTTGCAACGTCTCGTGAGCACCGGAAGGTACTCCTGCATCCACCTTCTCCAAAAACGATCTTTGATCTGTTGGCTAACGCGCCACTGCTTACGAACACACAACGTTCTGTCATCAACTGGACCTGGAGTTTGGGTCGAGTTCATTGCTCCCAACAGGAGGTGATTGGGCGTCAATGGTTCCTCTTCTTCAACTGACACTGGTAAGTGCGTTAGCGGCCTGCTGTTAATTACGTTTTCCGCCTCGATTAACGCGCTCATCAGGGTTTCGAGCTTCGGAGCTAGCTCCCGTAGTGTGTGTACCATTACTCTCTTTACTGATCTGACAAGTCGTTCCCAACACCCGCCAGCATGTGGATTAGACGGACAGTTAAAAATCCACTCAATCCCCTTTCCAGCGAGCTCGGCCTTGATCGCTTCGTTGTCGAAGATTGTGTTGTTCAGCAGCTCACCTTTGGCACCAAGAAAATTGGTACCATTGTCGCTTCTGATACGTACTGGAACCCCTCTCCTGTTGACGAAGTTACGGAGGCATAATATAAACGCGTCTGTTGACAGGTCGGCTGCGACTTCGAGATGCACGGCTCTTATTGTCATGCATGTGAAGAGCGCTATCCATCGTTTTTCCCTACGACGTCCGTTTGTTATCAAGACTGGTCCAAAGTAGTCCAACCCGGTGTAAGTGAAAGGCCTCACAAACGGCGTGAGCCGATCTTCGGGAAGCTGTCCCATCAGCGGCGGCAATGGCAGGGCTGAACGTATTCGACAAAATCGGCAGTCATTTTTTGTTCGCCGTACTATGGTGCGGAGGCTGGGTACCCAAAACTTCTGTCGGACTTCGTTGGCTATCAATTCATCGTTCTGGTGATGGAGGCGATGGTGAAAATGATCCACAATCAACTTTGTTAGCCTGTGGTTTTTTGGCAGTATGATGGGACGTCTGGCAGCCAATGGTATGGTGGTGGCGGCATCTATTCGTCCATAGACGCGCAAGAGTCCGTAATTGTCGATGTAAGGAGTGAGCTTGTATATGTTGCTGGTTTTTTCGACTTGTTGCTGGCGACTAAGTTGGGCGATTTCATCTCCGAAAATTTCGCATTGGGCCTCCGAACAAAGCACCAGTTCAGCATCATTGAGCTCGGCGGCTGAAAGCTCTCCCCTCTCTCTGGACTTCCGTTGGCATGCTTTGATGAACCTTATGACCCATGCTGTGGTTCTTTGCAGCCTCGAATATGTTGAATACCTTGAAAAGTCGATAATAGGGCTACTCACCAGACCGGCATGTAAAAGGTATTTGGGTCGAATCTCCTCTTCACAGACGTAGTTCATGTCATCATCCATAGAGACAGGCCAATCATCCGCAGGCAATTGAAGAAAGAAAGGTCCGGATAACCACTTGTTATCCACTCTGTATCTGGGCGGGAACCGCGCTCTGGTCGCATCATCAGCTGGATTGAGTTTGGTTGGCACCCAACGCCATTCGTGACACTGACTGCTCTCGAGAACTTCCGCTATACGGAATGCGACGAATGGCTTGTGGCGACGAGGGTCTGATCGGAGCCAACTTAAGACTGTCCTCGAGTCACTCCAGAAAACCCGACTCACCAACGACAACTTATGATGCTCACATATCGTGTTACATAGGCGTATTCCCAATACGGCGGCTGAAAGCTCTAGGCGTGGGATGGACATGAGCTTTCTCGGAGCTGTCTTCGTCTTGCCACATACGAAAGACACGTTGACTATTCCACCTCCTTCGACACGTAGATACGCAACCGCACTGAAGGCCTCTTCACTGGCATCGACGAAAATGTGAAGATCTGTGCGGTGCGCTGACGAAATGTACGGACTGTAGCATCTGGGAACCTTGCAGCTGGCTAGCGTTGGCAGCTCCGCTTTCCACAACGTCCATTTTTGAAATACCTCCATGGGAATTTGCTCATCCCAGGCGATACCTTTAATCCATACTGTTCGAAGCAGCAGCTTGATGTGGATAACGAAGTTAGCGATCATCCCGACAGGGTCGAATATAGACATCGCCACACTCAGAAACTCACGCTTGGTTGGACATCTCTCCCTGTTGATTATGTCTCCATTCACTTTGGCGAACTTGAGTTTGAATGTAAAAATGTCTTCAGCTGGTACCCAGCACATCCCCAACACTTTCTCCACCGCAGCTTCTATGTTCATGTCGACCTCTTGCCTCTGCTCGTCCTCATCGTCCATGCCAGATATGTCTCTCAACACCCTCTTCGAATTTGAGCTGATATTTCGTAGCTCGAACCCTCCGTTTCTGTGGATAGAAATAACAGCCTTGGTGACCTCCGATGCTTCCTCTTCGTTGTCAAAGCTGTCGACGTAGTCGTCTACGTAATGGTGGTCAACTATGGCTTCAACGGCCCTCGGGAACTCCTTTACGAATCTCGTAGCGTTGATGTTCTTGACGAAATTGGCCGAACATGGTGAACAACTGGCACCAAACGTCATAGATTCCATAACGTAAACATCGATTGGCTGATCCCTTCGGTCCCTCCACAGAAAGCGTTGCGAGTCTTGGTCCTCTCGTCGGATTGAAATTCGGAGAAACATATCCTTGATATCCCCAGTGACTGCTACGGGTCTCATCCGGAAGTTGAAGAGGATAGCCACCAATGGCTTGAGATCGTCAGGGCCCTTGAGTAAAAAATCATTCAATGACGTCTCACTCACCTTAGCAGCTGCGTCGAAGACCAGTCGAACTTTTCCTGGTTTGTTCGGATTCTGGACTCCGAAATGAGGAAGATACCAAGTCCTCGAAGTACTTGCACCTGCTTCTGTGGCTGTCAGCTTCCTCGCATAGCCACTTTCTATGTACCTTTTAATTATGTCGTGATAAGCTGTAGCGAACTCTGGATTCCTTGCCATTTTTGATTCCAGGCACCGTAGTCTTTGCTTTGCCATTTCGAAGCTTAGTGGAACTGCAAACTCGTCATCCCTCCACAATAGTCCTGTCTCATAGTGAAATCCAACCCTCTTTGTTGTTTGGGAAAGTATTCGTAGCGCTCTCTTTTCATCGGCTGAGAACGGCTGTTCTGTTGACCTTTGGATGCCAAAATTATCCAAGTCAATGAACTCATTCACAATCTGGTCTAGACGTGCTTGATCATTGTCTCCAACTGGTTTGCTGTGAAGAACAAATTCACCATTGGGGTTCCTAACTCTTTCACCAAACGACCTGCCATAGACCACCCATCCAAGTTTCGTTTCTGTGACAAGTGGCTGATCCTCTGTGGATTCAATGACTTGGATTGGCGCTCCCAGATGAGAATGGTCAAGTCCGATTAGCAGTTGCGGCTTGGCGTTGTCGTACTTGGCTAATGACATCAGAATCGCGTGTGGAAGAAATGGCTCTACGTCGGCGGCAGTAAGAGTTTGAGTTGGCAGATTCAATCCGTTGACTGTTTGAACTCCCTTCAGCAAGAACTTCCTGGCATTATCCTCATCCGCACTGATTTGAAGGTCAACAGCTAAAGATTCATTGGTGGATGTCTCTTTACCGAACCATTGTAGGTTAAGAGACCTGCTTTTACCGCTTAAGCGGAGTTTGGCCGCCAAATCGGAATCCATAATCGTCACGGACGAACCTTCGTCCAAAAGAGCGAACGTCTTTAACATGATGTTGTCATTGTAGAGTCTCACTGGTAGTACACGAAAGAAAATAGCTGGGTTCGGGTTTGTACTGCAGCTCAACAGTGTTTTGGATTCTGGCTCGATCTCATCTGAAGGTGGTGTTGACGATAGCTTCGACTCATGTAGCGATGGGTGGTGAACTCTGGAGCAGTCATCAATTCCACAGACCTTCCTCTGTCGACAGGCACTGACGTTGTGTCCGTACTTCAAACACGAGAAGCAAAGCTTATTTTTCTTGACGAAATTCCATTTTGCTGCGATCTCCAAGTTGACGAAGCTCCTACATGTATTTAAGGGATGTGACTTCCCTTTACAGTGGCGGCATACATCCTTCTTTGCGGCGGCTGTCGAAGGCTGTTCAATAGCGTGAAGGACTTTCGATGTTGATTGGTGGTTTGAGGAGTGGCATTGGCATCGTGTTCCAGCAGGCTCCGAAGCTAACAGCAGATTTTTTGGCTTCATCCTGTGGTCAGTTTTGCCGAGTGGTTGCAGCGAAGAATTAGTAATGAGGCACACAAGACGGGCAATTTCGCTCAACCATTCGTCGAAGTGCTTCACTGTGGGATATGGCTTGATATAGATGCTTCGTTGAGCCCATTCCAAACGCTTGCTCATTGGAAGCTTACTAACGAGTTCGTCGATAAGAGTAGGGTTCGCTAGATGCTGATGCATCCCACTAGACTCAAGAAACGTGGAGAGATTTTGTACGCTGGTGGCAAATGGAATAAGCATTTCCAATCTGCCCTCTGAAATCGGAGCGATCTCTCTCACCTTAGATAACTGGCTGTGTAACAAGCACTCTGGACGACCAAAACGAAATTCCAGAGCTGCCATCACCCGATTTACGTTGTCTGGATGGATAAGAAGTGCTTCCACGACCATTTTCGCATCCCCTTTGATGCTTTTCTGCAGGCGGAATAGATTTTCCACATCGGAGTACCCAAACATGGCGGTGGACTCCAAAAAGGCAGTGCAGAACATCGGCCATTCCTCAGGTCGACCAGTGAAAGCAGGCAGTTCATGAAGTTTTCTTCCGTTCCCATAATAGCTTGTTTGCGTTAATGGCTGATTGGCCACAAACATCGGCGAAGTAAATGGTTGCGATGATTGATTCGCTTGCTGACTGATGGGCTGGAACGTGCTAACAGGTGGCAGAAATGTTGCTACTCTCGGTGCTGGCGTAAGCGTCTGTGGCGGCGTAAGCTGTGGCTGAGACTGCGACTCGCGATGAATAGCCCCAACACTTGTGGGAGCATTTGTTGACTGTGCCGGTTGCGACTGCGGTCGCCACGACATGGGTGCGTACTGAGCTGTTCCAACACTGGTACACATAGCTGTCGTTGTGGCTGTCGGCATAGGGTATGAGTGTGGCGGTAACAAATGTGTATACGGTGCGTACTGGGCTGTTCCGGCACGCATGTACGTGGCTGTTGTTGAAGAACAAGTTCCGACATCTTGGCTTGTTGAAAAGATTCTTGTTGAGGATTCTTCGTTGGAGAAACTTGAAGTGTTGGCAGGCTGACTGACAAGTTGTTGCTCAATGCGGAGGCGTTCCGCTTTTTCGGAAGCAGCGTTGGCTGTGGCTGCTTCCAATTGCACTCGCAGTTCCTCCATCTGCTTCTGAAGCGCCTCTATGGCTGTCGATGGAATGCATGGCTGGCTGGGATCTTCTCTTATGGTGGCATTCATGTCGGGATCGCTTTCACCGGTGTCGGAATTTTCGTGCTCTTCTTGCTGGGACATCAATTTATCGTCTTTCTGTGTGGTAGAAGTCTGTTTAATAAGGCGAGAACTTCTTCTTACCTGTGGATTGTTCGGCATGGGCGACAGCTGGATTCGTAATGCTAGCTGAGACGATAAACTTGGCTATATGTAGCGGCAATGCGGTGCAATTCTCCCTCGAAATACGCTGGCTTTACGACAACTGGCTGTTGCTCTTGTTCAGATTGTTCTCGTCAAAAATAAGAACTAAGAATAAAGATGTCGACGAAACCCGTCGCCTTGTGTAAAATAAGTAGATTTAACCTCTTTTGTAATAGTTTAGCAGGTTTATTCTTAGCTTTTTTGTGGCGGTGGCGATGATTCGGGTTCGTCGGCGTAAATGAAAAAATGTGCTGGTTCTACTTCTACCTTGCTGTCAGAAAAATCGCAAATGCCTGTATTCCTACACCATTTTGGCGCGCAGATGTTGTTCAGACTCCGATGGATGTGTTCAGCCAAACGGTGTGTTCGATTCAAACCCAAATCATCGCCCCGAAGTACAATATTGTGGTGTGGAATGTATCGTGTAACCTAAAATGGTGAAGTGAAAACAACCCCTTAGTCACCAAACAAGTTCCACCCAAGTGTCACTTCCAATTGGAGACTGGAACCCACTGAACCTTGTTCTAGAACCACTTAGAATTAGCTAGAAAGTTCTCGTCAGATGGCGGAGCGGGTATAAAAGGACAGCTTTTAGAAGAGGGCGAGACAGTTGATTTATAACAGTGATTGGTTAAAGTTCGAGATAGTAATAGTTTGTGAAGATAAATAAGTGAAAAGTAATAGAGTAAATTAAGTGATTGGTTTGAAACGTTGAAGAATTGTTTAAGTAATAGTGTTCTGGTACTTAATAAGTGAAATGTTAGAATAGTCGATAAAAGTGTAATAAAAGTGAATTTTATTAGAGAAGTTAAACGGAATAGTGTTTTATCTTTACGAATCCCAACCTGAATGTAACATTGGTGTCAGAAGTGGGATAAAACTTATTCTGTGCTAAGTGTCTAAGTGTAGTTTAAAAACAAAAAAAAAAAAGTGAATTTGTGTGAATTTCTAAATTACAAGAGACAAACAAAATGGGTCGTATATTGCTGCAACTAAGCATACCCCAATTAAAAAGTGAACTACAAAAACGGAATCTATCCACAGCTGGAGGAAAAAGTGACCTCATCCTTCGTCTGCAGGAAGCTGTGCAAAACGACGGAGAAGATCCAAAAACTATGCTATTCGACGTGGCAGAAGAACAAGTAAGCACAAGCGTGGATATTAGCGCTATGATGGAATTACTTCTTGCCAAGATGGAAGAACAGAAGAATTCTCTAGAAGAACAGAAAAATTCTATGGAATTGAAGTTCGCTGAACAGAAAAATTCTATGGAATCTAAGTTCGCAGATCAGAAGAATTCTCTAGAAGAACAGAAGAATTCTTTAGAAGAACAGAAAAATTCCATTGTCGCCGCACAAAAAGACGCTGTGGAAGAATTTAAGAATGTTCTAGAAGTAAAAATCGACGAAATCGATGAAAAATTAAACGAGCATGAAACAAAGTTTGAGAAAATTAATGAAATGTTTCATAAACAAGGAGCAAACATCGAGAACATAGCTAAAGAACTCGAAAAAGTCAAGAAACAGAAGGCTCGGGAATATTCTGCTGACTGCCCACGAAGGAAGGAGATGCAACCACCCGTTTTTGATGGTCAAACATCATGGCCAATTTATAAGAGACAGTTCGAAGCAGCTGCAACGACCAATGGATGGGACGACGAGGAAAAGTCGATTGCATTAACGCTCGCATTACGAGGTACAGCTGCAGAATTGCTTCAAACTATCTCCGAAGAAAAACAACGCGACTACGTGGCTTTGGTGAAGGCTATTGAGATGCGATTTGGTGACGACCATATGCAGCAAGTATATAGAGTGCAACTTCGCAGTCGAATCCAGAAGAGGGGGGAAACACTCCAACAGTTGCAAGCGGATATCGAAAGGCTAGCGCACTTGTCTTATCCCAATGCCGGCGAAGATGTCATCAATGAAATGGCTATTGAGGCATTTACACAAGCCATAGAGGACAGACAACTGCAGATGGCTTTACGAATGGCTGGAAAGAAAACTCTTCCTGAGGCACTGGCATTTGCCTTAACGATGAAAGCTGCTGACCAAGCATCTCAAGGGTTTCACCGCGTGAGAGAAATGACATCCGTTGAATGCTCGTGCCAGAGAACCGAAGTAGTAGACCTTAACAGTTCTCGAAGGGGACCGATCCGTTGCTGGAACTGCAACAAAATTGGACATCTACAACGACAGTGCAGAGCCGAACGTAGACAGGGCAGTTGTCCGCATTGCAGAACTAATAACGAGGAGGCGTTTGAGCATTCGGCGGAACCATCAGTCGGGAAACGAGTAAGAACCAACTTCGCGGGGCAGAAGCTGGTTTCTGGAATCGACGCCCCCAGGACCACAATTCAGGTTTCCCAGACCAAACGATGTAATAGGAGCCTGACAGTGGAAGCCCATATCGGCCAGAAAAAGTATGTGGCTACAATCGATACAGGTGCCACCGCTTCCATAGTCAGAAGGGACATCGTTCGCCAATCTTGGCTGCACAACACCAGCAGCTACTGTTTGAAAACAGCAACTGGAGCAACAGCAAAGGTGTATGGTGAGGTACTCTTGACGATAAACCTTGCAGGAATAGTCTTCTCCCATGCATTCTTAGTGGCTGATATATGTGACGAATGCATCATCGGAATCGACTTTATGAAAACACACGATATAGTACTCGACATCGGTTTGCAAGTTATAAAGTACAAGAACGTCGAGATTCCGATGGTTTACGGGAACGAGAACGTCGCAGCTCTACGGACAGTTGTAAGTGAGGACGAAATACTACCACCTTCGTCAGAAACAGTTATTTGGACAAAGCTGGAAGGCGACCCTGGGAGCCACCGATTCTACCTAGTCGAGCCAGATGCAGAAAATTATTATCAGAGGTATATCGTCGGAAAGATGCTGGTTGAACCTAAAAACAACTTGGTTCCCGTTCGTGTCCTCAATGTGGAAAACAAAAGCGTGAAACTAAAACAAGGGGAAGTAATTGGAAAGTGCGTACCGATTACTGCGGTCACAAAGTTGTCCAATGCAAGTGATGTGAAAGCGGTTAGACCTGCGGAGATATCGGAGATCAAAAAGAATATACTCGGAGAGTGCGAGCTGGATCAGGAGCAGCGGTCCATGGCAGGTAGTTTAATCAACGAGTTCGCTGATATATTTGCTTCGCAGAATAGCGAGTATGGCCGAACACATCTCGTACAACACCGAATCGACACCGGAGATGCGAGACCGATTCGTCAGCCTCCCCGACGACTACCATTGGCTAAGCAGACGGAGGTTGCAGAAATGGTTTCGACGATGGAAAAGGAGGGACTGATTGAAAGCTCAAAAAGTCCGTGGGCATCGCCGGTCGTCCTGGTCAAGAAGAAAGACGGAAGTACGAGATTCTGCGTGGACTATCGCCAACTCAACAACGTCACCAAGAAGGATAGCTACCCCCTTCCAAGAATTGACGACACCCTGGACACACTATCTGGATCCAAATGGTTTTCGACTCTCGATCTGAAGAGTGGCTACTGGCAAGTGCAGATCCATCCAGAAGACCGCGAGAAAACAGCATTCACAGCAGGAAACGGGCTTTGGCAATTTACAGTAATGCCATTTGGACTGTGCAATGCTCCAGCTACCTTTGAACGTCTAATGGAGCGCGTTCTGCTGGGACTAACGTGGAAAACCTGCTTGGTCTACCTGGACGATGTCATCGTAGTAGGAAAAACATTTAACGAACATCGAGATAACCTTAAGGAGGTGTTCCAAAGGCTACGAAGTGCGCAACTAAAACTTAACCCGAAGAAGTGTTCCTTATTTAGACCAGAAGTGAAGTACCTCGGGCACATCATCTCTTCCAAAGGAGTCAAGACCGATCCGGAGAAGGTCGATGCAGTGAAAAACTGGCCGGTACCCAAAGACAAACATCAACTGAGAAGCTTCCTGGGACTTGCGACCTATTACAGACGATTTGTAAAGGACTTTGCCAGGATCGCAAAGAGCTTGCATCAACTGACAGAAAAAGGCAAACAATTCAAATGGTCAGGTGAGTGCGAAAAGAGCTTCAAGGAACTTAAACAACAGTTGTGCAACGCCCCCATACTAGCGTACCCCACCCCTGGGAAAACATTTATTGTGGATGCAGACGCTAGTAATGTGGGAATTGGAGCCGTCCTTTCCCAGGTGCACGATGGCCAAGAGAAAGTAGTTTCCTACTTCAGCAAAGTTCTCTCAAAGCCAGAAAGGAACTACTGTGTTACCAGGCGCGAGCTCCTTGCTTTGGTACTGGCAACAAAACATTTCCATAAGTACCTTTATGGGCGAAAATTCATCCTCCGCACAGACCATGCGTCTTTAAAGTGGCTACTACACTTTAAGAATCCTGAAGGCCAAGTCGCAAGGTGGATCGAACGGCTGCAGATGTACGACTACGAAATACAACATCGAAAGGGAAGTCTTCACTCTAATGCAGACGCTCTCTCCCGTCGACCGTGCAAAGCAAATTGCAAACATTGCTTACGACACGAGGAAAAAGATGTCGCGTCCGTTCAAAGGGTGAGAGCTATGCCCATTGGTGGCTGGAGTGCGCGGGAAATACGGGAGGCTCAAAGGGAAGATCCGGATATCGAACCGATTATCGCCTGGAAGGAGCATGAGGGAAAACCGGACTGGCAGGAGATATCCAATAGGAGCCCCGAGCTGAAGGCATACTGGGCGCAGTGGGACTCCCTTCACGTACAAGACGGCATTCTAAAAAGAAGATGGGAAAGCCCGGATGGAAAGTCGTTCGTAATGCAGCTTGTTGTACCCAAGTCAAAGGTTATGGAAGTGCTCAGGGAATTGCATGATGGAGTGTCTGGAGGCCACTTGGGAATCAATAAAACGCTCGAAAAAGTGCGGGAACGCTTTTACTGGATTCATTCAAGGCAGGACGTTGAAACTTGGTGCAGGAAATGCGTTACATGTGCGGCCAGCAAAGGTCCGAGACTGAAAGTCCGTGGCAAAATGCATCAATACAATGTTGGAGCCCCTTTCGAAAGGATAGCAGTTGATATTGCGGGACCGTTTCCTGAAACAATCAATGGAAATCGTTACATCCTCGTTGTTATGGACTATTTCAGTAAGTGGCCTGAAGCATTTGCTATTCCAAATCAAGAAGCTAAAACCGTGGTGGAGCAAATCGTCAATAACTGGGTAAGCAGATTCGGTGTACCAATGGAACTGCATTCAGACCAAGGACGGAACTTCGAGTCGAAGATTTTCCAAGGAGTGTGCCAGTTGCTCGGGATTCACAAGACAAGGACAACCCCGCTTCATCCACAATCAGATGGGATGGTGGAGCGCTTTAACAGGACACTGAATGAACACCTCTCTAAGGTCGTTGGCGAAGACCAGAGAGACTGGGATAAGCAGATTCCCATGTTTTTATTGGCTTATCGAGGAGCAGTGCATAACACCACAGGACATACTCCATCTGAAATCTTATTTGGTCGAACAGTCCGCCTACCTAGCGAGTTGATGTTTGGATATCCATGCGAAGAGCCCAAGAATGAGGAGGAATACGTTACAGACCTCAGGGATATCATCAGGGACGTGCATCGAGACACTAGGGATAAGATTAAGATAGCCAGTGACCGCATGAAAACGAGATACGATACTAAAACGACAACTAGAGTATTCCAGGAAGGAGATCTGGTATGGCTATATAACCCTCATCGAAGGAAAGGTTTATCGCCTAAGTTGCAACAAGACTGGGAAGGGCCCTATACAATCGTAAAGCGCATCAACGACGTTGTCTATCGCATCCAACGAGGAAGAGGCAAGCTGAAAGTCGTTCATGTGGATCGTCTTCATCGTTATAATGGTGAAAATGTTAACGAGTTTGTTCGGGACGAACAAGTTTAAGAGGGGGACATTGTGGTGTGGAATGTATCGTGTAACCTAAAATGGTGAAGTGAAAACAACCCCTTAGTCACCAAACAAGTTCCACCCAAGTGTCACTTCCAATTGGAGACTGGAACCCACTGAACCTTGTTCTAGAACCACTTAGAATTAGCTAGAAAGTTCTCGTCAGATGGCGGAGCGGGTATAAAAGGACAGCTTTTAGAAGAGGGCGAGACAGTTGATTTATAACAGTGATTGGTTAAAGTTCGAGATAGTAATAGTTTGTGAAGATAAATAAGTGAAAAGTAATAGAGTAAATTAAGTGATTGGTTTGAAACGTTGAAGAATTGTTTAAGTAATAGTGTTCTGGTACTTAATAAGTGAAATGTTAGAATAGTCGATAAAAGTGTAATAAAAGTGAATTTTATTAGAGAAGTTAAACGGAATAGTGTTTTATCTTTACGAATCCCAACCTGAATGTAACAATATGTATTTAACAATTTCTTTACAATCGCAATGCCCATAAAAGCAAGATGCGGTCGGCCATTTGGTCTTTGTTGGTCAAACGTATTCACAGACGGGGGCTGAAAAACAAAAACAATAAAAACAACAAGTGGTTTTGGGGAGATAGACGTACGAAAGATATCCATCTCTTTTATGTCGATTTCCATTGGGACAGAAAAGTCAGAGTCAGAGCAGTTTTTCTGCTCTCGAAATCAGCTGGCTGTCAGATTTCATGTTCCATTGGCCGCAAAAAAAGCACTTTTTTTGAGAGTCAGAGCAATTTTTCGAATCTCGATATCTGAGCAAGATTCACATCTACTTACACTAACACCAAAACATTTGCCTTTTGTCAAACTTTAAAGTGTGTATTAATTACGTATTTAGAAGACCAGTCTGTGAAAAATAAAGAAAAATTTACATTTGGCCGGCGCAATGGATATCAACACAAATTGAGTGGATTTTTATAAGCATAAATTGCAAATTAAAAACAGCTGACTTTTCAAACACGCACTACCACAAATGCGGAGGAAGAAAAATCTCGTTTTATGTTCCATTGGGCACGAAAAATCTGAGATCTGAGAGCAAAAATCTGTAAAATCCCAATGGAAATCGACATTAATCATTCATCTCTGGTATCGCGCTTAAACTTATCTCGTAGGCTTCTTCAGATTGAGCACATTCCAGAACCTATATAATATGTAACCTGAACGCAAATCTAGATTGGTCGGGAACGTCACTTTTCCTACGTCGGCCACATTCACATGGATCTGTTAGCTCATGACGTTTTCGATTCGGCTCTTCAGATTTTGATCTTAAATTTCAGAACATGAAGTGCGATGACCGATGAAGTGCATTTTCTTGTGTAATTTTTGACAGCTAGGCTCCGATATCCTCCGAGAGAAATTGGTTGCGGAATTTCCTCCGAGTGCAATGAGTCGCGGAATTAATTCACGATTTGCGGTAAAGTGTTAAATAAATTAATAATAAACAATATATAGCAACGAATTTGTTTGTATTTATATTTATTGACTAAATTTGTGTTTCCAGTGCAAAATCTAGCGAAAAACCAAGCGAAAAACAATACGAGGATGTGAAGTCAATGCGTCATCGCATTTCAATTATTTTTTCCGAGAACGGATACCTCGAATGAGATTTGCTGTTCCGACAGAGTATGCGGGTACCTAATAATTCAGTAAAAAAAAAACCAACCTGAAAGATTTTTCTACAAAATATGTTAACTCAACGAACATTCCCAGACACTTCATAATCAGCTGATTCCTGTTTGTTTCTAGAAAGAGAATTCAAAGAGGATACCTTAAATTAATTGGCGTTTGTTGTTCTACCTCCTTTGTGTTATGCTTTGCCTTATCAATTTGTTTGGCGTTACTTTTCGATCTTTCTTTCGCTAAAATGCCCACTGTCATTATCGGGCTTCTCCCTATCAGTCTTCAGTCTGTCATAAACTCATAACTTTGCGAATCGGGGATTTCTTCTCAATTCCATACCAAATGAAAACATTTTAACTTGTTGCGATATATCGATTAGTGCGAAGAAAAATCGAACAATTGATTGTTATCGCGAGATCATCGTCATGTAAAACATTTGAATGAGACAGTGAGTTGTAAAGCGAGCTATCAAAAAGACCATGCCCAAAGGAACTGCTGGACAAATATAATAATTGAAATTCATACGCCTTTTTGTTTTTTAAAAAACACCCCAATCAAAATGAATTTGAACTACTGCCTTGGAGGCTGCTTGACCGCCCTCCTGACTATAATCTATTGCTACCCATCGTTTTTTTACATTTTCCTCTTTATCGTGTACTCGGCTGTTCTAGTTTTAGGAGGTGAGTCTTTAAACGTTGATAAGCTGTTTATGATTCATCAATATTTTTCATTTCAGCCATCGCTGCTACAATCTATGTACATTTTAGTTTGACTTCCAAGACGCAGCCGAAACTAATCCACCAACCTTTTTCTGTCGTCTACAATGCGACAAAGTAAGTATAAATGATTATCAAACCACCACCGCTTAGTGACCAATATCGTTTGGAATCCTTCTTAGATCTAGTATTTTCGATTTGCCGAATCCAATCAAGAATCCATCAAATTTGCCACTCATTTTTGGTAAGACTGTTGACTTGCAACTACAACAAATCGCAGAGTATGTACTCCGTGACTTTATGTCACCTTGGTTGGGGTGAGTAACGAATAGTTACTTTAATTGTGGTTATCATTCTAATGGGAAATTTTAAATTGCAGACATGTGGCGACAAAACCAAAACTCATTAATGATGTATTACGTGAGGATTTGTGGAACGCAATACAGAAAATTCGTGAGCGTGCTATTAAAGTCGATGCCGCTAAGGTTATTGCTGTCGACATGGTTAACCGTGTCACAGTGCACTTGGAAAAAATTCGAATAGCTGAAGCTAGAGCGTAAGTTTTATGTTAAGCGTGTATGAAAGTAAACTCAATCTGTCGGTTAGGAGGAAGATGTACATTGGATACTCTTCTGAACGGCGTATTTCCGTTGCACCATACGTACAAAGAATACATTTATTTGCATAAGTTGAAATACTTATTAAACATTACTTTCTCGACAATTAGGCACATGACATATATGACATTCAAATTCAATTCATGAGAGTGAGAACGTTCATGGTTTATTTTTGTTGATTGTTTAGTTCATTGCACTTTCAAGTGGCTAACAACTTCGTCAACAAATGGAATTACAATTTGCTAAGTAGGTGCACCTATGTTTGACTGAACGATAATTTGAAAGCATGTGTGCTCATCGACTTCTTAGAATTTGAGTTACTATTACTTCTATTCGAAAAATGGCTTTCTAAGCAGTTCTACGTATTATTGGCCAAAAAAAGAGAATATATTTTAACATACGCCGTATGATTTAAAAATAATTTACACTCAGTATAAAACGAGTTGTTGGATGCGTTACTTTATAGGTTAAGGGGCTACCAAGCTGACAATAATTATTTGTTCTGCCTATGTAGCTTGTCAATAAAACGAGTCATTTATTTGGCACTTAAGAATATTTCAATTTAATGGTAACAAGTGATCTGGTGAGGATAGTAGCAAGTCTGACAACTTCGTCGGCCTCGAAATTCATTGATATTTTGACAACCCTGGTACCCAGACTGCCTTCTGTCTGGCTGTGAGAGATAAGCGGTCTTGATTTTGCTGTGATATACTGTTTTTTAATTGTTCTTCGATTAGATACGTACTCTAAAGCGAAAGTCCACTGTTCTGACATTGGGAACAACGTAAATCTGACATTCACCGTTTGTACCAAAAAGTTAATGACCTATTGCAAGCATCCGGATGATGATGGCTGCACAACAGTGCTCGGTTGTCTAATGGTAGGGTTTGCCTAACCTTTGAACATATGCCTGTCACACATAAAAGAAAAAGTAATAAAATAAATATTGGTGGTATCATACGGTCGAGCTTAGAACTGATAAGTTTGTCAGCCGCTCCTAGATCGCCAGTAAATAAAAAATGTGGTTACAAATATAACCGAACCTTTTGCTCAGATCATAAGCTGTAATGATTTTTTTTTAGAAATTATTGCTTTATTGTGGTAAACCTGATTATACACAGATTTGTGCTTAAACTATTTTAGCGCCGAAACCCTATCTGCTCCCGTATTTTCAACAAACTCCTATCTGCAAGACGACGACCATGAAATGGAGTTCTTGCGTAAGCTTAGTGAGATTATGGTGATTCTTTTGCTACCCCGAGGATATTCGCTGCCGCCATTAAAGATACTACTAACCGAGATTCTGTCCTTTAAAAGTGAGTTTTAAACATAAAATCCCTTTCACAAATATTTGTTAATAAATAAACTCTGTTATTTCTTTAGTATTCTTTCCAATGATAAAAATGCTGACTTCGCCTGACTACATTAATCAGAAAGTTGTGCAGAATATTGAATCGAGGCTAGCCGCAGCAGCAATAAATAAACGTAGCTATGAATACGCAGCCAGCTTTGAGGACTTTCTAAAAATCATTAACAATTCGGGAAATATGGAGGAACTTACGTTGATCCGCAATAGTATTGTCAATGATCTGATGCATGCGACAACGATGCAAAATTTGCAACGAGCTAAAGGTTTACATGAATTAAAAGACAAACCCTGTTACTTAAACTCTTGTAATTGTTGCAGGATTGGATCCAGACACAGACGATAAATGCTTATCACGTTCAGAACTTACAACTGCAGTCAGACTGAAAAGGTACGTTCAGCAGTTATCGCACGCGAAAGCACAGTGCGAGAAAAATCTTATGAAATACGGCTGGAAAGAAAATTGTTCGAATGACTTGGTATAACTATTGCTTAGCTAAATCCGAAGTGTAACTTAAATGTTTGGTTTTAGAATCTATCGCTGACAGATATTTTAAACACAAGCATGGGGCGACGTTATTTGACGATCTTCCTAGAACCTCTTAAGGCAAGCTCTCTGGTGGGCTTCTATTCAGCCGTAGAAGACCTAAAACATGCACCTAAGGCACAATGGCATCATATGGGAACTGAAATTTTCTACACATACATTCGTGTGCCTAAACCAGAAATAAAAATTGAAAAATCTGACCGAAAGCTGATTGAGACTTTTCTCTTGGGCGACGCTGGTCCAGATATATTCTATCAAATGCAGTCGAGTGTAGTAAAAACTTTGGAGGATAAATACTTCCAATCTTTCTTGCTAAGTGACCAATATCGACAGTTAAAGGACGCACTCACTTCCGAAGACTTTAAGGATCCCACCCTCAATTCGCTCTCCGATGGCCAAGAAGAACAAACTACCTCGTTGGAAACGGACAATCCAATGGATGTAGCAACTCATACCACCTACGCTAGGAAGAAGCTCGAACAAATTCAGGAACGTCTGGACAAAAAGAGTCTCGCACTAGACGCATTGAAGTATTCAGTGAAACCAGAGTCAAAGGTTCTGCTAATATTAGAAAAAGAAATGGAATGGTTGAAAAATGAAAAGCGCCAAACCGAAGCCCACTTGCGACGGACGGATGCTTGGTCCGATCACATTGGCAAGTGGAAGGCATCGATTCAAAGTCTTGAGGTCAGTAAAATTATCTGTTGTATGACATGTAGGCTGAAATCCTGCTCTTATTAATTAGGTTTCGGATGAGAAAGAATCTCTGCAGTTTATGGTTCTTGTTCATGTCGATGAGGATATTAACAATCCAAATACGATTTTCAAAGAGCACAAGCCGAGCAACATTTCAAGTGGATGGGTGGTACTTAGATCTTTGGCGCAGTTTCATGTAAGTGTTGCTAGTTTTACCAGTTGCAATTGGTCAACATATTTTCTTAGGAATTGCATCGAAAACTACGTCCAATGTGCCCTGAGTTGAAGTCAGTGGATCTTCCAACAAACTTTAAGCTTTTCTTTTTGAAGAATGACAAAAATTCCCTTGAGAAGACTAGGGTACAGGTTCAGAGGTACTTAAATGTGAGTATACTTAGAATATTTTTTTAAATACAGAATGCGTTCGAGTCACGAAAAGGCGGAATCTGATTTCGAGTAAAAAACTCGAAATCTAACTCCGACCACATACAGGAATGTGCCCAGTATGCGTTGCGAGGGTGCCGCTTACAATAGGATGTGACAATATTTAATTTTTTTTTTTCCAGTTTATACTCGAAGACGATCACTTATGCGGAAGTGAAGCGATTTATACATTTCTCAGCCCTAGCTCGGATCACTTGAAGCAAACCACCCCCTCACCGAGGAAAACTAAATTTTCCCTCTCCACCTTGTTCAAAAGCGACAATGCCAAAGCAGAAAATAACAAATCTACAGACCCTTTTTGGGGCCTTACGCATCATCGAGAAGATGATGATATATCGATGTATTTGGAAGGATCTGAATCAGAATCGAAACTCCAGGCCGATTTGGATAGTAAAGACTCGATTGCTGAGCCATTGTATGCTTTGATGGGCGAAATTTTCGACATGGGCGGCGTCTTCAAATGGCTAAGGAAAAGTATTATATCATTTGTTCAAATCACCTACGGTAGAACGATCAATAGGTAACTTATATAGTTGAAAGAAGAGTTCCAGGAATAATACTTACATAATTTTCTTCCGAAATAAATTGTCTTAGACAAATTCGCGAGTCTGTCGCATACCTGTTCGAGGAATTGATGCTTCATCATTATTTCTCAGCAATATTAAAGTCCTTTTGGCCGGGCGGAGTTCTTGCATCTTCATACCCACCGCGCTCCGAAGATATGATGGAAATGACGAGAAATGCGGCCAAGGCACTACTCATGGACAACATTCCCGAAGTATTGAGTAATCTTGTAGGCGCACAGGCTGCTAAGCATGGCGTAATAAAAGTGTTTGATGCATTGCAAAACCCAATCTACAATAAACAGCTGTTCTATGTAAGTACTTCAACGAATCCATTCAATCTCGTTGTCACTGACTTGCATATTTCTCTTCAGGAATTGGTGGAGATTTTGATGATTGAACTCTTTCCCGAAATTAGACAGCTGAAAATCAATGCTGCTGCGAAAGTTACCAGCAACAATAAATAAAATTGTGATTTATGTTTTTTAGAAATAGTATCCATTGATTTTAATCGGGTCACTCTCTCTATACACATCTTTAGTACAAATTAAGTTGAAAACGTATTTTTTTGGCGTAGACAAATACTCACATACTCACAACCCAAATGTTACAACTTAGAGTAGAGCTATCAGTATAGTTAATGCATATATTTAAGTCCGGTATTTGGACAAGGAACCAATGATTTGACAAATTTTACCTATTTTAATGAGATCGATTTAAAATGTATATAATGAAACTTTGATGATTCTCGAACCGTTATTTATTATTGTGATCTTAAATGTAACAACAAATATTTTATGTTTTTCATTTTTGGAATAGGTAATGGAACAACGGATTTTGTTTTTAGTTTCATTAACTCAGTATTACTGTGTGTTTAATTGTCTAACGTCGTGCATATTACTGTATTATTAGTGTGCGTAATATTATAAATTGTATCTGTACATTTAGGTATTAAGTAAATTGAACACAACCTGATAAATATTTATGTAGGGAAATTATGGCTATATACATAAATATATAGTAAATAAAGTGGATTTTGTGTAACGAAATTTGTTGCTGTTCTCCGTTTGTTTGTTATCAACAAATGAAAATATCTACTTTAATATTAAACACAAGGTCTCTCAATGGAATCGGCGGTGACATCTATTCTTGTAGTGATATCTTATCCCCGGCGAGCGAAACCCTGGCATATAAGTAAACTATTTACGACAATCCACATCGAGGCAACATCTTTGTCCGAGCAATATCCCTAACATGGCATTAAAAAAATATCAGCCGATATTAAGGCTTAAATAGGTAATGAACTCATATTAATTGGGAAAGTTGGTAATCACAGTCACAGGCACTGTTAACGGACTATGGCTTTATGTCGTTTTCCATTGGGCAAAAAGAAGCGTCCGGGAGAGTCCGGAATCGAAAAAATCACTTCTGAAACCGTTCCATTGGCACAAAAAATACTCTTCTGGTGATTCTGAGGAGAGAATTTCGCTTCTGGATTTGAAGTCAGAATCCACTCAAGAAGTACTCACACAAGTGTAGTTTGTGTATTTTATACAAGCCAACTGACGGCTGCCGTAGATTATTTTTTGGCATTTCACCAATACTCTTGTGGATTCAATCAGAAGCAGTTTTCTTGTTCCATTGGACTACAGAATGAGTGGATCCCCGAGTGAAACCAATGGAAAACGACATTAGTTTTGGTGTGGACGGAATATAACTATAGCACTCTGCTTCCATGTCAGTATATACTTGAAGACATGCCGTGACCGGACCCAAGGCAGTCTCCGGTAATCGGACCGCTATACATTGCAGCCAAACTACAAATGCGGACCAGTGTTAGGGGCCAAATGGACACTTTTTGAGGCTAAGGACCCTTGACCCCACTTTTGAAAAATTGTCAAAATGGACCTTTTCTCAGTTTAAGTAAGATTTTATTCTTTATTGAATGAAAAGAAGAATTTCGTGATGAATAAATTTGGTTTTTTTTTTCGTAAAAATTAAATGGTTTGTTTTCTCTTTTTTTCTTAAATATGTGGTGGCCCCTTTTTTCGGCTCTGGCCCGTTTCTATTACCCTTTTTGAAATTTTTCAGCGGCAACGCTGATACCGACATCCAACAATCCTGAAAAAAATAACTACCATAATAAAGGATTGGCTTCAATCGTGTGTTTCGATGTCGACTAGTTCAGCCTAGGGTTACCATGCTCTCTTAGCTAACCTAGGCAAAAAGTTTTAAAATCCCGGACTTTGGAAGACATCGTCATCTACCTTAAGAACGAGGACAAAATGGAAACAAAAACTAGGTCCATGCGGTGGTACCAGACTTTTCGGATTGAATTTCCTACGACAAATGCCAAAAATTCAATTCCGACGTTAAAAAAACAACAAAATACACTATTCTTTGTTGTTCTGATTGCTTATAAAAATACATTTTTCGCCCTTTTAGCTTATTTGAAAGGCAAATTGCCCACGATTTGAAATCACTTGGATGAACTCATGAAGATGAACTCAAATAATTAGAATGTTGTAAAAATAAGATCTGTTTCATTTTAGGTTCGTTCGGGTATACCTATTTTTTTTGCAAAAGTAAAAATATTTAAAATTTGCTAAGAAACTGTGCGAAAGCGACCACTCAGAACATTTTAAATAAAGTGCACGACTGGGTCGAACGAAACTTTCTCGATACTAGACAAAAGAAAATAAAATTTTCTTTTGGATATTCATCTCATATGGCAGTTATATAAAATAGCAATAGAAGTTTTTAAAGGTTAAAGCTCTCAGTAACTGGCAATGTCGCAAGCGTCTACTGTACTATTTTATAAGGGGTTACTCCTCACTTGATTTTTGAGTACAGAAACGCTGATAGTACCTAGTAGCAGTTTCTGTTTTTGCCCTAAGGATATGTTTTTAATTTTGATTGGAATATGATTTAAGTTTTCAATTATTGGAAGTATTGCTCGTGATAGACCGATATCTTTAGATAGATTATGTAATAATTCAGGCATTTGTGATTTTGCATTAGTATAGTTATAAATTAAATATCCCGATGCTCGTGTGTGCGGTGCAAATGAAGTTTTTGTTTCTGTAAAATTATGCAGACATAACAGTTGCAAATATTGCAATGTTTAGTTGGAAAAATACTATTGCGTAACTATTAAGCTGAAAACTGACTGTATGATATTGTTCCGGATAAAAGAAATACTTCGTTTTTGAAATTTTATCGAAATCGAAGATGGGGTTTTCGAGATATGAACAGTTTTTAAAATTAGCGTTTTCGGTGCTTCAAATTGAAAATTAAGGACACAATAGTTTGGAAAACATCCATTTGACTCTTAGTTTGCATTTTGGTCAAAATCGTTTTTGCCGTTTTAAGTTAACTAGACAAAACTATTTTTTTAAAAAATTACTATTTCCATAAATCCATTGTACGATAATATAGAGAAAAACTGAGCTTGCTATTAAGTTATAAATGACCACATTACCTTAGAAATTAATTTTTGCTACAATCGTATAGACCGTTTTCGAGATATGTCGAAATTTCAAAAGTATCGTTGCTCGAATTTTTAGCCAAAAACTGGGTACGCAGTCATGGTAACCTCACCTACTTAAGCTAAAATATCAATTTTGGTTGAAATCGTTAGAGCCGTTTTCGATCAAATCAAACTGGTACGAAAATGTTGTATGGGAAGTACCATTAATATTGAGGTTACCTTGCAAAAAAATAACACCTCCCGAACTGTAAGCCCAAAAACTCCAAATCCGAGGTTTGAACGTAATCCGGGAAGCCGTTTAGGCTGTAGGCCCGTGGAAGGACGGACAGACGGACAGACCGGACAGAATTTTGCGACCCACTTTTTTGAGTTCCTCTATCATCGTAATATCAGAATTGATTAAAATCTCGAGTTCGTAACCAATATCTTTCTCTTACTACGTAATGGAGAAAGTTAAAAATGAGAGAAAAAACCATTTCCCTTCTTTTCATTTTTTCGTTATTTTCTACTCTACTGAAAAATGAAAGCTGCCAACTAAGTGACAGCTCAAAAGTTTGACAAGTAAAACTCTATTTATTAACGTCTTCAACGACGTCAGAGGAACAAGTTATAACTAATGTCGTTTTCCATTGGTCAAAAAGAAGCGTCTGGGAGAGTCCGGAATTGAAAAAAATCACTTCTGAAACCATTCTATTGGCACAAAAAATACTCTTCTGGTGATTCTGAGGAGAGAATTTCGCTTCTGGATTTGAAGTCAGAATCCACTCAAGAAGCACTCACACAAGTGTAGTTTGTGTATTTTATACAAGTTAACTGACGGCTGCCGTAGATTATTTTCTGGCATTTCCCCAATACTCTTGTGGATTCAATCAGAAGCAGTTTTCTTGTTCCATTGGACTACAGAATAAGTGGATCCCCGGGTGAAACCAATGGAAAACGACATAAATGTTCTCCTAGAACATATCAGCTCATTCAAAATGGAAAGTTTAAGTATTTAGCTTGTAAAAAATTCAATTCCAACTTATTTTGTAGATTCTGCATTTTACGATAATGTCAAAATTAAATTACATTTCTTAAACTTTTTGTAAGATAACCGGTCAGCTACTTCTCTTGAAATTGAGAGACTTTTCTCTCTATTTTAAAGATTTGACATTTTTCATTTTTCTATGCTGAAACCTGAAAGTAGGTACATATTTTTCTATTACTTTTGTTCTTTACTGTCAGTCGGATTTTCTTTGTAAATTAACTTTTTTTATGTGGTATTTGATTGGGCTTCTTCAGATTTGCTCTCAGATTCCAGATTACGTGTGGCTAATCGAACATAAAAACGAAACTTGCTCTTTTTTGTGTTGATATTCGTTCGATTTGAATATGTTGTGTAGTCTTCGACAATTTTCTAAGCGATTTCCATTCACTGGTTATTCGCAAAAGTGCTCTGAAATCTAAAAAAGATTGCTTTCTCTTGTACCAAACGAACATAAAAAAGTACTGTGAGTGCGCCCAATCGAATACAACGTTATTTTAATTTTTTTTGGCCTATGACACCAGTATGACACTCCGGGGAAGAATAGGAATCTAATGAGACACCTCACTCTTCAAAATCGGTCAAGCCGTTGGCTACAGGGCGTCACGTAGGAACATTTTTAGGATACGAGCGTAACACATAACCCTCCCCGTGTCCAGTCGGGTAAAAAGTTAGTGGCACACTGCACACTAGCTGTACAAAAAAAAAAAAACAAGATCAGCTTCTGAGGAAGGAAACGCTTGGGCACGAAAAGCGCATCATCAAATTAATGTGCCTATTCGCTATTCCATTGGAAACTCTCAGAGCACTTATTTTGGTGTTGGTCACTTTTTATGTTCGATCGAAAGGAATCTTTTGGGGATTTCAGACCACTTTTGTGAATCTGCATTTTTTTCTGCGAGTTGCTTGAGATACCAATTCAGGTGCCTTTTAGGCCTTTTAGTTTGACAAAAATGGAGTTTCTTCATGTTTGTAGGAATGTACATTGTAACGGGTGATTTTTTAAGAGGTTTAGAACTTTAAAAAAAAAAAAAACACAAAAAATTCGAAAAAATGAATGAAATATTTATTTGAATCGATAGTTTGAACCTTGCAATTTAATGTTTAAAGATAATTTCATGCAAATGTTGACCGCGGCTGCGTCTCAGGTAGCCCATCCGCTGAGTCCAATTTTGGCATACTCTTTCACACATATCGGCCGGTATCTCACGAATGAATGCATGGATGTTGGCTTCCAGTGCGTCAATCGAAGCGGGCTTGTCCCTATACACATTAGCCTTGACATACCCCCACAAAAAATAATCTAATGATGTCAAATCGCACGATCTAGGCGGCCAATTGACCGGCCCGAAACGTGAAATTAACTGTTCACCAAACTCGCCTCGCAATTGCGCCATTGTTTCGCGTGCTGTGTGGCATGTGGCACCGTCTTGTTGAAACCACATATCATGCAAGTCAAGAACTTCCATTTCGGGCAAAAAAAAGTTTGTTATCATCGCTCGGTAGCGTTCACCATTGACAGTAACGCTGCGATTCGCATCATCTTTGAAGAAATATGGCCCAATAATGCTGCCGGCCCATAAACCGCACCAAACAGTGGCTTTTTCGGGATGCATTGGTAGCTGTTGCAATGCTTCTGGCTGATCTTCACTCCAAATGCGGCAATTTTGCTTATTTACGTACCCATTCAACCAAAAATGAGCCTCATCGCTGAACACAATTTTTCGATAAAAAAGCGGATGAACATTTCGAACCGAGCACGAATTTTGATAGTAAAATTCAATAATTTGCAAGCGTTGTTCATTTGTAAGACGATCCATGGTTAAATTGCAAACCAAACTGAAGCTGTTTGACAGTGACACAAGGTACTAAACACACGTCAGCTGTCAAAACCAGTGTTGCCAAAACCAAACCAGCTAAAAAATCACCCGTTACAATGCATCATCCCACATTCTTTGCCCACATTAATATCCTTATTGCTCAACCTTGCGTTTTGATGTTCATTGTTCGTTTTCCTTGCGTTGTAGATTCATCTCGCATGAGAAAACAAGCTCTGCAGGTCTTTGTAAAAAATAAAATTTTATTCAGTTCTTTAAGGTTGATAGAAGTACATATAAAAATTTTTACTTTGGTTTATTTATTTGTCTACAAATCGGAGTCTACCCCGGTATCTAGGAAGTCGCCAACAACTTCAACAGCCTTTATTGGTATCATATTCATAATCTTCTCGGTATAGTAGTAATGTCCAGGAATACTAGCTTCTTGAATACCGCGTCTTTGTGCACTGACAATAGCCCTTGCAGCATCCTGAGGTTTTAACAACTGCATAGACTGGAACTTGTATCGTGGCCTTTTGCACAGTCCGGTATCTACCATGTACGGGTAAATGGTTGTCAATTTAATCTAAGACAAATAAGTGTGAATCGTAAAAATTTGGACCGGATGTCATATTTTCTTAATGGAGTACATACTTGTTCTTGAACACCAAGTGCACGAAGTTCTTGATAGAATGCCGCCATAAGTCCGCGGACGGCATATTTAGTTCCACAGTATGGTACCAAATTTTTTAATCCAACAAGTCCTGCACACGACGACAGAGCAATGATGTGTCCTTTCTTGTTTACTATCATGTCCGGGACAAATGCTTGAAGCGTCTAAAAGGAAATATGCATTTGTTAATATTAACGTGACATGTAGCCTATATAAACCTACCCAGAAATGAGCAAGGACATTGAGATCGTACACCAATTTGATCTCATCCTCAGTTTGATCAAGAAGTGGGTGGGTTGGCATTATACCGGCGTTGTTAACTAAAATGCTAACAAAGCCAACTTCTTGCTTGACCTTCTCAGCCAATTGGAAGACATCTTCTTTTTTCGTGACGTTGCATCTGAATTTTTTTTTTTGTAAGAAAGTTTGATAGGTAGGTATAAGTTTTTACAAGAAAGCAAATTAAGTATCTTACACGTATGCGAAGGCTTTTCCACCCATCGTCTTGATTTGTTTGACTGTCTCAAGGTTACCTTTTTCATTGATATCAATACAAACTACTGTTGCTCCTTTGCTGGCATATTCAAAGGCTGTTTCTCTACCCATGCCGTGAGCAGCACCAGTGATCTAGTTCAATAAAGACCGGGTTTAACATACTGGGCCTTACTAATAAAAATTTTCAATTTCGACTCTAAGTCTTAGTAGTTCACAGTTGCTATATTGTCCATACAAATTTTGCCATTGTGAGCTTCCGTTAATTAATTATAATTAATCGTGAGTCGAGACTAAAACTAATTATAAGTACGGCGCACTGGGCCTTACTAATAATCATTTCTAGCCTTCACACTAATTATTTTGTAGGTCACAATATGTAATTTTGTATGCAAAATGAGTTCGAAGAACTTAGCATGATTATTTGTATCGCGCACTGACTACATGGAAATCATTTAAGCGATACGTACCAGGACGATTTCTCCCTTGACATCCGTTTCCACCTTCTGTTGAATGACGAGCTTCACAATGTGCTCAAATATATAGAACCAAAACTTGGCTATAACTGCCATTATCTCCAAGACTAATAGAAATGAGCCGTAGGCGCCTCCATGATCTTGTCTGAAATAAAGAAACATGTTAAATGGTTTCCAAATAATTTTAATAAGTAAAAAAAAAGCTATGTACAAAAAAAAATCAATTAACTAAATGCAGCCGTCAAAACCCAATTCCGACTGAGGGTTTTTTTCACCGCGCCACCCCTCGCGAACGTCTGACAAACATCCGAGAGTATAACTGTCTTGAAAGAGCTTCTCAATTAGCCGTTTGGAATCGGCATAAATTGTAGATTACTTCCATTTGTTCCAAAAATTAAAAGAATCTCACACAAAACGAATGGCTGTGAGAAGCTAGGCCTAGGGTCCCTACGGACATGTTGCGGCAATATATATAATAGCCATCTATATTTATTAGACATATATAAGTGAGGTAGGTTGCAAACAAGTTTGAATAACATTTGAAGTTTTTCACGAAATCAATAAATGATTCATGAAAAACGTTTACAAGGGACGTTAACGCATTGAATTGAAATAAATACTATTATTATATAAAAACGTTGTCGCTGGTCCGTTGATTAGTAATACAACCGATGCGCTATCAATGTTCTACTACTTCCATGGAGCATAACCACAATTATTTTTATGGTCTATAATTCACAATAATAAACTCATTTGTACTTATAATTGTACTAGAAATTGCATTTATCAAAGCCTCGAAAGGGAGAGTTAATAGTTTTAATACGACGTTTTAATATGACTATGCATCGCTTTCAAACTTGCGTAGATGCATGGGCTGTATGAGTTGACTACCTATAAGCAAGGGTACCTATCACACTTTACAGTCACGATAGCCCATTTGCGCTGTTCGATTGTTACGTATAGGTGTATAGGTAGGCTGTACTGCATTGCCTTACTGTTTGCATTTTTACAAAGCAAACATACCAGTTTAATTTCAAGTTCAATAGATTGAGGGTGATCATGATGATGACCATATTGTATAACAACGTGCTCTACACAGCATTATGATTATTGCGCTGCGCTGTCTATAATATAGATGTTAGGTGGGCTGTGTGCACTTGTGACATCTGAGTGAACTCTAACGAAACGTGTTCTTAGTGTCGGAACATTTCAAAGTCACATTTGACGAATAACACGATCATTTGTGCAACTATTTATCTCCAGTTTAACTTGAAAATACTTGGAAGGAAAATTGAAAACAACCGGTATACCTAGGGGGAAAGCGGGAGACTTGAGCCACTTTTTGTTAGATCGTTAATAAAAATTTGTTTATCAATCACAGCCACCTGTTAGATGGATTTGTTTATAGCTACATTTATCTATTTTAAGAACGGTCTCTTAAACTTATAATAAACGCAAGAAATTTTTGGCAAATGCCATTTGTTTGAAAACAGATTTTCGGCTCAAGTCTCCCGCACCACCGGGAGACTTGAACACCCCTTCGGGGAGAGTTGAACATACTCAAATCCTACGAGAAAAACAATAAAACAAATAATTTATCCACTTCCAATGTGATTATAATTTATTTTTATTGTTTTAGTGGTTTAGGTACTTCAGTTTCTTAGCATATACAAAGTAAAAAAAGGTAAACAAAAACTAAACTTCAGAAACGTAACGAAAACAAATCAATAACTTAAATAACCTATTACAAGGTTTATTTCTTGAGTTTTTTAATTAAATTATTTTTTTTTATTATTAAAATTAAATACAAGGCTCTAAAACACTTACATAACATTTCATCAGAGCAAATGGAGATTTGAGCCACTGATCAATTCTCCCTTTAGAAACTGTCTCAAGTCTCCCGTTCGCATTTTTTAACAAATTTATATTCATAATTTTTGTTATATACAAACTAGAATGGTATCATACTAATATTTAAAATGTAGAATATCAATATTGTTAGGTAACATCAAATTGATTTATTTAACGCTTTACAGATCAATTTTATAGAGAAAAAAGAAAAAAAAAAATTTTTTACTATTGGCATTGCAAAACACCTTTTCTCTTCCACCAAACAGAGACAGCTGATGATTTAGAATTCTTTTTGTGTGCAATTAGCTCGTCACTGTCTGCATCGCATACACTTACACTTGTTGGATTTCAATGGAATTTGAGCAAATTATTGAGAGTGGCTCAAGTCTCCCATATGTTCAAGTCTCCCGCTTTCCCCCTACTCTATGCAGTTCTAATAATCTCTGAATAAATTTGAATGGCTTGAGTTACAAACATGAGATTGAGTTGTCTTCTTTTTTTTTTGTTAAGTTACAATGAAAGTAAGTTTTAAATACAATTCGCGATACTAATAGTAGAATTTAGTGTTCAGGGTTGATTTTACGAAGTCACAATTTTCCATATAAAATTACCCATTGGGGCCTGCGATATATTTAGTACTAATAATCATGTTTAGAACACTTCCTTTTTAATACTTTGTTCTCCAAAATAAAAATGAGTGTTTTAATAGGCCAAATCAATATATAAATTTGTATACTTTCGGAGCACAAAACGCAAAGTTTCTTTCTAACACACAACAAACATTTCAATTTGACATTATGTTAGTGTGTGTGTTGGTGCACTTTTTTTCAATGAAATGTAGGAAGCATAGAAAGAGCAGTTCTAGATTCACTCTTTTATAGAAAGGACAATTATTTTCTTCAATCGAACGCCATTAGTGTCCGGGCTTGATTTTACGAACTCACAATGGCGAAATTTTCGAAATAAAATAACTCATTGGTCCTCAATGAACATTTCTAGTTTCGACTCTAAGCTTAAGTAGTTCACAGTGGCTATATTTTCCATACAACATTTTGCAATTTTGAGCTTTAGTAAACTTAAAGTCGAAATTGGTTATTAGTACGGCGCATTGTGATCTACAAAATATTTAGTGTGAAGATTCAAAATTATTAGTAAGTCCGTTAGTGTCAAGACTAAAAATTAATACTAGTAAGGCCCATACTGAATGTAATAACATAGAACCGTTAGATACAAATCATGCGTCTCCGGCAACATATCACAATTTTTATCGCATGTATATTTGTTTAGAACTAAGCAATCCACTCTGGCTGACCTATAAACAAATGTCAGCCGATAAGACGCTGTAGTTAAACGGTTTTCTTTTTATCTCGCACAAGTAATGTGACACAAGGGCGTTCATGGTCCCTAGAGGCCGATAGCAAAATTGTATGCCATGTAAGATGTAACCCATATCAATTTAGTTCAGTGTAAAGCGGGCCGCGGTACTTTTTGGCATATTTTATCAGTTTATTTTAGTGCGTGGAGGTATGTCAACGTTGAAGGTGCGCCATTGAAGACCGCAGTAGACATTTTTAGCCCAGATATGAACGAACGCAATATCAAATGCGTGATATCAATACACAAAGATCTGTTCAATGTTTAAGCAGTAGATAGTAAATAGCCTAATAGCTGTCTTTTGTTAAATAAAGAGTTTGTTATAAAAGTGCACCTGGAATGTGATTTAATGATTGTGTCAATTAATATTAAATGTGACTACCTACGTTAACGGCCATGTTATTGTTCACTCACTTTAATCCGGGTTAAAGTTTACAACCGGATTTAAGTGAGTTTAATCTAAAAGTTACAACCAAGTCCAAGTCGTAGAATATTTACGTAAGCGCATTTCTTAAACTTGACGGCTTGAATTTAAACAGCACTCCGGAAACCAATTTAAGTTCTTTAACTCGGCCTTAAATTCAATTTCATAATATTGACAGTTCTTCTCAGGGCGCAAGAAATAAGAAAGGTAGAAAAGGGGAATTAAAAATAAAAAATAGCTATATGAAGCTAAATAAATTAATTTGATTCATGATTCATGATTCAAGAAATGTTGATGTCTTCGTCGTCAGAAGACCAATTTGCCGAAACAGAGCTTATGAGACAGAATATATCGAATGCACAAGCGGGCTTGAGTGGACGGTATCGATGTGGTAGATTTTCGCAAATATGTAGGTATACGGATGAAAAAAAAACATATTTTGGAGGCTATATTCGATGATTCGACAGAAATTTTGGCATACCTAATTATTGCACCTAAAAATAAAACGTTGGCCAAAACAATTGAAATCAAACGGGTTTAGGTCCATCTTTAATCCAAAGGGTTTAATGTTTCTGAGTGAATTCTAAGGATATGGATTTAAATTGTGGAGTTAAGAAAATCCGGATTAAATAATATTCGGATGTAGAATTAACTTAGAGCTGGGGTCAGATTCTGTAAGGCGAAACGAACAAACGACCCCTGATTTAGACCCGGAGTGAATAATCTGGCAGTAAGAGTCACCTTGAATACAGCACTATGGTTAATCTTATCGAACCAAATAAGATAACGTTTTGAAGGTGAACAGTCGGCGAAATTAGTAAGAAATATGCAGCTATTTCACAAGTTATCGGGCATGCCATTCGATAAGAGCACTTTAACTTATTGCTGATTAGGTTTTACAGTGTGCATTTTTTTGTCAAACAGACTCAAGAATTAACAGTTTGAGAAAACAAACAGAAATAAGACTACAACTTGCAAAGATGCAGGAATAGAATGGAATGGAAACCCGCTATTGTTTTAGGCTCTTCAATATACAAATTTTCGATCAAAAACTTAAAACTCTTCATCATCAATATCTTCAAAAGGATTTGTTCGGGTTTTATATTCTTTCGTTTTTCGTAAGATCCAGCATTATAAACATTTCGAGACTTTCAAAAATGCTAATATCATGGAAACATTTCTTCAAAAATCAACAATAAAAAAAGTGACAGATGTGGATGGTTGAGCCGCTATGCTAAAGGACTATTCACAAGAGTCCTAATTGCGAACTGCGAACGTTTCTGACATTTCATTCACATGAAAACTTTTTTTAGTCGCAGGTACAAGCGAATCAGTTTCATTGTTGAAGGTTAAGTTCGAACGAATTTTCCATTGGAGGATAGGTTTGGACTGTTTAATGTTTATTGTGAACAAAGTGTTACAGTTGTCGGCAAGAATTTTCAATACATGGAATTGAAAAGACTCATAATTAAAGTTTACAGTCATATTTGAGAGCGACAAGTGTATTTTGTTTATCTTAAAATATATTTAATTTCATAATTATTGAAATCAAAAAAAAATCATTGAAAAGAGGATCACTGAAACTCCTTAATCCTACCATAAGTCTTGTTGCGCATGGCAACTTATTGCCCAACCTAATAGGATGAACAAAAAATAAACGGCGGAAATTATGAATTGGTAGAGTCAAATTTTCAGTTCCGGAAGAACTCGCTTACTGCAACTTATCGTATAATTGGGTGATAAATTTTCCTTGAAAAATTCGATAGTTTTAGAAATTCTCGCAGCGAACATCCTAAAATGGACATCATAAACATTGAATATGATAAACATATAACGGGTGATTTTTTAAGAGGTTTAAAACTTTTTTTTAAAAAAAAACACAAAAAATTCGAAAAAATGAATGAAATATTTATTTGAATCGATAGTTTGAACCTTGCAATTTAATGTTTAAAGATAATTTCATGCAAATGTTGACCGCGGCTGCGTCTCAGGTAGCCCATCCGCTGAGTCCAATTTTGGCATACTCTTTCACACATATCGGCCGGTATCTCACGAATGAATGCATGGATGTTGGCTTCCAGTGCGTCAATCGAAGCGGGCTTGTCCCTATACACATTAGCCTTGACATACCCCCACAAAAAATAATCTAATGGTGTCAAATCGCACGATCTAGGCGGCCAATTGACCGGCCCGAAACGTGAAATTAACTGTTCACCAAACTCGCCTCGCAATTGCGCCATTGTTTCGCGTGCTGTGTGGCATGTGGCACCGTCTTGTTGAAACCACATATCATGCAAGTCAAGAACTTCCATTTCGGGCAAAAAAAAGTTTGTTATCATCGCTCGGTAGCGTTCACCATTGACAGTAACGCTGCGATTCGCATCATCTTTGAAGAAATATGGCCCAATAATGCCGCCGGCCCATAAACCGCACCAAACAGTGGCTTTTTCGGGATGCATTGGTAGCTGTTGCAATGCTTCTGGCTGATCTTCACTCCAAATGCGGCAATTTTGCTTATTTACGTACCCATTCAACCAAAAATGAGCCTCATCGCTGAACACAATTTTTCGATAAAAAAGCGAAAATGAACATTTCGAACCGAGCACGAATTTTGATAGTAAAATTCAATAATTTGCAAGCGTTGTTCATTTGTAAGACGATCCATGGTTAAATTGCAAACCAAACTGAAGCTGTTTGACAGTGACACAAGGTACTAAACACACGTCAGCTGTCAAAACCACTGTTGCCAAAACCAAACCAGCTATAACCAGAGCGTTGAAAGTGAGTTAAAACTTCCTATACGACATCGAATCGAGGTTACTGTAAATTAGACATTTGTAGGCTAATAAGTAAGGTATCAGCAATTTCAACCGAATCTAAATCGGAATATAGCCATCAGTAGATGTACACAACGTACACAGTCCAAAATATATATTTTAAACTACTACATCAATGTGTTTTCAGTCACGGTAGTAGTGCTTAGTACTATTCCAAGATTTTTTTACTTTGTTGGAAAAAGCTATTATTAATAGGTATGTGGATATTAGTCAAAAGCACCAATACTCCTGCCTAAAGGTAAGCACAAAGCCACAATCTCCAATCGCGGAGACGAATTACATGGTTGGACATCACCGCATATAAATGTACAGAGGTGTGCCTTTAAACGGTAGGAAGGTCATTTATAAATAAGGCTAAAAGCAACGGTTGAACCTTGTTGAACATCATTTCGAATTTCCAACATCGTGGAAGCAACTCCGTTTAGAAAAACTTTGCTGATATCAATGCAACCGCTCCATTGTCCATACCGTACCTTAAAAAGAGCTTGTTACAAAGTTTGCTCTGATTCACCGAATCGAAGGCTTTCGAAAAAGCCAAAAGTCATATCAAGGCACCCTCAGATTTGTAGCTGTAATCTTTTCGATAGGCCATTTGGTGATCAAGTTTCTGTTGTCAATGTGTGCTTGTAGTTGGCCTTTGATGATCAGTTCAAGACTCTTGACATATCCGAGAGAATGCGGATTTAGTGTCCAGAGTCCAGACAAAATTTTTTCGAGCCCACAATGGCGAAATTCTGTATGAAGATTAAAATTGATTTGCCAAACTGGAGGCCAGGTCCACACAAGAACCATTTTACAAAAACGAATAAACATTTTTGGTCCAAACTCAATTCATATAAATGTAATTATTATTTAGACGAGTAATGTGTCATAATCCTTAAAAAAAAACTGTTTTTGAAACTATTGATGTTAGGGTATAAATATGGAATACTTAGGTACTAAGCTGTCCAACACTGTATGTAAAATTAAACTGAGCAGTATCTATATTTTGAAAATTACATGATTGAAATCTTGCACACAAGCAAAAGAAAGACAGACTTTTTTAGGGGGTTATTTATTAAACATCAAAGCCAAGAAGACAGATGCTAAACATAGCTATCCCGCAAATCCTTTTTTAAACCAAGGGCAATAAGCCTGAAAATCTGCAAGAACTTGAGATAAAACGGGATAGACTGGTATATATATTCTGCAGCGCGAAGATGCCAATATGAACTTCACATTCCGCCATGTTATTTTTGATTGATCATTTCTTCCAACTCATTATATAAATAAATCGAGGGAAACTGAGAAATAGAAGGAGATTACAATTGAATCCTTGAGTTTAACAAATTTTTGCTGGACCAATCTCAATACTTGTGGTCATACAGAAGACAGAAGAACTATGCTCAGAGGTGAGAGACATAAATTCATGATCCCACTTCGCGAATAAAACATTATTATCGTATGTTCACGGGTTTCTTACTGGACACTCTGTGATAGTCCTACACGGAAAAGGCACATAGTCATACTTCATAATCGCGTTGTTCGCCATATACTTTGTTACTTCCCTAAAAAGCAATAGACTGAGGTTTCCCAGCAGTTACGAGTACTTCGTTGATTAACTAGAGCATGTTTTTTTTAACATGTCAAAATGTTTTAAGAATCTTTGATTCAAATAAAAAAATCGGATGTCAGTCATGTATAAACACAGCGATTTTGTATTTTAAATGATACATTAACAATTAACTGAAGCCAAAGAATTTATCGGTTGGAAATTAAGACTGTGCAGAGCCAACATAAATGTTTAATTTGTTTTATACCTAAAACCAAAAATAGTACAGCACTTGAACAATAGGACTGCAATTCACAAAAACCTTATTGAATGGACATAAATATAGACACATGACGTATATAATGTATAATATTCTCCATGGAAGCACAGATTTGCAATCCCTGCTATTTTTAATACTTTTCTTATTTTATTTCCTCAGATAGGGTCATTCTTATCACTGATTATACTTATAGGAAAAGGAACATTGATTACTGATATTCTCATAGATAGTATTAAAATAAAATTAAAGAACTTCGTAAGAGCAACCACTTCAAAACCAATCAATAGCAAAATGTTTTTTTGGTGTGAGTAGTGAATGCAACTTTTCCAACAATTAGCTATTTTTATTTCCCACAATAAAGTAATTTAATTTTAATACCGAACACCAAGAAAAACTACAGCACTTACTGATCAGTCATTTTATCGAAAAATGATTCCGGTGCACTATTTGCTAAACAGACAGAACGACACGACTGAACACCCGTTTCTGTGGCGGTTTAGAATACTACTAATAGAACTGAAAATCAATTTTAAATTCTTTTTCAAAATATCACAACTGGCCGGCTGCAGCAATATTCACGCTCGGAATAAACATCGATAGCAGTGTTGACTGGCAATAGCGCTAGCATGTGTTCTAGTCTCTAAACACAGTCGTATTATTAATACCTCTCTCCAGTTTATACATTTCATACATGGAAGATTTGAAATACATTTATACAATTTGTATGTTGTATCTTGGCGACAAGAGCACAACCTCAAACAGTGGTATCGGTATGGCTTTGGGTTAGCGTATCGTTCTTATCATACGCAATCTCACAAATTCAAATAGGTAATAGTTGTTCATAGTCTGCGATATCTTTAATGATGTACCGCATATACTCGTATCTATAGAAGGAGGTATTTTCATCTCCATCTCCAGCCGGGTCTTACAATGAACGCACTGAGTTTAAGTGAGTGCTTCATAGCAATTATAATATGTTTGCAGCTTTGTGTATTGTCAGTAACGCGACCGTTTTGCATTCTGGGTTCACATGTCACCGAACAGATTGTTATTGTTATGTTACATGGAATAAAAATAAATTTCGGTGTATAAACAAATGTATTAGTTGGAGGACAATGGAACAAATTGTGTGGATGCTTAGCACTTTCGTTTTTATTAGTGAACAAAAACGGCTGCCGGCTGGCGGCTGGCGGCTGCTATGGGGCAAAAGTCTACTTATCGATACTCTACACATTATTAATGGGTTATTGATTTTAAATTGGTGGATTCAATTCAACTGTTTAAAGTCTGTAATTTTAACCTTGAATTGTTGCCACGATTTCTTGCACATTTTTTTATATTAAGAAGCTTGATTTCAAATTTTTGTTTGCTGATAAGATAAGGAAACCGAAAATATTTTTATGGAACGGGGAGACCAGAATTAATAATACACGCTGCGGTTTAATAGATTAGATGCAGGCGAAATTTAGTGAACGGTTGGTTATTTTTTTTTTCATTTCGAATTATGACCTCATCCTTATTTTCGCGTGTTCTTGTAAATGTTTGTTGATGCGTTTTCCACCAGTTTTCGGGGAGGGTTTTGACGAGTTTTAACAAGATCTTAGCATAAACCTTAGTTGAGATTATTTGTTAAAACCCAATTTAAAATATATTTTTATAGCATTTTTAAAAACCTTACCTTGGGTCTTATTACGAACACCTGTTCCGAATAAGGCCCATACATAATTTTGTTCAGTTACTTTAGGTTATATGTATTGCTAAAATAAGAAGTATTTTGTCATGAATTATTTATATAATATTATGATATTATTTATTAATACAAAACAAAAAAAAAAAAAAAAACGCAGCCTTCTTGACTAGAAAGGAAAAAATTTAAAATTAAAAAAAATAATAAATAAATAACTTCAAGGCCCTTTCCATATCACCTGTCCTGTAGACCATTCTGCCCACTTTCCCTGATTTGTTCGCCTTTGACATTTTATCTAAAAACAACCAACAAATAAATGTTCTTTCCTATTCCTAATAAGGCTTGTTAATATTTCCGGTGGGCCTTTTTAGGAACATGGAAAACTTTTATTTACAAACATTTTAACGCAAATCTACTGAAAGATTTAATTCGACTGTAAAAAAAAAACACGATTACGTTAAACGGAAAATTCCTTCGATTTTAGTGTAGCCATAGGTGGCCACAAGCACATTTAAAATATAATTCCTGTTGCTTGTCGGTTATGCCAATTTTTGCACACTGGGGCTTATTAGGTTATGGGCCTTATTTGGACTTAACACATTTTTTAGTAATAGATTACATGTTCGTTCGTTCAGCAAGTTGTGGTACTTTAGCATTGTACCTAAATCTTTTCATTTTGGTCGTCTTTATTATTTATAATGTGTTTTTGTATACAAAATATTTTTTATAATTAACACTGTTTTCAAATACAGAACTGTTAATGTAAATAATCAACCGCATTTCTTTTTTTGCTTTTTTACTTAAAGCTGGTATAATCCAAGCTCGTAACTCTATGAAAAACTGAACCTGTCGGAAAAAAAGTGTGTTTTAGAAAACTTTTCCGTTAAAAGTAAATTTAAAAATTATAGGACTTTCCTAAGTAAATATTAGGTATTTTAAATGCAGAATCACGGATAAACAATGCAAAGAAAGAGTACTCTTAAAAATACTTTAAGAAGTGGACAATAACAGACAGACAGTTATATCTGTCACTCTGTCAGATAGCAGAGCTATTAAAATAAGTTATAACAAGCTTATGAACAGCTTCACTTAGACCATCAGTTGGGTCCATTGTGTCCAGTTTACGGGAACCATCCAGTGCAATCTAATAAACCGCTTTTAATATTGGAGCCACATAGATTTAGTATGAATCTCATGGGTTCTTAAAGCTCTGTTGTAACCAAATCCTCTAGTAGCCAATGATATGAAGCCTGTTTATCTACCAGAATCACCCAGATTTGAGTATGAATCTCAGGAGTACTTTCAGATCAACAATCTTCCAATAATCTTGTTCTAGGTCATCGAAGAAGTAACTGTTGAGAATCCTCTTACTGTTTTTTAAGGGCTGGGCATTCGCAAAGTAGGTGGCGAACAGATTATTTTGCTTCAACGTCAATACAGCTTCTGCAAAAACTAACACAAAATGAATAGTTGTGAGAATCTAGACTATATAGGGCCCCTTTATGGACCTGTTGAGCCAACTATTTATTTTGATGGAATCATATTCCGCGATAGTAATTATCAATCTTAGTGTCCATGCTAAATTTTTCGAACTCACAATGGCGAAATGGTCCATACAAAGTTGCATGTGACCCACAAAATAATTGGAGTGAATGTAAAAAATGATTATTAGTACCTACGTAAGGACCAGTGCTATTTAGCTTAATGTTTTTTGTTTTATATTTACTAACAGTAAGCTGCCAAACAGAACGGAATATTTTTAAATTCTATAATAAAATCGATAATATGTGGTGTGGATATACTATCGAAGCGGCGGCGGGCGTGAGACTGCGGGTTATCCAAATCCAATCCACCCTGGAGAAACACATATCGCATCTATGAAAAGTATTTTTCCACAGCCCCACCTCCCCTCCAGTAAATGTCTGACAATTATCAGTAAGTCTGAGTAAGCTGTTCTGAGTAGTTTTCAATTAAAAAAATGTAAGGGATCCACATGTTTCCAAAAACTACATTACCTATTTATTTTGATTTTTTACAAATAAATTTACTGTCGAATCTAAATATATTTATTACATAGTAAATTGTGCCTACAGATTATGTATATGAGCTTTCCTAACAAAGTTGCTTAGTGCTGAATACGGTAAATGCATTATATATGCTAATATAACTATGTTCGCAGTTCGCCGCCGCTTTAACGCTTTGTCAACTCACACACTGTCAGTCAGTGCCTTAAACCATATATAGGCCCATAAAAGTAAGGCACACTCGCAAGCGAACTATGCCCTGCAAACGCAGAAGTACCTACTGAAATATGTACGAAAAAAAAGTACTTTCTTTCCACTTTCCGTATGAGAATACGTGAAGCACCCATCCCTTTCCAACATATTGAAAAAACTACTGCCTTGAACCTCTGTTTCTACGTAATAGGAAGTACTTAATAAGTACTTTGTTCCTACGAAAGAGGAAGTACTAAAGAAGTACATCGTGCCTACTTAAAAGGAAGTACTTAATAAGTACATCGTGCCTACTTAAAAGGAAGTACTGAAGAAGTACATTGTACCTACGTAAAAGGAAGTACATAAGATGTACTTCTTTTCCTCGTCAAAAGCAGTGCTAAGGAAGTACTTTGCTTCTGATGGTGCCTTCAAACTATAATAAAAAAAATATTATTAACATTTTTCTACACAAAGTTAGCGCGTTCAGCGATCTGTTATCTGCTCGGCCATATAGCACGCACTGAAAGCCAACATGATTCGATTTCTTTCAACGCATTGCATATTTTGGAAAGTGTCTAGACATCGGTCGCGATTCTTAATTGCCCAGGCATAAATCCCAAATGGATTATGAAGGATAACAACAACAAACAACTGACAAGATTGAAAGTTTGCAGAGTACATAAATCCAAATACTACAGTCTCATAATACTCCAAGAGAACGCAAACACATTCACAAAATCATGTTTATCTGTAGTTGTGTTTTTGATAAACTACTGACTTTTGGTTTGCAGGGTGGCAACTAGTGTATTATCAAATAAATGGCTTAAATAAAGATACGATATCTATTACTAGTTATAACAATAAGTATAACCTAACACAAATCGATTAAAGTGTGAGTTTCTTTGCCAGGAAAGGGTTGGGGTCATTGTAATTATTTATTATGTCTTTCTCTATACGGGACAAAGATTGGGACCACCAGAAATCTTTTTCAGATCTCAGAATGGAACATGCAACGAAATTGATCTGCTATTGTATATGTGCGGTATTTGGCAGCAATATCAGCTGTTCAAATTGCATTTGTTTTTGCAAAAATCACAAATGGATATCGACTTGAAAAATGTTTCTCCTATTGCACATACAAATGGAATATTTTTGGCGATTCGTAGTCTTCAGATGACGAGGAAAACTATTAAGATAATATTTCCTCCTGAATTATATCCATGGCTATTGATGTTATTTCATTATTTTGGTTTTCACGAAACTTCGCCCATTTGTCCTTAAAGAAAATTTCTTAAAATGACGTAAAACAGCTGTGCGAAGTATATTGGTATTGTGAGAATGTGTGTATATCTGAAAAAAATATCGAGATCTGAAAAAATTGCTCTGAATCGAAAAAAGGATTGATTTTTGGTCACAATGGAACATGAAAAGTGATTTAGATCAAAAAAAAAGATTGATTTATGGTCGCAATGGAAAACGACATACAACGCTCTGGCATTCCGACTGTTTGGTCTCCTAATAACGCAACTAAAACATTTTGACGCTGATGATGTATGCTTAGTCCCGATTTCAAGAGCCGACTTCCATTCGATTTTATTATCATTCCGGTTAAGAATGATTATTAGTAAGGCCGATTGTAAGTAAAGGCGATGAAAAGAGCTGTCGTCTTCAGCACCATTCCTGAAGAGTTGAGAGATGAACACAAAAACTTTATTTGTTTCAATCTCAAATAAGTTGTATAAAGCGACCTCTAGCAACTCACGACAATTATCTTTGGCTTCAACAAAATCAATACGCAGTATTTTATTATATTGACTATGTGTATTGTGTATATTTAAAATACTATAGTGTCTAAATAAAACAATAGTGAAAAGGATACTTCCTTTAAAATCTAGTGATAACAAATATAACTTTCTAAAGTCCAATGATAACAATAAAATCAACATAGTTTATATTTGTAAAGTGGAGAAAAACGAAACAATAGCACTATCTGTGGGCAGACACTGTCCAAAAGCTTCTATCAATAAGGGCTGCGCGTTTACTGTATTATAAAAATCCTCAAAGGAAACCTAGAATTGAATTCACACAATAGAAAATATATTTTTATTCATAAACCAAAGACTTACCCTGCCATCCTTGTCCAAATCGAATTTTTTGAGAACAATTTCTACCAAGTCTTTAACACCCTCGTCTGGATCTTCATCCTGTGGCTGTTTTATCAGGCAATTTCGCAGTAAAGTAAACATTTCATCTTTCGTGATAAACCCATCAGCATTCAGGTCGTACACCCTAAAGCAAAAGGCGGCTTTCTCCGCTTTGGTCCCGCGAAGAAATACTGACAATCCCATTAGCCATCCTTCAAGTCGTAAGGGTAGCCCCTCGTGTGTTTTATCCCAGCTGCAGAATATTCTTTCCATTAAAATTTCTTCTGTCACTATATCGAATGTGCTGTGCAACAGTTCCCGAAATATTATGCGATCAATCCCCTGAAAGCAGATTTGAAGTAATAAATAAATACATTGTCAAAGGATATCCGTGATAATAATAATTATTTTTATTGTCCACGCAAATTGTAATAGATTTAAAGTTAGAGCACAGTCGACTTCGCTTATCAAACTTTTAGGAGCCTAAGAACTTAAAAATTATATTTTTTTAACCAAAAAAAAAAGAATTATAGTAATTTATAATCTAACATCTAATCTACAAAAAAAAATCATAGTCTCAATTGATTTACCTAATAGCTTAATTACACAAGTGCAGAAAATTTTACGCGAATTGAAAATTCTTGACAAGCGAACTGTCACACTTTATTCACAATCCGCATAAAACAGTCGCGATCCACAAACCGACGAATGAAAAATTCGTTCGAACTTAACCGTCAACAATGAAACTGATTCGCTGGTACCTGCGACTAAAAAAGGTTTCATGTGAATGAAATCTCAGAATGGTACGAATTTTCATTGTTCGCAGCTCGTATTCGCTCTTTAGATTGTCAGAAGCGTGTAATCCATCTAACTTCAAATCCTGGAATTAGAAAATGTCCATCAGATAAGTGTGTTTTTTGAGCTTCGATCCAAGCAAGCAAAGTAAAGTAGCATTTTTGGCCCCAATTATAGCTTTCATTGAAATGCATCATTGAACATTTTGAAAAAAATAACTTAATTCTGATCAAATCCACTTTTATTATTTCACTGGTCATTGAACAGCACGCAATCACAACAATTATTGCGAATCTCGAGGTGTCAACTAAAGCGTAGTTGTTGTAATTTCGTGCCAAAAATCGTATTTTTCTTTGCTGAGATCGCAGCTCGAAAAAACAGGCCTAATGTCGTTTTCCATCGGTTTCACTTGGGGGGGATCCACTTAGACTGAAATCTAATGGAACAAGAAAACTGCTTTTGACTGAATCCACAAATGTATTAGTAAAATGTCTAAACATAGTATTCTGCTGGCTTGTATAAAATACATAAATTGAACCTATGGAGGAGCTGACACTGAATAGATCCATATCATAACTGGAAAAATCACGGGACACACACACTGTATTATAGGTGCCATTAGAGTAATACTGCATAAATTACGGATATAAAATTCAGCTATAAATGCTAAAACCAGCAGGAATGAAGAAGGGATAGGGTCAATTCAAAGCCGGATTTGCCACTACCCTGCCCTTCACAACAACCCATGGGTAGGTACCCTAGGGACTATGTTCTTCGCAAGCGAATAGATTTAGGATCTTCTTCACCTCCTTAGGAACATCAATCGGTTCTCATATGCACGCCGGTCAGGAGCTTGATGGGTTTTTGGTTTGTTCAATATCACTTTTTAACAGGGAATCCACAATGAACGGTTCAGGTGTCTTACATCACACACTTCTTCACAACCTAACTTAGGTAGGTAACTTAAATAAGCAGTACCTATGTACAATATGTACATTTTTTTTCCACACATGAGTTCAACTATAATAATATAATATAATTTTTGGCGCAACAGGTCCGTAGGGACCCTAGGCCTAGCTTCTCGCAACCATTCGTTTTGTGTGAGTTTTCATTTTGGAACGAATGGAAGGGATCTACAATTTTATGCCGATTCCAAACGGCTAATTGAGAAGCTCTTTCATGACAGTTATACTCTCGGTTCAACTAATTTCGAAAAAAAATACATTTCCATTTTTTCACCATTTTTCGAAAGACACGTATTTTACAGCCCAGGTTTTGACATGTGGAACTTTACTAGAATGTTGTTTTCAAGACAAGAAAATTTAAAAAAAAAATTCCGGTACAAAGAGCCATATACTTTAGTACAAACATCACATCGAATTACCGCATCCATGAGCACTTCACATCATACTCGTTACTCGTTCACAAATGCGTTAACCCTGTAGCATTTTCCCAGAGGGCGGTATCTTTATAAACTTTTTTTCCCTGAAGTTAATAAACTGAATTTCTCTGATAAATTCCTCGTTGCTCCACTATTTTCACTCCAAGTAAAAGATTCGCCTCTCTCCAAGGAAAAAACTTACCTCAACAGCTGCATGCGGTTTGGCGATAACCGAACTCGAAGTATTAGCTGCCAGTGCCTTTGCTGCGTATTGACAATTTGAAACTAATTTCCTATATATTCGGTATAGGGCCTCAATTTCGCCTCTAAAAAGAAAAGTAAAAACACATTCAATTACGACTTCTGGCATAGTGGTATCTAAAATAAGCCATACTGTGATCAACAGTATTGTGGATGAAAACCTTTCATTATAACTACCTAAAAATGTACGTACCTATGTATATTATACCAAAAGTTACGTGTACTTACTTTGTAAACCGCGTCTTCCTTCGCAATGTTTCCAGTAATTTCGGATTTGCTTTACTAGTGTTTTCGTCCATTTTACGTGTACGCTTCTTAGTGGATCCTTGGGTGCTTCTTGACTGACGACTGTTCCGCTTACCATAGGCCAAAAAAATCGAAACCGTCCTTAGAATTGTGTTCGCGTGATGCGAAAACGAAGTCGGTTTCTGTTGTGTTTCCTTGCCACGATATATTGGGGTTGAAACACTTTTGGCGCGAGCGCCAACCGCCGCCGTCACCTTTGATTTCATAGTCTTCTGTGCCACTAAAAACAAAAAAAAAACACAAATTGAGGGAGGAAAAATAAAAAGTTCAGCTCCCAGTCCCAGTGCATAGCATAAAATATCTGGAACTGCCGCATGCAATGCACCCTAGTAGAGAAAGTTTTCGTAAAGTGAGTGGGTGCCATACCTATACTAAACAGACAGATTTGATGGGAAAATAAATTAATGGCATCATTCACGCAATATGGCACGAGAGTTAGCTAACGTGTTAATGAGAGTTATTACGTCTAGAAATTGAATATGTCGATGGAACTATTATTCAAACACAACCGTTTTAGATTAATTGCATAGAACCACAGGACGTATGTTGCCTAAAAAGACAACATCAACATGTAGTTATATACTACCTATATATTATTATTGTTGTACAAACGTACACGTCACAGATGTCAACAACTTTCACACATAATTGTTTTTTGGGTTAACAAGTCCGACATAAGAGATGAGACCCTACAAAAGTACAAAGAGGACGTGCTGCGGATGAGTCTACTTGATTAATTAAACAGTCGAAATCACAGAACTTTTTCGGACTTATTAAAAGGAATAATAATGAATGAATCCTTGTGGGCCAACACTACAGCACTCGCAACCCACACGCAGAAAAGTCACTTTTTTAAAATCAACCAACTTTCGGTTAAAAAGTACCAAATGATACTGTTAATATAGCTCTTACAGAGTTAGTGGATTAAAAATAACCGAGTCAACTTGTTTAACAAAACTCGGTTAAAAATAACCGATTTATCGATTTCCACTCCAAATTTTCTCGGTCGTAAATAACAAACTAACTAATAACAACAGAGTAACATGGTTGATATCAACTGATAAAGTGTGTTATTTTTAACCGTATGATTTAACCTTTTAAACTTGCTAGTTTTCAACAACAAATACTCGTTTATTTTCTACAGAGACTTTGTTGATTTTAACACTTTTTTTTTTTTAATCGAGCAAAAATTCCACTCGGTTAAGGTTAAAATTTCTGCGTGCAGAAGTCGAAATATAATATCAAAACAAGGGCCTGGCCCTCGTAGTTGTAGCTGCGGTTTGGGCTCTGATATTGCCAAAAAATAAGGATGAAATTCAAGGAGCCTCGTAGAATAGAATGCCAAACAAGCCCGATATGTCCACTACGATATTGACACATTGGGCCTTACCAATAATCATTTTTAACCTTCACACTAAATATTTCCTAGGTCACAATATGCAATTTTGTACGGTTATTTTCGCCATTGTGAGCTCGAAAAATTTATCCTGGACACTAAAAATGATTATTAGTACCGCGGATTGAGAATAGGAACCTACGTCTGCACGGCAAATGCACAATAGTACTCTCAGTGCAAAAGAGCGATAAGTCGAAAATGTGATATGGACTTGACGTTCTCGTGTTTCTTTTGCAGACCAGATAAATATGTATATGTACTGAAATTTTGTGATTCTTCAAGCGATAAAACAAAATATCTTAAAGAGTGACAAGTGGCAACAAAACAATTATTTTTTCAATCCAAGAAAGCGACATGTCAAAATTTGACGGGACTTTCCTTAACCGAAGAATTATTTTCTGAAAGGACCTATTGCGAAATATTTTGTGAGTTAAAGGCTGTTACGCAGTTCAAGTGAAATCCAGTTTTTCATACAAATTTTTCACTGCGAAATGTCCAAATGAACTTTCCAATGCGGTACGCAGTTCAAGTGGAAAATAGCGCTTCCAAAACTGAGTTGTACCCATGTGGCGATATCACTTGGTTTTTATTGTCCGTCGGTCGCCTTAATTTTTTGACATTTCAGCACGAAAAATGATTTGTAGAGGATACGGTTCAAAAGTTTAGAAGAAGGGATTCTCATCGAAAGTCATTCGGGAGCTAGTAGGTACCTACGCGAGAATGCTTCGACAATAGGGAGGGCCTTTCAGCCGATCTAAAACACCTCCCGAGGGCACTGATTTTTGCCAACAGAATGTGATTGCGCCTAGACGTTGTAGGTATACTAATCGAAAGATCCCTCGTTTGTAGAGTTTGTGAACTTTTTTGTTAGAAAATATATTGACTTAGCTAATTTTTATATACTGGTTGAGAAGCTCTGTGCATTTAAGCAACTTGTTCGACTTCTCTCTCCACTGATCAATATCTAGATCCCTATGTAGATCAGCGTTGTGCGTGTACCAAAGTGCATTGACTATGACTATGTTTCTTTGTAATATTTTTAAAAGACCTTAATTTTTTAGAAATACGTTTGGCGCGGTCACCCACAACTGGTGCCCGTAGGTCCATACTGGTTGCAGAATTTGGTTTTATAGCAATAACTTATTGCTATCGTGGTTGAAAACGGATGAATATCTTCCAATAAGTCAATACATTTTACTATATCACATGATTCACAAAACGTGAAGTTTCCAATTTGTCTCTTTTCTTGTATACCTACCTAGTAAAATAAAAAATAATGCAAGCGTTGAATATTGGACTATTCTCTATTTTATAGGTAACCTCTAAGATCTTCTTGAATTATCCCAAAAAAAAACTTTTGAGCTCAGTCGCCCTGCATAAATTTCTCCAACTAAAATGTCCAACAAATGTGAAAATTTCACTTCACTCGAACAGCGTACCAGCCTTTAGTTGTGATAACATTTAAGGTGCATTATGAAAATTAATTAAATGAAAAATTCTCTCGGTTTAGCTATTTTGAGAAGGGTTGTTCAATAACTCTACAAGGAAGTGTTAAAATTTATAAAGATTCATATTTTTGTGTGCAAAATTTAAGATCATTACAAAATGTGTATCCTAAGTATGTTAAGACTATTTTCGTTTTCCCTCAACCAATCAGCATTGTTCTGTCTTCATAAATATGTTAAGCAAAAGTTTAGGTACTTATTCCTAAAAAAGTACTATACACTGACGACTGGTTGTGAGAATATATGTCTATGTCAGTGGCGTCTCGTCAGGGTGTGCAAGGTGTGCATTGCACACCCTGATCTAACCAAAAAAAATCACTCATCGAACACTCAAATAATAATAACACATAAATATGATGTGCTCAATTACACTTTACACATCCCATAAAACCTCCACCACACTCACACAGCCTACTATAAAAATACCCATATTCATCCTTCCTAATTTTTCTTTCAAAATTCCTTCATCGTTGAGAAACAAAGAGAAAAACAATAAACTCGCACGAAATCTGGCTGTGCACGTATTCATCAAATAAATTCATCCAACTCCAAACTATATACCTTCCTTCAGCTACAAGAAATCATCCCCATCGTCATTCGTCACCCGCACGCCGTACCTGCTAAAGTCGCTTTACTTTGATGAACTTGTAGTGAACTCGTGCAATGGTTTTCTGTGCACACGGAATATTCATTATTTTCTTTTGTTTTGTTCTGTTTCCGTAAAGCGTCATAAGTCAAATATACATGCAATACATCGACGCTCGTGCAAAAAAAAGCAGTGCACGACAGTCGATCAATGAATGAACGAATTTAGCTTTTCGTTTAGGTAGTATACCTAAGTGGCTGCAGTTTCGTGCGGTGCTTTTGTTTTTTTTTTTTTTTCTATTTTTAATTTGAACAATGGAGTTTTTTTTATAATAAAAAAAAATCATGAAATTTGTTGTTTTTTTATTTTAATTAAGAAAACAATAAATAAATCCGTATTTTTAAAAAATATGTAATTTTCAAGAATTGCACACCCATCTAAGTAATTCACGCGACGCCGCTGGTCTATGTATATGTATTGCCAACTAACTAACTATGTATTTGGGGAAACGGGCAAACAGAGACAATTTTCCTTTGCGTTAGTAAAGTTTTTATAACTTAATAAAACCATTTCACGTACAAGATTGGGCTTAGTTGCATGCGGTACAGAGCTCCGTCACAAAGTAGGTAAATCAAGAGCTCCCAATAAATATATAAGTAAGGTGGAAGCAACAAACTCGTATATAGGTTTATATACTTATATACCTACCTATACTACAAATACGAATGGCTTCAATGAAATAAAATTCGAGTTAAACACGTGGTTTCATGTGCTATAAAAATAAGCTTGTAAGAGATTTTTGTTTATTTCTGCTGAATTATAAAAGCAAAGAATCCAAAAAATAATAAAGTATAACACGCGACTACCGCCAGCACGATGGGAGCAGACTAACAGTTTTTAGCACGCAAACATATATGCAGGTTGTTGATTCACATTCCTACTACTATATTATGTTGCAACGTACACGTCCGTACATCATTGCCCTAAATGGTAATATAGCCATCATCTAAACGGCTGTTAAAAATCTAGTTATATCGTCATCTGACAGGTTCACCGCAATTTGTTAAGGATATAAAAATAAAATCATTGAATTGCGCTATTTCATTCTCCCTTTTATGAATAGTCAAAGCAAACTGGCTTGGCGGAAAGAACATTAAAATTTGCATGTAGGTAGGTACACGGCTTAAATTTCCATAAAATGAACATCTTTGCGGTTGATAGACATAGAACAGTCAGCATGTGTTACTTTGATTGTTATCGATCAAACTGGCTAAGGAAGTTAATCCATCCGGGCTTCTCTTTTTGTAATAACATATCCTTCGATACGGGATTCTGTTTATGGTCACCCTCGGGCCTAAACGCATATAATAATAATTGTAGGCATGCATTGGAATCTTGTTCCCATTATCAGAGATGAATTCCGGTCGTGCACTATGTGGGCAACCTACTCGTATCAACCAATTTTGTTCAACATTCAACAAACAAATTTTAAATTCCGTACACTTTAGTGCACAGACTCTCGTTGTTCAGCAATATAAAATTGGACATTTTTCTATGAACCTTGTTAACCAGCTCACTCAATTGTTCAATGGTTCCGTGTCGGCCGGTAGCGGGTAAAGTTGCTGTCAGCTTTCATAGAATTTTAATTGTTAAATTGAAAATTTTTCGTTAGGTGTGGATAGTATTTTTTTTTAGAAATACGTGTAGGTACTTTTGCTTAAAATGTTTATGAAAGCTCAACAATGTAGTGCCATACGGGCTTGAAAACGATACTTTATTATATCTTGCTTTAGATTGAGTCTACTGCCAATTAAGGTGGAATTCAAAGACATTGTCCAAAATCTAGATATCTTCTCTTGAGTCGACTAGATTGATTTGAACTAGATGTGAACGCCAAAAATTAGATTGTTTTCATACGTCAGCCACATATGCGAACCGTCAACTTAGTTTCAAGCCAATCTACAGCGAGACACATCAAGTCAGACAGCTGCCACATTTACTAAACGAGATGCTCAATGCTTATGCGTTCCCAATCTTAAAATATTTACTTACTTAGGTGGCGCTACAGTCCGGGGTGGACCTGGGCCTCTTAAAATATTTATGTGAAGAAAAAATGCTATCAAACAGCTGTCAACCGTGGTGGAATGTCACTGATATCGAAAATAGCACATTTTATTATTAATGCTATTGGTTAAATATATGTTGGTTAGAGGCGATTATTATTATTTGTTTAGTTAATATAACGGTCTACAAGAGATGTTTTGATTATTTAAAACCTAGTTATTGGAGAAACATCTATCTTAGAGATCTAGAAGGAGCACACAAACATATAAGTTAATTAAAAGAGAGCTTGGAATCCAAGCAAAATACATTTTGAACGGGAAGAAATAAGAATGATGAACCTCAACTCCATTATTACGAAACAAGTAACGTAGAGCAAAACAAAAATATCTGAATATTTGAACGCTTTCAATTCTGCAGTAGTAGAACCCCAGACAACGCAACAATATTCCAAAACGGGGCACACAATACTGCAAAATAATGCCTTAAGATTGTACGGATCTTGGAAGTCTGTAGCATTGCTATTGAACCCTATAGGGAATATTCGTCCTGGAAACTACATAGTTAACGTGTAAATGAACTTAACTTGGCATCAAAAATTAAACCAAGATCCTTAAAGTCATCGGGCCTTACCAATAATCATTTTTAACCTTCACACTAATTATTTCCTAGGTCACAATGTGCAATTTTGTATGGATATTTTCGCCATTGTGAGCTCGTAAAATTTAGCCTGGACACTAAAAATGATTATTAGTACCGCGGATCAACTACTTTTATCACCATTCAAAAAATATTGCGGAAAACTAGAATGAAAAGTTCTATTTAAATCACACTTATTCCTAAAAAAGATACTATCCACACCAACACTGTTCAGTTTTCCTTTGCAATTTCGGCGTTAGTTGAAGTAGGTGTAAAACATTGCTTAGAAATCGAGATTCGCGATTTTGTTTTGACTCTGAAAAAGTGTTCAAGTGTCCCAAAAAAAATAATATTAGATACTCGCAGTATAGTGTCAAGGATCAGCTATACGAGAGTGTAGCAATAACAATGCGCACCTTAGCAGTATCAGTTGGAATATCCGTATTATGTCCTATGCGTTTTCATTGGTATACTTTGGTATACTAGCTTAGCTCCTTGTAGTAAAATGTTAGCAGCTGATTAAAACCGTTACCGTAGTTTTTGGTTATTTTCATTCGCAATGAGAGAAAAACATATGTAAACGAGGAAACTGCCAGGTCGATTTCGCTCAACTGCAGTTATTCTTGTTCATGTGTCAACAAATTAAATTTTCACAACAATGCATGTGTCATACACTCATACCTCATACTTCAAGACGTGTGAGAATTTATTTTAGCAAATTCTAATGAAATAGTGGAAACGGATTATTTAATTTTCCAAAGATCCATTACAGCGCTCGAAGTAGAAATGGCTTGGAAATATCTATAATTTCAAAAAAAATCGTTAGCTCAATTTTTTTTGACATCTTTACTCTACCGTACAAAATAAACGGACTTCTTAATTATGCAACTTGGAGCTGGTACAGGTACCTACATACATTTCCTTTGTTACACAAAAACAACCACCATGTGAAATGAAAGAATACATCAACACCAACAGTTATGTTACTTTACACCTCCTTTGTCTTCAAATATTTAAACAGTTGATAACAGTAATAATGCACTAATAAGGTCTCGGGAAACTCTTCATAACCAACTTTCTGGGCTCTTGTACATGCCAGTATTAATGATTAATAATAATATTTACAATATAGGCTACTTTTTGAAACTGGAACACAACATTACACAAGGCATTTGAATTGCAGGATTCAATATGGTTTCAGCCCAAATTTTAAACAAATTACCTTCGCTCATGTTGGATGTTAAATAAATTTAGTTAGGAATAAAAAAAAACACTTCACTTGTACTCTAAAATATGTTCGAATTTTATTTTCTATTGTTTCTATGGCATTTGAGTAATTCTTAACTATGGTTATTGATGTCATTATATTGATAAAACATTTACATAGTTTCGGGCCCTACAAATCCACTCGAAATATTAATATCATATTATAATCAATAGATACCTTTTGATAAAACAAATTGGTGAACTACAATTTGGCTTTTAAATTGCACGAGCACCTTTTTTGCTATTTTTGGGCTATTGCTTGCTTTTGCTTGCCATTGCTATGAATAAATATTGCCATTGCATATATTCTGTGACAGATATTGTTTGCAAAAAAGTGCTTAATTTGTTGTTTACTATACTTTCTATTTACGCAAAGTTTCCAACATGCTAGGTAGGTACCTTTGAAGTATTACAACTGAGGTTTGTGACGATCGCGTTTTGAGGCTGAACCGTATATAACTGTCAACTGATGGGCACTTGGTACCTTACAAATTGTATGTTAACCATCAAATACATTTCTTACCAAAAAAATAAAGAGTTGGTTACGCGAATGCGGTGGACGCGGATACGATGAACGAACCAACAAGTCAGGTATCTGAAAGGTTTTAACAATTTGCACATGGTCCAGAGGGGCTTTAGAGTTTTTCTGAGGTTTGCGATAAAAGCTGTTGGGAAGCGATTTTGGCACAAATAGTGTCCTGACGCTTTTTGGACTAGTTTTTCGATGCCGTGTTTGAAGTGTTTCCGGACCGTTTTTGGATGATTTTTTCGAGCAGTTTTGTGAAGCATTTTATGTGGTGCATTCGCAAATTTTTCTGTTCGTTTGGTACAAAAAAAAAGGAAATCTGCATAATTCTATTTTTAAAAATTATTTATGTATAATAAAAATAAGTCCGGTTTTCCTTCCTGACGATATAACTCCAGAACGGCTTAACCGATTTGAATGATTTTTATTTTGTTTTGTTAGTCTTAGATCAGGGATGGTTTATGAAAAAAGAAAAGTCGAAAAATTCTCAACAGTTGGCGTTGTAGGCACATATTTCGTTTTTCATGGGGAAATGCACTTTGAAAAAAATATAAACTGGATAGAAATCGAGTAGTTTCAAATACAAAAAAAAAAAATATTTTAAATTTTAAAAGCAATATTGTTGTTGTCAATTATTTTAATGATTTTCCAAGCAAATTGTTGTTTTCAAAAATTTTGAAATTTATTTTTTAATATACAATATAGCTAGCTACCTAATAAGTTTGTTTATGTTTACTATGTTACATTAATGTGGTAATCGATTGGGCGCTCTCAGAGCACTTTTTTTGCTCTCAGAGCAATTTTTATGTTCGTTTGGTACAGGAAAAAGCAATCTTTTTCAGATTTCAGAGCACTTTTGCGAATCTAGATATTTTCTCAGATTTACCAATACAAGTGCGTTTGAGTTTGACAACTGATGGAGTTTGTTTACATTTTTAGTTAATTTTTTCTCCAGCAAAGAAAGGCATTGCATCGGGTGAATCTATTTTTGTGATTTATTTATGTATAAATATTTAGAAATCAATCGGGACGGATATTTCTAATGTTTTAATACAAAATTTAACCAGTGAATGGAAATCGCTTAGAAAAGTGTCGAAGACTACACATATTCAAATCGCACGAATATCAACACAAAAAAGAGCAAGAGCAAGTTTTATGTTCGATTAGCCACACGAAATCTGGAATCTGAGGGCAAATCTGAAGAAGCCCAAACGAATACCACATTAGTAACTTTTTGAAATGAAGTAGATACTTTGATTTGTTTGTATCCATCATTTTTGTTTGGGAAGTACCTATTTTCAATATCCTTGCATTTGAATAGGTGGGTAAGTTCAAATGGATTGGTGATTGAGATGACGAGGACAATGATGACAGGCAACAGGAGTTGCTGAGCGTTTTGAGTGTTCACGAAGGGGTTGTTACGAAAAATTAATGAGTAACAATCATGGTACTATGCTCATTCGTGAGTACGGTTATGGGGAGGGCAGCTCAAAGCTACCATAACACCTTCGGTACCGGTGTGGAGAGTGAAGGGAGAAGGCTTACCAACCAAGTTGATAGGTGTGGTTAGTTCTCTTCTAGGCTGTTAAAGTTACAAATATTTCTTTTAGAGTTAGTGTTTATTGATGGCGAATAAAGTGCGCAGTTGGGCATGATATCACCTAATCGTCCAATACACGATGCATTCAACCACGAATTGCAAAGAGAACAACAAAACAATACGATACTGCAGCAATAGCCGAAGCAGTTCGTAAAAATGTTCTGCAATTGAATCGACAACAAATGATTGCGTATGACTCTTTGATGGAAGCTGTGAACAAAAGAACTGGTAGCATTTACTTTCTAGGTGCTCCCGGAGGTACTGCCAAAACGTTCTTAATTTCATTGCTTTTGGCACGGATTTGATCGCAGCATGAGTTGCCGTGGCATTGGCTTCATCTGGAATAACAGCAACTTTGTTAGAAGGCTACCGAACTGCACATTCAGCATTGATATTGCCACTGAACATGCAAATCAACCAGACACGTTCTTGAAAAATCGAAGAAAAAATGCGAAGATTTTACAATGATGCAAATTGATCGATTGGGTCGAATGTACGATGGCCCCACAAAAGGTCAATGGTGGCGGTGGACAGGACGTTGAAAGATCTTCGTGTCAATCAAAACATTTTTTTAATAGCCATGGTTGTATTATCCGGTGATTTTCGGGAGACTCTTCCAGTTTTCCCACGATCAATTGCAGCTGACGAACTAAATGCGTGCTTGAAAGCATCAAATTTGTGGCTTCATGTCAAGACACTCCGATTGACGAGATCAAACTGCAGATGTGTTTTCGAAGCAATTGTTGGACATTGGTAATGAAAAGATTGCAGTTGATATCTCGACCGGACTTATCACTTTGCCCACTGATTTCTGCCACGTGACCGATTCTAAGGAAGAGCTCATTCGAAGCGTTTTTCCGGGCATACCGCAGAATATAGAGGAGAAGATGTGTTGATTCCACGCATCACGATGATTCCAACGGACTTACCATTCGAATTCAAACGACTGCAATTTTTTACTACAAATCTTTGCATTGAATGTTAATATCATCTATTTTACAGGAAAATAAAAGGCATTGAATTAATTTGAATTACTGACAAATTTTATTTAATCACCAAACTAAGTTTAAATCGAAAAAAAAGCTTCAAATAGATAAAAATTAGGTGGTACGAAGTTCACCAGGTCAGCCAACACCAGATGAACCGCATCAATTTCTGCAAATATATTTCATTTCGTCGATGGTGGATCAGCTGAATGTGCGGTGCAATATACAGGGAACACAACAGTTAAAGAGATGAATTATTGAACAGTTGCAAGCAATTTTTCATTTAGAAAATCATTGTTTTTCACATGGGCAGCTATACGTTGCGTATTCACGAGTTGGGAAACCATCCGCTTTATTTGTGTTAACGTCAGACCAAAAAACAAAAAATGTGGTTCACCAAAGAGCACTTCAATGAAACGGATAATTTGCGGACACGTATAACGCTTCGATTCAGTATTTACTTTGGATTCACTTTCATTTTTTACTTAGAGAAGTTCAACTAAATTACACTTCATTTTTGTAATCTTGATGTGAAATGAAATAAATACAAGAAAAAAATAATAATTTTTTTTCATCTTTTAATCATAAAACGAAATGTTACAAAAAACGAAGCCATCTGGTGGCGAAACGGAGTTCGTCGGGTTTGCTAGTTTATGTATAAATATTACGTAGAAATCAATAGGGACGGAATTTTCGAATGTAATACAAAATTTAACCAGAAAACGTTTGATCGTTTCGCCTTACAGAATCTGGCCCCAGGTTTTTATGTTCGATTTGGCACACGGAATCTGAAATCTGATAGCAAATCTGAAGAATCCCAATCGAGTACCACATTAGAACAAATTTTTGGACACGTCTTTGGACTACCTAGCTATTTAACGCAATTATCGGAGCGTTCCGTGAGGAGTTCTTAGAGTAGACGTATTTTTGGATGCGGTTTTTGGACGCAATTTTTTTAACAGCTAGAATAAAAATGTGAAAGTAATTACATATTTTCTTTAAAATATATGACCAGGGGTCGAATCGCGTCGTCCGTGAACGAACATTACGAGACGGAATTTGTTTTTGTTTCACATGTAAAATCAACATAATTCCGTGAACGTAGGTATAGCTCGTTTACGGAAGTGGCGATTCGACCCCTGGATGTAACTTTTTTAGAACGACCGTATTGTAAGTGGATATTTTTTCGTCTGCGGTCTCTTTTAAGTTACAATTATTGTAGGTGGTAAATATTTTATGCTAGGTGTTATGTAACATTCGCTTATGGTTTTCCCAACAAAATGGCAGATTCTAGAAAAGAAATGGAGGGACCAGTGGTCGGGCTTTGGAGTCTCATTATCCGTTTTCATGTTCCTTTGGGCAAGAAAATCAACCTTTTTTTGATTCGGATCACTTTTTGCAAATCTCGATATTTTTTTCAGATTTACACATATGTAGGTACTGCTAGTGCTACAATCAGTACTTTGCACAGCTATTTTACGTTATTTAAAGAAGTTTGGTTTCAAAAGAAATGCGCAAAAGTTTCGTAAAAAACAAAATAAAGCCATACAAAAATGGCCATAAATATAATTTTCGAGAAATTATTATATTCATCGTCTTCCTCGTCAGCTGAAGACTACGAATCAGCAAAAATAATATTTTTGTATCAGGGAGGGGAAACATTATTCAGGTCGATATCCATTTGTCATTTTTCCAAATACTTATGCAATTTGAATAGCTTATATTGCTGTCAAATAACGCACTAATCCATTAGGGTGACCTTGGTGTATAGTGGTGGTCGTACAGTTTACAATTGTTAAGCTGATGGGACAGTATTGTCCTTAAAAGCGTTTAAGACCGTATTGGCTTTTTGTTTTGAAAAAAAGCCGTGGGCGACACAGGCTGAGTTTACGGCATAGTCGGATGCTTCATTGCCGGGTATGCCAACATTCTCATATTAACTTTGTCGTATGGCTGTTGCTTTAAAAGGAGCTCGTCACGGATTCTGAAGACGATTGCGACATTGTTTCTGGGGTTAAGCATTCCACGCAACACGGAGAGAATAGATTGCCCAATTATGAGGCTTGTAAGTATTAGCACTTCCAAAATGGCCAATAAGCTTCTGTTGTAAGGATAGATGCGGTTTCGGGTACTATCCTTTGTTTGACTACAGTGCCATCATCTAAAGTGGCAGAAATCTGTTCGGTTTTAGAACCATCCGTGGAGACTCATGTCCACCATTCTGAGGTTAGCTCTGATAATCAGCCCTATCGAGGTATCAGTTCGGAAAAAATTCCGATACGAAAGTCAAATCGAATTGAATTCGAACATTTTCACTTTAGAATCGAGTTTTATAGTAGGGCCCCAGGGGTTGAATTACCGCATACGTGATCGAGTGATACTTAACTGAATTTGTTATTATTTTGCTTGTAACATCCACAGAATTCATTGACGTATGGCTCGCTCAGGGATGCGGTAGTTCGGCCCCTGATCCGAACTCAAATTGCGTTCTAAGAATCCATGTCGGAACAAAGTAAATGAAGCATATAAACGCGTTAATTTCGCATTCAAATATTCCGCAGAAATTCGTTGTCGTAGAACTTCGTGCCATGTAGCTGTCAGATGCAAATGCAATGCGACAAGGCGCGAGTTAAGTATCCATAGCAAGACATATTGAGAAAAAAGATAACATTATTTGTATTCAATGATATCTTTAGTCTCTAGTACAGTCTTGCACACAACGCTACAATGATAACATATGTAAAAGAGATAATATCGTTTGTATACAATGTTGGAATATTATCTCTTCTTCATTATCAAGCAAGACGATTGTACGCTTGGGTCTCCTTGTAGATAGATAAGAAAAGTATATAAATACGACTGTATGATGAATTTATCAACAGTCTTATTGTAACTACATAGTAGCCTTAAGCTCCTTTTAGAATTAGTAAAAAGTATTTCAATAATAAAGGACATAGTTCCAAATAAATATTGTTTAATTTTAAAAGTAAGAAACAAGTGTTTTAATTGGCGATCCTGCCAGGAGGTTAAATATACTTTTTAACTTCAATCGAGCGGACCTCGGGAACAAGTAGTGAAATCTAGTATAAACAGAACACTCGCGTTACCGGTTACAAGAATTACCTAGCATAGCAGGTACAAATATAGCTTCTTCGTACGAAGCAGCAAAGCAATTCAGTGAAAGTGTATATGTGGAGAAAAAAAACACACAAATTCGACGACAACAGACACGAGTTCAAAATGGAACAACTCGCAGTATTAATGGCAAGATTAGAAGCTTTAGAAACCAGGAGCAACACAGTAACACAAACCCTAGAGCACACACGCACAGAGAATGCAAGGTTAGCAGCAATAATAACTAACCAAAATCAAATAAACACTAATTTAGAAACAAAACTAAATGAAGTAAAATCTGGATTAGGCATAGTACCAAACATACCTGTGCTAGAGGAAATAAGAACCACATATACAGATGGTAGTGAAATACAGTTAGACGCATTTAAAAGCCTACCTATTTTCAACGGCGATCAATCAAATTATCGGTCGTGGCGCGAAGAAGCATCCAGATTAATGGACAGCATTAAAAACTTCAAAACACACAGTAAGTACGCAGCAGCATTGACTATAGTGAAAAGTAAAATACAGGGTGCAGCCGCGAATGTGTTAACCAATTATAACACAATTTTTAATTTTGAGGCGATACGTAACAGATTAGATTATACGTACTCTAATCAAGAACCTCTATACGTGCTACAAGACATGATGAAAGCCATCACGCAAAAAAGAAGCACACTGTCTGAATACCACGACGAGATAAATAAAAATCTCAATTTAATAATATCAAAAATCACTATGTCAGGTGATCCGCCGAATATAATCGACAGACTAATTAAAAATGCTAACGACGACGCAGTTCGTATATTCATTGATGGTATGAGTGACAACTTTACAAGAGGATCATTATATTCAGCTACAATAAATGATCTAGAACACGCATTCGCAATTGCTCGCAGAATAGAACATGATAATGTGCACAGGCATTTACATCTCACTCAAGATAAGCACCACAAAAATATGCCACATGAACGCAGAAACGAAAGAAGACCAAATTATTCGAGCCAAACAACGAATTATCAACCCCAGAAGCAATACGATAATATGCAGCAACACAATCAAGGACCACAGCCGATGGAGATAAACTCGAGACAAATTGTACATGCACAGCGACAAAATTGGAATCAATACAAACCCGATGTATATAATCCACCAGCGAAACGTGAACACAGCGGGAGTTTCAACACACACAACAGACCGCAACGATCTTATCAGCAGAACTTCAAGCAGCAGAGAGTAAATAACTCCCGACAACAACGCAGAGACGATGTCAGCAGTACATATGCAGAAGCAGATGAAACGGAATGTATGGTAAATAATAACATAAGAATAGATCATTTAAACTAGTAGACGGGTTGCCCTGCTTAAATTTAACTAGTACTATTTCTAAGGAAATTTATAAAATTCTTATTGATACTGGTGCAACCCATAATTACATTAATAGAAAATGCGATTCTAGCGAAAAAATTAAAATTAAACCTATAAAAATAAAAACAATGCATGGTTATTCTATGGTAGATACAAAGAAAGTAGTTAGGATATTAAAGAAAAATATAACATTTTTTGAATTAGAGGATATTCAGTCTTTTGATATGATATTAGGATATGAAGGACTTAAAGTTCTAAACGCGGAAATAAATTTCAGTAATATGACTCTAACTACCATAAGCAGTGTCGAATCTATTCAGAAAATTAATTACATAATTGGGGAAAATAATATTTATAAAGCAGACATAGATAGACTGATGAAGATTAATAACAGCATAGGACCGTTACCCTTTACAGATACTATAGAAGCAAGCATTAGGACGACCAATGATAATCCGGTTTATGTTAAACAATATCCATATCCCATAGCAGATAACGAATTCGTAAACAAAGAAATACAGAAACTCTTACATGACGATATAATAGAAAAAAGCCATAGTCCTTATAACAGTCCCATATGGACAGTACCTAAAAAAGGTTTGGACGAAAAAGGAAAACCAAAACGGCGCATGGTTGTTGATTTCCAAAAACTTAACGTTCACACTGTAACAGACAGATACCCCATTCCGGATGTCAACATGACAATTCAAAATTTAGGTAAAGCCAAGTACTTTACAACATTAGATTTGGAGTCAGGTTTCCACCAAATTAAAATCAAAACAGATGATAAAGAAAAAACAGCTTTTGCTATAAATGGCGCAAAATATCATTTTAAACGAATGCCTTTCGGGCTCAAAAATGCACCAAGCATATTTCAGAGATGCGTGGACGACATTTTGAGAGACTTTGTAGGTAAATTCGTACACGTTTACATTGATGACGTATTGATATATTCTTCATCTGAGGAAGAACATATACAGCACATAAGTCAAGTATTCGACGTACTCAATAAAGCCACATTAAAAATATCTGATGAGAAAAGTAAGTTTTTTCAAGAAGAAGTAGAATACTTAGGTCACATAATCAGACATGGTAGAATCACTACGAACCCTGAGAAAATAGCAGCTATAGAAAATTTTCCAGTCCCACAAACGGTAAAGGATTTGAGAGGATTTTTAGGTCTTACAGGTTACTATCGTAAGTTTATAAAAGGATACGCAAGCATAGCCAAGCCCCTGACATTATATTTACGAGGAGATAACGGTAAAGTAAACAAAAAACAAAGTAAAAATATTAAGTTAAATCTGAATGATTCAGCATTAGAAGCGATTAGAATTTTAAAAAATTATTTGAAAGAACAAGTCGAACTTTTTCAACCGGATTATAGTAAACCATTCGAGCTTACTACTGATGCATCCAACATAGCTATTGGAGCCGTACTAAGTCAGAATAAGCAACCTATACACTTCTTGTCAAGAACACTGAGTAAGACAGAAGAGAACTATAGCACAAACGAGAAAGAGCTATTAGCGATCATATGGTCCTTACAAAAACTCAGAAACTACATATATGGTATAGCAGACTTAACCATATATACCGATCACCAGAGCCTTATATATTCTGTATCAGAAAAAAATCCCAACACAAAGCTGAAACGTTGGAAGGGAATCATTGAAGACTTTGGAGCAAAATTAGTTTATAAACCAGGAAACCTAAATCTTGTAGCTGACGCATTATCACGTCAACGCATAAATACTTCTACCATAGAAACAGCACATTCAGCTGAAAGTTCTTCTAATGATATAATAAAAACTGTGAATCAGCCTTTTAATGCATACACTGCACAGTTCGAACTTATTGAAGATATAACAAATAATATCGAAACACAAATCTATTTTAGTAACAAAATAAGACTCATAATAAAGTTTAAGGACAAAGACTCTTTACTAAGGCAGATGAAAGAAGTTATACAACCCCAAAAGATTGTAGCTTTGCATACGAAATTTGAAAACATATACAAATATGGTGAAAACATAAAAAAAGAATTCCCACTAGTAAGATTTATATTCACACCAAGAAAACTTCAAGACGTGACAAATTTGGAGGAACAACTAAAACTTGTAAGGGTAACTCACGAAAGAGCACACCGAGGGTTACGTAACAATATACAAGAAATCTCAGAGAAATATTACTGGCCCGATCTAAATAAACAAGCAAAGAGTTTCAACAGAAAATGCATAGCATGTCTATTTGGAAAATATGAAAGAAAACCTATCAGAGAACCTCTGAATAATTCAGAAATACCAACACATGTGGGAACACACATTCATATGGACATATACTTCAACGACAAGTATACTTTCCTTGTAACAGTAGATAAGTATTCTAAATATACAATCCTTCGGGAAATCGAAACTCGAAACAGACTGTACGACGTTATGGAAGAGGTCTTATCTAATTATTTCCCAAAATGTGAACGACTCATGACAGATAACGAGAAGGGATTCAAAACAGAAATGGTGAACCAAATGTGTTTGAAATACAACATAACTAAAGTAGAAACTCCAGTATACAGATCGACAGCGAACGGTCAGGTAGAACGTGTAAACGGTACAATAACTGAACTGTCTAGAATATTCACAATTCAGAATAAAACAAGACTTATCGAAGAAATATTTAGAACAGTGCGTGAATTAAATAATTCTATACACTCAGTTACCGGTTTGAAACCTAGAGACATTTTCTTTAATCAAAATAAATATAGCAATAGTGAAATTATAATAAATAAACTAAACTCAGCATCCAAAAAAGTGATCGAACGTCTAAATAAAGGAACTCGACACAGAGAGTATAAAAAAGGAGATAAGATAATGGTAAGAATCACAGGTCTTAGAAAGAAATCTAACGCCAGATACATAACAAGAATAGTAGAAGAAGATAAAGGAGACACTGTAATCTCTAAAGAAGGAATAAAAATTCACAAGGATAACATAAAGAATTATCATTTTTCAGATGACGAAAATATTAATATTCCTAACATTACTAGGAATTGTACAGAGTCAAGAAGGGCAAGGAAACGTTCAAATAACTGAGTTACTAAACAAGAAGTTTATACTTACGCAAACAGATGACGTGTATTTATTCAAAGAACAAACTTATTTGTTACATGCCACCAACCTGACTTCGATATTTCAACCTTACGTAAATATCGTAACTAGTAAATATCAACCTACACAAGAAGAAAAAATTTGGTTAAGTAAAATTAAGAATTTAGCAGACCAATTACAAGAACATACTAGGCATACTAGATCAATTAACTTTTTAGGAACAGCTTTCAAATATGTGTTTGGTAATCCTGACCATTATGACTTAGTTAACATAGAAACGAGTATAAATAATCTCATAGAAAACAATAATAAACAAAAAACTATAAATTCTAGATTTGAACAAATTTTGCAACAATTCGAAGGTCAGAGCCTTAAAGAACATTTAGTAATAGAACAAGTGTACGAACAATTATTATTATTGACCAGAACAATTAATGCAGCAAAAAATAATGAATATTTATCAGAAAGCCTAGACTTAGATGACATTAAAAATATTATTCAACATGAAATAATTCAAGTACCCATAATAAATATACTTGAGTACTCTAAAATATTATTAGCTAGAACTGATGAATTCTTCATCACAATATATAAATATCCAGTTCTAATTAAATCATGTAAATTGTATAAAGTAACACCTTTAAATTCAAAACATGGAAAAATCATTACAGATAAAACAATTGCCTTATGTAACCAAACTTATTTAAGAACAAGAAATTGTCAAAATCATCTAAGTAAAAACATTTGTGAAATTAACTTTGAAGAAGAAAATTGTCTTATTCCACTTTTAAAGAATATAACTTCAAAATGCAACATTAAACAAGAATACGATTACGACTTAGAAATTGAATCCGGTGTTATGTTATTAAGCGGTAAGCATAAGTTAAATAATCAAACAATTAATGGTATAAACTTAGTTACTTATGAAAATACTATAAATCTAGACGATAAAATATACAAAAACATGCATAAGCAAATTAAAGAAGTTATATTAAGAAATCATAATTCAGAGTCTTACATCGACCAAATAATTAAAGAAGATACAATGTACAAATTCGATAACATAGATACTTTAAAAAAACTAATTATTCCTTTTGAAGAAAAACCGATATTATCAACTATATACACAATTGTAACACTGATTGTTATTCTAGCATTTACGTACGTAATGATAAAAACTATACAATGTATAACAGATCGTCAAAAACAAAAAAAGATTGACGCATATAACAAAACTTATGAAAGAGAAATGTTAAAAATAGCGTCGAAAAATCGGGACGATTTCGTTTAACAAGGGGGGGAGTTAAGTATCCATAGCAAGACATATTGAGAAAAAAGATAACATTATTTGTATTCAATGATATCTTTAGTCTCTAGTACAGTCTTGCACACAACGCTACAATGATAACATATGTAAAAGAGATAATATCGTTTGTATACAATGTTGGAATATTATCTCTTCTTCATTATCAAGCAAGACGATTGTACGCTTGGGTCTCCTTGTAGATAGATAAGAAAAGTATATAAATACGACTGTATGATGAATTTATCAACAGTCTTATTGTAACTACATAGTAGCCTTAAGCTCCTTTTAGAATTAGTAAAAAGTATTTCAATAATAAAGGACATAGTTCCAAATAAATATTGTTTAATTTTAAAAGTAAGAAACAAGTGTTTTAATTCGCGCTGTTATCACATCGGAAAATTTATCCGAAAGTCGTATCAGAACGGATACCTCGAATGGAATTACTCCGATTTCGAACAGATCGAAGAAAATTCCGTTTCGAACAATTACCTCGAAAGGGGGTGAATTGAATAACGAATATGTCGGTACAACCAACGGTTAGTGCTGAGTTCTAGCCTTAATAGTAAAAATTATAATAATAGAGGGTGTAGTGCACTGCGACCTTATGGTTTATTGTGCCCCCTATACTCCTCGTAGATGTCTCAAAATATAAAAAAAACTACGTTACAATGTAAGCTTTCCAACGTTTCCGTTTCCGCTATGTAGTATTAACTTCCCACCGTGCTTGTTAGAAAAAAACGCTATCGTAAAAGTGTCGTCTCAAATTATAATTGTTTTTATTTATTGGTCCATAAATTTATCTATCTGGCACTTGTTTGCAACACACTTGTTCAAACTTGTCGTCAGAAATGTTAATATACGTTAAAATATAAAATACCGCTATATGTGTTTTTACAAACGGGTTCGCGTATACACAAATGCTTTAATTTGGCCCGAGCATTGTGCCTGTTTAATTACTCAACTTTTAGCAAATAAAGATATTTAATAATGTCCCGCAATTATTTCCAAACTACGGTAAAATCTAGCCTAACAAATTATGTTTCCTTTGCTATTCTATTGCTTACAATATTTGTGAATTTTTTTAGTTTCTAATTTTTTTTTTTATGAAAAGCATATTCCTAACTTCTTTTAACCTATTTATACATTTTCAAAATTTACAAATTAGTGTCTGAATTGAATGTGTTTTAAAAGAATACATACTGCAATCGAATTTAGATTCCAATCATCTATATGCACTCTAATATTTGTGGCAATGGTTAAAGTGACGGATAAAAAAAATCAAGAATATGCAAGAAACAATATTATTTATGTATATGTATGTAACTCCAGCGAAAAATTATCGTATTGTAGGAGAGGTATATTCTATTGAGATCTACGAAAGCCAACTGTTTTGATGCTATGTTAATGTTTATTTTGTTTCTTAGCGTGTGCAATGATTTAAAAATTAAATGACATTAGTTACAAGTCTTTTACGAAGTTTTTCCGCACGAGGTGCAGTTTAATTTAACGATTTCTTGTTATAATTTATAATGTTATCCTAGTAATAATAATATTTGACGACGTATTTAGTTTAATGACCATGTATGAATACATAGACCAGTCTTCAGCCCGGAAAGGTGCAACAACTGACTAGCACACATGGCAATAGCAATTTTATGTTTACTCGTATCTCTTTCGTTTGGGTATGTTTAGTCTGTATATTTGCGACGATTAACAATTTAAAATAAAGAAAAATAGACAACAAAATGCAAAAAATAAAAACAGTTACAAAATAAATCAATCGCGCGCATACATTTGTAGTTAGAGAAATACGTCCGTGGTTTGTTTGCTTTAGTTGGTACTCTCCGTTCAGGGACATTAATTTGCTTTATCTTCTAGTGATTTACTTGCGTCGGGAAGTCCCAAAATGTTCTCCGTACTCATAAGTGGTATTTTTGCGACTTCGTGGAAAATCTTGTGTGAGTATTTACTTCTTATTGTTTTAATTGTGCCTTTTGGTTTTCTGTGCAGTCCAGCATTCAAAACGGGGATAATGTGTGCAAATTCTTCTAACGTGTAACCTGTAATTGTAGTATAATGAAAACTTCAAAACTAGTCATGGTTTTTGTTCATTTAGCTTTTGGTAAAGAAAGACTATGGTTAGGAGGTACTTGGGATTTTTGATCTCTCATGCCGTTTGTGTCACCTCCTATTTGATAATGGCAATTCTTGTCTATGGCTGAATTCCAAAACGTCGAAAATATGCTCATTGTGAATGCACACTGCTTTTCTGATGCCAGGTTATGAATGCTTTCGCGCTGCTTTGCATTTGTTATGCTTTGCAATTTTTGACGTTTTGGAACGACTTTGATGCAAACTATCGTAAAATGTCTCAAACACCAACAATGTCCAAACTATTAGTAACAACCATCGTTTTTAACAGCTTAATAAACAATGTTGGTTCGTACAATGCCAACACGTTTAAGCATATTCTTTATTTAAGAAGGAAGCAGTTTACTCGGAGAATGTCTTTGCTTTCTTCAATTAAACAAATAAAAAGAAATGTACCGAAGTGTAGAAATTATTTAAATGTTATAGAATCAAACATTTATTACATTATATTAACTTACGACTCCGGCGATGAATCCATTCTATTTTGCGGTTTAAACTGAAATGTCAAATGTCATTTGCATCACAATCATTCACGATGCTCTGTTTGCTTTTGTTTGCGCAGTTGATGCATTCACAATGCGTTTTAGAAAAGTATGCATTGCATCATAGTAATCCGTTTGCGTTTTGGAACGCTTGATTAAGCAGTAATAAAGAAGTACTGCGTTTTGGAATTCAGCCTATATTACACAAACGTTTCGGGTATAGATAGATTACTCTAGAACTAGATGAAGTTTTGGCAGATGGAAACTAGCAAAAGCTTAAAGGTCGAATTACCGCATCCGTGAGCGAGCCATACGTCACTGGATTTTGTGGATTTTACTAGTAAAATAATAACAAATTTAGTCACGTATTACTCGATCACTGATGCGGTAATTCAGCCCTAGTTTTTTGCAACATTCTGGGACTCGTAAGTTTACCGGTTTTGTTGAAAAAAAAAATATTATTGTTCACGTGCATGGCCCTCACAATTTTTTTTTCATTTTAGGATTTTATGAAAAATAAAAAGTTGTACATAAAGACGTTTGTTCATGTTTTCGCAAGTTTTCTGTTCTTTTCTTGAGGACTAAACGATCTCCAATTTTAAACGGCGATAGAGGATGCAAAAGATTGGGACACGTTTAGGAGATTTTGAACTTTTGAGCTGTTGTGGCATTTATCGGGGCATTTTTTGACGGTGTGAGTCTTTATAGACAAGCCAAAAGAAACTTCTATAATAAACCTATTTGTGGTAAAATAAAGGTCACCAAGGACTACAAAGTTTAGAGCGAACTGCGAACGAGCAATAATTCGTAAATGTCGACTCTACATAGTATATGCTTTGTAAATATCAACAGCAGTTTCCTGTTCAAAAATGTTTGGTTTTTGGTTGTAAAGTCGGCATTTTTATAGTTTTCAGTATCATGGGGCTATCATCCAATTTTTCTTCGTAGAGATCCATCAAGCACAACAAACTGACGATGGGATCAAATATTATTTGTTGCTGCGTTTGGTACATTTTTATGGCAGAACATTCCCAATTTAAGTCTTTAAAACGCCATAACCCTCGCCAAATGTAATTGAACTTACCAGTATAGTATTCGAGAGTTCTTGTCCAAGCGTTCACTTCTCCGTGCATCCGCAATGCAATCATTAACGCGGCAGATGCCATTTTTGAGTCGCTAAAACTAATAGTTGCATAGTCCATAAGGGAGAACTCTAAAATATATCTAGCCAGAGTCAGTGTAGGCATTGGCACTTTGGCGCACTTCACATACAAAATAAAAAAAAAAATATAATTCTCATTCAGAATTAGGTCCTTGATTTAAACTCACTCTAGCGTATCTTCTTAGAAATCTATACGATAATGGTATACCCAGGTCGAAGTTAATGGTCTTTAATGTAGTCATTTCCATTCTAATCAATTCGTCGTGGTTGTATGCTCCGTCACATATGTACAGAAAGTCCTCTATCAATGGGGGCGTTCGTTCCTGTATATAGAAAGTATTTATAGCTAGTGTTCATTTATATGCTTTGAGACTTACATCGAATTTCGATGCAATAAATAGCGCCGCTGCTCCAAGCAATTGCAGTTTATCCTTGTGTATAATCACTTTTCCAAGGAATATGTCCACCACTTTAACAGCCAAGTACAATGTTTCATGATTAAGTTCAAAAGTTTCTTGCACCTCTACCATCCAATCGACGAGCAAAGATCGCATCCACTTGGACAAATGCGTTTGCCTAGCCATGTAGTCGTCTATGGGAAATTCGATCTAGTTTCAGAAAAAGCAAACAAAAAAAATAAAACACTCGCAGTCTCATACACAGTTTTTACTGAAATACCTCTCTCGACTTTAGATAGTTGAAAATGTCCATTGCATAGTGAGACACTTGGAAAGGATCGTTCCAGTTTGCTTTGTCAAAATCAACCACGCCATCAGGAATACTGACTGGCAGGTTTTTCAATGGCGACGGTGTGGATATTCTATTTCCGTCATCTTCGTCTGATACCTCCACTGAAATCTGTTCGTGAACATCCTTTGACTTTGCGTTTTGTGTCAGGGATCGTCGTTTGGAATCAAAGTTTCCTGAATAGCGTACTGAATCCGAACCGGAAATATCCTCCAGCGCCGACATATACAAGCTTTCTTCAGTCTTATTGAACTCATTCGAAATGCGCCTAGTTGGTGGTTTTATAACTTCAAGATCATCTTTCTTTTTCACTATGGTGGCAGTGGCTGCTGCTTGCTTTTCCTGCACTAACAGTTTTTGCTCTTCGAGTACATGTGCGATGGCATTGCGAGTATTTGCCCGAGTATTTATTTTGGTCGGCCGAGATGTTATGGCCGCAGTTGAGTTTTCTTTCTGAAATACAAAAGCCTAACAATTATGAAATTCATCTAAAGCCTATCGCAGCACTTTTGAAACGTTGTAGGTTCGTATTTTTTGCAAGAAAAATATTAATCAGACCGACAAAAAAAAAACGGTATAGTTACCTTTAGGGCTGCAACCTTTTTCTGTGCTTCGTTGAGAACCTTAGCGCCAATTTTCTTAACGTCATCATCCAAGTGCAGCGTGTTGACGTTGTTTGTTAAATTACCCAAGGCTGACCGTTTGATCTTTTCGTTCTTCAAAGGACTGTTCTCAGCTTTCCGCTTGCCTCTTGTAACAATCGGCTCGGCATTTTGGTCTTGTATGTTTTGGGCCCTTGAATTCGAAAGCCAAATCAACTATGTAATGTATTCACAATGCTGTTTGTTGCAGTTACCTTTTAGTAATTCCTTTTCTGGCCAATGGCAAGAGAGTTGTTGACTGTTTTGTAACATTTCTTGTTTGTTTTGTTGATGCCATTATTTCTTCGTATTGAAGCGTTTGCGCAAAATTTCTTCAAAAATATACTTTGTGAGGGTTGCCCTTAACAGTTTTATTCTTAAAAATCTGAAAAGAAAAATTTCTATCCTAAAGTAGACTGAAAAATTGTTGTAGCTTATAATTTGACAAACTAGACAAGATCCAACGAATGCATACCCATGTGATGGTTGAAAGTTTCAAAACATTTCAGGGAAGACCTGTTAACCGCCCAAACAGAGACAGATTTTCAACTCGTTCAGAAACTCAAAATGGACAGTTATTACTTTTAAAAGGGGAATAACACTTACCAATCGCTGGTTCTCTAGGGGAAAAGTCAGAGTCGGATACTAAACAATTAATGAAATTCGGTATAACTGCCTAATTATCTGTGAATTGTTGACACGCTGGTTGATAGCATTAGCGTCTTGTTGAAAAATGAAAAATAAGCAATATGAATAATGATAGTGAGTTGTTAGGGTGCTGGACTTCTGGCAGTTCAAAAAGTATTCATAATAAACTAAGCAAGTCGAAAGAACAGTTTGTTCGTGCATCAGTGGAGCACTTTAGGCCCATTTTATTCACTCGAAGTTGAACACAACTTGGGGATTTTTATATGGGAAACTTCCCAAGTTGTGTTCAACTTCGAGTGAATAAAACGGGCCTTAAAGTACTACCATTTGTGGACCAGTAAAACTTCTTGAAATAAAAGAAGTCTTATCTATCCTCCACCAACACCCGCAATGAAGTGCTAGGTATAGGCCTCTATAAACTCTGTAGTTGGCGATAGCGGATCAGTTTTCGGTTTTTTCTGGATGTCATGCATAGACAGTACCTGCTGCCCGGCCCTCTATTAAAAATGAAAGCTAATCTATCTGATAAACTCAGGTATTCGCAGCCTCCCGCACTTCATTAGATGTTTAAAATGGTTCAACAAAAACGGGGAAACACTTCATAGATTCTTGTCGTATCACAAGATACCTTGTAATGGTTAAGCTTAGCAAAGCTGTGTTCCTCCACTTTAACTATCAAAATACCTACACAGTTCTAGGTTAGGGAAAATAAAAGACTTGCACTGAAAACTTAAGGCGTTTGTACTAACTTTAAACTTTGCACCATGATAGAAAAGTTAAAATTATTTTAATATTTTCGACCTCCCAAAATCTACCCCCTTTTGCGGCTCTAAAATATAAAGTATAAGTTGCAACTTTCTAACCAACTACCTACCACAAATTTTACACTGTGATAGAGAATAGAAATTATCTGGACACGTGTGTTTCACGGAATTTGAATTTTAGTCCAACAGTCTTTATTTTGTTGGGTTGAACCGAAACTAAAAAAACTAAATTCCTAGTAGAAAAATGAAAATCATTACATTATTTATTTATAATACGAAAAGGGAAATAACGCGGTATTCTCCGCAGAAATACGTCTGAAGCATCGGGATATCAGTAAGCGAAGTCACGGGTAACTTCTACTATAAACTAGTGTCAACTCACCATGGATTTGTGGTTATGCTAAGGACATTATTAAAAATGTTCTATGTGAAATAGGTGACGCAAGGTGAACTGATATAAATCTCCACCCATAAATTGTAGTCTGTAGGAGTTCCAACGCTAAAATAGGATGCTAAAAGATATGCTTTTCATAGATGAATAACCAAAGTAACAATAGCTTGGCTCCATGGAATTCAATATCGATTTTAGTTCAACCAGTAGGTACCTAGTGCGGTCTTCTATCACCCTGCAGTGACACAATATCGGCATGAAAAAAATTGAAAGAGGTTCGTTATAAGATTAATTACAGAAAATCACACCCAAGTTGATATTACGTCGCGTAGCACCATCGCAGTTTCAAGGGGCTAACAAAATGTGACCATCGATTGGACTTCAATATCTTGCTGGATAATGGATCTTTTATCCGATCTGTAATTTGAAAGAAAATGCGAGACAAACAAATCCTACATTTAACAATAGAAATACCAGGAACTAAGATCCAAAATGCATCACGCAATAATACGCGCATTTTACTTACCAAAACTGTTTCTATGTAACAAATTCAACAACAGAAAAAATAAACACAACAAAAATCACTTAACCTAATAAAATAGAACAACAGTAACAAAATAAAATCTTAAACTAAACAAAACTTAAAAACTGAAGCGTAGTTGAGGAAGTAAAATAAATGAATGGCAAAATGAAGGCGATGGCAAATAGCACCGCCAAAAATCTGATCGACAGACGACAGATGATTTTCAAAATCAGTCTGTCCTTAGATAATCCTGAGGAAATTTTCTTTCAAATTGTATTTGTATTCCCGGCAAAAAGACAAAAACAAAAGAGTGCACTCTATCACTGTGTTCTGCGATCGTCTTCTTTTTCAGTGCGCCATAGAAAAAGACAAATCCTGTGTTTGAGAAAATTAAGGAATCCTTACTTCCTCACACAACAGGCGAGAGGTGTATTTTGGCAGGTAATAGTTTTGTAATAGGTATGTGTGTCGGTTCCTTGCGGGTTCAAATAAACAGTTTCGGTATTTCCCCTTCACAAAAAAAAAAGTGTGTGAGTGAATATGCAATATTTTTAGTCCTTTGCGCACATAAATAATAATGCATTGTCACAATTAACAAAACCAAAGCAGCAGCTGTGAAATAAGACAAGTCTAAAATGCCTATTCTTCTTTTGCTCCTTGGGAATTGGGATCCGATAGGGCATGCTTTGGAAAGATTGGTGTATTCAGGTAGAAGAAAATTATTTGCACTATCAGGGATCATTTTGTATAGATAAGATGTTATGTTGTGTAGAGCAGACGACTTTATTCCGCAAAGCTGACCGATATCCAATAGCAAATCGTTTGTTTGATTTCAAAGTATTTAGCAATAATAATAATAAACAAGCTATCTTACGACCTTACCTTGCGCTTTGTACTCGATCGTTGCGTTTCCTTTTCTTGCTTCAAAACGAGAGTATGAAAACCCTTAACCAAACATGTTTGAAGAATATTAAATGAAAAAGCACAGAAAAACTATCATAATTCACTTCAAACAATGTTCACTAGATGTAATTTTAATTCCTATTTGGAAGGTGCCAAAACTTGTGGGTAGTTAATTTTTAATTAATAAATTTATTTGAAAAACGATTCTCCGCCAGCAAAATGCCGTTCTTTCGTCCGTTCGATCGTTTTTCCACCACTTTTGAAATTTCAATTTTGAATGCACGCAGTACAAAAGGCTAGCTGTCACTTGTGTTGGCAATGCCATGTGGGCATCTTCGTTAAGTCTAAGGGCATGGTGACATTTCAGAACACCGAAAGAATTATTTTTATTATAACTTTTTTTAAGGTATTGAAAACCTACTTACACCTTGCGCATGTCGTTCATTCTTGCTGTTCATCGTCAACAAATTATGACGTCACAGAAGCGCATACACAAAAGTAAAATTCGCGCGGAAACGGAAGAACGATTGTGATACAGGCATTAAGGTTTGCGATACTGTGTATTTAAATTAAATATAGTAAAATAAAAAAGTCTGTTTTAAAATGGGTGTCTATTCTGCATTTGAGTGCAATAATAATTCAGGAAAAAAGATAACTTCGGACACCAGCTTCCATAACTTTCCTAAGGAAAAACTAATTTTGGAGCAATGGATATCGTTTTGCAGACGGAAAGATCCCATAAATCCGAAAACGGCAAGACTTTGTAGTTTGCATTTTGTTGCAGATGACTTTATCAACAATATAAAATATGAAATTGGTAAATTGGCGTCTAAATACAGTGGTTTTTATGGTAAATCATGTACTTTCTTGGTAGGATTAACAGTTCGGCGAAAATTGAAACCTGGAGCTGTTCCGCAATTGCACGTATGCGAAACAATAGCTGATGTTCCTGCTACAAATTCTCATAAATGTAGCCGCTCAAAAAGAATGGCCATCCGCAAAAATAAAGAGGTTGTTGCAGTGGCGTAGCGAGGGGGGTGCAAGGGGGGCACAGGCCCCGGGCGGCACTTTGCTAGGGGCGGCAATTTGGAGCTGCTACTCATATTACCTACATACATAAAATCTATAAAACGGATTCCTATTCCTCTTTAACGAATTTGTTTACAAGGATTAACAGCATTAACACTGCTTCACAGTAAGTTATGAGACATTCCTTGTGTTACTTTAGCAACAAGATCCAATGAGCGCTGTAGTAAGCCACTACATTTTATTACATTCTCTGTTCATGTAATTTTGTTTTATTTTGATGCTCAAACGAACATACACACGCATTCTAGTTGGCAGTTAAAGTTGCAGTCTTTTCTTGTTGCCGTGCTTTTTATTTTTGAAAATTAATTACCAAGGTACCCAAGAAGAAAAAAATGTTCAGCGTTTTCTCACAAATAGGTCTTACGGATTTTTACTCAACGCTGTTCTTTAACTCGAAAAATTCTTAAAAGAGAGCGTCGTCAGGGAGCCAGATGCTACCAGTCCACCGAGAATCTTTACGAATTTTTACTCAACAAATTTCTTGGTGTAAGAATTGGAAAGGGATTTCCGTCACCTTACAATTACCAGATGATTTGAAATTTGTTGCCCTGCTTGGCATAAATGCGTGCATTTGTTTTGATTTTTTGAGTATTTAAATGGTATCAACAGGCGGGAAAATAAGATTGAATGTTCTCCTCAAGATTCTTTTCGAAAGTGGCGACGAAATTCTTTCTCGCTGCAGCAAGGAGCAATCTCCACCATATAATTCTTACTACAGTGTCGCTTTTTCCTCTTTTCGAATGCTTGTAGTTCAATCAGTTAAACTCTTGAACATACTCGCATTCATCAAGTAGAAGTTCGATTAATTTCAGATCACTTTCATCGCTACTTAGATGATGTAACTAATTTTCTTAGTAAATTAACAAAGTCCTCGAGTTAAAAAGTTAAAAAGACATTTTAACGACTTTTCGTACAACTTTTTGAATATTTGAATTATGTTTATGTCATATTTCATAGATTACTACAAAAGCGTTTCCTAACTTTTTCGTAAGATTCTCTCTCTGTGAGAGAATTTATCCCCACCATTTCCATTTTGACAGTCTTTTCCATTTTTACTACAAAAGTAAAGGAACAGACCTAATGTAGAAACAGTTAACATTTATGGCACAGCTAAACTATCATAAATTGCTGATATTTGGGTGAACGGTGAACTCGAATTAATTCGTGTAATTGTGTTTTGTTTATACGAAGTGAATCTTGCAAACATCTCAATTATTCTCTAAAATAATTGTTTTTTTTTTTTGGGTACAGCTTTCCGATTAGGTTCGTGTTATTTTTTAATTTGTACTACTCGTAGGTATCGAATACAAAGTGCACAAAAAAATAAAGTGCACGACTGGGTCGAACGAAACTTTCTCGATACTAGACAAAAGAAAACAAAATTCTCTTTTGGATATTCATCTCATATGGCAGTTATATAAAATAAAAATATAAGTTGCAAATATTGCAATGTTTAGTTGGAAAAATACCGAGGGGGAAGTAATCGTGTATTCAAGGTACTTTTCTGTGCGTATTCATGGAGAATCACAGTGTATCACAGTGTATTCAAACGAATTCACATGCAATCACAAGTAGCAAATCTGTATTCAAGGACCACTCAAAAATATTGATTACTGATTACTTCCCCCTCGAAAAATACTATTGCGTAACTATTAAGCTGAAAACTGACTGTATGATATTGTCCCGGATAAAAGAAATACTTCGTTTTTGACAATTTATCGAAATCGAAGATGGGGTTTTCGAGATATGAACAGTTTTTAAAATTAGCGTTTTCGGTGCTTCAAATTGAAAATTAAGGACACAATAGTTTTGAAAACATCCAATTGACACTTAGTTTGCAATTTCGTCAAAATCGTTATTGCGCTTTTAAGTTAACTAGACAAAACTATATCTTTAAAAAATTACTATTTCGATAATATAGAGAAAAACTTAGCTTGCTATTAAGTTATAAATGACCACATTACCTTAGAAATTAATTTTTGCTACAATCGTATAGACCGTTTTTGAGATATGTCGAAATTTCAAAAGTATCGTTGCTCGAATTTTTAGCCAAAAACTGGGTACGCAGTCATGGTAACCTCACCTACTTAAGCTTAAATATCAATTTTGGTTGAAATCGTTAGAGCCGTTTTCGATCAAATCAAACTGGTACGAAAATGTTGTATGGGAAGTACCATTAATATTGAGGTTACCTTGCAAAAAAAAAACACCTCCCGAGCTGTAAGCCCAAAAACTCCAAATCCGAGGTTTGAACGTAATCCGGGAAGTCGTTTAGGCTGTACGCCCGTGGAAGGACGGACAGACGGACAGACCGGACAGAATTTTGCGACCCACTTTTTTGAGTTCCTCTATCATCGTAATATCAGAATTGATTAAAATTTCGAGTTCGAAATTTTGTACGAAACCAATATCTTTCTCTTACTACGTAATGGAGAAAGTTAAAAAGAAGTTTTAAGTCGTGTTTTTAAACGTCCTTATGAAAATAGAAAATAAGCAGTTATCTCGTGTTGTGGGAACGCGACGTGCAGTGCATCGAATTCTAATTTAAATTATGTAGGTATGTATTACCAAAAATTACCCGATTGTTTGCAACATCTTCTAAATAAGAAACAAATAATACGTTTTCTCCTGGGCCCTTCCTGTTACTTAAGAATGCATAGCAGAAATGTAGAACTTTTACCAAGTTTATTGACACACATATGGGTAGGTAAAGCTCGTTGAAACCGAAGACAAAGCTTCTTTTTTAATGTGTGAAAAAAACTACTATAGGGGCGGCATTAATTGGGTCTGCCCCGGGCGGCACCAACCCACGCTACGCCACTGGGTTGTTGAGGGCATTATGGAATAGGTATCTTAATCAAGTTCATTCTGTGGATCCTGGTAGCCCTGATAAATCTGAAAAAGAATTTAATGCTCTCCCTGCTAAAAATGCGGAATATGCTTCAAATAAAGATGAAAGTGATCCTATGCTCCAAGCAGACAAATTTCACCTCGAAGAAATGGGTAAGGAAATGTGTGTGTTGAAAGAACAGATGTAAGTAACGATAAAAGTATATGCATAAGTAGACGTATGAGACATGAAAATTTCAATTATTTTTGGACAAAACTTGCCAACGAGAACTGCATTTTAAAGAAAAAGATCACAGAATTGAAAACACTGCTTCAGAAAAGCAATTACCAAAAAGGGAACATGGAAAAGAAGCTATTGGAAATTTTTTCCCAAGGACAGGTGAAGAAACTTCAAAGCCCTTTAAAAAAGTTGTGTTGGTCCGAGGAGGATATAGCTAAATCCATAACGCTCTATTCAGCAAGTTCAAGGGCATACAAATCCTCTTCCCGCCCCACGAACATTGCAGCACTGGGCGCACAAATTTGAAATATTACCGGGTATTCTAAAACCCGCCAAATAGTTGACGAAAAAAAACAAGAAAACGAAAATATAAAAAATTATTAACTAAACAACTCTTTTTTTAAATATTTTTATTACACACAATTCTCTCTGACACAATTTCTCTTCTATGTGGTACGTCTTTTCATACGACAAATACGGAAACATAGGTAAATAATATAATTTGAAAACAGCACAAACAAATCATTTATGTAGGTACAATAAAAGTTTTTTGAATCGATTCTTTTATATTTCAAACTTTAATAGGTAAACATTTAAAAACATTTAGGTAAGTTTTTAAGTGACCAAAACGTAAATTCCCCAATAAGAGCAGATGCAAATTCCAAATGCCAACAAATTCATTGCGCTTCTATGACGTACATGCGCAGAACATCTCGAAAATGGAAAGCTCATTGCGCTATCTTGTATTATTGTGGTAGGTAATGTATTAAAAAAAAAGTCGCTCCTCTTGACTCAACATTCGTATGAATAAAAATATGTTAGCCCTCCTTGACATGAAATAATGGGCGGATATATTCGGAGCAAAATAACACTTCAACACAAATAGAAAAATGACCTTTTCATAATGTCAATTGCTTGACAACAAAACACCAATTTTTGCCTATTATGTTTTACAAATGTTTACAAAGCAATTTGAGCGTAGGTACATTTGGATTCATTAAAATAATAAAATGCTGTTAATCGTGACAGCCAGCGTTGGAAATCAACATTTTAGCAATACCTACTAATAGTTTTTGGTTTGTTATTTATAGCTGTGTTTAATTCCTTTTATTCCCAAAGTACCTACATACCTAGTTAGAGACCGTAAAAGCTTGTCTGTGGGTACATGAAAAATTTGCTAGACTAAATAAACATTTTCTGACGACATGTGTTGGATGAATCTTTTCATTTGTACCTTTATTCATGTCAGTCCAGACTGTCAATGAGAAATATATATTTTAAATTTAATCAAACTCAAAATTCATTTAAATTTACCTACATTTTAAAACATAGTTTAGTTTACACAGAAATTTCAAAAACACAATTTTTATTAAAGAACAGAACGTTAATTTTGAAGATTCCGAAATGATTGGAGAATTCGCTACGCCTTAAGATCTCGTAAACAGTTCAGAGCGAACACAGTGAAAAAGCTGAGTCCTACGGTTACAATTTCGATCTTTGGCACATTATATCGGCTAGACAGCTTCTTGAAGACGTAGTGGTTCAATGCACTCAACGCAATCAGTCCTCCAGTCCAAACACCCGTTTCCTTTGCTATCTGCAAGTAGACCAGCGATCCCAAGTTCCCCAATATGGCAATATCGACAACTTTCATTGTGTGCTCGTCCATTGCAATTTGTGCCACCAGCGGCAGAAAGGCGGAAGCCAGATGGGCATACCCATATTCTTTGGTAAATCCAGTAAGGAGGTAGAATTCTGCATTTATTAGTGCCAGAGGGGCTATTTCCGCTAGTATCGATGTTTGCCTGAATATTTTGCTCACAATTTTCGGTGGACTCGGATGAGTCGTGTGCAGGAAGCCAATTAAGCTGTGGCCCAATAAAAATGAAAATGTTCCCAGCGCGTATGTTGTGGAAGAGGATGTTGTCTTGAGCGCCCAGCCAGATGCTCCGCTTAAAATCAAATACGCCACACACAGTGATGGTTGGCTCCCACCGACTGGCAACTGCTCCATGTTCCTCAGTCGCCCCTGTAGAATAAAATAGATATAATTTATGTTGACAGCTAGTCTAGGCGAAGCCTACGCAAATCGTGAAAAGGTTTTATTTCAATCTCTAGGTGAATCAAGCCAAGGTAGGAACACGTAGAAAGCTGGCTGCCTGCACTGGCGAATGTAGAAATTACCTCCGTAAGCATTAATATATATGTGAATGTATGACCGGCATCGATCGGCTTTACATATTTGTTTATTTTTGTACTACTTTTATTTTACATGCTGTCTCGCCTGTATTACCTTTCGACGTGTTCTTACTCCTAGCTGTAGTGTAGAAATTGTTTTCTCACATTGTTTGCACTCCGTTTTGTTGTCATGCTAATTTCGGTGTGGCAAAAGTTAAAGAGTTAAATTTAAATAAGAAATAAGAGCACTTTCAATAATTTATTGTAGGTAAATAAACAAAAACAGAAATTATATGTAGCTCTGTTCGAACGTATGCCTTTTTTGGATTGAAAGAAAATCCCCAACAGGTAAATGCCAAAATCAGCTGGCACACCACGGCACTTAAAACTGTAGTTAGGTTACTATTAGTAGGTAGGTACGACAATGGCGGCGTGATTATTGAAAATTCGCTTTCATGGCTTTTTAGATTTTGATCTAGATTTCAGTTTCTGCTGCCAAATCGAACATGAAATCCGAATTTTATTGGTTCGTGTGTGTATTGAGTTGGCCGCAGAAAAAAAAAATATATTTTTTGTCACTTGCACTGGAAATCCATTTCAAATGATTTTAACACTTTTATAATAGGCGTGTTTTCTTGAGCCTCGATCGCAAACAATTATTGCAAGTCTCGAAGTGTCAAGTAGAGCGTAGCTGTTGGAATTGCGTGCTGAAAAGCCTACTTTACTTTGCTTTGCTGAGAGTATGTGTAAATCTGAGAAAAATTTTAGATTTCTCTAATCTGAAATAAAAAAAAAGATTGATTTTTTTAAAAATCTCGATCAAAAAATAAATTAATTTTATCTCCAAAAAATTGATCTGTTTGCCAAATTAAAAATGACATATGAGTCATGAAAGAATAGAAAGTAGAAGATTTTTAATCACTGTAAATTGCATTGTAGGCGCAGTGGCTTAGTGGTTAGTGTGTTGGAGTACTATATACCCAAGTTCGAATCCCGCAAAAACCCAAATTCCAACTGAGCGTTTTTTTTTCACTGCGCCACCTCTCGCGAACGTCTGACAAACATCCGAGAGTATAATATGCAAAGATAATGGAATACAGAGATATATAACTTTCCAGTGGAAGGGCGGCTGCCTACAAGCTGTTTTCCATAAAAATTCATGAAGTCACACACACCTGCTTATTTCTATTATAGTATATGTGAGTTCATGAATTGGACTTTAATGCAAGAATTCGGTATTCTCTAATGTGTATTTCACTACCTTTTTCAGTTTAATCAACACCTCCACAAAAATTAAACAAATTCAAAACGTAACACAAAACAATTAAACACCGCGATGCTCATAAAAGCAAGATGATTCGCGGTCGGCCATTAGCAACATGCTTTTTTGTTAGTCACACGTATTCACAGACGGGGGTTGAAATTACAAAAACAACAATGTAAACAAATGGGTTTTGGGGGGATAGACGTACGAAAGATAGCCATCTCTTTTATTCATTAATCTCTGGTCCAGGGTCCCTACAGACCTGTTGCGCCAACTATTTATTTTTTATAAATTGCATATCTGATCAAATAGTGCAAACTTTCTTTCAAACAACAGAACTAATGTTTCAATCCGTCATTATTCTTTAAAAGTTACTTTTATTGTAGTATTTTCTTGCGCTAAATAATTTATTATTGCTTGTTATATAATTTGTGCAATATCCAAATTTTTTACACGAAACTTCACAGCCAACATCTTCAATATCGATACTGTAACATTTGGTTTGAATTTTAGTGTGCACTATGTGAACCAATTGATTTTGAGGGTCGGGTGCAACTCATACCCAGACGATTCATACCCTGCCTAATTTGCCACCCAGCGCCATCTACATCGCAACTTTACAACTAACAACCAATAATCTCATCACTCACCTTTAGAATATGGTGTTACCATATCAATCGTGAATTATGTTGAGTGCTTGGTTAAAGTTTCTTTAATAATTATATTTGTGGAATTTGGATATATATGTTGGAAAAAGGTAGATAAGAAATGTATGTAATGTTTTGTAGAAGGTATAAGGGTGGGAAATGTTTTATGTGTGTTGTAAATGAAACGGAGTTATACGATTCCAAGACGGTTAATATTATAAATTTATTTCTATCAACCTAAAAAAAATTTTTTTGAGAAAAGAAATTGACTTTTAGCTTCAGAGAATTTGAGAAAATAAAAGTAAAAAATTCGCGCGAATTATTTTATTATTTTAACTTTAGAAAATATGAGAAAATAAACGACAAATATTCGCAAAAATATTCATCCATACAAGTGTGTATTCATAAGTGAATATAACCTGCCTACTCTATTTCACAAAATGATTCACAAGCCACCACCAAACTTCGAAAAAATATTGATTTGCAATATGGTAACACTTATTTTTGACACTAAATGCCATAAACTACAACTCGAACGATAAGGGTGAGTAGTAAGAAGGTAAGTGTCCAGTTGTAATGTTGGGATGTAGATGTCGCTAGGTGCGGGGTATGTTTAGGCACTAGATTCCCACGACTCAATTATTTGTCTCAATGTTTTTACAACAACTTACAGCCGTATTTATTAGATTCGCTTACGACGCCTCTACGACGTTGTTTAGTTAAACATCGCGTAAAGATTTACGCAGCCTCTACGTGGCTTTCATGAAATTGTGATTTATAAACATTTTTCCGCAGTAATTTTGCTAAACGAGGTTTGTGTCTTAATAGGTAAGAATTTCGATAAACTATTACAGAAAACACAGAAATCTATTACCTTTTTGCCCTAAAACCGACATGAAGTGTGATTATTTTGTAAATAAAATCATTTTACACAATAAAAAGTCAAATTATCTAAAACAATTCCGCAAAGTCTTCGAAGGGACTGCTGAAATATCAAACTGCAATCATATATATATGTGTTTTCCTATATCCATATTGCTATTTCTATTCTACCAACCACCGCCAAATCCAATGCCAGGCCATTTGTAAACATATTCACACACATCCTAAGACATTACCCACAAGCAACAAAACTGAAGTAGGTATAGAAGAAATAATATCACAAACGCACAATATTTTTTATATTTTCATTTATTAAATATTATTACAATCTTATAATTGCATAGGTACCGAAATTCGTTTGGCAGAAATTTTGCACAGCATGCAAAATGAACGAACAAACAAAAATTAATCAGAATCAGAATGACATTTCGCAAACGAAAAAAAAAATATACAAGCTCTACGCCACCTCTAAACGCAAATTTTTGCGTTTAAAGTTACGCAGGCTTAAAGCGAAGTGCTTTTTGTTTATAAATCACGTTTTCCTGCGTAAGGCCATTTTAAGGGTTGCGTAAAGTTAGGCAGACTCTACGATGGGTTTATAAATAAGGCTGTTAATGATTACAATATCTCTTTATTTATTATTATTTCTTAGGCAATCATAAAAAGTTACATCAGTACAAAAAGGTAAAAAAAAGGTTTTTTCTAAACTCCGTCGTTGTTCGCGTCCGTTTTTAAATTCCCTCTGTCGGTGAGTGCGACATCTGTCACCCAAGTCATTTGCAAAATGTTTCGCTGAAGTCGCCACAACACTCCTCCCCAAGTGACAGCGATGAATGTTTTTTTTTTTTTTTTTTAATTTGCAAATCTTATTTTTGGTTTTAGCTTTTTCTTTGCAGGATATGTTTTTAACTGGCCCAAAAGATTTGTCGACGTGGGCGATGGTCGTGCTGCAGCTGAACTGGTGGTCGGTGCTGTGCTTGTATTTGATGACGTACGTGGAAGTGACGATGGTGTTCTGTATTCTGGACGTGGTGAAGTAATCGGATGTGAGCTGGTCTGTGTTGTGCTTAAAGACGATGAATTTGCAAGTGTCGATGGTATTCTACATTCTGGTCGTGATGGAAATGGAATATTGATTGGAGCTGGAGTATAGCTGCCTCTTGGAGTATGTGTTTCGTTTGCGAAGTTTTCATAAAATGCTGGCTTGAGACGTTCTGTAGATATCGTTGTCGGATTTCCCTCGATGTTGACTTTAAACACGTAGTCAGAGATACGTTCCAGCACTTCGTATGGTCCATCGTATGGCTGCTCACATGGTTTCTGGACCGCATCAACTCTCACAAAAACATGCGAGCAAGTGTATAGTGTTTTGTGTGCGAATGGTTTTGTTCGGCAGTGATGAGCTGATGGAGTTGACTTAACCTGTCGCATATGTTCTCGGAATTTTTCCACGAAGATTTCAGGTTCGAGTGAGACTTCCTCGTGCATGAAGAATTCGCCTGGCAATCTGAGGGTTGTTCCAAGTACAAGCTCTGCGGCGGTCGATTTTAAGTCTTCTTTGAAGCTCGTGCGAAGACCTAATAAAACTGTAGGAAGAACACTCACCCAATCTGTTACTTCCTGGCACTTCATCGCCGATTTCAATGACCTGTGCCAGCGCTCGATCATTCCGTTGGAGGCTGGATGATAGGCAGTGGTCCTGATACGAGTGCTTCCGATGAGTTTCGTGAGTGCTTCGAATAAAGCAGATTCGAATTGTGCTCCCCTGTCTGTCGTTATTGTTTTAGGCGCACCAAATCTGCATACCCAATGATTGAAGAATGCGCTGACGATAGTTTCCGCTGTGACGTCTTTGAGTGGTACTGCTTCCGGCCATCTTGTAAAGCGATCTATCATGGTTAATAGATATCGAAAATCGTTCACCAGCGGCATTACGACGATGTCGATATGAACATGTTCGAATCTACTACTTGGCATGTGGATGTGTATTGGTGCATTCTTGACGTGACGACCTATCTTACTACGTTGGCATTGTATGCAAGATCTGGCCCACGAAAGTATGTCTTTTGCCATGTTTGGCCACACATATTTGGTACATATTTGTTGTTTGGTCGCTCTTCCACTGGGATGTGATAGTTTGTGTACGCTGTCGAAAACTTTTTTGCGAAGGGTTATTGGCACATATGGACGAATGTCTTTGCCTCCAATATCGCAATGAACAGTGGTGTATGTATCATCTATTCGTAGTCGCCGTAGTTGAAGCGAATTCTTACCTGGATTTTCAAGAAGAAGCTTCAGTTCGTCATCATCTCGTTGCATCTCGGACAAGTCTTTGGTGCTGATTGTGATAGGCATGTTGAACGTTTCAATGCGAGAGTACGCATCTGCTACGACGTTCTCCTTCCCAGGGACAAATTCGATCCTCGTTGAGAAACGGCTAATTTCCTCGAGCTGCCTTGCGATGCGGTCACATGCGTGATTGGATTTCTGATCGAAAGCGTATATCAATGGCTTGTGATCGGTGAGGATGATAAGTTCTCTGCCTTCTATGAGGTGTTCAAAGTGTTTTACGGCTCGGTAGATGGCTAGGAGTTCTCGGTCATAGATTTTGTACTTCGCTTCTTTGGGGTTAAGTTTTCTTGAAAAGAAGCCGAGTGGTTGTAGTTGTTCGTTGACGCGCTGGTCGAGTGCGGCTCCAATTGCGACGTCTGAGGCGTCACATCGTAGGACCAAAGGTACGTCTGGACGTGGATGGGCTAGTTGCACTGCGTCCCTCAACTTGGCTTTGCATTCATCGAATGCTCCGTCTGCTTCGGGGGTCCACTGGATGAGCCTCTTGTTGTTTTTCTTAGCTCCGATGGTTAAATTTACGAGAGGAGCTTGAGATTTTGATGCATCAGGTATACAGCTTCGATAGAAGTTCCACGAACCCAAGAATTTTCGCAGTTGATCCATCGTTGTTGGCTTTGGATAGCTCGTGAGTGCTTCGACACGGTCGGATGGAGGTTTTATACCTGATCTATCTACGGTATATCCTAAGTATTTTACCTCTGATTGTCCAAAGTAACACTTGGATACATTGATGACTAGGCCGCACTGTTGGAGGTTTTCAAAAACTGTGCGTAAATGTTGTCTATGCATTTCTTCATTAGTTGACGCAATGAGGATGTCGTCGATGTAACAAAAACAAAATTCAAGTCCTCTTAGTGCTGAGTCCATGAAACGTTGCATTGTTTGGGCGGCATTGCATAAACCAAATGTCATTGCGTTGAACTCAAAGAGGCCAAAAGGTGTTATGACGGCAGTCTTTGGTCGATCTTCTGGAGCGAGTGGGATCTGATGGTATGCTCTTTTCAGGTCGAGGGTTGTGAAAATGGTGCACCCGCTGAGTTGATGACTAAAATCTCGGAGGTGTGGTATTGGATACCGGTCTGGCACGGTTATGTTATTTAGGCGACGGTAGTCACCACACGGCCTCCAACCTCCGGATTTCTTTTGTACCATTTGAAGCGGAGATGCCCACTCACTCTTAGATGGCTTGCAGATTCCTTGCAGCATCATGTTCTTGAACTCCTCTTTGGCTGCTTTGAGCTTCTCGCCGGCCAGCCGACGAACTCGTTCCGCAACTGGATGTCCGTTGGTTATGATGTGATGCTGGACGAAATGATCCTGGACGCAGCTCTGTTTCTCATGTGTGATGTCGATGAAATCTTTAAGAATGTTGGCAAAACGGTTGTTTTCGTCTATGGTTCTAATTGTTGGTTGTGAACTGCTGATAATACGGCCTTGTACGGTGAGATCTACTTTGTTGTCGCTGATCATCTTTTGGCTTAATCGGATGGTTAGATCAAAGTGATGAATGAAGTCTGCGCCGATGATAGGTTGTTTTACGTCGGCAATTGTAAATAGCCAACGAAATTCTCGTCGAAGACCAAGGTCTAGTACCATAGTTTTAGTACCGTAGGTCGATATTGTGGTACCATTGGCACCATAAAGTTGAGACGAGGCTGGTGAGTCACTATTCGAGTATTTCTTTGGCAAAACGGAAATGTCGGCTCCAGTGTCGATTAAGAATGACATTCCGTTGGTTTTGTCGGTTATTTGTAGACGGTGAAAATCTCTGTTGCCGTGAGTGACCGCCTGTACACTCGACGGCAGTTTTAGTTTTCCGTCCAGTTCCGACAGCCAGCTTTGCATTTACGTGCATCGCTGCCAAACCTTTGGTGAAAGTAGCACAGGTCGGTGTCTTCTCCTTTCACGACTCGTGGTCTGCTTTGGGATCTGTTGCGTGACGACGATCTGTTGTTCGGTTGCCTGTTCAACTTTAGGATCTGGATTTCCTTGCGCAAAAATTCGATAGATTTTTTGATGTCATCCAACGCTGTCGTGTCTATACTCGAAATAGTTTGTATGCTTTCCGCTGAAGCTAATGCTGTCGGAGGACTAGAGACGGTGCACAAGTGATGCGTGGTGGTCATGTCAAATATTTTGCCTGCAACTTCGGCTAGCTTGTCTAGGTCGTCTTGTCCGGTTGCTAGTAGCACTGTAGAGATATTTTCAGGAAGTCGATCAAAGAAGAGTGTGCGCATGATTGATGGGTCGCAGCGACCATCAGAGAGATGCCTCATGTGTGCTAGGATGGCTGATGGTTTTTTCCCGCTCATGTCTTCACCTCGTAGCATTCTTCGTAGCTGTGATTCTGCAGTGGGGGCAAAATGGTTCACCAATCGTTCTTTGAGTGCGACGAATTTGTTGTTGCCAGGTGGATTACTTGCCAAATCGCCGACTGCTCTTAAGGCATCGCCTTCAAGGCTAACGAGCAAATTGGCGTAGCGTTCATCGTCGTTGGTGACATCAGCGAGTTGAAACGACATTTCCACTTGCGTAAGCCAGAGTTGTGGATATTGCGGATTGAACTTTGGCAGACGAACGCGTTGAACAAATGGCTGGTGTTGTACTGCTCGACTTGGAAACGATGGTAGCAAGTTGCTTTGAATGTTTTGCGCTTGCGTTGCAAAAGTTTCGAGAGGAACCGCTCCCTGTGAAGTAGAAGCACCAGCCTGAGCAATGTTTGCTTTTCTGAGTTGCTCCATGGCTTCGTTTGCTTCACGGAGTTCCTCGCGGAGCTTGTTGATGAGCTCTACGGTCGAATCGTCTGCAGGATTGGTCATCGTCGTGTGGAGACAGTTTTCTTCGTAGGGCGACGGTTCTGGACTTGAGAAATTGAGTCTACGTCCTTTTAATTTGCGAAGATTGTATCGCATAAAAACTGAAAACTGGGAAAAATGGCGTACGTGCCTTGGTGTGAAAACTTGTCGAGATCACGTCGGGGTCACCACTTTTAGGCACTAGATTCCCACGACTCAATTATTTGTCTCAATGTTTTTACAACAACTTAATGATTACAATATCTCTTTATTTATTATTATTTCTTAGGCAATCATAAAAAGTTACATCAGTACAAAAAGGTAAAAAAAAGGTTTTTTCTAAACTCCGTCGTTGTTCGCGTCCGTTTTTAAATTCCCTCTGTCGGTGAGTGCGACATCTGTCACCCAAGTCATTTGCAAAATGTTTCGCTGAAGTCGCCACATATGAGTAGTCGGGGTATGAGTTGCGATGACACCGATTTTGATAATTATTGTGAATGAACATTTTTAGTTTCCCAGGGTTGGTTGATGTATGAGAATAGTGCCCGTGATAAATATAATCTGACAAAATTACAGATGGTGCTAAAGTGTTAGAGAGAAATCTGAGCACAGATAAATAAGAGTTCATATAGGTACATATACTAACTACGGTTGTATTACACGGCTAAAGCGCGGCTTTAAACCAAGATATAAAAAATACGATATGTATTGTAAAAATTTCTATGATTTATTAGAGATACGGTTGATGTACAAGATCCGTGTTGTCCGTGATTGCATTGTTGAAAAACAACAGATGGTGGTAAAGCGTTAGAGAGCAAACTTTTAATGGTGATGAGAGGTAATGTTAGCGTGGCTTTAAACCAACAATATAAAAAAAATATATTTAAGGTAAATGCGCTTTTTTACCCGACTGGACACATGGAGCACAGATAATATAATATTGTGGCGTGGAAGGTATCGTGTAACTTAAGTGGTGAAACAAGCCCTTAGTCACGGTTTGGTGAAACCAGGCCTTAGACAGTTTGATGAAACCAGGCCTTAAAGTCACAAAACAAGTTCCACTCAAGTGTCACTTCCAATTGGAGACTGGAATCTGTCACCACTGAACCTTGTTCTAGAACCACTTAGAATTAGCTAGAAAGTTCTCGTCAGATGGCGGAGCGGGTATAAAAGGACAGCTTTTAGAAGAGGGCGAGACAGTTGATTTATAACAGTGATTGGTAAAAGTTCGAGATAGTAATAGTTTGTGAAGATAAATAAGTGAAAAGTAATAGAGTAAATTAAGTGATTGGTTTGAAACGTTGAAGAATTGTTTAAGTAATAGTGTTCTGGTACTTAATAAGTGAAATATTAAAATAGTCGATAAAAGTTTAATAAAAGTGAATTTTATTAGAGAAGTTAAACGGAATAGTGTTTTATCTTTACGAATCCCTGCCTGAATGTAACATTGGTGTCAGAAGTGGGATAAAACTTATTCTGTGCTAAGTGTCTAAGTGTAGTTAAAAAAAAAAAAAAAAAAAAAAAAAAAAAAAAGTGAATTTGTGATTTTTTTGAAATTACAAGAGACAAACAAAATGGGTCGTGTATTGCTACATCTAAGCATACCCCAATTGAAAAGTGAACTAGAAAAGCGGAATCTCTCCACAGCTGGAGGGAAAAGTGACCTCATACTTCGTCTGCAGGAAGCTGTCCAAAACGAGGGAGAAGATCCAAAAACCATGCTATTCGACGTGTCAGAAGAACAAGTAAGTACAGGCGTTGACATTAGCTCTATGATGGAATTACTTCTTGCGAAGATGGAAGAACAGAAATATTCTATGGAATCTAAGTTCGCAGAACAGAAAAATTCTATGGAATCTAAGTTCGCAGAACAGAAAAATTCTATGGAATCTAAGTTCGCAGAACAAAAGAATTCTCTAGAACAACAGAAAAATTCTATGGAATTGAAGTTCGAAGAGCAGAAGAATTCCATGGAATTGAAGTTCGCAGAACAGAAGAATTCTCTAGAAGAACAGAAAAATTCTCTTGAAGATCAGACAAATTCCATTGTCGCCGCACAAAAAGATGCAGTGGAAGAATTTAAGAATGTTCTAGATGTAAAAATCGACGCGATTGATGAAAAATTAAACGAGCATGAAACAAAGTTTGAGGAAATTAACAAAACGTTTCAAAAACACGAGACAAACATCGAGAACATAGCTAAAGAGCTCGGAACAAACATCAAGAATATAACTAAAGAGCTCGAAATAGTCAAGAAACAGAAGGCTCGGGAATATTCTGCTGACTGCCCAAGAAAGAAGGAGATGCAGCCACCCGTTTTTGATGGTCAAACATCATGGCCGATTTATCGGAGACAGTTCGAAGCAGCTGCAACGACCAATGGATGGGACAACCAGGATAAGTCGATTGCATTAACGCTCGCATTACGAGGTACAGCTGCAGAATTGCTTCAAACTATCTCCGAAGAAAAACAACGCGACTACGAGACTTTGGTGAAGGCTATTGAGATGCGATTTGGTGACGACCACATGCAGCAAGTGTATAGGGTGCAACTGCGCAGTAGAATCCAGAAGAGGGGAGAAACACTCCAGCAACTGCAAGCTGATATCGAACGGCTAGCGCACTTGTCTTATCCCAATGCCGGCGAGGATGTCATCAATGAAATGGCTATTGAGGCATTTACACAAGCCATAGAGGACAGACAACTGCAGATGGCTCTACGAATGGCTGGAAAGAGAACTCTTCCTGAGGCACTGGCATTTGCCTTAACCATGAAAGCTGCTGACCAAGCATCTCAAGGATTTCACCGCGTGAGAGAAATGACATCTGTTGAATGTTCGTGCCAGAGAACAGAAGTAGTAGACCGTAACAGTTCTCGAAGGGGACCGATCCGTTGCTGGAACTGCAACAAAATTGGACATCTACAACGACAGTGCAGAGCCGAACGTAGACAGGGCAGTTGTCCACATTGCAGAGCTAGGAACGAGGAGGCGTTTGAGCTTTCGGCGGATGGAACATCTGGAATCGACGCCCCCAGGACCACAATTCAGGTTTCCCAGACCAAACGATGTAATAGGAGTCTGACAGTGGAAGCAAATATCGGCCAGAAGAAGTGTGTCGCCACAATCGATACAGGTGCCACCGCTTCCATAGTCAGAAGGGACATCGTTCGCCAAGCATGGCTGCACAACACCAGCAGCTACTGTCTGAAAACAGCAACTGGAGCAACAGCAAAGGTGTATGGTGAGGTACTCTTGACGATAAACCTTGCAGGAATAGTCTTCTCCCATGCATTCTTAGTGGCTGATATATGTGACGAATGCATCATCGGAATCGACTTTATGAAGACGCATGATATAGTGCTCGACATCGGTTCGCAAGTTATAAAGTACAAGAACGTCGAGATTCCGATGGTTTACGGGAACGAGAACGTCGCAGCTCTAAGGACAGTTGTAAGTGAGGACGAAATATTACCACCTTCGTCAGAGACAATTATTTGGACAAAGCTGGAAGCTGATCCTGGGAGCCACCGATTCTACCTAGTCGAGCCAAATCCAGAAAATTATTATCAGAGCTATATTGTCGGAAAGATGCTGGTTGAACCCAGAAACAACATGGTTCCCGTTCGTGTCCTTAATGTGGAACACAAAAGCGTGAAACTAAAGCAAGGAGAAGTGATTGGAAAGTGCGTACCGATTACTGCGGTCACAAAGTTGTCCAATGCAAGTGATGTGAAACCGGTAAGACCTATGGAGATATCGGAAATGAAAAAGAATATACTCGGAGAGTGCGAGCTGGATCAGGAGCAGCGATCCATGGCAGGGAGTCTAATCAATGAGTTTGCTGATATATTTGCTTCACAGAACGGCGAGTATGGCCGAACACATCTCGTACAACACCGAATCGACACCGGAGATGCGAGACCGATTCGTCAGCCTCCCCGACGACTACCATTGGCTAAGCAGACGGAGGTTGCAGAAATGGTGTCGACGATGGAAAAGGAAGGACTGATTGAAAGCTCAAAAAGTCCGTGGGCATCGCCGGTCGTCCTGGTCAAGAAGAAAGACGGAAGTACGAGATTCTGCGTGGACTATCGCCAACTCAACAACGTCACTAAGAAGGATAGCTACCCCCTGCCAAGAATTGACGACACCCTGGACACACTATCCGGAGCCAAATGGTTTTCGACTCTTGATCTGAAGAGTGGCTACTGGCAAGTGCAGATCCATCCAGAAGACCGCGAGAAAACAGCATTCACAGCAGGAAACGGGCTTTGGCAGTTTACAGTAATGCCATTTGGACTGTGCAATGCTCCAGCAACCTTTGAGCGTCTAATGGAGCGCGTTTTGCTGGGACTAACGTGGAAAACCTGCTTGGTCTACCTGGACGATGTCATCGTAGTAGGAAAAACATTTAACGAACATCGAGATAACCTTAAGGAGGTGTTCCAAAGGCTACGAAGTGCGCAACTAAAACTTAACCCGAAGAAGTGTTCCTTATTTAGACCAGAAGTGAAGTACCTCGGGCACATCATCTCTTCCAAAGGAGTCAAGACTGATCCGGAGAAGGTCGATGCAGTGAAAAACTGGCCGGTACCCAAAGACAAACATCAACTGAGAAGCTTCCTGGGACTTGCGACCTATTACAGACGATTTGTAAAGGACTTTGCCAGGATCGCAAAGAGCTTGCATCAACTGACAGAAAAGGGCAAACAATTCAAATGGTCAGGTGAGTGCGAAAAGAGCTTCAAGGAACTTAAACAACAGTTGTGCAACGCCCCCATACTAGCGTACCCCACCCCTGGGAAAACATTTATTGTGGATGCAGACGCTAGTAATGTGGGAATTGGAGCCGTCCTTTCCCAGGTGCACGATGGCCAAGAGAAAGTAGTTTCCTACTTCAGCAAAGTTCTCTCAAAGCCAGAAAGGAACTACTGTGTTACCAGGCGCGAACTCCTTGCTTTGGTATTGGCGACAAAACATTTCCATAAGTACCTTTATGGGCGGAAATTCATCCTCCGCACAGATCATGCATCTTTAAAGTGGCTGCTGCACTTTAAGAATCCTGAAGGCCAAGTCGCAAGGTGGATCGAACGGCTGCAGATGTACGACTACGAAATACAACATCGAAAGGGAAGTCTTCACTCTAATGCAGACGCTCTCTCCCGTCGACCGTGCAAAGCAAATTGCAAACATTGCTTACGACACGAGGAAAAAGAAGTCGCGTCCGTTCAAAGGGTGAGAGCTATGCCCATTGGTGGCTGGAGTGCGCGGGAAATACGGGAGGCTCAAAGGGAAGATCCGGATATCGAACCGATTATCGCCTGGAAGGAGCATGACGGAAAACCAGACTGGCAGGAGATATCCAATAGGAGCCCTGAGCTGAAGGCATACTGGGCGCAGTGGGACTCCCTTCACGTACAAGACGGCATTCTAAAAAGAAGATGGGAAAGCCCGGATGGAAAGTCGTTCGTAATGCAGCTTGTTGTACCCAGGTCAAAGGTTAAGGAAGTGCTCAGGGAATTGCATGATGGAGTGTCTGGAGGCCACTTGGGAATCAATAAAACGCTCGAAAAAGTGCGGGAACGCTTTTACTGGATTCATTCAAGGGAGGACGTTGAAACTTGGTGCAGGAAATGCGTTACATGTGCGGCCAGCAAAGGTCCGAGACTGAAAGTCCGTGGCAAAATGCATCAATACAATGTTGGAGCCCCTTTCGAAAGGATAGCAGTTGATATTGCGGGACCGTTTCCTGAAACAAACAATGGAAATCGGTACATCCTCGTTGTTATGGACTATTTCAGTAAGTGGCCTGAAGCATTTGCTATCCCAAATCAAGAAGCTAAAACCGTGGTGGAGCAAATCGTCAATAACTGGGTAAGCAGATTCGGTGTACCAATGGAACTGCATTCAGACCAAGGACGGAACTTCGAGTCGAAGATTTTCCAAGGAGTGTGCCAGTTACTCGGGATTCACAAGACAAGGACAACCCCGCTTCATCCACAATCAGATGGGATGGTGGAGCGCTTCAACAGGACACTGAATGAACACCTCTCTAAGGTCGTTGGCGAAGACCAGAGAGACTGGGATAAGCAGATTCCCATGTTCTTATTGGCTTATCGAGGAGCAGTGCATAACACCACAGGACATACTCCATCTGAAATATTATTTGGTCGAACAGTCCGCCTACCTAGCGAGTTGATGTTTGGATATCCATGCGAAGAGCCCAAGAATGAGGAGGAATACGTTACAGACCTCAGGGATATCATCAGGGACGTGCATCGAGACACTAGGGATAAGATTAAGATAGCCAGTGACCGCATGAAAACGAGGTACGATACTAAAACGACAACTACAGGATTCCAGGAAGGAGATCTGGTATGGCTATATAACCCTCATCGAAGGAAAGGTTTATCGCCTAAGTTGCAACAAGACTGGGAAGGGCCCTATACAATCGTAAAGCGCATCAACGACGTTGTCTATCGCATCCAACGAGGAAGAGGCAAGCTGAAAGTCGTTCATGTGGATCGTCTTCATCGTTATAATGGTGAAAATGTTAACGAGTTTGTTCGGGACGAACAAGTTTAAGAGGGGGATATTGTGGCGTGGAAGGTATCGTGTAACTTAAGTGGTGAAACAAGCCCTTAGTCACGGTTTGGTGAAACCAGGCCTTAGACAGTTTGATGAAACCAGGCCTTAAAGTCACAAAACAAGTTCCACTCAAGTGTCACTTCCAATTGGAGACTGGAATCTGTCACCACTGAACCTTGTTCTAGAACCACTTAGAATTAGCTAGAAAGTTCTCGTCAGATGGCGGAGCGGGTATAAAAGGACAGCTTTTAGAAGAGGGCGAGACAGTTGATTTATAACAGTGATTGGTAAAAGTTCGAGATAGTAATAGTTTGTGAAGATAAATAAGTGAAAAGTAATAGAGTAAATTAAGTGATTGGTTTGAAACGTTGAAGAATTGTTTAAGTAATAGTGTTCTGGTACTTAATAAGTGAAATATTAAAATAGTCGATAAAAGTTTAATAAAAGTGAATTTTATTAGAGAAGTTAAACGGAATAGTGTTTTATCTTTACGAATCCCTGCCTGAATGTAACAATATAATATTGTAATTATATCTTTGCATGGAGGGTGTGTGTTTCGCACGTAGGTATCCTATTTGGTAGTCGGAGGGTACTCACATTTTTGTTAACTTTGTCCGATTGTCAATTAGGTATGTATAGTGTCTTGTACATATTTTTTTAAAAAAAATTTTCTTCTGTTGGGTTTTTTGGTTTTTTATATTGATTTTTTTTTAATTCAGTTTTGATGTGTCTAATTTGTGAAGTAGTAGGAAAACGTTCTGAGTATAGTTTCAATTCATTTCTATAGTAGGTATATCTATCTATTGGTTTTTATTAGGTTTTGAGATTATCTCCAAACCCCCAACTGCTTTAGCCATGGATACGTGTACCTAAATCTATGCGGCCATCCTTAATCGAAGTCAGGACTGAGAGATTCATTTGGAAGCATAGAAGATCCCTAAAACGCTCGTATAAATCATAAGGCATCACAGTACTTTGCTCTCCAACATGGTGTAAATTTTGCTGACGAAGGGCTTGGCAGAGGCTAATGACAGATACTGAATTTCATAAAATCCTCAGGATGGCTTGTATGTAGTGGTTTATTAATTATGGCACATATATAGAAAGGGGTTAAAAGATATAATGGGATCACATCTTTCACCTTTTTGACTAGCATCGCAATGGGTCAGTATCAACTTATGAGTGTGAAGCGGAGTACTCCTTCGATATAGCCTACCTTACGTATGTAAGAAACTTATCGCGAAGGCATCTTCTTTTCAGAATCTCAGTAGAAGTCACCCCGCCCATACAATGGAAAAATTTATCAACACTGTAATGAACTCCTTGTGCTTCAGAGGAGAAAATGAATAATGAAGTAATTTAAGAATTTATCCTATTCTAGTGTGCGGTGTGGGATACAAACGTCTCTTCATAAAACCGCAACAGCTCTTAACTGCTTGGCATCGGGTTCATTCAGTTCAAGAAGTTCTAAGAGCAAAAAAAAATTGTTACCAACGTAAGCCGTAGACGTAAAGCTCGAAGTGTTAGGACGAATTGTGGTCACTTTTTAATAACAATAATAATAAAAAAAAAACCTGTCAATGTCAGTGCCGATGACATACAACTTCTGCCCACACGATACGGATTAAGTGTCGGCAAGCGGTAACTATAACCAGTCCGTTGTTTCACTTGGGTGGTATTTTGGCATCATATCTGTAAGGCTGCAGTTTTTTTTTCTTATTAAATTATCTAGTTCATTGAATTTCCACCGATTGTGTGGCTTGCGACAAAGGGTGTACTTCAGGCATTCAAGAGTATCTGCTTTCAGTGAAATTGCGTTCATTACACTTGGACTGCAAGAAAGGTTTCGTCGCTTCTTTTAAGAAATTATATGATGCAAATATCGTTATTTTAAAGGGTCTTCCATTAACTTGACAACTTTAGACATGTAAACGGAGGCTCCTGAGTCAACATACCAATCGTCGTTTCCCGCACTAGCCGTGACTGCTGTGTACAAGCCATGCGTTTTGAAACTGGATTTTGACTGAGTATTATTCGCCTTCTTTGTATTCGTTCTTCGTTGGACAATTTCGAGAAATATGTCCATATTTCCTATATTCATAGCACCTTGGTGTTGGTCCACGGTGTTTCTTCGTTGTCTTTTGCTTACAAAAAAATAAAGTAGAATCAGAACCTGCTCCAGATTCTTTGACGTTATGAAGCAATTTCGTTTTAATCGCATCCGCGGTGATTGTAGTTCCTGAGTTCTTTTAAGCCCCATTATCATTGGTCGAAAGTCCTCAGATAATCCAGCCAACAGCAAAGTCTACCAAAGCCTACCCATTCGTCGCTTGCCTCCATGGCCACTAATCTCAACTTATGCGCAGTACTTCCAATTTTGGTTACGTATGACTCGATAGAATCACTATCGTTCAAACTTGTAGTGGTTAAAGTCCGTAAGCGACCAACTCGGCGCGTCAGTCCTGTCCTGAGTCCTCAAAAGCTCGTTCCAAATTATCCCATGCTTCTTTCGCAGTTGTTGCAGACTGAGACTGGACATGGACAAAATTTGATGGCTCAATCAAAAGAATTATTTTCGCTCGGGCTATCGTCACTTTCTTGCCGTCGGTTGTTGTGCCTGGTTCGATGCAGTCCCAAAGGTTTTCCAGTTCGAGGTAACTAAAAAAAATACAAAAAAAAAATTCAAACAAGATACTATACCTATCTATTTGGCAGTCGGAGGGTACTCAGATTTTTGTTTAGCTGTGTAGGTATAGTCTCCGATTGTCAATTAGTTAGGTATAGTATCTTGTTCATATTTTTTTTAAGTTTTTTTTTTGTTACAGTCAGTCGGGTTTTTTGGTTTTTTAAATTAACTTTTTTTATTTAAATTTTATTTCGCAACAAACAATTTATTTTAAGCATGGACTAGGCCCATAACCTATTTAATATTTAAAAAAAAACGTAGCAAAGAATTAAAAGACGAGTCCATCTATTTTGACAATCGAACAAAGAGTAGAGATTTATTTCAGTTCGGTGTAGAAAGAGATAAGTAACATACGTGTTTAGTTCAGAAGGTTCAGTAGGTAAGTATGGAAGATATTTAATTCAAAGGTTATAGAATAGTATGCTCTATTACAAAAAAAAAAAAAAATATGAATAGAATTCGACTTCGTTCACAAGTCCACCATGGGAACGTATGCAGCGGTCGATACGTTGAACCCAATTTTCGATGACTCGGCCGCACATTTCGACCGATTCGGCCGATATTTCTCTTCAATATTGGCTCTGAGCTCTTCCAACGTCGCCGGTTTGTTGGCATAGATCAATGATTTAATGTAGCCCCATAAAAAGATTCTAAAGGCGGCCAATAGACGGGTCCGTATCTCAAGATAACATACGTTCGCCGAACTGAGACTTCAATAACTCAACTTTTGCACCCGCTGTGTGGCTTGTGGCTCCGTCTTGTTAGAACCACATATCACTGATGTCAAATTCTTCCAATTACTCAAAGAAGTAACGTTTCAACATGTCTTTCTGTATCGAATACCATTTACAGTAACGTGACGGTCATTTTCATCGACGTAAAAAACGGCCCAATGACGCCACCGGAATGAAAACCGTACCAAACAGCGACTTTTTGCGGATGAAGTGCTGTTTCATGAAGCACATGGGGATGGGGGTTCTCAGTTCTCACCTCTCCAGTAACTCATATTTTGCATATTGATGGAGCCGTTAAACCAACAATGTTCTTTATCGCTGTAAATTGAACATTTCCGTTAACGCTCTTGAAGTTGCGACCACCGAATCGGAATGTCAGTAGTAAATTTTAATTTTAATTTGTGAACGTTGTTCCTTCGTGTACTTCAACATGATGAAAATGTTGATTTGACTGATAATTTTGACATTGACAGTTCGGTAATCTGTTTAAGGTGCGTTCACATTGAATGTTTGAAGTTGTCAAGTCGCTTACCCTTTATAATGAACTATTATACCCCGATAGCCGATACGCAGAAATTTAATTTAAACTTCAACGTGAATATTCAAAAAATTTAAACTAGCAGGACTTGTTTAGACCATTTTACGCATATGACAAAGCACATGCGAGAAGCATAATCCACAAGCAAAGATTGCAAACAATTCAGTAATTATCTACGACAAGACAAGCAATGATGTTTTTCGGGGACCACAACTCACCTACCGTATATACAGTATACAGAACTGTGGTTAGGCAGGAAAAAGCTCGCAAATATTATGTAGGATATACAAAACGAAATCATTTTTAGGAAAGAAAATGTAAGCCTAAAACAATATGGCCGCAAGGGTCCAAATACAAAATTTGAATGATATAAATATTGGAAGGACTAGGTACATGAAGGCGTCGTTCTACATGGCTCCCTTCGTTTACAAATTATATAGAAAGTATAGTTGTTTATCTGGAAAGAAATCTAAATGTTTCGAAAGGGTAGTTAGCATTTGTAAAGGGAGATTGTTCGCCATATTTAAATATTCTATATAGACATAGACACCCGTTCCTTATGAAAGCCATTCTTATATGAAATAGGGTGCAGAAAATCCAGTTGATTGAAATAGATACTTTAAATATGAGGAAATACAGACGCATCTATAGTGTAGTCCCAATACATAGGTATACATATACGAAACTACAATCTGATGATGGGTGTATGCTGACATTCTGTGTAGTATGTTTACTGTGTTAACTTGTCGAAATAAATGGTTGCTATGCAAATCATTTTTTTTAGGGTAGTCCTTGTGCAGTTTTAACAGAGATGATCATTGAAAAAATGTTGTAGATTTACAGTCAGTGCTAAAAATTTGAAAAGAACACTTCTGCAGACTATTAAACGTTTTCAGTCAGAACGATCCATTCAGTCTGGACGATGATAGCCAACAATTTCGTCCACCCGAACGTGACAATTGCGATATCCAACAACTCCAACAGATCTTTAAAAAAAATAAAAAAAAAACTCCAGATCGATATAGACACGAACATGACCTTTTTTTCTCGTCTTTAAAGTCACCTATTACATATCAATTTATACGGTAACCCTGCCAAACTCGCCTGTGTAGGATGACAATATGGAGAATTCTCGCTACTCCGTCGAAATCGCCAAAACATCACAAGATTCTCAGAACTATTCGTTTTGTGTGAGTTTTTACGAAAGAACGGATCTGTAATTTTATGCGGAGCCCAAACGGCTATTGGGAAGCTCTAAGACAGTTGAAATGGTTGTCAGACGTTTGCGAGCTAAGTTGGATTTTAGGCTTTTTCGGGATTCGAAGCACGGATCCCACTCTTAGTAGTCCAACACGCTAACCACGAAGCCACTGCGCCCACACAGAGACCTTAATAATGGAAAAAGGTTTGAGACAAGCCGACGCGCGTGTAACTTCTTTAGCATCATCGTTGAAGCAATTGTAAGAAACTCACAAGCCAACATAAGAGGAACAATTTTTCAAAAGTCTACAGTACTGCTTGCGTTCTGGCGATATTGGCATTATCGGAAAATCACAGCAAGTTGTGAGTGGTTCATTTGCAACTTTTAAAACGGAGGCGGCGAAGATGGGCCTGGACTGTAAATAAAGACAAAATTATGTAAATATTTATACTGTCAACGGGAAAAACGATTCGACGATTGTAAAAAAGACGTCAATTACGAAGTTGTTAAAAACTATGTGCACCTGGGAATCACTATCACCTCACAAAATGACATCAGCGCAGAAATCCAACAAAGAATCACTTTTGTCAATTCATGTTTCTCCGGGCGAAGAAGGCATCTAAGCAGTATGACCCTCTCTCATAGAACCCAGGTGCAGAACCATGGAGCATGGACTATCCCTCTCTTGGGATGTTTTGAGACCAGTGAACATTTTTTCGTGCGGTTTTCGGTCCGATGGATTGTGGAAGGCAAAATGAGTTTGTTGCGGGGCGGGAATGTGTGCGGACAGTAACGCGCCAGCGAGATAACGTAACAGAAAACAGAGTAAGACCCGGCCATAGTTGGCGCACGTAATTGGAGGACGACTTCAACCAACTTGGTGTGCGTAGCTGAAGGCAGTTAGTTAGGGACCGAGCTGGCTGAAGTGGCTTCTTGGCCTTGGCTAAGACGTGCTCCACGCCAGACTACAAGGCCAACAAAAGTGAAAGCAAGTATTAGACAGGACTACATACTGAAAATATGAACTCGAGATGAGAGTCGAACGCAGTATAAAGTAATCGTCGCTAAATGTCACAAGTTGATTATTTATGATGAATCACCAAAATGTATTGTTCTTTTCATGACGATCCATTTAAATTGTGTAATGGCCAACTGTAAATTACACGCCAAAGCCATAAATATATTCCTCAAACCTGCATTGAAAATGAGAACACACAGAATTCTTACTCTCACTTTATCGTAATATGCCCCATACACTACACAGGAAATTACGTGGTTTCTTTGTCCGACCGCAAAAATATTACGAAAACCACAAACATAAAATTGAGCTCTTCTTAGACAGAGGCAACGTACGAGTGCAAGTACAACAAATCCGGAATATTTCACATACTAGGTATACGAGTAGTGAATGTGCGTATATTCCAACAGAAACCACAAAATGCAGTATTTTCTATATTATTTTCTTTTATTTAAGTATGCACTTTAGTTTGCCTTGCAGTATTCAATTCTAGGCACTAACAAATTATTTTCTTTTCTTTTTCTACTCTGGAATACTTGAGTGAGGAAATTCCTTTTGTTGGGTGGCTATCACTGTCGGATAATTGTGTGATTCTCAAAGGCGGAATGCGTTCACACCATTAAATCTACTACAAAAAAAGGGTTGTTATTTGTTGTACCATATACATTATATCGTTTTCTCCTAAGCCGATTAATTCGATTAATTCTTGACTTCTGCGAAGGTCTGCTGATGGTGAGTGAGGTGACCCGGTAATGATTGTTATCGTCGCGAAATCTTTGTGAGAAATGCACACAAAATATCGTGTAAAAGAGTTGATCTGGATCTCCAGTTACACATGCTATGAGTCGTTTTCTGCTGAATAATCATGCCGACTAAACCGAAATGGTTATAGCCAGGGATGAAAAATGAACGATGTGGACTGTAAGCAAATATTTGTTCCGATTTTATTTTTAACTTTTTCACAATGTACATAATACCTAATGAACTTTGAGATTTTGTATTAAATATTGGCTTTTAGAAATACAAACAAGAAACAAAAAACAAAATTCGACTCTAAGGTCATACACTAGGAACAAATTTAACAAAAGTCAACTTCTGCGAGCTAATTTTGAGTTACTTGTGCCTCCATTTTGTTGTTTCAACAGGAGTTTTTTTTTTTTTTTTGTTTTTCTCCGAGGTAGGTGGAAATCTTCTGGAAGACACTATGAGAACACTCGGGGCGTGCTCATAGTAGTGTGAGATTTTTACTCACTAAAACCACCTCCATAAATTTTCTTTTGTACTGCAACTAAGTTATGACTTATCAAGCAATTTTTTTATCACGAAGTTTTACACGTTTGGCAGTCAACATTCCGGCGAGAGTTCCTGCTCGTTCCGCAATTTTAACGCGGTTGAAAATTATCGGACTAAGTCCGAAGGTTTAGTTCGTTGTAGATGCCGCAATAAATTTGTTTCATCGAGAATTTCACGGACCGAGCTATTAATATGTCCTAATAATCGATTTCTATGCTTTCGAGCTCATATTTTCGTTTCGTCCTTAACGGTCCTTCATTTCTAATGTACCACGGTGCACTGACGAATGATCTTAGCACTTTGTTTTGAAAAGTTTGTAAAAAGTTTAGATTTGTTTCGCTGGTACAGCCCTATAACTGTATACCATATGTCCATACAGGCTTCATCACTTGCTTATATGTATAATAAAAGCTTGTTCTCGAGGGTAAGCTTGGAATGTTTTCCGAGTAACCAATAAAGTTCTCTATATTTGATTTTTAGTTCTTCGCATTTTTTCTTTACATGCGGTTTCCATTTTAATTTGGCGTCGAGAGTCATTCCGAGATATTTGGCCTCGTTTGCGAACGGAACTTGTACCGTATTTATAAATACAGGCAAGTTATTTGTTCTTTTGTATGTAAAATCCTCGTGGACCGATTTCGTTTCGTTAAGAGCGATCCTCCATGATTTTGTCCATTCATAGACCCGGTTAAGCGCGCCTTGTAATACTTTGTTTGTTTCTTTGGTCGTTGTACCCACTGCTAGTATAGCAGTGTCATCGGCAAAAGTAGCTATGGTAGTACCTTCTATTTGCGGAATATCACGCGTAAATAGCAGGTACAGGAGAGGCCCAAGGACGCTTCCTTGCGGCACACCTGCCCTTATTTCTTTAAATTCCGAATATTCGTTTCCGTGTTTGACACGAAAGAGTCTATTCTTTAGATACGATTCTAGAATTTTCCATAACCGTTCGGGGAGAACTTGTCTTAATTTGCACTTGAGGCCTTCATGCCAAACCTTATCAAATGCTTGCGAGACGTCCAAGAATACGGCAGAGCAAATTTTATTTTCTTCTAGAGCTTTCTCTATTACGTCAGTTATCCGATGCACTTGATCGATTGTCGAATGTTTGCTTAAGTGCATCGGATAACTGACGTAATAGAGAAAGGAGTGTTCCCAGATGAAATATTATGTAAGATCTTGAAAATAACATAAACCTGCGTGGATAAACTTCGAGCTTTTTTGAGACACTTTCATCTTTAACATCTAATTCATATCACAAATAAATATATAACATAACTTGTTACAGAATTCTTTGATTTTGAATTTGATTCTTGTCAACTGTTTACATTTGACATACATATTTATCATTACTTGCCCGTTGAAATTCTCTGAGCTGTTTCGAGCCAAAAGAGGAACTACTCGTTATCGTTATCGTTACTCGTTATTTTGCTAGTTTTCTCTTTTTCTATCATTTTTGATGAGAACGTGTATAGACTCTGTGTGATTGGGATCGATTTATATCGATTGCCTTCGATTTTTTTCGAATATGGTTATTTAAAAGTTACGATTTTAACACGTTTTTCAACCGGTTATACATGAAACTGTTTTCATATTTAAAACACGGTCAGGGCCATATTCAGCCATTCCCTTTGTTTTTAGAAAGGCAGTGTAATTCCCGAATTTCCAAAATATGCTTCAATTCAGGCCAACTGTTTTCCTTTTGTTCTGCTTGAAAAAAAAAACCTTTTATAAATATTCATAAGAATCGAATTGCATGTCAATACACCGTTGACAGAAAAATAGCAGTTATATTTGTATAAGATACTACAAAACGCTGCACCCAGATATGTTCAACATTAAGAGGACATTAAGTACTATTAAGACTGTCACTCTTAAATAAGGGTGACATTTTTTTTTAATACACAGTAGCGTTGACATTTTAATAAGTACGAAAAAGGGAAAGGATTAAAAAAAAAAAACGCGCATGTGTTGTGTGTCACTTACCGGCGAAATGAATGGGACCTAGTTCAATATTTGCATGCGTTTCACCGAAACGAATTGCTGAACACCTTTTTATTTTTAAATAAATCTGCATGTGTGTATAATAGGGAAGAATTTCGAATGTTGGATCGTTCGTAACCGTACGACAAGCGAACACGATCTCATGGTGTACATTTGGATAATCTGACGATAAATGATGATGCAAAGCGTGAAGCAGAAAAGGGTTGATATTTTTGGGTTTGACATCCTTATTACTGTGTAAACATCGATATGATGATTCAACACTTTTAATTCGATTAGTGCGAATATGGCCTCCTAGAATGGGTATAAAAATCAGACGCCTGTTTGGGCGATATATCTTTTTTTTATACTTGTATGTGAAGACGGTAGAGTGACACTGGGAAGGGTTGAAGAATTTGTTCGGGTCTGATCGGCAATTATCCGTAATTTCAATTTTATCTATCTTGTTATGCCAAATTATAAGAAGGTATTTTTTTTGAATGGTTTCTGTTACAATTTCTTCCCATTACTAATTTTATTGTATCTCATTGATTTAGGGAAACAACGCTTTAGATAGGAACGATCTCGTAAATCTCCAAACCTATTTCTGGTTGCTGAATATTAGATATTAGAACTTAGAAGTGTCATAGAGAGTATAGGCCTTCAAATCAATAAAAGGGTAGAGAATGTGACTTGTTTAAAAAAAAAAGTGGTATCTTAGTTGCAACTGTATATAGCCAGGACGCAGCTGAACAGTTGTATCAACTTGAAGTCTACTTAGAAATTTCTAGAGATGTAACGGATAGTGATTTTGCAAAATACCGGATACCGGATATTCGGCATACACTTTGGCCGGATAGCCGAATATCCGGCGGCCGAATATATATATATATACCGTCGAGAGCAGAATACATTCATAGCGATGCATTCTAGTTCAAAAAAATTATACTGCGACTGATCTTGAACTTTTTTTAAAAAAAGTTCGGACTGACCGGAATATGGACCCTTACATGGTGGTCAGTTAATCATCAACAGTTCCCAATTTTAGCAAAATTTGTGAAGGTCTATCTTTCATCACCAAGTAGCAGCGTATACGGCGAGAGACTGTTTTCTACAAAGCTGGCGCTGGCTTAGTACATATGTATATCAAAATAAACGCAACCGTCTTTTACCGTTTAATGCAGAAAAAATAATTTTTAATCATCATAATCTGCCTTTAATTAATTATAAGTACTAATTTTGTTACTTGTTTAGGTACTGTTAATAAAAAAAAATACTTTTTCAATCGACTTCTTGTTTTTATGTTCTATTTTACCTATCCGGTATTCGCCGAATACTTACTCTCTATCCGGCAATCCGGCCGGATCTGTGTCCGAATTCTGTAACCAAATAGTCGTCCCGGAAGACATCACATAATTATACAAACTCTGCGAAGGTCATGACATAGCAAGCACTCGAAACAAATTTCTGGTAAAATATTTATTTCTTAATAAATGGTGTAATGTAAACAACCCATTAGTCACCAAATAAGTTCCATTTCCAATTGGAGACATGCATATGTCAAATGAGTGTAACAGCCGTATTATGGCTATCAAATATCAATTGTTTAATACTTGATAACATCTATCAATTCAACGATATTTTGGTATTATGAGTATCAATTGATAGTTTTTACCCCATTGTGAAAGCTAATCTAAATATCATTGACAATGGGTTCTGTTTTGAAGTTTGACGTTTCTAATTTGTATGACATAAAAAAACCAAACCAAACTACTTCATCATAATCCATTTAAAATCAAAAACTACCGATTACATTTCAGTCTAAAGTCGTTTTTTTAACAATAAAAACAAGGAACTAAATTTTACTATTTGGTGTTAAAAGAAATTTCTAACCGCCGGAATATTTGATACGTATCAACAAGAAATTTGTGGTTGATAGAATATTTGATGAATATCAATTTTTTTGACAACCTAATACCAAGTTTATCGATAAAACTATTCACAATAGATCTTAAATCCAACTATATTCACAATTCATCAAAAATGTGGATAGGTTGATAACCATAATACCGATTCATTCATTTTGTTGATACCTACGTATCAATTATTATCAAATATCGTGTTGATATTTGATAGTCATAATAGGGCTGTAAGTCTTCACTGAGCTAATTCTAGAACCAGCTAGAATTCGGAATACACTATAGAAAGTTCTTGATAGATGGCGGAGCGGATATAAAAGGGAGATTGGAGAACAAGAATGTACAGTTGATTTTTAAACAGTGTTAAGCCCGCCCGATTCACTAGAGATTTCGCCATTTTCCTGGTTATTTTTACTTACGTTAATCTGGAGTTTTTTTATTGGCCGCTCCACTTTGGTCCATGCAAAAATAAGGGTTCCAACCGCTAAACCGACAGAAATATAAAACTCTGAAGATTGACCCATATTTGTTGTAGGACTTAAAACAAATATCCTATCTCAGCGAAAGTAAAGTACAACAACTAACGTCACCTCCTCCGATTCAGTCTGACATTACGCCAGCGTTTGATTAAGTGGTAGGTAGTTAGATATCTCTGTTTTGCTTTTTATCTCAATTTGGGGAGATATCTCGTGAATCGCATCCTTAGGGCCCAAATATGGGTCAAATATCCGGATTTACTGATTAAATCTTTAACTAGGGACTACAAAAAGTTGATGAACAACGTGACTAACAGTTCGAAATAGTAATCGATTGTGAAGATAAATAAATAAGTGTAAATTAATACAGTGAATTACGTGATTGGTTTGAGTCGTCTAAGAATTGTTTTAAGTGATATTGTTTTGGTACTTAATGAGTGATAATGAGTGAATTATTAGAATAATCGGTAAAAGTGTAATAAAAGTGATTTTATTAGAAAAGTTCAACAGAATAGTGTTTTATCTTTTCGATTCCCAGCCTGAATGTAACAATAGCATAAATAGGGTAGGGTTTATTGACCAAATGAAGGTATTAAAATTTTGTAGGGAACATTGATTTTTTCATGTGTTAAATAATGGTTCTCCCACTGGGATCGCGAACTAGATGTGCCTACTAAGATGTCCAGTGTTGTGTCACAGTTCTCTTCACAAGACTTCGTCCAACCTAACCTAACCTAAGGGCCACTTCACTATTTGTTGTAATAAGCATTCCTATTTGTAGTTAATCTAATTTAATGTACAAAAATGTATTGTCTGCTCGCTTCTTCGACGGAGCTATCAAAAAAAGAAGAGACAAGAGATCAAAAACGTGGCAATAGTCTGACAGAGTGACAGCCCTATTTTATGGCGTTCAGCTAAGTACCATACCTTACTGGACTGCGTTCAGGTAGTTCGGCTATGTTCCAACACTATCCCATTTCTGGATCGCAGTTTGAATTAAGTTTTAGTTGCAGACTAGATATTTGTATGTACCTACATAATTTTCATTTCATATAAGTATACAAGAGAGATCAGAAAAGGGTTTAAGAAGTTACCTAAATTTAAACGATTCAAAAATTTTAAAAATATCGGTGTGACTTACAAATGGTTGCAAAATGAATGTTCATTTTGCAACCATTTTACATCATATAACACATTTGCAAATAATATTTCCATCATCCTCGAAACAATTAAATTTAGTAAATATGCATTTTTTTACAAACTCTGGGATAATCTAGCTATCAGCACAGAATGAAGAACAATCTGTTTCTATGGACAGATTAAAGAAAACAACAAACAGTCGAGTAGTACATTCCGATCATTCAACAACAATATAATAGATCTTAGAGTCTTTTGTGGCGTTGCACCTAACTCAAATTTCAAAATTACATCTTCCGGCAAAATTTCTATTTCAAATATGACTAATCCCTCTGCACCGTTGCATGAGCAAGTATTAACAAAAAGACACCGGCTAAGGCCAACTTAGTTCCCGGAGATGGCTATTTCTCATGAAATTCCATAAAGCAGCGGCAAAACACAAAGCAAGGATTTGGCCGTTTATCCACTTGATTTGCACAACTGAATAGGACAGATGACATAAAGCGAAGATTCAGTTTAAGCATTCAAAGAGATGCTCCTACAGGTGGTGAAACTATATCATGTAGGGATTCCGTGTCCATATACCAAAACAAAACAAAAAAAAAACAGATTTAGTCAATCCTCTATGGGGTGTGTTTTCCTACACTGATTGCATTAAGGATAAGCCCATAAAGGGACGTTTTTCGTACAAGTTGGAACTTAAATGTAAGAAGCGTTTGAATGCATGCACTGAGCTGGGTTCCGACTGCCTATACAGGTAGGTGAGGCACACATGTGCTAGACAAAAGGATTTTTTTTAAGGATCAAAAAGCAAAACTATGTAACACATAATATATCTCTCAAACATCACCTACCTATTGATTTATTTTTTATACAAAAACGACAAACATTATGAAAGGGACTACGTCTAATTACTGCATATTCCGATTGCTTTTGTTGGAGTAAGGACTCGTGAAAAAAGGGCCTGCAGACACAAAACAGCCCGGGGATATTTGACATCTCGTTCAGTGATTTCAGTTCGACGTTCACTTTTAGCCTCCTGGAGTGTTGGTATCATGCTGCGAGTCACATTGTGGAAGTTTCTATATACGCTGTCGCATAGTAGTCAGTAGGCACAATAATGCCTGCGCTCTGTAAGGGTGACGTCAATCCTAACCTTTAATGTACGTTTATCTTTGTAGTTGCAAAGTCCTGTTTCAGCAATCAGAGTTCAAGGAAGCCATTCATGCTATTTGCTTTCCATAAAAAAAAACGTGACAATTTGTCAGAAGTGATGCCATTATTCATCTTGTTAGTGAAACGGTAACAACAAGTCATTGAAGTCAAAGTTGAGTATTTCATGTGAATTATGTTATTTTGGTAATCTTCGTATTTAAAAGGCGTAGGCCGAGCAATTTTGAAAAATTTCTAAAAATTCCTTGTGATTTTGACTTTGATTTGGACATCATAAAAGTGTCCGGCTAGATTTTACGACACTCACACCGGCGAAATTCTTCATATAAAGCTACCCGTTGTGACCTGAAAAATACTTAGGTAGTGCGATTCTTAACAAGGGACAAACTGTTCGGTATTGTCAGCTATAAGAGTAAAACTGAAACGAACTATTTAATTAAAACTACATCAGAAATATATATGGTTAATGGAACATGCGGAATGGAATATGGATAACGCTGAACGATCGGCTCGGAATAGTTGCAGATTTTTTTACGCATCTTTTCAGCTGAGCTCTGGTAAAATGTAATCGGGCATTTATACACTCCCCGCCACCTGAATAGGACACCCCTTATTTCTGTTTTCTATCGCCCACTGCTCCCGAACCAAGCATGCTAGAGACTTTTTTTTTAAATTACAGCTAATTATAACTTGACCGCAATTTAATACTAATGCTTTGAGTATTAACAAATGTTAATAACAAAAAATAACAAAATACGAGATCGTTATTTTGCGCCACTTGAATAGGACACTTTAGTGAAAAAACCTTTCAGGGAATTCCGATTCTTTTGGACACAAACATTTATTAAATTTTAGGTAGTTGGAGTATTTTAAATTAAAAAAAAAAGTTTAATAGTGTGTTGAGCCACCTTTTTGCTCCAAAACTTCAAACATCCGGCTTGGAAAGGATGCATACCTGCACAAAACTCATCTCAAAATCTTGTACCCATAAGACATGACAACTTTAGGGAGACTCATCTATTTTTTCCACCGTCCTTTCGAAATATGCCTCAGAGCTCAGAGGTGACCAAATAATTTACTATTTCAATCTTTAATAGGCTTTTTGTACAGTCTTAATTGCTTGAAGCTAAATATAGCTTCGCTGTTTCTTTAGTACCTAGTTAACTAAAGGGTTGCCCCACAGCAGGGCGTTTTTTTTCATTTTTGTAAATAAAAACAATTAAATCTATTCCATTTGTTGGCGCTTATCCATCTTTTTTAGGAGCAGTCCTTTTACTGGGATAGATAAAAGACATAAATAGTTATTTATCGAAAACATTTTACTTACTTTGTATTGTTCATATAACTACATGTATTCAAAACTGTTCAGTCACTGTAAATAAATGAGCAAAGCTTTTGGATAAATAAATACCACAAAACCTAAACTTGTTTAACAAAAACATCACAGAATACGAAATAGCCACACTGACTGTAGTTTGTGTTTATGTGGCCTTAGTACCTAGTTGTTCATCATTTTGGAGGCCCAACAGATAGGTAACGTACTCAAGCCTCAAGGGTCTAGCACATAGAATCCCTTGCTTTTGCCGCGTCGACGGATACGTCAATATTGACGTTTTAATACTTAGTTTATTTTAATGCAGACTGACAGAACAATGAACGATTAGAATCATTTTTTTTTTCCTAAATCATTATCGATCCGAGTAAGAGTCGAATATATCTATTACATTCAAAGGCAAATTCTGGATTTTCCGGCCCACCCTAGTGGTTACTGCCTTTTTTAGAGCAAGTAACAGCTGTCCTGGGGGTACCAATCTTCTATCTTCTGGAAACCGGTGTAAGTGTGATCTTCATCCCAAAAAATGGCAATGGTGACCTGCCTAAATCGTACAGACCTATCAGTCTAACATTCTTTGTTCTTAAAACCATGGAAATATTTATTAATGTACATATTAGAGGACATTATCTAACTCCCAACACTCAAACAAATTTGCGTATAGGAAGGACAAATCCACTAAGAGTGCTCTACATTACCTTGTTATTAAGATAGAAGAAACATTCCGGTCTAAATATATTGCCCTTTGTGCATTATTGGACAATGAGGATGCTTTCGATAAAAGCGGATACGACTCGATTGCTAGGGCAATTAGTTGTAGAGGTATCGAAGACTCGGCCAACCACTGAATCAGAGCCATGTCGTATTATAACTTTCTCCTCCAAGGAAGAGTCTGTTTCAATGACAGCAGCAAAAGGCTGCCCTCAAGGTGCGGTACTCTCCCCGCTTTTGTGGTCGTTGCTCATTGACAGTCTACTAGTCAGTCTTCATAGTCTAGGCCACAATTCCAAGCTGATGAGCTAGCTATCATTATCAGTGGAAAGATAGGTGCTACCATTGCTCGGGGCTTTTAATGGTGTACGAAAGAAGGACTATACATAAATCTTATTAAAACCATCCTAGTGCCTTTTACAATATGAAGACTTTATAAACTTGAACCCATAACCTTAAATGGCATACTACCGTGCCATGAGTGTAATGTGAGCCAGTACAGGCACCCGTACAGCAGAACTTGGGGTCTAAGTCCCGTTATGATTCACTGGTTATACATCATGATGGTAGAAGACCCATTATCACGTACGCGGCAATTGCATGGTGGCTGAACGTATACTTGAACGGACAATGGCTAATAAGCTTCTAAAGCTTTAATGTATTGATGGTCTCGGTATCAAAGGTGCATTGCAAACCTGCCCAACAACTGCACTACAAGCTATAGTTAGCCTAGCACGTGACAACTAGAATATAACTTCAAACGAGCTCTGACCACTTGGTCAGGAGACAGGAGACTGTGTATTGAGACAGATTGCAGATTCTATCTAGAGGCTGAATAATCCTCTGAGCGCTTATTCTGCGATTGTCCGGCACTTCTATGGTTAAGAAGGCGTATACCTTTAGCAAAATATACTCCTGCCAGCAGAACGAAGAAGCTCTGCTACTAAGGACATAATAGCCTTCACTAGGGAGGTCAATCGTCTCTTAGTCTAAACCACCCCTCTTTGATAGAATACATCTTTCAGGTCGCAGTGTCAGCCATTGGGCATGGAATTTAAAAAAAAAAATTACATACTAGGTTAAAGCCGGGCACCTTGTCAATTCAATTTAGGCATACAAAACTCATTTTAAAAAGACAATGTGAACGAACCCTCTTACCCAAGTTTCAGTTTCTATTATTGCCTAAAATAAGTCTTGAGATATTTAATTTTGTACATCACTTTACATCATTTAAATGCAAGGTGCCGACACTTCCCCGAACCTTTGTTTCCTTTAGAACAAATCTACAAAAAATAAGGAATGCGAAAAATGTATGAAAGCATTTCCTTAAAAGCGATTCCCCTAAACAAGCGAATGTTTGACAAGTGGATCCCTTGTAATTCTTAGACAGCACGTTCATTAATCGCAGGGGTTGTTCTATGAGGGGCGAAACAAAAACTCACACAGAGCATTCAATACACTTCTAGTAGGTATTATCAGAGTTTGCAATTCGTGATGTTAGATACGATAGGAATTTACTTAATAATCCTTTTCAAAGCAGCCCCTTGTCAAACAACACAGAGGAATTTACGAAATAAAAAACGTGTTATCCTCTCGTGTTGTAGATTCTACTCTGCATTCCCATTTGATGGCAAATAATTGAAATTAAGGAACACGTGTTGGGGATTCGAAGAATTCATTCGAAAAGTTGTTGTTTATCATCCAAAGGAAAACATTCAAATCGAATCATAGTGTATTTGTCGAATTCATTTGAATTTCGAGTCCCTCCCGATCGATTTTCAAATTGAACTCAAATCAATTCAGTCTATACACGTTCTGAAAGACTTCAATTCGAACCATACTCGTATATATGAATTGAATCAACTGATTCCAAAGCCATAACTTTCTAACAATACAATCTCAGCAGGATATCTTTCATCGCACCAACACTGATGTTTTCATTTACAATCATCGCGCCTGTAGGACAAAAATAAAGATTGTTACTGTTGCCGGAAAAAAAAAAATTCATTAACATTGTCATCGGATGAGCGCCTTTTGCAATAGTAAAGGGACGACATATGCTTCCACGCTTCCACCCCTTTCCAACATTTTATGCGAAGGCTTGATCTTGCCAAAGTTGAATTGGACTCGCATGAATCCTTTTTTTTTTCTGTTATCCCTTTTATTCGGTGTAATATGTTGCAGTATAGTTCAGTCGAATCCATGGTGTGTTCTCATAAAAAGGGTCCACTTTTTGACATCACTTAGACACACCAGGAGAGGAAGCATGAAAAGGTTGTGTTGTCATCGCACTAGTGTGAACACATTATGGACTAATTTTTACCCATCATAAATTTGAACGTAAATTGGTGCAAGACGGCATCAGATGCGTTTGATTAGTATAAATGATGCTCGCAAAGGATACAATGAGCCCACCGACACGAGGGATGGTTAGGTGGGAGGAATACAATTTTAATTACAGGTTAGGGTGTGCACGTGCAAGCACTTTCAACTGACGCAGCTCTGAGATTACTGCTCATCCAAAGCCATGAATACTACTGGGGATTATCTCTTATATTAGATGGGCTATGTTCGGGGCAAAGAGACATTTTCTTCGCTCAACGAAACACCTTGAATGGAATGAGCAGGAGAGCTGTAGATAAGCAGCAGGATAATCTGGTACATCGTTTGGAAAGAAGGCCTGTAATGCTGCTTCTTGAAGGTAATAGGAGCAAACAAGTGGAAAGTTCGTGTCACTAGGTCCACGTGCGGATGCGTACCTTTCAAATAGCAGCGGATATAGATAGAAGGCTTATTTCGCAACGCACCTATTATTCAATTCTATTCCTGCATATTGACGAAGTCACCGACATACACGTGTGGCGCTTTTCAAGAGCACCACGTACACGTCCAACTTAAAAATTGTATATATTCTTAGACAGCGTTAACCTGCGTTACATAGGTATCGGGAAGGTATCGTCAGTTAACATGTCGACTCTTTTGTAAATGCAGGTTCTACCCATGAAATATCATAATTTAGACGATTTTAACAAATGTTCGAGTAGGTATTCATATGATCCAAATTGTTCATGGCTTATAGTAACGAATCAAAAAGAACTCTTTTAAAATAAAATTGGAGGCGCTCCTGATATAGGTATAGGTATAGCGAACTCGAGGAACTCATTTGTGCTCTGTGGTTTTGACTTTCTCGCAGCGTTGTCAGTTTGGGGGTCTTACCCCAGATTTATTGTTTTTCTGATCGACGGCGGGCTGAAATCTGGGGGTAGAAATTGTTTAGGGGGAAATTTTGAATTTTTTTAAATTTTGTTTTATTTGCATTTCGTTATGATTCCTTTTCGTAGCCTTTTAAAATGTGCTGTCATATAGAAAAATGAAATGTATAGCCACTCTGCGAAGTGTGAACGTAAAGCTCGTATGACACGACATTTTTTTTTTTTGCATTTTCAGACTTTTAAAATGAAACTAGAGCAGGACGAAAAATTACTACGCAAATTCCCGATGTGGAAATGTCAAAAAAATGCATTCAAAATGTATTCAATTTACAGTTTTTTAAGCTGGCAGTTTTTTTTTGACATTTCAACATTAAAAATGGTATTTGCCTCCCGCAGTGATCTTAGATTGGGGGGAAAGTAGGCAATTTTGTCGATTTTTTTTTAACAAAGGGTGAAAAAAGGGGGAAGGTGTATTTGTCGATATAATGGTGGAAAACGATATAATTCCTAATATAATTATTTTTATAAATCTTAACATAACATAAAATGTTAAAATGAAACTTAAATAAGAAGAGTTTTTATTTTTAAAAAAAGGAAACAAATATCGTTTTTTTGTTAAAAAGGGGAATTTTTTTTCTTTAATCTGTTATCCCTGTCATCCCGTCACTTTGAAGTTTGTGGTTATAAATTCGTTTGAAAATGTGTGGTTGCTTTGCAAAACAGTCGTTACCTCTTTCTAAATACACATTTTGTCTCTTTTACACGGGACTGTCATTTCAACATGATTAAGACCCGTTTTCTGATACTACTCATAGCGATTTAAGTTCCACTTAAACAGTTTATGACAAGGAAATAGTAGCCCATAAGGTATTTAAGTAGAACTTAAGACGCTATGAGTAGTATCAGCAAACGGGCCTTAATGTGATTAAAATGAGGAAAAAATGTAGTGTCATACGGGCTTAAGAAACGATGCGAGTAGGTATAGAGATTCTTCGTTCTGTTCACAACTAAATGACTCAAAATTGAGGATGAAAATCAAGGGTGAAATAAGCTGTATTTGCAGTGCAAATTATTTATTTTTCCAAAGATATGGACAAGTCTTTAAAAAACAGTTAGTTTAATTACAAACAAAATTTATAATTTTTTGTAATAGTTCCTTAAACTCCAGGTTTTTTTCACTGCGCCACCTCTCGCGAACGTCTGACAAACATCCGAGAGTATAACTGTCATGAAAGAGCTTCTCAATCGGCCCGTTTGGAACCGGCATAAAATTGTAGATCCCTTCCATTCGTTCCAAAAATTAAAAACTCACACAAAACGAATGGTTGCGAGAAGCTAGGCCCTGGGTCCTTACAGACCTGTTGCGCCAACTATTTTTATTATTAGTTCAACTATTATTATTAGTTAGCCAACAATGCTGGCTTTTAGAAAAAGTATAACGACATTATTTGAAATTTGGTATTTTCCGAATCCTTGTTCAATAAAGTATTGCTTAGCTAAAAAAATCGTTTTTCTTGAAATTGAACGGCAAAATTTAAGCAGTCTTCAAAAACCACTTAGCTCATTTCGAGTTTACAAAGACCGGCCGCGTTCCATTGCCCGCTAGACGTCTAGCACAAGAAAAAAACTCCAGCGCTAAAACACTAGCGCCATAACCGCAAAGTAACTTTTGACATAAAATATTATTTCCACACTACAATAATTAAAGAAATGATACAATATTTTCCAAAAACAATATCTCAATCGCTATTTTAATTACTTCATTATTCGTTTTATCACAATTACACTTGCTCGTATTTATTCTTATTTTGTAAACGTTTGAACGACTTCCTTTTGACAGGTATTTTTTATTTTATTTTTTTCTCTCAATGCAGTGGGTAGTATCTTGCGCTAGATTGAGAAATTTTCCTGAAAGGGACTTAAGATAACTAAATTTTTTAATGTTCTCAATATAGCAAAATCGAACACAGCCAGTGACAAGAAGTGTGAATGGAAGTGTCCAGAAAGTACATTATAATTGGATGCAAATTATAAAGAATTGGAGTACAACTTGTCTGTGGGAAGTACAGAAGAGGAAAAACGAGTTTAGTACTCCTATTGTTGTACTTTCGGCAAACCTTGCCTATTAATTTAAATCCCATTGCGACATTCCGTCCTCGAATTGTGTTTTTAAGTGGGATCGCTGGCGTTTATCGTGAAGTGTTTTAAATATTATTGGAAAAGCAATTAATACACCTTCTGAATCCATTTTTTAACCACCAAACTTCTCAACATTTAACGATGATTTTTCGTTTTATTTACTTTTTAGTATGCATTTGTATCCAAACGGGAAATACTTCACTTCAACGCCTTCTGAAGAAAGTCATTATAATCGTGGCACGTCTCCCTTTCACAAATATGCTTTAATTAATCAGCACACAGTGCAATATCGCGACAGCGGCCGGTAACAATTAGTCCTCAAATGAGGGCACGTCATGTGAATTGTTCGTAAGTCGTTTCGACGTCTCACTGAACAAAGGTCACATGGGGGTGGAGGATTTTTGAACTCTGGCAAGGGGAACAGAACAAACAATCGGAATCGACAATGCGTGGGCTTTGTTGTCAGTTGAATTGGAATTGCTCTCTTCTAGGTACCAGCGATCCTTTCAATGCTCGATATGTTCTAATTTCAGGGACCAGCGCACCAAAGCAAATGTGCACATCGGAAGCAGCGCCACTGCCACATCCCTTCGATTCGAACAATTGGTCTCACTCTAATTTGTTGTTGTTTGTTAAACTCTTATTAGTTTCGTTTATCCGCTCTGAATGATATGACTTCGGAATGACGTGCTTCAAACTGGCACTTAGAGCCAGATGAAGGGCGGATATTTCGCTTTGTTGTTCGGACAGTTTTAATGATTTCCAAACAGAGTGGGAAGTCAGAGAAATGGAACTGAGTTTCGAATGCGATTTCAATTCTAATTTGGGATAACCATTTCCAAATAACTATACGGATACGGATACCTATATCTATATCTATATCCATATCACCCTGTTGGTTGTTATTGTGATTGTACGTGCTTAACGGGCAATCAATGTCTATCGAGTTTTATTGAAGGACGGACATTGCAAAAGGCGATGGCAGGTGGAACAGATTCGGAAAGGAAATTGATTTCAAAAGAATTTTCGCGTCAAATGGCGAGAAGAACTAGTCATTTTTGGGATTGCGAATTCCGGTTTTTGAACGTTGTGTAAAAAAAAGCAGCTCAACTGAAAACTTAGGACAAAATGTCGATTTGCTTGTATGATCGATACATTTTGAGACTTAGAAATTTCTCTAGGATATTGTACCCTTCTTAATAAACTCAAGCAGTTTAAACGAATGAGCAATAATACCCTGAGCTGTAAAGAGTAGAGATTTAAGCCAACCCGCCAAGAATGTCAACCTCTATTTCAAAAGCAAATTCAACGCTGATGCCATTGCGCTTGACTTGGTCGTAGACGATAGCTGGCTGGCACGTCTCAGACAGATACATTTCAAAGGTCTTTATAGACAGTTAAGTAAGAAAACTAGAAGCGCTTACTAACGTTCGTTAGCTATTTTCTGTATACTACTATTTAGCCAGATAATTATGACAGTATGTATACGTATGTATACTCACAAGTCACACACAAGCCACAACCTGTAGGAATCAGTTAAGCGCTTTCGCGGTTCCGAGTCCTAGTTCAGTTGCCGTTGCCGGAAGGGCGTGAAGACATCCAGTGAGTAGGAACTTTTGTGGATACCCTAGACGAACTGGGTCTTAGGGAGGGACCGAGCTCACCAAAATGAAAAAGTGCTTCCGAGACTTGACCGACGCTTTTGGCGTCGCTCGAGGCATTTATTGTATTTTTAGACATTTCAAGTCTTTTTGTAAGATGATCTATCCACGACATATTGTACGTCAGAGTTACTTGTATATGTAAGATATTTTTATTTCATCGTTGTAAAAATACGGTTTTTATTCAGCTGTTCGGCGTCCACTGTCACTATTTCTGATTTTCCTACGCTCAGAAGTGGATTCCGTATTTTGTACAATAACTTGCGAAGCTACTTATCATTGTTTGAAAGGAAGCAGGATTACCGGAGGAGTAGGTACAATATCGTCTGCATAAAGTAAGACTCTTAACTTACTGATATGCCTTCAATAGTTACTCCATCCGATAAATCAGAGTCGAGGTCGTTCAAAAACAGGAGAACGCATACCTTTTTTACACCTCGATTGATATAGGACAGAAGTCGCTGATGTTTGTTCCATTCCATACTGTTGCAATGTTATTGCGGTAGAGAGCCCTTAGTATTGGAGAAAATGTTTGTGGACATGAAAGTTTGGTCCGCACAGTTGAGTAGTTTTGCTTGTATGAATAAGATCAATTTAGGTTTCAAACTTCAGCATCCCTGGCTTAAAAGTCTTCGACTTTATTTAGTTCATAAGATTGCTTACATAGAAGACAAACTATGTATGTTGTTATTGTGCAAAGATATTAAAGTAGGTAACCCAAATTAGGCCCATCTTATAGGTTTTCTTAAATAATTTGCAGGCTCCTTGAAAGGATTTGTTGAATTGACATTGATATTTTAACCATAAAAAACACTTATTTTATTTGTTAAAAACAAATTGAAACATATGCTTTGGGGTGTTTTTTAAAACCTTGTGTCTTAATAATAATATACCTGTTCCGAATAAGGTCTATACTTTTTTTTTTGCTCCATTACTTTAGTTTTCCTGCTAAAATAAGAAGTTTCTTTCAAAGTTTATCACCGATAGTGCGTGTGTTGTTCAGCTTTTGAGTTCTGGCTAGATTTAATATTTGCGAAATGATAAAATAAATGGATTTTTGGGCGTCTCTTTATAAACTAGCAAAGACATTTTCTACCCGCAGCAAAGTTACTATGATTAAAGTTCTTTTAACTTTGTTGACGCAACAAAATTCGGAGGCTTGGCATCGCACTAATTTTCTTCTTCCACTTAGCAAGTCTTACAATCCTTCTGCAGAGATCTTCTTCTTGTTCGAGTGTAAACGTGGACCCCACTTTATATGGCTCCTCAAAGATCTTTTAGGAATTTTATTGGGCCTAAATTTTTTGGATCAAAAAACACTTGGGATAGACTTCAAGGTCCCTCCCATATCATCGCACAACCGCTTTCTTTTGTTTAGTTCACCTTTAACTCTTCGTCTAAAAATAATGCAAAAACTGATTCATTTTTCTTATTCCTAATATTAATATTTTGGGTGGGCCTTTTTAGGAGGGTTTTTTTTTTAGAGGGTCTACTTTCTTGTGAATCGGGCTGAGAGGTGGATGTCCCCGACTAAATACTGTATCCGTAAAGAGCTTCCGTATACCCACATATACTCACAGCTTTTTCTGAAGTACCCAACTAAACACTTTTGTATGAAGACAAAGAAATCCTCTGAAAATAACCCCGCTCTGATCATTATTTGGCCCATAGCATACCTGATGGCTGAAAATGTTAATAAGTTCGTTTAGCTTACAACAGCAAAACGTTGACATAATCCAAATCACTTCAAATACATCACGCCGAGTGGAAGGTGACAACACACATCGAAATTTTTGTTCGAAATTCAAAAGCATTGAATTTCCTTTTGAGAGCGACCCATCGCCATCCTGCAGAGGGACGTCAGACCATTGTGCGTGCGCGTTCATCATACATCAGTAGAATCAAAATAAAAGTTTAATGAGGATATCAAGCAGATCAACAATACCTGCAATTTAATCTCGTTCACAGAAAAGGGGTCCGCAATGTCGACTGAATGCCGTCTGTTAAGATGAAGAAACTGAACAAGAAGGAAGGGATAAAAAAAGTAATAGTCTTGCCCATCAGTTCCGTATAAGCGAATAATGCGCCTGTGTGAGTTTCTTGTCAATGGAGTTATCAACGAAACGTTTGAAACAATTTAGGTGATTTATCATCGCCGCCATCAGCTAAATAGCTTCGCTTTAATATCGAAAATAATATATTTGTCGGATTTTTTCCCGATTATTGATCGCGCACTCGGTGCAGTGCGCATATCAAATAATGAATGTAAACGTGTGCTAGATAAAATAAAACATGATATATGGACAAGATTAAGCATTAGAGGAACCTTTTTTTTTTGTTGGTTGTATACTGCACAATGGGAAAGGGGTGCCGCTTGAATTGAACCCTTTCTTTTAATAGTCGCAATAACAGAACATGGGGCGTGGTTCACAAATGGACAAGAATGAGTAGAAATAAAAAAGTAATTTAATGACAGCATAATGGGTAATCCTGTTGGGTCAGAGTTATGCTAATGTGGAAAAGCGCAAAGGAGTAGAAACTGTTGCAAGTCATCAAAAAGTAGCGTATTAGTTTCACAGAGTCGCCTTGTTAAACAACGCCTACTTTTCCGTGGACTATGGATTGAGGTCACTCGGAAAAGGGTTATGTACCTACATTGCAGTCACATCCGGCATTTCAACTGTGCTGAAATCGACATAATAAATCACATCATACCTACCTTGCTAAACAAGTTTCCGACAGTTGAGCAGCTGAATCTGGCAACTATTGTGTAGCTAACCCGTACGGTGATGGTGTATTTTTTTCTACTATATCTGCCTTCGTATTACAATGCCTTTTAATGATACAGATACAGTTGAAGATGCCCGATTTTAATTCGATCCTTGTACTTATTAACTTAATGATTTCTTTGCTTATAATACAAAATTTCGTGAACGAGATTTATTTTAGCAGTGTTCTACGATCTTCTTGAATATTCATAGCGAATAATTTTGTTGGATTAGTTTTTAGTTTTTAATTGGTGATTGGCGTTGTTCCGTAGAAATATTGGAGCTGCGCAATTTTCCGACCCATTTCACAAAAGTTTGAGTGACAAAGGGAAAGGCGAGTTTACATCTATAGGAGCTATAGGTTCAGGCATCTAGCATCGCTGTGTGGATTTTCCAAATTTTGGAGAATTTTTCACTAAATGGGGAAAATGGGGGGAAAACTGAGTTTTCTATTAAGTTATAAATGACCACATTACCTTAGAAATTATTTTTGTTACAATCGTATAGACCGTTTTCGAGATATGTCGAAATTTCAAAAGTTCTACCGAATTTTTAGCCAAAAACTGGGTACGCCGTTATGGTTACCTCACCTACTTAAGCTTAAATATCAATTCTGGTTGAAATCGTTAGAGCCGTTTTCGATTAAATCAAACTGATTCGAAAATTTTATATGGGAAGTACCAATAATATTGAGGTTACCTTGCAAAATAAAACCCCTCCCGAACTGTAAGCCCAAAAACTCCAAATCCGAGGTTTGACCGTAATCCGGGAAGCCGTTTAGGCTGTAGAGCTGTGGAAGGACGGACAGACCGGACTGAATTTTGCGACCCACTTTTTTGAGTTCCTCTAGAGAAAGTTAAAAAGAGTTCATAATCTGTCATTAAATGAGCCCTACAGAACGGTTGTGGATAGACAGCTCGTGAAAGGCACTGGTTATGTGGAAGAAATTTTAATAGTGGTACGGACTAATTCGTATTCAATAGATATCCTTTGATAAAAATGCTTTCGGGAAAATAATGGACGCAATCTTACCCATCAGGAGCGGTAAAAAAAAGGAATGTCTTAAAAATCAACTGATAAAAGGCGCTGACGATACGAAAAATTCCAGCTTTGTTTCCTAAATCTTCAAAATTTAAGTTCTACTTAAATACCTTATGCATGGGGTACTTTTTCTGTGTCACAAACTATTGCTAAGGCTAATTTTTATAAATTTCAGTTTAGTTGGTCTTGCTTGAGTTTGGGGGGTTTTGACATCACTTTTGGGGAGAAATCAGTTCAAATGTTGCCGACACTGGTGTACTCCTCCACGATTTTAACCGAAAAAGTTTAAAGCTATCCTCTGTCAATTTTTTTTTTTTTTTCTGTTAATACGAACTTCTACGAAAAACGCCCTACTATATAAGTTGGAATGCGAACATGGTCTTCAACCCCTGGCCCTTCGAAGATTATAATACATATCTGTAATAAGGGGTACTTCGAGCTTGGAAGGGGACCACAAATCAGTGATCCCAGATGGAGGAGAAAAGCGCCAATTTTGGAAAATTTTACTTAGTTGAAAAGAGCAACTTTTTTCAATTTAGGGGAAAACTAATGATTTTGAAAAAAATTAAAAGGCGAAAACAGTCTTAAAGTCTGTATCGCCATCAAAAGTAAAAAGTAAATAATTGCATTGCCTTCCACTAGGTTGCTGCACCATCCAATCGTAAGGACACTATGAAAAGAAACACAAATCAAATTTCTCATTTGCTGAATATTATTTATTACATTTATGTATTTTAAAAATTCTATAGTAGTTATGTAGACATTTTTTGAATTAAGTACTGCATTCGCATAGGTACCTACATCCTACATATTTTATCTTATGCTCTCATATCGAAATTGCACTAAAAACAATCAACACAATCATAAAAGTAAAATATCTTATAAAACATCTGATAAAGCGAATATAATTTTTACTTAGAACTGAATTTTAAAGAAAGGAATACAAATAATTAACTATATGTACACACACACATACATATATATAGTAAACATTTCAAATTGGAATTAGAAAAATCTTCGTAAAGTCCATTTAATATAAACGCAACTTCTGTCAAACAAAAATTATTCGAATTGAACAAAAACAAAATCACATAAAGTAGATACCATTAAATGGCAAGATCGTAGGCATAATTTGTATTCCTCTTTAACTGTTACTTATGCAATGGCTAAAATTATCGCCGCCACATTCCGGGTCCAACACCGACTCCAATACCACCGGAAGCTACACCGCGCCGAACAGCCTCCATTTCATCTTGACGACTGTCGCGGTATGCACGTTTTGTGTCCTCGAATTCGCGTAGCCTTTGGTTGTATCTATCGATTTGTTCGCGCAGTATGGCATCCTCGTGTATGGCCCGTCGTTCATCGTATTCTAGACAACCGACTCCGTCCAATCGTTCCAGGTCTAGCCAACCTCTAAATCGGACACAAACTCCGTTCATTATGAAGTGGGATTTAATGTGAACCTTAAAGGAAATGAAAAAGAAAATAACGTGTTATAAAAATATCTAGCTCAGTTTGAATAAAGTATAGGTTGTTATAAAATGATATTGCTTTGGAAAACGAAAAAATGGCTTTATTCACGTCACCGCATGTTATATGAAACTTGTGTTTTTGTCCAAAAATTGTATTAAATTGTATCCGTTTTTTCCGAAAAAAAATTAATGAAAACAATTTTTCCATATGCAAAGATTGTCGCAACTATGCGTTATATTATAACAGTTGAATCTCGAAAACGGTCTTAACGAAAACAGCAAAATTGTATTTGTAAAGCAAGCTTTCTCTTTATTATAGTACAATAATTTTTTGGAAAAAGGCATTTTTTTTAAAATTTAGTTTTCTTTACTTTACCGGGAAACTCCAGTAACGGTTTTGACCCAAATGCATACTTCGATTGATTCATACATTTTTTAAAACTCAATACCGCACATAGAAAGACAAATGCAATATCAGCGATACTTATTTTTATCAAGTTAAGTGTAAGAGCTTATAAAATAAGACAGTAGCGCTTACAATTCTCTAACCAGAACTTGCGAAAAATGCCGATTCTCAATAACCTAGAACTACCTATAAAAGCTTTCATTATTATTTGATATTTGAATGAATAACCTTAAAGTGAATTTGATTTAACCTATTCTTATATTTTATGTACGGTTGCTCCTGAACTTTTTACCTAGCTACATACCAATTGACTCACCAAACTTTTGATGAACGAGAAGGTTTCGTGCGACCCGTACTGGGGTAGATGAATCCATTAATTTTGTTACGAAACTAGCAAACTCTCCGAGTTTATCAGGTATTTTAAGTTTTTAACTACTTTTTGGCCTTTTTTAACTTTCTCCATTACGTAGTAAGAGAAAGATATTTGTTTCGTACAAAATTTCGAACTCGAGATTTTAATCAATTCTGATATTACGATGATAGAGGAACTCAAAAAAGTGGGTCGCAAAATTCAGTCCGGTCTGTCCGTCCTTCCACAGTTCTACAGCCTAAACGACTTCCCGGATTACGGTCAAACCTCGGATTTGGAGTTTTTGGGCTTACAGTTCGGGAGCAATACTTCCAATAATTGAAAACTTAAATCATATTCCAATCAAAATTAAAAACATATCCTTAGGTCAAAAACAGAAACTGCTAATATAGGTACGCTTGCCCTGTAGGTACTCAAAAATCAAGTGAGGAGTAAGACCTTGCGACATGCCAGTTACTGAGAGCTTTAACCTTTAAAAACTTATATTGTTATTTTATATAACTGTCATTTGAGATGAATATCCAAAAGAGGATTTTGATTTCTTTTGTCTAGTATCGAGAAAGTTTCGTTCGACCCAGTCGTTCACTTTATTTAATATTTGAATTATGTATCTGTCACTTTTCATAGATTTCTACAAAAGCGTTCTGTAACATTTTCGTAAGTGGTTCTGTGAGAGAACTAATCCCCACCACTGCCATTTGGACAGTCTTTTCCATTCTTGCTTCAAAAGTAAAGGAACAAACCTTATATCTATTAAAAGTACAGGACAAAAATATAAAGTTTACACACATTGTTTACCTCTGCAGCATTTCCGAGATGCTTGAAATTTTCCCAAAAAAATTGTAATTTGATATGTTCAGCACTCAAAACATAACAGCACAGTACGTACACAAAACTCCAGTCATACTTAATTGCTCTTGAAAAGATCAATAGCAGGACCAGGACCTGCTTGTACTACGAGCATACTTTTGCCTTTCTCAAGTTGCATGATCGTTTGAATGGCACGCGAGCAACAGTTGTTGGAAATGTGTCAGAGAACAACAACTCAAGAGTAAATTACGGGGATTATAAGTGGAAGCAGTATCCTTCATGCATTAAGAAAGAATTGCCGAACCATTTAATAGAGGTACCGAAAAAGTAAAGTGTCTGTGGGAATAGTGATATATTCAATGTTTTTCCTTTTCCGTTTCATCCTTATATATATTATACCTACTGCCGTGGGTACTGAAAGGATTTCGCATATACAGTTTCAACGTACATTTGAAAGTAATTGCCGTGGAGGTCAATTAACCAAATGACCTGTAAGCTTGTTAAGGATCACTGACTGATAAAGGCATAGAAAATGATTTAAACAAAATCAATGAACCATTTGATCGACAAGAAACAAAGCAATTTTATTTAATTGGTCTTGTTGTGAGGTGTCGCACACTATACGAGTATACCCAGTCCGGCAAGTGAAAATGTGTATTCCCCGGAGGGCATGTTAAACATATGTCGAACAGGAGAAGTTTGTTACCGGCTTCAAGCTGTGTGGGTCCACACGGCGACGAGGGAGTTCGTCGGACCACCGACCATTTGGTCACAGTATAATAAATGACCGTGCAACTGTGTGTCGTGTTTCAGGGGTGCGGAATCCGTATTTTATTTTTTTCTTTCCCTACTCTTGTGTCGGACACTTTAAATAATTGAAACATAATTCCGGAAAAAAAAACTATAAAAGTGTAGATGGCTGCAATTTGTTGTCTTAATTGTTTACTTGCGACTTCCGGGGTCCCTTGCAAGTGGGGGGTCTTTGCACATGTTAGACGCAAGCAATTGTGTCTACCTATGAATACGTATAATGTCTGTTATGTAAAATTTACAATGGTTGTCAATAGCTGTAGGTGGTATTGTCATATATACGTTATATCGGCAAGCAAACACCACCCTCATACTTTTATTCAGATGTAACGAACGACTTGGACAATATAATTGCACAGAGAGTGCGTATTCTTTTTGCAAATGGCTGACTATTTACTACATAAAACATAGCATCCGAAAGATACGAGAATCTCATCTTCGCATGCGTCGATTTTTAAGCTATCTACCAGCAGTAGGGATAGAATATGTTCTGCATCTATTGCGAACAGTATCAGTATACTAAAACAGAGTATGTAAAGCTTTTTCTTGGGTTGGGCAAATCGATATTTCTATGGAAACTGGGCAGACATCTTACTTATTGATTTGTTGTTTATATTTATGCATCTTTTGTGAGGCTTTAAGCAGAGCAATTTTTAATTTTTAATCATTCTTCATCTCCGTGCATAGTAGGTACCTATAATAATTTCTTCAATTATACGCAAGGGGCTATATAAATAAAAATGGTGTGAAAAATGTATAGTAATTCATCAATTGAGAACGGCTGGGCCAATTTGGCTTAAATTTTGGAAAAACCCTCCGGAAAATAAATCCAAAAATTTCCTTTTTTTGTATGGAATTTTGTTTGCAATTGTTCGGGAATGGCTTTTGTAATGGAAAAATAGAAAACTCTTAGTGAAAAACGCGAAAAAAATTTTTTTTTAAATGAAATTTTGCATTTTTTCGCATGATTTAATGATTTTGGACCATGTAAAGGTGGAAAATTCATTGTGAAGCTTGGAAAATTTTAGATAATTTTGAGATTTTGTGATAAAAGACATTTTGCGTGCATTTTGGGTGTAGAAGTAAACGAGATAAATAATGCCGCTGTTGAACGCCGAGCATTTTTGAGTTTGGGAACAATTCGGTCAAGATCTCTAATGCGTTTTCTGTTGAATCCTTTGGCATATTGCTACCAAATAGTTGGAAGGCGGTCGAACTGCACCCTCTTTGAAGCTGCCGATGAATCTTCCCACGGTTGACATGTCAGCGTGCACAATGACCAATAATTCGGCGACAGCGAAATTGATGCGAGAATGCTAAATCAATATTTGGGATGAATGCACGATGGCGCTTAATCGCCGAGCTTTGGAGGATGAAGGATTAATTAATTGCCAAAATTAAAGAATAACAAAAAATTGGTCGAAAAACTAAATATCAATTAACGAGGTGATTCGAGACGATTCTGTGGGGCTATGATATTGCTCTCCGGCGATTTTCGTCAAACGCTTTCCGTCATCCCGAAATCTACTGCTGCCGATGAACTAAATACACGTGCCTTTTGTGGTGGCATGTCAAGAAGTTGAAATAGACTATGAACAGGAGAGCCGCATTACAGAACGACCCGCCCGCTGCTGAATTCTCTAGAAAACTGCTGGCGCTTAGCAATAACCATATTGTTTTGCTAGTTCACATCGTCGAAGGAGGAACTCATCACCATAGTGTCCCCGACATTGCAAAATATTACTAAAATCTCGATTGGATTAAAAAATGAGCAATACCAGCAGCGAAGAATAAGGACGTGCATCGATAGCTTGAGTTTCACTATTCAAAGACAAATCTATGGAGCACTGCATTCGTAGAAATCCGTTGACAGCGTGACCGACGAGGATGAAGAGACCAAATCCGACGGAATTTTTCAACTCGCTTGATGTGCAAGGAACTCAACCGTTGTTTGTTTTTGTGCCGGAAAACAAATCGAAAAACATTGTTTATCATAAAAATAAATCACATTGAAATTTGAACTATCTGTGTTTAAGTATATCACTCTGTAGTTTATCTGAAGGCGTTAAATTCGGGCGAAGACGAAGTTCGTTGGGTCTGCTAGTTTATTCTAAATATAGTTGTTTTTTATTTTTACATGGACTTAGGTTAGGTGCCATGACATTGCAATCGCCAGTGCCAAATCATTGCACGCATACAAGCAGTTAATATTTTAAATATTTGCAGACCTCTTTTTAAACTAGGCGTTAGTTCAGAGTGGTGCGAAAATTACTTTATAATGTGGCAATAATAAAAAAAAATGAGAATAGGTACTTTAAAACTGCATTTACAATATTACGCACGCGCATTTTTGCAAGTTCCGGCTACCGACATTTCTGCAATCACTTGAAAACCTTTCTATTTCCGGTTTAAATCATGTTAAATGAAGTGCACTACTGGGTCGAACGAAACTTTCTCGTTCATCAAACGTTTGGTTGGTTTTTTTCTTATTTTATTACGTAGTTAGGTAAACATCTTAGTTATAAGTGCCTACTGTACTATTTTATAAGCTCTTACACTTACTTCTTCGAAGGTTTTTGAGTAGGAGTAGGTACCTACAAACAGTGGCGTAGCTATCATAGGGGCAGGTGGTGCGGTGCACCAGGGCCCCGGAGCTCAGGGGGCCCTCTAGCCTCAGCTTTAAAAAAAAATATGAAAAATTTAAAAAAATTCAAAAAAATCAAATTCTTGTGTGCAGGCAAGACAAGATTTTCTTTTTTTTTTTTCAATTTCTATTTTTTTTATTCAATCAACATCACCAATGATAAAACTCCTTATTTGACATTTTCAACACATGCGCCGAGGTCCTCGATAAGCATGTACTGTTTTTTTGTCTGTTATCGTTATTTCAGTTATATGGTAGTTTGGATGAGTACGCCTGTAGCACATTGGATCAGCTCACGTGCTTGACGGTCGTGAGATCAATTCGCCAATTCCGCCCATCAACTTTTTGAAGAAGTTTTCATTCGCTCTTGCCTTGCATCAGTTCTTATTCACTATATTTGTTCTAAACTCCAGTTCAAATTGACAAACGAGCTACTATAGAAACTATAATATATTCTTATGAGTTAATATTGATTTTACCGCATCATTACCAAACAAGCTATTTTATGGTTCTTTTTTGTTGAGCTTCCTGTAATCTATGCTAAACATTGACAAGCAATATAGGAAAATCTCAGTAAGTACTCCGAATTTCTAAAATTTCGATAGTTAACAATTGAAAATTATGGAAAGAAAAAAGGAACGTAGTGGTGCCGTAAAGCGGAAACAACGCCAAGAAAGAGAAGAAAGTAAAAAAAATGCCCAAGCTAGATAGCTTTTATACGAAACCGCTTTCTGCTAGAGTTCATTTTTTTCTCTTAATTAATAAATCTTCTATATTGTCATGTGCGTCGTTGTTTATTTAATCACTTTTTCTTCCATTGATGAAGATTTTGATAGAGACGACGTATGGATAGGGATGATTCAACTCACTGTTTCCTATTCTTATTCCCTATCAATAATTTTGAAGGACAATATAAGTTCAAACTACGCGGAAAGAGGGGAGGAGGGCCCGATTCTCTCCCTATGCTCCAGGGCCCTTGTCCCCCTAGCTACGCCACTGCCTACAAACGAAGTATGCATTATATACATATACGATTATATTTTAAAAAAAAGTTGTATTTTTCATGGAGTGCGGTATTAAATTTTAAAAATTAATATATGAACACATATCGGCTGGGAATTTGGGAAAGTAATTTTTCAAAAAAAAAATAAAAAACTGATTTACCTATTCCAATTTTGTGAGAAAAACTGAGTAGGGGATCTTATTTAGAATACTCATATCAACTTTCTTATGTATTTTGATCAAAATCGTTGGAGCGGTTTTCAGGTAAACTAAAGAAAACTAAGTTTTTAAAAACTGTCTTTATTCAAAAATACATTGTGCATTGTACGATTGTATAGAGAAAAACCGAATTTGCCATAAGTCAGAAACAGCCATATTGCCTTTGTAATGATTTTTTGTTGTTATCGTTTTACCGTTTTGGAAATACATATGTTCAACATTCAAAAGTACCTACGACTCATTCGATTTTTTAAGCGAAAAACTGAGTATGCAGACATGTTGGCCTCACATATTCTGTTGGCCTCGGGACATACTGACAGAATTTCGAGACCCATTTTTTTTAATTCCTCTATCATCGTAATGTCAGAAATGATTAACATCTCGAGTTCTAAATTTTGTACGGAAAACAATATCTTTATCTTACTAGGTAATAGAGAAAGTTAAAAACACCATGTTAAACGGACGCAACAAAACAACATGGCCGCCACAGGCTGCCAAAGTCCTTTAGTTGGCTAACATGAAAAAAGTGTCCTAACCCAAAAGAACTACAAACAACACTGATGAAATGTTGCTACTAAGAGTACGGTATGGTAGTAACTCTGCAAAAACTTTCTCTACAGCGAACAACAAACGCAAAATCTATTTCGATTACTCTTTTCCGTTAAGGCGGCCTTTCAAAAATGTTTGCTAAACTCAAGCAAATTTTGCGTACTGTTCCGAACAACTCAAAATTGTCAAACACACCTTATGTAACGTATTAATCTTCATCCACTCCATACAGTTCCGAAAACCGATACGATGCGACTGTGACAAATCAATGGGACACACCTCTCAATACCGCACTTATCTGAATGTCCATCGATCATATGTCTTAATTTCAAAAACGAAGAACCTTTGTTAACCAAAAAAATTCCAACTGTGTATATATTACATAGAATGGCCAATTATGCAATGATAATTGGATTGGTAAGCGTGACTAAGCTGTCCATACAAAAATATAACAACCACTCAACTGAAACTCACCTTTCCGTGCTCTTTGTCAAAATCACATTCCTTGTCCTGGATGTAAGGATTTTGATTGGCATTGAAAACTAATTGCAGATTCGTTCCGGATGCGACAAAAGAGATTTCCGTGTGTCCCTCGCGGCAGCCGTTCTGAAAGCGTATCTGACGCTCTTCCAGCGCTCGTTCTCTGTAGCCTGTGTAACGAACCTGTAACCAACAAACAAAAAAATCATTTTCCAACAACAATTATGTCAACTTGAACAAATCGGTAAACACCACTCCAAATACAAATCATATGCTGTGTTAAAAGAAATTCACCTCGTGTTGATCAACCTTTACGCAAAAAAAAAAAAAAAAAAACTCATCATCCGGACAGTAACTAAAAAAGATTCTCCGAATTGATCAACAAACAAATTTGTCAATAAAAGATAATAAACCTATTTCCAACGAAGTGGTAGTGTAGTAGCAGAAGATCGTCATCAAATCAAGCCAAGATGCGTCAGCAGTGCGCTGAAAGTAACCCAACCAAACGAGCAGGTAACATGGGTAAATCACCGGCGCAAATCTGAACTGGCACGTTAACTCTGTAGCGTGTAGTCGTTGTTTTTTTTTTTTTTTTTTTACCTGAGGCGAGCGGGCTATCAAGAAGCAGAAAAGAAATCCCCGAATATCGAAGCGGCGAAGGTGATGTCGTTAATTGCATTTAAATGAGATATGATCTCGGATGTGAGAGAGATGTAGGCGGGAATTCCAGTACAATTCGAGGAACCATGCATATAGATTAGCCATTATACTTATTTTTAATTAGTTATTAGTGCGTGAAGGTTGTCACACAAGGTATTGGATACAATAGCTGCATGTAGGTACCTACGCATTCTGTCTAATGATTCATAATGAAAATTCACAAACGAACTGCCCGTGAATCATTGTTTTATTTAATGAGTAAGCAAAGAACCGGCATCGTAGAAATACGTTGAACCCCTTAATCGGTAGGTAAAAAAAAACTTTTATTAGCACTAGCACTTAACACGGCTATTTGTTATTTGTACTAGTATCGGTCATTTATTTCATTACTTAATTGAGAAATGTAACACTCAAGTGTTAAAAGGATGCTTTGGGATATATTTCTTCGCAAGGGATATGCGCGGAAGGACGTAGAAAGGACATATTTAACAATGCGGTATTTAAACAGATAATCGAAATGAACAATTTGAACATCCCGCAGTAGTCTTGACTTTAAATGTAGGGAAGCTCACAATTCCGAAATTTTTATGAAGAAAATAAAGCCACTGTGAACTACTTATAAATTTAGAGTCGAAACTAAAAATGTTTATTGGTCCCATCGAGTCGGATACGCAATGAATACTTCCACAAGCACGGTCATAGGCAAGTTGGCCAACTTTATCTTAAATATTAGGTATTTTGCGGAATAAATAATAAACATATTGGGCTACAAAATAGTTTTTAGGTCACAATGGGTGATTTTATATGAAAATTTCGCAATTGTGAGTTAGTAAAATTTAACTAGGGCGCTTAATAGTCTGTGGCTACATGTGAACACCGCTTAGGTCGACTTAAGACAAATATGTAATGCCTAACCCTTTTTGCAATAACAGATAAATTATAGAAACTAAAAAAATTACAAAAATTCCAACTCAGGGTTTTTTCACTGCGCCACCCCTCGCGAACGTCTGACAAACATCCGAGAGTATAACTGTCTTGAAAGAGCTTCTCAATCGGCCGTTTGGAATCGGCATAAAATTGTAGATGCCTTCCATTCGTATTCCGTTGGCTTGGAGGCTCTTGCGAAAAGATTTTGTTCACCGACGAGGCGACTTAGGCCCATTTTATTCACTCGAAGTTGAACACAACTTGGGGATTTTTATATGGAAAACTGCCCGAGTTGTGTTCAACTTCGAGTGAATAAAATGGGCCTTAGCATCTCAGGCGATACATATTGCATATGAAATAGTTGAGTCGCTGCGAATTTCGATGGAAGAGTCGCCGTCGATTCCCCCAAAAACCCAGAAAAGAAGCAAAATTCGAACTTGTCGAGAAGGGGTTATGCCAATTGCAAAACGAAGGAGAATACACAAAATTTGTGTTACAAGTTTATACTTTCACGCAGAAAAATTCACTAACTTAAAATCTTCCAACATGCGGTTAAAAACTAACAAGTATACTGTTATACCCTAAATTCACACGGAACACCTAATAGTTTTCGTTTGACGTTTCTATCAGCTGAGAGACACACGTCATGAAACTTCTGTGGAAATTATTTTGGTAACAAATGTCAATCGCATTAATATTAACAACTAAATTTAATTCAGAGCATTTAATTTTAAAAATAATATTCGCATATCAATTATGTAAGTTTGAAAAAAAATGACTTTAAAGTTGTGAGATGTGACATTTGTTCGGTCAGCAGTTCTGCTGAATTTACTGAATATTGCAAAAGGTATGCGTTTGTTTTGACAACCCAACGATTGGAAGTCGGTTTCCTGGTGTTTTTAAGGAAAACTGATACAGTGATACAACTCATAGCGATTTTAGTTCCACTTAAAATCATATGTGACAGTTTATGACATAGACAAAGTAGCCCATAAGGTATTTGAGTAGATATAGAACTATGAGTATAGTATATATAACAAAGGGGCCTAAGAGTTCTACTATAACAAGACCCGATCGGAGACCGCTAGAAATGAACAAGTATAGAGTCCCAGCTCCAGTGTCCTGTGTTAGAAACTCGAAAAAATCACTTCAGCAGATTTCTAAACAGAAAAAAACAACGAAATCTCGCTTCTAGACAATAAAGCGACCCATTCCTCATCGTTTACTAGAAACATCTGTATTTTTAGCACTCCAATCGAAATTTTGTCTGCGTTACTGTGAGACTTTTTTTGGAAATCATAAAAGTGTGGACACTGTTAAGACGAGTACAGGCATTTACATAGGTATACCAAATTGGTAAAACTCAGCGAGCTGTCAATGGGGCGTTTACAAAAATTGCGACAGAAGCGGACAAAATAAGTCGTAAATGAGGGAAATCAGGGAAAAAATAATTTGAACAACCCCGCTGTCTAGAGACAAAATGACGACATATCATATCTCATTCCTTCTTAATATGTGGCACAGAAGCATGAATATTATAGATACAGAATGAATTACCCTTGGTTGTTTTCAAAGCAATATCCTTCAAGTGATTTCGGTCCAATTTCCGTTTAAACTCACGTATACGAGTCTTGACAAAATAGATTTTATAGCGAGCTCTACGAACTGAAGACGTACGCTTTAAATAGAGAACGCTTTAAAGAAAATTAAGAAAATAAAGAAAATTTCGCAGCAGGTTGTGCGCTCACGTGGAAAAGGACTTTAAAACAAATGGAGGCAGTTAACCAACGACATCGCTAATGGATACGCATATAAACATACTCTACAGCTACCTCCTTTGCACTACACAACCAGTAGTAGCTGTATTTTGAAAAAATCCTTTCGGGATACGCTGCAAAACGAAACAACTACTCAATTTTCTCTATATTTTCCAACCTATAAGACCAGCGGCAACTTTCGACGGTAGTCCTGGCTGTTGACAAAATTTGGATCTGTACATCTTACTGAAAAAAAACTCACCACAGCTGTGCAAAAAAAATCTTCGTTACATCTTTCCTGCAAAAACTATACTATACATTCAATATGGAAGCTAAATAGGTAATCCACAGCGACGACTTACACGAATGCCAAACATACGAAGTGTCCCGTTTACCAATTCTCCAAAAATGTCTACTTATTTGAAAAGTATGACTACCGACCTTTTGCCTATAGCTTTAAAAAATGAAACTTCAAAGTAGCACACATCTGCAAGGCTCTTGGGGCGCAGTTCAACCGCTATAACATAAGTTCACCTTTTCTGAGAGGTATTTAAAAAACAAGAAATCAGCGTTAAAGCAAAGAGTTATGCCGTTGTACGGAAATAGTTATAGGCCCACTTGTTTTATCATCACACCCTCGCCGCATGCCAGCAGAATTCAACAAAAAACTCTCAAATACCTCCAGTTGTAGGTTATTAAGCTACGAGCTAATTAGCATTATTATGGCAATCACATGTTTTTATTGGTTGCCTCACTTTTGACTTGAGCAATGAAAAAGAAGCCCGAAGTTAAAGGCTCACGAAATCCTCACATCAGGTCTACGACTTGCGATGCGGAACACCGTGATTATATCCAAATAGAGCTGGTGCAGCAGTAAACGATATTGTTATGGTCTTCATTATTCACAAATTTGAATGAAATGTAGAGTTCACTCTAAGTCTAGGCTCTAGTAGGCAATAAAATCGAATCTTGAGGATTATTCAACACCTACAACCGGCCAACAATAGCCGCCGCAGCGAAGCAAAACTGCTACGGAATGTTTACACATTGTCAACGCATCGTGCGTTTAACCAACTAAGTCAGGCGATTTTACATTGCACAGCAGCCCAATTCAGTATTTTTATATTAAAGCGAGACTTAAGCTACGTACCTATAGAGGTACCTATAGAATATTAAAAAAAAAACACCTAAAGAAAAGCATCAGGCATTTTTAATGGAGTGCATTAGGTACATTTCTCTGATGTCCTCTACACTTACCTCACTTTCTCGGCTGAGCCTTCGAAAGAGTTCGTCGCTTTCGAATTTCGCCTTTTGGTCGGGCACAACTCGCGGCATTTTAAATATAAACCGTGGCTTTGGTTGTTCATAGAGTCCGATTGTGTCGTATGGGATCATGCCCGCCAAGGCTGCTGCGTCATTCATATTGAAGTGAGCAATTTTTTTATCGGTTTTATCACAAAAACAACAAAATTATATCACTAAACCACAACGGGAACTTTTTAGTTTTGCTTATGCCAGCTATGTCCGTGAAACTGAAACACCACACGCACACTTTGTTTGTTCTTATCAAAAGCTGTTGTTGTAAGAAAATGTTTTTTTTTTTTTCTTTTCCCGAATGTCCTGTTATCTGTTGAAAATTCTCACAATGACACTATCGCAACGAAAATATTAACAGTATGTTCTGGCGTACACCCGACTGTGACGGCGGTCGAATAATGACTGTTGTTCAGCATCAGCGCTGCGCTTAGCTCATGGATCATGGAAGATGGAAGGGGTCGCACTCGCACACTTTACGTTGTCGTCGGTCGTCGCTCATCCAGCTTTTGTTTGATGTTTATGTAGTACATATCGGTCGGTATATACCTAGATATGAGGAACGAGGGGTAAAATTGTTGAACGCACTGCCGTCCGTAAGGAGGTGATGCCTTCCTGCCAGAGAAGCACGGGAATTCCCTATGTACTCTCCACTGCATAATTCGAATCCGGTTTCCACCCTAGGACTTTTCTGCAGGTTACTCAAATGCATTCGGGCGAGTTATTTCTTCGCACCACAGCACCATGTACCTATAAAGAGGCGGGGCTTCTCTACTGTAAATAGAAATTCACAGAATGTTATTGGACGATGTTGGTTCTACTTGAGTGTTTATTTTTAGATAACAAGGCTGCACACTGCAGCACATTTCAAATTTTTGTGTTGTAGGTAGTATACTCGGAAATTAGATTGCCGTAATAATTGAACAAAATCTGCTATTTTTAAAGCTGTAAAGTTCAGTGAATTCTTAGCTTAAATTTGGACTACAAGGTGTAGTAGGGTGATGGCACCAGTAGTGAGCCTTCAAACTATTTTTTTTTGTATTTGATTGATCTTTAAAAATGTCTTCTTCAAATATAGGTACCTACTTAGGGCCGGTCTGTTCAAAGCTGGTTAAACCCTTGGCACTTGGCTACCATAGATTTAGGTTAACCAATGATTATCAATCATTGATAGGTTATAGGTAGGTACCTGTGAGTGTTTGTTGAGCGTTTTTCACTTCGTTCACTAAACCATAGCTTTGCAACAAATCGTTCCATTATTCCAGTTTATTTGTCAATTCAGTGATTGACCGAATTCATGATTAATTTTTTTGTCTGGTCCTTATGTTTTTGATAAGTAAGTTCTTTAGGTAGGTATAACTATTTATTTTTAGCTACCTATCACATTTTTAGTAAACACAAAAAAGAATGTCTGAAGAATGAACTGAGGAATCAAACTTTGTTTTTGTGAGACACAATTAACAGCAATTTTCGGAAATCAAAACCAAAATATAGATACCTATCTAAAGGCAAAATCAATAAAACCAATATACAATTTCTTATAGGATTTAATGGGCCTCACGTTAAATTATTCAACAACAATCGCAATTTTCTATACCTATCTCTTCATAGGTATTTCCTGTAATGTGTGTTCTTTATCTCAATTCATGAGAGCTGTCATCGGCTAAGAATTTTGAAAATAGTCCTTGTTCATCCTTTGCATCCATTATTTTGCTCGGAACTTGTACCCTCACCTTCAATTGACTGGCTTACTGTACCTATTCTACTCTACCTATATAAGTATATGTGTCAGTTGGAAACGTCAACGTATCCGATGTGAATGAGTTTATTAGTTCGCACTACCTCTTACGTTATATATTCTATTAGGTATTTGTATAATTTTCCTTTTGTTTGCGCAATATTGTACAAGCATTTTAGTGTAGCATCAGACAGGTACGTAAAATTAATACCTACGTAGTCCTAAAAATCTTGAAGAAATCGGCTCGTTATCGATTTCTCTGGTTAACTAACCAAACCACAGATTCTCTAATATTTTGCTGAACACATTCGCTGGCTACTAGCTGGAATAACGAATGATTAAAGATAACCAAGATTGGACAAACCGGACCTAAAGTATGCTAGCTAGATACCTTATGCAAACTATTTACAAAATAGGTGTAATAATATGTATAAGGTATGATTTTGTAGTAGTCGGTCCCCTTTACTCCAGTAACCGACCGCGCATGTATTCAGTTGTTCACACAAATATCTCTGTTATAGAGGTATATGCCAATTGGAGTTTTTTTTACATATAACAATTAAAGTTCTCCTTTTCCTCAGCTTTCTTTTAGTCCAGGTCCTATTACTCTGCAATCATCAAAAACAGCCAAATTTGAAGAAAAAAAAAGAAAGCTTATGTTTAGTTGGATAAATTTGTTTTGCTCAGACTGAAAATTTACCAAAACTGACATAAGCTACTTTAACTTATTACCACAGAACTACCTAATTAAACACTTTAATATAGAAACAGTCGCCTACAACTGGAAAACGTTTTTATAGGGACCTGGGTTTTCATAGTCAGCCTCCATTTCTATATGTACAGGGGGACCTGCCTCTAGGGTTGAAAAACGTGTTATAATCTCAACTTTTGAGTTACAATGGACATTGAAAAAATACAAAATACAATCGCCCCGAAAAAGTTATCCTCAAGAGTATTTTTTTTTTATTTTTAAAAATACATAAGTAATTACAATCAATGCATATTTAATAAGTTTTTGAAGCGAATATAGCTTTTTTACGGACGGCCGGTGGGTCACGCATATAAATTATTCAAAAAGATGGGGAGTAAACCGAAAAAAATCGTCACCGTAGCGTTAATTTCCCCCTCCATGGCGCACTTGGAAGATGAAAACTCTAGAACGGCTCCACCGATTTGGATGATTTTTGTTTTGTGTTGTTCGTCTTGATTCAGGGATGGTTTAGGAAAAAAGAAAAGTCGAAAAATTCTTAAATATATGTGTAGAGCGAAAGAGGAACAGAGAGAGTAATCTAAACTAACTGGCACTATGAAAAATTAAAATGAATTTTAAATAGGCCGCCACGTAACACGGGCCAATACTTTACGTCCAATGATTCGCTTCTTTCGGCCGTCCCACGACAGCTCGATTTTTTTTTTTTATTCGTTTATCCATATCTATTATCATTATTTTAATACGTGAACAACCGAGCTTTCCGTACTAGGTACACGCTTTTTTGGTATTTAATATGAAATGAGGAGAATGAACATATGTTATTTGAAAGGTGATGTGCCATAGATTTGCACAAACACAAAATCGTGGGTATATGTCGCCATTAAGACTGGTAAAATTAAGTTTTGACTTTCCCATACAAAACAGGTAATAAAAGGATTTTGGTGACAATCAATTTGTCGCCGTCATGTTTCCATAGTAACTTATTTAGTTATCTTAGATTATAACCTGTTGGAGAGAATCATTTACCCATAAAGGTATCCAATTTACCTGCTCCTAAAATTAAGCAATCATTTTAAGAAATTTATTTAGGGGAATTAATTATTATTTGTCGCCATCATATTACCATAATAACGTACCTACCTATTTAAATATAAATCATCTTAGATTAGAGTCTGTTTCCGATGGAGCAGCATCATTTACGTATTTTTTGTCGATATACCCATATAGATGTCGCTCTTTTCGTTTCGTTTATAAAAAACATAAATAAATAACGAAAATTAATGTAGTACGTTTTTTAGTAGATATACATACTTATATGGTCGATTTTCGACCACAAGCGACACTAGTTACATATTACTATATTTACGAACGCATACAATTCAACTGTACAACGTAGGTATACCTAATGTAAGCTTCCCCTTAGAAACAAGTGATCGAAGTGCTTTGGAGTTGGTATTTTACAAATCATACAAAATATGGAACAGCTTAGCTATAGTACCAGAGTTATTGTCTTACTCATTTTAATATCGCTCATTTTTATTTCGCCATTCAAAATTTTTAAGAATTTTATGAATTCTTTATATATGTTCCGGGCTTGCCATTGAACAATTTGAAATTCAAAGTAGTCTAAGTTATAATTTTCTTGCGCAACCTCAGTGAACCGAATCTTCTCAAATCAAATGTCATTAAATTATTCAGAACGACTGCTGCCGATGAAATAAACGCTTGACACAAATCATCAAATCAGTGGGGCTTTGTGGAGAAACTTCAGCTGACACCTGACAGCAAACATGAGAGTTGCGTTGCTGAACGATCCATCTACTCAAGATTTTTCCAAGAAATTGCTGACTGTCGGTAATGGCAGTATTCCTGCGGACGAATTGAGCGGATTGATTAATTTTCGAATGTTTATAAATTATAAGTATATTCCCGAACAAAATTCCTAACCACAAAAATAATGAATGGTTGAGTGAGCGAGCAGTTTTAGCGACTAAGAATAAAAATATGAACGACTTAAAAAATTTTAATTCAGAAATAAATCTTCTCTGCATTCATTCAAATCTATAGACTGTGTAACAAACGAAGACGGAGGACGGAGCAACCATCAGTGCGCTCCAGTGCATATAATCAACCCAAGTGTAAGCCAATGAAGCAAAATACAAAGCTTCATCAGAGCAAATGTCTTGCTGTCAGGCCATTGAAATACTTGGTTTTAGTACTTTTATTGAATTCTCTTTGAGCAAAGCAAAGTAAAGTACGATTTTCATCACGCAATTGCAACAACTATACTCTACTAGAAGAAGATAGTAAAGCAAAGCAAAGTAAAGTAGGATTTTCAGCACGTAATTACAACAACTATTTCGAGTCTCTAAGTGTCAAGTATAGTAGTTGTTGTAATTTGCGTGCGCTAAAAATCCTGCTTTACTTTGCTTTGCTTTGCTTTTATCCTATGCTATATGTCTATTATCTTAATGAACTATTGAACTTAATAAATAAATAAATCAAAAACACTAACAAATTCTACATTAGTTCTCAGCACCCTCTCAACACATATGCCACATGCAAACTTGTAATGAAAGTAAGTGGGAAACAAAGTTTATGTAAAACGGAAGAGTGTAGTTCAGGTAATGCGCTGAAGATTCGACTTTACTTTGCCTTACCCTTATGGCTCCAGGAAATAACCCCCCAACGAAATAACCCCCCAAATAGAAAAATGAAATAGCCCCCCAAAATTTGTATGGAGGTGGGGATTTATTTCATGTGAAATAAATCCCCACGGAGGAATTGGGAATTTATTTCATGGATTTTTGGGGACTTATTTCATACTTCAATTTGGGGAGTTATTTCACAGTGAAATAACTCCCCAATTTGAAGTATGAAATTTGAAAATTCAACAAAAAATATAAGAAAAAACCTCGCACCCACCCCGTAATTCAACAGTAAACCCAAGCAGGGGGGTTGCAGATACACATTTCATAATTTGCGCAAATTACCATTGTCTCAAAAATTAATATTAATTCGAGAGAAGGGCGCCCGCGCCAATTTCTTACTTATTTGGGAACTTATTCCATACCATTTTGGGGACTAATTTCATGTTCGATTTGGGGTATAATTTCACAGTGAAATTAATCCCCAATTTTGGGGGGTTATTTCATTTTCTATTTGGGGGGTTATTTCGCTGGGGGGTTATTTCCTGGAGCCTACCCTTATACCTAGACCCACTGCAAAAAAATGTCTATCGAAACATAACAAATTTCAGAGCTCATAAGTTATTCTGCCTTCAAAAGCAATTGATTGAGAGTGACGACATTTTAAGAGTGTTCTTTTTTTGACTTCGCCTTTCACGGCAAGTCACCAAAACACTAGGTACAAAAACTGACATGATCTGCATCGACATTTATCCTCTCTAATCCGTTGATATTAACAGGATTAGAGAAAACTCATTTGAGTGTCTATAAATGAGCTGACTTCTCTTAAGAGGGTCAACGATTTATTTCACGAAAAGGTATCCGACGGAAATATTTAGCTCGAACCATTTGAAAACGAATGAAAACATCTGTCAGCTTCAGCAGATTTCGGCTGATTTCTACCTACACGGGCGGCGTTCTTGTCGCGTCAGAGCGTCAGTGTTCCGTCGGCAACACTATAAAACGTATAGTTTTTCATATATATACCCATTGGCCCCTGTGCGCTGTGCACCCAAGCGGATCGATGTAGGCACATGATACTTCCTATCCCCTTTTGGGAAGAGCAGACCAATCATCTTCCATGGATTTAATATGTCAAAATAGCGCCAAGGAGCGTGCCCTCTCTCAAGAACCCTATTTATGTATACATCATGCATGATAGCATGATGCATGCCCTGGGCGCACAATTGAAACGAGCCGATGCCATATACTTTACGGGATGCTTCCATTCAAAATGAGTTGTGTGTTTATAGAGATGTTTTTATGACAGAATATTGTACGTGTAATAGCGTATACAACTGACACACAAAAAATCGTTTGTTATTCTTCAAAACATTATGATCCGCTTTGGAAGCCATATGAATTTTATTGTAAACAAGATTCGGATTAGATGAACTCAACGACAGGCAACACTTGGAAGCGCTTTAGCAATGAGCTCTATTGCTCATAAACGATGATGTTTGGAGAATGATGTTTTCATCTTGTTTTCAATAATTAAAGTTTAATATCAATTTAACGGTCATGTGCATAGACATGTGTGTCTTTTATAGCAGTATGCCATAAAAGGCACATCAGTTCACAAGGATGTTTAGCATTTTAAGTTTAGTAACATTATCCCTATATTTAATGTTGGTACCTAACCTACCTCATCTTTTAACTAAATACTTCAATTATCAAATTTGACAGACGCAAATTAGATCCTTCAGCTAGTAATTAAGATGAAGGCAAAGTTCCAAATTATTTAGTTACAATTGTGGCACTTGGCCGGGAGTGTGCATTGCGGTGCAGGGAAATAACTTCACGGGCAATAACTTCACATGGGAAATAACTTCACCTCGAGTGGGAAATAACTTCACTTACAAAAAGTGAAGTTGTTGCCCACTGAAAGTGAGCAATAACTCCACCGTAAATTTTGTGAAATTATTTCCCACCTACAATTTGAGAATTTGTTGATTCTAACTGGAAAACAAAATCAAATTATTTATAAGTAGTATAGCTAATTTATTTAACTTTGCATACACCCAAACTCGCAACTACTCCCACCCCTAAACAGAGACTCCAAGCCGGGGGGTTGCAGGGGGGCATGCCCCCCCCATACATTTTCCACTGTTTATGAATAATAATTGTAGGCTGACATACCTATGTCGCGGCATGTTAAGAGAAATTATTTCCCACAAAAAAGTGAAGTTTCTGCTCACTTTCAATGGAAAATAATTTCACATAAAATAAGTGAATTTATTTCCCACTCGAGGTGAAGTTATTTCCCATGCGAAGTTATTGCCCGTGAAGTTATTTCCCTGCACCGTGCGTTGCTTTAATCTAATTACAATAAGGTGGGTTCATTTTTCTCGAAAGCAAAACATAATCGTTAATTTTGTATAAGTTTGTCCACTTTGGCATGCAACTGTTTGCACACTTGCTTTCGCTGTATCCTATCATTTACGTATTCAGCTCCTTTTTTTTCTGTTACTTAAATAAAAAAAAACAAAGTTTGTGAAGTTAGAAATTGAATTTTTTTTTTGTCCTAATTGCATATTTGTCCAGAAAAAGTTTGGCAACACTGGCGCATGCCCCATCTAAAGCACTCTCACTCTGGGATGATCATCAGGCATTTACAAAAGTGCGCAGTGAAAGACAACAGCTCTGTTCAGGCGTTAAATATTAAGTTTGTCGTTCCGGTGCCATCGAATTTGTCTCACACCTTTTGAAAGGTCAAAAGAAGAGATGCCACGAATATTCGGCAACTGTTCGGTATTCGGACACATTTTTTTCACTATTCGGTATTCGGCCGAATAGTTTGCAATATTATAGTGAAAATATCAAATCATGAAAAAAAAAATCAAAACATTGCCCGCAAAGATGTTTATTTTATCAAAAAATTAATATATGTGGTAAATTATGATGTACCTACCTAATGAAAACAATTTTTTCAGCATTTGTCGATAGTAGACGATTGCTTTTTTTCTTCATAGATTATACCTGGCTTTGAAAACAGCCGCTCATACATCATACTTTACACACTGCTACCGGAGATGACAAATTAATCTTAGCAAATTGTGAAAGGGTTTTGCGTTTGCTGACCACCACTTGTAAAGGTCTGTTTTGACTTCTCAACCGCGGAAGAAATCTACTAAGTGTTGCCGAATATTCGGTGATTCGGCCACGAGCCTCGCCGAATATTCGGTATTCGGTATTCGGCCAAGTAACTATTCGTGGCATCTCTAGCTCAAAAGGTCAAAAGGTCGAAAGGTCGAAAGGTCAAAAGGTCAAAAGGTCAAATGGTCAAAAGGTCAAAAGGTCAAAAGGTCGAAAGGTCGAAATTTCAAAATGTCAAAAGGTCAAAAGGTCAAATGGTCAAAAGGTCAAAAGGTCAAAAGGTCAAAAGGTCGAAAGGTCAAAAGGTCGAAAGGTCGAAAGGTCAAAAGGTCAAAAGGTCAAAAGGTCAAAAGGTCAAAAGGTCAAATGGTCAAAAGGTCAAAAGGTCAAAAGGTCAAAAGGTCAAAAGATCAAAAGGTCAAAAGGTCAAAAGATCGAAAGATCGAAAGATCGAAAAAGGTCAAATAATCGAAAGATCGAAAGATCGAAAAATCAAAAGGTCAAAAGATCGAAAGATCGAAAAGTCAAAAGGTCAAAAGGTCGAAAGGTCAAAAGGTCAAAAGGCGCATGCCCCATCTTAAGCACTCTCACTCTGGGATTTACAAAAGTGCGCAGTGAAAGACAACAGCTCTGTTCAGGCGTTAAATATTAAGTTTGTCGTTCCGGTGCCATCGAATTTGTCTCACACCTTTTGAAAGGTCAAAAGAAGAGATGCCACGAATATTCGGCAACTGTTCGGTATTCGGACACATTTTTTTCACTATTCGGTATTCGGCCGAATAGTTTGCAATATTATAGTGAAAATATCAAATCATGAAAAAAAAAATCAAAACATTGCCCGCAAAGATGTTTATTTTATCAAAAAATTAATATATGTGGTAAATTATGATGTACCTACCTAATGAAAACAATTTTTTCAGCATTTGTCGATAGTAGACGATTGCTTTTTTTCTTCATAGATTATACCTGGCTCTGAAAACAGCCGCTCATACATCATACTTTACACACTGCTACCGGAGATGACAAATTAATCTTAGCAAATTGTGAAAGGGTTTTGCGTTTGCTGACCACCACTTGTAAAGGTCTGTTTTGACTTCTCAACCGCGGAAGAAATCTACTAAGTGTTGCCGAATATTCGGTGATTCGGCCACGAGCCTCGCCGAATATTCGGTATTCGGTATTCGGCCAAGTAACTATTCGTGGCATCTCTAGCTCAAAAGGTCAAAAGGTCGAAAGGTCGAAAGGTCAAAAGGTCAAAAGGTCAAATGGTCAAAAGGTCAAATGGTCAAAAGGTCAAAAGGTCAAAAGGTCAAATGGTCAAAAGGTCAAAAGGTCAAAAGGTCAAAAGGTCAAAAGGTCAAAAGGTCAAAAGGTCGAAAGGTCAAAAGGTCAAATGGTCAAAAGGTCAAAAGGTCAAATGGTCAAAAGGTCAAAAGGTCAAAAGGTCAAATGGTCAAAAGGTCAAAAGGTCAAAAGGTCAAAAGGTCAAAAGGTCAAAAGGTCAAAAGGTCAAAAGGTCAAAAGGTCAAAAGGTCAAAAGGTCAAAAGGTCAAAAGGTCAAAAGGTCAAAAGGTCAAAAGGTCAAAAGGTCAAAAGGTCAAATGGTCAAAAGGTCAAAAGGTCGAAAGGTCAAAAGGTCAAAAGATCGAAAGATCGAAAGATCGAAAGATCGAAAAAGGTCAAAAGGTCAAAAGGTCGAAAGGTCAAATGGCCAAAAGATCAAAAGGTCGAAAGGTCGAAAGGTCAAAAGGTCAAAAGGTCAAAAGGTCAAAAGGTCAAATGGTCAAATGGTCAAATGGTCAAAAGGTCAAAAGGTCAAAAGGTCGAAAGGTCAAAAGGTCAATTGGTCAAAAGGTCAAAAGGTCAAAAGGTCAAAAGGTCAAAAGGTCAAAAGATCGAAAGATCGAAAGATCGAAAGATCGAAAAATCAAAAGGTCGAAAGATCGAAAGATCGAAAGGTCAAAAGGCGCATGCCCCATCTTAAGCACTCTCACTCTGGGATGATCATCAGGCATTTACAAAAGTGCGCAGTGAAAGACAACAGCTCTGTTCAGGCGTTAAATATTAAGTTTGTCGTTCCGGTGCCATCGAATTTGTCTCACACCTTTTGAAAGGTCAAAAGAAGAGATGCCACGAATATTCGGCAACTGTTCGGTATTCGGACACATTTTTTTCACTATTCGGTATTCGGCCGAATAGTTTGCAATATTATAGTGAAAATATCAAATCATGAAAAAAAAAAATCAAAACATTGCCCGCAAAGATGTTTATTTTATCAAAAAATTAATATATGTGGTAAATTATGATGTACCTACCTAATGAAAACAATTTTTTCAGCATTTGTCGATAGTAGACGATTGCTTTTTTTCTTCATAGATTATACCTGGCTCTGAAAACAGCCGCTCATACATCATACTTTACACACTGCTACCGGAGATGACAAATTAATCTTAGCAAATTGTGAAAGGGTTTTGCGTTTGCTGACCACCACTTGTAAAGGTCTGTTTTGACTTCTCAACCGCGGAAGAAATCTACTAAGTGTTGCCGAATATTCGGTGATTCGGCCACGAGCCTCGCCGAATATTCGGTATTCGGTATTCGGCCAAGTAACTATTCGTGGCATCTCTAGCTCAAAAGGTCAAAAGGTCGAAAGGTCGAAAGGTCAAAAGGTCAAAAGGTCAAATGGTCAAAAGGTCAAAAGGTCAAAAGGTCAAATGGTCAAAAGGTCAAAAGGTCAAAAGGTCAAAAGGTCGAAAGGTCAAAAGGTCAAATGGTCAAAAGGTCAAAAGGTCAAATGGTCAAACGGTCAAAAGGTCAAAAGGTCAAATGGTCAAAAGGTCAAAAGGTCAAAAGGTCAAAAGGTCAAAAGGTCAAAAGGTCAAAAGGTCAAACGGTCAAAAGGTCAAAAGGTCAAAAGGTCAAAAGGTCAAAAGGTCAAATGGTCAAATGGTCAAAAGGTCAAAAGGTCGAAAGGTCAAAAGATCGAAAGATCGAAAGATCGAAAGATCGGAAAAGGTCAAAAGGTCAAAAGGTCGAAAGGTCAAATGGTCAAAAGATCAAAAGGTCGAAAGGTCGAAAGGTCAAAAGGTCAAAAGGTCAAAAGGTCAAAAGGTCGAAAGGTCAAAAGGTCAAAAGGTCAAAAGGTCAAATGGTCAAAAGGTCAAAAGGTCGAAAGGTCAAAAGGTCAAAAGGTCAAAAGGTCAAAAGATCGAAAGATCGAAAGATCGAAAGATCGAAAAAGGTCAAAAGGTCAAAAGGTCGAAAGGTCAAATGGTCAAAAGATCAAAAGGTCGAAAGGTCGAAAGGTCAAAAGGTCAAAAGGTCAAAAGGTCAAAAGGTCAAATGGTCAAATGGTCAAATGGTCAAAAGGTCAAAAGGTCAAAAGGTCGAAAGGTCAAAAGGTCAATTGGTCAAAAGGTCAAAAGGTCAAAAGGTCAAAAGGTCAAAAGATCGAAAGATCGAAAGATCGAAAGATCGAAAAATCAAAAGGTCGAAAGATCGAAAGATCGAAAGGTCAAAAGGTCAAAAGGTCGAAAGGTCAAAAGGCGCATGCCCCATCTTAAGCACTCTCACTCTGGGATGATCATCAGGCATTTACAAAAGTGCGCAGTGAAAGACAACAGCTCTGTTCAGGCGTTAAATATTAAGTTTGTCGTTCCGGTGCCATCGAATTTGTCTCACACCTTTTGAAAGGTCAAAAGAAGAGATGCCACGAATATTCGGCAACTGTTCGGTATTCGGACACATTTTTTTCACTATTCGGTATTCGGCCGAATAGTTTGCAATATTATAGTGAAAATATCAAATCATGAAAAAAAAAATCAAAACATTGCCCGCAAAGATGTTTATTTTATCAAAAAATTAATATATGTGGTAAATTATGATGTACCTACCTAATGAAAACAATTTTTTCAGCATTTGTCGATAGTAGACGATTGCTTTTTTTCTTCATAGATTATACCTGGCTTTGAAAACAGCCGCTCATACATCATACTTTACACACTGCTACCGGAGATGACAAATTAATCTTAGCAAATTGTGAAAGGGTTTTGCGTTTGCTGACCACCACTTGTAAAGGTCTGTTTTGACTTCTCAACCGCGGAAGAAATCTACTAAGTGTTGCCGAATATTCGGTGATTCGGCCACGAGCCTCGCCGAATATTCGGTATTCGGTATTCGGCCAAGTAACTATTCGTGGCATCTCTAGCTCAAAAGGTCAAAAGGTCGAAAGGTCGAAAGGTCAAAAGGTCAAAAGGTCAAATGGTCAAAAGGTCAAAAGGTCAAAAGGTCGAAAGGTCGAAATTTCAAAAGGTCAAAAGGTCAAAAGGTCAAATGGTCAAAAGGTCAAAAGGTCAAAAGGTCAAAAGGTCAAAAGGTCGAAAGGTCAAAAGGTCGAAAGGTCGAAAGGTCAAAAGGTCAAAAGGTCAAAAGGTCAAAAGGTCAAATGGTCAAAAGGTCAAAAGGTCAAAAGGTCAAAAGGTCAAAAGATCAAAAGTTCAAAAGGTCAAAAGATCGAAAGATCGAAAGATCGAAAGATCGAAAGATCGAAAGATCGAAAAAGGTCAAATAATCGAAAGATCGAAAGATCGAAAAATCAAAAGGTCAAAAGATCGAAAGATCGAAAAGTCAAAAGGTCAAAAGGTCGAAAGGTCAAAAGGTCAAAAGGCGCATGCCCCATCTTAAGCACTCTCACTCTGGGATTTACAAAAGTGCGCAGTGAAAGACAACAGCTCTGTTCAGGCGTTAAATATTAAGTTTGTCGTTCCGGTGCCATCGAATTTGTCTCACACCTTTTGAAAGGTCAAAAGAAGAGATGCCACGAATATTCGGCAACTGTTCGGTATTCGGACACATTTTTTTCACTATTCGGTATTCGGCCGAATAGTTTGCAATATTATAGTGAAAATATCAAATCATGAAAAAAAAAATCAAAACATTGCCCGCAAAGATGTTTATTTTATCAAAAAATTAATATATGTGGTAAATTATGATGTACCTACCTAATGAAAACAATTTTTTCAGCATTTGTCGATAGTAGACGATTGCTTTTTTTCTTCATAGATTATACCTGGCTCTGAAAACAGCCGCTCATACATCATACTTTACACACTGCTACCGGAGATGACAAATTAATCTTAGCAAATTGTGAAAGGGTTTTGCGTTTGCTGACCACCACTTGTAAAGGTCTGTTTTGACTTCTCAACCGCGGAAGAAATCTACTAAGTGTTGCCGAATATTCGGTGATTCGGCCACGAGCCTCGCCGAATATTCGGTATTCGGTATTCGGCCAAGTAACTATTCGTGGCATCTCTAGCTCAAAAGGTCAAAAGGTCGAAAGGTCGAAAGGTCAAAAGGTCAAAAGGTCAAATGGTCAAAAGGTCAAATGGTCAAAAGGTCAAAAGGTCAAAAGGTCAAATGGTCAAAAGGTCAAAAGGTCAAAAGGTCAAAAGGTCAAAAGGTCAAAAGGTCAAAAGGTCGAAAGGTCAAAAGGTCAAATGGTCAAAAGGTCAAAAGGTCAAATGGTCAAAATGTCAAAAGGTCAAAAGGTCAAATGGTCAAAAGGTCAAAAGGTCAAAAGGTCAAAAGGTCAAAAGGTCAAAAGGTCAAAAGGTCAAAAGGTCAAAAGGTCAAAAGGTCAAAAGATCGAAAGATCGAAAGATCGAAAGATCGAAAAAGGTCAAATAATCGAAAGATCGAAAGATCGAAAAATCAAAAGGTCAAAAGATCGAAAGATCGAAAAGTCAAAAGGTCAAAAGGTCGAAAGGTCAAAAGGTCAAAAGGCGCATGCCCCATCTTAAGCACTCTCACTCTGGGATTTACAAAAGTGCGCAGTGAAAGACAACAGCTCTGTTCAGGCGTTAAATATTAAGTTTGTCGTTCCGGTGCCATCGAATTTGTCTCACACCTTTTGAAAGGTCAAAAGAAGAGATGCCACGAATATTCGGCAACTGTTCGGTATTCGGACACATTTTTTTCACTATTCGGTATTCGGCCGAATAGTTTGCAATATTATAGTGAAAATATCAAATCATGAAAAAAAAAAATCAAAACATTGCCCGCAAAGATGTTTATTTTATCAAAAAATTAATATATGTGGTAAATTATGATGTACCTACCTAATGAAAACAATTTTTTCAGCATTTGTCGATAGTAGACGATTGCTTTTTTTCTTCATAGATTATACCTGGCTCTGAAAACAGCCGCTCATACATCATACTTTACACACTGCTACTGGAGATGACAAATTAATCTTAGCAAATTGTGAAAGGGTTTTGCGTTTGCTGACCACCACTTGTAAAGGTCTGTTTTGACTTCTCAACCGCGGAAGAAATCTACTAAGTGTTGCCGAATATTCGGTGATTCGGCCACGAGCCTCGCCGAATATTCGGTATTCGGTATTCGGCCAAGTAACTATTCGTGGCATCTCTAGCTCAAAAGGTCAAAAGGTCGAAAGGTCGAAAGGTCAAAAGGTCAAAAGGTCAAATGGTCAAAAGGTCAAAAGGTCAAATGGTCAAAAGGTCAAAAGGTCAAAAGGTCAAAAGGTCAAAAGGTCAAAAGGTCAAAAGGTCGAAAGGTCAAAAGGTCAAATGGTCAAAAGGTCAAAAGGTCAAATGGTCAAAAGGTCAAAAGGTCAAAAGGTCAAATGGTCAAAAGGTCAAAAGGTCAAAAGGTCAAAAGGTCAAAAGGTCAAAAGGTCAAAAGGTCAAAAGGTCAAAAGGTCAAAAGGTCAAAAGGTCAAAAGGTCGAAAGGTCAAAAGGTCAAAAGGTCAAAAGGTCAAATGGTCAAAAGGTCAAAAGGTCGAAAGGTCAAAAGGTCAAAAGGTCAAAAGGTCAAAAGATCGAAAGATCGAAAGATCGAAAGATCGAAAAAGGTCAAAAGGTCAAAAGGTCGAAAGGTCAAATGGTCAAAAGATCAAAAGGTCGAAAGGTCGAAAGGTCAAAAGGTCAAAAGGTCAAAAGGTCAAAAGGTCAAATGGTCAAATGGTCAAATGGTCAAAAGGTCAAAAGGTCAAAAGGTCGAAAGGTCAAAAGGTCAATTGGTCAAAAGGTCAAAAGGTCAAAAGGTCAAAAGGTCAAAAGATCGAAAGATCGAAAGATCGAAAGATCGAAAAATCAAAAGGTCGAAAGATCGAAAGATCGAAAGGTCAAAAGGTCAAAAGGTCGAAAGGTCAAAAGGCGCATGCCCCATCTTAAGCACTCTCACTCTGGGATGATCATCAGGCATTTACAAAAGTGCGCAGTGAAAGACAACAGCTCTGTTCAGGCGTTAAATATTAAGTTTGTCGTTCCGGTGCCATCGAATTTGTCTCACACCTTTTGAAAGGTCAAAAGAAGAGATGCCACGAATATTCGGCAACTGTTCGGTATTCGGACACATTTTTTTCACTATTCGGTATTCGGCCGAATAGTTTGCAATATTATAGTGAAAATATCAAATCATGAAAAAAAAAATCAAAACATTGCCCGCAAAGATGTTTATTTTATCAAAAAATTAATATATGTGGTAAATTATGATGTACCTACCTAATGAAAACAATTTTTTCAGCATTTGTCGATAGTAGACGATTGCTTTTTTTCTTCATAGATTATACCTGGCTCTGAAAACAGCCGCTCATACATCATACTTTACACACTGCCACCGGAGATGACAAATTAATCTTAGCAAATTGTGAAAGGGTTTTGCGTTTGCTGACCACCACTTGTAAAGGTCTGTTTTGACTTCTCAACCGCGGAAGAAATCTACTAAGTGTTGCCGAATATTCGGTGATTCGGCCACGAGCCTCGCCGAATATTCGGTATTCGGTATTCGGCCAAGTAACTATTCGTGGCATCTCTAGCTCAAAAGGTCAAAAGGTCAAAAGGTCGAAAGGTCAAATGGTCAAAAGATCAAAAGGTCGAAAGGTCAAAAGGTCGAAAGATCGAAAGATCGAAAACTCAAAAGGTCAAAAGATCGAAAGGTCAAAAGGTCGAAAGGTCGAAAGGTCGAAAGGTCAAAAGGTCAAAAGGTCAAAAGGTCAAAAGGTCGAAAGGTCGAAAGGTCGAAAGGTCAAAAGGTCAAAAGGTCAAATGGTCAAAAGGTCAAAAGGTCAAAAGGTCGAAAGGTCGAAAGGTCAAAAGGTCAAAAGGTCAATTGGTCAAAAGGTCAAAAGGTCAAAAGATCGAAAGATCGAAAGATCGAAAGATCGAAAGATCGAAAGGTCAAAAGGTCAAAAGGTCGAAAGGTCAAATGGTCAAAAGATCAAAAGGTCGAAAGGTCAAAAGGTCGAAAGATCGAAAGATCGAAAACTCAAAAGGTCAAAAGGTCGAAAGGTCAAAAGGTCAAAAGGTCGAAAGGTCAAGAGGTCAAAAGGTCAAAAGGTCAAAAGAAGCTAATTTATGAAATTTAAAATCGAGCCCAGTTATGGGACATGAAGAGGAAAGACTTTTGCAAAAAAAATCAAAACTGTTGGTTAATATAGCTGTGGTAATGGTAATGAGATTTGCACTTCAAAAGCTTTTTTCTTATGCAAGAATTGTTTCGCTTATTTTGCCTTTGTAAAACTCGCTTGCCAACCTCAGCCAACCTATTCGCGTGAATGCGCTCGAGTTGTATATTGTATATAGTCGATTAGTTGGGGCGAGTGTTGAGTGTATTTCACGTGCCTAACGCACATTAACCAGCAACTGCGACCACGCAAGTTTTGTAATAGACAATAGGAAAAATTCACGGAAAACCTAAATTCTACATTATTGTTGAATTTTGTTCAATATTTCCCCGAATGTTCAATAAACAGTGACTGCGCGACATCCACTATTACACTGCACCGTCTGCGAAAAACCATGTGTTTCACTTCACATGTACAACTGAAAATCATAACAGTACCGTATCAAATTCTAAGATTTAAATTAAATTTGAATAATCCCATAAATTACTGCGACAAACTCATTACGCGCACTAGAAAAATAACACAGCCGACAATAGCCCGGTGAGGGTGGCCACGTCCATGAATAGTTTCATATAGTCAAAACAAAGCCGGCCTCGTCTCAGTTTAAAATTGGACTCTGCACACCAAATCTGTAAGGCATTTGCATTTTTCCAAATCAATTTTCATCTCTCTTCCCCATTTCCATATAATTAATGATTAAGTGTACTTGCAAACAAAACAACCCCATACGCGTGTTCCTACTTCGCCTCTTATTCAAACGTTCTGGCCCATTTCTTGCCCTATTAAGTTGTCAGTCACTCAACACTCTTGCAGTCACCCCTAAACGTGCATGCGTCCTTAGGCTGACATTCTCTACTCTATACACCCTTCTGTGAAAAGAGCTGTTATGCAAGCAGCAGCAATGCAGAACATATCGTTTTTGTTCTTCGTTTGTTGACGGTCTGATACGATTTTCGTTTTCAATTATTTTGCATCCCTGTTTTGTTGGTCCTTGATGGAATTTGTCCGTATCTTTTGGGCACTAAGAACTACGGCAAATAGTCACTACTCACTACAATCGACTGGGAAAAGGAGAATTTATTAAATCCATTTTTAACATGTGAATTTTTACACTTGTCGATGTTTGTGTCCTGGTGTTAAGAGAGCTGACGTTGAATCTAATTCAGGGATAGCCCATCAGTGTATGAATAATTGTTTAAACGTTGGATTTAAATCGACAATATGTTGATCTTAGACGAGATTGTATACATAAGCTTAATTTAGATTCGAATGGGTTTTTGCGAAAAATTACTTTAGGTACATAATGGATTGTGCCCATGCTTTTATATAAAACAATATAGGTTTGTTAAGTGACACTGAGATGCACAGAAAGGAAGCGAGAAAGGTGTCTCTCTCTCATAGCCATAGCGCATGGAATATATTTATTTGATGTCTTAATTGTTTTCTATTAAGTCTAGAAACAAATGAGTGAGCACCGCCAGAATTGATCAATCACTCTTGACAGAACTTCCGGTGATAAGTCCTCGCATTCCTGATGGATAATCTCGTTCAGAGCTTCAAGGGTTTGAGGATTGTTGACACAGACTTCAGAAAACTTCAGAAAACCCCACAAATCGGGTGATCTTGCGAGCCAATTCAAATAGCCAAAACGAAAGATTAGGCTTGAGCGTAGGGTACAGCTGATGTGCTTTCTGGACTTCGTAAGGGAACACCTTCAAGTCTTTAACAAAACTTCTCTGTAAAGACCGCCGATTGATTCGGGTCCTCTGCGAAATTTTCAGTCTGCCAGACTAATCTAAGGCGTGGGGCTAAACGGAGTCAAGTTTGCTCAGTTGGTGTCGAACTGACAGGAAATCTGCGTCGAAATTCGTGTATTTGGAATCTGCTTACTTCTAGAATGTCAAACTAGAATTGACATTTGCCGAAGTTAATAATACGAGATAATAGAAATAATCACAGCAATTCATATTTCGGTGGTCTACTGAACCACAAACAAAACGGGCGTTACCAAAAAACGTTTTGAGTTTCGACTTTTAATTTTAGTAGTTCACATTGACTATATTTTCTATAAAAATCTTGCAATTTTAAGCTTCCGTAAATTTAAACTCAAGACTAAAGTTTACGGCGCAATTAGTTTTCAAGATGTGTCAGACAAAAAAAATTATTGTAGAAAAACAATGTCAATATTACGGTGTTATATTGGAAAATTGCTTCGAGAAAAAAATCTAAACGCTTTACATCATTTATTAGTATTCACGATCCGATGCAACTGGTCGTGTATAATTGCCTATACTCTGACCGTATTGTAACCGAAAAATTCTACAGAGTAAAGTGCAGCACTGTCATGTTGACAGTTCGCCAAATTGTTAATTCCTGTGTGTAGCTATCGGAACAAATAAAGAGTATAATATGCTCGTCAAGATCAAAAAGGATTTCATTGATATGATCTTCCCCTTTACTCTCTTCATTCTCTAAAATAAAACGTGTCAATATTATTGATCTCTTTCATCTTCCGATAAACATTGAATAATTTTTTCTTCCTCGCTTTTTTCGCCATTATAAACAATTAAAAGCATTTTTTATCAGAAAAAATGTCAATTGTCAAACTGGATCTGTCATTATGTTTAGTAAGTCGGAAAGCTGTCTGTTGCGTCTGAATACTTCCATCTAGCCAAGCAGCTAAAAGCTCGATGTGACAAGCGGAGAACCTAACCTCGCTGATGTCATTTTTTGCGGTCTTCTGTCTTTTGCCGCCACCTGCAGCAGTATCATATTTCCCTATTAAATTCTTGTATTAATTAATTACATTATATTATCTTCTATCAAATTGAATTGTCCTAATAAAAACTAAAATACAATTTGGAATTAATCTAGTATTCTTCACTGGCGACGAGGATGGGATTGATTAAGTAGGATCAGATTCCAAGAGCAATTAAACAAGTTAATGGAGGACGACGAGGACGTAAAGGACGAGAAAATTACGATTTCCACTCAAACACAAAGCAGTAAGATGACTTCCATTGGTGCTATCGAACCATTCGATATAACCAATCCAGCGGCGTGGAGTTCTTATAAACGTCGGTTCGAGATGTTCGTGTTGGCCAATTCGATCACCGACAAGCGGATTCAAAAGGCAACATTTTTGACAGTCTGCGGCCCAGCGTGTTTCGATTTGGCTGAGACACTAATTTCTCCCAAAAAGGTTGAAGAGGTTGATTATTCGACAATCGTTGATGTGCTGACTAAACATTTTACCCCAACTCCCTCCGAAATTGCTGCTTTCTTTAAATTTTTCAAGAGGGATCAGCAGCTCAACGAGACGGTTGCCGAGTATATAGCAGAACTTCGGCGATTAATTATAGACTGCAATTTTGACGGCGACATTATTGATCGCATGCTGCGGGATAGGCTAGTTTGTGGACTGAAGAATACCCACTTACAACAAAGTTTACTGGCAGAGAACAAAATTACTTTACAGATTGTGCAAGAGAAGGCAGTGGCAGCAGAAGCAGCAGCGAAAAACCAACAAGAGATCCAATCGACGTCTGTGTCGCACACACAAATTCATTCAATCCGTGTCAAGAACAAGAGGGACATCGGTGATAAGAGTGGAAGTGCGAAAGCAGACAGTTTATCTAGATGTAACGGATGTGGTAACAGACATGCCAGAGTTGATTGCCCATTCAAAGCTGCGAAGTGCAACAAGTGCGGGAGAGTCGGGCATATTAAGAGAGTATGTCAGGCGAAGCAGAGCTCGGGCAGCCCAAACTCCAAAGCGAAATTCAGCAAGCAGCAACAAGTAAATTCTATTCAGACAGAAAGAAACGCGAAGAAGGTAGCGACGATAAACATCAACAATATCGACTGTCAGTTCGAGGTGGACAGTGGGTCGAGCTATACAATTATGTCCGAGTCAGAGGCAAACAAGATTTGGAAGAAAAAACCGCCGGAAATCATTAAATCAGGTTTGAGTTTGTTTGATTACGGTAATAATCGCATTCCAATTCTAGGTCTTACAAATGTCGACATTGTTTACAACAAAAAACATTTATCAAACCTTCCATTGTACATTACTGCTGGTCAGCGAACAAGTGTACTTGGCTGTAACTGGTTCGATCCGTTGGGTATTGTCGTGCAGGGTGTGCACAATATTCGTTCGCCGCTAGAAGGATTGCTGGAGAAATACTCGTCACTCTTCTCGGAGGAGTTGGGCAAGTACGTCGGTGAGGAGATTAAACTTACGCTCGATCCCACAGTACGCCCGGTCAAGCTGCCAGCCAGGAAGGTTCCCTACGCTCAACGGCAAGCAATTGAGACGGAGATCAACAAACAAATTCAACAGGGAATTCTAGAGCCGACCGAATACAGCGAGTGGCTGACACCTATTGTTCCGGTTACTAAGGCTGATGGCTCAGTTCGCATTTGTGGGGACTACAGGTGCACCGTTAATAAGGCACTAACCCCCCATTGTTTCCAAACACCATCGATCGCGGATATCTTGGCATCCATGCCAGCAGGTAATACGTTCGCTAAAATCGATTTAGCCCAGGCGTATCAGCAAATGGTCATGGACGAAGAGTCGTCAAAAGTACTCACACTTATTACACACAAAGGTGCGTACAAGGTAAAAAGGCTGCCGTTCGGAATATCCACCGCTCCTGGGATTTTTCAGATGCGTATGGAGAAACTGCTACGAGGTCTAGAGGGAGTAACAATTTACTTCGATGATATAGTGGTCATCAGTCAAAATTCGTCAGAGCTAGTGAAACATTTGGAGGAAATTTTCCGACGCTTAAGTGAGGCTGGGTTGCGCCTCCGAAAGGACAAGTGCAAGTTTAATTTGTCTTCGACCTCTTTTCTGGGCTACGACATCGATCATCGTGGAATCCGTCCGTCAGATGATAAGGTCCGAGTAATTCAAGAAACTCCCCGACCTGTTGATAAGAAGCAGCTACAAGCATTCCTGGGCCTTATAAATTTTTACCACGCTTTTATGAAGGATAAAGCAACCATCGCTGAGCCACTGCACAGGCTTCTGGACAAGAAGGCCGACTGGAAGTGGGACACGCAACATGAAAACGCATTCAATCGACTTAAGACCTTACTATCAGGTGAGAACATTCTAATCACTTTCAGTGAGAAACTTCCAATTGCAGTGGTCTGCGACGCATCGCCATATGGGATTGCTGCGGTACTAACTCATATTATGCCCAATGGTCAAGAACGCCCAATATCGTTTTACTCGCGTACGTTATCTACAACGGAAAGGAACTACGCACAGATTGACAAAGAGGCCCTAGCAATTATCGCAGGGGTGAAGAAGTTCCATAGTTTCCTGTATGGACGACAATTTTTGATCATTACGGATCATAAGCCGTTGGTGGGGTTGTTTAACCCAGATAAGCCAACTCCGGTTATACTTTCGCCCAGGATGCTCAGGTGGAGTGTCTTCTTAAATGGATACAACTTCAAAATTCAACATCGACCCGGAGAGAAGAACTGCAACGCTGACGCACTCAGTCGTTTACCAACTATATCAACAGAGACGGATGACAGTCTCCATCTGAACATGATAGAAGAAGTCGACGCACACATTCTGGAGTCCAGCGACATTGGCAGAATGACAGCCAAAGACAAAATCCTGAAACAAATTCTTCATTGGGCGTTAAGGGGATGGCCGGATCGAACGACAGATGAACAATTCAAGCCATATCTACAACACCAGAATGAGATCACGGTAAATAAGAACTGCTTACTTCTTGGTTCTCGTCTTATAATTCCAGATGCCGCTCGGTACCACCTTCTTAGAACGCTACATGCTGGTCATCCGGGTGTAGTAAAGATGAAAGCTCTTGCCAGAAGCTATATTTGGTGGCCAAAATTAGACGCCGACATCGAAGCAACAGTGAAGAGATGCATAACGTGCCAACAGTCACGCCCAGAAAAATCGAAAACTGCTATTCATCCTTGGGAGGAGACATCTAAGCCATGGTCACGCCTACATGTGGATTTCCTGGGCCCTTTTCAGGGCCAAACATTTTTTATACTCGTCGACTCATACTCCAAATGGGTTGAGGTGAAACACGTCGCAACAACCAGTGCAGCGTGCGCTATCAATAGCTTGCGATCCATCTTCGCAACCCATGGGTTACCAGACTCTATCGTCTCCGATAATGGAACAGCGTTCACTTCGGATGAATTTAACGCATTTTGCAGAAGAAACATGATCTCTCATGTACTAACAGCGCCTTTTCATCCAGCGAGCAACGGCCAGGCTGAGAGGATGGTTCGCACTACGAAGGAGTACCTAAAGCGGAACCCAGTGGGCAGTTTACAACTTCGACTTGCGAGATTCTTACTTAAGCAGCATACATTACCATCAGCAACAACTGGTAAATCACCTGCAGAGCTGCTTCTGAGAAGGATACCAACGACTTATTTTGACAAGCTGCAACCGGACAACAATCCGGTGCGATTTACCAAGAAGAGTACTTCAACTACCCCTGTCGCACAGCTACATGTAAACGAACCAGTGTGGGCGAGGAATTACTCCAGTGGACCTGTATGGATTCCAGCCATAATTGCAAAACAAAACGGCCCCGTTTCATACGCTGTGACAACAGAAGAAGGTAACACAATCAGGAGGCATTTAGATCAACTTCGCTCTAGAAGCCCACAAGACAACGCAGACACATCTGATGAAGTGAGGGAAGAAGCTCCCCAGAGTCACCAGGAACAGCAAGAAGAGCCAACAAAGCCACCGGACCGGCATGAACAACCAATACCAGATCTGAGGCGTTCAGAAAGAATTCGCAGCAGGAACGCTACTGCAAGTTAAGTGGGGAGGGGTGTTGCGTCTGAATACTTCCATCTAGCCAAGCAGCTAAAAGCTCGATGTGACAAGCGGAGAACCTAACCTCGCTGATGTCATTTTTTGCGGTCTTCTGTCTTTTGCCGCCACCTGCAGCAGTATCATATTTCCCTATTAAATTCTTGTATTAATTAATTACATTATATTATCTTCTATCAAATTGAATTGTCCTAATAAAAACTAAAATACAATTTGGAATTAATCTAGTATTCTTCACTGTCTGAGTAGATGTATCTCGGTTTTGATTTTGATTAACTGAAATCGGTCTTTTGGGCAGCTGTTTCAGTTGTCGTTTATGGAGCGGTAGCCGACGAGTCAAGAAATTCGTGACTGATTCCTAAGTTGACAGTTCGCATATGTGACTGCCGTAGAAAAAGTGACGCTCCCGACCAATCTAGTTTTTGCGTTAATGCTACATCTTATCCAGACCAATCTATTCGACCAAGATAAATGTTTTTGAATGTGCCAATTTGTTCGAATTTTGATAGAAATAAGAACAAGTCTGTTCGCGATCTGATACAAATAAATAAAATTTCGCAATTTTACTACCGAATCGTGAATATTCTGTTGTTCTTCAATGATCACAACAGCAAAACTGAATAATAAGGACTGACTTTTGGGCGAACTGTCAAACACGCTATTTCGTAGGCTTTCAATAGTTTTTAGAACTTGAAATAAAGATGGCCAGAGGTCAGCTGATTTCATCACAAACACTTGAAGTTGCAACCAGCAGCATTGTTGTTCCGATTGCACGTGCATTGCTACATAGGAAAAAAAACTGCGTATTAATAATGGAAAGATAAAAATAACCTCATTCCATCCGTCTTTATTGATATCTTAATATAGGTAGCCCTATGTGTAAGGAATTGTTTATATTAATTTTCTTTCCTTTTGGATGACACTAATACTTCAAAAATCTATTGTATCAGATTTGTGTACACTTTTGGTAGATATAAAAAAAATGCAAAAACTTAGGCCACGCATAAAACCGCGAATTGTGTGAAGACTGTCTTACAAATTTTAAGTTTAAAATCAATCGGTTGTTATATGTCAGTGCCTAAAACTAAATTAGGCAGAATATTGTTCTCAGTCGAAATAGAATCCGTAAAAAAACGTATACTGTTTACCGTGACATATTGCGCCCTTCCAACGAAATGAACAGCATTTTGTAACCCTTTCATGGATTACAAAAGGTGTTTATGTCAACTCAGCTTCATGCCTTCGTTGACTATTGCCCCAGTTTAAAATGAAAAATGAAAAGTCATGTTACCCACTGTGTCACAATTTACATTTCCGGTTCATTGAACTGAATTCGATTTCATTTTTTTCTTTAATTCAATTTGCAACGAAGTGTTATTTACACTTGAATGTTTTTACGTGCTGAGTTGTGTTATATGGCATAATTGTCATATGTAGGATCTTGCAAATGGTAAAAAGGGTTTAGTTACACCGAAAGTGCAACAAATAATTATTTGAACTTTGTTTTGCTTCTTTAGTTTCTTTGTTAAACGCCACCGTAGAGTTTCAAATGTGCGAACTTAAAGAGATCGCTCTGCTTTATAGATACCTGCCCGTAAACATAACCTAAACCCATATATTGACAGAAGAAGAGAAAAGTAGCAAAATAGCGAATAAGCGACTAACGAGTAACGACCAACGAGTACCTCCTCTCTTGGCTCGAAACAGCTCAGAGAATTTCAACCGACAAGTACCTATACTGATGAATATGTCAAAATGCAAAATGGTTACAAGAAACCAATTCAAAACATTTCTTAAAATCAATTTGCATATAAAAATTAAATCTGTGTACATAAAAAAAAACATCGGTGGTGGTCATATGTTACGAAAGGGTAAGTTACATATTTGTTTGTGATATGGATTAGATGTGAAAGATGAAAGTGGCTCAAAGTAGCTCAAAGTCTATCCACCTACTTTATGGTATTTTTTTAGCTCTCTGAGAGTGTTCCGCCCAAATTTTCGTGTTTGACAGACATTAGGTCCGTTCCAGCGATGCCAGATGTGGGGATTTTTCCCCATTTTGGGGAATTTTTGACTCAATGGGGAAAATGGGGAAAAGTGCTCTTAAAATGGGGAAAAACGGAAATCCATGCATGTTTATTAATTTTGCATAATTTAAAAATAAAACTCGTGTAGTTGACTTTCAAATATCTCCCGAACATAAAAACATCACCGCGTTTATAGAATCTAAGCGACTTAGCTCGAAGCTGAAACACTAGGTACGGAATTTTACAGACGAAATTATGCTGCAAAAATGATCAAAAAGTTGCTTTGATCTTTGCATCGTTAAAAATTCTTGTTTTTGCACAATAAAAATATGTACCAGTCCAATGACGATTAGTGTACCTCTCGTTATATAATAACTTGTACTAATATAATTTATAATTTAAATACCTAATATATTTTTTTATTTATAATTTTTTGTATTTATGTACCTTTCAAAATTATAATTTACTTTCAACCTGCCTCGTTATTTGTGAATTTTTTTTTGCTTTTAATTTTACTTATTTTGTATTAGTTTAAACTGCACGACTTTGAATATTATTTGTTTTTTTTTTTTTATTTTTGTAACACCTTTTTTTAAAAAAACGGCTAAAAAAAAGAAAAGAAATTTTTATTATATTAAAAATGCGTCTTTACTTCAATGAATTGAAATGGGGAAAAAAGTGGGGAAAACACGGATATGAAATGGGGAAAATTTTCCCAAAATTCCCCAAAAATGGGGAATTTAGGCAAAAAAAATCTGGCATCACTGGTCCGTTCGTGTACTTTCAGCATAGAAAAATGAAAAATGTCAAATCTCTAAAATCGAGAGAGAATTCTCTTAATTTCAAGACAAGTACCTGATCGGTTTTCTTACAAAAAGTTTAAGATATGTCATTTTGACATAATCGTAAAATGCTGCATCTACAAAATAAGTCGGAATTGAATTTTTTACAAGCTAAATACCTATTAAACTTTCCATTTGAATGCGCTGATATGTTCTAGGAGAACATTCAGTCATAACTTGTTCCTCCGACGTCGTTGAAGACGAAAACAAATAGTTTTACTTGTCAAACTTTTCAGCTGTCACTAGTTTGCAGTTTTCATTTTTCAGTAAGTCGAAATACGGCGAGTAGAAAATTACGAAAAAATTAAAAGAGGGGAAATGGATATCCCTCTCATTTTTTTAAATTTTCTCAGTACGTGATCGCATTTGCACAGTTTCTTAGCAAATTTTAAATAAGTTTACGTTTGCAAATATGTAGATAATAATAATTTTACCCGAACGAACCTATTGTTTGACTCAAGAAAATACGCGAATAGACCTAGTAGTACCTGCCCAAGTGAAATTTTTATTTTTAATTAATGTCAAAAGTTGGGCCTTAATGCCTACTATGCCCGAAAATGAAACACTGGAGCTTTAGAATGTCGCGTTGATAGATTATGTAGAAACAAACCGTTAATATGCCACACAAAATACAACTTCAGGCGTTGAATCGACTTTAGATCGCGAGACCTAATTTCTACTACCACGCTTCGCTTCGAAAAAGCGTGTCAGTGAATTTGGCATTATAAACATTTGCCTCTATTTGAGGAGCCTTAACTTTGACATTTCAAATACAACAATGGTCAAATACAACAGCGTACATTATTAAGTATATATGAATAATCATTTAAACTTTAATTAAATTTTCATTTAGCAGAAAAAGTAGAAACAAACAATACCTACCTACAACTACTTTCCCAACGGGTATAATGCCAATGTTCATTGATATCTACATTTCCCCCGACCTTTTTAATTGACAGCTGTCAATCACGCAAAATTGATGTTGACATCCTCCTCAATAAGTTGTGCAGGCAGCAAAAATCGCAAATGTTACAGGAATCCGCTTAAATTTCACATTCAATATCCCAAACGATATTGTTCTCTGAGTTTGCAAAAAAAAAAATGCTGTCAAAAGGAGAATCACACTCCATTACATAAAAAGACCCAGCAATTTTTCCGAAAAGAAAAAAAGAAGATGTCCGACTCTTTTTAACGAAATTATTTATACGTTACTGTCACTCTGCACCTAGTATTTCACACAATGCATATACAGCACATTGTTGAGAACACCTTTTTTTTGTTCGGATCCTATTACCGGGTTCAATAAAAATATTTTGCTAACTTCTGTCGGAGATGTTACAATAGAGATTACGTTGCTGTATGTGTTTATTGTGTTGATCGCTTAAAGAGAATAAACTACTCATCGTATGTTTATGTATATGTACCGTAAAAAGTACACGCACTATTCACGGCGTTGTTAGAAATTGAGTTTCGTGTTTGAAATGGATTCGGTTCATTGTGTCTGGGCTTCGGTGGGAGTTCAAAAAGGATATTTGAAAATGTATTATACACACTTTTAAAGAGGTAGACAGAAGGGTGTGTTTGTTCGCCTTCTAGATTACCGGTATGATTATTATGCAATTGTGATGCCGATCCGGAAGTATTACTAGATAAGACGCAATGATTCCATGATAAAAATAAAAATGTGAAGGTATATTTACTTAACATATAATGATATATAGTACTTACCCTTGAGGCTAAGGAAATGCATGTCAAAATATGCAATGATGAAGTAACCATCAGCACGTATTGTGCGCAATACAGTGCAAATCTTTATTTCATAACTGGCATCATAATAGACTATAGGATATACATAGAGTTTATTCTGACTGGCTGAGAAACGAACGCTAATAGCATCACCAAATATAGAAAAAGCTCTTTCAATAGAAAGGGCGAGTATTTTCTTCGATTGGAAACGCCATTAGAGAATTTGAGGTATGGCCATTCACCATTACACTTTATGACCCTGTTTTGATAGCTAGAACTGTCAGGAATTGAAGTTTTATAGCACATTATCACACATGCTTTTACAAAACGCTTGTTGTCATAAATAAAAACAAGTAAACAATTAGCCCAACACGTCCGTAAAGCACATAGTTTTCTAACATCTTGCAAACATTAGTTTTGCGTAGGTAATTTTTATGTTTTTAAGAAATCTTAAATTTTTTGCCGAGTCCAGTCGGCTTATTGAGGAGCTCTTTCATGACAGTAATACTCTCGGATGATTGTCAGACGTTCACGAGATGTGCGGCGCAGTGGAAAAAACGATAAAATGCGGTCAAATGTTAAGTAGGTATACTCGCTTTGTTTTCCTAGCAGCTAGGTATACATTATCTGCGCGAAAACATAAAAGCAATAGATTATACAGCCTCCAATGTGTGATTGACTCACTTACAAGTTGAAATCAATTTTCGTACCTACCAATTCATAATATAAAAAAATTCGATAACTTCAAATGTATCACGCTGTTCTATTTTGCTAACAACTGAATTTTTTTTGTACTTCCAAATCGAATTAAATGCACGGAACGAAAACAAACAAAAATGCGCCCTTTGATTTCAATGTCAACCTAGAACCCATACTGAGTATTTATGTTTCAAAAATTATGGAAAAGGATTTACAAGATATAACATAATTGCACTTCAAGCTGTTAATTTTACAGCACACCATACCACGACGAATACCACACGTCGAGATGGGCGAAAGTGTCGCAACTGTTACACCGTAAAAGGGTAGCTTCCAAATGCACAGGGGAACACATTGCCTTCTGGCGTAACTGATTTTTTTTTTTGTTGATTTAAATAGAGAAAAATTATAGGTGTATGAATTGATTACGCCTTGACCAATGGTCATTCTAAAATATACGGCCAATGTTTGCATTGTAGGTATTCTTTTCAATAAACCCTGAATAGTAAATGTGAACGGTGTCGTTTTGTTCTGATCCTGTTTTTAGCACTCGGTAATAAAAAAGGTTTATCCTTCAAATCAACTCAATATAGTTCATTGGATTAATGTGTTGAAAAAAATTAATAGTCAAAAGGAATTAGAAGCAATGACAACTTTGCTTAACAAATAATCATTTTTACCAAATATTTTATGGGTCAAAATGGGTAATTTCGTAAAATCTATCAATGTCATTTTCGATTTGACAAATAGATAAATTTTTTTGAGAAAACATTCTTTTATTTATGGAGATAATGTTTTGTTAAGTCCGTCCTTTCGATGATGGGCTAACTTTTTCGGTCAAACGTCAACCAGTTAATACTGGCTAGAGTATAGTGTTTTGCTCAAATATTGTTAAAAAGCGCACAATGCTTTTATTCTATTTCTTGCACCTTTTCAGTATTTTTTTGACATAATCATGCTACAGTGATATAAAATCTGTTTTTATTTTTCCTAAAGCTTTCTCGCTGTCAGTTTGTTTTTTCTTCTTCTTCTTATTTGACACTGACATTAGGTGTGTTTTTTTGACCTTCGATCTCAGTAAAGTTCGGTTTGTTCAATCTTGGTTATATTTAATCATTGGTTATTCCAGCTGTTAACCAGCGAATGGATTTGTTCAGCAAAATATTAACGAGCGAATCAGTGGTTTGGTTAGTTAACTAGAGAAATCGATAACCAGCCGATTTTGCGAGGTTCATGAGATCTAACCACTGATTTTCTGTAATTTCGCTTGTTCAAGATTTTTTAAGGACTAGTTACGTAGGAATTCATTTTCACGTATCTGCTACACAAAAATGTTTACGCAAACAAAATGAAAAATATACAAATAATTGAATCAACGACTATGTAACGTAATATGAAGTGAACTGGGTATTACACTCTTTCACATCAGATTCGTTGACGTTTTCAACTGACGCATCTAAAGAATACACTACAAGCCAGTCAATTGAAGGTGAGGGTACATAAATTAATATGAGGCTTATTTATTTGTATCAAATTTTATTGGTTTTATAGATTTAGTCTTTATTTCGGTTTTATTTTCCAAAAATTGCTTATAGTGTCTCACAAAAACAAAGTTCCGTTCTTCAGTTCTTAAAAATTCTTGTATTATTGTATCTAGACATTTTTTTTTTTGTGTTAAGTAAGATAACTAAAAATAAATACATTAATTAAAAAATCTGCCTAAACAATTTACTTATCAAAAACAAAAGGACCTGAAAAAAAAATTAAAAAATTAACCATGGATTAATTAAGCTATGGTTTGGTGACCGAAGTGAAAAAAAACGCTCAACAATGATTTATAATCATAGCTTAACCTAAATCTATGGCAGGATTACCAAGCATTTAACCAGTTGTTAACAGACCGTCCCCAAGTATTGCGCTACGTGCTTGTTAAGAAGTTTAAATAAGAAGAGCTTTAGTATTTGACAGATGTCACAGTCTCACAGTATGACAAGAATGACGTTTCCAGGGTAGTACATTTGTTTTAACTGCAACAACGAGTCCACTTAGCTGACAAATGGCCTTCGATAAATGAGTCTTAAAGACAAGACCAATCCAAAGGGGTCGAACTAACAGTTTTGCCGATGTACTCCTCTATTAACAAAGGGATTACATTTTTATTTGTAAGAATTCTCGAAATTCTTAAAGACTGTTATTCTATTTCAACGGAATTCTTTGAACAAAATTAAAATTGCCATTATTTGTTGAGAATAATCTAATATAATTTCTACTATAGTATTTTGAATGCGTTAATATAATTTGTATTATTCCATTCCCTATACTATAAAGCGAGGGTGGGCCCTCCAATTTCCGAGGCCGTGCATGTTTTACAACTTTGTTTCAAAACACTTTCATGCCTCATTCAATTTGCTTTGAAATTCCACCGACCTTCGTTTAAAAGGATATTAAACAGCAATAACTGTCCATCTGGGTATGTTATAGCTATAGTGAGCAGAGCGCGGAAAAGATGAAAGAACTCAAACGGAATATAGTCCTAAACTATTGAAAGGTTCGGGCGTTTGAGTTTAAGAACACAAATGATGGCACACACTCAATCCCATTTAGATTCTTCCACACATCGACTTCAAGGTCAGAAATGGATTGAAACTAATTAGCTTCAAACTCAGGTTGTTTTGTATTGTAACGATTGTCGGTGTCTTCCGGAAAATATATTCAACTGAATAGTAACTATGTCCATTTCATGATGGTAATTTTTTTTGAAGGCGTGATTTATGGTGATGTCGTTTGTTCTACCTGTACTCTTTTGTTAAACGGATTTATATTTTATTTTTGTGCATATTATGTATTATATGGTTGGGACAGCAGAGGAACATCGTGCAGTTAACTGAGTCACTTTTATGAGACATTAGATCGCTTACGCGTTGTTTTTGTTTTTTTTGCAAAATTTCTAAAAATTTTATGGCTGACTACAATTTATAATTTGGTGTATGCACTTAATTCTGTTTTTACACGATAGATACGTTCCCAAATAATTCGTGTAAAAAAAGAATTGCGTGTACTGTACTGAAATAATTTGAAACAATCTACCTGTCCTTAGCTACGAAATCAAACGTGGGCTGAATTGTAATATAATAATATTGGTTAGTGGGAAAGGGAATCACACCTTTGACGGGAATATTTTAGCACGATAGGCCGAAAATACAAATACAAAAATATATATGTATCGGAAGCGGACCGAGAGGCAAATTCAAACAAAGTAAGTAAATATTTGGGTCTTTTAATTTATAGCCTTTCGGAAAAACAGAGAAGAGCTCTTAGGCCCATTTTATTCACTCGAAGTTGAACACAACTTCGGGATTTTTATATGGCAAACTTCCCAAGTTGTGTTCAACTTCGAGTGAATAAAATGGGCCTTATTGTTTTTATTTGCACCAACCTCATTTGACAATTATTCATTTATTCACTGCTTAGTTTATTCCGTGGATAAGGCTATTCCGTGTGTGGCAGGACGACACTTATTCATCTATCTATGGATAAACTATTTACTATAAAATATTAATCTATTTTCGAAAGGCTGGATTGGATAGTTTCAGCCGTCTTAAAATTAGAGCTCTGGATCGCTTTATGGCTATCTTTTTTATAAATATTATTTTTGTCGATTTTGTTGTCGTTCTATAAGGCCGTGTGTCAATTGCGCTAAATAATTATCCTCGGATAATTTTTGACATTTCTGTGTGTGTTGAATAAAAATTTAGCTTCTGTGAAATTTGGCTGTGTCGATTGGGCTAAATTTTTGAGATTTCTCAGAAGACTTTTGACGATAGCACAACACAATACGAAGCACAACACAAAAAACAGACATACAACTAATTCAATAACAACAACTGATAACATGGATCATAAATTCGATGTATTAATTCCCCTTGATGTCAATGATATTGTTGCGGTATCAAAGCCTTATACCACGATTACTTGCCCCCACGCAGAAGACGAATAAGAGAAGTGTAATTTTATATTCAAACTCCGTAACCGAATCGCTTTTTTTTTGTCATTATGCGTCCCTATAAATTAAGCAAATTATATTAAAAACTTTATTAATTTTCCTTCATTATTTAGATACATGTAGTACGGTTTGTTATTATTTTTTTTTTCCGTTGATTTGCTGCCAAACTCACACTTAAAAAATGTATCCTATGAAGATAAATTATTATAATTTGTTGACAGCTGAAGAATTCGTTTTCCACCACGATAGTGCCAGAATATTATCCGAGGATAATTATTTAGCGCAATTGACACACGGCCAGTGTTCGAATTTATTTGACAATTCACCATTTTTTGCGGTGAGTAGTATTGTCAAAATTAATACAATCTAAGGTTACTTATCCAGACGGATTTTTGAGCTTGTGCAAAAGCAAAGCAGGGGAGTATCTATTTATTTGTTTATCTTGGGTTAGCTATTCACAAGTTTATTTAGTTATTTACTACCTTCGTGCAATTGGCCCTAAGATGTATATTTTCGCCTCGCATTACCATTCCTTTCGGCATAAATTTACAGAGTCCAGGACCCCAATTCTCGAAAATTCTCGCATACGTTTATCAGTCAAAATCTCCGATGCTATGCGAAAAACTGAAATTTGCAATTCTCGAAATCCGCATACGAGAATTTCTCTTCGAATTGTACTCGTCTGCATTTTCCATGCGGATTTGCGCCTCGCATACGGAATTGTGAGTTTGACACTTCAATACTTCAAATAACGGTTTGTGTTTTGAATTAGGTATGTATATTTCCATTGCGCCTTGCCAAATCAACAAATGCTAAGCCCAAATGACCCAAAGAATCCATTGCAAAAACACATAAATGTTCACTAAACATACAAGTATTTTATTATATCTCTTGTTTTTGTCAATCAAAAATATAAATAGGAAACCAATTTAAATTTTAACATTGCTCTTTGAATTGATGAGAATTTTTTTTCACAACCTGTCAAAAATCGGTTACTTGACGTACTCAAAAAGTCTACCTCATTCGAGAGGTGAATATAATTTTCGCATAGGTGGAAAAGAAAGCCGAACTGCTTTGAGAATACCAATTTTTTCCGTATGCGAAAATTTCAGGCGGATTTGCTCGTATACGAATTATGCTATGCGGAATTCGAGAATTGGGGTCCTGTACTTCTACTTCTCCGTGGCGGAAGAATTCCGTCCTATATAGCACTCTCTCTAGTCCGGTTTCCTTTAAGAGTATATAAGAATGAGACCAGGCTACAGTGACCATAATTCTTGCTTGGTAGACTCTGTTTCAGCAGTTCTTTTTACATCGACGCAGTGGGTGAGTGGTTAGTTAGCTGGACAACTGAGTGTGTAGGTACTCTTAGGTTCGATTTCCGAAAATACGTAATCTACGTCTTATAGGCTTTTTCCCATTGCGCGTACTTCTGACAAGGATCCAAGAGCTTTACTTTTCAATTCAACCTTCTTTGGCCAACTATACCTCGAGCTATGCGTACTCCAAGTTAGTTGAGTTTCCGGGTCATCCTGTAATGGTCTAATGCGTTTTCAATTCGAGCTGGAATCAAAGACTCTCAAATGAGTTTGTGTATATACCTACTTACCAATGTCTGAGAATTTCTGAATTTCCATCTCGAAATCGATTTTGTTTTATGAAAACAATACTCACACTTTTACCATGGCTGCAGCAAATAAGAACTCACTAATTTACAGGGTACCTATAGAAAAGTCTCTGAACTGTAAAACATAATGAATTAGTCACATTACGCAATTCTATTCCAGTCTCCACTGATTCAGTCAAAGTTTATTAAAAAAACGAGACATTTTTTATTTGCTTGTCCATTATTACTTTATTCAATGGTCGCCCAAATATGCGAATAGCATACCTTCAGCATCTACCGCCGATCTTTAAAAAAACCACTAATTATTTCCGCAGCATGAACCCGAACGACGTCTTTCCGTTTGCTGTGGCCTCCTTTTAAGAATATTATTAAAAAAGCCGTCAGCAATGAGATTTAACAATTGTTTTATGAAAATAAACAGCACGCCTTCGAATGCACCACATATACCCTGCATGGTGAGAGTGGTTAATGATTACCAAAAAACAAAGGTCGATCGCGTGCTGATTATAATCAGAGTACCACATACACGTGTTTCATTGTGACATAAAAGCCGGTATTGTTCGCGACAAGAGCCCCATAGAATATTTCGATTTGAAGGGATTAATTGATTAGTGCATCTGATTATGCATGAGGACTGGTACATTAGGTTAAGATCCTATCAAACATTTTATTTCTATTGTCCAACTATGGGTTTAGTTGGTTAAGGTGTACCTCGAATAAAATTTTAAAATCAAGTACCTATGTTCTCATATCATAATGTTACTATAAAATATTTATAGAACTTTACAACCCTATTCTGGCAAATCTTACTAATATCTCACAAGTCTAACCAAAAAGCCCTCACAAGGTGAACTTGGTTTTGTGAGGTTTTCGTATTTTGGCAGCATACTTACACCTTGTGCGGGGCTACCAATCACAATTGTAATAATTGTTAGACGTATCTTGTGAGTGTATTTGATGATCCTAATTCTGTATTTCCACGCATTTAATTAACCGAACATTAGTACTAATAACCACAATGGCTTAAAATGTTGCTTATGATTTATGAATTATAAAGTTAGTTAATCAAAAAAATCGTAAAATTTTCTAGAAAAATAATTTATTAATCTTTCCGCACGAGAAACTCTTTCCGATCTACTTCTCAGTCAATTCCCCAAAAAAAAACATCTTTCCACTCAAATATTTAATTTCTTTAAAATACTGTTTCATCTGTCAGGAATTTTTTGTTTGTTGTTTTTGTTTTCCTAGCGAAAAATTCTGAAAGACCGCTTTAATGTAAAAAAAATTCATTTAGAACTATTTCGGTTGCATTTTACTTTTACGTATGGCTATAATTGGGGCCTATGTTGTAAAACGAATTTTGTTGATTTTGACCTCATTAAAGCCTGGGACGCCTTTGTCCCAATATTTGCAAACTCGCTGAGTTCTGTCAATGGGGACAGTCAAGTATTTAGTAAGTCTAACAGCTGGCTTACTTTATGTGTCTAAGTTTTTACAGGCTTAGATATTTCAGTTGACATTTTTATTGAGGAGTAAGCGATGAATCTAGTCGAAAAATTCGTGACGAGTACTAAAGCTAAGATTAGACTGTATGCCAACTATGCATATAAATGCCAAAAGGCAAATGACCAGATTAGCTGTCAAATGAACAAAATGCCACCATTATCGAAACTGTATATTAGACTATATGACCAAAATAACCAATACGGTCATATTTGCCTCGATGGTCATTTAAGGCATTTGTTATTTACCCAATCTTGTAGAAGGGTAATGCTGTAGAGAAAAACAAATCAAAACAGTTGAAGTTGGAAATTTATTAGTAGCACAAAACAAACAGAAAGCAAAAATTGGTACACACAAAATTTAACCAAAATTTCACAACAGGAAAAAAATATATACACAACCACAATGAGGGACACGAACAAGACCACTAATTAAACTTAAAAAAATTGCAATGAAAAGACAATTAAATAATTTACGCAAATGATATAGATTCAATAATCCACAAAAAAAGATAAAGAAAACAAATCCCAATCCTTCGAACTCATCAAACACCGATGACAACAAAATAATATTTTGTTCCATCAAAAATAAAAAATGCCATCAGCAATGCCATAACGAAATTTCAAGAAAGTGCATATATGGGCATATAGGGCTTTATGCTGGCATTCGTGCTTATTGTCCCATTACACTATATGCTATTTCGGCATTTTTATCTGTCAAAATCAACCTGGTCATTTGTGGCATTCAGGTCATTAGAGCATATGAGATATGCCCATTACACTGTATGACCATATTTTGACAGGAGAACTGTCAGAAATTGGCATTTTATGACCACTTGGCATACAGTCTAATCTTACCTTAAGGAGTTCGAATACGTTCCTCAAGATAACTATAGGTTTTTGAAGGTGTCCAATGTCACACGCGTATCTACCTATTCAATAAATTCGACAGAATTGTGAAATTTGTACATTTGATGCTGAGATTGCTCCAATTTTCCTAAAGGCGTTTTATAATTGAAGAAGAGAATTAGCCTTTTCTATCAAATGATCAAATGTATAGAAGTGCTTCTTCTATGTTTTCTATGTTTCATTGAAGACACGACAGAACTGTCCGGAATATTTTTACGAAAATTCCCTGAACTCAACAACACACTACCAAAATGTCAGATTGAAATGTTTTTTGTGTCGTTGCTATGTGATCCGAAAATATGCAATTAAGTTGAAAAGGTTACATGACCAGCACATATGTTTTTTTGGCAACAAAGTTAATAGAGCATTAAGTGTCCTTCTTAACAACCTAACCAGTCTTGCAGGGATGTAAAAACCACACACAGGTCTATATAACGCGTTTCTTAAAATGCCATAATATGTGGCCTTAACAATCGATAAACATGTGCGGACTTTTATACCTACGTCTTTGCCAGGAATATTATTTGGTCGGGGTGGACTAACCCGGCCTAAAAAGCTGTAGTTTGTTTCCTTCTTGTAGCCCTCCTATAGAGAATGGATCTAAGAATCTCCGTGATATCGAAAGACCGATATAGTAACATAGGATACACAATACCTACTTAAGCCATATAAAATCTGTTTCTGAAATTTGAGCGAAGTCGAACTGATTTTGTTTAGTCTTTAAATCTACCTCGCATTAAAGATCGAGTACTTGCACATGCAGTACCAAGCAAAGCTTTAGGCTATGATCTATAATTCAATAGCTGGCTATATGCGTCCGTATACCTAAGTATACCTAATTGTCTACTCAAGTTCCGCCTTCATTCACTTTGTATACGAGTACATAGGTTAGTAAATACCTTGTCGTTCACCCCTTGTTCATTGAATAATTTCTCCCCTAAAACTAGCAAATGTTTGTTCCTCTATATTTTCTAAGGGATGAAACTGAAATTACAATTAGCCCGCCTTTTCATTTTCTATATACACTCTCCACCCCATATAGGTATGGTTGAATTAAAAGGTCACACTTGAGAACAACATGATAAGCGCGTATCTATGTAACTAGATACTTGAATAGATTTGAAATTTGCGTTGCTAAGATTAATGAATGATTTTGTTTACTTAGGTATATAAAACAGACTTTCAGCCTCTTCAGCCATTATGATTTTGCTACTCGTATAAAACATTCCGGTTTATTTCAAAAGTAGGTATACCCTAATGTGCAATTTTCCGTAAACATTAATACCTATAGTATTTTTTAATGGTGATGAACAAAATAAGGGGTCGGTTTGGTATCCCATCCACGTAACGGGAGTTGTGACAGGGACAGCGCTAATATTTCATAGCCATAGTCCATATACTGCAACCTATTTTCTGTCTTATTTGTTTGTTTATGCTGTCAAAAAAGGGGATAACGAGTCCAGAACACATAAATCATTCTTTCATCGATGGATGGTGGTATACCTACTTATGAAAGGATGTATAGGTAGGCTGAAATTATTTATTGAAAAGGTGTGTTCCGAATTGTTTTGTTCGCACTCAGAAAATGATCCCAGAAGCTGAACAGTAATGGCCTTTCAGATATTTGTTTCGATTTGACATTATTTATGGAGATACATGTAACAATTCAGTTGTCAAAATTTTTCGATGTATGGAAGCGGATAACGCACTGTTATCCCGTGTAAGTAATTGACACTCTTGGGAGTTCTAACGACGCAATTTATTTTCCGTCAGTAGTTACTATACCTACCATAGGTATACGACAAACCATTTCTGCATGCTGCGTAATCTGTGGAAGCAATAGTAAAATATAAGTAGGTGCTTATTTTGTAGTATAGTACATATACCAACTGACATATTCTTGAGATGCACTTGATGAGAGGTAAGAGGAATCCAAGTTGATGGTGTCAGTATGTGTTGCCTCTAATACATCATTATAATGTACCTAAGCACTCTAGTGTCTTTGACACGAGGGAAATGAGTTACGAACTTAAAAATAAAAACTGTAATGTAAAACTAATGTGGTTTTCCCTTGGGACAAAAAATTTATCTTTTTTTTTCATGTCTCATTGGGGGAAAAATATCAATCTTTTTTTTCGATTCGGATCCCTTTTTGCAGATCTTACCCAAGTGGTAGGTAGTTCAAACGTAGCCACTTTTCGCACAACGCGATGATTATGGCTGTCATATTCAACCGACGCACGGCGCAAGCAATCGGTAAAATTGTGAAGAAATTAGAAGCGTTACTGATGCGTCATCGTAATGCACGCTCAGTCGAAAATATTGCTGCTGCAAGCGCAAGTGTTGCTGATGATCCGAATTTTTGGATTTCCAATTCGGAGCGATATGGCCGGCAATTGAAGACCTTGGCTTGGACGATATGTGGTCCCACCAAGACAGGGCAACAAGCCACACAACACAACCAATTATGGTTTTATGGAGTGAGAAGTTTCCTGGTCGCGTAATTTCAAATTTTGATAACGCGACGTCAATTGGCTACCAAGATCATGCGGTTTGACACCGTAAGATTTTTTTCTGTGGGGCTATGCAAGATAAAACAAAATAAACTTTTCATCAAAAAGGTATTGCTAGGTTAGGTTAGGTAGGCGGGTTGGCGTGGAGTACTCCGTGCCACAATCAGGTCAATGTTGACCCATTGTGATGCCCATTGGGGAAAAGGGTTGTCCCTTACCCATATTGACCCTGGCTGAATTCCAAAACGTCGAAAATATGCGCATTGTGAATGCACACTGCTTTTCTTATGCCAGGTTATGAATGCTTTCGCGCTGCTTTGCATTTGTTATGCTTTGCAATTTTTGACGTTTTGGAACGACTTTGATGCAAACTATCGTAAAATGTCTCAAACACCAACAATGTCCAAACTATTAGTAACAACCATCGTTTTTAACAGCTTAATAAACAAATGTTGGTTTGTACAATGCCAACACGTTTAAGCATATTCTCGGAGTTTACTCGAAGAATTGTCTTTGCTTTCTTCAATTAAACAAATAAAAAGAAATGTACCGAAGTGTAGAAATTATTTAAATGTAATAGAATCCTATCCAAACGATGTGTTTTTTAGTCATTTTCATTACGACTCCGGCGATGAATCCATTCTATTTGGCGGTATAAACTGAAATGTCAAATGTCATGTGCATCATAATCATTCACGATGCTCTGTTTGCTTTTGTTTGCGCAGTTGATGCATTCACAATGCGTTTTAGAAAAGTATGCATTGCATCATAGTAATCCGTTTGCGTTTTGGAACGCTTGATTAAGCATAATATTGGCTATAATATTTATTGTTAGAATATTAATTTTATTTAATTTTAGTGGGGGCAATACCCCCATATATTTGGCTTAATACAAGCTAAAATTAACATTTGTAACAGCTTAAAACTAAGACTCTTAAAAATAAGACATGAAAAGATTTAAAAATAAGGAGAGTGGTGAAGGAGATCGAGTTTCAGGTGGGCAGCGCTGCGGTTGAAATCGAAAACTGAAAGGTTGGAATTAACCTTTCGCAGCATACGGGATATCGGTTCATTGGAGCCAGGTACGATGGTGTGGTGGGTAAAAGAGCCGAGGGCAATGTAAATTACGGGGGTTAGTTTTGAAGAAAAGAGAGGCGCAGTCGACGGAGCCGGAGAAAAGACGAAAAATGAAAAGAATGTCTGCAGCGTCTCTGCGTTCCTCTAGGGTATTCAGGTTAATGAGATTGAGCCGGTCAATATAGGGTGGCAAGATAAGAGGATCGTCCCAAGGCAGACCTCGAAGGACGAATCGAAGAAAGCGACGTTGGACGTTCTCAAATCTGTCTACATGAACTCTATGAAAAGGAGACCACACTTGATTAGCGTATTCAAGGAGGGGGCGAACTAAAGAGATGTAGAGAGATCTAGTCACGTAAGGGTCGGAGAATTCTTTAGACCAACGTTTAACAAAGCCGAGTGATGAGTTGGCCTTACAAATTATTTCGTCAATATGCGAATGAAAGTTTAGCTCCCTGTCATACAATATGCCAAGGTCGCGAAGAGAATGAACGAGAGAAATTGGTTGAACATGGAGAAGGTAACGTCGGAGAGGGGACTTGTTGCGCTTGCGTGCTAGGGTAATGGACTGGCATTTGTTGATGTTGAGTTCTAAAGCAGTTTTTGAGACACCAGGTCGAAAAACTGTCAAGGTCTTCTTGAAGGAGGCAAGAGTCTTGAGGTGAAGAGATGGTTTTGAAGATTTTAGCATCATCTGCGTAGGGAGAGAGAGATGAGTGTTTGATGACCTTCTCAAGATCATTTACCGTTAGGATGAAGAGAAGGGGACCTAAATGGCTGCCTTGTGGGACACCAGATGTTGCTAAGAAAGAGGACGAATGTACGGACCTAAAGCGAACGCTGTAATATCGGTTTTTAAGGTAGGAAAATATCCATTTTATCAATATAGGTTCATAACTAAGGGCAGACAATTTAAAGAGGATTAATTGATGTGATATCTTATCAAAGGCCTTGCTGAAGTCAGTTGCGATGACGTCGACTTCATTGCCATTCTCTAGGGATGATAGAGCATATGAAACAAATTCGACGAGATTTGTAGTAGTCGATCTACCTTTCTGGAAGCCATGTTGGTAGGGTAGAAATAAGGGACTTGCTCCGGAAACTTAAGACTTCATATACAATACTTTCAAAAAGTTTGGGTATATGCGAGAGTTTGGCAATTGGGCGGTTATTAGTACCTATAATTTCATTTTTTGATCCTTTTTTGTGTATCGGTGTAATGAACGAGGTTTTCCAAATCTGGGGAAATTCTCCATTTGAGAGAGAAAGATGAAAGAGAGCAGAAAGTGGGAGCGAGAGATTGGAAGAACACTTCTTAAGGAAAATGGCTGGAAGACCATCTGGGCCGGGTAGGAATTCGTCATGAAGCAGTTGTAACTTTTTTTCAATAATGGAAGGGTCAACAATTTGAGAGAGAAAGGGACAGATAGAGAAGTTAGGTAGGTAGTGCAAGTAAGAGGGATCCGGTGCGAAGGAGTCGTCGGCAAAAGATAACTTAAAAAATGTGGCAATGGTATGTGATGTGGGTCGGTGGAAGATACATTTTCGTAAGAGAGAGAATGAGGGTAACCGTCGGATTTTTTTTTATAATTTACGAATTGGAAAAAGGACTTAAGGTCGTTTATTAGATTGGTATGTGCATCATTTAGATAGCGTTGGTAGAGGGAGTTATAAACTGGGTAAAATTAAGATAAATACCGAGGTAGTTGGAATGGACACAGGATACTGCTTTACTTTCTAAACCGAAAAATGAATGACCCTCTTCGTCTTCCTCGTCATCTGAAGATTTCTTCGTCAGTTTTTCAAATCGATATCCATATTTGCGATTTTTCCAACAAAAAAAAAATGCAAGTTGAACAGCTGATAGTCTAAGAGCTGGTGAACCATGAACGTTTATGCAACGTCTTATTAGAAAAGCTAACTTTTTCTTATTTTGAAATTAAGCTATTGATCACAAGAATTAACGTCTGGCAGTTTTCTGGTTGTGACTTGTGAGTATGGAATGAGCGGGGATTTAAAGGTGTATAAAAAGCAACTTTTTTTTACGTCTTTTTACCAAAACAGAATTTTAATTCATGCGTAGTTGATTTAATAAAACGTATCACTGTCAAGGCGTGTTGGTAGCGCCCAAAGGGATGCCAGACGTTCTTAAATCTGCATAAAAATGGGGGTCGGTGTCGTCATAATGACTAAGCTAATTTCTTTTTTCAATAATCGTTATTTGAGATCTCCCTGAGTAATTATTTACAACTGCCTGACAAAAATGTTAAGTCTAACATTCTGCCAGATGCAAGCGAAAAATTCATGACGCTACCTACTAGAATCACAGTAATGTTTAAGGGAATTGAATATTTACTGAATTGAACTTATAGGGAATTCAATTCTGAACATAAAATATATATCAAGCAACTAGTAGAACGGGAGTTATTTAAAAACAACCGTATTCCCAATCCCGACCCATTTTTTGGGTATGAATATGGTATGAAATGAAGATATCAATGAGAGTATGATTACTTAGGCGGCAAAACTTAATAGCGGATGATTGTTTATGGGTAAGATACAAGCATTTTTACTAAGGGAGAGGGGTCTACCTCAACCCGTTTGAAGGAAAACAAACAACGGCAATACTTACAATAAAGTATTATATCAGAAATATATTATTTCAAATGCTTCTTAACCTGTCTCTAGTATTTATACTGCCCGTATTAATTCTGAATTTAATAATGAAAACCAAACTTTTTTCTCTCTTCTAATTTTTTGAGGAAATTGAAAATTATTTGCTTTTGATTTTTAAATTTAATTGTGCAGTCGAACCTGGACAGTCACATCGCTTAATTGTGAATCCGTTTAATGTCACAATAAAGCGAAGCCAGTTATCTTGGTGCCATGAATTAAAGCCATATGAACTAACGCCATAATGGTGCTAATTCATTTTCAAATGCGAATTAACGCCATAATTCACTTAGGGCCTTATTTCACTTTTAAATGAGAACTAAAGTCATATGGTTTTAGTTCGTTTTAGAAAGTGGCCATAGTTCTCATTTGAATGTGAATTAAAGTCACTCGCAACATTCTCAATAATTTAAATAATATAACTCCAAAAACTAATAATGCATGTTTCTTCATACATACGTATATCGACATAGATGTATCCATAGGTATATTAAGATTACGGTGCCGTGAAATAACGCCGAGCGAAATAACGCCGAATTCTAAAATTCGGCGTTATTTCACTTTGTGAAAGCGAAATAACACCGAATTTAAATGTTCGGTCTTATTTCACTTTGCTAAAGCGAAATAAAGCCGAGTCGGCCTATATTATCCGGCTCAATCTCATTAACCTGAATACCCTAGAGGAACGCAGAGACGCTGCAGACATTCTTTTCATTTTTCGTCTTTTCTCCGGCTCCGTCGACTGCGCCTCTCTTTACAACTCTATTTTCTTCAAAACTAACCCCCGTAATTTACATTGCCCTCGGCTCTTTTATGCGTTAATTCATATGGGCTTCGTTCACGGCACCGTTATCTTTTGTCACAAGCCGCTTTAAGCCATACCCCTCTTAAAATCATCTTTGTTGCCCTTCTTTGATGTGTCATTTGCGGATTCGGCTTATTAATATTATATTGATTTTTGGGGTCCCTTGCATACACTTTAAAAGAAAATGTTCTTTTGTTCAAGCTCGCACTTTCCCAAAATCCACTATTGACCCCTAGCCCCATACATTTCACGTTAGAATGGTAAAGATTCGCCCGCACGAAATGTATGGTAGTCGTGCCTTCGAAATACACTCGCCGCAGCCAAATTTAAATTTTCTAAGCTATGTTCAGATGATTGCCAGATAAATAGAATTTTTGATGTTTCGTGATATTTGCTATAAGTTATAACGAATTTCTATGTATTGTTACATTCGGGCTGGGATTCGTAAAGATAAAACACTATTCCGTTTAACTTCTCTAATAAAATTCACTTTTATTACACTTTTATCGACTATTCTAATATTTCACTTATTAAGTACCAGAACACTATTACTTAAACAATTCTTCAACGTTTCAAACCAATCACTTTATTTACTCTATTACTTTTCACTTATTTATCTTCACAAACTATTACTATCTCGAACTTTAACCAATCACTGTTATAAATCAACTGTCCCGCCCTCTTCTAAAAGCTGTCCTTTTATACCCGCTCCGCCATCTACGAGAACTTTCTAGCTAATTCTAAGTGGTTCTAGAACAAGGTTCAGTGGTGAAATACATTTACTTGACAGGTTCCAGTCTCCAATTGGAAGTGACACTTGGGTGGAACTTGTTTGGTGACTAAGGGGTTGTTTTCACTTCACCATTTTAGGTTACACGATACATTCCACACCACAATGTCCCCCTCTTAAACTTGTTCGTCCCGAACAAACTCGTTAACATTTTCACCATTATAACGATGAAGACGATCCACATGAACGACTTTCAGCTTGCCTCTTCCTCGTTGGATGCGATAGACAACGTCGTTGATGCGCTTTACGATTGTGTAGGGCCCTTCCCAGTCTTGTTGCAGCTTAGGCGATAAACCTTTCCTTCGATGAGGGTTATATAGCCATACCAAATCTCCTTCCTGGAATCCTGTAGTTGTCGTTTTAGTATCGTACCTCGTTTTCATGCGGTCACTGGCTATCTTAATCTTATCCCTAGTGTCTCGATGCACGTCCCTTATGATATCCCTGAGGTCTGTGACGTATTCCTCCTCATTCTTGGGCTCTTCGCATGGATATCCAAACATCAACTCGCTAGGTAGGCGGACTGTTCGACCAAATAAGATTTCAGATGGAGTATGTCCTGTGGTGTTATGCACTGCTCCTCGATAAGCCAACAAAAACATGGGAATCTGCTTATCCCAGTCTCTCTGGTCTTCGCCAACGACCTTAGAGAGGTGTTCATTCAGTGTCCTGTTGAAGCGCTCCACCATCCCATCTGATTGTGGATGAAGCGGGGTCGTCCTTGTCTTGTGAATCCCTAGTAACTGGCACACTCCTTGGAAAATATTCGACTCGAAGTTCCGTCCTTGGTCTGAATGCAGTTCCATTGGTACACCGAATCTGCTTACCCAGTTATTGACGATTTGCTCCACCACGGTTTTAGCTTCTTGATTTGGGATAGCAAATGCTTCAGGCCACTTACTGAAATAGTCCATAACAACGAGGATGTAACGATTTCCATTGTTTGTTTCAGGAAACGGTCCCGCAATATCAACTGCTATCCTTTCGAAAGGGGCTCCAACATTGTATTGATGCATTTTGCCACGGACTTTCAGTCTAGGACCTTTGCTGGCCGCACATGTAACGCATTTCCTACACCAAGTTTCAACGTCCTCCCTTGAATGAATCCAGTAAAAGCGTTCCCGCACTTTTTCGAGCGTTTTATTGATTCCCAAGTGGCCTCCAGACACTCCATCATGCAATTCCCTGAGCACTTCCATAACCTTTGACCTGGGTACAACAAGCTGAATTACGAACGACTTTCCATCCGGGCTTTCCCATCTTCTTTTTAGAATGCCGTCTTGTACGTGAAGGGAGTCCCACTGCGCCCAGTATGCCTTCAGCTCGGGACTCCTATTGGATATCTCCTGCCAGTCTGGTTTTCCCTCATGCTCCTTCCAGGCGATAATCGGTTCGATATCCGGATCTTCCATTTGAGCCTCCCGTATTTCCCGCGCACTCCAGCCACCAATGGGCATAGCTCTCACCCTTTGAACGGACGCGATATCTTTTTCCTCGTGTCGTAAGCAATGTTTGCAATTTGCTTTGCACGGTCGACGGGAGAGAGCGTCTGCATTAGAGTGAAGACTTCCCTTTCGATGTTGTATTTCGTAGTCGTACATCTGCAGCCGTTCGATCCACCTTGCGACTTGGCCTTCAGGATTCTTAAAGTGCAGCAGCCACTTTAAAGATGCATGGTCTGTGCGGAGGATGAATTTCCGCCCATAAAGGTACTTATGGAAATGTTTTGTTGCCAATACCAAAGCAAGGAGTTCGCGCCTGGTAACACAGTAGTTCCTTTCTGGCTTTGAGAGAACTTTGCTGAAGTAGGAAACTACTTTCTCTTGGCCATCGTGCACCTGGGAAAGAACGGCTCCAATTCCCACATTACTAGCGTCTGCATCCACAATAAATGTTTTCCCAGGGGTGGGGTACGCTAGTATGGGGGCGTTGCACAACTGTTGTTTAAGTTCCTTGAAGCTCTTTTCGCACTCACCCGACCATTTGAATTGTTTGCCTTTTTCTGTCAGTTGATGCAAGCTCTTTGCGATCCTGGCAAAGTCCTTTACAAATCGTCTGTAATAGGTCGCAAGTCCCAGGAAGCTTCTCAGTTGATGTTTGTCTTTGGGTACCGGCCAGTTTTTCACTGCATCGACCTTCTCCGGATCAGTCTTGACTCCTTTGGAAGAGATGATGTGCCCGAGGTACTTCACTTCTGGTCTAAATAAGGAACACTTCTTCGGGTTAAGTTTTAGTTGCGCACTTCGTAGCCTTTGGAACACCTCCTTAAGGTTATCTCGATGTTCGTTAAAAGTTTTTCCTACTACGATGACATCGTCCAGGTAGACCAAACAGGTTTTCCACGTTAGTCCCAGCAAAACGCGCTCCATTAGACGCTCAAAGGTTGCTGGAGCATTGCACAGTCCAAATGGCATTACTGTAAACTGCCAAAGCCCGTTTCCTGCTGTGAATGCTGTTTTCTCGCGGTCTTCTGGATGGATCTGCACTTGCCAGTAGCCACTCTTCAGATCAAGAGTCGAAAACCATTTGGCTCCGGATAGTGTGTCCAGGGTGTCGTCAATTCTTGGCAGGGGGTAGCTATCCTTCTTGGTGACGTTGTTGAGTTGGCGATAGTCCACGCAGAATCTCGTACTTCCGTCTTTCTTCTTGACCAGGACGACCGGCGATGCCCACGGACTTTTTGAGCTTTCAATCAGTCCTTCCTTTTCCATCGTCGATACCATTTCTGCAACCTCCGTCTGCTTAGCCAATGGTAGTCGTCGGGGAGGCTGACGAATCGGTCTCGCATCTCCGGTGTCGATTCGGTGTTGTACGAGATGTGTTCGGCCATACTCGCTGTTCTGCGAAGCAAATATATCAGCGAACTCGTTGATTAAACTACCTGCCATGGACCGCTGCTCCTGATCCAGCTCGCACTCTCCGAGTATATTCTTTTTGATCTCCGATATCTCCGCAGGTCTAACCGCTTTCACATCACTTGCATTGGACAACTTTGTGACCGCAGTAATCGGTACGCACTTTCCAATTACTTCCCCTTGTTTTAGTTTCACGCTTTTGTTTTCCACATTGAGGACACGAACGGGAACCAAGTTGTTTTTAGGTTCAACCAGCATCTTTCCGACAATATAGCTCTGATAATAATTTTCTGCATCTGGCTCGACTAGGTAGAACCGGTGGCTCCCAGGGTCACCTTCCAGCTTTGTCCAAATAACTGTTTCTGACGAAGGTGGTAATATTTCGTCCTCACTTACAACTGTCCTTAAAGCTGCGACGTTTTCGTTCCCGTAAACCATCGGAATCTCGACGTTTCTATACTTTAGAACTTGCAAACCGATGTCGAGTACTATATCATGCGTCTTCATAAAGTCGATTCCGATGATGCATTCGTCACATATATCAGCCACTAAGAATGCATGGGAGAAGACTATTCCTGCAAGGTTTATCGTCAAGAGTACCTCACCATACACCTTTGCTGTTGCTCCAGTTGCTGTTTTCAGACAGTAGCTGCTGGTGTTGTGCAGCCATGATTGGCGAACGATGTCCCTTCTGATTATGGAAGCGGTGGCACCTGTATCGATTGTAGCCACATACTTTTTCTGGCCGATATGGGCTTCCACTGTCAGGCTCCTATTACATCGTTTGGTCTGGGAAACCTGAATTGTGGTCCTGGGGGCGTCGATTCCAGAAACCAGCTTCTGCCCCGCGAAGTTGGTTCTTACTCGTTTCCCGACTGATGGCTTTGTGACGTTCCATCCGCCGAATGCTCAAACGCCTCCTCGTTTCTAGTTCTGCAATGTGGACAACTGCCCTGTCTACGTTCGGCTCTGCACTGTCGTTGAAGATGTCCAATTTTGTTGCAGTTCCAGCAACGGATCGGTCCCCTTCGAGAACTGTTACGGTCTACTACTTCGGTTCTCTGGCACGAGCATTCAACGGATGTCATTTCTCTCACGCGGTGAAACCCTTGAGATGCTTGGTCAGCAGCTTTCATCGTTAAGGCAAATGCCAGTGCCTCAGGAAGAGTTTTCTTTCCAGCCATTCGTAAAGCCATCTGTAGTTGTCTGTCCTCTATGGCTTGTGTAAATGCCTCAATAGCCATTTCATTGATGACATCTTCGCCGGCATTGGGATAAGACAAGTGCGCTAGCCTTTCGATATCCGCTTGCAACTGTTGGAGTGTTTCCCCCCTCTTCTGGATTCGACTGCGAAGTTGCACTCTATATACTTGCTGCATATGGTCGTCACCAAATCGCATCTCAATAGCCTTCACCAAAGCCACGTAGTCGCGTTGTTTTTCTTCGGAGATAGTTTGAAGCAATTCTGCAGCTGTACCTCGTAATGCGAGCGTTAATGCAATCGACTTTTCCTCGTCGTCCCATCCATTGGTCGTTGCAGCTGCTTCGAACTGTCTCTTATAAATTGGCCATGATGTTTGACCATCAAAAACGGGTGGTTGCATCTCCTTCCTTCTTGGGCAGTCAGCAGAATATTCCCGAGCCTTCTGCTTCTTGACTTTTTCGAGCTCTTTAGTTATGTTCTCGATGTTTGTGCCGAACTCTCTGGCTATGTTCTTGATGTTTGTTCCAAGTTCTTTGGCTACGTTCTCGATGTTTGTCTCGTGTCTATGAAACGTTTCATTAATTTCCTCGAACTTGGTTTCATGCTGGTTTAATTTCTCATCAATAGCGTCGATTTTTACATCTAGAACATTCTTAAATTCTTCCACGGCGTCTTTTTGTGCGGCGACAATGGAATTTTTCTGTTCTTCTAAAGAATTCTTTTGTTCTTCTAGAGAATTTTTCTGTTCTTCTAGAGAATTCTTCTGTTCTGCGAACTTCAATTCCATGGAATTCTTCTGTTCTGCGAACTTAGATTCCATAGAATTTTTCTGTTCTTCTAGAGAATTTTTCTGTTCTTCCATCTTGGCAAGAAGTAATTCCATCATAGAGCTAATGTCAACGCCTGTACTTACTTGTTCTTCTGACACGTCGAATAGCATGGTTTTTGGATCTTCTCCCTCGTTTTGGACAGCTTCCTGCAGACGAAGTATGAGGTCACTTTTCCCTCCAGCTGTGGAGAGATTCCGCTTTTCTAGTTCACTTTTCAATTGGGGTATGCTTAGATGTAGTAATATACGACCCATTTTGTTTGTCTCTTGTAGTTTAGAAAATCACAAATTCACTTTTTTTTTTTTTTTTTTTTTTTTAGCTGCACTCAGACACTTAGCACAGAATAAGTTTTATCCCACTTCTGACACCAATGTTACATTCGGGCTGGGATTCGTAAAGATAAAACACTATTCCGTTTAACTTCTCTAATAAAATTCACTTTTATTACACTTTTATCGACTATTCTAATATTTCACTTATTAAGTACCAGAACACTATTACTTAAACAATTCTTCAACGTTTCAAACCAATCACTTTATTTACTCTATTACTTTTCACTTATTTATCTTCACAAACTATTACTATCTCGAACTTTAACCAATCACTGTTATAAATCAACTGTCCCGCCCTCTTCTAAAAGCTGTCCTTTTATACCCGCTCCGCCATCTACGAGAACTTTCTAGCTAATTCTAAGTGGTTCTAGAACAAGGTTCAGTGGTGAAATACATTTACTTGACAGGTTCCAGTCTCCAATTGGAAGTGACACTTGGGTGGAACTTGTTTGGTGACTAAGGGGTTGTTTTCACTTCACCATTTTAGGTTACACGATACATTCCACACCACAATGTCCCCCTCTTAAACTTGTTCGTCCCGAACAAACTCGTTAACATTTTCACCATTATAACGATGAAGACGATCCACATGAACGACTTTCAGCTTGCCTCTTCCTCGTTGGATGCGATAGACAACGTCGTTGATGCGCTTTACGATTGTGTAGGGCCCTTCCCAGTCTTGTTGCAGCTTAGGCGATAAACCTTTCCTTCGATGAGGGTTATATAGCCATACCAAATCTCCTTCCTGGAATCCTGTAGTTGTCGTTTTAGTATCGTACCTCGTTTTCATGCGGTCACTGGCTATCTTAATCTTATCCCTAGTGTCTCGATGCACGTCCCTTATGATATCCCTGAGGTCTGTGACGTATTCCTCCTCATTCTTGGGCTCTTCGCATGGATATCCAAACATCAACTCGCTAGGTAGGCGGACTGTTCGACCAAATAAGATTTCAGATGGAGTATGTCCTGTGGTGTTATGCACTGCTCCTCGATAAGCCAACAAAAACATGGGAATCTGCTTATCCCAGTCTCTCTGGTCTTCGCCAACGACCTTAGAGAGGTGTTCATTCAGTGTCCTGTTGAAGCGCTCCACCATCCCATCTGATTGTGGATGAAGCGGGGTCGTCCTTGTCTTGTGAATCCCTAGTAACTGGCACACTCCTTGGAAAATATTCGACTCGAAGTTCCGTCCTTGGTCTGAATGCAGTTCCATTGGTACACCGAATCTGCTTACCCAGTTATTGACGATTTGCTCCACCACGGTTTTAGCTTCTTGATTTGGGATAGCAAATGCTTCAGGCCACTTACTGAAATAGTCCATAACAACGAGGATGTAACGATTTCCATTGTTTGTTTCAGGAAACGGTCCCGCAATATCAACTGCTATCCTTTCGAAAGGGGCTCCAACATTGTATTGATGCATTTTGCCACGGACTTTCAGTCTAGGACCTTTGCTGGCCGCACATGTAACGCATTTCCTACACCAAGTTTCAACGTCCTCCCTTGAATGAATCCAGTAAAAGCGTTCCCGCACTTTTTCGAGCGTTTTATTGATTCCCAAGTGGCCTCCAGACACTCCATCATGCAATTCCCTGAGCACTTCCATAACCTTTGACCTGGGTACAACAAGCTGAATTACGAACGACTTTCCATCCGGGCTTTCCCATCTTCTTTTTAGAATGCCGTCTTGTACGTGAAGGGAGTCCCACTGCGCCCAGTATGCCTTCAGCTCGGGACTCCTATTGGATATCTCCTGCCAGTCTGGTTTTCCCTCATGCTCCTTCCAGGCGATAATCGGTTCGATATCCGGATCTTCCATTTGAGCCTCCCGTATTTCCCGCGCACTCCAGCCACCAATGGGCATAGCTCTCACCCTTTGAACGGACGCGATATCTTTTTCCTCGTGTCGTAAGCAATGTTTGCAATTTGCTTTGCACGGTCGACGGGAGAGAGCGTCTGCATTAGAGTGAAGACTTCCCTTTCGATGTTGTATTTCGTAGTCGTACATCTGCAGCCGTTCGATCCACCTTGCGACTTGGCCTTCAGGATTCTTAAAGTGCAGCAGCCACTTTAAAGATGCATGGTCTGTGCGGAGGATGAATTTCCGCCCATAAAGGTACTTATGGAAATGTTTTGTTGCCAATACCAAAGCAAGGAGTTCGCGCCTGGTAACACAGTAGTTCCTTTCTGGCTTTGAGAGAACTTTGCTGAAGTAGGAAACTACTTTCTCTTGGCCATCGTGCACCTGGGAAAGAACGGCTCCAATTCCCACATTACTAGCGTCTGCATCCACAATAAATGTTTTCCCAGGGGTGGGGTACGCTAGTATGGGGGCGTTGCACAACTGTTGTTTAAGTTCCTTGAAGCTCTTTTCGCACTCACCCGACCATTTGAATTGTTTGCCTTTTTCTGTCAGTTGATGCAAGCTCTTTGCGATCCTGGCAAAGTCCTTTACAAATCGTCTGTAATAGGTCGCAAGTCCCAGGAAGCTTCTCAGTTGATGTTTGTCTTTGGGTACCGGCCAGTTTTTCACTGCATCGACCTTCTCCGGATCAGTCTTGACTCCTTTGGAAGAGATGATGTGCCCGAGGTACTTCACTTCTGGTCTAAATAAGGAACACTTCTTCGGGTTAAGTTTTAGTTGCGCACTTCGTAGCCTTTGGAACACCTCCTTAAGGTTATCTCGATGTTCGTTAAAAGTTTTTCCTACTACGATGACATCGTCCAGGTAGACCAAACAGGTTTTCCACGTTAGTCCCAGCAAAACGCGCTCCATTAGACGCTCAAAGGTTGCTGGAGCATTGCACAGTCCAAATGGCATTACTGTAAACTGCCAAAGCCCGTTTCCTGCTGTGAATGCTGTTTTCTCGCGGTCTTCTGGATGGATCTGCACTTGCCAGTAGCCACTCTTCAGATCAAGAGTCGAAAACCATTTGGCTCCGGATAGTGTGTCCAGGGTGTCGTCAATTCTTGGCAGGGGGTAGCTATCCTTCTTGGTGACGTTGTTGAGTTGGCGATAGTCCACGCAGAATCTCGTACTTCCGTCTTTCTTCTTGACCAGGACGACCGGCGATGCCCACGGACTTTTTGAGCTTTCAATCAGTCCTTCCTTTTCCATCGTCGATACCATTTCTGCAACCTCCGTCTGCTTAGCCAATGGTAGTCGTCGGGGAGGCTGACGAATCGGTCTCGCATCTCCGGTGTCGATTCGGTGTTGTACGAGATGTGTTCGGCCATACTCGCTGTTCTGCGAAGCAAATATATCAGCGAACTCGTTGATTAAACTACCTGCCATGGACCGCTGCTCCTGATCCAGCTCGCACTCTCCGAGTATATTCTTTTTGATCTCCGATATCTCCGCAGGTCTAACCGCTTTCACATCACTTGCATTGGACAACTTTGTGACCGCAGTAATCGGTACGCACTTTCCAATTACTTCCCCTTGTTTTAGTTTCACGCTTTTGTTTTCCACATTGAGGACACGAACGGGAACCAAGTTGTTTTTAGGTTCAACCAGCATCTTTCCGACAATATAGCTCTGATAATAATTTTCTGCATCTGGCTCGACTAGGTAGAACCGGTGGCTCCCAGGGTCACCTTCCAGCTTTGTCCAAATAACTGTTTCTGACGAAGGTGGTAATATTTCGTCCTCACTTACAACTGTCCTTAAAGCTGCGACGTTTTCGTTCCCGTAAACCATCGGAATCTCGACGTTTCTATACTTTAGAACTTGCAAACCGATGTCGAGTACTATATCATGCGTCTTCATAAAGTCGATTCCGATGATGCATTCGTCACATATATCAGCCACTAAGAATGCATGGGAGAAGACTATTCCTGCAAGGTTTATCGTCAAGAGTACCTCACCATACACCTTTGCTGTTGCTCCAGTTGCTGTTTTCAGACAGTAGCTGCTGGTGTTGTGCAGCCATGATTGGCGAACGATGTCCCTTCTGATTATGGAAGCGGTGGCACCTGTATCGATTGTAGCCACATACTTTTTCTGGCCGATATGGGCTTCCACTGTCAGGCTCCTATTACATCGTTTGGTCTGGGAAACCTGAATTGTGGTCCTGGGGGCGTCGATTCCAGAAACCAGCTTCTGCCCCGCGAAGTTGGTTCTTACTCGTTTCCCGACTGATGGCTTTGTGACGTTCCATCCGCCGAATGCTCAAACGCCTCCTCGTTTCTAGTTCTGCAATGTGGACAACTGCCCTGTCTACGTTCGGCTCTGCACTGTCGTTGAAGATGTCCAATTTTGTTGCAGTTCCAGCAACGGATCGGTCCCCTTCGAGAACTGTTACGGTCTACTACTTCGGTTCTCTGGCACGAGCATTCAACGGATGTCATTTCTCTCACGCGGTGAAACCCTTGAGATGCTTGGTCAGCAGCTTTCATCGTTAAGGCAAATGCCAGTGCCTCAGGAAGAGTTTTCTTTCCAGCCATTCGTAAAGCCATCTGTAGTTGTCTGTCCTCTATGGCTTGTGTAAATGCCTCAATAGCCATTTCATTGATGACATCTTCGCCGGCATTGGGATAAGACAAGTGCGCTAGCCTTTCGATATCCGCTTGCAACTGTTGGAGTGTTTCCCCCCTCTTCTGGATTCGACTGCGAAGTTGCACTCTATATACTTGCTGCATATGGTCGTCACCAAATCGCATCTCAATAGCCTTCACCAAAGCCACGTAGTCGCGTTGTTTTTCTTCGGAGATAGTTTGAAGCAATTCTGCAGCTGTACCTCGTAATGCGAGCGTTAATGCAATCGACTTTTCCTCGTCGTCCCATCCATTGGTCGTTGCAGCTGCTTCGAACTGTCTCTTATAAATTGGCCATGATGTTTGACCATCAAAAACGGGTGGTTGCATCTCCTTCCTTCTTGGGCAGTCAGCAGAATATTCCCGAGCCTTCTGCTTCTTGACTTTTTCGAGCTCTTTAGTTATGTTCTCGATGTTTGTGCCGAACTCTCTGGCTATGTTCTTGATGTTTGTTCCAAGTTCTTTGGCTACGTTCTCGATGTTTGTCTCGTGTCTATGAAACGTTTCATTAATTTCCTCGAACTTGGTTTCATGCTGGTTTAATTTCTCATCAATAGCGTCGATTTTTACATCTAGAACATTCTTAAATTCTTCCACGGCGTCTTTTTGTGCGGCGACAATGGAATTTTTCTGTTCTTCTAAAGAATTCTTTTGTTCTTCTAGAGAATTTTTCTGTTCTTCTAGAGAATTCTTCTGTTCTGCGAACTTCAATTCCATGGAATTCTTCTGTTCTGCGAACTTAGATTCCATAGAATTTTTCTGTTCTTCTAGAGAATTTTTCTGTTCTTCCATCTTGGCAAGAAGTAATTCCATCATAGAGCTAATGTCAACGCCTGTACTTACTTGTTCTTCTGACACGTCGAATAGCATGGTTTTTGGATCTTCTCCCTCGTTTTGGACAGCTTCCTGCAGACGAAGTATGAGGTCACTTTTCCCTCCAGCTGTGGAGAGATTCCGCTTTTCTAGTTCACTTTTCAATTGGGGTATGCTTAGATGTAGTAATATACGACCCATTTTGTTTGTCTCTTGTAGTTTAGAAAATCACAAATTCACTTTTTTTTTTTTTTTTTTTTTTTAGCTGCACTCAGACACTTAGCACAGAATAAGTTTTATCCCACTTCTGACACCAATGTTACATTCGGGCTGGGATTCGTAAAGATAAAACACTATTCCGTTTAACTTCTCTAATAAAATTCACTTTTATTACACTTTTATCGACTATTCTAATATTTCACTTATTAAGTACCAGAACACTATTACTTAAACAATTCTTCAACGTTTCAAACCAATCACTTTATTTACTCTATTACTTTTCACTTATTTATCTTCACAAACTATTACTATCTCGAACTTTAACCAATCACTGTTATAAATCAACTGTCCCGCCCTCTTCTAAAAGCTGTCCTTTTATACCCGCTCCGCCATCTACGAGAACTTTCTAGCTAATTCTAAGTGGTTCTAGAACAAGGTTCAGTGGTGAAATACATTTACTTGACAGGTTCCAGTCTCCAATTGGAAGTGACACTTGGGTGGAACTTGTTTGGTGACTAAGGGGTTGTTTTCACTTCACCATTTTAGGTTACACGATACATTCCACACCACAGTATTAATACCAGCGCACCAAATCAAGGCACTTCCGTAAAAATATAGCTTGTAGGCAAATCAATGGGAAATCGGTTAAAGTTGGGTGTCTCAGTGTGACTAGTCTCAATAATATTGGCTTACGTAGTGATTATGTATGTATTATTATTATTATTATTATTATTTGAGAGGCGTTATTGTACTGCGACCTTTTGGTCTATTGTACCCCCTGCTTACGCCTCAGAGTGGTTTATTCCCTCAAAAGAGTTCCCCTCATAGTATAATTCCTTTCGAAATCATTCTAGAGGTTTTAGTACTCTTCTTTCTCCTTGGCGGAAGAAATTCGTCCTATAGCACTCTCTCCAGTCCAGTTTCCTTTAAGAATCTAAGGATGAGAGCTGGCTCTAGTGACTGTATTTCCTCATCAGATAGTTGGTACTTGCCCAAGTATTTCAGTCTTTTGTGGGTCAGTGCCCCACATGATCCCAGCAAGTGTTCTGGGATTTCACTGGACTCATCGCAGAATCTGCAGAGACCTTCTTCAGATATACCCAGTTTCCTGAGGTGTTCCTTGAGTCTACAGTGCCCCGTTAGGAAGCCCGTTAGGATACGAAGGTTATTTTTGCTCATGCCGATGCAAGCTTGGAATCTCTTCCGGTTGTATTGCCCCAGAAGTTTCTTGGCCTGCCTCATGCCCTGAGTGTTATGCCAGGTTCTTGCCTTGTTTTCTTTCTCTAGTTTCCTAAATTCTTCTTTGAGGGTGTGATCCCCTATTCCGCAGAATGGTTCAGGACCTATGAAAGTTTCTGATGCTCCCTTTCTTGCTAAGGAGTCGGCCATTTCATTCCCCTCTATTCCTACATGGCCAGGCACCCAGCAGAGAGTTATTTTGTTTCTCCTACCAAGTTCATTAAGTTTTTGTAGGCATTCCCATACAAGTTTGGATTTAATGATGTAGGAGTTAAGTGCCATAATAGCAGCTTGGCTGTCTGACATTATAGCTATATCACAGTTGACTCTGTTTCTGTCGAGGTTAATTTGGACACACCTGTCTATGGCATAGATTTCAGCCTGAAAGATGCTGGTACTTTTGCCCATTGGTTCAGAATATTTGGTTCCAGGCCCAAATACTCCCGCTCCAGTTCCCTCATCAGTTCTCGACCCATCTGTGTACCACTTTGTTGTGTGATTGCTCAGTCTGTGAATTGTGGATTCATTGCTCCAGTTCTTCTTATTGCTGAGCTTAGTAACAAAGTTCTTTTGAAAATCAAATCTTTTGATGATATCGTCTCTAGGAAAGGCCAATAGTGGTTGTTTTTTGAGTAGTACGTCAAACTGTCTCAGTGTGATGCACTTTCCTCTTCCTATTCCTTCTTTGGCCATTCTTATGTATGTAGAAGGTACATCGAAGAAAAAAAAACAACGTGGTGAAATATAGAAAATAGAACTGACATTTTTATTACAACAATAGACTTTTTACTTTTAGCGTTGTTAATTAACTGGCACAAATTGTATCAAACACTTAATACGTCTTAACAAAGCTTCAGTGAATCCTTTATCTGCTACTGCTTGGGTTTGTGCAGTCGATATCAGTTGTTTGCTAAATGTTTCGTTGAATATTGAAACAAGGCTCTTCTTAAGATAACTGATATCATCCGAGGAAACACGCCAACTTGCTTCAGCCGATGACGAAACAAAACCTGAAGAAAATTAATTTGTTATTATCGATAACTTTGATATTTCTAATTTCAACGTTTGCACTTACTCTCTGAGGGAAATGCTACTGATTTATTGAACTGTAGAGTGTTCACGGGAATAGTGCGCCTCATGTAAAAATCAAGATGTGTCCACAACAGGTATAAACACTGTTCAGTGATAAATGCACAGTGATTCAGTTCATTTTGCTTTTCGGACAAACGCTCTGAGAGCTCAGCATAATTGGTGCGGGCTGAAAGGAAATGATGAAGTGAAATAATTGAGGTTCTTGGAATTCATACACATACCGCCAGAATCAAGACTAATATTGGACAAAGACGAACGCTGACGCAGAAGATTGTCGTAAATTGATTTTTGCCTATTGTAGTACTCCACCGAGTTCTTCAGTTGATTGAGCACAATTCCAAGGCTTGGAGAAATCTCAAGGGTTCCACTGCGGTTTTCGTTGCTGAAATAAAAAAAAAATAAAAATAGATTGATATACTGCCTCCACAAGAGGCTGTATTACCTCTGAATCGAATCCGTAATACTGGGTGAGAATAGTATTCCTGTTGCGCGGTGATCTGCTGAATGATTTGCAATCGCATTCCGACAATAGAGGGCTAAATTTGAAGCAGTTTCCAAAAAGTACTTCACTTGTAGCGCTTTGTTTTTATCAGTCGGTTCGAACATCATATTTTCTGGCTTCAACATCTCCTTCAAAGTCGCCTCGCTAATTATGAACCGTGGAAACAGGGACAACATGAGACGTTGCATACGGTACAGATGAACTCCAACTTCTTGGTTGAAATTGGGATCAGCTAATGCACAAAATTCCTTAAGAAAAATTAAAGAACAATCAATCAAACCCCCATTTCCCAGTTCTTTGCAGTTAACGAACCTGGTTTGTAGTACGAGCTATCAAGCCGGTGATTGCAGAAAGCTCTTGCAGTAAGCCAAGATCCAAAAACGGAGTGCCAGCTCGCAATATGATCTCGATCATATCCCCGTGAGAAAGCAAGAAATGCATTACTTGTGACACAGCCGAATGGTTTTCTGATCCGAGTGTCGAAATAATTGCATCGCACAAACTCAAAGCTGGAAACAATATTTGTTGGTAGCGCGCCTCAATTGGAGGCACAAACGAGTCTTGTCGATTGTGGCGTGAATAACTGTTTATTTGAAAGTCAGGATGCATATCAAACACCTTCATGCCTGAAAGAACTCCCAGAATTTTGTCTTCCAGCAGAAGTTCTGCTCCCACATGCGACCCGGCTACGCGAGCCAACATTGCCATCTTCGATTCGTAAACATACAACGCTCGCATATTCTCAGGAGTGTTACGCAAAACTCGACATAAGCTCTCATCCGACTTTAATAGGCTGTCGATGAGATGCGACAAATAGCCACGCTTCGCAATAAAATTTATAAAGCTCGTCAGAGAGTCCAAGTCAAGCAAAGTATCAATGCACGACAATGCCGACATTTTGCAGATATCATGACCCCCTATGCAATCATGGCACAAAATGTCAATCAGTTTGTCGCCGAACGAGGTAAAAACTTCAATTGTCATCTGAACTTGATTAGATTCGCCGAGATGCTCATTGTCCTCTGAGGCGAACATGGAACGGTCAAGACGGGAAATGTAGCTGAAATTGTGATGGATGAAAAAACGTTGATGCGCGTACGTTTATTTGAAGGTACTTACTGTTCATCGTCGGTCTTTATTCCGGCGGCTTCACCGGCATTTCCCTTAACAATGTGCATAAAGTTTAGAAGCGATGCGTATAAGTTGATTCGCAGCTTTTGCGATGTCACACCACTGACGATAATCCACTCAACGATATTTCGCAAAATAAATTTAAGGCTGAGTGTGTTTGACTTTGAAAATGTTGACAACGCCTTGCCATTGCCACTGAAAGTTGATAGGTGACGATTTTCGTTTTGATCTGGAATAAACACAAGGGAACTTGTTAGTCTCTGGATAATGTTACAGTCAATCAACTAAAGCGTCGACTCTTCTAACCTGATTCCTTTTGCGCAGTGGACTTTTGAATGTAGCAATAACGCAGGTTAACCAGCAGCAACAGCACTGTCCCCGACGATATATTCGCCAACTCCAATATTATCTGCACTGGCACGACTTTGCTTAGGATACCCTGAAGTATTTCAATTATAAGCTCCTGTTTTACCTCGACTGGTAGCGCGGGTATAGGTGCACAGCTGAATAATATTTCCGTTACCTATAGACCAAATTGATTAACAATTCAAGAAGTAGCCTTTTTGTAGACTCACCTGTCCCCATGCTTCCATAAATTTCACTGTAGCAAAACTCTTATTCTTCTGTTCATTCACTTTGAGCGCAAACACCAACACGGATTCGATCTCCTTGAGAATCAATTGTCTCTGACCCGACGCAATTGTATTTTGAACAGTGTGCAGTTCGTCGTTGAGAATGTCATGCAGTTTCTTAATGTTTATCAATTTAGGGCCATATTCAGATTTGTTCTCGCATTCTTGTAGGATCTGCGCTGTTAGTGAATTATCAAAGAAATCCCACTTGGGATGGGTTACCGATTTCGCCTCAAACTCGAGGCAGTCTAGCAAACTACAGATCAAGAGTTTGGCTCCCTTATCGGTTGATGTCTTCATTTCACTTAGAGGATTGGAATAGTAGTGGCTGAGTTCCAAAGGAATGTTTTCTTGACTCGCGGTCCCGGAAACACCTTTAAAGATATAACAAGATTTTACTTCTGATAGATTTCAATGACAGCTATAAACTCTTACCCAGAAGTATTTCACACAAGTGTTGGAACCGTGTTATCTGGCTATTGGCAGCCGTAATTTTCAGTTCGATAGCAGTGCATTTGAGCAAGTAGCTCATTTGATTCAAAACTTGTGAACGTTCGTAGTTTCGAAATGGCAACGCCGAGATATGTCTGCACAAAAAGTCGTTGCATGTGCGTAGGAATCGCAGGATGGTGTCCGATGTCCGGTGATTGAAACACAATGCATACAAGAGACCATATGCTTTTTCAATTATGCTTTCATATGCCGCATCACAGTCAGCCTTTGCTTTTAGCGTCTGAAATTGATTTCCTGTAAAGGACTGATGTCAGGTTTCAGGTTCACACTTACCTCCAAATGATTGTCTAGGAGAAAAACAAGTGACTTTGTGCAAGTACTTGGAAAGTCAAGAACACCCGGCTTCTGTAACAGCGTCGATCGAATATCCTTAGTTATATCAAAACCTAATAGGAAGTGTGCAACATTGGGAGCCGGCTGCGGTAGACAGTCTTGAATTAGACAGATGATGGCCTCCTTTAAATAGAAAATTTTGCATCAAACAAATCTTATAGGTTAAGGCGAACAGACCTTCATTTCTAGTTCGATCTTGCCCTCATTCTTCCCTTCGTTGTCAAATTCATCGGCCAACGAGGTGGGTAGCTCTCCTTCTAAACTCTCCACAAACCCATGACGAATCTCAGTTTGGATTCTCTCGTTTTGAGTAAACATTCCCAAGATTTGTGAACTGACATTCGGAAGACGCGACACTATATTCAATATCTTTACACAAACCAAAGCGTGACGCGGTAGCCAACTGTTGTAGGTAACGAATTTTGTTGTATTGAGCACATGATCCGGCTTCCCACTTCTTGGATTCACGTCCAGCATAATTTTATTCAAGCCAGAGAGTAGAGTCGAGCAATTCGCCACCGAATGAGCGTCAAAGTACAAGTCTTGATTAGACAGGCCCAGTTCAAGGATATTTAGACAGTGCAGAGCACATTCTTCCAGCTTTGATTTGCCGGTAAACGGGTGATATTGATCCAGGCAGTTGCGAGCTTCATCGATTATGTGAAGCAACAAACGGAGAGTGTCTGATTTAGTGTGCAATTGAAGCATAATATGATAGCCTGGCGGAGCATTCTCCTCCTTGTTCTCGGCAAAATCTGCCGGACTTATCTCGTACGACTTGAGGAAATAGTGAAGTATTCTCAAGCATTTCTCGCCGACTTCCCACTTTTCTGCTGGATTTTTGTAGTTTCTGTAAACAATAAACACACATAAGTCATATATACACATCTACAAAAATTGTCTGTTGGAAATCATTTGTTTAAACAATAAATAAATAAATAAGACTACTAACCTGTTGTAAAACTTGAGGAGAATCGCATCGATGATAAATGTTAAATATGGATCTAGGCCAGGCTTCCTTGGACCACCGCCCAGATTTCTTGGAACCGCAGTCGATGAGAGTGAATATAATAGTTCCAAAGCTGCTTGCGACAGAGGGTACAGCTCATTTCTGGACTCATTTTGCTCGATTTCCACCTCCAAACCACACACAACTACACCAAATATGCATTTTAAATCAGGTATTATGATATTCTACTCACACTCACCATAAGTATTGGTGGTAGGAATTGTAGCGATGATTTGCGAAGCTTCTAAATTATTCCACAGCTGAATTGCAGTATCCTTAGATTTTCCAAGAGCTGCCAATGTCAGCAGAATGTCTGCTTTCAAGTTGATTGGCACGGAACAACTTAAGAGCCCTGCAAATAAACAGGTTATCTAGGTTATCGGCTAGCCACTTGTTTGAACTGAACCTACCAAGCAATACATGCAAAGGTGCCCAGTTTGGGTGCTCGCATAGAGCCACCCTTGCCATTTCATCGTATGTGGCAACAGAACGTATAACACCCAAAACAGCATGTAAACCGTCAATTTCCTGTGGATTGATACTCCTATTCAACACACGATTTCTGTAAATTGTCTCACTACCCGGACACTGTTCTTGACGCAGATTTCTGAAAGCAGTCGCAATTTATCTTGTGCTCAACACTGTATTATGTTTGTCTACGTACGAATAGTATCGAGCTAACGAACTGAAAAAGTGTTCCCAGGACAATGTTGCACTCCCCGATAAGCCAGATCCTTGCTTTAGTAAATTGAAAGTGTTCCTAGCTGATTGGCCGCAACTTGAGAGACCAGCCAGCATTCTTAAATATGGAACGAACAATATCGGGGGTAGGAGTTCGCCTGCCAAGCGAATAAATTTAAACAACGAGACCGAACGGGATGTAGTCTTTGCGTAATTAGCAGGAATGTCCATTGGCCCCCAGTATTCGACACTAAGCGATAGACCCGATTTGTTGCCATCGTAGAATTTGCCAATAGACAGCATAAGCAGTTCGAAGTTGTGGTCCAAGTTTGATGGTGGGTCCAAGCCCTCCTTGGCAAACCCTTGCACAGTTCGAGCTGTTTCATCTGCTCGTCCTCGCAGTTCGGTAACCTAGGAAAAAAATTATATCTATTTTTTCTGGAGTACAGAGCCCTCTCACACCTCAACAATCCTAACATACGAGGTGTTGAGAGGAACATAATTTCCTACAGCAATAATTTTTTTTGTAGTACGCTAGTACAATTGAGAGCTGGACAAAGGTAATCCAACTACAACTCACCTTTGAATGCATGAAATCGATAAAATCGGTGAATAACGAGTGCACCCGGCGATAAAAGAACTCAGTCCTAAAAAGAATAAACGTTAACAAATTCCAGCTTCAAACTCGATATGAATGCATATACTTGAATAGAATATCCCTGTCCAGGAAATAGTAATGAATGAAATCGAAGACTTTCGATGAAATCGCCTCGTCCACAAGCTGTTCGTCGCGGTCAATCACTCTGGCGGAGGTAAATTGAAGATTTTGTGGTGCATGACGTAGACTTGCCATTGATAAACCAAAAGCAAACATTACAATTGCCTTAAGCCGGTTATCCCATTCCCATTTGGTGTCGGTTTGTAATGCCTCATATATATGTTGTGCATAACCACTCTCATTGATAATGGGCAAGTTTTGGACACTTCGCTCATTATCCTCCTGCCTTTGTAACACGCTGGTATCGAACGAATACAGTAATGCCATTAATAGCGTCATGGTGACATCATCAATGCCGCCAGTAGATTCGGTGGGTTTGTATTTCGCCAAATATTCCATCAGTCTTTTGGCAACATTCTTTGGTAAACCGCATTGGGCCGACCAATTAAACAGCGCGGTAGCCAACGCCAAACGAATATCCTCAAAGAGATCAAGTACTTGTCGACGATGTTTCGGCGGTCCAAGCGCACGATTCTTGGTCAAAATGCTAAGCTGAAATATAATTTTAATTGGCAAGCATACATCTAAAGCATTTAGGTAGATGTTACCTCAGAGGAAATATCCAATTGTTCCAAGAGTTCTATTACGCGTCCCAAAACACTTGACTCCTCAACAAGGTTCTGAGTGAACGATGAGATTAAATAGGTTACCTGCAAAAAAAAATCCGATTATGTTGTGTAAATTGAAACATTTGGCAACAACTTACTTCCTTGGGCGCATCAGTACACCATGATACACCATTACTAGCCTGAAATAAATCCCGCAAAGAACAAGCAATTGCCTTGCGACCATCATAGTATAGCAAGATTGCTACCAATCCACGAGGAAGTCCTGGATGTTGCGGCATTTGACGCTGAGCGGTGCATAGTAATTCCAAAGCGATAAATTCATCCAAACTAAACATATCCGAGATGATGATGCTTTCATCTACTAAATCCTTGGATAGCAACATGTGACCATGCCCCGGTACATTAATGCCGTCGGTAATACCTTGTCTAAGTTGTGAGCGATTGTTCTCATTCTTCGGCTAGGTGATATTGAAATGGTTAATATTTTTCTATACAAATATCGTCGACTTTGACTTACCGGATTCCTTAAAATATTTGTAAAGTTTTGTTTGTGCTTTCTCAAGACTGATTCTAACTCTGGGATAATTTGTTTGGAGGGATTCGCAATTGAATTTTCGATGACCCGGTATAAGTGCTTGTATGGGGTCCACATATCTTCTGGCATTGCTATTTAAACAAACGGGTTTTTTTTTTATTGCGATTGGGTGAAATTGTTATTTGTTTTAAAATTTACCTTCACCCATTGTAGCGGTTGAATATTTTCTAGTTAAAATTAATAAATATCTTCACTCGAATAGCCTGTAGGTAGGTAGCCTATGGATGGTTTACAAATTAAAATTCGCATAAATGCGGTTTGCCGCCAATGACAATTTCTAATGTCAAAATATTAAACCCATTCACAATATGTGAAAATAAAACTTTCCTCCTGGGTACGTTCAATGGGTTTTGTTTTTCAAAATCACAACGTTTATTACACTAGAGACCAAAGATAATGGAATAGAGACTACAGAGATCAAAGATAATTGAATAGAGAATATTGTCTCTGCTAGAAACCTGCTCGAAACTTTAAGTCTAGAAGTACCTACTACAAATTGTGAACTTTTTCAAATTGTTCTCAACAAAAAAACATTATTTATAAAAACAACTAAACGTTGAGATCCGTAATCTTAAGTTAAGTGCAGTAGCTTGTGGAAATAATGAAAAGTCATATCGCCACCACCGATACGGGAGCGTCTTGGGAACACCCGTAAATATTCGATCACATTTCTCGATTGATGGGTTTACACGGCTAGAATTCGTATTGTCAAAATATGTACATGTAAAACCAAAAATAATAATAGATAATTGTGCACTATTTTCAGAATAAAAGTATATTTGGTATTTTTATACAATTTGTCAGTTTTAACAGAATTTAAATAAAAATTTATAATATTTACGCATCCACATATTTGTAAAATCCATACCAATTCTTTACTGTGAATCGTGATTATATTGAATTTAGCTTGCACGTAAATATGTCATCGAATTGCTTTTCATGGCGTCTGCATTCAATTTTAGTCAATTGTCAAATCAATTTTCATTGCAATTTCAATCGGTAGTGTCTTATTATTCAATAAAATTAAAATTATTTATCATAAACGGCTACCAATTTAAATAAGTGAATGCTAAACTGTTGACACTCTTGCAATGGCAAATGTCGATGTTCGCAACATTAGGGTATTGGCTTTTTTAGATGCCTATGAAAAGCAAGAATGTCTATGGAATCCTGCACTAGATAGCTATAAAAATAAAGCAGATCGTGATAGGGCATACTTGAAAATAATTCGCGACCTAAACATTCCTTCACTTACTGCACACGATGTTAAGCTGAAAGTGAAAGGTATAAGGACAACATACGCAAAAGAGTTAAGGTTTCTTAACAAGCATAAAGAACAGGGCAAACCGTATAAACCGAAATTGTTTTGGTTTAACAGGGCGAATTCATTTTTAAGAAATGTTTGCGTTTCAAGGCACAGAAAAGCGGTAAGTGCATTGTGAACATAATTATCTTCTACTTCTTGGTACTATTAAATATAACTTGTATAATGTTTCCAAAGGCGCTTCTGTTACTTGTGTAATATAAATGCTATTGGCAGCGCCGATAACTCTAGTATTAGTATATCTGTCTTGTTGCGCTTGCTAATCCATTCTTTTCATTTATTTAGCTATTTTTGAGTACAAGACCAAAATATATGTATAACTAACATAATTTTCATATGGTTAATAATGACCATTCCTTTTGCTATTGGCTTTATTAGTTCTCAAAAAACCGTTTAGTTCTTTTCAAAGGAAGACGAAACAACATCAAACCAAATCGAAATAAAAGACTGCACCTTTGAGTACGTCAGTGACGGTGGAAGTAATGATGATATCGCACAAAACGAGCCAAATGAAGATGAAACAAATAATATACTCGAAACTACTTCGACACATTCACATGAAGCTTCAATGGATTTTAAGTTTGGAAATATTGTTGATCAATCTGATACTCAAATCGAGTACCAACCGGAGGAAGGTCCCACAATACAGACGTTTTTTGACACAACTCCTACAGCAGATTCTTCAGCGCCCACTTCAAAAAATCGAAACGAACCAGTCATTTGGAAGGACGATGAATTCGAACTGTTTTGTCGAAGTGTAGCTGCTCAATTGCGTTCCATACCGGACTCGTATTCCCGTTCAGTTGCAAAGTTGAAAATTCAACAAATCCTCTTCGAAGCAGAGACTGGCCACTACAGGAACACTCCTTGCATTACGATACCTGTTGCACACTCATAGATATATAAAAAAAATAACCAACGCAATTCTTTTTACTTATTGTTAAGTATTTCTTCATTAATCATTACTAATCAAAAATGTATTACTCGTAATTGCTAGCAGTTAAATATGTAAAAATTTGAATAAAATAATATGCGCGCTCTTAAAGTGTATCATTCAGAAGTTTAAGACCAATTTTCTTTTTGTAGAATGGATTGATGGGACTCGGCATTGCGTTTGGTTTCAGAAGACCTTTTGTGGGCATGTTTTTCGGATCGTACGGTACGTTGGGTGAGCTTCTAATTTGTTTTATATATTCACTTGGCTTCTGGCTGGTATTTCGTTGGAGAACAATTTTTACGCGTTTGGGGGGAGTATATGGCGAACCCGCTTGTGTTTTCATGATATTCGCGCTTTGAGTTGACAATTTCTTGACTTTTTTTCCGAGGAGTACATTCTTTTTTGGAGTCTTCGGCGAGTTGGTGCCGTTTTGAGCTAACTTTGCAAATGGATTTGGTACAAGATCTGATAGTTTTTCATTTGCACTCTTAAGTTGTTGTTTCATTGATGGGACAAAGTATTCAATTTCACCATCCTTCAGGGGTTTATCCCATTCAGTAGTACTTTCTGTTTTTATGGCAGATGCTGATAGGTTGAGTTTTTTGCCCTTTGCTACCGTTTTCTTGTTTTTTTTCGGAGTAGCTTGTGATTCTGTGGTTTCGGGGACCTCTTCAGTTTTCTTAATTTTATTCGGAGAGACTTCAGCTTCCTCTTCGACCCATGTCATGCAGGAGAGCGATTTACGTTTCTTGGCTTGACCACCATTCTGAAGACTCTTTGGCAGCGAACGTTCGATCAGCTTTTCAAATGTGTCCTCATCGGCTTCGCTAAAATTCAATGATGCAAGAAGTTTCCTACGTTTTCGTTTGTTGAGTTGTTTCAGCTTCCTCGATGTTGAGTAAATGTCATTTTCCATGTCTTCCAAGGCGTCCACTTTGCTTTTAATTAACGGCTTATCCGATTTGAGGTTTGGCTTAGGCATCTTTTGCACACCCAATGGGAATTTCCCCGTCTGATATGTTTGATACCTAAACAAAAGGAAGACAAATTTTGATAGTATAGTTGGAGTATATAATATATGGAGTTAAAAAGTGAGAGGCGAGCTTCACAAGTACAGTCGATAGTACGTTATTGGACAAGTATTTAGCTGCGAGCTCTTATGTTTATTCAATCGTATTTTTGATGCTCAGATCTCATTGAAGTGTTGGCAAAAACGAATAGATTTTTACAAAAGTTGAAATGCATTGGACAGAAAATTCGAATTGATGATGATTGATGACATATCCCATATGAACGAAACCGTCAATCCAAAATGAAACATTACAGTAAAGGAGCATCCACGATAAAAGGATAAAAGTTGAGGAAGGGAATAACCAATTAAGTAAAGTTTTAAACCAAAACTACTGTGTAAGTTTCGTTGGTACATACTTTTGTAAAATGTCCTTTAGGAGCTTCCGACTTCTAGGAGCAGTTTCCTCCTTGTAGATGAGAGACTCTATCTCTTTTACAACGTACTTCCCATCCAAAGGCAGGAGCGGTATAAAAACATCTACGTTTCCAGCTCTGGGATCCAAGGGCTTTTGCTTTTGCTGTTGCTGTGTCTGAGGATCTACTTCGTCTGTAATTTACAAAAAGTTGCAAAAAATCTTTTATAAAGCTAACGCCTTTTACTAACCTTCGCCTTCTGCATCAGAAGCAGCCTCAACTTTTTCTAAATCATCAATAGATTCGGTAGGGAATCCCAACTAAAATGATAATCAATTAACACAATTCAGAGAAAGAAAACTTACTGAGCTTACCTCCTTCCAAGCGTTGTATTTATCGGTATATTCCCGGCCCATTTCACTCTGATAAAGCAAATGATGAAAAATCCTGTTGCGGCAGTGACCGAGAATTTTGAAATCATGCTGCTCAGCCATGAAACTTACGAAAGGCTTTATAAACAGACCAACTGTTTTAGCGTCAAGCTCACCCTCAGATACCTTAGCCAATTCTTCGAAGAAAACATCCATAAAGTGCATTGTAATTCCCCCCGAGGTGGTTTCCGCCAAAACTGATCCAAAGATATGGGAATTGAATTCCTTAACACTTGCTACTGTCCAGTTGTCTTTTTTCAACAAAAGAAACATATACCGCATCATCCGTCTAATAAGCTGAAATTAACGATTGTACATATTTTTGTTTGTATCGCACATAAGGCCAACCCAATCATACCATTAAGAATTTGTCCATTCTCCACTGGTCGATGCCAAACCATTCCCTGCACATTGTTTTCAGGAAAGCTCCAAAGAACTGAACACCCGTTTTTACATTGGTGAAACAATTTATTAGTTTGCCCAAGTCTTCGGCTAGTTCCTCCTGCACCAATGGCTTATCTGACATCCACATCATGTAGTAGAGCCCCTTCCAAATACGAAGGAAGTCTTCTTCGGTAAATGCTATACAAAACACAACATTTAATAATTAAAGACCACATAATGAAAATAAATAGACTTACGGAAAGAACTACTGGCCCTCAGCGTCAACCAACGCCGAAGTTTTTTTAGTTGCTTCGTTCTTTGCACTAAATCATTGCTTGCCAGCGCCTTAATAATTTTCACCTCTTGTGCTATTACTAAAACATCACTTGATAGTTTTTCATTCTCCTCTTTATCAATGACAGGTTCTTCTTCAGGTTTTGTGTTTGTTGAAATTTTGGAAATCATTATTTTTATATACTAATTATTAATGAACGGGATAGGTACACTGTCCGAATTTTTATTTCTTGCAAATGAAATAAAAATGCTTTTTCCAATTCTCACACGTGGTGGTGGTTTGGTAGAATAAGAATTTGGAATGACAGAAAAGAAACTAAACGTCAGTTGCCTAGTGATGTGATGTGGTTGAAACTCGCAGCTAGTCGCAGAATTTATCGATATTCGAATTTGGAGGGCCTATCTCTGGGGAGATGAATAAGTACCTACGTGAGACCTAGGTACCTACAAAAAGCATGTTGCTAATGGACGACCGCGAATCATCTTGCTTTTGTGAGCAACGCGCGGTGTTTAATTTTTTTGTGCTTCGTTTTGAATTTGTTTAGTTTTTGTGAAGGTGTTGATTAAACTGAAAAAAATAGTGAAATACACATTAGAGAATACCGAATTCTTGCATTAAAGTCCAGTTCATGAACTCACATATACTACAATAGAAATGAGCAGATGTGTGTGACTTTATGAGCACAGTCTGTAGGGTGTAGGCAGCCGCCCTCCCACTGGAAAGTTATATATGGCTGTATTCCATTAGATGGTCTAAGTGAGGCTGTGGCAGACTGTCACAAGAGCACCCTTTTACCTACCTACCTACCTGTATTCCATTATCTTTGCTCTGGGGTCTATCGATACCCGTTCCATAAATCAAATTTTGTTTTCGATAAATGAAGTTTTTTTTATTGTTCCCCCGTGATATTATATAAATGTATAGTTCATTGATCTTTACCTACTCAATGTAACTATTTAAATAGCAGGAAGCCCAGTTAAAAACATAAAGCATAAAGATATCATAGGTATATTCTTTCTTTGATTATGGAGTGGGAGTCTCTTTGATGGGGAAGAAATTAAGGTCGGTGTAATTTGATAACTTCTACCTATTACCCTAAATGTCGTATTTTCATTTGATTTCTAAAATTGTATACACAATTTTGTATAAAATGTTTATTCAAGAAAATAGATCTAGGTTAAGAAAAAAATCTACCAAAATAACATACCTTTTTAGACCCAAACCTGTTCGTTTAAAATTCCAGTAAATTTCGAAGATAATTAACGAACAAAGCGTTTTCGTACAGAAATCCTCAAACGTCAAATGGCTAAATAGAAAAAGTACTTCAAAAAGAAAAGAAAAGTCTTTGGTTAGGTAATTTTGAAATTTTTCATATTTCAAGTGCAAATAATAACAAGAAATGTTTTCCAACATGATAAGAAGGGCACACCTAATTGGGCGTCTTTTCCTCGGTAAAAATCGACTACGATTATTTCAGCTCTCCCGAAATTCTACAATAGATTCTTCATAATCATTTCAGAATCACCCGCTCAACTCAGAGTTCAGTCGGCAGGACTTAAGTACTTTCCTCCACCAGTTAAATATGAAAGTAAGTAGTTATATCTTGAATGGTGATCTCCAAATTGATGTCAACTTATTTTAGATATTGAAAAGTTTGAACGTCCCAAGCTGCGAGTTGTTGAGAAGGTGCCACAATATCCACCAAACCTCCGGCCACCTAAAATGCAAAAGAAATTGAAACTAATGAGAGGCCCTGAACCAGTACACAACACTCTGATCCATAAGCAGTATGGAATTGTAGCCACAGGTGGTGGTCGCCTGCGATATGGACATTATGAGATGTTACGTCTGACCATTGGTAGGAAGATGGACATTAGCCGAATGTTTGCCATATGGAGAGTGCCATCACCGTGGCAGCCTGTTACTAAGAAAGGACAAGGACAACGTATGGGAGGAGGCAAAGGTTCCATCGATCACTACGTGACTCCAGTGAAAAGTGGTCGTGTTATATTAGAAGTTGGAGGAACTTGCGAATTTGCGGAGGTTAAGCCATTCCTTCAGCTGGTGTGTAGACAGTTACCGTTTAAGGCAATGGTCGTTTCACAAGAAATGATGGATGAAATGAAAGCGGAAGAAGAAAGGCTTGAAAATGAGAACCAAAATCCTTACACTATGAAGTATGTGTTTCAGAATAACCTCAATGGATGCCATAGATGGATGTCGCCAGTAGATCACAAGTGGTTTGGCAAATACTTGTAATCAAATAAAGAAATAAAATGCGTACATGTGCACTTAGTTATGACTTCTAGATATCTTTTTGTTGATCATACCGTTTACAGATTGCAGTGCATAAGAAAGCACTAATATTTGTATCGGAAAAGTGTTTAGATTTCAGGGCGGAATGTGATTTCAACTTCGCTTATTTTGAAGAATGAACCTAATTTTTCTACAAGTCGTGTTTTTTTCTATGAACGAAAAACAAAATAAAATCAGATGAGCCACTTTTATGTTAAAGTGGCTCTCGTTGAGAGAAAAGCTTAGGCCACGTTTAAGTTCTAGTTGTTATTGTAGCAGCTTTACTAGTTCGTCTGTTTTTCTCTAGTTCTAAGTTCGCCGAATTGGGCCACTTTAGTAGCATTTCTGGAGCTTCTTGTTCGCTGTTCCTCTGGCTGGGCTTTGTAAAAAGATTTTGACCGATATTGCCGATTGTTGATGATGGTGATTGCGTGTACAATCTTTGGTCGAGCGAAGGCTGTATTAGTCCGGCGACGACTGGCTGCGGTGCGACGAATCAATCATCGTGGGAGCGTCTCAATTGGTCGTCAATCTTTTCGATTACAAATATCATTAGTTGTTTTTTTTTTTAGAGACTAACCTTATGGTGCCTAATGCCTCATACGTACCCCATGTGTATTGTAGTTTACCAGGCTAAACATAAGAAGGACTACAAACACGAGTATAGCCGAACATTATTGAACATTACATTATGATTTTATTTAGGTAGGTGATAATTTTTATACATACATACAAAAATTATACTCTATAGAAAAATATACATGTTTTAATAACAATCGTAGTCTATTTAAATCTCTAATGACGATGAAACATGTAAAGAATAACCTTTTATTATTATGCAATAACATTACATTAGTCCATGTGTTGTGTGTCAGTAAAATAAAACCGAATGCAAAATTGTTCGGTTGCGTCTAAACTCAAAGTCTTGTAGTAGCTCATCAATATCGTTATCGAGATCAGTTGATTTAGCCATCTGGAAATAACAAAAACATATTGGACATTTAACATTTTTATTCCCAACAAACATTTAAACAATGTGGATCAGAAGGAGGAAATGAACTGGTTTAAAAGAATGAGATCCCTTATTTGGAAAACTTCCGCTTTTTGTGTCACCCAGATTGAACTCATATAGAACTACGTATCCAAAGGGACAATTGTTCCAGCTTATTTGAAGCGTTTGGATCAGTCTCGGTGAACACAATAGAAAGTAGGACTGTCAAGGAAGAGAGCGGCTCGTTACAAAGAACATTTGTTTCTCCAGATAAAAAAAGAGGGCGAGCGAAAGACTGCTTGGTGGAGAGCGTACTCGAGAATGTTGGAGTTGGAGTATATGCTGCCACATCACAACTCTGTGACGAAGTACACTTCTGACTTTCAGCAGACAGACAAATGTCTAAAAAAAAAAACGTTAAGGAGACTCTGTATTAGATAAGTAGAGCTTAATGGAAGGGTAAGTTTTTGATGAATTGTTACACGTCAGTTCTTGAAGTATGCGTTCCCTCTCAAAATTAAACAACAAACACAACAAAAACATAAATTAATCGGCATGCATTGCTGGTGCCAACTGAGTCGGTAAAGAAAAGCATCGTTGGAAACAATGTTTTGATTGTTTGTATATAACCTGTTCTATTGAGATTAGTTTTTTGGACGAGTTGGCCAAACATTAAAATCTAAGAAAATACAACCCTTTTGAGCATATCTGAGGCTGCTACAGCGGGTGCCAAGGGGAAGGTTCCATGAATTCATCGTCTACGGCCTATATAAAAGACGAAGACTTTGTTAAAGAGTTAAAATAGCAATGCAAACTGATAGCAGTCCTTGAAGACAGTCATGATTTCAAAAGCCGCATATTTATTAACAAATATTTATATATATTCAGGATAGACATGCTCCGATTTAAATTTACCATATTTATCATATCAGCTATAAGGAACGTTCCCAGTAGTGCGTCCTCATGATTATCCTCAACGTCAACATTGAACACATGAACGGGTTTGTTATAAACTGGCTCTCTAGATTCCATACATTCCAATACCTGTTGATGGAAAAAAAAACTCCGAGTCAAGTTGCTTTTATACAGTTCGTAAAACATTCTACCTGGTCGTAGACACGTTCTTCCACTGTAACAATTATATCGAATTGATCTTTAGAATCCTGAAACCGTTCCGGGCACTTTTTAATTCTTCTATTTCTATCGAGCATGTGGAGCAATCCGTTCTGTGTGTAGCTATTTGATATTTTAAGGAAAATAAAACCAAAAACTATATAAAGGAAATCTTAACCTAAAATCGACGTAGAAAAGGATACTATTGTTTGTCTTTAGAAACTAGATCATTGTAAATATTATCATATGGAGTTCCAAATTCGTATACATTTGGTTTGTCTATAGCAGTTCCAGGAAGTTTCACTCGTTCGCCCGTGCCAAACGATCGTACTTTGTATCCCTTCTTTGCGAGAAATCCATGAGCTTCCATAGATCTGTTCATATTAGAGGAACATATTACTGCGATAACTAAGTCGGATACATTTGCCATGCTGCAAAATGTAAATGTATAAATAGTATTTTTGTTAAATAGAGTTTAAATTCAGTTTTGTATTTTATTTCATGAAACTTTACTACGCGAATGAAAAGGAAAAATGTAATGCAAAATCACTGACAGCTGTCAAGTGTCAAGAAGGAAAACAAAGAATCAGGAATATGTGGAATTTGAAATGAAACAGAAGTGGAGTATCTACTAGGGATGAGACTCCTCATTATTTATCATGCAATGGTTTTCAGAGAATAACGAATAAAAGTGCATGTGGACTTTGGATTTGGATATACCTACTCAGTGCTTGATTACTAATTGACTTTTCCTATCCTATTACTATCGTCCGCGAAGTAAAAGCTGATCTCCGCATAAGTTGAATAAAACAGCTTTGCGCTTTACAACAGCTAAAATTGATGACAATACACACATAGAAAAAATAATTAGTAGTGGTTACAAAAGCACAAAATATGAAAAGAAAAATATTTTTTTTTTATTCTTCAACTTTTTCAATTTCTTATTTTGTTTTTCGTATTAATAAACATTAACTATCTACTATAATTGACTCTTGCAATTTTCGTTAAGTGAATACTCCCCGTAATATAATTTATATTTTACTTACAACGGGTCGCACTGAGAATCGAACATGAGTCCTGCTGCGTAGTACTCCAATACACTACCCCTAGGCCAATTCGTCATAATAATGTAGCAGTGGTAAATCTCAACTACTTGATACATTTCAGAATTTCGTTAAGACTTCCAATCGCAAGTCGTTAATTGCATGACATTTCATTGCTTCTATAATGCCTTCTGTGAGAAGCTCTAACGAAGCTTCTACTTCCAACCACAAGCTTTGCCGAAGCAATACACTATCCATCATCTCCTCACTCATTTTTAGAGGTCTTATAGAGATCTTAACGAAACTTAATTCCATATCCCTCTATAAAGCCTGCGTGTATGCTTCGCAAAGGACGTACAGAAGTTATTTTGGAAACAATTGCTTTGAAATCGGTCTACTTCGGTAAGAAAATCCTATAGAGACCCTATCGAAATGGTTGCCTACAGAAATTACCAATTTGAACCTTACCGAAGTCAAATTGTTACTTGGGTCGTTTTTAATTTTATGAAATGAACATTACCATCATTACCATGGTTGCGAAATCGAACGCACTGCTATTTTCGTAAAAAAAATGTTGTGTGATAAGATTTGCATGGAGAGCGTTTTTGTGAGTTTGTTTTAGGTTAAGGATTTGGCTTAAAATGTGAATTTCAGACTTTTCTACATCTCACAACAACTATAAACGTGTACTAAGTTTATCTAGTTGTATATGTAGCGTAGTTTGTAAAAAAGGGTTATCGAACAATGCATTTTGTAACTTTCTCAGAATTTGAGCTCAAAGTCCAAAATGCGCATTCTTACTCCCAATGACTAATAATTTACATACAATTCGTTAGCTAATTTGTTGCATTTTTTTGGGGAATATAGAAACCCAAATTTATGTAAGGACTGTTTTTTTGAGCTACGATCGCAGCGAAATAAAGTAGGATTTTCAGCCAGCAATACAGCTACGCTCTACTTGCCACTTCAAGTTCTCACAGTATGTTTTCCAAATTATATAATTATACAGAGACTGCGCAATGTAAGCGTAGTAGATTAATTTCCCTGGAACAGTCTGAGACCAGAACCAAGCCAAGGTAAAATGAATGACATTTGTCAATTAAGTTACAGTAGTCTAGTGTATTGTGAACAAGCAAATAAAGTACCCCAAATCGATCAAGTAATTTATCATTTTTGCAAGTATTCAAAATGGCAAATGAAAATGAAATGGAAGTTATTTGCCGCACTTGTTTAAATGAAACAAATTCGTTTAAGTGCATCTATAAAGTTGGCATGCTATGTGGAGAAATAACAACACTGTCTGCAATGCTAACCGAATGCACATCTATCGAGGTACCTATAGAATATTCCCTGATCCTAATTTTACTCAAGCTGCTTGTGAATTACATTATGATCAACTACTCCTGAACGGATCTTAGATCACAGGAACTCGCCTTCCAAATTAATTCATTTCCGGTAAGAAGGTTTAAATGGAAACAACTACCTCCGTGAAAAGTATGCGGCAATTGTAAATAAATTGACCAACATCTGTTGTTCCATTCATCCCACTCACAACTCAGGCGTTTTGTGCATATAAAAATGTGCAGTAATATTCTTAACTGAATTGGAAGTGTCGCTCAGAATCTGTTGGGCGACTTATCATAAAAACGTACTCCAAACCATGCATGAATCTATTTTCTTTTCTGAACTTGGACAAAGCTCTTTGCCAATTATTTATGCCACCTCAATCGATTATGAGATAAATTAGGCTTCTTTTTAAGAAAAAGCTAGTGTCAGTGTATCTACTTGAAGCAAAATATCTTACCAGAAGAAGGCACACTTTTTCATGTCCCAATTATGTATTTCAGTTCGACGAAGATGAAGATCTCCCACGATTTATTTGCATGAAATGTGTACACCAGTTGAGCAAATCCTACGTTTTCCGTCAAGCCGTTGTAAAATCCAACGAAACGCTTAGGGAACAGCAATCAGGTATAAAGACCGAAGATGACATGCTTGATACGCTATTCTACTACGAACACTCAGGTAACAGCGAAATTATGGAACAAGATGAAGAAATGGAAAACGAAGAAGAAGAAGAAGAAGAAGAGGAGGAGGTGATAGGACAAGCCAACGACGACATGGAAAATAATATTGTTATCGACAATGAAAATTGCATAAAAATCGAGCTGAGTTCCACTGAAACTGAAACGGGCACTGAGTACGAAGTCACTGTATCAAAGAATGACAACCATATGATGGTCGAAAGAAATGAAGAAGTCGGTGATGAGTGCAGTCAGACTATCAGTGTCAGGCATCAGGATTCAAAAGACATTACCCAAGAACTGATTAACGCACAAAAGCGTTCCAATCGAAAGTGGACTACCATAAATTCTGCATTAGAATGTGAATATGCAGTTTCAAAGAATTGCGAACAATCTATGGTCGAAAGAAATGAAGAAGTCGGTGATGATTTTAGTCAAATGAGCGATGGCAGAGATTTGGAAATAACACAAGATACGACTCTAGAAATGCTCCAAGAAAACGCCAAAGCAAAAAAACGTCGCAGTCGCAAGGGACAAACTATTCCCGGTCCACCATTTAGGTGCGAAATCTGCGGTAAGATTTTAAGTAACCACAGTTCTTATAAATATCACATGCAATTGCATTCGGATGCCACGCCGTTTCTATGCAGCCATTGTGGCGAGAAATTTAAAACCAGAAACGCCTACGACGGTCACATGACAACGCACGATTCCTTCAACCCAAACAGTTGTCATATCTGCGGAAAGACTTACAGGCAATCTAGCTCTCTGCGAATCCACATGCTCACGCACACCGGTGAGAAGCCATATCTATGTGGGATTTGCGGTAAAGGCTTGACTCAGAAGTCTGGATTTAAGGTAAGACATGAAGTGTATTACTTTTCAAAACTAATTGAGCTTTTTTTTAGAAACACATGTTGACCCACACAGGAGAAAAACCATTTACGTGCGACATATGCAACAAGGAGTTCCGATATTCTAGTAACCTAATAACACACAAAAGAGGACACTCCGGCGAGAAGCCATATGAGTGCAAGGTAGGGTGATACACATGCAGCTTTTCCAAATCGGATTGTAATTTTCTGCATTTCTTCAACAGGACTGCGATAAAAAGTTCACCAGTGGAGAACAACTCAGACGGCACCATTTAGTGCATACGGGTGAAAGGCCTTTTTCCTGTGAAACATGCGGAAAATCCTTCAATCGACGCAGCACCTTACTGGTACACAAACAAATCCACAAAGCAAAGACAATTAAGTCTGAAAAACAATAGAACTTTTTCTGATTAATAACCAAGTAAAATACAAATTTATGTAGACAGCGAGGTCGAATTTTCAGTGCTGATCTAAATGACTAAATTTCTTTCTAAGTTTCTCTCGTTTTTCTTTCTTCGGGCGTCTCCATGGCTTGTGCGGAACTCCTGCTGCTGGATCATCGGGATTGTCTGATGTACTGTTGCCGATATGTGGAAAACTAGCTCGACCCTTAGCATGCGCCGTGGAATTATTCTTTTCGAAGAACTGATCATCCAATTCCTTCGAGGAAGTGTTTTTGTTTATCTAAGGAAAGTAAATTCTTTAAAATCGTGTTATTGGTTTATTAGTGATTTTTGGTCTCACCCTTAATGCTCGTTGTTGCCTGATAGGAAGGGATTTTTCTTCGATTTCCTTTTTAGTACGAGGGGGGAAACTATGGAATAGTTCGCTGTCCACTCCAGGGGGCGCATGCGAGTAAAGTAACTTTCCACATACATAGTCCTTTAGAACGTAGCGTGCCGATCGTGATTGATCCGGTTGGCCGTTGGCCGTCATAAATCCCCTGTTGTCTAATGAAAAATCGTATAAAATGCATGTTAATGAAAAAAAAAAACAGAATTCACTTACATCCATATGCTAAAAGCAGCTCTTCTGAGTAGGGAGGCCTGTTGGGGTCTTCACCTTCCAACGGCTTAGCGATAATTATGCCATATCTGTCCTCAAGCACATGCCGTGGGATGCGGGCGCATAACAAATTTATTGGCGGGACATGATCTCTCATCTAAAAAACGAAAACACGACACTTATAAAAACTAGCAATGAAGTATGTTCTACAGGGCGTGCATAAGATATTGGGCTATGCGAGCAAGGGAATTAGTCCGAAAGGAAATAGTCCAAAAAAAGAGTATTTCCACCAAGTTTGTGTCCATAGCTAACATTTAAATGAACTGCATAATTGCAATGACAACGATATACTTGAGCTTACCTGGTCTATAGGTAGAATTCCATTTAGAATCATATCGGCTTTAGTGAGTACAAAACTGGGCATAACTAAACCCGGACAATCACAAAGCATTATGTCTTTTTCTAGAAACAAGGTTTGGAAATGCTTAGTTTTGCCAGGTGTTGCTGAGACAGACACTTTTTTTTCTATCATCAGCGAGTTGATAGTACTACTCTTTCCAACATTGGGATACCCAACTAGCCCAATTGTGACAACGTTCGGCGTATAAGTAGGTCCGGTGTGCACATTCCTAAATAATTCAATTAACTCAAGCCGGTTCAATAGTTTTGAGCTGTTTCCCGGCGGTTTCTCAGGAATACCGATTTTCTGCTCGATTGTCCGTAGCTGTTCTTCAGTTTTATCCAAACCTTTGCTAACAGCTTCAGCAGCTCTCCGTAACTCATCTACTGATATACTTTTAGAATCTTGTTCATCAGATTCATCATCGGATTTGCTTTCACCGTTTGGGGGTTGTTCGCCTTCTTCTTTTCCTTCTTCTGCCGCCATAGACGCAGAAAAGAAAGCTACTTTGATATTTTCTCCGTCAAAGTACTTTGCCCATGTAGCCCTTTGCTTTGGGGTAAGCAAATCCGATTTGTTAATAAGAATCATGTTCAGTTTTGTATCCTTAACTTCTTTTACGTATTTCTCTAAATCCTCACTTCGAAATAGTAATGGATTCCTTGCATCAACAATTTGAACAACAACGTCACTTCTTTCTACAACACGCCACAATTGCCTCCAGAATTCCAAGTTCTTCTCATAAGGCGTAAGAAGGATTTCATCGTCTTCTTGCAGTAGGGCCAGGTTACGTCTCCATTCAAGAAACGAATCACTTTCCGCTCTTTGTAAGTCTTCGGCTGACGTAGTAGGTGTCCAGGTAGGACGTCGTGGTATTTTCAAGAGTTCCTTTTTGTCGATGTGTTTCTTCTCCAAGATGTTTTGCTCGGTTTTCGACAGAAGTCCAATGTTGCTCTTTGGATTTACAAAGGCAATGTTGAGCTTTTCAGCTTGAAATTCCGTGCCGGCTAGTTCGGCAGTGCGAAGAAACTCCTGAAACGAGGATTCCTCGGTAACAGACTGCAAATTCAGACGACCCCAATCGTAGCCGTCTTGTACTTCAGTAGTGTGGAGCTGAAATGGTGTAAATGTTTTTTATCGTAACGGAAGCCTGTTTAACGTTATTGGTTAATTACCATAGAGTCATTGTCGACTTTTCTTCTGTTTGTGTGACCAAAACGGTCCTTTATTAATGATCTCCCCAAATTGGATTTATTTTTTTTGCTCATTTTCGACACAGCGGACTTTTGTTTTTACGAATTATCCACACGTGTGTTTGACAGTGTTAAAGGTTTGTTTACTTTGACGGTCTGTTTTAATTTTGATTGGGACCTAGTTCTGTTTGATTTGATAAATCGAGTTGTTACCAGTGAGCAGTGACGCAGAGTAGGCAGATAAGTAATTTTGCTCCCTCTTTGTTGGTGCGGTAACATAATCATGCCAAATAATTACCTTCCTATGAATATTAAAACCAACACTAACAACAGCTCCAGCACACACGAAAAGAAGAAGTATGAAGAAAGCAAATCCACAAAGTAATTAAACAATATTTTTATTTTTTTTAAACATAGTATAATAAATAAACAAGATAAATGTTATGTGTAATGTTTATTTTTAGTTTAAGTTAGACTTAAGTTTTGTGAATAAAATTAATTAAAATAGAGACATAAGATAATTTCTTTTTAAGATTCCTGGATTTCTATATTGACGTTGGGATGGCTGCTGCGAATCTGATGGAGAGGCTTCGGGGCAACTTTCTTCCAAAAAGTCGTCTCCGATAATATCAGCACAATCTTTGTGTAACGTGATATGATTGTGTAATATTACACAAACCGCTACAATTTTGTTTGCCATTATTGGATTGGCGACATCAAGGCACTTCAACCTCTGGAAACGTCCTTTAAGTAAAGCAAATGCCCTCTCTATGGTGACCCTTGCACTGCCCAGTCGGGTGTTGAAATGGGACTGGCTTTCAGTCAAATGACCATTGCCTCTAAACGGCGTTATGAGCTTCCTGAGTAACGGGTAAGCTGCATCTCCTACCAGGTGAAAATCTGCAGGTACAATGGCGTCTAACTGGTCACAGATGGGGCTATTTCTGTACACCCTTGCGTCATGAAGCCTACCTGGTGCACCGACGTACATGTCAGTGAATATTGTGCGATGATCACATACGCCTAAGAAAAAAACAATTTATTATTGTGTTGAAAACAAGATATTACATGTAAAATAACCTTGCAATATTACAGAGTAAGTGTTTTTCCGGTTGCAGTAATCTGTGGTGTTTCTTACTGGCTGTTTAATTTGAATATGGCAACCGTCAATGGCTCCAATGATGCCAGGTATGTAGCCACCGCTCTTTTCTTTGAAAGCCTTCATTTAATTGTTCAATTGATTATTAAGAATATTAAGAATATCAAAGAAACGTTGGAAAATTACCTGAGAAATCTCTTCACATTTATGCCTGGAGGGCCATTTTACATACTCCTGTAAAAATGTTCCGATGATATCCAACATTTCGCAAAATGCTACATGTGCAGCGCTTTTGGAGTAGTTGAAACGATCGCGTGCAGATATGAAACTTTCCTGCTTACTTACCACCCAAACTGTAAACAGGAGTTTCTTTTCGACGTCTGCTATCCGCTCAGCGTTTCCAACTTTCTCCAAAAGATCCTATGATAATAATGTCTTTTTTAATAAGTAGATAATAAATAGAAATAAAGTGCCAACATTTGGATGGATTTAAAAAACATAAATGAGAGGCTTATAGTCATTCATAATGAAAACGAGCAGGACAATTCAATCGATTCGGACAATCGAATTCGGCAGTCATAATGCAACTAGAAATGTCGAATCACAGAGAATGAACAGTAGCAGAATGTCGGATGTGCTACTAAGCAGAAGAAGACCTTCACCAAATTGAAGCTCACAATTGAAGGCATTTGACTAAGGAATGGGCTGAAGAGGCTCAATGGTTTAATCCTTGATTTACCACAAACTGTACCCTGACTTAAGTAACTAAGAGAAAAAAAGTATTTATAAGACACATACCGCAAAACAGCCTCGACTCATCCGAAAATGAGAACGGAACTCGTCTGGAGTGTACATCAGTATAATTTCTTCAATGTAGTTTTGGTTGCGATGTGGCTCTTCCTGCATATCAAACAATTCTGGATACCTCAAAAGAATTGATGTGGTCATCAGCTCATCCATAACAAAAGACGCTGCCCGAACTATAATAGGACACTTTTTTTATTATGCTGCGATGATCTATATACATCATTGATTTCCATGGTTTACAACAAAAATACGAGATCCAACTTTTTTTCGAAATCATGTAAATAAATGATCTATATAGATCGAATAATGATGTAAAGTTAATTTTAATTTCAAAGGAATATGAATACCAATTTACTTACGCAGAATTAAATCGTCCTCTGAATTACTCATTCTTGTTTTATTTATTGTTTTTATTAATGTTTATAAGTAGTTTGTTGAATTTGACACAATTTTGTGAAGACAGAAAAATAATTTGACGTCTATACAAAACGATTTTCAAAAAGTGACGTTCCCGACCAATCTAGTCTAGTTTTTGCGTTCAGGGTACATCTTATCCAGATCAATCTAGTCGACTTTCCACAGGACATAATGGCCGCGTTCCACTGCCCGCTAGATGAGCAGCGGCATGTCAAACTCCATATAAAAAAATTGACATTTTACCATTTGCGCTAGTCGTCTAGCACTTTTTGTGAAATATCCCTTTAAGGGAAATTTCTCAATCTAGCGCAAAACCACACGCTGCTTTGAGAGAAAAAAAACAGCTATCAAAGGAATTCGTTCAAACGTCTACAAAATAAAAACAAAAATACGAAACCGAGCTGCAATTGTGATAAAATTGGTAAGTAAGGTAATAAGGTAAGTAAAATAGCAATTCCGATATTATTATGGTTTCTATAACATGTACCATTTCTTTTCAAATGTAGTTTGGAAGGTCTGTTCCCTTACTTTTGTAGTAAGAATGGAAAAGACAATTAAAATGGCAGTGGTGGGGATAAATTCTCTCACAGAGAGAGAGACACTTACAAAAAAGTTAGGGAACGCTTTTGTAGTAAACTATGAAAAATGACGGATATGACCGTTAAATAATTCCATAAATTGCAGTGGTAAAGAATATTTTCAATACAATGGAATGTACGGGGAGAACATTCAATATTTATTTTGCCACCTGTTGATACGATTTTAATAGAACGCAAGAAATCAAAACAAATTCAATCGAATGTCAAATATGACAAGAAATTTCAAATCAGCTGTTAATTGTTTGGTGACTGACAGCCCTTCAAATTTCTTACACCAAGAAATTTGTTGAGTAAAAATTCGTAAGATTCTCAGTGGAGGGGTAATATCTTGCTCTCTCGACGACGCTCTCTTTTAAGAATTTTTCGAGTTAAGGAACGGCACTGAGTAAAAATTCGTAAGATATAAAAGTAAAGGAACAGACCTAATTATGCGACACGAAATTATTTTTGGAGGAAAGTCATATGTTTTGGATGCCAACAAGTCAAGTGTCACTTTGCCGCTGCCGCTGCGCGAGCGTTCCTTCATCTGGGATATTTTGTGCTAGAAGACTAGCGTGCAGTGGAACGCGGCCATCTACTAGTTTCTTCAAGGCAATTGAGGATAAACTTTTATCTTCTTCCTTTTTACCTTTTAAGCCGATTTGTTTCAGTGATGGGCCGTTGTAATTCCCTGTTTAACCTGATCAAACCAAAAAATGAGTTCGTCTAAAATTGTGACTTACCCGCTGCTAGGAAATATGTATGTAAATTAAACAATGAATGATATGTGTATGCTCATTAGGATGTAATTTTATTAAATGTTCGTAAAACGTAATTTGTACCAAAGACCTGATATGATCTCATAATCGCACGATTTGGAGTAAGTCCAAATTTATATTGCTCTCCGTTAACTTATTCTGTTTTTGGTATTAATTAATTTGATAACAACAACATGTTGGACTAAAATGCAATCTTACTTAGAAACACAATTTTCTAAGTCTATTTTTAGGCGTTTTTTCGCTTGAATATCAGCCATTGTTTGCTCTATAGAACGCAAATCTTTTTTATTCTTGCTGGGAACTGAAATGGAACAAAAAATTGATATATATAAATATTGAATAATTAAGACGAGAACAAAAGAGCAATATTTCAGTCGAAATTGTCTAACAAAAATTTGTAAAAACTAATAATCATTGGACACTTCAGGCTTGATTTTACGAACTCACGATGGCGAAATTTTCCATATAAAATTACCCATTGTGATCTACAAAATACCTAGTGTGAAGGTTAAAAAATATTATAAGGTCTAGCTTAATGTCGGCACTATCTACATAAATGCGATTATACGACCGATTTGACAACAAAGATCCTTACCAATAAATATTTAAAACCCACTCAAGAAGCACTTACACAAGCCAGCTGGCAGCAGCCGTAAATTAATTTTGACCTTTCAAGATAATACAGTTGTGGATTCAATCAGAAGCACAAACTGCTGTTCGATTGAATTTTAGAATCAGTGGATCTCCGAGTGGTACCTGCAGACTGCAGAAATCATTCGGTTATCCGGATAAATGACAGTTGTCACAAAAATTGGGTTATTCGAGCGGCGTCCATAAATGTTTTTTTTTCCCCGTTGATAGTGATCAGGGTGATTCGATTATTTGTGATAAATATCTTGGTTGGCCTTGTCTTCTACTTTAGTGGACCAATGGCAGTGCTATTATAGGTATTTTGGCGATAACAAGGTAGCACATAATGCTAACATAAGAGCTACACTTTGCAGATAAAAAAATTGGGATTAACAGTAGGTCCTTCGATAGAATTTCTAGTTCCTCGCACAAGTAAATAGCTGTGAAATATTGCGGATAAATCATAAAGGTGGTAGGGTGCTTGTTGTAAATGTTCTAACAGGATACTAAATCCACTTACCAAATCCGTAGGATTCATTTGTCTCCGTCTTGCGAGCAGCTTCTAGTGCAGCTTCTTGTCCAATTAAATGAACATACTTGTCTTTATAATTCGTTGTAGGTTTAACATTCTCAGGAGACTGTCTTCTTTCGACTTCAATTTGCTTCTGTTCTTGTCTCTGTGTTAAAACAACGTTGAGAATAAAGATTGGTATTTCCGAGACATTCATACCTTCTTTGCGTATTCCTTGGCAGTTTCCTCATTCCATTGGTCTCCATTGCGTCTGGCCAAAACTTCGTCTTCTGAAGGTGTAAATTCTCTTTTATAGACCACAGAGTACCTGTCATGACCCTCAAATCCAAAACTTATGGCCACCAGCCCACCAACTTCAGCTACTTCATGGCTGTAAATTAGATGTACTCCATCTTTACACTCAAATCAAGAAAGGTTATCCGACTTACATGATTCCTCGATAAACTTTGTCCAATGGCTGAAATTCTATGTAACGCCTTTCGTCCTTGGAAAATCGATCGATTCGTTCTTGGGCATATTTGCGGAAACGATTAAGTTCTTCCTTTTCCTTTATTTTCATTTTTTCAGCATGCTCCTTTTGTTCTAAAACAAACAAAATGCGTCTTGGATATGCGTATATTTTTAAATTTTGATGAGAATAATTTTACTTTTTAAGAGTTCCCTTTCCTTTTCGTTTACGGTAGGAGGTTTATCCATCGAATTCAAAATTGAATTCAATAAATCCATGTTTCTTTTGGCAAAGTTGTTTTAATATTTTTAAATTCTTTCGTATCCACTCCAATTGTTTTGAAAAAGTTCTTGTGTTTTGAAAGCTATGACCATAAAAAATGTCAAAAAACACCTGTTTCTGAATTACAGGGCTGTGATAATTTTTACAAATTCTATCATGCGACATTAAGGACTATTCACATGAGAGCGAATAACGAATACGGCAGTTTTCCTGTGAATTCAAATTTCGTGCCCTCTTAGGACCATTCACGTAAGCGCGAACTGCGAACAAATCGATTTATCTGTATTTAAAGTTGCTATTTGTTTTACCACAAAAGCATTATATTCAATTAATATAACACCTAATCTAAAACAGTCGCGATCCACAAACCTGTAAATGAAAAATTCGCTCGAACTTAATACCATGTTCCCACCAACGTGATTTAGCTAAATCCACTTGATTTAGCTAAATCATCTCATAAATTACGTGATTTACCATACATTTTCGTGATTACTAATTACGTGATTTAGACGTGTTTAATTTTTAATTACGTATCTGCCATCTTAAATCCACACAAAATAAAATCGAACATACCTGCAGCGGTTTCAATCCAATTCAATGTTATTCAACAAACAAAAAAAAAACAACACAAATGTCAAAAATTTTATCCCAAATTCAATTTTCTTCGTGTTTCGGTGTATTTTGGTATTTTTATTGTACACAACAATCATAAATTGTTTTATTTTTGGCAGAGGTGTGATAACAAAAGAAAAACAACGAAAAAAAAACAACCCTCTCCGAAGTGGACGAATTCTTTCTGCTGGATGTCAAACTAAATCACGTAAAATTCGGTGGAGACACCTTTCGTGATTTATAAATCATATGAGCTAAATCACGTTGGTGGGAACATGGTATAACCTTCAACAATACAAATGAGTCGCGGGTACCTGTTTTCATGTAAATGAAGTGTCAGAATCTACGAATATTCGCCAGTTCGTGGTTCGCAATTCGCTCTCATGTGAATGGTCCTTTATATTATGTCCCCACCAACGTGATTTAGCTAAATCCACTTGATTTAGGTAAATCATCTCATAAATAACCTGATTTACCATACATTTTCGTGATTACCTACTAATTACACGATTTACACGTGTTTACATTTTAATTACGTATCTGTCATCGCAAATCCACACAAAATAAAATCAAACATATTGTTATTGTTTCAATTCAGTTCAATTCGAATCAAATTTATTCAACAAACAAACAAAAACAAAACATGTGATTTATAAATCACATGAGCTTAATCACGTTGGTGGGAACATGGTATTACGCTTACACAAAACGTCACTTTGTAATATTTGTAGCCATCGACACATTTCAAAGCATTTTCCATTTCTGATTCGCAAAAGTTCTCGAACAAACGAACAAAAAAGTACGAATTTAGTGCCGAGTTTTGCTGTCATTCGTTTGTTGAGATATCGTGATAAAGATAGATTCAATAAATTTGATAGTCAAAAGGGAATTCTTTGAAAACAACAAAAACTGGAAATGAAGCTGCATACATTTTTTAATGCATCGCCGAGTTTTTTTGAGCTTCGATCTCAGCAAAGCAAAGTAAAAGTAGGCTTTTCAGCACGCTAATTACAACAACTATTGCGAGTCCCGAAGTGTCAATTGGAATGTATTATTTGTTGTAATTGCGTGCTGAAAATCCTACTTTGCTTTGCTTTGCTGAGATCGAAGCTCAAAAAACTCGGCTATTGCAAACAGTTTTATCAACTTGGTTGCACCATGGCAAACACAAGATCAGAATTGAGTTCACTCATTTTTAACAATAAACATAATAATAAGGATAAGTATTTTTCAATTTCAAAAACTGACAGACTTCAGGGCAGCGTATTTTGCGATCTTTTCAAAGCTGTGCAGGGTTTTTGACAGACATGCAAATTTTCGGACACTATTCAGCAACTATTCAGTGCGCACTAGTGCTAGCCACATCAAACGAACCCAGTGATCTGAGCGCAAAAAAAGTGCTTTGAGAGCGCCCAACCGAATAATCAAACAAACTTTTGACAAATGTCAAACAATTTGTTTTGGATTTTTGTGTATTGTGTTTGATAACTTTAAATTTTAAGCCCAGGGAAACTATTTGCATATTGTTAACATTATTTATATATATATATTCAGGTGAAAATTGAATATACTAAACATACCTACAATGTCCAGTCAATCAAGCTGTCCAGAGGTGTGAAATTAATATTTGTTTGCAACATCACTTCTTACAATTCAATCAATTGCAGCACCTACAAGCTCAAATGATCATCGTCATCCATCCCGGTTCACTGAATCTTCGAATAGGTAGGGCTTCCGATTTCAATCCGATCAGAATCATCCATGCAATAGGCCGGAAAAGAAAGCCGGACGGAAAGTCACACAGGGATCGTTTCCTACCTCAAATCGTAAGCTTGAAATCATTGCATATTGTCATAATTAACTTGTTTTTTTTTTTGTTGCTTCCAGTCAAAGGAGTCACTTTCTGAGTTTGAAGAACACCGGTTGCAAGTTTCGCATATAATTCAGTCATGTTCACAGTCAGATGGACGACGTCGATATGCAACACCACCACAACAAATTGCAGCTTTTAATAGAAGATCAGTTCCAGACATTATTGCTAAAATAACACCTGTAGAATTGAAGGGCGAAACAATTATTGGTGATGAGGTAAATGCTTACAAAACATACGAGTACTTCTAAAATGTATATTGTCGGCAGACCAACAAGCTGTCCGGAAGCTTGTTCCATTGACGGCACAGGACTTGCAAAGCCTAGAGTTTTTAATTTATTTATTTTATTTCTAGATAATTAACATAACTGTTAACGATCCATATAATATTCATTTTCCAATAAAACGTGGGGAGCTCAATCTACACAATAAACTGAGCGGTTCACTTAGCTCTGTTTTGACAGATTTACAGGATATCTGGGAATATGTTCTAAAGACAAGAATGGGAATAGACTTGAGGTAACAAACAGACTACGTAATACAATGTAATACATATATGAATTGTAATATAGCATCCTTCATCAGTATAAGGCGGTATTGGTCGTTTCGGATATCTATAATCGAAATCACTTAAAAGAGCTAACCTCACTGTTGCTCGTTCGAATGGGTTTCGGCAGTTGCTTCTTAGTTCAGGTTTGATATGACGACAAACCGGTGATGATAAACCGATTTCCAAGTGCTGTCCATTTCTGTTAACTATGGATTTCTGTTTTTCTCGCCTCTGTAATACCGAGGTCTTACATTGAAACTATAAATCTAGGATCATGTATCAGCAACATTTGGTGCCGGGCTTGGCCATGCGTGTGTGGTCGATGTTGGGGATCAGAAAACATCAGTTTCGTGTGTTGAAGATGGCATTTCCCAACCTAGTACTAGAGTTAGACTTGAATATGGTGGAGGTGATGTGACGCAAGTTTTCCATAGTTTACTCCAAAAGTGTTCATTTCCCTATAAAGAATGCAATGACAGTAACTTTAAGGACACAATTTTGCTGAAGCAGCTAAAGGAGAAATATTGCCACGTTAATCTGGTGTGTTTCATTTAAAGTAAAGGTGATACGAAATTATAATATATAGCCTTCCTTCATTTTAGGACATCTGTGGATCTCAGGAAAAAACCTTTGAAGTTTGTCGAGCAGAGAATAAATTAAGGTACACAATACAGGTGGGCGATGAGTGTATAGTCGCTCCGCTGAGTCTCTTTCACACAGACTTGCTTGCCATTACCGGCAAAAATAAGGCTGCTAAGGTGCAAATCTCAGCATCTCATCAATCCGATTCCGAAGACTGTTTCGATGCCGAATACATTAGAGAAACAAGTGTAAGTGTAGCTGCACGTTCGGTAAATAAGTTTGTAATACTTGTATTCATTCAGCGACGAAACGCCCGCGAACAACTAGATCAAATTCAAGCTGATGGTGCTATAGTTCAGGCTGATAACCAGGAGGAGGAACTAGTTGTTGATTCGTTCGAAAATGAAAGAGATAACAAAAATGACAAGGACTTTGTTTTGCCGGGCGGCCAGATTATTGGCATTGATCAAGCGGTTTTGCTTAGTATAGAGCGATGTCGTAAGATCCACAGATGAATCACAAAAAAACTTAATTAATTAATAATACTTCTTTTTGCAACAGCTAATGAGGAGATGAAGAAGAAAATGTACGGATGTGTACTTGTTGTGGGTGGAGGAATGAAATTTACAGGCATTGGAAAATGGTTGCAAAATAAAATGGCTTTAAACGTAGCCTACTCCCATCGTTCCGGTGAGTACTGGGTACCTAAGAAACACTTTGGCGACAGTTTTGTTTTGTTTAGCAATGATAGTCCTGCAAAATGTTCCATTTTGTTACCGTAGAACTATTTTTCCAGCTATGGACTTCTATTCCGTTTGATTTGCAATTTCTGTTTGTCAAAATAATACAGCTGGAAACGAGCTAAATAACATATTGTTTGTAATTTTCCATAATGGAATCTTTTCATTTTCAGAGCAATTGGATATAGTTACCAGCACAAAAGACATGGATCCTGCAATGACCGCATGGAAGGGTGCAGCCATTATGTCTTGCCTGGAGAGCGCCCCAGAGCTGTGGATAAACCGAGGGGAGTGGCAGAAATGCGGACTGCGTATATTGAGGGAGAAAGCTCCTTTTATGTGGTAGCATCTTATAATGGCACTGCGACGGTGTGCTGAGTGTCGCTGTAACGCAGTCGTGATGTTTGCTTGGGTATTCAGCGCATGAATATGATTGAACAAACTCTTTACTTTTGATATATACCTATTAAATTTTCCTATCAAACATTTTTAAATGGTAGGTAATGTTTGTTTTATTTATGAATAACTTCACATTTTATTTCGTATTCACTTTTGAAAAAAAAAAAAACGTTTCTTTTTGTTTAGGTAGATTCAAGCGTTGCTTCAACACAAATTTTCTACAGTTGCAGTCTGAACTATTTAGCTTTGTGGTATGACTGATTGTTTACATTTAAATCCCAATTCTAAGGTTTTCTAATAAAAGAACTGAGTTGGTGGCGGATAGAAACCTAATGGCCCAACGACTACACTCATATCCCGACATGTGCTACTGGCACTCAATGTTGCAAGCTATTACCGCATCCAATCTTGGCTAGCCATCGACAGCATCATTTGTGGGCCCTTGAGCGTCTTGGGTACTTAAGCGCGAAGTACTTATCCTGCTTAATTCCAATCTATTGAGCCATTTATTTTTTTCAGTTTAATCGACACCTTCACAAAAACCAAACAAATTCAAACCGAAAAACAAAACAATTAAACAATACGATGCTCATGAAAGCAAGATGATTCGCGGTCGTCCATTAGCAACATGCTTTTTTGTTGGTTGAGTTCACCCTCAGTGGCTGGAGAGTACAGACGTGTTACGCGAAAGTGACAAAAAGTGCCAAAAGGGGGAAAAAAAAAAAAAAAACAGAAGTGATAGAATAACAAAAGCTACAAATATGGATGGTGGAGTTTTGCATCCGAATGGCGGTGTTCCACCAGATAAACCTAATATAAATAATATAAATAACATAAAAAAAATAATTTTGCCTTCTGTGCTATTAAACAAAGAAGACAAAGAAAACATTGAAAAACAGTTTGACTGGTATGAGGATGATGTCATCCCCAGCACCAATACAAATAAAAAAGTACGTTCTCCCTTTCAAAGTATGGAGACAGACATAGTTGCCCCGACACAAGGAAAGGAGATAAAAAATATGCTCGCCGAAAAAAGCACGCTTAACAACAGCATTATTTTAGGCACCGCCAATAATACAAAGACAATACAGGCGCCGGGACGAATGAGCGTCGCAACTGAAGCGGCACTCAAACAAATGCTTACCAACGACGTCGTTGTTTACTCAAATATAGTGGCTCGCAAAAGGCGGCAAACAAATATACAAAGCTCGGCAAAAAAGGTAGCAAGAGATAACACAGTAAATGAAAACTATTACCATCTATTGGATAAGTCTGTGGAAGAAGAGGATGTCGATGACCCTGGACTGGGAACTGAAAAAGATGCAGATGCAGATGTTAGGCCTAGTTGCAGCATAAACAGTAGCACTAATACCAACAATCGGGATAACACAACTATAACAACTCAACCTCAACAGATGCAGAAACCTAAACCGTGGTGTCCAACGATTTTCGCCAAAGGCGTCTCATCAAAAAGTATATCGGACATTATGCTAAAAGCCAATATAGATCCAAACAACTTTGAACTAGACTGTAGACACTCTGGTCTAAGGATAAAGGTAAGAGACGTAGAGCTGCATAGTTATATACTCAATCTTCTTAAAAGTGTAAATATTGAAGGACACTCGTTTACTCCTAGTGAGTACAGAAAATTCAACATCGTTCTAAAGGGGATTTCGAGCAATTTTACGCCCGAAAATGTTAAGGCGGGTATTTTATCCAAAGATTCTTCCCTAAAAGTTATAGTCAAACGTTTTGAAACAAAATGGTCAAAGCAAAATAACATTCCATTAGACTTGTTCCTATGTGTTTTGGAGGATAGGGAAAGTCTAATTAAAATCAAAGCTATCAAAAATATTTTGAGCCACAGAATCAACTGGGATTCCGTCAGAGGCTCAGGAACAATACAATGTTTTAGATGCCAACGCTTCGGGCATGTTTCTAATTACTGCAATTACTCACCCAGATGTGTCAAGTGCCTTAAAGAGCACCCAATGGGAGAGTGTGACCTCGGACCTAAAAATGAAAACTCAGTGGCCTCATGCGTCAACTGTGGTGACTCGGGACACCCAGCTAGCTTCAAAGGTTGTCCTAAACGGAATGAATATCTGGCAAACAGAAGAACAGCTCGCTTACCAGTTAACAGTAGGGAAAACTTCGCCAACTATAATCCACCGACCACTAACAATAATAGTCCGCAAAGGGGTATGTCTTTTGCAGAAGCAGTAAGAGGCACCCGCACCCAAGTTCCAATATCTCAGCCAACTCCTTCTAAAAATAATATCTTTTCAGACTTCTTAAATGAGTCCAACAAATTATTCGGACTCCCCTTTAACACTCTATTTGCAAAAATTAAAAATTTTTGGCCAACATACCTTAAAATTGAAGATTCCCAAAAGCCAGAAGCATATCTGGCATTCCTTGCCTCTTTGGCACCATGAATCTGAATATAATTACAGTTAACGTAAACTCCTTTAAATCGGGAGACAAAAAGATTGAAGTTGAGCTACTGCTAAAAGAAACTCAGCCTCTAGCAATACTTATGCAGGAAACATGTATCAAAAGCCAAAAGAAAAGCCGTTTTAGCTCTGACTACGACCTCATAAATAGCGGTTCTGGCCGCGGCACGGGTATCCTGATAAAAAACAATTTCAAAACATTTCCCAAAGCGTTTTATAACAACACCATCTCAGCTACTATTGTTCTCATCCCCATTAGGGTTCAAAATAATACAAAAACTTTAGCGTTAGTGTCAATATACATTCCTTGTAATACGGGCCCAAGACTGGTAACAGCCCTCAATGAACTATTAGATTCTCTAAGTGCATATGAATATTTGATAATAGGTGGAGATTTCAACTCACGCCACCAACTGTGGGGCGACACTACAGTTAACCTTAATGGGCATTACTTCCATCAATGGTACTCTGACAATCATTTCCTGGACCTTGATTTGGTAGCAGCCGAAGGGCCAACCAGGCCTAGCTCAGGCTCTCATATTGACTTCTTTTTAATCTCATCTCACCTCCGCTCGCCAATGCATTTAAATAGCAATATCGTATGCCTCACACTTGATCCGGTATCCGATCACTACTCAGTTCTGATGCACATTCATGTACAGCATTTTTCCCCCTTCCCGTTTCAACATCCAAATGTTCGTTGCTTCAAAAAAACAAATTGGAACAATTTTAATAATTACCTAGACAATCAGCTTGAAAATGTTTATGTGCCAACGGACAGAAATTTATCCAATGAAGAGATAGACCGTTTTATTGCGGAACTAACCAACAAACTTTCAAATTGCATAGAAAAACACAGTAAAGTAAACTCATTCAAATCTCACTACCTCAATATTTCACAAGATATTTTAAATCTATTTAAAATTAGGAAAAATCTGAAAACTAAGCTTAAAAGACTATTCCATCGACTAGGAGACCGTACGAATACCGAATACATGGATCTCTCAGCTAGGATAACTTGCCTGAGCAAAATTATCAAAGACAAGATCAGAATAGAGCTTAACGAAAAATTTCGATTGAAGCTCAAAAGTCTCAAATCAAATACTAATGTCTTTAAAACAATCAATCAAATTACTTCAAGGAAAAATACCAATAATGACTCCCTTCAGGAACTAAATTGGAATAACCGCACACTCTCCACCTCAGCTGAAAAAATTGAAGCCTTCAGTCAATATTACTCTGATCTATTTGCCCTCAAAACCCCACAATACGATGTCGATAACACTTTATCGGTAAATACTTTCAACAGTGTCTTTTCAACCTGGAACAGAAATTTTACAATAGACAATTTTTCTCCATTAAATAAATCAACTTCCATCTCCACCGAACCCTTTGTTTCCACTAGCCTTATTGAATCTATCATAAAGTCCCTAAACAATAAAAAGTCAGCGGGTCCCGATAAGATTCCCAATTTCGTTATCCGTAAAGCTAGAGTCCCAATGGCAAAATTTCTAACACCCATTTTTAACAATTGTATAAACAATTGTTACTTCCCAATAGCCTGGAAACACGCTAATCTCATTCCCCTAAAAAAAAAGGCAGCTTCAAGTAGGATTGAGGACTTTCGGCCTATATCGTTGCTCTCCAATTTGGGCAAGACCCTGGAGAAAATCCTGCTAACAAAAATACATTACCATTTTGATGACACATTCCTAATACAACACGAACAGTTTGGCTTTAAACGAACACATTCCACAGAGCATGCTATTCTTGCTTTACAAAATAATATTTTAAATAATCTAAGACTAAAGCGATGCACAGTCGCCTGTGCAATTGATTTAACTAAGGCTTTTGACTCCGTTTGGCACGCTGGACTTCTCTACAAACTAAACCTTTTGAACTTCCCTCTTCACTTCATAAAATTTTTTCAAAGTTTTCTTTCAGATCGTAGTTTGTCCGTTCTTTTTGATAATGGAACTTCCAACCCAATCCCCATATTGTCAGGAGTCCCGCAAGGATCTATTTTGGGCCCATTCCTATTCAACATTTATCTTTCGGATTTCCCTATTCAATGCTCAAATTCCAAATCTATACTATATGCCGATGATACGATTATATTTAGCGGTCACGAAAGACCGCATGTTGCTCTGAACGAAGTCAAAAACCACCTTAATATAATTCAACCGTACTACAAGAGATGGGGAATTGAAATAAATTTTAACAAATGTGAACTGATTTGTTTTAGGAACGCTTCGGGTCGTGGTCACCATCTGGCTGTTCGCGAAAGTAAGCAACTGTTCCTAGGTATAGAAAACAACATAATACCCCTTAGACATTATATTAAATACCTCGGAATAACTCTTCATGAACGTCTTAAAATGAACTATCATGCCAGAGGTGCGCTAAACAAAGGCAAAGCGGCAGCCGCAATGCTCAAGCTATTACTAAACTCCAAAGAAGTCGAGCCAAAAACTAAACTTTTGATGTATAAAACTCTCATACGACCCGTAATGACTTATGGTTTTTTGTCCTGGTTTCAAATCACACCAAACGTAGCTTTAGAGCTTCAAAGATTTGAAAGGAAAATAATACGTAAATGCATTTCAAAATTCAGGCGCCCGTCGGGTAAATGGTTTCATAATAAAATTCTATATGAAGTCTCAGGTATCAACCCTTTACTTAATTATATAACATCTTTGTCGATAAAAAGGATAAATGCCCTACAACACCATACTAACCCTATCCTCCGAAACATCTTTGAGGAAAATATCAACTCGTCGGTTATAGATAGATTTTACATATCTCCAATAAGCATAGCCTGCGAGAACTCGAACTCCCTTTTTGAAATTGAAACAAACGATGATACTTTTCTTTCCTCATTCTATAAAAAATGTCCAGCCAACGGTTATAGAGGATAAAGCTCTATTTGCAGCTCTACAGCTCTCTTCAACAATAACCTTTATAGAAAAAAAAAAAAAAAAAAAAAAAAATGTACATACCATAAAAATTGACCTTTGTATTATTTATAAGTAGGACTATTTGTTCTGTTCTTTTTTTTATCTTTTTACCTCATATCACTATTGTTATACCCCGCCCCTCATCCCACCCACTCCTCTAGGTTTAAGATCCCAGAAATGTATAATTGTCCTGATTGAGTGGACAAAACTAACTTAAAGTCAGATCCTGATACATTATTTGTTCTTCAATTAAAAATAAAATAAAAAAAATTAAAAATATTTAATAGTGTAGCCTGGCCACTCCTAAGTCGGCAATATTAATTTTAATGTTAGAATAAGAATTACTCTGTAAACTCTATTTATGTACATACTGTGTAATGAAACAAAAATCTCAATAAAAACTACTACTACTACTACTACTACTTTTTTGTTGGTCACACGTATTCACAGACAGGGGTTGAAATTACAAAAACAACAATGTAAACAAATGGGTTTTGGGGGGATAGACGTACGAGAGATAACCATCTCTTTTATTCATTCATCTCTGGCTTTGGGGAGGTAGACGTACCTACATACGAAAGATATGCATCTCTTTTAATCATTCATCTCTGGTTGTGCCATTTGTTCGGACAGCTGATCTGCTGAATATTGCAAAAGGTGTGTTTGTTCCAACAACCCAACGATTGGAAGTCGTTTTCGGGGAAAATGAGAGCAAACGACTCGTTTTGAAAACTGAAATATGTATGGGAAAAATTCTGTTTTCGATGAAGTTTTCATGAAAACCAGGTTTTGGGCTTGGTGTTAAAAGCCTATTAACTTCGTTTGCCATATATGCTGAATTTACACGGTCACACATTCCTATCACGGAAACTAAAGGGATGCTAAATACTAAATAGCAGTGTGACTGAAAGGGACAGCATCACCTAAAAGGCAAAAAAACGTGTCACGTATTTAGGTCGGCCGTATTGTTTACGTGATAGGAATTATAGGAAAGCTCTGCATGTTGATATTTTTATAGCGATTGTTAAAGAAATTCCTCGTTCCTATAAAACAATATGGTTTCCGGAAATGATGAACGGCCAATTATTTATTTTTTTCGTGTAACTGATTGATGAACTGTTGGCTTAATATACTGAAACTAATTTCCTCTATCATTTCAAGTGTTTCATATCACAAATAGAAATGTTTTCAAGCAATTGCAGAAATGTTGGTGGGCGGAACCTGTGTCTATTTCCGTTTTACGTATCTATATTTATGGGCAGAACATCCACTTTAGGCGTCTGATTTGTGATCTCATTCTTACGCCTTCAATAGCATTGACTGCGGATAAACGGATCTCTCTGTCCCGTTTCATGCAAAAATGCGCGTGCGTGATGGTGTAAATGCGTGATAATGCCAGCAGCATTATTATTACAACGCCTCAAATCGCAGAGCTTTTAAAATATTAACGGCTCGGGTTCTATAAGATTCTTAACGCGTCCGTTCTATTCGATTAAAAATCGTCCGATACAGGGAAACGGAACTTTCACTTGCATCTCGCAGCGAAAAGCATTATGGCTGCTTTGGTAGTGTTTCCGTTTGCTTTGCCTTTTCATAGTCGGTTACTGTCACAAATAAAAAACAAACATGTATTAAATTTGTTTGCCATAAGTTTGATTTATTTATGTATAAATTTAATGATATTACATTGTCCATATTTAATAAAAATATTTATATTTCTTTCATTTAATAATTAAATGAACTCTGTCCAATGCTATTACATTCTTTAAAATAAAAAATATATGTTTCCAAATACAAAATCGGAAAATCAAATTAAATATAAAATCTGTAAGACGAAAATTATAAACAAATAATACAAAACCCATGCATATGTCGAAGTTTACTTGCTCATTGTTTCTGTGTTTCTTTTCGGTTTCATTTTTGTTTCCTTTTTATTTATATATTTTACATATATTAAATACTTAAATTACTAACATACATGTTATGATTTTTGTTTAACGAATAGTTGCTGAAACTACGGAATAGTAAGTGTATATCATCAATTACGTTTTGTTCTCTTTAAATCTATTACATCTAAATTAATTAATACATCCTATTTTCAACATAAGCGCATTCCACGGAGCGCCTTAATGTTTTAAATGGGTTTTACCAATTTTTTTTTACATTTATGCAAGATATATAAAGGACATATATATATTTTTTGGGTAAATATTTTTAAATCATACGGACATAGTAGTTAGGAGAGTTAGGGGGGAGACAGTTTCACTTTCGAATAAAATTCATTTACATACTTATTTCTTATTTTTCTTCCATTTGTAGCATCACATAATGTCAGATATGAATTCTTATAACATACAATTGTTTTGTTGACTTTTTCTTGTTTTATTTTATCTATTCGTTTAATTTAAACAAACATTGCATTTAAATATATTTTTTTTAAGCTACAAGCAATATGTTGCTATATTCTAATCTATAAATTTTATTTACACTACACCATTACACTTCCGTCCATCTTCAGTATCTCTTTACGCTATAGGCTAACAAAAAATATCAATTTTTTTCTTCTTCGTGTTGGACTTTACTTAACGCTATTAATGTTTTCCTTGTTTCTACAATTTTCAATGTTACTGCGGTATTCGAATTGTTTGCTGTAAAAAAAATGTATAACTAAACTATTCTGTCGACTTGTGTTTTATTGTCACAATTAGATAAAGGGGAAGTAAAAAAAAAGAGGCGGAAGAACTTGGCCAGCCAAGTGGTACACGACTTCAGATGTTTGAACGGAGCTCAAGTGGTTTGGAAAGGGTTTAACTCTTTTTCTTTGAATTAGTCTCCTTCACACCACAGTCATCGACCTTCTTATTGCCTTTGGCTATTGCCAGAAGTGTAACCAACTTTTTATGCGAGTCACCGACAATCCAGCCATGCTGCTGATAGTTTTCGCTCTCTTCAATGTGGTCTTCATCGTCGTGCGTTGACTCTATACGGCCGAATTCTTCATCACTCGATGAGGAGGACCAATAGTAGAGCATTTCTGATGCGATTCTTTTTCGTCTGGCCTGTGGTTTAGCTTGACTATCAGCAGGCAGTGGTTTGCTGGTCGATGATTTGCGGGCCGCCACTGATTGTGAAACAATTTTCGACTTCCCCGATTCTTTTTTAGCGCTACTTGATGATCCAGCATCATTTTCAAGTTTTCCCGAAATTGTTTTGCGGCGATTTCGAATCGGAGCCCCTTTCGTCTTCTGTTGGAGTTCTGTTTCAAAATCGCTTTCAGAATCCTCAGCAGCTTTTGACACGCTTCTGGGCTTCTTAAAGGGAGAAGCAACTACCTTTGCTTTCGACGCATCAATAGAATTTCGTCTGCTTGATGCAGCAGATTTAACATCTTTAGGGGCCTTGGAAGTTGACTTTGGTGGTGGCATCACATTAGCTGTTGCGATTGGGCCTTTCTTTTTGCCCTTCGGGGGCTTTGCTTTTTTTGTATTTTCATTAGCTACCTTTGGGTTATTTTTTAAGGTTTTTTGAGGTGAAGATGATGCTTTCTCATCTTCTGAATGAAGCGTACTTGCTTTTTCTTCGTCGGGGGGTTTTGTATCGTTTGGCGCTGATACCGATGTGCTCTTTTTTGCTGCCGTTGTGGTAGTTTTCTTTTTTTTCTTAGTTTTTTGCTCCTTTTCTTCGATCAGAGCAATTATGTCTTTAGTTGAAAGGAACTCCTCGAATTCGTCGGAACTCCATATTTCGACCAATTTCTTGGGCCGGTTCACGGCACATCTCCTTTGTGATTTCCGTTGACCCTCGCCAATAAGTTCTGCAATTTCTGCCGGCGACATTCCCAGCTCTGCGTGAAGTTGTGCGATCTCTTTTGAACAGTGTTCTTCCTTGTTAGCTACCTTTTTACATTGCCTGCTGGTGTTTGCTTTAGTCTTGGGGGCTTTTGGGGTTGTTTTTCTCTTAGCCGCTTGACTTTCTCTGGTTCTAGATGTGGGTGCATTCTCCAACCTCTCTTCATTGACAGCATTTGTTTGACGATTTTCATTTAAACCACGCAATGTGTCAAATAAGCGGTCAAGCTCCTGCTTTGGAATCAACTTAGGTGGCTCTGGGGTAGGTAATTTTGGTTTTTCTACAGGAGTTTTTGGTTTTGTCTTAGCGTTTTTGAAAATGCGACCCATTATCAGAGATTTATTTTCAAAAGTTTTTGCTGTGAAAGCGCTGGAGTTACTACTCTCTTCAGAGTTCACATTGCCATCCCTGATATCTTCGTTGTCATTATCAATATCATTGTCGTCGTCACCTCCACTGATCGATCCATACACAAAGTCATCTCGATCAGAGTAGGTGACGGTTGACGTTGTGTTGTCATCGTTAATCGCAGGAGTTTCTGGTTTCTGAAATTTTATTCCCTCTTGCTCTTCCCTACCGATGTTTTTGAACGGCCGTTCGGGGATGATGATGGCTTTTTTTGGACTTCCATCGTTGTCCTCGGCTAACTTAAATGGCGATTGAATGGCCTTGGATATCGGTGTGTTTTCGGAGTCATCGAATTCATAGATATCTTTGGCTATAATACCTTCTGGTTTCTTGGGTGGGCTCAATACAATTGGCATGCAGCTTTCAGTGTCATGAATAGAGATGACAGGCGAAGAAATCTTAACAGGTGACTTTTCTCTCGGCTTTGCTGGCGATGTTTGATTCACTTTCGCTTCGTTAAGCATTGTGGGAAACTGTCCCACAAGGAAATTCGCTTTTGCTTTGCATTTTGACTTTTGTTCGTTATGCATTTCCATGGCAGGTGTAAAAGATGTTATTGCTGTCATAGGTGTCTCATTTCCAAGTGCAATCTCAGCCAATGTTGTCAGTTTGCAGCCTGCACGTGGACTTCGTTCTAGAGCATGTTCCATGTCCAATCCTATTGTTGGGATAGAAACTTTCAAATTGTCATAACCTTTCATTGCAGCTTTCGTTTTAAGGCGACATGTTGTTGTGGTTATGGTGGAACTTTGCGACGAGGCGGAGTGTAGTGGTGAGATGAAGTTTCTAAATTAGGACGAGACAAACAAATGAATTACCTTGCTGTGTTATTGTATAATGTGTTTGAGAGGAAGGAGTCGCATTTTGATGCGTCAAGATATAAGACCAAAACACAATTTAAAGTCGAAAAGCGATAAGCAAGTATATAGTGATAGAATCAGTTTTCACTCAAAGGTATAAAGGCAGAACAGCAAACAGAAGCAAAGAGTATAGCACAAGCTCTTGAAAACAAAATCAGACAACAAATCTACCCATTCAACACAAATAAGGTCTGCATTAGAAGGATCCTTTCAGACTTTATTCATTCATTTCAAAACAATTCTATCTAAATGAAAACTATATCTAAAACGAACTAGTATTTTTTATAATTTCAAAAATTCAGCTGATTTCGACACATTTTACGAATCTACTTCATCTCAGAGGTAGGTACAGAAGTGCTAGGCAGTACATCTTTATGAAACAAATAGTAGAACAGGTTCAGACAACATTTTTACTCATGAAACGTAAAAATCTGACATAGTTGCACATCGAGCAAACAGTTGGACCAAATGTGGTGTGGTGGTACAAGACTCTGCTAAATTGTTTATAGCATATTAAGGTCATTTAAAGTTTAAGGGCAACATGGATAGATGTCATTCATTCTTCTAGTAATTGGTATTAGGAATGTAATGTACATTATGTCATGCGCCATACTTGGTTGATAGAGACCAACGAGATGGGAAGATACGGAGTGGGTGGTTCCGTCTCTGATATTGGGCCAACTAAATCGACAGTAAATATTAATTTCACGAGATGGACACCCATTTATAAACTGTTGTACATTTTATACATAATCATAAATTCATAAATTCATAAGCATAAGATCAACACGATGCAGTGTTTCTTTGCACTTAAACAATTTGATAATAACGTAAACAAACTCCACAAGCTGTCAAACTTAAAAGCACTCGTATTGGTTATGTCGTTTTCCATTGGTTTCACTCGGGGGATCCACTCATTCTGTAGTCCAATGGAACAAGAAAACTGCTTCCGATTGAATCCACAAGAGTATTGGTGAAATGCCAAAAAATAATCTACGGCAGCTGTCAGTCGACTTGTATAAAATACACGAACTATACTTGTGTGAGTGCTTCTTGAGTGGATTCTGACTTCAAATCCGGAAGCGAAATTCTCTCCTCAGAATCACCAGAAGAGTATTTTTTGTGCCAATGGAACGGTTTCAGAAGTGATTTTTTCGATTCCGGACTCTCCCGGACGCTTCTTTTTGCCCAATGGAAAACGACATTAATCTCGGGAAACTGACTGCTCTCATATCCAAAAAAAAGTGTTCTTTTCTGCCCAATCGAAAGCTGCATAAGTTTCTCAGCTGAGTTGTTTTGCGTCATTATTGTTGTTTTTTATAAAAATGTCTGTAACCTCAAATGTAAAATCAGTCCGCTGCAACTTAGGCTGAGCTATTGAATCTATTTTTACTTAAATGTGACCTATGTCAATATACAAATAAATTACTATCTAATATTATCAATATCACTCGAAATAAAAACAAAATCACAGAAATAGGTACTGAATCTCTCGTGATAAGTGACAGGTTTGTGAAAAAAAAGAAAAAAAAACACATGTCAGTGGCAATGAAAAACAGTGCTTCCAGGTCCTTCAAAATGCAAAATTCTAGCACGCTCGCGAAGTCAAAAATTCAAAAATGTACGAACAACGTTGTTAAGGATCATTCACATGAGAGCATTTGGTCGCAGAAACCCGCGAATCCAATGACAGTCGCCGTTATTTGTCTCAATAACATTTTGAGTTTGAGGTTAAGTTCGAACGAATGCTTTATTCGTTAGTTTGTGGAACGCGAATTGAATGATGTGGATTGTGAATAAACTTTGACAATTCGCGCCAAGGGTGTATTCGTTCGCGGCAAAAAGTTTGCAATTCGAAATTTCGTTATTTTAACTGTTTATTAACATGTTTTCTTAATACATTTTGATGAGATAATTAACTATCCTCCTCTTGGAATAGTAAAATGTACAATTTTCTGTTCATAAATGCATCAAAAGTGGTTTGTTCGCATTTCAGCAATTCGTTCGCTCGCTCTCATGTGAATAGTCCTTTAGGCTTGGAATGGGCACATAGTGCACTCAGGGTTGACGTTTGGCCCCTTTAGGGGCCTAATGGCCCCTTTTTGAGCTTCGGGACCCTTGGCCCCCACTTTGAAAAATGATCAAAATGGCCCCTTTTCAGTTTAATTAAGATTTTATTATTTATTGAACGAAAAAGGACGTAAACATATGAAAAAAAAAGTGTTTCGAAATAAATAAATACTTTTTTTGTAAAAATAAATGACCTTTTGGCTCTGTTTCCTTATTTTTTTTTGCTATCTTAGTATTTTCAGTAGAGTCCCCTTTTTTCGGCTCGGGCCCCTTTTTTTTGTCCCCTTTTTGAAAATTTTCAGCGGCAACGCTGAGTGCACTTACTTAAATTGGATATTTATCCTACTACGGATACCCCAAATGTAATTTAAGGCTCCGAAGGAGTGTGTTGCGGGGAGATTTGCATTCCTATATTGAGAAACCACATACGAAGTGGCTATTCGCACGTTATTTTTGTTCTGACTGACGTTTGTCTGGCTACGGGACACATCTACGTACGTAACGTAATGGTATTTTCATTAGAAATAGTGTAAGTAAGTTGGCCCTTAAAACTTACAGGATCGTGCCCGAATATTAAATTATGGAGTAGGTATAGAGTCGTTTTGCGAGCGAAACGAGCCACATACTCGTACTTTACGCGATTAAACTTTGACATTTCGTTACGTAGCCGTGTCTCGAACGACGTGCAAATAGCATCAGCCAACCATAAAAGCTGAAGCTCAAACTGTTTATATGTTTATCGAAAGGGTTCGTAGATTGTGAAATTGGAACTTTTACTTCAAGGCATTTTGTTCTATATGTATTATGTATCAACTCATTTCAAGTGGTAACTCGGAGCAATCACTTCCGTATTTTAAGAATAAAATATAGACGCCTATTCTCAGTTTTGAGTCTAATCGAAAGTTAGTTATACATTTTGTTCCAATCGAGAATCATTTGTTGTTTATTTCTCCTAGTATTCAACATACATATGCGGACTAGCCAACAAATTTGCCAACAAACACCTTTTAGCATACATATGATGACAGAAGTTTCGCTATCACACGATATGTTGTGATTGGGACACATTTTTCAGCATACGTATGCTGATTCAACATATCGTCTAATAGTAGCTTTAGACTCGATCGATTTGAGTTTGTTGTCTAATTTCATTAGCACAAATGCCAATAGTTTCACAGTAAAAACATGAACACATTTCAATAAAAGCAATAAATGAAAACTGAAATGGAAGATGAACACATTTTAAGTCAATACAAATAATTGATGAGGTGAGATAAATGATTAGGCCTCCATAGTTAAACAAAAAAATTCGATTATAAATGTAAATTTAGGAAAAAAAATTTCAATATCCTACTCACTGTTTTTGAGTTACTGTTGCTGCACTCTCCATCCCATAAAGATGAGCTCCTATCTGCGAAGGCTGATTTACAAAAGTTCTCGCTGTTAGGGGCGCCACAGGATTTGGTGATACCAAAGATGATATTTGTAGGATTGGATTCTCTCGGGGTAGGTTACTTCTTAAAGCACCGCCATTACCCTCGTCGTTGGGCAAGACTGCCTGATCTTTTGCACCAGACAATACGTGCATTTGTGCGTAGCTTAAAGGCAAAATGGGAGTCGGCTGAGCACAAGCTGGGTTTGAATCCGAAGAAATGTCACTGAATTGATTAATATCAAGCCGAGGATATGCACCACTATCGCGCTTACCACCAGTCTCCGCTGTGGATTGCTTGACGTAGGAAAATCGTTCATTTGTTGATTTTGGTGTAACTGGTTTTACCTGCAAGTCATATGCGTAGGTTGTGGGCGGCACAATCGGATAATTTCGTTCCACCTGAGGCGTTTCAGAGCCTTTTAAAATGTTACAGCATTCGTAGAACAAACGTTCGTCCGGGTTCAATGTTTTCGTTGAGTAGCGCTCATAGTTTTGCTCTGGCGAGGAGATTGGTTCGATGCCCGATTGATTGAGAATACTATTCGGAGGGATATATGGGAGTTTCGGTTGAGGTGGCTTGTCTACTTTCTCCATCGGCTTTTCATTGATTTCGGGTCCTTTTTGTGAAACTATATTTTCTACCATTGGAATGGTGGCTAAGGATTGTTTAACGCTTTCAACAACCTCTACATCGGTGGTCTTTGTTTTTGTGGTAACTTTAGCTGGCGAAGAGACAACTGGAGGTGCTGCTTGTTTGGCTTCTTCTTGTTTTCTCGTTGCATTCAAGTATTCCTGTTCAGACAACTTGGTGACATGCGCGATCGTCAATTGATGTTTATTAAGCGCTGCCGACTTTGCAAACGTTTTATTGCACAGAAGACACACAAAGGTTTCTGTTGGTTCCATCGTGTTAACGTTTGTCTTCTTCGGCTTTCTCGTTAGTAGAACACTTCGTCGGCGACGACGACGTCTTCCTTTAGTACTGCGGGATGTGTCCTGCGAGAAGGTCGTATACACACTCATGTCATCATCTACATCCATGTCAATTAGGTCGGTATTGGTCGCGTCCATGGTGTCCATATTCGAACGATCTTCATTGAAGTTCGGTGCGCTACGAACACTCATTGATGTAGACGGTCTTCCGAATGGATCGTCTATATCCAAGAACGAATTCGCTAGGTCAAAGCCGTCATTGGCGAGATTAAAGTCCTTATCTTCAGCCGACATGATTTTGTCATTCACCCTTTTGGCTATTGCCGTCAAGTAGTTATCATCATCATCGTCATCAAACGCCATCGAATTGCGACGGCTATTAGCTTCGGATCGCTTGGTGGACGCTGATCGCGAATTCGCTCGAGTAGTATGTTGAGTTGGTGCAGTGACGTCGGCAACTGATTTCCTTCTCTGACGTAAAGTGGACAAACGGGATAAAGTCTCAGGTGGGAGAGCTGCGGGATCACCCTCCTCGGTGTGAATGTTCTTATTCAGTCGAGGATCGCGACTAGATATGCTCGATTTTCGTTCACTTTGCGATGCGTTGTCCTTATTTGTAGCGATGTCTAGCGATGCAGCTAATATACTTGGTCGCAAAATGGACGAAGATGATTTTACTGCGGTTAGACTAGCAAACGCAGATGTCTCGGCTTCTTTCCCACTAGTTAAACCGCCCGGATTACGCTGTGCTGGTGTAAACAGACCAACAATGGATATAGGAGGTTCCATGGTACGACCGAAAGCTGCCGTATCCTCTTTGACATCGCCTGCCACACCCTTGCTAAGGGTGAACGATTCCAAACCAGTACGTAACTGATTGATATTCTCGATTTCGATCTTTTTGTCACGTTTTTTCATTTGCTTCTTCCTGTTTTTTTTGTGAACACCAAACACCACATCACTGTTGGGTGATTTTTCATTTTCCGGGGACAAGAGCGCCATGCTATTTTGTGTTGGGCCCCGATGCGACCAACTGTCGACCGAGTTTGTTCGATAGTTGCCAAAATCGATTGGCAATGGTTTCACCTTAAGATCAACTTTGCAGTTTGGAAGCTTAACCACCTCGACATGTTCCTTTTGACTTTTTACCTTAACGTCGACCCTCTGGGCATCCTTTGGCTCTTTAAAGAGTTCTCCATCGTGTTTTTGAACCTTTTTCTCTTTTGCTGTTTCCGCCTTCTGCTTTTTGGCTTCTTTTGCTGGGGGCACCTTGGAATCTAGCTCTGTGCTTATTTCTTTTTTGTTGTCTAGAACGTTTTTTCGCTTAGTCGTGGGCATCAGACGCATTCCTGTAAGGAGTAGGTCTTCACTCTTCTCATAGGCTAGATTCTCCAGCCTTTTCAAGTCGTCGATCCGAGATTTGTCGACTTCCTTGAAACTCTCCATCAACTGATCTGCTACAATTGCGGCAAGTTCATTTTTTCTCCGACGTCTGGGTTTTTTACTTGCGTCTTGGTTGTTTTGAGTCGGTGTCTCTTTGTCTTTGTCATCTGAGACTGCAATCATTTCGATATCTACTGATGAGGCCTTATTTTTAATTGAAGGTTTTTCAGGTTTAGTGGCTGCTAACGCTTTCGCATCGATTTCATTTGTTTTCCCTTTTTTGTCAGGCTTTATGGTCTCAGGTTTGGGAGCTTGTATGAGCTTTGCTTCTTCTGGTTGTGGCTTGGATTTATTGGACATACTGTCTTCATTTTCTTGCTCATCTTCACTGAGAAAACTTGCCGCTATTGCTTCGACTTCTTTAAGTGCTGAGGGTCGTACGTCATTCGCAAAGGCTTTCTGATCGGTAATTTTGATTCTACGACTTCTTCGAGTTGGAAATGACTTTTGAGATTCCGGCGAAGACTCTACCTTCTTGTCAATTTGAGCAGCAGCCTCTAACTGCTTGACGCTTTCATTAGTTGTCGAGCTGACCGCTGCCGAGGTAGAACCTTTTTTAGGTGCAGCTTGTGAGTATTTTTTGTTCGTCCTTGATGGTTCCTGGGCTTCTTTTGAATCCTCATGATCTTTTAGTTTCATTTCATTCGACTTCATGATTTCCTTTGGTTCCACGATTTCATTTGGTTCCATGACTTCCTTTGGTTCCACGATTTCCTTTGGTTCCACGGTTTTCTTTGATTTCATGTTTTCCTTTGATTCTATGATTTCATTTGTTTCAGTGATTTCATTTGATTTATTGATTTTATTTGATTTCTTGATTTCATTTGCTTGCTCAATTTCGTTTGGTTCTGTGATTGCATTTGGTCCCTTGATTTCGTTGGGTGACTTGATTTCTATTAACTCCTCTACCTGGCTCTTCTCTGGTGTGGACACGCACTTTTCGATTTCTGTTTCGGTTGTCAGATCCAAAGTTGGAAGTGGTGGAACCTTGACAACTGCCTCTTGCGTTTCAATTGGTGGAACCTTGTCAACTGCCTCTTGCGTTTGAATTGGTGGAACCTTGACAACTGTCTCTTGGGTTTGAATTAGTGGAACAATGCTAACTACATGGCAGCCATGGTCCTGTATTGCCGGCGTGAACCCTTTTGTGTTTTCGAAGGAGCTTGGCTGATCTTTCGCATCATTTGCCATCTTTTCGTTTAGCTGTGGCTCCTCAATTGGGTGTGCAATCGGCAATATCAAAATCGGTTCCCTGATCAAGGCTGTAGTTTTTGCCGCGGGTGGTGCGGCTACGACGTTTGATTTGAACTTTCTTTCAGCTGTCACGGTCGCTTTTTTAGGAACCTTCTTTGGTGAAGGAGAATCAACCGTTAAATTGATGAATGGTGGACTCAGAATGGTGCCCGTAACAACTTCCTGCTTTTTGCTGTTGTTGTTGGCCCTCTTTCTGGGTAGGATAGTGTTTGTTTTGGTATGCTCGTTTTGAAACAGTAAGGGAGGACTTTGAAGAGGTAGTTGTGATACCTTGGGATGCAATGCATCACACAGTATTGGTATGATTTGTGTTTGCGGTAAAATTGGTAGTGGAAACGGCATAGGAGGCATGAGGACTGCATTCGACTTGACCGAAATCTGAGGATGATGATGGGCGGGGAAAACTTTTGGACTGGCTTTCGCCTTTGGCGATGAACGCTTTGACTTTTTCGATAAATCCAATGGCACTTCTAATTCGAATGGTAGATTGTTGTAAGTGTTTGCACAGCGCAACGAATTTATTTCAGACAGAAAGTCGTTTGGTGCGCCTGCGATTGTTTGACGACGTTTTGTAATCATGCCCCTCGGTGCTGGTATCTGCACTGGAGTGAATTGTGGAATTGTCAACTGCGGAGGCTTTATGCAGGGTACACGAATGATGTCTGCATTATTGATACATTGCTGTTTGTGTGGTTGCTTTCTTTCTGTCAGTAATTTTTTCGAGACTTCTATATGAGGGGGTGTAGTTATTTCAACTGTAACTACAGGTGGCGGTGCCTTTCTTGTGGGAGCTGATATAAACGGGTTTAAAGGCGCTGCTTTCGCTATGGATGGCGCTTTTGTTTGCGGAGACTCATTTTCACTGTAGCCTGTTAGCGTTGGCTGCAATATTGGAGGACCTGAGTGAGAAGGAACCGCAAACGGAAGGTCTTTTAATGAAGGCCCTGTAACTAGATGTTTTGCTACAGGCGGCTTAGCAACTAGAGACTTTGCGTCTAGATGTTTAATCACTACAGGTTCTATTACTTTACATTCCGTAACTATAGGCTTTACTACAAGAGGATCTTTAATTGAAGGTTCTACTACCGGAAGCGTTGTTACAGGAGGTTTTGTTACAACAGGCTTTGCTACAGGATGCTTTGTTATGGGAGGCTTTGTTACTGGAGGCACCGATACTGGAGGCTCTGATACTGAAGGCTTTGATACTGGAGGCTCTGGTACCGCAGGCTCTGGTACTGCACGGTTTGTTACAGAAGGCTTTGTTACCGGATGCTTGGTTTCGGACTGCTCTGTTGCTGTAGGCTTTGTTATTGGAGTAGGCGCATTCGTTTCAGCAGTTATGTCGCATTTTACAATCCTCCGGGAGAGCGCTTTTCGTTTCGGCATTTTGGTATCTTTATTTTCATTTACAGGTGGGACAGTTCCAGTTGATACTTCTGAGTTGATGTGCGGTTTTCCATTTCCAGCCGTCTCCTTACATTCCAAAAAGGGTTTACCCAGCTTTTCTTGCAGCTTTCCCGTAAGCATTGCTATGCAATCGTTGATTTTTTTGCTCCGCCGTTTAGTAGTCGGACTTACTTGATTTTGCAGAAAGCCTGATGGTAATCTCCTTAAGTCCTCTGTACTTGTTGATAACTCTAGCTGTTGTTGATGTAAATTTTCCATAGATCCTTCAGACCTTAAAGAAGTATTTTCACTAACAATAGCGTCTTGTGATTTCTTCCATTCACAATCGCTATCAATGGTTATGGTGGGTACCGGGTCTTTGCACACACTTAGCACTATTTCAGCTTTCTCACTTTTGCCCTTATGAGTATCTATCTCGTCAATAGTTGACGCAGTCTGTTTACACTCGATGAATGGTTTCTCCTCACTATCCTCAGCTTGGTTTTTGCAAGCATCCTTTTCTTTGTCAAAGGTCAGCTTTCGAACAGCAGACAGTTTTGAGGGTTTCGTCACAGCGGTCTTTTCTACCTCGTCAGCAGTGTTTTCTGTAGTGTTTGTACTTTGTTTTTTGCCTAATAGACGCTTCTTAATTTTCTTAACAAAGCGCTTGGTTGTGGCGCCGATTTTTCTTACAATGCCACCCTTAACCGTGTCAGTCTTTTTACTTGTTATATTCTCCGTTGATTGGGACTTTTTGTTTACAATTAGGCCGGTGCTATTAACTCTAGTGGACTTGCGCTTGTTCTCTAAAAGTTTGCTATTTCGTGTGATTTTGTCTTTTTCAGAGATTGCACGTAGTTTGTGATTTCGAAGAAGTTTCTTTGATATCGCTGTTAGAGTTGTGTTGGATGACTTGCATTTTTTATTCGCGGCATTTTGTTGCATTTTTCTTCCGGCAGCCGTTTTGAACTTTCTCGAACGCGGCTTTGTTGCGTTGGGTATAATCTCTCGGCATACACGCTTCGGTGGAAGGTTTTCGAGCATTTTCCGAATTGAATCAGCTGAAAAAAAATAAAAAAATAAAAATTAAAATTTGAGTAAAAAATAAAGGATTATGTGGTATTTTGGATTTCCATTTGTTTTTCAGGCTATTTGTAATTATGAAAGGCCCCTTGCAACCCCACTGCTCAGTGGTTGCAGTAGCTGGGTGAATTGTTGTTTAAACAGTTAAAACAGTGAACCCAAGCAGTGGTTTGTATTTTTTTTTTATTTGTGCACATCTATGGCCCATTTCGAATGATTTTTAAGTTTTATTCTCCTCATTTCATAATAAATACAAAAAAAGTTTGGATCTTCACGTATTAACATAATGAGACAGGTGCTATAGGCCGTTTCCCTTTTAGACGTGTAATTAAAATGCCTCTAGGGTATAGGCCGTCCAAACAGACATATTTCTTTCGGCCAACAAGAGCTATTTAAGCTTTTAATAATGCCACATCAAATGGGCTTTATGTGTAAAAGTTAAATCGAAGAGAGAATATTCGTCTAGTATTTTGATTTCTCAATAATATGAGAAGAAGTCAACCGCTTTCGAACGAGTGTTAAACGCCGATAGGCGGTGCATTGCATTGTAAAAAATCTTGACTGAGATACTCATTCATTACAAATGACAAATTCTTTGTTATGGATATGATGCATACATGTGTCTGTAGGTACTGAGAAAGATTTGGTCAAGAAAATATTGAAAATAATTTCATTATTAGTTGAAATTCATTTATTAGGAAGCTAATAACAACCTGTCGGATTCACAAATACGTTTCGCATTGACCAAAACTTCTATCTGCCTTCCAACTAATTGCGTGAACTCTTTGTTTAACAAATGTATCGGTAGATCTGAAACCAACGTCGATGGTGATGGGTACAGAACATATTCAATTAGTAAAATGTGGACGCTAATAATCGGACGTTTTGTTTGAAAATTTGGTGGATCATGATGCATGACAAAACATCAGAATCAATTTTATGTGCTTTAGAATTCGATTGGACTTCTTCATATTTGCTCTCAGATTTCAAAAAATAAAAACGTCACTATAGGTCTGTTCCCTTACTTTTGTAGTAAGAATGGAAAAGACAATTAAAATGGCAGTGGTGGGGATAAAATCGCTCACAGAGAGAGACACTTACGAATAAGTTAGGGAACGCTTTTGTAGTAAACTATGAAAAATGACAGATATGACAGATAAATAATTCTATAAATTGCAGTCGTAAAGAATATTTTCAATACGATGGAATGTTCGGAGAGAACATTCAATATTTATTTTGCCGCCTGTTGATACTATTTTAATAGAACGCAAGAAATCAAAACAAATTCAATCGATTGTCAAATATTACAAGAAATTTCAAATCAGCTGTTAATTGTTTGGTGACTGACAGCCATTAAAATTTCTTACACCAAGAAATTTGTTGAGTAAGAATTCGTAAATTTACGAATTTTTCGAGTTAAGGAACAGCATTGAGTAAAAATTCGTAAGAATTCGTAAAAATTCGTAGATTTAAAAGTAAAGGAACACCTTATCTCTTGTTTTTGTTGATATTGCAAAATGTGTTGCCATCGACACTTTTCTACGTGTTTTCCATTCACTGATTAAATTTTACATAAAAACATTCCAAATTTGTGACCTTATTGGTTTCTAAACATTTGTACAAACATAATTAACAGAAATAGATTCACCCGATGCAATGCCTTTCTTTGTAATAGGGAACCTGCACGAAAACGTAAACCAATTGTCAAACTCAAACGCACTTGTATAGGTAAATCTGAGAAAACAAATCCAGATTCACAAAAGTGTTGAAGAGTTACACATTTTTACATCACCCCAGCTACAATTTTATAACAGACAACACTAACTATCAACATGTTGCTATCTAAAATAAGAAATGAAAGAAACAAAACTATCATAAGAACAAAAAAATAAAGAAAATGTATAAGACTTTCATTCCAACCTAGTTTTTAAGTTAGGTTAAGTTATTTACACCGCTTACTCAACATTGAGATTGAAGCATGCTGGGCCATTTCAAGATTGGATTGGCCGACAAAAAGATTTGTTCACGTTGGATACAGCATAATTTGAGAAAAGCTTGAAAAAAAGCTCTTGGCGATTGGTGCCAAGAAATGTTTAAAGAATTCAATCGTGGCATTCATGGATCTATGCATACGAATCCCAAACTATAAAAAAAATCGTCTGCATGCGTCCTTTGAGATCCTGTTGGGCGAAGCACTTTGAAGCAAGGCGTTGACTGTTTTTTTTTTTATCAAATAATTGGAAATACCTCGACCGAGCCATTATAGCAACGAACCATTTGTTTGTCAGAAAAATAAGAGAAACCACTCGCAGAAGATGAATGATTCTCCACCCCTATAATGAAAGCTCTCACAAATCGGCTCAAACAAGTGCATTTTTGAGCATTGAGCATTTAGAAAGACTTAAATGACTTCACAGCAATCACAGAAGATTGGATTCAACTGAATGCAATCTTTGACTTCACTCAAATGAATTCTCAATCACTGACTTCCAAATGAATGGTGATTTAATATTTTGAAGTTGAAATCTTTAAGTGAATTCATGAGTTAAGCATTTTTGAAGATAAATCAAATGAATTAAATTCTTAAATGATTTAATTCCTTTACAACTCTGCCGTGTAGCCCTGATTTGGCACCCAATGATTTCTTCTTATTCCCAGATCAAACAATGATTTCTTCTTATTCCCAGATCAAACATTAGGTCAACGTTTTTCCGACGCCTCAAGAAGCGGTCAATGCGAACGAAAAACCTATTTTTGAGGAACGTTAAGAAAGTGCTTGAAAAATTGATTAAAATGCATGCAAACGTGTATTGATCTCCGTGGAGAATATTTTTTAAAACAATAAAGCCATTTTCGATTATAAACATTTACTTTTACTTTTCTACTCTACTGAACGCTGAACAGTCTCACGCCATTGCTGCGATCGCAATTACAGACCGCTAGAGTCTGCTTTAGAATTCCGCGCTTAAAATCTATAAAAACTTACCACTGTGGGCGATGACTGTGGTGAAGTAGTAACTGGTAAGACCATTAAGACCAATATCACAATGAACGCCAAAAAAATATTGGTTTCCACCTGGTAGAACAGTGAACTAGTATTCCAGGATGTGTACAAAAATTCCACCAATGTTAGAATTACTTGTTTGCAATCGTATTTTGAACGAATATTTTCTCAAAACAAAAAAATTATTAGGCAATACGACCACTTAATGCGCTATTAAGACACATGAACCACCCAACTTTATTACCTGTACTGAGAATTGCCCGCCTAATAGAAATTTATATTCGCCATCTGCGACCGTATAAAGTTTCACCTGTTTTGCTGATTGTACAGAATCACCCCCAGGAATGATAGACACGAAAAAATGCATACAAAAAATTGACACCTCTTTATATAAAACACACTACTCGTTTTGGATTAACATTTCAGTGTATAAAAGCAACAGATAAAACTCACCGTCACTTGGTCGCGGACGTGGTGTTGACGGCGACATATTTGCGGGCTTCTTCTTCGGAGTTGCATCCGATTCATTCTCATCCTTGTTCTCCTTCAGCTTGCGCTTGTGTAAATGCTTATTGAATTGTCGGCGTTTGCGCGAACCGTAATAACGATACTTCTTCTTCTTGGCCAAAAGCCAAGCATAATCACCCGAACAATCCAACATGTGCCGATAGAGTTCCAATATTCCATGGCAATTCCGGTTGCACTTTGTGCAATGCACTGAAAAGCTGCTTACTACCATTGAACTGCTATCGTTCTTAATGGAAAGTGTCGATGGTTCTGTGTAAGACAACGACGATGAGACATTCTCAATGGCGGTTTTTGTGTCCGTGTCACAATCATCACTCAGCTTACTACTGCTGAGCGTCGTAAAACTAGCTGTTACCGAATGAAGGCTGTCTAAGGACTCTTCCTCATTGCCAGAATTATTATTGGACGATTTCGGTACGGGGTCTTCAGTCTTTTTATTTACAAGCATTCTTTGCGCGTATTCTCTATTGCGACTGAGTGCTTTCAGTGGGATGAAAAAATGCTTATACAGGTTGCCTTCGATCAATTCTCTTCCCACGATTTCATAATGAGTTGAATAAACGTGCGGATGGCGGAACATTTTGTGCTCTTCTAGTGCTTTCAGTTTATCAAATCTGGCACCACAGCCAAAGCAGACGTAGCAACGCGGCCTGGCCCACTCTCCACTTAGCACCACGGTATGGCGCAGAGATTCAACCAGCGAACGACTAGGAATCAAATTTAAATTCGCTGGAACAATACGGTCGACAGCGAGGCTTGTGCTCGGTTCCTCACATGTCGATTCGGCTGACATTTCGCCGGCTAAATATCGCAGTCCTTCATCAGTTATCTCGAGCTTTATGATTGTTTGCTCATTCTGCTCTAAAATTATTTGTGGCAGACGTCGACTGTCCAAAATCGTGTTCAGCTGATCTACCTGCTTTTGTTTTTCTTCGCGGCTACTCTCGCAGAACTCCAAGACACACTTGTTTCTTGTCGCGTCTGCTTGCTTTCGCACCACTTCGTGCTTCTGACGCATTGTAAGCTGCGTCCACATATCCAATTTGGATAAATCTCTTAAACCAAGCATCGGCTGCTTAATTTTCTTCACTATTTTACCACCCTCATTGACATACTTGTATTTCTTCACGCTGTCCCATTTCCATTTCCACGAGTGCTTGGTGATGGGTCGCTTAATCTTGGCTGTGCCAAAGTCGCAGCCATATTGTTCGGCGGTGAGTAAGGTGGGAAATGCTGTCAGAGCTGCCAAACTCGTAGCTGTGTGTACTTCGCTCTCGGCTATGTGCGGACTTTTGACAACTGTACTACGTATGGCAGGCAAGAGCGGTGGGGGGCTTTGAGGGCGATTGCAATCCAACTCATTGCCTAGCTTTCCATCCAAATGGCAGCTTAGGTTAGTTCTAACGTTAATGAATACCTTTTCGTAGAAATCTTCATCGAATGTGCAGGATAATGGTTCGGTGCGTGTATTAGTCGGGGTCCGAAAGACGGTTTCAATTGGCTCATTTGAGGTGCACACTTTTCCAACTTTGCTTCGGGTCTTTACGTTAATTAAGCTATTGTCAGGCTTAACACCGCCATCCACATTGGTCTGTCGACGGCTTCGAATACCTTTCCGTCCACGCGGCAACCTGTTCTGTGTGACACCAAGTCGCGACAGTATCGGTTCGTCGTTAGAAAACATAGATCCATTTCGACTTACTGACGACGACGAAGCCGACGATCCGGCTTTAGTAGGCGGCGAAAAGACCTCCGCATTGGGTTTGGCACTTTCCGCACTGGTCTGTTTCAATTGTCGACGGGTTTTTGTCGGTGTCAACTTGCCAAACTCACTCGCACTGCGTTCCTCATCGGGAACCAACGGCGAACTCACATCTCCAGCGGGGAGCGTGCTTTTGCTCGGTTGCGTGTGGGTACGCTGAACATGATCATCCAATTTGGCAGCGTTCTGAAACCTAATTGCACATAACTTACAGCCAAAGTACTTATCCGAATGAAGGTCTACTAAGTGATAAAAGAGAGCATTGAGATCAGTTTCTAAAGCGACTGCTTGTAGTTTGATGGACTTGGAGCAGAATGAACAGCCACTGAAGAGAAGGTTGCTCGATGACTTGGGTGTTGATGGGGATGATGACGATGAGCATACTGTTAGCGAGCTGGCAGAGTCTTTCGAATCTTGAGATGATGTGACAGGATTTCTTGTGCTAGATCGTCGTTCTTTGGATATCGTGTGAAATCGCTCGATATGTCTAGCTCTGACTTTCACTGTCGACATGCGTTTATCACAATACAGACAAAGAGTTTTACATTGACTTGAGTTCTGATCGACATTTAATTTGTCTTCTATTGACGTGTCTTCTTCATTGCTTGGAGGACATTTCGTCAATGTCTTGTCGATTTTTAGGTTTTCGAGTATTCCGGAGAGTCTATCCAATGGTAGGCTGCATATAAAGGTGAGTGGCAGTTCTTGAGACAATTTCGTTTGCGAATCATCACTAATGGGGTTGACTGTTTCTTGAGGAGGACTATCGATTGGTTTTGTGTTCCCTTTTTTGTTGTTAACTTTTTTCTTTTTTCCTTTGGCATTGTTGTTATTGCTGGTGGTACTGGTATGGCTTTCCAAACTATTACTACGGAGTCCTGCTCGAACAGGAGAAATACAGATGGATTTTGCGCTGGTATCAGGTTTGGAGTTGGGGTGATTTTTCTTCTTAATGAACCTCGATCGTTCTACTCTTACTACGGTCTGTGAAATGGAATGATCGGATAATGGGAGTGCTGTGCTTTTGAGTGATGCTCTTTTAACTGTTCCTTTTATCTGTTTAGCTTTTGTTGCTAGTTCTTCGATGTGATCGACGTAAGTTTCATCGTCAGCGGTTTTGGCGTCCTCTGCTAGGCATGTGTTGAAGTCGTCTTTTTTATTTTGTTCTGAACTAGTCTCTATCCCACCGCGGTGAACCATTTTACTCTGCAAAAGAACACGGGAAAATTGATAGCGTTTAATACAAGTCTTTTTAAAATAATTAAAAAAATCTATGGCCTTATATTAAAAGATGAGCTAGGGGATGGATCTATTCATACGTATTCGTTTTAAAATGACTGTATTTGATTTAACGATGAAAACATCCATAAAACACTTAAATGGTCGAGCTCTTATAAATAATAAAGTGCACGACTGGGTCGAACGAAACTTTCTCGTTAAGAATCCCTTATTTCTGAGTACGTTTAGCAATTCGTTTTAAGTTTTTAGTTTATCGAAATCAAAGATCGGGTTCTCGAGATATGAGCAGTTTTTAAAATTAGCGTTTTCTGTGCTTCGAATTGAAAATTGAGGACACAATAGTTTTGAAAACATCCATTTGACTCAAAGTTTGCATTTTGGTAAAAACCGTTATCGCCGTTTTTCGGTAGACTGAAAAAAACTAAATTAAAAAAAAAAAAAAATACTTTTTTAAAAATCCATTGTTCGATAATATAGAGAAAAAATGAGTTTGCTATTGAGTTATAAATGACCACATTACCTCAGAAATTATTATTTTTTTACAATCGTATAGACCGTTTTCGAGATGTGTCGAAATTTCAAAAGTACCCTTGTTCGAACTTTAAGCTAAAAACTGGGTACGCAGTCATGGTAACCTCACCTACTTAAGCTTAAATATCAATTTTGGTTGAAATCGTTAGAGCCGTTTTCGATCAAATCAAACTGGTACGAACATTTTATATGAGAAGTACCATTAACATTGAGGTTACATTGAAACAAATAAAACACCTCCCGAGCTGTAAGCCCAAAAACTCCAAATGTAAGGTTTGAACGTAAAGCGTAGTAAGCAAATGATCCGAAACGAAATTTTCCGGTGGTCTCCAAAAGTACAACGAAACGTCTGCGAAAAGGTAGCGGAAAATAATTTGTGGAGGTTTTCATCAGCTGCTACACAAGTAGCAGTGTTACCATCACTGTAAATTTATCTCCGATTTGAATACTCGAACTTTTAGCTGGCTCCTTAAAATTTTCATTTGGTAACTGTCATAATTTAGAATATTTGCTTTAAAGTTTCGTGATTTTTTGGCTAGTTAGGTATTTATAAAAAAAAAATACATAGGTACTTCAATAACAAACGTAATCTTTTCGCATGACGAAACCGTAAACATTTTTTTTTTTGCTTTTTTTGACCACTTAAACTTGATGGCTGAACTCATTCGTAGTCTTCAAATGTTGCTTTTGAATTACAAAGTTACTTTATCAAAAAAATATTGGCAAATTACCTTTAAATTTGAAACTGACTGAAATATTTAATTTCTTTACTGTTCCATCTGTCTGAATTTGTGCTATGACTGCATTTTTTTTCATTAATCGTCGTCCTTAAACAATTCAATAAGTCTGCCAATGAGTTTAGGTATTTTTGGCGCCAAAAATTTCCAACTTACCTCCATACCTCTTATAAAATGTGGCAACACTGGAGTACAAATGTCAAATTTTCGCAAGCAAATAATGTCCCGGACAATAAACGTGTGCGAAAAGAGAGCGGTGAATTGTACCAAGCAATCTACTACAACTAACCACTTTTCCGCCATCATTTCGCAGCATCTGCGTACCAGCTGCGTACTGCAAAACGAAAATGATTTCGTTGTCACTTTTGTATGGGATTTTCCGTTTCGGGTCATCTGCGTACTGAGCTTAATCCGGGAAGCCGTTTAGGCTGTAGTCCCGTGGAAGGACGGACAGACGGACAGAATTTTGCGTCCTACTTTTTTGAGTTCCTCTATGATCGTGTAGTAATAAGAGCAATGGCAATAGCCATATTAACGGCCACCTGCGTTTAAATTATATATAACACATACACAATACAGTCACCCTCTTAGTGTTAGTTATCTCCATTCCCATATATCCACATGTAAATAATCCCCTAGCATTAAGTTATCAAAGAAGAACATGAAATAAAGAGAGTCAGTTTTACTTTCTCGCGCAACGAGCACGGACGTGTTTTTATTTGACCAAGCAGCAGAATTCCTGACTACAGTTCTTCAGAAGTGGGATCTGAGCTGAGATAAAAAAAAAAAAAAAAAATTCATACTACCAGTTATTATCGTGTTTTTTTTATTTTTGCCTAATAAAATTAAAATATTTTTTTGTCGGTCGTGTGTTAAAAGTGATTGCAAATGGAAGCAATAAATGCTAACGAACACACATCACAACAGCTGCGTGAGTGGGCACACATACTTGGCTTACCCACCACCGGTACGAAGTTTACGGTTGCTTCAAAAATTAGTGAAGTGCCAGTAGAACAAAGGGGTGAGGCGCCCAAGAGTCGCGGCGAGGAAACAGCAACGGAAAAAGAGCAGCTGCAGTTTGAAACAAATGATAGTAGCGGCAATGACGAATTCACAGATGCAGAACAACAAAGTGCAAAAAGAACAAACGAAAAACCTTTGCCACCGGACAATGGCAGCAGCGAAATAAATTTACAAAAGGAACGAGAATTGCTTAAAAAGGAAATTGAGTTAATACGTCGCGAAAAAGAATTAATGGAAAAGGAAAACGAAATGCTACAAAGGATGGTGCGTTGGAATAACCAACAATTGAGAGCGGATGGAGGTGAAAAGGAGAAAGAGTGTACAAATGATAGAGAAAAAGATTCGACAAACGATAGTGAAATAAGTGTGACAAGATGCGAGACAACAGGATTGCCAGGTGAAGATAACAACGATCGCAAGTACAATTTGTGTAAGGAGATGTTGCCAGAATATGACGGTGGACCTAGGTTTGATGTGTGGCTGTCCCAGTGGAAAAGCATTCAAAAAATGTATAAAGTCGAGGGGAATATGCTGCGCACCCTTTTGGTCACCAAATTGACAGGCAAAGCGAAACAGTGGCTGTTCTCCAAACCAAATTTTATCGAAGAAGAAATTGATAGCCTGATACAACAAATGATGGAAATGTACGGTAATAAAGAAAATAGATTGACTCTAAGAAAAAATTTCGAAGCGCGTAAATGGAAGTTAAATGAAACCTTCCCGGAGTATTTTAACGACAAAGTCATACTGGCGGGAGGACTCGAGATGGAAGAAGATGAATTTTTAGAATACGCCATCGAAGGTATCATCGACGACCACATCAGACTATATGCGCATGTCCATTGCTTCACGAGCAAAACTCAAATGCTACAGGCCTTAGGCAAGGTAACACAGACGCAGCAGAACGAGAGGAGACTAATGCCGGGAGGTGCTGTCAACAGGCCGTCAACAAGCCGTAGGTGTTTCAACTGTAATTCAGTTGGACATTTTGCAGCCGAGTGTCTTAAACCCAAACGTGAGTATGGGGCGTGCTATGCGTGCGGCTCGATGGAACACCGAGTGTCAACATGCCCAGAGAGGAAGAAGGCGGTGCAGCTAGTAGAAGATGAAGCTGAAGACTACGTAAGACATTTATATTTTTATGTAGAGGGTGACAATAACGTTGTTTTCTCCCTAGAATGCCTCATAGACTCAGGAAGTCCTATCAGCTTTGTCCGTTTATCGTGCCTTCCTAAAGGAGTAAAATTTAAAAAGAAAACTAATGTAACTTTTTTTGGTCTTAATAAAAGTAAGCTTAAGGTGTTTGGTAAAATGTGGTGTTTTGTTAACTGGAATAAACATAAAATTCGGATTGAGATATTCGTGGTTGATAACGAGTCTATGGGCTATGAGGTAATCTTGGGAAGAAATTTTTTGAAGGCTGGTAAATTTAAATTTTTGTCAACACTTGCTGAAAAAAATGAAGAATCTAAAAATAGCGCCAATGACCAAAACGTTTATGTTAATTTGGAAGATTTTAAAGATGATAAAAATGATTGTAATAAAAATGAAGAAATTAGTTTTGAGACATCCTTGTTAATGATCGAGTACCTTTCAAATGATTGTGATGAAGAAACACTTGTTGTAGGAACAAATATTGATAGTATTACGGAAAAACGATTGTATAATGTTTTTAGAAGGCATTACTTGGTGCCTCAGCGTCCTACCGAACCAATGACGAAAACAGAAATGAAATTGAACTTGAATAATGTTAAGCCCTTTTATGGTCCACCTCGTAGGTTGTCGTACGCGGAAAAATCGGAATTAAATAAATTATTAGACGAGTATCTAACCAAAGGATACATCAGGGCAAGTGAGTCAGAATTTGTGTCTCCTATAGTTTTAGTGAAGAAAAAAACAGGAGAACTAAGAATGTGTGTCGATTATCGAACATTAAATAAAGTGACAGCTAAAGATAGTTTTCCTATTCCACTGATAGACGATTTGTTAGACCGGTTGGCAAACAAACGAATATTCACCAAACTTGATTTAAAAAATGGTTTTTTTCACGTCCATGTACATGAGGATTCAGTAAAATATACATCTTTCGTTACACCCCTAGGACAGTATGAATTTTTAAGAATGCCGTTTGGACTTAAAAATGCTCCTTCTGTATTTCAAAGGCACGTTAATCGAATATTTGCTGACATGATCAGAAGAGATGAGGTAATAATATATTTGGATGATATAATGATAGCAACAAAAGACTTTGATGAACATTTTACAATATTGGCAGAAATTTTCAAAAGGTTAGTAGAGAACAAATTAGAATTACGTTTAGATAAGTGTGAATTTTTGCAATCGAAAGTAAAGTATTTAGGATATAGTATCTCCGGTGAGGGTATACAAGCGGATGAAAGAGGAATTGAAGCAATAAAGAATTTTCCATTGCCACAAAATGTACACTCAGTTCAAAGTTTTCTAGGCCTTTGCTCATACTTCCGCAGATTTGTTAAAGATTTTTCGACGTTAGCAAAACCACTATATGATTTGACAAGGAAGAAGAAAAAGTTTCAGTTCAGCACAAAAGAGTTAAACGCATTTGAAATTCTTAAACAAAAATTGATAGAGGCTCCGATTTTAGCATTGTATGACCCAAAAGACGACACGGAATTACATTGTGACGCAAGCGCAATAGGGTTAGGAGCTATTTTGTTACAAAGAAAAGAAGATGGGAAAATGCATCCAATATTCTATTATTCAAAAAGAACGACAGACGCTGAGGCCAAATACCACAGCTTCGAGTTAGAAACGTTAGCCATTGTTAGTGCACTGCAAAGATTTCGTGTGTATCTTCAAGGTAAGCACTTTAAAATAATAACTGATTGTAATTCGTTGACAATGACCCTTAATAAAAAAGACCTTAACCCTAGAATAGCTAGGTGGGCATTAGAATTCCAAAATTACGACTATGAAATCGAACATAGGGCTGGTACACGCATGCAACACGTTGACGCATTAAGTCGTTCTACCAATATTTTAGTATTGGAAACTAATACTTTTGAAGAAAACTTAGTCATTTGTCAAGGAAAAGATGAAAAATTAGTCGAATTAAAAAACACATTGCTGAAGTCAGAACATTCATTGTACGAAATGCGTAATGATATACTGTATAGAAAAAGAAAAAACGGAACAATTTCTTTTTGTGTTCCCGAAAGCATGGAGAGCCACGTACTGTATAAATACCATGATGAAATCGGTCACATTGGCACTGACAAAATGGTTGAACTAATTTCAAAAAGTTACTGGTTTCCAAAAATGCGAGAAAAAATAAGCAACCACATAAGAAATTGTCTTAAGTGCATAGTATACTCTTCCAAACACGGAAAAGAAGAAGGTTTTTTACATAACATAGCGAAGGGCAACGTTCCGTTCGAAGTAGTTCACATAGACCATTATGGTCCAGTAGATCATTCCAGAGCAACAAAGAAACACATATTAGTGGTTGTTGATGCGTTTACAAAGTTTGTTAGACTATACCCGACCAAAACCACTAATACAAAAGAAGTTGTACGAGCTTTAGCAGAATATTTTCGATCATATAGTCGTCCAAAATGTATTGTGTCAGACAGAGGTAGCTCGTTTACATCAAATGAGTTTAAAGAATTTATGCTAGAAAATAGTATACAACACATTCGAGTAGCAACAGGATCACCGCAAGCAAATGGACAAGTAGAACGAATTAACAGAAGCATAGGACCGATGTTAGCAAAATTAATTAAACCAGAAGAGGGAATTTATTGGGACCATGTAATAGAAACAGTTGAACATGCATTAAATAATACTGTACATCGTACGATAGGACAACACCCGAGTGTTATGTTATTTGGTGTTAATCAAAAGGGAAAAGTGATAGACGAACTTAGTGAAAATTTAGCAGAATTAAGAAAAACGATAGTACAAAATGGTCATGAAGAAATAAGAAAAAAAGCAGTTTTACAACAAGAACAGACACAAGCCTATAACAAACAATACGTTGATAAGAAACGTAGAAAGCCGACTAGGTACGAGATAGGAGACTACGTAATGATTAAAAATTTTGACTCACACCCTGGGGCGTCAAAAAAGTTGATTCCAAAATTTAGAGGACCATACCAAGTAACAAAGATTTTACGAAATGATCGTTATGTACTTAAAGATGTTGACAATTTTCAACAGTCCCGTCTTCCGTATCAAGGAGTCTGGGCGGTCGGTAACATGCGCCCTTGGTTTGGTAGAGATTGTGGCACCAGGTAGATTTTCTTTTGTTTGCTATTTTATTATTTCCACGCATAAGATCAGGAGATCTTCAATTTTTATCAGGATGGCCGAGTTGTAGTAATAAGAGCAATGGCAATAGCCATATTAACGGCCACCTGCGTTTAAATTATATATAACACATACACAATACAGTCACCCTCTTAGTGTTAGTTATCTCCATTCCCATATATCCACATGTAAATAATCCCCTAGCATTAAGTTATCAAAGAAGAACATGAAATAAAGAGAGTCAGTTTTACTTTCTCGCGCAACGAGCACGGACGTGTTTTTATTTGACCAAGCAGCAGAATTCCTGACTACAATCGTAATATCAGAATTGATTAAAATCTCGAGTTCGAAATTTTGTACAAAACGTATTATTATAGAACATCTTGCGAAGTAAAAAATAACAGCTTTTAGGCAGTACTACGCTGGGCCACTTAGCGAGGGTTCCAAATTGAATTCTTCACACCTTGGACTTTTTTTTTCAACGTCTGTCGTTTTCTCAGAACAGTTATACTCTTGGACATTTGTCAGACGTTCAGAAAGATGTTAAATATTATATTCCCACCATGGCTATGATCTTTTCAATGACCTTTACTGAGCCCGAAACAAAATAATTAATAAAAACATACATGGGGCCAACAGTCACCTTAAATCAAATTAAATATCAGCCTAGTCGCATTAATATAATCTTCATCATCATCAATCAATATACATAGTATAAGGTCCGCAAAAAGAGTCTTAGCTGTTAATCTCGAGAATCAATAAACGGATTTCGATGCGGTTTTCAAAGTTTTTAACCGAACTTCTCTGGGGAGGTTTACGCGTATAAAAATGGATCTATCATTTAAGGGAGATGAGTATTAGATGTTAAATGTTACTCCATTTCAAGGAAAAATTAAGGATGAAAAAGGTTTTTGTTATTTCGTACGTGATTCATTTAAACTAGCGAGCAATCCCCAAAACAAGTCAGCAAATCTTTACCACCAACAATTTTCCACCAGCGCAGCCCACTGCCAAACCAACTGCCCTTGCTCATGCAGTAGTGGCTGTCATTGCCATAGTCGCCCCGTTCGCTGGTCGCCGGAATGAATAATTTAAAGAAGAAAACACAGTTCTGTTATTTTTTTGGAGGTAGCTTATTATCTTTGTCTAAATTTGCGAGTTCCGCAGGTGTTATATTATTTTATTGTGTTTGTGTATTACATCATGAGCGCTCATTAAGTAACCCTAATTTATGTAGGCATATATCTACGAATACGGTCGACTCCGCTTATCTGAAAAAAAAAACTGAAAATTTGTTACGGACTTTTTTTTTTTAATTATCCGAAGATTACCGCTTAAGCGAGAATACAGCTTAAGCAGCTTAAGGGAAAGGACATTGGTGGTTCAGTTAAGCGGAGTGTGTATAGGAATAGTGTGCACGATTGGGTCGCACGAAGCTTTTTCGTTCATATCAACAGTTTGGTTGGTTGCTTTTGTTGTTTTGGTATTCATACCGAGCAGAAAACCGGGTTTTCGCAAAAACTGATCGAAAACAAAAGTTTTCCAATACAAATTTCAGTTTTCAAAAGGAGCCGTTTGAAGTCGTTTTCCACGAAAACACAACGAACACGTCGAAACAAACACACCTTTTGCAATATTCAGCAAATTTAGAAAAACAGGTGACCGAAAAAATTTCACAACTCACAACTTAAAGTCATTTTACAATCTTAATTGATGGGCTAATATTAATTTTAAATGCTCCAAACCAGCTTACACAGAAGTTTCACGACTAGTGTCGCACAGCTGATAGAAACGTCAAACGAAAACTAGTTGGTGCTCGGTGTGAATGCATTGACTAGTTTTCGACGAAAACACGGTTTTCGGTGCCTTGTGAATAGGGTGTTAAATAAAAATATATGTACTTAAATAAAGATGGCAGTGCATCAAACAATAATGTGAGGCTTATGCTAAATGTGACCACTTCACCCGCTTTTGGCGGGTTTTACCCTCTTTTTTTACCTAAAAACCCTCCACTCGCCACCACAACAATTTTCCCGCTTTTTGAAAAAAAAAAATCGGAATTAAATTTTCTTTAGTCGATTTTTTTCACTGCGTTTTAAATTTTTTTTTAATTAAAAAAACATATAACAACCCTGATGGTATATCTAAGCCGTAGATGACTTCAGTTGGCATAAATGTGCGAAAATTGCAAATGTCATGTGTCAAAGAAACAACCAAAACTATCGAATCTGTTCTCTACGTTGAATATAATATCAACAGTAGTAGATTTTCAAAAAATACTAAAATCCCATCCAGACATTCTCCGACAAATAATATCTTCTGTGCAGAAAAATGAGCGTTTGCTGATTCCGCAGTAGCCAGCCGATGATTATTCCGATTCATCGAATATGGCCGCAACGGACTCCGATTCCGATGAACAATAAAAGAATCAATTTTTTAAGTTATTTACTAATTTTTAAAGAATTATACGTGAAACAAAAACAAAAAAACGTTTTTGAAAACACACTTAAAATGGGTTTTTATATTTAATTCTCACAAAATGGCTTCCTTTTGAGGTTTTTAACAAAAGCGAATGAATTTTATTACAATGCCGGAAATACATATATACATATATTTATATAGAGAAAGAGAAGGAGAGTTTTCGATAGTGAAGTTAGTAGGGGTTTTGAGAACAATCCGCAATGACTTAAGGCGGAGGCACAAAATTTCAAACTTTACATTTTCTATTTTTAACGAAATTTTTCAGGTATACTTTTGGGAAACCCGCCGAAACACGTCCGCTTTAAGCTTGAAAAACCCCGCCGCTTTTTGACAAAAAATAAATGGTCACGTTATTTGTGCTACGTTTCCACCGGACACTACATAATCGCAATATTAAGGGCAAAACAAAAAACAAGACTAATTTGAAGTCTTACCCAGATGTTGTCAACTATGTACTGCCAAATCGAACAACCCAAAATTGTGATCAAAGGAAAATATATATATATATATATATATATAATATAAAAACAATAAATTGATAAAACATGAGTTCGGGAAATCTTTTAATATTATTAGTTTATAATTAAACTCTACAAAATAAAATAAAAGATTTGATTGTTGCATTTCCAGGAGAAGTCGCTATATTACTGAAATAAATTCGGATATGTTTTTTTTATGCCCCCATGTCAAATTTAGCTCTGTTTGCTTGGTATTTTTGAAATTCCGAGCTGGGGAGAATGTTTTCACTAACCGGACTCTACATGTAAATCTGGTCAGTTTAGGAGAATAGTTCTTAATCTCCTTTTTATGAGATTAACTTTTGTATGATAAATCCCGAGATTTATGCTGGATTTACGGAAATTTTTCTAAATCTCGCAGATAATCTCCAGTGGAAACATAGCATAAAACTCTCAGTACAAATTAACTTCTGTTCACAGGCTCCAACTATAAATGCGGGATGCGTATTTGTACAAAGACGATATGGGCTGTTCATCAAAGTGCTTTGAAAAATACATAGTTAAAAGTACATAAGTATAAGGTGTCGGAATTGGTTAAAAACTGAGGTGGAGCAATCACATTTATAACATAACGAACCAATATTTGCTATCAACAAAGTAGTTTATGTCAACTTAGAAGGTGCTCTACAAATATCTAAAAAAAATTATTTATTTCCGGATCTTCCATTCCAGAATCCAATTATGGTATTAGCTGCTCGTCGTAATAAAACAAACTAATTTTACTTTAAAGTGTGCGATAAGAACAATATGCGAATCATCTCGATTGGTCACCTTTGCACTATTTAAGAAACTGAAAATTTAAAAAAATAAATGTATGTTTCAAAAGTAGGGCGGAATTTTTTCAAAGGCCTAATCTCTAGCAGCCGTATTAATAATAGTCGCGTAACTACATGTTAGGCCTAACTATTGGCAAACACATTAGTTAAACTCAAATTCCTATTAATAAACATTTTTAGAAGATAACTAACTCTTCGTAACTTTCATATAACTAACTAACGGCAGTAGGTCTGTTAGGGAGTGAGTAAATCATAAAAAATTCGTTCCCGTCAAAATGACAAATAAACTAAATTTAAATTTTGAAAATTTGTGGAACAAAATGGCTGACCGGTTTTCAATGTTTTTTAATAGTGTAAATATTTCGTGAATATGTTAGGGGAGGATTCGGTTACCTTCGCCCCAACTCGAAAAAAGTGTACCAAAAAAGAAAAAACCCTATTTACAAATAAAACATTCAAAAATAAATAAAAATTTTCTGTTGTTTTGCTTTATTTTCTGTTGTTTTTTTTTTCTTTTTCATTTGTCACAACTGAAATTCACTAGTCAGCCGTGATGATAGCCAATATGTAATAGTTTTCAGCTGTTTTCAGTACAATTTGGTTAGGTGATGCCTATTTTAAACAAAACATCAGCTAGTTATTATATGAGTTATTTTCTTTTATTAATAAGAATATTTAACTCATATGTTATTTATTTAACTAGGTGCTAGATAATATACGAGTTAGAGATTAGTTACGGGTTTTTTATTAATACGTCTGTAGATCTAGAAAATCACTTTCGGACATGCTTTACGTTTTGGACACAACTTTTGCTTTAAGAATGTATTTTAGAAAACGGGACAAATGTCACAACTCACGACTTGAAATCATTTTACACACTTTATTGATGGGCTAATATTATTTTTAAATGCTCTGAATTCATTTAATTTGTTAATTAATGCGATCGAAATTTGTAAACAAAATAAACAGAAGTTTCTCGACTAGTGTTTCACAGCTGATTGAAACGTCAAACGAAAACTAGTAGGTGTAGGTGTTCGGTGTGACTAGTTTTCGGCAAAAACGCGGTTTTCGGCTCGGTGTGAATAGGGTATTGCTCTAAAAGTCGAAACTTCATGCAAACCATGTGACACGTTTTACTCTGCTATTCTTCGTAAAAAAAATTTTAACCGAACCTTGAAACCGGTGTCTCATGTTACCTGTCGCTTTGAAGTGGATAAAAAAAGGGGTTGCTTTTGGATTGGAATTGGGTATATTAGTTTCGCAACCTCGTAAGTTAGTCGTCGGTAATTTTCCATCATTTTGTTTAGGAAGACTGTGTCGCTCATATTTCGAAATTTAAATTTTTAATATTCAATAATTTTATGAGTACGTATAGTAAAAATTCAAAGCCTTTCGAAGTCGCAAACTTTGGACTTTGGTATTTCGGAAAGTATGAAATAGCTTTCCATGTAAAAAACAGTTGTGAAAGGTGCAGCCTCTAAAATTGAGTCAATCAATATAGAGCAATAAATCCGAGTAATTTGAGTTTTAGACATTTTATAACTCGAACGCTTCAAACTTTAACATTACTTCCAATCGCGTATGTACTACAGTTTTTCAAAATTTGACTATCTGAGAAATAATTGGAACGATAAAAAATGTACAACCCTATACAGAACATTTCCGTAACTGACACTCAACGCACGGGCCGAATAATGAATCGTAGTCATTATACCAGTTAATTGCGCAAGCGTGAATCTTACCCCAATTTAAGGGAAATTTCTTGCCCAAATTGATAGTTTTTAATAAATTTTTTAGTAGGATAGGTAAACTTTAAAACGTATTCATAGGGTCGGTAAGACATGAGAAACACTAAGATCGAGGTAGATCTATTCAGATGCTCTTGGAGGTCATCATCCTACAGCTTGGAAACCTGTGCAATGGCAATCCGAGCTATTTACAAATTCAATCTGATCAGAGAGAGAGAAACCTTTTGCTCATTTTACAAGTCGGAAAGTTTTTCTGAGTCTCCTAAAACGTACCTTCGAAAGATTCTTTCCTTTTTTTGATGTAGCAGAGTGCTGCGAACCGTTGTGAAAAAAAGCGTGGAAAAAAGTTCGATCCTCACGTAATCCCCTGCTAACGCCAACCAAACGCCCACTGTATAGGTATAGATTTGTGTAGTTGATCCGATGGATATTGATTGATCTTCTTGCCGTTCATCCCTACTTGGGAAACAAGTGGCAAATGGTATAGAAGGGGAGTTGCATAGCCTGAGATTTCGCATACTTATCCGATTATACCTTGGACAGTTGTTTTACATCATACTGGCGAGATAATTTTGAGATCGCAAAATGTGTGTTTGCAATTTCTAAATATGGTTGGCACCCAGTGTGGGTGCTTAGTTGATGGATCTGCAAACCCCGCAAGGTTCATGTTTCAAGTTTCAAGGAAAAACTGAGGTCTGTAAAAAAAATCTAAGGTACACAAACCACATACCATAACGACAGCTTTGCGAATTGTGTCAAAGAGGGAAAATTTAACTTAAGGAACAACGAAGGGCTGTAGGTTTCGCGTTCAAAGACAACATCACTGAAATTTGTCTAGGTATGCAGCTCGGATTACACTGTTTGACAAAACAGTAGTAGTAGTATTTATTTATTTACATTTTTTTTTACATTTCTAAAGTTAAACATCCTATGTTTGTGGGAGATAAAGACAACTTAGGCGGAGAAAATGAATACGGTTATTATTAACTGTGGTATCTTACCCACCAGCATTTTTGTTACTTTGGAGGTGGTGTCTGTCTCCGCCCGTTTAGGTAGAAGGGACAGTAAAAAAAAGGAAAAGCAACACTTAAAGTAAAGTATTGTATCAGTTTTGAAAGCCAGAAATATGTTCATTTATGTTCTTCTTAAATAAACGTATTTCTTTAATAGTTTTGGAAAAATCTGCTTCCAAATTTGAATATGTAGCAAGAACATTAAGAAATAAAAGTTAAAAAGTTTCTATGCGTTAAAATGAGAGCTCCGCAGACAAAATTTAAATTCCATAGTAATGTACATAATATTTAAATAGGTCTATTGGGTACTTTTCCGAGCAGCGGGGCCGTTGTGCAACTAAATTGTAACGGGTGATTTTTTAGCTGGTTTGGTTTTGGCAACACTGGTTTTGACAGCTGACGTGTGTTTAGTACCTTGTGTCACTGTCAAACAGCTTCAGTTTGGTTTGCAATTTAACCATGGATCGTCTTACAAATGAACAACGCTTGCAAATTATTGAATTTTACTATCAAAATTCGTGCTCGGTTCGAAATGTTCATCGCGCGCTTTTTTCGAAAAATTGTGTTCAGCGATGAGGCTCATTTTTGGTTGAATGGGTACGTAAATAAGCAAAATTGCCGCATTTGGAGTGAAGATCAGCCAGAAGCATTGCAACAGCTACCAATGCATCCCGAAAAAGCCACTGTTTGGTGCGGTTTATGGGCCGGCGGCATTATTGGGCCATATTTCTTCAAAGATGATGCGAATCGCAGCGTTACTGTCAATGGTGAACGCCACCGAGCGATGATAACAAACTTTTTTTTACCCGAAATGGAAGTTCTTGACTTGCATGATATGTGGTTTCAACAAGACGGTGCCACATGCCACACAGCACGCGAAACAATGGCGCAATTGCGAGGCGAGTTTGGTGAACAGTTAATTTCACGTTTCGGGCCGGTCAATTGGCCGCCTAGATCGTGCGATTTGACACCATTAGATTATTTTTTGTGGGGGTATGTCAAGGCTAATGTGTATAGGGACAAGCCCGCTTCGATTGACGCACTGGAAGCCAACATCCATGCATTCATTCGTGAGATACCGGCCGATATGTGTGAAAGAGTATGCCAAAATTGGACTCAGCGGATGGGCTACCTGAGACGCAGCCGCGGTCAACATTTGCATGAAATTATCTTTAAACATTAAATTGCAAGGTTCAAACTATCGATTCAAATAAATATTTCATTCATTTTTTCAAATTTGTTGTGTTTTTTTTTTTAAAGTTCTAAGCCTCTTAAAAAATCACCCGTTATTTTGGCACTTTTTTCGAGAGCGTGCCACCATTTTTTGCTATTTCGGGCCATTTTTTAATTGGAGAAGGCAAACACTTTTTGAAAGGTGTTATTTCCAAATAAAAACCATTAATATTTAGCCCAGTTTCCTATCATCAAACTGTTATTATGTTAAGAGAGCCATTAATTGTAAAAAAAAAATTCTAAATTTGCAAAATAGCCTCAGAAATGACACTTTTTGTCTCATTGCCCCTTTTTCTTGCGATTTTTCAGAATTCTGCAGCGGTAACCCTGTTTCCGAGCCAGTACTAAAAATCTGTCAAACTCAAAAAATTCAGCCAAACACTCTCAGAGAGCTGAAAAATGACCATAAAGTACGTTTTTGATGAGAACAGGTATAGACGTTGTTGCGATTGCGATCGATTTGATCGTATGCCTAGCCACTGTTGAAAAGGGACTTACTATTGTACTGATTTCAGTACTATTTGACTTTCCCGAGTACGCAAGTACCACTTCCCAATTTTGAGTACATTATTAACATTACGTGAGGTTTAAATCGGGCTAAAATCGGATTAAACTCTATGCTTAAATGCATCTTTATCCAGCGGGTTTCATGCATGTTTTTGATTGAATATTATAAATAAGGGTATTCACTTAAACTGCGTGAACTGCTGGAATTTACCACCTCGTAAATGAACTGTCAGATTTGTATGGAGAATAGTTTAAGCAGGCCTAATAATTTTTCGCGACCAATTAAGGCTGGGAAATCTACTGCGGAAAGTTACGCAAAATTTAAAAAAATGTCAAACTGTGACAAGCGGTCGTGTGAATTGCTTTTCATGCTTTTAGAGTTGCAGTAATGACGGTAAAAATTTAATCAAGTAGATAGTTATTATATAGCTTTATCGTTATTTGCATTTCCGAGGGGTTTTCACTCACTTCAAGCACCGCAGAATTTTATGATATAACGAACTGCATAAAATTATGAGATTAAGGGAATACCCTTAACGTTAATTTAAATCATCGAGGTTAAAAAATGCGAATTAAATGGTAGCGTGTAAAATTAACTTAAACCTAATCTACACTCGGGGTGATGACGATTTGATATTTTTCTGTTCGGATGCAATATTTATGACATTAAAAAAATGGTGTACTATTGTGTGTGTTTCAGTATTTTTTTTTTAAGTTTTCTATACGTTGAGTCTATGCGCTATAACTTAACAAAGAGTGAAAATAAACAAATTGGAGCACCACCGAATTTTTTTTCTTTTTACCTTTTTGCGTTTTACATATTTATCAGTACTCTGGTAAAAATCTCTGAGGTGTTTCGAGACAAGCCAACTTGTAGTTCAATACTCGTTATTTTGGAAATTTGTTTTTTTTTTCTGATATTTTTGATGAAAACGTGCGATTTTCGATTTAAACCGTGTAGGTACACGAAGATCATAATGTAAATCATTGACCGTAATTTTGTTTTTAACTTTCTCGATAACGTAGAGAAAGATATTGGATTCGTACAAAATTTCAAACTCGAGATGTTAGTCAATTCTGACATTACGATAATAGGGGAACTCAAAAAAGTTGGTCGAGAAATTCTGTCCGTCTGCCTGTCTATTCGTATGCACCTGAGGCCTACAGCCTAAATGGATGCCCTTACTTGATTGAAACTTCGGATTTGGAGTTTGTTGGTCTACAGTTTGCGACCGTTTTATTAGTTTTTTAAATTAATGGTAATTTCCATATCCAATGTTCCAGTTTGATTTGTTTGAAACCGGCTCTACCGATTTCAACCAAAATTTATATTGATAGGTGACTGCATTCCTTCTCAGTTTTTCGCAACAAAAAATCGAATCGCACTTTTGAAATGTGGACATTATGAATCTCAAAAACGGTTTTTACCACTGTAACAAAAATTCGTTTCTAATGTTATATGGTCATTTATAACTTAATAGCAAACTAAATTTTTCTATATATATTTTCGTTCGATGGTTTTTTGAAAAAAAGTAATTTTTCAAAAATTTTATTTTATTTTATTTTCTTTCGCTGACCTGAAAACGGCACTAATGATTTTAATTAAAATGCAATCTTCGAGTTATGATGTGGTCAACATTATTGCCCAATTTTCGGGTAAATAGTTAAGGAAAGTATTTTCGCAATATTTGTTACTGGTTTGTCTCAGCGTTAGCAGTTGCCCGCACTAATCGTAGACTGCTTCGGAAAAAATTTGCAACTGTGAGCTTCCGTAAATTTAATTTGCTATCCCTGCTATCCCGTTTGAATTGAGTTTTTACTGTGATTAAGAACAGAAATAGATTTGGAGGTTATTTTTAACTTATTGAAGGTTATTAATTTATTATCCATAGAAACATCAATACCTCATTATAGGTATACTATCTATGCCTAGATGTCTAATATTAGTCTCTGATTAGGAATGCCTTGATCCATTTCTCAATTCCACAGACTGGCTTTGAGCTCCTTTAACATCCCTCATCCCCCTTATTTTCAGGTTCCGTTAGTTGTGGTCTCAAAACGGGGCTTAATGGGTTATTTGTTTGTTCTCTTCCCTCGTCAGACATTGGGAAATACATCAACATTAACCAACCAACAAGGAATGCCTCCAGCGCCATTCAAATTCAAACCTATTTTCCAAACATTCCTATCTTTTACCACCGACTTTTAAACATCAGGGTCAATTTCTCTATAAGAGATGTTGGACATGATCCCACCACCACCACCAATTTTAGTTCTTGAGAGATCACATTTTATTGTATTTTTTTGTAAACGTTTAATTCTCCTCTCGATTTTTAATTTTAGCCAAATTTTGATTGAGCTCTATTACGGTAGGATATACATTTTGTTATATTTATGTAGTTTAACATGTCGATCATTCAGGTAGATCATTCAATACGAAGCGACCATTTTAGGGTTTATAAAAATTTGTGTAAAATTGACTGGTACCATGCGGTTCCATGGGTTGTGTTACCATACCTACTAGGTTTCAGTCGAAGCTTTAGCATAATTCTAAAAATATATTGAATAGGTACCTACAGGTTGGTTTTATCCTTTTGATTATATCCAAAGAATAAGCATTAATAAATCATATTTCAAGGACCAACAACATCTCCATTAACAACAAAAAGGATGAGTCACCCCATCCAGGAGTTGTATAGCATTCACCGCCGCGCGACTACGTAGGTATATCATAAGAGCATCACTAAGAATCGAGCCGTTCAGGGGTTGCAAATTGTCGATACCGCTCAGAAGCAAACAAATAAGTTTTGATGTGGGAAGATAGAAATAGCTAATTTATAAATTTGCAAATATTTTTTTAAGCCAACTTCGACAAGGCGAACTTCTTTACAAAAGAAAAACAAACACCAAACAAACAAGGATGTATGCACTACAATCTTACTCCCGCACTCTCGACTATGTAGGTAACTTCTTTACACTTTCTATGCATCTGCGGTGTGTAAGTGCAATCTTCTCCAGACATTATTATCTAATTGCATATTTCCAGATGTAAACAAATTCGCACATTTTCACAAACACACACAAAAATAAATGGAATTAGTGATGAACAAAAAAAAAAACCTACCTGTCCATTTAAAGATTACAGGTGAACAGTCTGATAGGCTCCCCTTAAGCGCAACTCGAAAGGTTTTCTTCGCAGGATTCTGTTTTTTTTTTCTATCTAGGAACAAAATTGCACATACAAAAAAAAAAATCTGTACGCGTTTTCTGTAGAAAAAAAAATATAATCACATTTTACATCGTGTTATTTGGATAAATTTATATATTCACATTGCAGACCACTTAGATAGAAATTGAACAAAAGGACATCTTATAAGAATATTTTGGAAAAAACTGTGTAATAAAATCACAAAGAACGAAAGCAACGTTTTCACTATTTCGATATCCACCCTAAAACATCAACTAAGTATCCATGATGAACATTTCACACTTTCTCCCTCGAGGGGCGAATTAAAGACTTTCAAGTCACAAACAATCGTTCATTGATGCATTTTTCATTGTTTTTCTGATAATTTTCACTAGTTTAAATATAATAAATGAATGTTTGTTCTCTGGCGAGAATTTTCCGAGTTTACCAAAATGTCGGTACCAATATTTTTTTTAGTACCATCGACAATGAGAAATTTCATTCACGATGAAGAAGTTGTGTATCGAATTAGACTAGAGACTTTTTTTTTTTAATTTGGATTTATTGTGACTGAACAGGGATGGCTGTGTGCGAGCACTTTGTATCTGAATGTGGCCATGTTCTGTCGGTAATGTAGAAGAAAAATTAGGGTAAGTTATTAATAATATAGAGTGGGAAATTTTGTCAGTAAACTTTTTAATAAATAATTATGTTAGGCGTGTTTTTTAGAGGCTTCGAACTCAGCAAAGCAAAGTAACAACTACTATGTGTTCTCCAAATGTCAAGTAGAGCGAAGTTGTTGTAATTGCGTGCTGAAAACACAACTTTACTTCGCTTTGCTGATTTCTGCTAAGACCAAAAGTGAAATTTCAAAACAGCGTATTTATTCAAGGTTAGTGGGAAAATGGAATTAATTGTTTGTGTTTTTGTTTTATGAAAGCTTAACAACTTTTACAAAGAGAACACGCCAATCCTTTGCTAAGATGGCAATTCCAGTAAAGTTTTTCGTTTTGTACTGTCAAATGTTAAATTTTTACTTTTCCATAGATTAAATATTTTTGTAAAATTTCGCTAAATTTGTGACATCTGAAATTTCGCACTATTCGAGCTATGAAAGAAATGTGCAAAATTCTGAAGTTCTTAACGGTCTTCACAAATGACCAAAAGCTGTTAGTCTTTTCTGTGTTGTCAACATTCAACTTTCGGTCAAATGAGAATTTGACTTGCAATTTTTCGTCTTTTCTCTTATTTGAACTTTAGCCTGTTTCCCCTCAGATAGGTTGGATTTTTAAGATTTGAGATTTGAGTTGTGCCACGAGCTTGCTTTTATCGAGGATACACATGGATAAGTTGAAGCTTCTAAGAAAGCTGTCAAGTCCGTCCCTGTTGGCTTTCTCGTATTGCCATACGGTTGTTCTTGGAGTTTATTCTTTAACTTTGTTGTCGGAGTATGAAAAAAACCTACACTAGGCGTTTTTCTTTTTTAGTTCAAAGCATTATGAGCGCGCTCTTAACTGTGCGTGCTCAGAGCGTTTTGAGGTTGCTTTGTTTTTCCTGTTTCTTTTTTCTGTCAAATGTCACTGCAAGTGTGCATCTACATGTGTAATCAGCCTACTCAGTCAATTTATTCTGAGCTCATAGAGCGCACTCTGATCATGCTCTGAGCCCAAAAAGTAACACAAATTCGAGTACCTTTTGTATAACAGTTTAGGGTCTGCTCTGAACTAAAAAAGAAAAACGCCTACTGTCTTCACATTTTGGTGTCCAAGTTTCAGTTTGTATTAAAACTAAGGTTATAAGTGTACAACCCTCAGAGTTATAAATAAAATTCCGATGGCGAGTGTAGGTATAACACAAACTTTATTTCCGTATAGGCATAAGTTTACAAAGTATTTCTTTAACAATGACCATTCAACATTTATAACACTTTTAGAATACATTTATGTATTTGGACTTCTTATATCAGTATCAGTAAATATATGAGACGCAACAGGACTCCTCATGTATAAAATTTTATATTTATGTTTTTTTTTTTTTTAAATAACATACAAAACGTTCACAAAGTCTATTTATATTTTTTTTATCCTACATTACACTTTTAGATTTATTGTTACATATATAAGTAGTAAGGGGGAATACTTCAAAAAATCTATTCACAGGAGTATATAAAGCAGATGACTCCGAACAACCTTATAATCCTTTATTTGTTTGGTTCTTATGTGACCATCACCTGGTGACTAGCCCGAAGATAGTGATTCAGCATGTCACTATAATGTGCTTTAAATAAGAAAACGATTCCTAAAAACACAATCGGTGTTCCGAGGAGCGAACAAATGAGCTCTCCAGACACGGATGGCGACCAGATAAGCGATACGTCTGCAAAATGTCACAAATATCAGACGAGGTAAACGTTATAATGATTTCTGACAATGAAAACTGTATACTCACTAAGGCCATTTTGTGTATCCAATTTGTAAAAGGACCAAAAGAGTCCAATAAACGGAAGAGTTCCTGTCGCCATTGCCACAGTAAATACTGCAGACTGTGAAAGATTTAAAACATTAAATAGGCACGCTACAAACCCCACATAGGTACAGATTAATATCAAAGCATAAAAACCACTTTTATGGCAACAGTCTACTTTAATGTTTTTTTGTCCAACAGTTTTAAGATTGCCAGACTTTGAAGGCAGATGATTCGAGGTCGTGTTTTTGTACTTTAGAAAGGCATTCTGAAAGAAAATAGTATTTATTATTAGAATGATGCAATCAACTTAAGAGTGTATATAATAGGAATAGAAATATGTACCTTGAGTTGGTTTTGTACCTTGAGTTGGTTTTGGGTAAAGGCGAAATGTTAAAATTGGTACATTTACAGAGAAAACACTGAACAGAGCGACAAACGTTCTAAACTGAGCGTCTTCAGAGCGATCTGATTCGAATATAAAACACATTTAAAGCATTTCGAACCAAATGAACAGTATTTGTTGTTGTTGTTTGTCTGCTACTACACTATTATCGATCTACTACAATTTTTTACAATATTGATACCTAGTGAAGATAGCAAACAAGTATTGAGAAAACAACCGAAAGGCTTAAGTTGAACCCTCATTGAGAAAACAACCGAAAGGCTTAAGTTGAACCCACATGGTGGTGTTACTCTAAAGGAAGTTAGCTGCAGTACCTACCTCTGTGCTCAATCTGAGAAATAACAAATTTGACATTAGAAGCCGCGAAAAGAAGAAAAGGTTGATATAACAGCTAAACAAACCCCAAAAATGAAGCGAATAAATATATGAGAGTACAATTAACTGAAAAGCTCTGACGCGTTTGAAAAACAAATTTGCAAAACCAAATTAAAAAAAAATAAAGTCACTACCAAATTTGAGAAGTGTACACTGTACATATATCAGTCATCTGACACGCATATCAAACCAACCCAAAGTAATAGCTCGGATTATTAATTTGCTGGTATATTTAATAGATGGAACATGTTTTACTCTATTCATGAACAACCCCGCCTACGGGAATAGAGTTTGACCAAAATCGTCTATAATTTTCGATAAACACAAATCATTAAATTGACATGTGACATCTGAAATCTATATCTTAAAAGGAAACCAAGTATACTCCTACCAAGTGTGAAATTTTGTGCTGGTGGTTATTCGCATCGATTGAGGTTGATCTTGATGTTCGATTGGGATGAATACTCATCCCCTTATGGACATATGTATCGCCATTGTAATTATGTGGCATTGAATTCAAGTCATTAATTGGCGTTTGCATCGAAATATTTGAATTGGCGTCTAAAATGACATTACCGTACGACGAAATATTTAAATGACATTGAAATGTGTGTTTTGTTTCTATCCAATGTTGTGTAAATGTTTTGATCTGCAAAGAAAGCTTAACTAAATGAAATTAAGTCCAAATACTAGATGAAAAGAGTCAACACTTACTTGAATGCCAGACACTGGGAAAACGTCCATAAAACCAAATAATATGGCAAACATTGTTCCGAATATATGAATCCACATGGCCACATGCATGGGATGCATATTATGTTTGACTGTTTCCATCTCAATATCCTTCTCCTTCGGAGTGTCATTCAAGTGCCTTTGATCGTCATAGCTGGATACAAACTTAGATATTGTCTTAAGGAAAGTTGTCTGCTTGGATGCTGTTTCGTCCTAAAGGGAAGACACGCGAAAAAATGGATATTAAAAGGTTCGGAACAGGAAGATTTAGAATTCATTATCATTGACAAAGTTTTGACTGAAATGTTTGTGTTGGTTGTGAACTGTTTGTGAAGGCCAAAAGGTTATTTATTATTTTGTTGTTTCGAAAACTGAGAATAAAGGTTTCAAATGTTTTCGCTAAAGTTCGGTTTTATATACTGCCGAATGTTGTTTGCTTCAAATGAAGCAGGCTGTAGGTACTTAATAATGGTTTTCACATTGTACAGCATTGTCGAGCAATTATTCGAATATCAACTAAAATACTAAAAGATCTAAGGAGTTTCTGCGGCTCGCAAGATTATCCTGTCTCCCCTCGAAAGTTGTTAATGTCATTTCCGGGCATTGCATTCTCGGCAGAGTCGCGCAAAGACTTGGCCCACTTGCTTTCTGCAGAAGCTGTAGAGACGAGGAGGAGGATGAGTCGATCAACATATGAATCGACTTCATATCCCAACGCAGGAGCTAGCCCATACATCTCATTGGAGAATAATTTTTTAAAGCATAAAACTGCATTTACACCATCAGGCACGCGCATTTTTGCATGAAACGGGACAGAGAGATCCGTTTATCCGCAGTCAATGCCATTAAAGGCGTAAGAATGAGATCACAAATCAGACGCCTAAAGTGTCACGGATGTTCTACCCATAATTATTATAGATACGTAAAACGGAAAACACGTAAAATGAAAGTGGTAATTAGTTTCAGTAAATTAAGCAACAATTCACCAATCATAGTTAAGTATACGAAAAGAATAAATTTCGTTCATCATTTCCGGAAGCCATATTGTTTTATAGGAATTATCAATTACCAAAGACCATATAAGGCGTTTTTGTTTTTTAGTTCAGAGCTGAGCACCGAACAGAGTTCGAGCATTATGAGCGCGCTCTGAACCGTGCGTGCTCAGAGCGTTCAGAGGATGTTTTGTTTTTCCTGTTGTTTTTGTCCTCCAAATGTGACTGGAAGTGTGCATGTACATGTGTACTCAGCTTTTTACTCAGGATGCTCAGTCAATTTATTCTGAGCTCATAGAGCGCGCTCTGATCATGCTCTGAGCGAAAAAAAGAAACACAAATTCGAGCTCTAAAGTGTCTGAGCTAAAAAAGAAACACGAACTTTTTGTATAACAGTTAAGGTTGTGCTCTGAAGTCTGAACTAAAAAGGAAAAACGCCTATAGTAGGAGACGAAATCACATCTTTGTGCAGGCAGCCCTGTGAGTGTTATACTGATACTGAAACCAGTTATTTTTCGATTTGATGATGCCTTTTATCTATTTCGGTTAATATTGAAGGAGCAGTGGTTTTAGTAGATCATATGTTGGGGTCTCAGGTTCGATTCCTGGAAAAACTCATCTTAAGTTATTATTCCTCTACGTCAGCTCTCGCGACCTCTGATAAACTTTCGAGGGTATAACGGTCCCGAAAAAAACTTTTCAATTCAAACGATCGGACTCTGCATTAAATTGTTCTATTAACTCAATCTGTATGATCCATATTTCTGTTTTATATGGAATTTTAATATGCCAAACGAAACAACCTCGGTCCCAAGGATATTGGTATGCTTCGGTTACACATTTCCTGATGTCTTTTTGCCTGGTTTGGTGATAAAATAGTAAATACCAAGTTTAGATCCTTCAAGTTCGTCCCATGGAACCCTAGTTAAAGCTTAACCCAAGTAGGCAAAATCGTCGTGGGTAGACTTATATCGAAACCGTGATGAAAAGTAGTTAGGTTTTATTCAAATTGTACTGATTGACACGTAAATACCTAACTAGAGTTCGGTTTAAGAGATTTTACGAGTTTTCGAAAAAGTACCTATATGATAAAGAAATAAAAAAAATATCTATCGCCTTTGGCTTATTTTGGCTCCGTGTTAACAAGGTGTGTTTGTTTATAAAACTTCCAACTCCATTCTGCAGATTGGTACAAAAATACTATACTTACATTTTCAACGAAACATCCTTCGAGTAGTGCAATATGTAGCGACCACAGTAGTATCCCGATTGTGTAAACGAGTGCCCAAAATGCACGCCCCTGCCAACCGGAATGTGGAATTTTATCGTGAAAGGAAATCACATTCCCATGACAGTGGAATTCATCACAAAGTCCATAATCCACGGATATAAAAAGACCAACAACACTCGTTGTAGCTGAGAAGATTTTTTGCAAGCCCATAACTATTTTCAACAATAAAATGAATACGATAATATAATTCTTAGCTATACAACTCGTATTATAAACTATACTTACGACGCGTACAAAAGAAAAAATAAAGTAATAGGGAAAAGGCTAGCGCTGTTCCCTTGAGTGGATCCTGTAAATGGCATGCGACTCTTTTGTAAGATCCTATAATAACCAAAGTTGAGGCCAATCCAAAGCAAAGTGATATTACAAATAACCTGGAAATTAAAAAGAAGATTACTGTAAGGAGTTATTAAAAAGGTGTGTTGCAGTCCTTTTTGCACACACTAGTTCTTTCAACGTAAACATTTTTCTTAGTGAAATTTAAATAATGAAGCAATATAAAGTGTTTTTTTTTTTTTTTTTTGTACCAAACGAACATAAAAACTGCTCTGAGAACACTGAATTCCAGAGTATGCCGTAGAAACTCGAAGTGCAACTATTCACCGCCGGTTTTCAAACATTCGGAGCCAAGAAGGGTTTTTCTGTTCATTATTTGGTGATTTTTCTTTAGTTTGTCGAAGACTAAATACCTTTATGACAATGGTGTCAAATAAAAATAAAGGAAAGACTAACATATACCTACTAATATTAATATTTACTTGGCTTAAGAAGGCTGCTATATATCTTTCGTTCTATGTCAACTCTTACTTCTCACGCAAGTAAATGGGCACAATAAAAAATGTCATCAATTTAAGTCGACTATATTTTACTGGAATGGGTCTTCCCTGAACGCAAGCACTTAAGACTTGTCGTTAACGTCACAATCGAAATGTCAGCTCAGTCAAGAAATTGGGGACGTTCGGATACCTAGTTCATATTATGTTAAACGTCAACTAGGAACTAGCTTCATGTATACCAATACCAACGGTTTGACTGGTCAACATGAATTTTTTTTATATTCTCGCGATTTATTTTGAATTTTGACACTTCAAAATGGCAACTGAGTACCTATGCAGGCAGGATTTTCTTGACTAAATTTTTCAACTACCCCCTCCATAAACATCAACTGAAAAACCGTTCACGTCACAAATGCAGAGTGTTTCGCGAAGCCCATCGTTCCACAGATGGGCTATCTTTTTCGTTCAAATGTCAAAAAACTAGTAGGATAACAAAGCTGGTTTATAATGGCCAGAGTAGTGTTTTGATCAAATATTGCTAAAAAAAAGCGCTCAATTGCCATTATCTAGCTGTTACCAAATACGTTTGATAAACATTATGTTTCAATTCTGTAACGCTTGTATCTTGTTTTTCCACTTTATTACAAACCTTTCAGTAAATTCTTAACGTAATTATGCTACAGCCATATAAAATCTATTATGTTTTTCTACAAGTTTTTGTAGCTATCACTTGTTTTTGTATCCTTCTTTTTTGACACTGATGTTGTCGCGAACTACCCTATTGGCCTATACAAATTTAAACACAAACAGGTGTGTTTTTACTTTTGTAGTAAGAACGGAAAAGACTGTCAAAATGACATTGATAGGAATAAATTCTCCTTCAGTGAGAGACACTTACGAAACAGTTAGGCAACGCTTTCGTAACAGGTAATCTATAAAAAATGACAGGTACTAAATTAAAAAAATTAAAAAAGAGTTGTACGAAAAGTCGTTAATTGCTAATTCGTTTGCTAATTTACTAACAAAATTAGTTGATTGATCTACCTAGCGATGAAAGTGATTTGGAATTATTCGAACTTCTTTTTGATTAGGTATGCGGAAGAGTTTGTACTGATTGCCTGATTGCACTAAGCGACACTACATTCATAACAACATGGAAGAGATTGTTTCGTCTTACAACTAGGGAGAATTTCGTCGCCACTTAAAAAAAAAAAATCTTGAGGACAACATTCAAATTTATTTTGTCGCCATTTTAATACGCAATAAATCAAAACAAATGCACGCATATGCCAAATAGGACAACAAATTTCAAATCATCTGTTTCATCATTATTGTCAGGTTACTGAAAGCTTTTCTACTTCTTACAATAAGAAATTTGTTGATACGGTTAGCCAGCCAGGCCTACTAGCAGTGGAAAGATAAATATGAAAGAGATGTGGTGCCGCCCCACAGTCCAGCCCGGGATTGACAAGCGAAAGAAAAGGTATTATATTATTTAAACATAGTTAACAAACATTTTAAGTGCAAAAAGACGCCTGAATGGCTTGGTCTTTTAGAATTCGCATTTTTAAGCCTTATGGTTGCATTTTAGAAAGACATATCTGCGATCTGAATATGAATATGACAACTCCCATATTTTACTTCCAAGAAATAACGTAAATGTGTAACAAGTCCTGCTACTACAACGGTAAGCCCTGTATGCAAACGAAAACGAAAAGGTCAGAAACCAAAAGTTTAAATTATGCATCATTATATGCTAATTACATACTTTAGTTTCCGACATCTTTTTGAGTGTAGGTACACATCGCCATTCAAGTACATGATGTATGCAATGTATACGTATTTCCACTTCACATCGACTAAATGGGCTATCAAAACCGCCAAGGTAGTTTCAAATTCAAAACAACATTCATGATGCATCAGGCAAATGGGTGGTTAATTCATTTCAAAGAGCATTGTGGTAAACAAATGAAATTTATGGTATCACAGATTGTAGGAATTCCCTTTCCTCTCATGATGTCAAATAGAGTATGCACAACATTACACAGCTGCGTACAGCAGTAGTCTTAAGTTGATTTTTATTTTTTTAAGGACTAGAAACTACTTCTTTCATTCAAAGTTTGCAAAAACTTTATACGAACAAAAAGTTTTTTTCAATGAGAAAACTACAAAATTGCAAGTAGGCAGCTGTTAACGTGGGTGATGAAATGGAAACAAAGCAAGGACCGAAATGCATAAAGTAGAGGAAGGCACTCAAAGTATTGGCTGCTCTCGATTTATTGATATTTTGAGTTTATACGAATCGGCAGTAACTTGACTATCGATAGGATAACTATATAGGAATATACATTTTTTTCAACAGGATAAGAGTGGATGTGTTTTTTTTCTGTCCTTGAACGGCATTCAAATGCAGAGTATTTGTACCAAATCTATTCGGATATTTCAGGAGTGAAAAATTTGGATTTAATTCGTGCTAGTTCGTTGTTCCGGTAGTCGTTGAGTTACCTATAATTATGAATTAACGCTCCAACAAAGCAATTACTTGACCGAATTGAGTCCGTAGAATTATTTGTTAAAAATAATGCAATCGCTTTATAAAAAGTGAATGCGTTATTGGTCCTAGGTTCTATTATAGTATATTTAGCTGGAAAAACCTGGGATTGGCAATGGATTTGAATGCATTTTTCGTTTGAAATCATACAAACCAAGCGCTTGAAAAATTCGAGGTCCATCGGATCCTCAACTAAACCGACAAGGGAGTCTTTTTCACAATTAGGTACAACATAGGTATAGTTAATTTAGGCCCATTTTATTCACTCAAAGTTGAACACAACTTGGCAGTTTTCCATATAAAAATCCCCAAGTTGTGTTCAACTTCGAGTGAATAAAATGGGCCTTAACCTCTTCAACAGCCTCCTTTGAGGATTCGTTGTTTTCAATAAAAATCAAGCACTGTCAGTTTGCGGACAGTTGAATGGTCTTTTGGAAAAGTGTGCCCCTGATGTTCGTTACATACATCTTTTTCAAGAACGATGTTTACGAAGTGACATAATTAACGCAATCGATATATAAATCGATCGCAATCGCACAAAGTATATACCCACACGTTCTCATCAAAGTTGACAGAAAAAGAGAAAATTAGCAAAATAACGAGTAACAAACAACTACCGATCAGTTCCTCTCTTGGCCCGAAACAGCTCATCAGAGAATTTCAACCGGCAAGTTTGCGAAAAGTTGACAGATTCAAGATCTATCTTTAATTCAACAGGGTAGTTCGCGACAACGTCAGTGTCAAATAGGAAGAAGGCCAAGTAGGAAGTACAGAACAGATTTTATATGGTTGTAGTACCTATATAATTATGTTCAAAAAATACTGAAAAGTATATAATAAAGTGCAAAAAAACGATGTTTATCAAACGTATTTGATGAGATGTTAAAGTAATGGGCTGGGCATTCTGCGGTTCCGGTTCTTAACAATATTTAAACTACACTACTCTGGATTGTCCTAAGTGTTTTTGACGTTTGAACCAAAAAGATGTTATCTGTTTTTTTTTTCGACACTAGAAGATATCAAAGAAGTAGCTCAAAGTAGCTCGAAGTCTATACACGAGGCTTGGATTATATTTCCTGCTCTCTGAGTCTGTTTCGCTTAAAATTTGTGATTTTGACAGATTTTTAGTTCTTGGCTTGGGAAAGTATGCGAAAAGCTCGTCAAAACACTTTGGGCTGTTCGGCAAGATTTTTTAAGACGAACAAGAATGGTAACGAAATAAATATTTTGGCATAATAGGCCGGCTTGGAAGCTGTTCATTTTTTTAAGCTGGCGAAAAGTAATTCAAAATATATAAGGCGTTTTTTTAGCTTCGATCTTAACAAAGCAAAGTAAATTAGAATTTTCAGCACACAATTACAAAAACTACGCTCTACTTGACCCTTCGAGACTCGCAATAGTTGTTGTAGATGCGTGCTGAAAATCCTACTATACTTTGCTGATATTGAAACTAAAAAAAAAACACACGTATAGTCAATTTACGAATAGGCCATAATAGGGTAAAGCATCTAGTGACCGAAGCCATTGACAAATAAGCATAACGATTATTGATGATGACCTAGTTCAGAGATACGAAAAAGAAAGTTGATTGTGAAAAAGTGTAGCAGACTAAGGCCCATTTTATTCACTCGAAGTTGAACACAACTAGGTACTTTTGGCACACAGTGTATTTTTATAGTTAAACGACAGTTAGTGCTCAAATGTATTTTATAAATAAATCGGATCCAAGCTGAGTCAGTGAATGATCTACTTGAGCTAGACAAGAAAAAAAAAATGCCTAATGAAAAAAGTTCCTGCTTAAATAATATTCATACGTCACACGCATATGCGTCATACCTACCTAATATAGGTATTCATCTGCAGAAGGGCTAACTACATTTATCTGTTAGAGGATCAGTACTTACTTCTTCGCCGGAATCGAAGGAAGTTTCAGCAACTTTATATTCCATTTAAAGACAGCCGAACAGATTATTGTGGTCAACATAAGAAACAGCGTAGCAAGTGGTTGCACAAACAGAAGCATTCCATGTGAGTTGTTATCCGCAGATTCCACATTAAATTGCGACTGATACAACGGAATCAGCACCAGCATTGCAAACGAGGTCACCATCAGTCCAACCCCATAAGCGAGGAGTGAACAAAACGCTCGCCTGGCTCTTTGGACAGCATCAAGACAATGTTGACGCTGTTGCTGCTCACGAAAAATGAAATTAGGATTCCTTTCCATTTGCAGTAGAGCATCGCAGTCATTTGGGGATTTCACTAACGATATTGAGATCAATTCTTCCGTTTCATCATTCATGTGAAACCGATTGGAGAAGACATCTTCCAGCTCATCGTCGTCGTCATCGTCATCCTCATCGTCGTCGTCGGCAACAGAACACAGATTTTCAACAAGTTCCTCCTGGTCCGACTGGTCGCTGTAGAGATTCCTCATCCTTGCAATTTACACAAGCACAAGCGATCTGAAAAGCGTTTGTAATGACTTCGTTATTAGTTTTTTCCCCATAAATATTTGCAGTGTTATATACGTTATCTAGATACATTTATCTATGAATAGGTATACCCATACAAATACCCACTCCTATAGAACAATAAATTGGCGCCACAGTGGCGCATAATAAATCCATTGTATATACACTGTCTGGCGCCATCACACACACCCATTCGACTCTGTGTACGAAGAGGCATATAGAGGTAGTCAAAGGATGCCCCAAATACGGCTTCTTATAGGACTCCACCATCATCATGTGGCATCATATTTTTGCCAATAACCGTGCTTGCAGTTTTCTTCTTTCTTTTAATATAGGTAGCTACGTATAAAAAAAACAAACACAGGACATTCCATACCGTGTACACAAAGTAAACAGGTGATGAGTTCTCAAAGAGGCTACTCAGAGGCTCACTGCAAAAGGCCACAGGCTGCGATGGCGTCAGTGCCGTTTTTATGTTATATTTGCATTCTTGGCAAACAACAATATAACACTTCTAAAGCAATTAAAAAACTTTCTTTTTATTTATGCACAAAATCTGGCCAAGGACAAGTGATTTTCCATCAAACAATTGATTCAGGAAAACCACTCAATCGGGGTGCACGAAACAGGAAATCCATTTGCCTCGTTGTCGTTGAAGAGCCTTAAGTGGCTGTATAAAACAAAGGGATACACCGATACCGCACGTCCACAAAAAATAAAGGGAGAAAAGAAACTACGGTAGGTACAATTTATACGAAAAGTTTATGATTCTATTCACTGTACCAGAAAACAAGCAGATTTTATATTTTTATTCGTGGAACCACAGAACACCTTCTATTCCTCCGGTTGACGCGAGACGTTTACGACACGTACAAAAGTCTAACTCCACTGAAGAGGACTCGTTTTCGAAACCGATGCAAATGGTCCAAACGGCTATGGTTTTCGCGAAAAGCCACACAGGCAAAACGAAGAGCAGAGATCCTTAGAAGATTTTCCCCAGGTTCACTGGGTTCGGCATGAAATGGTTCTCGGATACTCCAGCTCCAACGGAACAATCTCAATTCCTTACAAGTCTTCCTCTCAGACTGAAAGTAATTGCAATGTGAATGATGCTTGGATGCCTCTGAGGAGCGATGCTGTGACGAGATGAAGACTTTATTGTGTTGGGATGAATTCGGATTTGCGCAATAAGCGCAAAGACTATTCACAGAACACAGCCATATCCCTCCAACCCTTGTGCTATGAGAGAAGTGCGCGTTCATTTTGACTTGAAATCGAGTTCATTTTGCGGGGGTGGTTTGGACAATTTGTTTGCCGGGGTAATTTGAATTTAACATAACTTTTTGCGACTTTTTGGGTTCACAAGGACGAATAATTTCTTCCCAGTACTTGCGTAGATAGATAACTAACTAATTGGTTTATAGGCATGTGAATGGCCGCCGTTATGTTTACTGCTTTGTTTTTGTTGGATTGGCAGGTCATAAACAATCCCCCCAGTTATACTCGCTCACTTTATTTAGTGATTATTTCTAGACCATGATTATGATGATGTTAGTACATTTAAAATGTTGTTGGGGGTTGAGAAAACAAATCGTACAAAAATCGGTATAAGTCGGAAAGGGTAAACAACCGTAGGTATACATGCTCGATTTGAAGGCCTTAAAACGAATCTTAGGCAGTTGTTCTTTCAATTTTAGTTGAGGTTACAAATAGGCTGCTTCGAATGAACATTTGTGAAATTATCCGTGATTCGTGAGGACTTAAGGTTGCCATTCAAAACTTACACTTGGGGCGATTCACTCGCTCTGTTATCCTGCGGAGATGTAATGAAATGCTTAAAATTAATCCATGGCTGCTCGCTGGCAGTTGTTTTGTAGAGTGTCTTTCATGAAGGACTTGACAACTTCTTTTTTAAATAAAATGCAAATTACTTGAGATATTTAAAAAAAAAAAGTAATTGTATTGGCTTGAATTACTATCAAAAAATGTTTTAATGGAATTCGACTTCATTCATTATGTCCACCACGGAAACGTATACGTTGGACCCAATTTTCGATGACTAAGCCGCACATTTCGACCACGGCCGCTACTTCTCGTTCAATATTGGCTCTGAGCTCCTCTAACGTTGTTGGGTTGTTGGCATATATACCAATGATTTCATGTAGCCCAATAAAAGAAAAGTCTAGAGCCGTTAAATCACACGATCTCGGCGGCTATGTTTCTCGAGATAATATGTTCATCGAACTGAGACTTCAATAACTCGATTGTTGAACCCGCTGTGTGGCTGTGGCACAGTATTGTTGGAACCACATATCGCTGCTGTCCAATTCATGCAATTGCGCAAAGAAATATCGTTCCAACATGTCTCTGTAGCAAACACCATTTATCGTAACGTGACGGTCATTTTCATCGTCGAAAATAAAAGCACGTCTGAATGACGCCATCGCCATAAAAACAGAAATCAAACTGACTTTTTGCGGTTGAAATGCATGAGGGTTCTCAGTTCTCAACTGTCCAATAACGCAAATTTTGCCTAAGGTTAGTACAGCCGCGATCCACCCACGAATGAAAAACTCCGATAGAAAAGTCCGAACTTAACTTTCATCAATGAAACTCGCGGGTACCTGCGCCTACAAAAAAGGTCTGTTCCTTTACTTTTAAATATTACGAATTTTTACTCAATGCCGTTCCTTAACTCGAAAAATTCGTAAAAGAGAGCGTCGTCGAGAGAGCAAGATATTACCCCTCCACTGAGAATCTTACGAATTTTGACTCAACAAATTTCTTAGTGTAAGAAATTTGAAGGGCTGTCAGTCACCAAAAAATTAACAGCTGATTTGAAATTTCTTGTCATATTTGACATTCGTTCGAATTTGTTTTGATTTCTTGCGTTCTATTAAAATGGTATCAACAGGTGGCAAAATAAATATTGAATGTTCTCCCCGAATATTCCATCGTATTGAAAATATTCTTTACCACTGCAATTTATGGAATTAATTATCTGTCATTTTTCATAGTTTACTACAAAAGCGTTCCCTAACTTTTTCGTAAGTGTCTCTCTCTGTGAAAGAATTTATCCCCACCACTGCCGTTTTAATTGTCTTTTCCATTCTTACTACAAAAGTAAGGTAACAGACCTAAAGATTTCATGTGAATGAAATGTCAGAATCAATGAATATTCGCTTGTTCGCAGTTCGCAATCCTCTCTACCTGTTTCGCTGCACATGACATTCACTGCACATCTATACCCATGCTCCACAAAGCGTTCGTTGTGTGTTCGTGTTGCTGTTGTGTCTTCCGTGTTCTGTGAAGCAAGTGGAATGTAGAATGTCTGTCGATACGTCACGTTGTCACGTTCCATAATGAAATGAATTATCACAAACTTTCCTTAATGTATTGTGTACAAACTTTTTGCGTCGATATCAATCAAAACAGTACAATTCCTAAACTCAACTTGCAACTTGCAACATTTATAAAAATTAAATGGAAGGAATTCTATAGGTAGCCTTTTAAACAATATTAGGTCCGTTCGTGTACTTTAAGCATAGAAAAATGAAAAATGTCAAATCTCTAAAATCGAGAGAGAATTCTCTCAATTTCAAGAGAAGTACCTGTTCGGTTTTCTTACAAAAGGTTAAGAAATGTCTTGTTTGGCATAATTGTAAAATGCAGCATCTACAAAATAAGTTGGAATTGAATTTTTTTCAAACTAAATACCTATTAAACCCTCCATTTGAATGCGCTGATATATTCTAGAAGAACATTCAGTTATAACTTGTTCCTCTGACGTCGTTGAAAACGAAAATAAATAGTTTTACTTGTCAAACTTTTGAGCTGTCACTTAGTTGGCAGTTTTCATTTTTCAGTAAGTCGAAATTAGGCGAGTAGAAAATTACGAAAAAATGAAAAGAGGGGAAATGGATTTCTCTCTCATTTTTTTTTAATTTTCTCATTACGTGGTCGCATTTGCACAGTTTCTTAGCTAATTTTAAATAATTTTACGTTTGCAAAAAAGTACCCGAACGAACCTATTACTTATGTTATAACGTTACGTAGCCATTTCTCGAACCCAGACAAACGTCAGTCCGCGATACAAAAGCAACAGGCGATTTTCCACTTCGGTTTGTGTATTGTGTGAGATCTGAGATCCCCACCTGGAGTATGATGAAGAAAGATGATGTCCAAATGTATATAGGTATCATTCGGTATCACATAGTGCTTTATACAAGGGTTGTTTGATAAGTCAGTGACTTTTTGGATAACACATATGTAGGTAGTTTTTTTTTATCCAACAAGTTTTTTTATTTCTGAACATAATCTCCTTTAAGCTCGATACCTACACTGGGCTAAGCATTTTTCCAATTCCCTTATTTCCTCCAAAAAAATATGTTTCTCAAAACTCAAAACAGGCATTTGTTTCAATGATGACCTCTTCATTGGACCTTAATCTCTTACCCCCCAGCCATTTTTTTAGGTTTTAAAACAGGAAATAGTCGCAAGGGGCCAAATCTGAAGAATATGCTGGATGGGGTAGCAGTTCATAGCACAATTTGTGGAATTTTGCCACGCTGACAATCTTTTGAAATGGTCACTCGGTTGCGTTTATGGTCGATTGTGAGAAATCGCTGCACCCATCGCGCGGACAGCTTTCTATGTAAAAATATTTTTGTAAAATATGATATACCGTCTTATTTGAGATGCCAAGATAGACAGCTACGTGGGCCTGAATTTGTTTTGTTACTTTAACGCATGAAGGCTAACACGTTAGCTGTTAAACTTGTAGACTAAGAAGTCCTTGAGGCTATACGGCTATACCTCCTCGTTTGTCTTTAATATAAACATGTATTTAAGAATTTGGATTTTCTTAAAATTCGATTTACAAACAGATCACATTTCGAAAAATTCAGTCGTCAAAAGACGCACTATATGTACCTACAATTAAAGCTAACAAATCGATGACGACAAATTCATCCATTCAAATATAAACATGAATATTTGCAAAAATACAGATAGAAACCTTTTCGTTCGTCCTATTGTCCTCAAACTTACGATGCCTAGTTTTTTTCTCTAAATCTTACTTCAATTTCCAAAACGTACGCTCTGCGCTCTATAACGTTTTATTAAATAGACTGAAGTTCTGTAAATCTACCTCTGTAGGTGCCTACTCAATTTTCATGAACTAACAATTCTCTATACTAACAAATCGAAAACTGTTATGATACCTAGTACTGTGAGCCTGAGGTTGATTTGTATGAACAGATGAAGCAAACATGTTCCACTTTTGTGTCACAGTTTGCACTATTCATCTTAATTAATGAAAGCTCATCAATCGTAGACAAGCAGAACCAAACATCTACTTCGGCACATCCACAACAGTGATTAAAATCGATTATGGCCGTAGGCTACTGACGACATACTTCTCGATTCTCGTATATCCTTAAACATCAGACTCATCTTCACCTCATGCCTACTGTTTTGAAATCGGCATCACTAAGTGCTTTTGCACACATCATCCTGATGCATAAAACGGATGACAAAAAGTCCGTTACGTACCTACCCACACGTGCTAAATTCAGAGAAAGGAAATCCTATACGTCGCTGCTGTTTTTTGTTGGACTACGTGTGTAGCGTTAGTTTTTGTGGGTAAAGGCGGCATTATTCCACTTGCACTTTGGGTCGTCAGTGAGAGATATTCATTAATTGTTTATTTTAATTATGGTAAAAACAGTTACAATCGTTAAATGACTTCTTAGGAAGTTTGGAAAAAAATTATTTCAATTATAAAGCGTTTGAATGCCTTCTTCAAGGACTGGTTTTGTAGTTCTGCAACAAAGAAGTCGCACACTTCTTTATACTCATAGGATCGTAGAAGGCAGTGTGCGAATTAATACTTGATGCCAGAGCTTTGGTTTAAATAATATATTTTCGTACGAGTAGCTCTGTTACCTATTATACAGAATCGCATTTCAAAAAGCGTTTTAAACTGCGATGTTTTTTAACAGTAAGTGCAGGCCTTCTACATAGGTTATTCCAAACCACTTGACTCCAGACTGCATAAGAAAACCACTATAATGTAATTTATTGTCGTTTAAAGAGATTTAGAACAGACCATTTCTTATACACTTTTCTTTTGTTTCATTGTTTTTAAATCCAACAGCTTGATGCCATATAGAGTGGAGGACAAAATTTGGTTCTGGTTAAACTGTGATTCTCAACAGAATAGAGTTTTGGTCGCAAGTTTACGAGACAACAAAGCTTAGGTAGATTAGATAGGTAGATGTTCAGTGACGATCGTCACGACTCACTTAGATCGGTCAGTGAGGTCAATTGTGGGCATTTTAGTAAAATTCAAAAAAATTAGTGCATACATTCGTCTACTTATAGGAATCCCAGGTGTCTTGTAAGTTTCCATTTGTTCATCAAAGAAGCAGCTAGCAAACATCTTTAATCTGTGATCTTCACCTCCATCTGGTGCAAGATTCGTACAACCTAGAGTATTTGTTCAACTCATGGCTCCACTCCACAATAAATAAATAGTTGGAGCAACAGTTCCGTAGGGACCCTAGACCTAGCTTCTCACAACGATTCGTTTTGTTTGCTTTTCATTTTTGGGATGAATGGAAGGGATCTAGATTTTTTTGCTGAGTCCAAACGGCTAATTGAGAAGCTCTTTGATGGCAGTTATGCTGTCGGATGTTTGTCAGGCGCTCGCTGGAGGAAAAAACCTTATGATGGTATTTGGGTTTTATTAAAGCAGCCATCATTAAAAACCCAGTATTACACAGAAGTTGCCTACTGCTGTGCCACTACCAACTTTATTATTGCAGATGATATTACCCTCTCCGATCCCATTATCCCGAGAAAGGTTCCTTGCAGTAGCTTTTCACCAAATAATTAAGTAGAATGTCATTATAGGCCTGCAAGAGATCTTGTCGCATTGTGTAATATGCACCCCAACGGTCATTGAAGTGGATAGAGGACGCTACCATTCCATTGGATTATGATTCGATATCATCTTTTACTATAGCATGCTTCGTCTTTGATTGAAAATTCTTCATAAGTTCTTCTTGGTGAATATTTTACTTTTCTTTAAGTAGCTTGACTATCTTATAGATTGTCCATTGGTTGTGTCCCTCGCGGCTTCATCTAGACCTTGACGTCCGTGCAAGCTCAGTGATCTTGTCGCCCTACCATTGATTTAAATTTCAATCTTTGGAGCAAGATTTCCACAAATTGTTGTTTAGTGACGTTACTTAGAATTTCATAGATATAGATATCAATTGGCAGCGGGAGCCGGTCGGCAGTTGTTTTATTTGTTTTCATTTTTGTGGGCGCAGTGGTCAGTGTGCTGGACAACAGAACCAAGCGTCTCAGGCTTAGCCACAAGGAAAATGACCAATCACAAATATGTTTCTTTCTGCTGCGCATCCTGATAAACATTAACATGTAATTCATTTAACATTTTTTTTTGCATTTAAATACAAAAGACAAGTCGCTTACAGAAGTACTCGGAATTTCGATTTAATTTTCGCAACAATTTTACAATACGTTTTAATATTTAACTAGAATTTTGTAACAAAGCAGTGTTAATGTTGTCAAAAGTAAACATTTTATATACAAACTGATTATTTTGAAGAATACTTTATTTCTTATTACGTTGATGTGTGTGTGCATTGACGTATGATTAAGACAGACATACACTACAGTTATAATTTATGTTATATATTATATAAAATATCAAAAATAACAATAATTCAATTGCTTACTTATTATACTACCCTATAGACAGAAATTGTTTGTAATTTGATATTAACATCTGCACGATGATTCTACAGCTTCTTCACCTTCTGCAACATTTATTCCGTTCACATAATTCGTATCGAAGCCGTCTGTGTTTATTGTCTGAAAGAAAAACAAACGGTTTGTATATACTTATTGATAACGTGATCATACTACCTTTCGGACAATTTCCTCGAAAACATCAGCGACGGACACATTGTTTTTGGCAGATGTTTCCAGGAATAGAGCTCGATGTTTCCTTGCAAATTTAAGACCTTCGTCACGGGTTATCGTGCGATCCATATCGATTTTATTGCCCACAATCATTGTGGGCACATTCCGATTGTTACTATAGTTTTCCAATTCCAACAACCATGACTCTAACTTTTGCAAGGATTCTCGACTTGTAATGTCATAAACCAAAATAGCGCATTTTGCGTTTCGGTAGAAGCTCGGTGTTAGACTGCGAAATCTCTCGGCGCCAGCCGTGTCCCATATAGCGAGTTTAAATTCGACGCCATCTATGTTCATTATTTTGGTTTTAAAATCTACGCCAATTGTGACATCGTGGTTGTCATCGAACTGATCGTCGACAAAACGGCGGATCAAGCTGAAACAAGAAGGAATATGTGTTAGGAGGATGTAATAATAAGTGAATTGTAGTGGGGAGCACCGCAATAACAAAAAGAGATTTAATTATCGGTAAAAAGGCCGGATAAGGGATCGAGCATTAGATTTAGCCTTCCATATTACGTGATCCGCACCAAGTTGTTGCCAGTTAACTCTTCAGTTATCTTTTTTCCCCTGCAGTCTGGGTTTCTAAGCTTCTCTTGGTGGGCCCACATTGGCCGAGCCAATGTAGACCACGTTTTGGCTTTTGCGATTACATCAAGATTTTGGTGTAGCTCAGATTTGACGGCTGCACATCCAGCTATCCTCGCACGAGTGATCAGAAAATTCAATTCTTGAATTATAAGTTCTTTCTTCTTGCTTATCTCGCAGGACTCATCGCTCTAAATCATAACTACAGGTTGAGTTTGAAATTCATTTTTAGAGTCAAAAGTGTTAAGCCGATCTGTTTGCCATCCTCCGCAGTTTGCTACCAGCGTGTCATCCTCATTCGAAGTGGATCAACTTCTCAACTATGCACTTGAATCAAACCGATTTGGATCTTTTCATTGAATAAGATTGTAGCTAAACACCGTCTACGTAGCCGATATGTTTGACTGTATGAAACAGGCACAAACTTCTTTCCCAGAATTTCTAAAGGCTTAAAATAGATTAAATTCTTTAAATTTAGAACTCGAGGTATCGTTCGCTTCTTGATGGTGAATAAGGTTGGTAATTTTGCAATACCTATACTTTAATAATTGGAGTTCATTAAACAACTGCAAAAGTCTGACGCATAGTGTCCACCATGTTTCGTTAAATTTCATTCAATTGCGTATTCAAGTCACGCACGAAACAAATACCTACCAAACAGATTGGACTGTGTATACATTTTTTCCCTTAGTGTTTCGAAAAACTACAATTACTTTTGGGAGCTACTGTTGATTTTTATTGCGTCTTTGTCACCAATTATAACATTACAAATATATGAAAAGTTTAATACCAACTCAATGATAAAGAGTTTCAACACAAATATTTATATCAGTGTTTCAGAATCACTTAACACCTTATTGCAATTTTTTTGGAATTTATAAATAAACATTACCAAAGCTCAGCACATACGCACCTAGATTTTCCAACGCCACTCTCACCGATAATCAGTATTTTTATTATTCTATCACCCATAGCTTTGTTTAGATAAATAAATGCGCTTTCCTGCTGTTTAGCAGGCACTATGTGAGTTCAGACAAAAGTTAAATAAAAACACGAATAAAATTGAGAACTCCTTTGCAAAAAAAACCTAGAAATATTCTATGACGTTATTTCTTATTTTTCGAGAGGAATGTCAAAACAGTCGGTAATGTGGTATCTTGTCATTACGGCTATGTTCGTATCGTATTCGTAGGGGATAGATTGACAGTTTATGATTTACAGGGTGTTTGTTATAAAATTATGTCGTTTTCGATTTGGCAAACATATTGAGAAAAAATTAAATTTGTTTTTGATGGAGATTGCTTTTAATTTGCCAAAAATATCCTTTTTTCTTATCTCAGTTATCTTTTGAGAAATTTATATTTTTTCTCAGATTTACACTAATACCAATGTTTATGTTTCTTTTTGCTGCCAACGAATACACACAACATTTTTTATGTTCCATTTGGCAGCAGAAATCTGGAATCTCAAATCAAAATCTGAAAAGCCAGGTCGAAAACGACATTAATTTAAAACTTCTACAATCTCTAGGCTTTATTTAGTAAAGTGAATTTTAAAATTTTAGTTTTTTGCTTAATCTTTCCTGCAGATTTGTTTGACTGTTTTAAGGTATATTTTGTATATCAATAAATAATTATTAAATAAGGCTTCCCCTTCCACTGAGTTCGTTTGGGTTATGTTTTGTGTAACTAGTGACTCAGAGTTATTTATGTCTGAACGAATTAATCTCTGACGGGCAGCAGATGTTTCGTTTGAGAAGCGACTTTCAACTTATCTATAATTTTTCACCTAATGCACATTTTAATGCAACAATTATTGCTTTAATACAAATAAACTAACTATTTTTTTTGTTTTTATAACATAAGCTGAATTCCAAAACGCATTACTTACATGCGGTTTAAACGCAAAGTCAACAGTTGCAAAATTCAAACAAAACTAATTTTTAGAAAGTCACAAGTTTCTAAACGAAAAGTCATCCAATACAATGCGTACCTAGCTAATGATTTTTTTAAATGATTTCTTTGACTTTTGAAATTTGTTATGAATAGCAAGGTATTTCCAGGGAAGTAAGAAAATATTTTCTTTTCTTAAATTGAATTGGGTTAAAATAAGAAATAATTTCTGACATCCGAGTAATTTTTCATCGTATTGACAAGTAATTAGTCATAGCCAGAAAATATACTGGTATATAGGATAGGTATAGGACGCCTAAATAATCTATATAAAGCTTCGCGAAGCTCATTCTTTCGCAGAAGGTTGGTTGAAACTTCCAAAATACTTGTAGGATAACAACATCAAGGCGTTTTGAATGGCCAAGGTAGTGTTTTGATCAAATATTGCTTATTGCTAATGAGATTGCCGATTTGTCATTACTGTAACCACTCAGTTTTTACCAAATACGTTCGATAAACATATTTTTTCAATTCTACCATACTTTTATCCTGTTTTTACACTTTGTAACAAACTTTTCAGTAGTTTTTCAACACAACTATCGTTTATTTTGCTTTAAAGAGCTCAGTCCTTTGCGCCTGATCCGTTTAAATTTTATCTATGAGGTGGAACATTTGCAGATACTTAGGATGACAATCTTATCTAGGCAACCTAAACCCATATGAGGAATTTCTTCCTCAATACTCCGCCTACCATTGCCTAAGAAACTACATGAATTACCTATTGTATTAAGTTCCTTCCATATTTCGCAAATTACTTTCTTCGAACAATACATATAAACTTTATAACTTTAGCTACCTTGACTACCGAAGAATGCTTACAAATTTCTGTTCTACGGTTTCATATTCCCAGCATCCATTGAAACAATCAAAGATGCATTGACCGTCAATTTTATTGAAAAATATTGGTTTACCAAAATTAAGTCTGATTAATCAGGCTTTTCTGGTCTTTCGCCGTCCACCTACATGATCATTGAAATCACGCTTATGGCCGTCATGGAACATAATGACGAATCCTCACTCTTTCAACGCAATTGTCCAATAGATTTATATTGAGACCTCAATAGTACGGAAACGAGCCTTGAAGTCCATTTGAGAAATAGATTTTCGGTGCAAGCTTAGGTACAACCTCTCTTTCTTTAAAGGTAGCTCTCTTTTATTTCTCAATCAAAACGAACTTCTCTCTGTAGACATGACGTTAATGGAAATAATCGTGAGCCCGAGACTTATTTCAAAAACATGACCTGCTATTTCGTCAATCACTTTCAGTACTACTCGCATCTCTTCGAAACTGTCAATTTTGAAACACAGAAATCAAACAAAATAACATGTGTTTGTGTATAGTCTAAAGAAAAAACGATAATAACAATTTCGACCGACCAAGTTTCCTTATCAAAAGGTTTAAAGAGCACAGTTGGCATTTACGGCACTATCTGCATTGAACTGTGTGTTTCCTTTCTGACACTTCAACGACGTCTTTGTATTCTCTGGTTTCTTTGATAAAAATAATGTTTACTTTGTTTATTATATTTCATGTAAGATGATAAGCATACTCGTAGTCGCATTTCAGCAACGGAGCTATACTTGCCATAAATACTCTGCGACGCTACGGTTAGCTATGAATACCTCTTGTCCTATATGGAATATTGTAAGCTATGTATTTTTTTTTTCGAAAAGCCTTCGTCTTTTTATGAAATTTGTCAAATCAATTTAAATTTAAAACTCTATCATTTGGAATAGTTTCAAACACTTAAAATGTTCCACAGTCTTCAGGCAGGGATGAATGGTGTGGACTGTAAGCAAATTTTAGCTCCGATTGTATTTTTTTGAGCTGAATTGTATTTTTTTATTTTTCGTAGTAGTACAAGGATATCGTTTTCGTACAAAATTTCGAATGATTTCCTGACTTTTATCAATTTGATTTAAAATCACGCAATTCCGTCCGTTTGAATGTCTGTTCGTCCGGCTTCTGAGCCCTATACAGGTAGGTGGATTTGTTTCAAACCTCGTTTTTATTGGTAAGCTTAAAGTTCGGAGCCATTTTCTGTTTTTGCACTAAAATTTGGACATTTCTCGAGAACTATTAATACGATTTAAACAAGAATTAGGTACGTATTTGAAAAGTAATATGGTCACCTTTACTCGAAGGCAAACATTTTTTTCTATAAATATCGTATGACGTACCTATAACTCAAATCAATTTTGTACATTGGTTTTCTATTGGTTTTAGCAATTTTATCGATTTTCGATTTTGATAAAAATGATTGCGCTCTAAACAATACGCTGTACTTACTCAACTTAGCTTAACTTAACAGTTGAAAAAGAGTAGCTACTTTTGGAAACAAAACTTGGAATGTAAATGTTAAACCAATTAAGACCTTGCTTAATTTGCGATCACATACTTTTATTTTTAAGAAAATCAAATTCAATAAATAAAATAAGTTCAATTTACTTTTAATTTGTTTATCTGCCTAATAATATACTTTCGCGACTGTGTATTAAATACTGACCCTTAAAAAAAAGAAAAAAATCGACTCTTTTGGTAGTAAACTCTAATCCCACCTAGCATTTCATAGAAATTAATCAAATTTAACAAAAATCAACTTCTACTAGACAAGAATAGATTCAATTTTATTGTTTCACCAAAGCAACGTTGTCAATGAAAAATAATTTTCAAGAAGGGCCCCAAAAATTGGACTCGAGTAGAAAAATGGGGCCACCAAATAAAATACAAATATATCAAAAAAAATAAAAAAAAACAAACACAGCAAAACATAACTTTTGCAATATTCAGCAAATTCAGCAAAATGGTTGACCGAACAAATATCACAACTCACAACTTAAAATCATTTTCCACAATTAATTGATGGGCTAATATTATTTTAAAATGCACTAAATTCATTTTGTTTGTTAAATAATGCGATCGAAATTTGTAACCAAAAGAGTTTGCACCGAAGTTTAACGACTAGTGTCTCACAGCGGATTAAAACGTCAAACGAAAGCTATAGTTGGTGTTCGGTGTGAATGGAGCTTTCGGCGAAAACACGATTTTCGGTGCGGTATGAATAGGTTTTGAATTTAAATTGTTTTCAATTGGGAACTGCTTTTAAAGTTTAAGTTGCACTTGATGTAAATTTTGTCAGATTTATTTAAAAATAGAAGAAAAGAACGTTGGGAACCATCTTATTTTTCCTAAAGAAATCGCCTTGGAAAATTCCAACAAAACAAAAACTGTCCACATCGACCAACAAGTTGAAACCAAAGGTAGACCTATTGGCCTCTGTATATGCATAACCTTTTAGAAGATTTTTTTTGCAGTATTCAGGGGACCAAGAACGACCCATTCTTTTGGTTTTTTGTATTGTGTTCGGTTTGATAGCTTTTTCTTCTGTTGTACATATTTCCAAGGTATTGAAGCCTTTGCAGTACTTTGAATTATCGGTATTTTTGCTTTTCTGTTTTTGGTCTAGCTTGCCACTGCACCTGAAGTCTTTTGAAAAAATGAAGTTCAATTTTTCTTCACTTATGTCGATTTCCATTGGGATTTTCGGATTTTGCTTTCAGATTTCAGATTTTTCGTGCCCAATGGAACATGAAACGAGATTTTTCTTCCTTCACATTTGTGGTAGTGCGTGTTTGAAAAGTCAGCTGTTCTTAAATTGTAATTTATGCTTATGAAAATCCACTCAATTTAACACACTTTAAAGTTTGACAAAAGACAAATGTTTTGGGGTTAGTGTAAGTAGGTGTGATATCGAGATTCGCAAAACTGCTCTGACTCTGAAAAAAAGTGTTTTTTTGTCCCAATGGAAAACGACATTAAAGAAGTATCTTTGGGAGTTCAAGCTCGTCATCTCTTTTTTGTATACAATTCTTTATGTCCGCCGGTAATACCATACAAAGTAGCTCCAAACATACTAGTTTTATGTCTTTAATTGTTTATTATTTGAGAACATTAACTTCCAAGCAAAACATTTGCTTACGTCAAATAAGATATTACTTCTTGTGGGTCCTTGCACCTATCCTATATTTAAAGCAAATACGATGATGGACATATTTTGGGCAGCAAGATGATAGAAGGTACTTATTAACCGCTGAGCCTTAATTTTGTGCAGTCTTATCCACAATGATGGCGTAGGAAAGTGGTTCACGTAAAGAAGGATTCTATAAAAACTTCAAAAATTTTTCAATTCCAATTTCGCAATAATGGAAATTCCAAGATTTCAGCAGGTTGTCAGATGTCGACAGCTACTGACATTTGCTAGGCTCTGCTACGCCGTAGATGCATTTATTTTATCCCCTTATTAATAAACAACTGCGCACAAGTTAATTAGTTATAAAACGTCAATTAGCATACATAATTCGACGTAACTGGTTTGTAACCATAGTTGATAGCTTTAACCCAGAGTTTAGTCATACGGGGGTTAATGTACGTCTATAAATATGTTAATATTATTCAAACATCGGTGTTGAATGTTGAAACTCATTTTCACATCAACTTTTTAAGATATCGTTTATTTTACTTTGTGAACATTTAATAGCCAAACCGGGTCGAGTATATTATTTTAAAAACCATAGGGTATACTGCTAATAGGTGACTTTGGTTTTGATTGTAGCGAATGAGGATTGCTAAAAGGTTTGAGGCCCATTTACAAGCCAAAACAAACCGTTTTTTTTTTAAAGTTTGGTGAGCTTTTCATGCTATAGTAGGTCCCGTATTTAAAATTTCTACTACCTAATAATTTTCGTGAAAACGTATGAAATTTAGCAAATGCTTTTTCAACTTTAAGATTCGCAAATCGTTTCAAAGCTCTTTTTTGATATCAATGGTGTCGGCGAGATTTGGGAACATTCAAGGCATAAACTTTTCATTCATATGGAAGGTTTTTTTTTTCGTATTTTCCTTCAAGTTCTCTCTCTTTTTCTTCCTTACCTAACGAGTATCTTACATAAAAAAAAATCGAGCTGTCGTGGGACGGCCGAAAGAAGCGAATCATTGGACGTAAAGTATTGGCCCGTGTTACGTGGCGGCCTATTTAAAATTCATTTTAATTTTTCATAGTGCCAGTTAGTTTAGATTACTCTCTCTGTTCCTCTTTCGCTCTCTACACACATATATTTAAGAACTTTTCGACTTTTCTTTTTTCCTAAACCATCCCTGAATCAAGACGAACAACACAAAACAAAAATCATCCAAATCGGTGGAGCCGTTCAATTCATTTTAATTTTTCATAGTGCCAGTTAGTTTAGATTACTCTCTCTGTTCCTCTTTCGCTCTCTACACACATATATTTAAGAATTTTTCGACTTTTCTTTTTTCCTAAACCATCCCTGAATCAAGACGAACAACACAAAACAAAAATCATCCAAATCGGTGGAGCCGTTCTAGAGTTTTCATCTTCCAAGTGCGCCATGGAGGGGGAAGTTAACGCTACGGTGACGATTTTTTTCGGTTTACTCCCCATCTTTTTGAATAATTTATATGCGTGACCCACCGACCGTCCGTAAAAAAGCTATATTCGCTTCAAAAAATAATATTCCAGTAGAAAGATAAAATCCAATCTATCAAATCTCTGTAAAATGTGCAATAACAATAGTCCTGTAACATTATTTTTATACGAAATAAAAATATCTATCTAAGGCATAGACTTATTAAATATGAACTGCTATAGCAGCCAGCTTCTTGTTGGTTCCAACATTAGCGCTAGCGCTCTTGGTTCAGAACGGATTAGTTGGAAACAAATTGTTAAAAGCAGAAATAGAGTTGGCTGCATGGGCTTCTTTATTAGTATGAGGAAGTTAGAAATAACTTTTTTTTTTAAATAGATTGAAGACAAAAGAAGCTTACAATACATTTTGTCCTTTAAGTGGAACAGGGAAGTAAGTTTATTCAATAGCCCCCCTGTGATATATTTGAAAAATTTTAAAGGAACTCCATCCGATCCCGCAGCATTTTGCGGCCTTCAGTAAATCGTCAAGATTTTTGAATCTATCCAAAATAACATTTGAAAATTTGTAAATCTGTCCAGAAAAAGTTGTTAATTGAAATATGTGCAAAATTGGTATTGCATAAAATTTATGTAAATAATAAAATGTATGTTATTAACAATTTGAACTTAGAAATTTTTGATCGAGATTTTTGGAATTTTGTTACATATACTCGACTGGATTGAATGTGCTCATTGTTTTCAATCGTAATGCCCAAAACACATGTGCAGAACTCACTGTGCACTCTATTTCTAAATTTGCTGCAAAATTCAAACATACCACAACACAAAAGAAAATAAATTGCAATTTCAAGTATTTGGCATCATCGGCTTTTGACACTGCTGGTTGTGTTTGTTTTTGTTTTGTTTGTAAACACATCAGCTGCTTAGTCGGCGAATGACAGTTGCCATATTAGCCGATGCAATGGATGTCAAACAATTTTCTGCACGTCTGTTTTACTTGCAGCACTGCACTCTGCGTTACGTACAGAATTTCTGCACATGTGTTTTGGGCATAATGCAGCAACTAGCGTTTTCCATCGTGTCATTCTGAACAACCTGATGAAATTGCCTCGAAACCGATAAGCGAATTTAGTTATTTTTTGTTGACGATTGATCTTAGCCCGGTGTCTCCTCGAGCAATTTTTCATATCTTGCAATATATTTATCATAGGTACTATGGAAATTGCCCAAATAGTATGATAACAAAATTTCTTCCAATACACTGCTCAGCTCATTGCATGCTATCGATTGCATGAAATGAGCTGCAATTTCTGTGCTGTTTGACACTTGTTTTTCATTTCCACGATGGCTGAGTGGTAATTGTCGCTTGTAGCGCTGAAACTACGTATATTTCATTGAATAGATGATGGATGGGAAAATAGAAAGGATTTCATGGCCTTTAATGCGAGAATGCAAGGATGTGCTCTGTTCAGCGACATTTCAACGAATGAAACAGTATGGTATGAAATGCCCACCCTATATTTTATTTTATTATTATTATCAAATTTGACATAGTATCTTTCATACAATCAAATTTTACAGATTGGAAGATATGAAAAATTGCTCGTGGAGACACCGGGTAATGGCCTAAAAGCGCACTAATAGCACAATCATTTTATTTACGACGGCACACAATACAGCAGTTGTCGCAGTTGAGTTTGTCTCCTCTATTGTGAGCTATCAATGCGCGTCTACCTGATTTTGAAAAATGTAATTTCAGCTCAACTTGCATGCAGTGCAGTCATCCGTCCGAAGCAAATCTTATGTCGTTTTCCATTGGGACCACCAGAAATCTTTTTCAGATCACAGATTTTACGTGGCGAATGGAACATGCAACGAAATTGATCTGCTTTTGTAAATGGATTAGTGCGTTATATGACAGCAATATCAGCTGTTCAAATTACATTTGTTTTTGCAAAAATCACAAATGGATATCGCCTTGAAAAATGTTTCCCCTATTGCACGTACAAATGGAGTATTTTTGGTGATTCGTAGTCTTCTGATGACGAGGAAAACTATTAAGATAATATTTCCTCCTGAATTATATCCATGGCTATTTAATGTATTTCGTTATTTTGGTTTTCACGAAACTACCCCCATTTGTCTTCGAAGCAAACTTCTTAAAATGACGTCAAACAGCTGTGCAAAGTATATTGGTATTGGGAGAGTGTGTGTAGATCTGAAAAAATATCGAGATCTGCAAAAAGTGCTCTGAATCGAAAAAAAGATTGATTTTTGGTCCCAATGGAACATAAAAAGTGATTTAGATCAAAAAAAAGATTGATTTTTGGTCCCAATGGAAAACCACATTAATCAAAATTCAACATTATTTATTAATCAGAAGGTATCAGTGGCGAAATATGTACATCCTATACCTAAGTTTTATTTTACGTAAATCACAATACCGCTGCTTCCATCGCCTATCATTTGCTATTGCTGTCACACAAATGTCCCAAGTTGTTTTTTGTGTAAAACGCAGAGTTTGCGTAAACAATCTTTCTAATGTAATCTTCACATTTATATTTGCCCTCATGCGAGTATTTGAACTTAATTTTGAAGTCGATCTGTAAATATTATGATTAGAGGGTCCCTGGTCGTCTTGCATTCAGCGTTGGGGATCCTAATCAGTCGTTTCATCGGGGATCAGAAGTCTTAGCATGAATGCAGAAGAAAGAGGGAAAAGTCATATACATACAAACATACGTATTTCTCTTCAAACATCGTTATCAGTTTAAATAAAATAAGATCACCACGAAGTACGTGTACATAGACTTCTTTGGTCGGATATTGGTTTTGGTTTTATATAGAAAAAAAGGAAAATAAAGAGGAAAATGAATTACTTTTGCTTATCTGCGACTATCATACATCTAGATTAATAGTATCCGTCAATTTAACCCAAGAAGACACTTTTGTTGCGATAGTAAAGTTCGTTTATGTAGGTTTTTTTTTTAAACGACTGACTGCCGGTGGTGGTGGTAGTTGTGAAATAAAAAAAATTCCCTTGCGTTGGTAAACCAAACAAAAAAAATCTCTTCTTTCTCCGTATGAGGTTACGACGTATAGTGCTGTTGTTGTGTCGTCGTCGGCGTCGTTGTCGAGCCCATGTGTCTATTTCAGATATAAAGATTCGTCGTCGTCGACTCCCAACGGAGACCTTTTTACAGAGATAATCGCTTCAGGTCATTTGATTTTTATGGCAGTTACAACCGCACGAATACATTAACCAACGCTTGAATGTACTTTTCTTTCACTTGGCACTCTTCGTTTTGATATTTTCAATATTGAATCTTACGAGCTCATTGGTTACTAAATATGTTTTTCAGTTTAACGAGCCATATGGGGTTAAGACTTTTCGAATGATAAGGAACTTTAAGGAAGAAAAAAAAGGTCAAACGAGATTGCATTGACAGCATTATCTTTAATGGCTTAACGGGCCTGTTTTGAGCTGTCTATCGCTAGATAGTAAGTCCACAAACATTTACACAGGCGTTTGACGTACTATCGACATTGCTGCAACTACCTATATCTATCTTTTTTATAAAGCATCACGAAGATTAAGATAGTACATATTTGTGGTAGCTACTTGATTATTTCGACCGCGTTCGTAGATTACTGCCTGAACTCGGACAGTATTTTGTAGCGCTGCGGTCATATTTTTGTGAGTACTTTTAATTGAAATATGTACATAATAAGTTGCTTTTACTGATGACTACAGTTAGGGTGGACCCGATCCGCTTCGATCGATTTAGGTTAAATGCACTAAGGTCCATTTTATTCACTCGAAGTTGAACACAACTTGGGGATTTTTATATGGGAAACTTCCCAAGTTGTGTTCAACTTCGAGTGAATAAAATGGGCCTAAAGAGGACAGAAAACAACTTGCAGAAGTTTAATTTACAAAGAAAAGACAACACCCACACTTCTAATTAGAGAAATATTTGCCTTCAGCTCTGAGGCTAGAGCCTCTTAGCATCTTGGCTCCTTTCCAGTCGATCTTACTGGATTGATAATCATTAGATTAGAAGATTTTTTTTTTGTAAACCCATCGGCTGTTTATTAGTTTCGGATGCAATTTTGTCTGACTGTTCTAGAAATTGTTTGAAGTTTCATTTTATTTGATTCAGTTTCGTGTCATTTAAATTGTATGGCAACTGTTGAAAAACATGAAAAGAAAACAACTCTTGCCGTGGGTTGCCTTTATTTGCTCTGTCATTAAGTTAGTGACCAGCCAGTCTATATACAAATGAAATAGAAATTTGAAAAAGACAAGAAAATGAGCTATCATGTGACTTCTTCAACATTTTCGAAAACTGTGCGAAAGTTGCAAGTCAGACTACCTAAGTTATTTCAAAGTTGAATTTCGGCTCAGAGCACATTATGCCACTTGGTACTAGTTATTTAGATTGGCTGAAGCCAGCAGATTTACATTGGCGCGTTTGCCCTCAAGAACGGATTCAAATCATCGCCGAATCGGAATGTTCTTTGAAGTACGTGATGACTGCCTTCCAACATCGACATTCGACACCGAACTGATTTTTAATTTTTCAGGCGGTGAACATTTTATTTTTAATTTTATGTTGGTCTTTACGAAATTTCTATTTTTATTTCAAACACTGAAATAAAATTTCGTTTAGCCTATTTAAGCTTTAAGACATCCTTTTAAATCAAAGCTAGTGGTTGCATTGTGTTTATCTAGGCCTTGGCAGTTGATTATTTCTTTCCCATTTGGCACTTTTTACAGGAACAAAAACAGCTTGTTGTCGGTTCCACTCTAAATTCTGAACCAATTAAGCAAAAGAACTCCAAACTTGGATCATTTATAAATCTCATTAAAAAGATTCAAAGGATTATTGTATAAATCTACACATAAATGACAAGGAACTATCAAAAATGACAGCGCCGCCGTTTGAACATTATCCATATTGGAACGAATATAAGTGGACAAATATGTTCACTTCAACAATTCTTCAGCTCTTAGTTACCAAAACACATGAGCAGAATTGAAGATTAGAATGCACATGTTAACACGGATATAGGAACACGTATAAATTCTGTTTGCTTCATGTAACATCAAAAACGAAAGAAATTCTGGTGGGCGCGAAAAAAAACGAACGAACACATTTTCATTGACGTTTTCGCTTTTCTTGCTTCTGTTCTCACTCCGCGGCACTAATAATTAATTTTAGTGCTCAGGCAAAAATTTTCGAGCTCACAATGGCGAAATTGTCCATACAAAATTGCATATTGTGACCTAGGAAATATTAAAAATAATTATTATTAAGGCCCACTATGTCTCTATTTCTAAATTTGCTGCCAAATTCAAGCGTACCAAACACAAAAAAAGTTAACATTGCAAGTATTTGCAATCATTGGGTTTTGACATTTGAACGTGTTTGTTTTGGTTGTACCTAAACACATTAGCTGATTAGTCGGCGAATGACAATAGTCATTTTAGCTAACAAATTTCTGCACACCTGTTTCACTGTTCACTATCTGCACTGCATTCTGCGCTGCTTCGGCATGTGCCACTCAGAAAAAAAAAAGTTGTTGGGCGAAGAATTTTGAGATCTTTAAAAAATTGAAAGCAAAAAGTTCTTGCTTCAACAATAAATTCTTATAAGAAGAATTCGTTTTTAAGTTTCCAAGAATCAAATATTCAGATTAAGAATAAAATGCTTGCCATAACTATTTTCTAAGAATATTGCCAACAATATAATTCTTAAATCAAAAATGTTGATATTTGGGTTCATTTTAAACAACAAAATTGTTGGCATTATAATTTTTTTTCTGTGTGTGTGTTTTGGGTATAAAGCATATAGGTAACTGAGACTCTTTGAAATCTGAATAATTAAACTAGGCATGAGACCGAACAGAGAGATCCGTTTGTCCGCAGTCAATGCTAATAAAAGGGGAAGAATGAGATCACAAATCAGACTACTAAAGTGTCATGGATGTTCTACCCACAATTATACAAACGTAAAACGGAAAAAACATGCAAATATTCCTGCATCAGTTAAAAACTTTTCTATTTCTGATTTAAAACATGTGAAATGAGAGTGGTAACTAGTTTCAGTAGATCAAACCAACAGTTCATCGATCAGTTATAAGAAATAAATACATAACTGTGCGTTCATCGCTTCTGGAAGCCATTTTGTTTTATAGAAAAGCGAAATTTCGTAAGCCATTGCTATAAAAATGCATAGCTTTTCCATAATTCCTACCACTTAAACAAAATGGACGACCAAATTATGTGTCAGGTTTCTTTTCGTTTTAGCTGCTAATGCTGTAAAAAATGCTCAAGTAAATCTGACTACGGCTTACGAACGAATTTGTTGTACCCACTATTTTGAACATTATCACACATTTTGTAGTCCAACGTCGAACCGGATTTGGGTTTTGTTTTCATATCAAACAGCGTCATCAAATACAGGATCTTTGTACATATTGGCAATCAAAAATGATTAAAGAAAATGAGCTTCAAACAACATTTGATTGCTATTCGGCATGTGTTTAATGATGCTCTATACAATCTAGACTAGTTCAAGAAGTCGCGATATTATTTATTACTATTATTACTATCAAAGTTTTATTTTTAGCTTTATTAAAACATAAATAGAATGTGACCTTGTCTGTCTTCATAAACTCAAAAAGCGATTAAAGAAGTGTCTTGGAAAAGACTTAATCTTTGACCGATTTATTTACAGAAAAGAAGATGTATTTAAAGGTAGGTTACAATGAAATTACTTTTCCGAAGGAGTGGGTAGGTACGCCACAAGGATTGCGGCCTATTTTTATTTTAGTTGGACCTGTTTGGAACTGTTTACCTATACTGGTGTTTTAATTGTTGTTTTTTTTTTTAATACATAATTATATTCAAGCCCGCTGCAGACTTTATTGTAACTACTTTCTCCAAATACATAAATAAATAAACTACAACATTCTTTATTTGCGATCCTAAAATATATACGGTAAAGTCGATTTGTGATACTTTCCAGCGATTTAGTCCTTCTCAAGAGAACTGGCCTCTCGATGGCGAACCCATTAAAGTTTTAACTGTCCAGAAACCTATATAGATCCGGAGTTTGAATTTCAAGAAAATGCTTTCTGTCGGCGAGTGCTTCACGATAAGTGCGAAAGGATATCTGATACCCAGGTTTTTAGAAAGAAGAATCAGACCAGATGAAAGGATGTAACTACGAGCTAAACAATAATGTTGCTCGGATAATGAATGCTTCATGCCTGATAAACTCGAGGCCTTTTCCCGTCGTTGATACCATTTGAATACGCAAAAAAAATCAAAACAAATGCACGCATTTATGCCAAATAGGGCAACAAATTTCAAATCAGCTGTTAATTGTAAGTGACAGCCTTTCCAATTCTTACACCAAGAAATTTGTTGAGTAAAAATTCGTAAGGTTGTAACTTGTAAGTGGAGGGGTAATATCTTGCTCTATCGACGACGCTCTGTTTTACACAGTCTCAGAAAATTATAGTTACTAAATTTAAACAGCTTCATTGAACGCCAATACGACCACACCGTGTAGCCCCAAGTCTGACAGATGACTGACTTCATGTCTTTCTCAGTCTTGATTGGATTGTTGACGTTTATTTAGGGTAACTGACGATTCTAGTCAAACTAATCGTGACTGAGTACTAAGTTGACAGGTCAAATATGCGGCTGACGTAGGAAAAGTGACGTTACCGACCGTTCTAGTTTTGTTAAGGCTTCAGGGTACATTTAGACCAGACCAATCTAGTCGACTGAAGATAACTATAGGTATTTTCGAATGTACGCATTATTTACTCGTATTCCTAATGTATACTTGACAGTGTCTCAACAGCTGTGTCTATTTCCAGTATGTTGATTCAATATTTTCGACAGCCACACTTTTTGACTTCTTTGCGGTTTAACGCAAACACACAAGCTCCAAGTCCAAATACATACATAATACTTTGTTTCTTTAAACAGCTAACGCAGTTAAACGTGAACTTGCAGTAATAATAATTAAAACCAACGAGCAAACAAAGTATTTTCACCTCCAGCTATTATGTCAATTGACATGAAACGTTCAAGCACGTAACAGCGCAGTGAGAGGGAGTCATCGAACCTTTCATTAATAGGAAAGACAAATAAAATATATAAACAAATATCTGTTGCTGTGCATCGCGCACTTGCGTATACACAACAAGCTAATCATAATGCGGATAAGCCTTTGAATTTTCCACTCCAACAATATTGCTACTGTGTACCGTTGTACAAGTATATGGTGTTTCTTCAATTTCAAAATTGTTTTCCTCAGTTGTGGACTGCCATTGCTACATATCGTTCAGTGCAGATATAGCTATTTCTTGTACCTATTCACTGCGTTGCGGTAGGCTTTTGTTGCGTATATAATGCAATGGCCTGACAGTTCATTTGTTTAATATTCTCCTGCACGCAATTTTAAAAATATTATGAAATATTATATTCGCAACGAACAGTAGTCATTCGATATTTAATATAAATGTACGGATACCTAACAATTTGGGAATGACTTTTGAGTTGCTAACATCAGACGGAACAGATATTGAGACATTTGTAAAAGAATCTTCTTAAACTATTGTCATTTTTATACCAAAAAATTCATTCATAACCAACACAGTCCGCGATGCTAATAATATTTTTTAGTGTCCAGGCTACATTTTTTCAACTCACAATGGAGACATTTTTTATACAACATTTCATATTGTGACCTAAAAAATATTTAGATTGAAGGTCAAAAGTGATTATTAGTAAGACCCAGTTTGTTTGCGAACATTGATTTTAGTAGGTACAAAAACTTTTTGCGACGAGCGAGGGAATAAATTTTTATACAATATTATTTACACTGTGTGTAGTTATTCTAATTTAATTCAATTATTAACACAATCTTAGTATCAAGTTCTGGATCAGTTTAAGCTTCGAAACCAATCCCTTTCGATTTGAAATGAAAACTCTCCCTGCTACCACTTTGATAATAGATCAAAATCCCTTCACTCATTTGTAGAGATAAACATCTTTCAAGGATCGGAAGTACAATTTCACGGATATCCTTAAGTACGAAGGTAAAACGCAATCAACTTCGAAATCCTTTTGTAGAACGCAATTATTGTATGACGATTTCCCCCTCGTTCTTTTTGAAAAGCAGAAATCAAACAATGAAACAAAACTAAAGTAGGAACGCTACTGGTGTATACTGTATTACTACAACTACAGTCCATGTGAGTGCAATCAGCCACAAACGTGACATTTTGCTGGACGCTTCACTGCAGTATTTTTATTTTATTTTTTGAAGAGAACATTTGTGTCACAATTAATAAACAGTCCATAAAAATTAAATAAAAACAAAAATTGTTAATTGCTATATTTGAGCGTAAATGGGAAGAAATAAAAACAAATCAAATAGCATTCTCTTACAGTAGATGCAAAGAAAATTCGGACGGCATTCTTAAAAAAAATATAAGCTGGCCTATGAGATCGAAATAATAAGTATTGTGAACAGAAAATTACCATTTTTAGTATTCAAAAATCATGTAGGTATAATATGTATCACATTTTTCTGACTGTTGACTAAGAAAAAACTACATATAGGTAGGTATTTTATTTTAACATTTATTTTAATAGAGGAATTTGAGACAACAAAATTGTTTCCACAAATTGAAAATTTCACTTGTAGCGAACTGTCACGACCCTCGAATTATAGTCGGGATTCACAAATCCGTGAATGAAAAAACTATAAACTGTTACTAGAAACTGGCGGCTGAAATTGTAGTTCTTAGGCCGTGTGTCAATTGCGCTAAATAATTATCCTCGGATAATTTTTTGACATTTCTGTGTGTGTTGAATAAAAATTTAGCTTCTGTGAAATTTGGCTGTGTCGATTGGGCTAAATTTTTGAGATTTCTCAGAAGACTTTTGACGATAGCACAACACTATAGAAAAGAACAGACATACAACTAATTCAATAAGAACAACTAATAATATGGATCATAAATTCGATGTATTAATTCCCCTTGATGTCAATGATATTGCTGCGGTATCAAAGCATTATAAGCCACGATTATTTGCCGTGTAATTTTATATTCAACCGGTATGAATTCAAACTCCGTAACCGAATCACTTTTTTGTTGTCATCATGCGTCCCTATAAATTAAGCAAATTATATTAAAAACTTTACTAATTTTCCTTCATTATTTAGATACATGTTGTAGGTAGTACCTACGGTTTGTTATTTTTTTTTTCGTTGATTTGCTGCCATTTGAAATAAAAAACTCGAACGTAAAAAATGTATCCTATGAAGATAAATAATTTTTTGACAGCTGAAGAATTTGTTTTCCACCACGATAGTGCCAGAATATTATCCGAGGATAATTATTTAGCCCAATTGACACACGGCCTTAATGCACACTCTAATTCTGGTTGAATCGTTTTAAAGACGACATAATATTAAATTAAAAAAAAAAAATAACAATTCACAATAATTGACAGACTTTTCTTGTTTCCGATTTTTCAATGTCAACACAAAACTATAACCCTTTGGCTTGAATACCTCCTTACTTTTGTCGTTTTCGATTTGGAAAACAGATCAATCTTTTTGAGAAAAAATCAATTTTTTTTATCGAAATTACTTTTCATGTTTGATTTGCCACAAAAAATAATCTTCTTTTTATCTCAGATCAATTTTGAGAAGTCTCAATTTTTTCTCAGATTTTACACATAATGTAGGTACCAGTAGGTACTTTCACTAATAGCAATGTTTCTTTTTATGACACACGACGTCGGTTACGAATTGTTTATTGTTGGAAGGATTGTTTTTTTAGCTGAAATATTAATTATTTCGAATGGATTTCGAGTGCAAGTGCAAAAGTGTTGTTTTTTTTTTTGCTGCCAACTCAATGCACACAAAAACCAATAAAACTCAGATTTCATGTTCGTTTTGGCAGCAGAAATCTGAAATCTCAGATCAAAATCTGAAAAGCCAAATTAAAGACGATATTTGACAGTGTGTTTTCCATGAATATGAATACCTATCTTGTGAGATGATTTTACTGCTGAGATGAGAGAGTCTGCTCAAAAACTGTATGAAATTGGAGTTTGGTCATTCGCAATTACCTATTTAGAAAGTTTTAGTTAAAGGAAAAGATTACGTTCGTAATGCATTGTTTTTTTAAGGGAGACTAAAAATAGTCAAACTTCAAAGTGAAAAGCCGCTGAATTTTCGCAGGGGAAAAGGAAGAGCAGCTTAAGTTACTGTTATCGCCTTTGTCGAATCAAGTGTTGCATCTGTTGGTGTTCAAAGCTTTAAAACCCACAAACGATCAGTATAAGTGTTACAAGATCAGTTAATTGTACGATTTGAAATTGCTTTTGTTTGGTAGTCTACTTGTTTGGTAGTCTACTGACCACCGAGTTTACAAAACGAGTGAATGCGAAAGCAAATTTTCCAAGAAAAAAAAATAAAAGTCATGCCTGGAAAGTTGTGTGCAGTGGCCTACGGCTTACAATTGTACTAGATTAATGTTCAATTTTTAATATATTTTATTTTTCAATATAGGTACTATAAATGATTAAGGCCCGTTTGCTGATACTACTCATAGCGATTTAAGTTCCACTTAAAATCTTATGTGTCAGTTTATGACATAGAAAAAGTAGCCCATAAGGTATTTAAGTAGAACTTAAATCGCTATGAGTAGTATCAGCAAACGGTCCTTAAATGAACATAATCTATTTTTGGGTCTTTACAAGGGCTACCACATTTGCCATAATCATAATATGCGATTTACTTCTCCCCACTACTGTACGCATTTTATTTATAATATTTTTTTGCATCTCCAGTTCTCACTGCAGCGGCGGCGTTAGCATACATGTGTGCAAGTTAGTATAATGCATAAATAAAATAACGTCATGTGTAAAACCCAAACTTGCCAGAGTATAATTATCCATTCAATCTTTGCATGTGGCATTTCGAAACATGTTTTTTTTTTCCTGCTTCGTTCACCACTCGTTCTCTCATTCCCTTCCCATTCTATACAAAACACATGGTTATTTTAGGTATACAACGGAATATGCTTGTTTCGCGCGAAGAGTGTGTGCGCATAAAAATTCTACACAATTAACATTAAGGCAGTGTTGATTTTTTTCTTTCTTAACTATCGTGTCATGTCAAATCGGCGTATTCGACAACAACATTGCTGGGGATAACTACGACTCCGAGTACGATCTTCGAGCACATTAGACGTCTAATTTGTAGTTTTATTCATAAGAGCATTTTTATTGCACAATTTTCCAGAACTGCTAATCACCATTGTTTCTGGGGCTGCTGTCATTGAGAAATGAGAAAACCTGTTGCGCTGTGTCATGAGATTATACGTTGGAGATATCGATTTGTGGTCCAGTCCAATACACGAGTGCCTACCAAGCCAATGGATATGCATATGTGTGTGTAATATAATTTTTTTTTATTAAAATCTTTGAATCATGTTCGTGATTGATCACCTCGAAGGGAAGGTTTCCCGATTCCATGGAGCCGACAACGCAATCGAAACGAGTTGGATTTCTAAATTCAATCTATGTCCATCAAGAAGCAGCTTATAAGTTGACAACCGACGCATTAGGTTAGCTCAGCTTGGGTCTCGCTTTAGGTCTCGGTATTGTTGATGTGACCTGACCTATAAGTATTTAGGTATATGGGAAAGGAAAAGGGGAAAAAGGGTCTCGGTGTCGATGTCGGTGTTGGTTTGTATGGTGATTCAAAAACGAAAAAAAAAAAATAATTGAAATGATTGTAAAACGCAAAAGAAAGGAGAAGGGAAACGCACTGCACACACTGCAGACTGCACCCGTGTTCATATTTCGGTTCAATGGCGATAGTTTTTTTTTTTTTTTTTTCGAAAAGTGTGCAACAGTGTGCCTGTTCAATTTCTTATCGTCTGGTCGGGTAGTATTCACTTCTTTTAGAAACATGCAGATGCAATGTGCAACGGATCGTCCTTTGGTTCTCGAATGCGTGGGAATTTCGACATGTGTGCGAGGAAAATGCGAAGGGGCATTTTCTTTTATTTTGATTTGTTCAGATCGGACAAAAAAAAAAAACTTACACTTTTCATGTGTTTCCTTTTTTTCGGGGGTTGTTGCAAGTGCTCAGAGGAGGAGATCTCTTTAAATCACTAAATCGCTGGTGCGTTGAATTTTACTGAGTACCTATAGGTATGCGTAGGTATATACTCAGAGGAATATAAATTTCGGTTTTATTGTGGGCTGGAAAATACGAAAGTATTCATTAAATTAATTGTAATTAGGAAAATGACAGAAAATGAACTTTGCGTTGTAAACAGAATATAGATGGATTGATTGATAGACCCTGATTTGATCGCGCACTGCGGAAACCTTTCTTATTAGGTATTTGCGTTAAATTTTATAGTCTAGAACTAGATTCAATCAAGTACTGAAACTTTATACAGGCTTTGGCTTGTGGCTGAATAAAGAAGAAAAGTTTTAGGTCGGTCATTGGATTTTTTCTTTTTCCGACTGAATTTACGTGCCCTCGTATTACCTACTTATGTTGAAATACGACCACATTTTCTATGACCAGGTCTACAACACGTTTTGCTGATCGAAACCAACTAAAATTCCTGAAAATTACACGTGTACCTACCTATAACCTCGTCACCGAGTGGAGTGTTCGAAATTGAGTACCTATTTCAAACCAACGACGAGGTACTTTGATCGCCGAAAAAACGCAAATTACATCCTTTAGGCTTTTTCAACTGATGGCCCACGAAGATGTGTTAGGTACTGCATCTCAATTGTGTCGTTTGGACGCGGAATACGCGGGATATCTCGTCACGTGAACTATACCGTTAATGGTCTTCGTCCATATTGCAAAATTGACATCATAATTTGCTAAGCTTGCTTTAATCTAGACAACAAAGTAACGTGCCAACTCGATGTAACACCCTACACAACATTGGTGTACAGTGCAGCAAGTCCGTGTAACGAATCGTTAAATTGACTGAGAAGATCTGTTCGAACATTTCTCAACTGACCTCTGAATTCAAAATAATAAAAAATAAATTGATGCATTTGCTACAGTTGCTGTAAAGGGCACGGAAAGAAAGGGTTCACATAAATTGATAATTTTACAATGAACTATAAACGAGGGGAGCTAAGTTCTCATCATCTTTAATTACTTTTTTGACATTTGATTTATGAACAATTCAATTATTAAAAAAATGAGTGAAGTTAAAATGTACCTTACGATACAATTGTGATTGTGACCGTCTGTGATCTATATTTCTCGGATTGGTGATATCCTCTACTATACATCGTTGATGAATAATTGTAGTCTGCCAGAAGTTTGTTTATATGGCTAAGGAACGACGCCACGAAGAGGCCCCAATCAAAAATCAGGTGCGTGAATTGTTTGTTCTTTGCGATGTCCACCGAATTCACAGGAATTCGTGTTATATAAAAACGCCTTTTTCAGAGTATTTAGGTTACGGTCAGCATTGGTTGAAATCACTCGAATCGAATTTGACCTAGGTAGGGCTAGGGTTTAGCCAGGGTTTGAAAATTATTGCAATTATTGAACAGACATCATAAAGCTGGCCCCTTGCCTTCCCTATAGGAAGAGGGAACCCTCATAGTTAAAACCTAACCCAATCTCCTGGGTTTAATCTTTTTGTTCGATTCAAAATTAACCATACCTGAAACCTGACACCCAGTGTCCTAGGTATGACCATATTGAGGCTGCCTCGACTCGAAGTGAAAGTTTTACCAATAATCATTTTTAACCTTCACACTAAATATTTCCTAGGTCACAATATGCAATTTTGTATGGAAAATTTCGCTATTGTGAGTTCGAAAAACTTAGCCTGGACACTAAAAATGATTATTGGTATCGCGGAATAATTAGATGACCTGGTACAGGTCAATGTCAAGCGGCTAGCAACGATTCGCCATTTCATTATGGGGACGTTCAACAATCTATTTTAGAAGGTCTGAGAGCTGGCTGACTTGACAAGTCTCAGTTTTGATTACCCAGAACGGTCACAAAGGCATTTTTTTCACGTTTCATTTTTATATATGTAGTCGAGAATTTCGTGACTGGGCACTAAGTTGACAGTTCGTACAGATGGCTGATGTAGAAAAAGAAGAACTGACGTTTCCATCTAATCTAGTGAAGATACCTAGATTTAATTTCGGAGAACAGAGTGATTGGCCGAATTCCACAACGTCATAAAAATGTTCATTGTGAATACACACTGCCAGGTTATGAATACTTTTGCGTTGCTTTGCGTTTGTTATGCATTTGTTACTGCAAATGAAAGTGAAATGGCAAATTATACAAAATATTTAATTTTATTTACGACTCCGGCTATGAATCCATTTTGTTTGGCGGTTCAAACTCAAATGTCAAACGTCATTTGCATCATAATCATTCACGATGCTCTGTTTGCACTTGTTTGCTCAGTTGATGCGTTCACAATATGTTTTGGAAAGCATGAATTGCATCATAATAATCCGCTAGCGTTTTGGGACGCTTGATTAAGCCGTAATGCAGAACTACTGCGTTTTGGAATTCACCCATTGTAGTCACTGAAGGCACCAAGTGACAAAGAACAGAAACAGAATCTCATACATTTGCAACAGAAACAGAATTAGGAACATAACCTTTTTTTCAGCAACAGAATTTAGCGACAGAAAACGACAGAACTTCATGTAAATCGTCTTTAAACATTATTGTAGAATATTCGGCAGCCATGTTTTTATGGATCTGTTTTTGTTTCAGTTTTGTGTAGCTGAGCGAACAACGTAAACAGACCCAGTATTTACTACAGAACGAAAAAACATTCTGTTCTGTTACAGTTTCTGTTCTTGTTTCTCTTCTTTCTCACTTGGTGCCTTAAGTCTTATTTGTTTCGTTTGCATCAACCTTGCTGAACTACGTCTGCGTACTACGACTTTGTTTACGGATGTGTTAGGGGTGTAAGTTCTATATCGTATTAATATAATTAACTTGTCCATTTTAAAGCATCCCAATGATTAATTTAAAAGCACGGTTCATCTGTGATGCAAATATTCAGGACCTAACCTTTCAGACGATTGTCGAACTAACAACGAAGTGCAAGTTTAAGAGCCCTATCCAGTTTATTCTCAACAAATGTAACGAAAGGTATGACGATAACAAAAAAAAAAAATGGTCATCAAAATTAAAAGAACGATATCGACCAGATCATCATTGCTGTACCTACGTAATCTGCACTTAATTAGGTACCTTCTGTTGATCTACCTCTCAGCTTACTTATTAAGCAGTTTTTTATAAGAATGTTATAAAAGCTTATATTTCACGGTAAGGCTTACGTCGTTTAATAGGTTTTATGGGGACATAGAGTATACGTTGAAAATTTTTTTTACTAAAAATTTCAATATGGAATCAATTATTTTATTTATGTGTATAGCCGAGTACACGACTTTAACAATATAACTAAACAGTGACAAATGAATACAATTGGGACAACTATCTTTCGCCATTCAATCATCTGCCTAATTAATGACCCCAATAAGAGCGAACGATCTTCACCACAGCCAAGACGCTTTCTGATGAATCAAGTCAATTGAAATCACATCAAATAAAAATTTACTTTTATTGTTGTTATAGGATGTGATGCACGTTGTATACACATGTATTTTATTAGACAGCCTGTCCGTATGTATATATTTTCAAAAAGAATGAAACGAAAAAAAAACAGATGGAATAGTTTGAATTGTTTATTTAGGATCATTGATAAAACGAACCTAGTGAACCCAAGCCGTACAAGCAATCGATTTGAACGGACATGCTAAGAAATTTTTGCCTTCAATGTGCTAAAATGTATAAGTGCCCACTAGCCAGCCAGCAAACTAAGTATCGATGCGATGTTTGTTTTCTAAGGAATGTTCCTTAAAAATATGAGCACGAAGGAGATACGAGAAGAACCAACAGAAATAAATAAAAAGAAGAAAAAAATCGAATGTATAAAAGGCTCTAAGAAGAGTTTCACGATTGCCAAGTGCCAACATATGGCGGCCAGTGAAGTGTTAAGGATCGAAATATACCACATGAAATGGTGGGATATCTTTTTATCTTCTCCTTTTCGTGTAAAGATAATATGTTTGTAACCGATAGAGGCAGCAATTTGACGAAAGGAAATATCACCGTCACATATATTATTTGAATGGTTTGTACCAGCTAACGTAAGTTCTATTTTTATAAAGTGTGCTAATTAATTAAACTATTTACTTGATTTTAATTTGTCATCGCCGCATTAGTTAGCATCGCATTCTGAGTGAAAGACTGGCAGAACACAATCTGGACGGCCACACATAAATTAACATTTAATGAATAATTTAATTTGCACTTTTGAAGTGTTTTCCAGCAGGTTTACCATCATTTTTATTGCCGATACTTGAGCGTTGCTATTGAATCTTTATAAATAAGTAGCAGAATATCAGGAAAAATTTATATTCCCTATGACGTACTCTAAAACGCGAAAAAGCTTTATTACGCATTCGTTATACATAATTTGAATTTAGTTATAATCGTAGGTGAACATCGCTACCAGCTAACTAGTATTCTAAGGCCCATTTTATTCACTCGAAGTTGAACACAACTTGGGAAGTTTCCCATATAAAAATCCCCAAGTTGTGTGAATAAAATGGGCCTAATACCTCTTCTTGGCAGTGTTGCCAGAAGGTTATGATGGAATATCCCAATCCAATTTCGATGGGCTTTATAAACAAACAAGAAAACAAAAGAAACGCCTTTGGAAACAAAAATAACATTTAATGACTTAATTTGTTTTCAAAAAATAATAAAAATTTTAATAAACAAAAATGAACAAAACAGCAACTTAAATTCAACCGTCCGTCTCTGTGTACATTTTATTATGTACTAGCTGACCCGGCGAACTTCGTTCCGCCCAAATTCGTTAATGTAATGATAATAATTATGCACATGCTGCTTTATGTAATTCGGTGAATTCAAATTCTTTATTCAAAACTTATACTCATACAATAGAAATAGCTGAAGTACATACAGCAATGAATGTCGATGTGTTTCAATCAAACCGCAATTTGACGTGTCGGCCAACCTTACGCTTATTCCCGTAAGTGCTTTATGGTACACGAAGTACAGAGAGGGGGAGGTGTGCACAATGCACACACGTGAGCACTCCACATATACAATTGACCATGTCCATTCGAGTAGCATGGGGAATTGAAGATTGATGCAATAAATTTCCAGCGATTGTCCTTAAAAATAAAAAAATAAATAGTTGGCGCAACAGGTCTGTAGGGACCCTGGGCCTAGCTTCTCACAACCATTCGTTTTGTGTGAGTTTTTTTTTAAATTTTTGGAACGAATGGGAGGGATCTACAGTTTTATGCCGATTCCAAACGGCTAATTGAGAAGCTCATTCATGACAGTTATACTCTCGGATGTTTGTCAGACGTTCGCGAGAGGTGGCGCAGTGAAAAAAACCCTGAGTTGGAATTTGGGTTTTTTGCGGGATTCGAACCTGAACCCCTCGCTTAGTAGTCCAACACACTAACCACTAAGCCACTGCGGCCGACCTTGCGATTGTCCTTGCGGCTTATTAATTGTCATAGCGCCGAAAGCGAGACGCACGGGAAATTGATAAATACGAATGGCAAATCGTTCTGAATAAGCGGAATCCGTCGAATGAAAAACCCCTGAATTTTCCCCTCCAAATCTTTTGCTTGCATGACATTTGATTTGGGATTCTTCACAATCAAATCAAACGAGTTCCGGTGCAAACTTCAGAGCATTGAGGTTGCGCGACAAAATTGAGCCGAATTTCAATTCAAAATCCAAAAAATTAAAAAAATTTTAAATTTTAAATCATTTTTGTTGTACCTATTGGTAATACTACCCGTTTTTCTATCCAGTCTATTCGTTTCAAAGTGATGTTCCTCATACAGACTTCTATCCTCAATCTAATCCCCTTAAACTTGTTTTTTCACGACAAAATGTGGCATAGCCCTTACGAATGCACCAAGCCCAAAATCGTGGAAATCGAACAATCCGTTCCAGAGTTTTGAGTGCACATACGGACGTAGTCTCTTTTATTTATATAGCTGTACCTACCCACCCGGTTTTGCCTGTGCCTTTCATATTAAGCCCCGACTTCATATATTTTGACAATGTCCGTTAATAATTTTAATATGCAACTCTAGAAATAGCTTTCGAATTTTTATTATTTGTTTGAATGGAGGTGCCACAAACTGTTTTCCTATCCCTCTAATCTTTTGTAAAGTGCCACCTTCAGGGTCCAAGACTATCCTATCTTTCCAACTGTAACCAACCATACCCAATACCCATTAACAAAATTTCGGTTGAGTTGTTTCGGCTACCTGCTATAGGGTCCAAAAGTATCCTATCTTTTAAATCTTGCTAAAGGCTAAACAATACAGCAATACGAATAAATCTAATAAAGAATCATGAAAATTGAACTAGTGTTTATCAAGTTATAACGTCAATATATGTAGGTATAGTATATGTATACAGATTGTAGATACATAGAATATACAACATGGAAGATATAAAATAACTTTTTGTTGTGTTTTATTGTACTCGATTTCTATCCAGTTTATTTTTTTTTTCAAGGTGCATTTCCCCATAAAAGCTTTCAGAACCTCGTTCAACCGCTCGAAGTTCTGTTTTCGCGACAAAAAATAGCCTATGCCCTTTCATGGTCCAAAACGAAACCGTCAAACCCAAAATCGTTAAAATCGAATACTCCGTTCTTGAGTTATGCGCGCACATACGGACTTCATTCTCTTTTGTATATATGTATATAGATAATTTAATTTAACTGAAAAAGGAAATGTGTGCATACAACGCAACCTGTTAAGTATTTGAGGGCAGTCGCTGGGGGGCGAAGTGTTATCTGAAAAAAACTGAGATCCGTCTGCAAAAGAGCCAATAAACTATACCAAAAATATAGATCTATGGCTCAGTGACTGGACTGCTGAACAAGAGGTCTAAAGTTCGATTCCCGAAAAAACGCAAATTATGTTCTAATACCCCATTCGAACCAAACCGAAAAACTGGTTTTCGTGGAAAACACTCGAAAAATTAATCGAAAACAGAAGTTTCCCCATACATATTTCAGTTTTCAAAACGAGTCGTTTAAATTCGTTTTCCACAAAAACAACTCGATAATAATTATTACAATTAATTAGCTATAAGCTCAGCACAACAGCTGACCGAACAAATGTTACAACTCACAACTTAAAACCATTTTCCACACTTAATTGATGGGATAATATTATTTTTAAAAGTTCTGAATAAATTTATTTGTAAATTAGTACGATTGAAATTTCTAACTAAAATAGTTTACACAGAAGTTTCACAGTCAAACGAAATCTAATTGGTGTTGGTGTGAATGCATCCACTAGTTTTCGATGAAAACACGGTTTTCGGTGCACGCGGTGTGAATAGGCAATGGTGAATAGGGTAAAATTACATTCAACGCTTGGAAAGGAATCTAAAATCCAACCCAAAGTGTTTCTGGTCGTACATAAATTCCAAACGGGGTAGTATCGGTTTTCCATCAAAAATAAATTTTCAAGGCAAATCATCTAGTAATCCTAACGATATTTTGAATATGTTCGCGTCGTTTTTTCAGAGTATTTATGATTCCTCCTGCCTCATTTCCTTCAATGAGGATTATTTTGGTTCATTGCATGATTTTACTGCCTCAAGTTCTCTGGTACTTACTAGATTAGATCGGAATTATTGTTGGCATTACAGGATTTGAAGGACAGTAAAATTCCAGATTTCTTGGGTTTTTATCCGATTATTTTAAAATCTTGTGCTGTTTCTCTCAGCTACATATTTTTAATTAATCATTGGCAATAGTGAGATATTTATTGATAGCTGGAAATTCTCGCTTATAACTCCTAATTATAAGTGTGGTAAAAAAGACCAACTTTCCAATTATAGATCAGTTTCTAAACTCTCTATTATACCTAAACTTTTGGACCTGGCTCTTCTAAGCGACATTTTTTTCAAATTAATTTAGAAATAAGTTGTCTAGAAGAAGATCTTCTGTTTAAGATTTTCTGTTAAACATCGAACGGCAGGCAGGGAATTCCCATGGATGGTGGACTCCTTAACTACCATGAAAATGCTGCTATCAAAAGCAAATCAGATATCTAAATAAAGAGCCAGAACCAAATCTTTATAGGGTAGCTTTAAACAAATAGGAAAATAACAAGTTAGCCTGGGGCTTAAACATAGCATCCAAGTTTAGACCAAGAATAATCATTTAATCTTGATATTGGGTGAGCTTTCAACAACCACATCAAACCGGAGGCGATCATTAGCACGGTGGGGGACTTAGGAGCCGACTGCTAGGGAATTCTACTAATTGGGATATTGCTACTGTGGAGTTAGAGATCCATTAGTTAGCGGTTAGCCCCCATTCTGTTGATCGTTGTAGTGGCCAATGAGCTGTCAAAATAAAGACTATTTGTAAAGTCTTCCATATCTGTCATGTTTCGATTGAGCCAACATGTTTTTTTTTGTATGTAACTGTGAAGTTTACAATTTGATTTACTTGTTAGTTGAATTAGAAATAAGTAAATATTGCTGTGACAGCAAGACGAGTTCTAAGTCGGCTTTAAAATAATTTATTTATGTAAAACAAAATATTAATGTATGAAGTTTCAATAAAAAGTGTGACCATTTGCTGGTGTCTTTTTTGTCTTCGTTTTTACTACTATAATCGTCCCGTTTGAACGTATTTTTAATCTAGTCAGATAAGAGTTTTTAGTGTTGAATGTTCAAAATGTTGTCATAAATTAAGATATAGTTTCTTTTGTACTTCTGAGTGATTATTACGAAGAAATATATCTTATATAATCCATTTTCAAGAACACACCGCTTCAGATATAGGCTTTTTGGATTTAAGAAATTTTCTGTAATCTCAGAATATCTAACCAATCTTTTGGGAGCACATATGCAAGGCAAAGCTCAGTTCAAGAATATCTTAATTTTGTTAGAAGACAAGCTTAAAAAGAAAACGATTGGAATCTTTAGGAATTTTATTTCTCTTTGAGATATCTATGAATAATTAAAAAGAGTTTTTCAAAGTGAGAAGTCTCAAATCCACAAAGCCCATGAAAGGTTTTTTTTTAGAAAGGAACTACTTGTTACACATTTTATAACAAAATCGTGATTAGCTTTTAAAGCGTTTCGACTTAAATAGTGAAGATTTTAAAACTATGGGTTTATTAAATCAGAAAAGAACTACCTAAGAAACTAATACTTCACTTTTCAAATTATCCTAATTTAGAAGCTTGGGAACATCTACAAACTCTAGACTTTTAAACTTCTTATAAAAAATTATATCAATATCGTACTTGATGTAAAACACAACATTCCATTGACGTTAAGTTTTTGCTGCTAACAAATTTTACTAAAGTAAGTCTCTCTTTTTAATTTCAGGAATTTTTTTTTAGTTTTCATCACGAATCACGTACCTATACTTATAATTTGCCCAATTTTATTTTTTGTTCTGTGAAAAACAATTGCAATATACGAGTGCCTAAATAATAGGTTCGTGCGTGTACTTTCAGCAAAGAAAAATTAAAAATGCCAAACTTAAAAAATCAAGAAAAAGATCTCTCAATTTCAAGAGAAGTACCTGACCGGTTTTCTTACAAAAAGTTTAAGAACAAATAAGTTGGAATTGAATTTGTTATAAGCTGAATCCCTATTAAACTTATCATTTTGAATGCGCTAATATGTTTATGAGAACATTTAATTAAAACTTCTTCCTCCGATATCGTTGTAGACGAAAATAAATAGAGTTTTACTTGCCAAAGTTTTGAGCTGTCGCTTAGTTGTCAGTTTTAATTTTTCAGTAGGTAAGTCGAAATTTGGAGCGTAGAAAATTACGAATATATTAAAAGAGGATAAATGGATATCTTTAAAAAAAATCAATTTTCTCAGTATGTGGTCGCATTCGCCCAGTTTCTAAACAATTTTTTAATAAGTTTACGTTTTACTTTTGTGTAAAACGGAAATAAACTATTTATTTATTTTTTGGATATATCTACCATAAACTTTTAATTAAATATTCTGCAAAATTCCTCCGAGCCAGACGGTGGAAGAAATTTTAAAACAACAAAAATATTTACGTTTTCAAAATTTTAAATGTTGTTCCAAACTTTACGCAAGATTTGAATTCGCAGCCATTAGCGCGGTAAGTATTGGTAATAAAATAAAAAAATTGGTTTGACAGCTGACAGCTAAGGGATAGTTAATATTGAGTACGATGCGAAAGAGTAGTTTTAATTTTTATTTTTGAACAATATTTCAAGCAATTTTTCAATATTTTGGTAACCGGTCGCAATATTTTAATGATTTTTCGAGCAAAATCATCCAAAGTGATAAAGCTCTCTTTCACATTGATTGCTTCGTAAATCGTGGACAACATTTGCCGGATGTATGATTCCATTCTTAGCCCTATCCTTTTTAAAATTAAAAAAGAAAATACAATTGGAAAATAAAAAAATACCTTCTTTTCTTTTAATTCGAATTTTGGGTTATGTTTGGGACACCCTTTCCCAACTGTAGTTTGCTGGTGATTTGTCTATTAAACTGACACACTTTTTCCTATACACATATATTATAAAATAAACATATTGGGCTGCTAAAAGATCTTCTGGGGGTAGCTTGCTGCCAGTATGACATATGATTTCCGATCAGTCTTTCAAATGTTTCAAGGCGTATTGGCCTGAAGTCGTTTGCTGTAGTTGGACTTGCTTTGCCCCAAGGCCGGTATGAACACCTATATACTTAACTTTTTTTTTTATATTCTGGTTAAGTGGTATCCTTTATGAGACTGTTAATGTATAGTTCCTTGAGTACAGAAATAACAGTATTGGCAGGAATAGAATCATTCTAGTGGCTATATATTCTGAGGAAATCGGGATGGCTAGACAGCGTCAGGTAACCATAAAGGAGGATAATCCAGACCAGCGATGTTAGACAAACGGTTAACCCCTAAAAAAGGAAGGGCATCACAATGGGTCCACCAGGACCTAAGTGACGTATTGCAGGGCTCATCCTGCTCTACCTACCCGTTTACCTTACCTAACCCAGTGGCTATATTGCGTCCGTAGGAGGTATAGTATAGAAAGTAGGTCCTCAGTAGTAATTTTAAATAACCTAACCTTGGGAAAACTCTATCCTGGATCACCTATATACCCGCATTTATTTGTCACAGCAAGAATAGTGTTTTTTTAAAGTAAATTCTGAATCTTTCACACCTTATTGTATATGTAGGTACATACACGATTTTTCTTTTTTGTCATTTAAAAGTCGAAATGTCTCCAGAAACTTGTCTCGCAAAAGCAGCCCAAAAGCCAAAACACACTTTCGATTTTACTGCTCCTTTGTGGGTTTTATTTTTCCGAAAAAACTCAATTTTGGCATTCCACGGCACACGAGAAGCATAAATCCCGCGCCAGCAACAGTGTAGCAGTAGAACCTTCATTGAATAAAGAATAATGAGATTTTGTTTGTTTTTTTTTTTTTTGTTATCCAAACATTTTATTTCATATTACATCTTGTGTGCCAGTCAGGCCCGCCGAAGAGAGTGATCAATGTGTGGTGGTCTTTTCGCCATGTATAGTCACACACTCACACCGGAGTTCCTCCTCCTGCTACGGTTGAAATCTTAGATTTATATACGTCTTATGCATACCTCAGAGCTCAGAACCAAGAAATGTGTTTCTTTAACAGAAATTTGTATTCAGAAACGAACAACCGGTACTAAGAAAATCGTAAACAAAATGTTAATGCATTTAAATTATAGAAGAAGGGAAAAAAACCAAACGAGATACACAAGTGACTCGGCGTTGCCGCCGTGCCTACATACATATTAATGGCTAAGGGGACATTTAAAATTCTATAATGTTATTTTGAACCCTGATGTCGATTTATTCTATCTGGGAATTGAAATTCAATGAAATCAACGCAGAACGGATAAAGCTGGCACAAAACTAGTAGCCCCTGTGAATGTTGATATGCGACCGGGAGGACTTGGACGGGGATTGCGATTAGAATTGCGTGCTGATTGGTATACTACGCCCTTCGAGTACCTACCTATGTATGCGTATTTAAACTTGTTCACCACATATACTGCAGAGTGCAGATATTTCGTAACAATGCGTCAAAGTGTAACATCTTGCGATACCCCCTGGACATGTTTATCGAAAATCGAACTATCGCTGTAATCGCTATACCAACTTGTACGACCGGTTACCAAAAAAAGCCGCATTTTACGCAACACACCAGTCATAGCCAACGGCAGTGGCTGCGACGGCTTCGTATATATTAACATTTTATTAAAGCCGTTCAAGGCCAAGCCGAAAAGTGTTTAACACTGAAGCTACACCGCTCATTCGTCACGTAAATAGGTGCTCCCTATATGCAACATGAATCTTTAAACATAATTGGCCAGTGGCCACTAATTTGGCACAATCGATTACTAAAGATGCGTTTCTTTCGAATACATATATCTATGAGGTAACAGTGCAGACATTTGCAAACAATCGTTGACGATACACACAAATTGGCCGGGATCTGATGATTTTGACATTTCTTTGTTCATCGGGCGATCGCGCAGCGTGGTTATGATCGCTTGTGTTATGTGAATGTGACAGCGGTGTGCAATGGCTCCCTGGCTCTGGCTGATGTTGTTTATCAAAGACCCAATTTTGCATATAAGCGGTAAATGTGTGCACATTTGTTAGATATAATACTAAATGCCTGGCAATTCGACTACGCAAGATCGTGATATTTGTACAAATTGTTAGCCAGCGTATACCCAGTGGAAGAATGTAGCTTGTTTGTGGACACATACATAAATAGTCGATTCATTGTTAGATGAATGTTGCAGCTGCGAAAAATTGAATGGAAATTTATTGAAAGATTTCTTGATTACAATTCGAATTTATTACATGACATTTAGAGCGGGGATTGAGGGAACTGATGAGGCCACTAGCTTTGTGACACTTTTCAAAAGTTCATTGCCGAAGACATTTTTGCAATAAATCTTAATTTTTTTGGGGTTAAATATTATAGTTTCGCTATTACAAGGTCAAAGACGCCAAAAATAATGTGAAAAGTGAAAAGATTCAATTTTCGTAACGCAACATCGGTTTCGAATTGCGTAAATTGAATTCCTAACAATCGTGCAGAGGCACAAGTTTTCTTTTTCATTTTCTTGCAACTTGCAAATGTGGGGTGCGGTGTGTCAGAAGGCAACGAAGATAGGTCTGGCTGTTAAGAGGACAAAACGATTCAAGATTTGGGCGAAACCACATGATATACAATTGTTCAAGAGTTTACCTAACTATATGCCTACTAAATTGTTTTTCATTAAGGACTTGACAACTTCTTTTTTATATAAAATGCAAATTACGCGAGATGTCTCAAAAAAATGTATTGCCTTAAATTACCATTAAAACATTCATGAAGGGAATTCGACTTCGGATGAAGTGCTGTTTCTTGAAGCAAATGATTGTTCTCACCTTTAAAATTGGCGTTAAAGTTTCATACATTTTAATTATTTTTAAAAGTTGTTCCTTCATGTACTTCACCATGATGAAAATGTTGATGTTACTGACTATTTTGACATTGACAGTTCGGTAATCGATGTAAGGGTGTGTTCACACTGAAAGTTTGAAGTTGTCAAGTCGCTAATGAAAGACCTTTTGCCTGATATTGGTGCAGAGATCAAGCGACTCTCGCCAATCACTGCTTCTGCAGTCTATGACAGCATATACCAAGTTTGAATCGCTGTAGTGTTGAGAATCAATAAACGACAATAAGCAAAGTTGCCATGACTTAATGTAGCTAGGTCACGTGGAATGCACCAGCCCGAAGAGACTTCAAGTTCACTCCAGAGGGTCAACGAAACATAGAAAGACCTCACTTTAAATACAGTTATCGCAACAGGTTCGTGTATATGTAACCTTGTGTGAATTAACATTTTTTCTGACGAATGGGAGTAACCTCTGCACAATTTTATGAGGAATGGTTGTAATGAGTTATACTCGCGGTTATTTGTCCGATGATCGCGAATGTAGCGTACTGGAAAAATCAACATTATCGGTCACCTTAAGCGTAAGTACGGTAGAGGCTTTCACAGCAGTTGATGAACAGATGGAATTATTAAGTCCTGAAGTGAAGGAGTACCAAATTAAATGTTTGCTTTATCAACAAACAAACAAACATCTGTAAATGAGTTTGTCTGTACCTCGGAGCTCGGAATAAATATCTGCTTCACGAATGAAGTCGGTGTCAAAATCCGGTGAATGGTAACCCTAGGAAACCACTGATACTTTAAGGAAGAAATGACATAATTTGAGACATTACTTCTGTCTCATTATAGCTACGCATAATGACACCCAGTTTAGAATGATAAGCACAAGGAAGAAAGCTGATACGAATGTTCCTTCGAAAAAGAAGTCGAATAGAGGAGAACATTCAATAGCGAACTCTATAAGCTTTAACCACATCTGGATGTAGTCCATAAAAACCCAAAACATGTCGACTACCTTACCAATTGGCTCGGTCATATCGAGCTATCAAAAAATAATGCACCATGTTGGACATTATGGGCCTTACCAATAATCATTTTTAACCTTCACACTAAATATTTCCTAGGTCACAATATGCAATTTTGTATGGAAAATTTCGCCATTGTGAGTTCGAAAAAACTTAGGCTGGACACTAAAAATGATTATTGGTATCGCGGTATATGTTCAACAAAGCCCCAACCTCCGTTTCAAAGCTAAAGCTGTCACAGATACCTTGCGGATGTAGACTGAAATCTGAAAGTAATGTTTTTGGAGAGAATCTCTTTAAAATTCATAGTTGAGTACTTACACGTTGAATAAATTTGCAGAATCTTAGTTTTAAACGAAAAAAGTTTTATGGCGACGCAAGCAAGGAACAGTTCCACGAAGCTACTCACACGCATGAGTGTGAGGACTGGCCGCGTGAGCGAAATTGTCGTCGAATAAGTCGAAGTCACGTGTCGTATCGATTTGGGTGATCCTTTATTATAATGTGCTAGATATATCCGCAACTTTTCTTAAATTTGTGCAATAATGCGCATTTTCGCACGAGATGGGGCAGCGAAATCCGTTTGACCGCTGTCAATGCTAATAAAGGTGTAAGAATGAGATCGCAGATCACCAATCAGATGATTACAGTATATCATGGATGATCTACCTATATAAAAATATCAACAAGCAGAACTTTCCCATAACTTCTACATGGAAAACAAGATGGCCGACTAAAATACATGTCACGTAAATTTGTGCGTTAGGTAGGTAATGCTGTCCTTTTCGGTCCGACGCGACGGCTCTTTACTATTGCGCATCCATTTCAACATCCGTGCTAGTAAGAACGGTTTTTATTAACAGCTATCCATATAGATAATCGATTTACATTCCCTTACAACAACAACATGTGATCCTGCTTTTCGTCGAGATCACGAATAATGATCTGTAAATTTATTCTACTATTTCTGGCTGCGTGGTTTGTTTCATTCTTAAATGTTCGTGTGTGCCTGCAAATAATAGCCTCACAATCACGCAACACCCATTTACAACACAAAAAAATGTTGATTAGTATTCCATATTTTAGCATTTTTCCACATTCGAATAAATTTTGTATTTCAAGATGTTGTTTCTTGTTCTATAATATAAGAAGATAAGCGACAGTACGTTGGGCTCAGTGATGCCAGACATTTCGGACTCAATTGCCCACGACAAATATCAAAAATACCCAAAACACACTATTTTCTTCTGTTCTTCGCCCTTTTGCCGTATAGGTAATTATCCACGATCTGTCATCACTGATCAATGTGGTTAGGTACGATTTTACGTTCCATTTTCCATATTCCAACATGTAAATCGATAAATCTGTTTAGTAATTTTTAACAAATGCATACAACAAAAAGCAAGTTGTAAACTGAAAACTGTTCGTATAATTTTCAATTATTTGTGAAACTAATCGACGACACATGGCGTTTTCATAAAATAAAAGAAAAAACATTAATGTGGTTTTTGTTCGATTACGAAAATAGCTTAAATTTTTTGTGAATTGTGTAGGAAACGCTGCACTCATGTGCAGAAGAAAATTATAGGAACACCTCGTTTGAGAAGCGCTGCAACTGTCGCAAACGCTTACGTGTAAACGCACCCGCACTACCAGTGGCAGCCATATTTTTTCGTCCACTTTTCGCCTAGTTTATGGTTTTTTTCTTTAACACCCTATGCTCGGTTGAATCTAATTCAAACCTCTATCTTTATCTACATATAACACGTAGAAAAATCGCCCCTGTGCTTTAACATCGTTTTCAGATTTTTCTGAACATACCATTCGTCACAATATCGTTTTGAAAATTTACGCCATAGTCGAGCGCATAAGTGCGAGCGAGACGACAACACCACCCCACACGAAAAACTCTTCGATGTAAACCACGCACAGCGTTGGTTCGCTTGGATTTTTAGTCAGTCAGTATCGAGAGTCAGGTTCGGTTGGTTGGTAGGGCACTAGCGCATGGTCGCATATTTTTTTTCTCGGCATTTTGCCACGTTTTCATTGTTCGCGCATCCTAAGTAGGCGGCCATTGTGTCGACCGAAAAAAAACTAAATCGCAAATTAAAAGTTAAATATCGCGATTGTGATTCGCCGGCGAGGGAATTTTGAGTTCGGTGAAGCCGATCAAATACCCGCAAATCGTTTCGCGCATTGTTTTAAGAAAAGCGAATAAAAGAAAAAAAAACCCACGATATATATATATATCGCGAGGAAAAACTTCTCGACCGCGTGTGTTGAACCATACCTCGTGGATACATAAAACCACCCCCACAAAAAGGGAAAGAAACAAAATCGAGAGTCGGTAGTGTGTTTTACGCCATTCCACTCGACCGAAAATAATTCTACGTAAATCCAACCCCGCGTAAAGAAATAAAATTCCTGACGCGCCAAAACATAAGATAACCTCATCGACACCCAGTTAAGTGCGCTGAAATCGTGATACGAAAAGAAAAAAAATAGTTAAAAAGTTTAGAACATTGAAAGGGAAAAATTCCCCAACGTCCCACGAAAATAATATAAATTGCGCAGCACATAGCACAGTCGTTGCACTAGCGAAGCACCACACCTCAGAGCTAAGACGCAGTCGTGCATCCATCCTCCAGTAGGTGGAGCGAGCATCACCACAGACCATCACCCCATCGAATACACCAACCTTCGGACTTCGTTTGAGACGAGACACCAACCTCAACGATAGTCACCTCATCGAAATTCACCTCTTCGTCAACACTGCGCCTACCGATATACTTTAAGTTAAGTAGTTTGGGTCCAATAAAATTTCTTGTTGTAAACATTTATACTTCTCCAAATGATTTTATCTTCCACTAAGGTATAGATCCGCGAATTAAAGCATATCAAAGAGCTTATGCATAACATCCTGGAAGGAAAGGCGGTGCACTGCAGTCCCTCACCACGGATCGCGTTCAGGTAGTTATCCCCTGAATAAAGAACGGGGTAAGTTTGGAATTAATTAATCTCATTTGGAAGAAACAAAGTGTATTAAAAGTAGTATTGGCCCAGTTGTGATAGGCTATAGCGTTAGAGAGTGGTCGTGTCGATTGACCCAGTTTAGTCTTGTCGTCGCTTATACATTGTAAAGTAAAGCTAATTAACGTAAGGTTAGGTTCGGACCGGTGCGCCAGTGATTTAGTCGTTAGCATTTGTGACACTCTGTGAGGAATCTCACCAATGAGAGCGTGAGCGTATAATCTTCGTCGTGGAAGCATCAACTTGATTTTCTTTTAATATACACGTGGACGCAATAACGAGTCACGTCCCACAACGCTGCATTACGCGAGTATATAGGCCACGGGTACATGCTCTGGTCTCTACGTCTAACATCGAAGGGTTATTGTTTTTCGTTAATTTTGTTCTGGCTGTAAATGATAACGTAATCGAGCGGCAACAGTAAGATTTGTATGTCCGCACTTGTACTGACTTGTGTTGTAACGTCCACCCCCTTAATTAAGTACTAGTTTTAAGATCTTTTGGTTTTGAATAAAAAATAAGCTTGTGAACTTCACGAAGAAGAACAATCATGTGTGTTCATTGGCTTTGGAATTTAGTTTAGGTTTCGGAAGCAGCCGCCAGATGTGCGGATAAGGAAGTATTGAAGGGAATGCCGGCCATGGGGGCGAACACGATCCGAGGTGGTTTTACGCAGTTCGGTTCATGGTTGTAGTTTAGTAGTTAGTAGGATATTCGGACTCTAGGGGTCGTCGTTCAATAGGAGCGTGACGACGACCATGGTAGCTTGGCCTTGGTGCTAAGTAGGGGTGGGTCAGCTCAGGGGAAGATTACTTCCACCTATTTCTTCCCCCACTTTCTTCTTTTTCACTGTGGATGTAAATATTTCAACGGATCGCACTACTCGGGCCTCGCAATCTTTATTGTTAGGGATAGTGGTTTAATCCGGTCGTGTCCAACATCTTTTACGATCTATCTTTTTTTGAATTAACAGGCATGTAAAACTAGAGGTAACCCCAGTCCAGGGCCTGCAACAAGATCCCCACCCACCGAGGGCTAGCGCGGGAGGAAGCGGTCATGCCTGGTTGCAGGAGGCTTGGACAACCCCATCCGTCATGCTGCCCGGACTGCCGTAGGGGTCCTGTGACCTTGCGGTATATGGGTAGTTTAAGTGATGGATGGGGTATGGTTCGCGTAGCGGAGCGTAGGAATTTCGACTTTCCTTTTTGTTCTTGTTTGGTTGTTGGTCAACTCAGTTGCGCGTAGGTATAGGTTAATACTTGCCTGCGTGTTTGCTGACATGGCAGAAGGAGTCGCTTGCGTTCCGTAACGTGAACGTACGTTACAGGTGGCGCCCAACGTGGGGCCCGAAGTAGTGATATGATTCAGAAGTATTTACAAAAAATTTACACAAAAAATTTTGTTTTTCACCATTTTCGACTTTACTCTTTTTCGTTTCACGTAACCGGTGTTTGGGTGTATTTTCATCCCCATTCATGTCTGTTGTACGCTGAAGTCTGAGATCTAGTTTTGCGGAAATAGGTGTAGGAGTTTGTAATCCTTTAGTGTTCTTTAAGTCCCTTGTCCGGTAGATGGGTAGACTTTGTTCCCCATTTACGTCCGTTGCTCGGGCTTATAAGTTCTTCACATTTCCATCTTCAGCATTTGAGCCTTCGAGTTCATGTCCGGTAAGTGGGTGAAGTTGTTCCTCACTTACGTCCGTTGCTTGCACTCAGGGCTGGTGTGTAGTTCGCTTTTCTTTGGTAAGTTAGTTCTGTTAAGTCCGGTATTTGGATCGACCTTTGTCTCCATTTACGTCCGTTGCTTCAGGCTGTCTTCACCATGTTCCATAGCAAAGCACAGAAATTTAGCAACTCTAATGTCACTTGCGATTCTGCAGTGATTGTAAAGCATTAATCCATCTAGAAGCGTTTTCGCTTCTTCAGTAGCCACAGTGGAATAGAAAGTGTGAATCTATCCTCGTTGTTCTCGTGTTTGTCCTCTATGTGTTCGACATTCCTTCAGGTTGATGATAAGTTTAGTTCGAGCAAGTTTAGTTTTGATTTAGTTTTGAGATATTTTAGTTTTGAGAAAGTTTAGTATCGAGATAGTTTGAGTTAAGTTTAGAGACAGTGTAGTTTTGAGAAGTTTAGTTTTGAAGTTTAGTCATTGAACGTACTCCAACGTTTAGATTTGAGTAAGATTTAGTCGGAAGTTCAGTGCTAGCGATTGCTAAGCCAGCCTTCCACACATTCACTTTAGTTTTAGTATTGAGTTTAGTCATATATTACCCGATACGACTCAACAGTATAGCGATAGTATAGTTAGTTGTTACATTAGGATATAAGTCCCTGAATTCGCATAGAATTCACCACCTTTATTTTTGGTATTTTTATTATTATTGTTTTCAAGTCAGCTGTGTGGTAAAAATGTCCAATCTCGGCCAAAGTAGTCGAAGGGAAGTTCAGAGTGATTACACACTGCGCAGTGGGCGCAAGCACATCCCGGCCACCACGGAAGAACCGACTCTTCTTCCGAACATGGTTGGAACCAGCGAAGAGGTTGACCGAACAACAGTCACGGGAAATCCCCAAGATAACCCATCAGTCACGAACCCGTCTGCACCTCGAACAGCACCGGGAACGCAGGACGCTAACGAAAGCGCACAATTCGAACAATATGTTCAGGATGTCGTAACGGCAACCGTCGGTCTCAATCGGACAGACGAGCGTCGGTTCATGCGAGAAGAGCTCGACCGAAGTCGTGTTGCTCTCCAACGCGAACTCGCTTCGTTGGTTCAGTCAGCCGTATCAGCTGCTATGCGACCTCCAGCTTCCGCAGCGAACAACGACCACCAAGAACCTAACGCAGATCGTATCTCCCAACCTGCTCACGCAGAATATGACGTGAATCGGCGACCCGAGGTAGCTCCACTTCAGGCGAGTGAGCCACCGAATATTCCCCCGACAGGTAATCCTGTGGTATACCCCGTGAACATGCCACGAAGTAGCAACGTGGAAAACTTTTTAGAGCAAATTAGCAGAATGAATCTGTGCGGACCAACTCCATCTCCGGAACCGCCGGCTCAGACGTCTTCACCCTCGTCTTCCTTCAACCGATTTCCCAACTATCACAAGTGGGGAATCAGGTTCGATAACACCCATATGTCAGTGGATGATTTCCTCTTTCGGCTTGGAAGATTAAAGGAATCCCATAACGTGACTTGGTGTGACGTCGTCGCCAATTTCCATCATTTTGTCGCTGGTCAAGTTGAGACATGGTATTGGATGTACCTTAAGAGTAATCCCGGCGTGAATTGGTCCACACTTCGTCTCGCCTTGATAGAACAGTATCGCAGCTTGGAGACTGACTTCGAATTATCGCGAAGAATGTCCGATCGGAGGCAGGGTTTGTACGAACCGTTCGACGCGTTTTTCACGGACCTTATGCGCCTCAACGCAAAACTGCGAGTCCCTAAGTCTAATCGCGAGATAATTGAATTTCTGAAACAGAACGCCAACCGTAGGATAGGAGAACACCTCATAACTTTCAGCACACACAACATCCCTGAAATGGTTCATGTGTGTCGTACGATTGAGAAGTTCGTAAAGGAACACGATCCACCGCGGCAGCGGATACCTCAAACGTATTTGCCCCGTCGGAATATCAGTGAAGTAGAACAGGTCGAGGAAGGTTACGATACACCCGTCTCTTCCGCACAACTTGAGGAAGTTGCTTTCCGGCGAAGGAGCCCTAGTGTTCTGAAATGCTGGAACTGCAAGGAACTCGGTCACACATTCTTCGATTGTGCCATTCCTCAAAGAGCTCTGTTCTGTTACAAATGCGGTTGTGAGAACACGACGACACCTCGTTGTCCTACATGCGCGGGAAACGCCCAACCGAGCAATCCGCCGACCGGGGAGATTCGCTCGAGGGATGTCAACCCGGCAAACCTCTCAGCCTAAATCCAAACCCACCAACCATTCTAAAGCGTCCGGAAGCCCATAGGGTTGAAGGAGCCGCTAGCACACCCTCAACAGCCAAGAAACCCAGTGAGCCCAAGTTGACCTTCCACCAACGTCTAACGTATTACCGTCAAGCGAGAGAACGTATCTTCGGATCACCAATCCTGTCTCCGAAAATAGCTAAAGTCAGGAAACGCTTTGCGGGAAAGAAACGGCAATACCGCGCAATTGCGGCAACAACTTTGCTAGGATCCTCAGGGGACCCAAGACCTTTTGTCACGGTCAAACTTTTCGACCGAGAGTGGCTAGGCTTGTTGGACAGCGGTGCGTGCATTAGTTGTATAGGAGCAGGAGGCATTTCGTTCTTGCAGAACAACGGAATCCCTCTCAGAAAGTTTTCGTCAGCTGTTACCACTGCAGACGGAACCAAACAAGACATCATCGGCGTGGTAAACACCCAAATACACTTTAGAAACCAGATTGAGGATATCACCCTCTATGTTGTTCCTTCGTTAACCAAAGATTTGTACCTTGGAGTCGATTTTTGGAAGTTATTTCAGATAGCACCCAATGTAATCTCGGAAGTGTCTCCATTTCCCTCGAGAGGTGAACTTCCATCCGTTATGGGAACACGCAAGCGACTACCGCTTGTTAAGGAAGCTAGGTGGTCTGAATAATTCTGAAGTAGACATCCTGCCGAAAGCTGCGAGGATGAACATTCTGCATTCTTATATTAAGCAATCTCTAGAGAAAGCACACCTCGGGCATGAACGTGCCTATAACACCCGTAGTTCATCGGTGAAATACAAGGTGGGCGACGTTGTGTACCGGCGTAATTTCGTGCTTAGCAATGCCTCGAAGTCTCGAAACGCAAAGCTTTGTCCGAAGTTTATACGGGCAAAAGTTCGCAAGGTTATCGGAAGTAACTTATACGAGTTAGTCGATGCAACCGGACATAGTCTAGGTGTAACCCACAGCAAAGATCTTCGTCGGTAAGACATAGCCGTAGGATATTTTTGAATGATAGTTACAGGAAGGTAGGTGAGACGTTACGAATTCCCAGTAGGATAGTGAAGTAGTAAGGAAACAGATGACCGCTCAGAGTCGGTAGAACATGAGATTCTTGTGTCTCGGGCGTGGGTCGTTTGGTAAGATTTAGCAGGTTTCATTTTCTTGACCTTTTGCAGTCGCAAGTCTCTGAAAATGTCAAGTTGTGTAGGAAACGCTGCACTCATGTGCAGAAGAAAATTATAGGAACACCTCGTTTGAGAAGCGCTGCAACTGTCGCAAACGCTTACGTGTAAACGCACCCGCACTACCAGTGGCAGCCATATTTTTTCGTCCACTTTTCGCCTAGTTTATGGTTTTTTTCTTTAACACCCTATGCTCGGTTGAATCTAATTCAAACCTCTATCTTTATCTACATATAACACGTAGAAAAATCGCCCCTGTGCTTTAACATCGTTTTCAGATTTTTCTGAACATACCATTCGTCACAATATCGTTTTGAAAATTTACGCCATAGTCGAGCGCATAAGTGCGAGCGAGACGACAACACCACCCCACACGAAAAACTCTTCGATGTAAACCACGCACAGCGTTGGTTCGCTTGGATTTTTAGTCAGTCAGTATCGAGAGTCAGGTTCGGTTGGTTGGTAGGGCACTAGCGCATGGTCGCATATTTTTTTTCTCGGCATTTTGCCACGTTTTCATTGTTCGCGCATCCTAAGTAGGCGGCCATTGTGTCGACCGAAAAAAAACTAAATCGCAAATTAAAAGTTAAATATCGCGATTGTGATTCGCCGGCGAGGGAATTTTGAGTTCGGTGAAGCCGATCAAATACCCGCAAATCGTTTCGCGCATTGTTTTAAGAAAAGCGAATAAAAGAAAAAAAAACCCACGATATATATATATATCGCGAGGAAAAACTTCTCGACCGCGTGTGTTGAACCATACCTCGTGGATACATAAAACCACCCCCACAAAAAGGGAAAGAAACAAAATCGAGAGTCGGTAGTGTGTTTTACGCCATTCCACTCGACCGAAAATAATTCTACGTAAATCCAACCCCGCGTAAAGAAATAAAATTCCTGACGCGCCAAAACATAAGATAACCTCATCGACACCCAGTTAAGTGCGCTGAAATCGTGATACGAAAAGAAAAAAAATAGTTAAAAAGTTTAGAACATTGAAAGGGAAAAATTCCCCAACGTCCCACGAAAATAATATAAATTGCGCAGCACATAGCACAGTCGTTGCACTAGCGAAGCACCACACCTCAGAGCTAAGACGCAGTCGTGCATCCATCCTCCAGTAGGTGGAGCGAGCATCACCACAGACCATCACCCCATCGAATACACCAACCTTCGGACTTCGTTTGAGACGAGACACCAACCTCAACGATAGTCACCTCATCGAAATTCACCTCTTCGTCAACACTGCGCCTACCGATATACTTTAAGTTAAGTAGTTTGGGTCCAATAAAATTTCTTGTTGTAAACATTTATACTTCTCCAAATGATTTTATCTTCCACTAAGGTATAGATCCGCGAATTAAAGCATATCAAAGAGCTTATGCATAACATCCTGGAAGGAAAGGCGGTGCACTGCAGTCCCTCACCACGGATCGCGTTCAGGTAGTTATCCCCTGAATAAAGAACGGGGTAAGTTTGGAATTAATTAATCTCATTTGGAAGAAACAAAGTGTATTAAAAGTAGTATTGGCCCAGTTGTGATAGGCTATAGCGTTAGAGAGTGGTCGTGTCGATTGACCCAGTTTAGTCTTGTCGTCGCTTATACATTGTAAAGTAAAGCTAATTAACGTAAGGTTAGGTTCGGACCGGTGCGCCAGTGATTTAGTCGTTAGCATTTGTGACACTCTGTGAGGAATCTCACCAATGAGAGCGTGAGCGTATAATCTTCGTCGTGGAAGCATCAACTTGATTTTCTTTTAATATACACGTGGACGCAATAACGAGTCACGTCCCACAACGCTGCATTACGCGAGTATATAGGCCACGGGTACATGCTCTGGTCTCTACGTCTAACATCGAAGGGTTATTGTTTTTCGTTAATTTTGTTCTGGCTGTAAATGATAACGTAATCGAGCGGCAACAGTAAGATTTGTATGTCCGCACTTGTACTGACTTGTGTTGTAACGTCCACCCCCTTAATTAAGTACTAGTTTTAAGATCTTTTGGTTTTGAATAAAAAATAAGCTTGTGAACTTCACGAAGAAGAACAATCATGTGTGTTCATTGGCTTTGGAATTTAGTTTAGGTTTCGGAAGCAGCCGCCAGATGTGCGGATAAGGAAGTATTGAAGGGAATGCCGGCCATGGGGGCGAACACGATCCGAGGTGGTTTTACGCAGTTCGGTTCATGGTTGTAGTTTAGTAGTTAGTAGGATATTCGGACTCTAGGGGTCGTCGTTCAATAGGAGCGTGACGACGACCATGGTAGCTTGGCCTTGGTGCTAAGTAGGGGTGGGTCAGCTCAGGGGAAGATTACTTCCACCTATTTCTTCCCCCACTTTCTTCTTTTTCACTGTGGATGTAAATATTTCAACGGATCGCACTACTCGGGCCTCGCAATCTTTATTGTTAGGGATAGTGGTTTAATCCGGTCGTGTCCAACATCTTTTACGATCTATCTTTTTTTGAATTAACAGGCATGTAAAACTAGAGGTAACCCCAGTCCAGGGCCTGCAACAAGATCCCCACCCACCGAGGGCTAGCGCGGGAGGAAGCGGTCATGCCTGGTTGCAGGAGGCTTGGACAACCCCATCCGTCATGCTGCCCGGACTGCCGTAGGGGTCCTGTGACCTTGCGGTATATGGGTAGTTTAAGTGATGGATGGGGTATGGTTCGCGTAGCGGAGCGTAGCGGAGCGTAGGAATTTCGACTTTCCTTTTTGTTCTTGTTTGGTTGTTGGTCAACTCAGTTGCGCGTAGGTATAGGTTAATACTTGCCTGCGTGTTTGCTGACATGGCAGAAGGAGTCGCTTGCGTTCCGTAACGTGAACGTACGTTACAATTGGACATCACTTTTGGAAAAATTCCCGTATTTTTGTAAGTGAGTGTCAGGGAGACAGAGCTTCAATGCGTTCGTAACGAAAATGAGACGTCATATCGTAACCATTTTAACAATGGCAACGCAAACGGGACCAAAAATCATTCGAAGAATTTTGCGTTCGAAACAACCAAGGAGATCTTCATCTGCTTTTTATAGCGTCCATGCTTCTGCACCATAAAGTAGGACAGGGATGATATAGAGTCTCCTTAGTATTTCTTGACAAGGCCTTACTAATCAATTGCCTTCTTAGACCAAAGTAACAGCGGTCGCTTGATTTCTGAGGTGGTGCCATTTTCATATGTATATTTAATAGCGGAGCCGAGGCAGACAACGTCGCGAACTATCTCAAAGTTAAAGCTGTCGTCTATCTTGACGTTCTGTCCGATTCGTCGATGTTGTGTGTCCCTTCTTGTTGACAGCATATATTTAGTTTTGCACTCATTCACTACTAAACCCATTTTTGCCGCTTCTGTACTGATACTTGCAAATGCACCAGTGACAGCTCGCTGTGTTCCGCCAATGATGTCGATATCGATAGTTGCACATCAGACTTCTGGAAAATTGTGCCTCTGATGTTGGCTTGTGAGTTTCGCATAATCTTCTCAAGAATTATATTGAAAAAGTCACACGACAGCGCGACCCCTTGTCTATATCCATCTTGTTTTATTTTCGTAACCTGATCCGAATCAGATCTCGTTGATAATAAAGAACGGCTAAAGTGTGATTTTGTAAATCCTACATAAAGCTTGCCAGCCTCCGCAAGTTCCTTTCCTTTCCATATGCGATAACATAAAATTTTGAACGCGTAATTCCTGTTATTATATCTCAATACAAAGTCACCTTTATAAAACATGTGAACAAAATTACGTCGAAATTACCATCGATGAGTATATCAATTCTTTGATGTTCTTAACGTTGGATATCCAAGGTTATCCGCAATTTTATACAATCTAAATTAAACCGGCGGAACCGGATGTCTATTGCGTGTAGTCCTATTCACTTTCACCTCATATACCCGTATATTGCTAAATCAGCCGAACAAATCACAACATCAACGCAATCTTATCTACAACACTGTCTTTTTAAGTTGTAAATTAAAAAAAAAAAAGCTGAACTTTGCGAATCAAGTTAGTGTGAAGACCATACCACTATCACTTGTTTTGTAAGTGGCAACATTTCTAATGCGCTGCCCTACATATTCGTACTTAACCTACTATAGGCCTCCGAAAAAAGAAACACAAACAAACATCGACATCAAAACATCATTTATAATTGCCACACTTAATTTATAAAATTAAATAATTTGATTGCATTATATCCCCATAATAATAAGCCGCAATAAATAAACTGTCGTAGCTCGTAGCAGTATATGGAAACAACAACAATAGTCCAGGGGCGACCAGTCGGCAGCCTGACATTAATAATTTGATTTTCCGGAGTGGCAACAACTCAGACTCTGGTCACTCATTGTGTTATTCAAAGTTAATAACCTTGTTTGTGCTTTTTTTTTATTATTCACCTTTTATTTATTTTAAATGGCACCAACTTCACATTTAGCATCGGCATTTGCAGATAGAATGAAGCGGACACAATTATTTAACCACGAAAATTCCGGATTCACGGGGCATAGTGCATAACTTATTTTGTCAATTAATCTATTCTCTATTGTATCCGAGTCGGATTGCAATTTATGAATGGATGTTTATGGTTATTTTTGTTCTTTTTTGTGCAGAGAAAGCTTTAATGGTGATTTTTTTTTAAATATGTAAATGTAATATGCTTATATAACTTAGGGTGTTGATTGAAAAAAGTAAACATGAATAAGGTGTCAACTTGCTGTCGTATCATATTTCCCGTTGGCAAACTGGAATTCAATCCCTTAAGGACCTGTCCATTAAGTTTGCATTGCACCGGATAACACGAATCTAAATTCCTTACAAATTTAAGTAGGTACGGTAAAACTAATTGTACTAGAGTGCTGAATATATCAGGAGCAAATATCAGGGAGTAGGGTCTTGTTGCTGTACTATATCTGAATGAATACTACACTTCTTTCTGTCCGATTGTCTTTTATATTTCCACGCCTTCTAAGACAACAAAAGGAATCGGAACTTGAATAAATGGGCCCAAGTTCTTCTCAGAATATGGCCGCGGATTGGAAACGAATCATTATAATTGAATTTTTGTATATTGAAATGGTCTATCTCTATAAACTAGGAAAACCGTCACACTTTTTGAATGTGAAAAAACTGCACTCAGTTTTAAAACTATATTACGAAGTTTTTCAGCTTTCTGAAGGTTTAAGCTCTCTCAGTGTCTTTTGCTCATCTTTTCGACTACCTACTTTCGATTGATAAATACACTTTCACTCATTATTTAGGACTGTGCCAGTGAACAAGACATAATATCCTCTTCTATTTGACCTTCCTTGGCCAGTTGGTAGGCCACCTTACACCTGAGTTCGATTGGAAGCACTGATTCGCATTTACTCTTCTGTTGATGTCTAGGTCCACTTTTTTTGGTCTAGTCCTAAGCAAAAATGCATTGTTAGAGATTGTTTTGGCCACCGGATCTTAAGGATATAACGCAGACAATGGATAACAATATCTTGTAACCTGCTCGAGATGTTGGCGGATCGTTTCCACGTTTCCCATAAATCCTATATATTTATTTTCCCCATTTCCTCATTTATTTTAAAATTAACTAACAGTCTGATAATGGCGGACCTCACTGATTCCTCACAAGTCACAAAACCCTCACAAGGTGAGGTGAAATATATGTTTTCAGGTTTTCGTATTCTGGCAAAACTTGAGAGGCTCACAAGCCCCTTGACTTAGCGAGGAGTTTGAGCTTCGCTATTCGATAAGGTATAGGAATCATATAGATTCTTTTATATGTTAAGTACACATCTCTCTAGAAAGGCGAACTTATAAGTCCGTAAGAGAGCTTAGTGATTCTTATATAAATAGGTAATAGTTTTCTGCTTAGCTCAGCCCAAGATAACTAGTAAGCTTGTGACTCTCTCGTGTTTGGCGTGGGCGCAGTGACTCAGAGGCTATAGTTTGCTGCACTACTGCATAAAAGTTTTCAGGTGCGATTAGGGTTGTCAATCGGCCCGGTCTCGCCGATATTGTCCAGATATTATTAACCGTGTCCAGAGTCCCGGTTAAAAACAACTTGTCCCGTCAAAAGCTTCGGCGAAACATATTTCTTCAAATTTCAAATGTTTTTAATTGAAACATTTAAGAATTTAAGAAAAACTTAACGAAACACTTGAATCACTTTGAAACTAAAGTTGAACCCCACTATCCGATCAGTTAATGAGCTTTATCATTTATCATTTATCATTTATCAAATTCTGTTAAAGCAAACACTAAAAATGGACATAGTCACCTACAAGAAGCACTCATAAAAATTGTATACCTATGGGTTGATTTCGTAAAGACATACTTGCAATTTTTACTGTAGATTAGAACAGACATTATTTATATAAAAAGATAGGTTTAGGTACAATAAATTTTGTTTGGCAAGTCTGGTTTAAAAAACACACTCTATCAGTTGTTATCAACTAACCTTATACATTGATATAAGTTGGTTAAATATAATGCTTATATCGATTCGTTAGTAATGATCGCGAAAAATTGGCCAACAAAATTAGAAGGGAATTGAGAAATCTTATATTTATAACCGCATTTTATTAAACAAGTTGACTGGGTTATTTTTAATCCACTAACTTCTGTATGAGCTATATAAACAGTAGTACTTGGTAGTTGGTAAACGCAAGTTGGCTGTTTCTAACTAAGTGATTCTTCTTCGTGATGAAGGAAGTAAATGGTATTTTATTAGCGACGTGACTAATTTAAATTTTCAGTGTGAACGCACCCTTAAACCGATTACCGAACTGTCAATGTCAAAATATTTAGTTAAATCAAAATTTTCATCATGGTTAAGTACACGAAGGAACAACGTTTTCAAATAATTAAAATTAACTACCGAAATTCCGAGTCGGTGGTCGCAACTTTAAGAGCGTTAACTCTAATTTTCGCTTTTCAGCGATGAAGTGCCTTTTTTGGTTAAACGGCTTAGTCAATAAAGCTACATTTTCGCTCCCATTAAAAATGTTCTCTTCAAAATCTAGCTGAGCTAAATTTAAGTGAACCCATTTAGCTGAGTGCGGTTAGCTGCTCGAGCTATATAATCAAACTTTTGCTTCAGAATGTTGTTGACAAATGAAAAATGTTGACGGTAGCACAAGCCAAACAGCGGGTAAAACATTCGAGTTATTGAAGTCTCTGTTCGGTGAACGTGTTATCTCGAGAAACTGACCCGTCGATTGGCCGCCAAGATCGCTTGATTTAAGGCCTCTAGACTTTTTTTATGGGGCTACATTAAATCGTTGGTCTATGCCAACAAACCGGCGACGTTATAGGAGCTCAGAGCCAATATTTATCTAGAAATAGCGGCCGTATCGGTCGAATTGTGCGGCCGAGTCATCGATAATTATGTTCAACGTATCAACCGCTGCATACATTCCCGTGGTGGACACATGAACGAAGTCCAATTCCCTTCATAAATCTTTTGATAGTAATCCACACTAATATAATTTTTCTAATGAATCAAGTAGTTTGAATTTTAAATTGTCAAGTCCTTAATTAAAGTTGATTTATTAACCGAGAATCTGTTTTCATTTGCAAAGCTTGCATCCCTTTCTTTCAAGTTCCACCTTGAGAACCCACTCTTGTCGAAGTGTGGCTTATGTCTAACGCAGCACTTATATCAATTCACAAAACAAAATTGCTGCTACTTGGCAACTATCAGACCCATCTTGTTGCATTTGCCAACTATCGGTAGATAGTCAAGTCGATAACCCCACATTGGCGTATCTTACTTAGGCGTGACAGTTCCACATCTTGCAATCGTAATTTAATCGCCCCAACACACCTTACCCGGACACGATTTCAGTTAAATAAAAGATATGGCTCGAATCCAACGTAATTCCTTCGTTATGAAATCAGCCCACCTGTTCAAAAAAAAACTGGAAGGAGATGGAGAACCGAAACATACTCGTACATTATCCATACCAATAAACAAAGTAAGTTGGCAAGAGAACAATTAATAGTTGTCCAGCGGCTCGTTTATCCAATTTTGCGTCATCCCAACACGGATGCATTAGTTGCAAGGCCTATATTTCAAAACAGTAGACAATAGGCAATCTCAAGACCTCTCCACTTGTTAATTTTTGTATAGATAAACTCAAGTTTCACAACTCAATTTATTATCTCCGTAGAGGTCCCCACCCCACGTTGAGTCACCCCAAATCGTTGTCTTAAGTAACAAGTCACAGTCTGGGCGACATAGATGGACCCTATAATTATGGTCATTGTGTTGTTGGTTCACCAGATACTCGCCGTACATCTTCTAGCATTACGTATACGCAACGCAGCCAGCACTATAACCTCATACACCCAACAACTACTCTCTGTCTCTGTATGTAGGTATATATGTGGCCACAGAAATTACAAAATAGCATACCACCAATTCGAGCCGACTTTTATAACTATTACAGCAACTGCAGACTGGTAACAGCAACAGATTCATTTTCATCTTGGTTTTTTTTTAGCTCGCAACTGAAAAAATCCGGTGCTGCTGCTGCTGGTGTAGTAGCGTAAAAGAAAACGAAAGTTCACAACGTTCCATGGTTCCATCGTTGCGGCGAGATGTGGTTTTTTTTTTTTTATTGTTTGCTTTTTATTGTTTTTTTCTTGTTCTCTCTCTTCGGCTACTGGCGTAAGACTCGTTGTCTATGTGACGTGCCGGCTTCTCCATAACAACATTAATAATAATAATAATACTATCCAACTCATGGTCAAGCTTTCTTCAGTTCCCTTCCCATTCGCTGGCTGGGGCTGTTGCCGCCGGCCCTAGTAGCACCAAACCACCAGCACACAAAGCCAGACACGTCAGACGATGAGACGAAATATGTACGAGCAGTGAATAGCAAGAGCAGCAACTGCGGCAACAAGAATGCATAGTATGAGTGTACGAGTCGTTGGGGCCTCGGTCTTAACCGCAGTCTGAGCGGGCACGGGCACACATCGCTATACACTATCGCTAATTTCAGTTAAGCGTTTGTAAATAAACAAAGAAAAAGATACAAAGCCAGAAGAATATAAAAAAATATAAAAGCCATAGTGCAGCAGCCACCACCACAGCACCAACAATGATACAAATACGCGAAACGCATGCAATTGCAGTCGTCGCAAAACATTCGCGTTGCGCTCATCTTGACTTTGCTTTGGCTGGACTGGTGGTTTGTTGTTAATTTCCCATAGATACATAGCTGAGTGTAGACAGCATTTGTATCTGATACTTGGATTAATACATAGCTAATGCATAGTTGAAATTGCTTAAACGATTGGCGATACCGAGATTTTCATACGTAAGCTGGGGGAATTCTTTCCGTAACTGATGTAAGTGGGTTTTCTCTGAATGGCTATCAAGTAGCAAGATGTTCGGGGAAACCTCTGACGCAAAATTGTTATCGGGGTACGTGGTGACAAGTCTGAATGACTCCTCTGAGTACAGTGTTGGTGGCAACGTATCAAATATCGAAGGGGAGTTAGAGTCGGGTCCTTCGGCGACTGGCTGCTTGCACATAAGACTTTGAACGTCAAGGGTGTAAATCAATGCACTGCACAGCATTGCTGACAATAATTGCTGTAGTTTTGCAGTAGTCAACCGAACTGCAATTAAGCAACACGATGGTTGCGATCTTTCTTAAAGTGAGATGGGTGACAAAGGTTGTCAGAGACATTCAAATACAATAAAGTTCTGCTGGGAGGGAAACTTTGTCGAAGGTCCTCCTGTTTTGTTTTTGTTATTTTTACTCGTATTCGTAGTAAGAGAAAGATAGTGTATTCGTTCAAGATTTCGAACTCGAGATTTTGAATCATTTCTGACACTACGATGATAGAGGAACTCAAAAAAGTTGGTCTCGCAATTCTGGCAGTATGTCTGACGGATCCAGAGGTCTACAGCCTAAACGGCTTTGTTTCAAACTTCGGACTACGAGTTTGTCGGCTTACAGTTCGGGCCGACCAGTATTTTTAATTTAGAGTAGAATAGTCTCGACTAATTTGGGTTTTATATAACTGAAGGACAATGGTCCCTCATTTCTTTTGGTCAAATAATTGTTGAGCAATGAAACAAGTTAGTTCAAAAGCTTTTCCCATCCGACGTTTCGACGGAGATTTCTGTCTTCCTCAATATGAGCATATACAAACATGAATTACAAATGAGCGAAGACATGAAGATGAGATAAATTACTTACCTATATTACAAATTGTTGTTATATAAATAGTATGGAAAACATAAGAAGCATGTTGAAATAAACTGAAATCAGGATTATTTTTTCAGTATTGTTTAAACCATTAAAATAGGGACGAAAGTTAAAAAAATGCTTTAATAGGAAAAAAATCAAGGAAAATATAAACCACTTTGAACAAAGTTTAGTCATTTGTTGGTGTTGCACAAATAAAATTATTCCTAAAACTGTCTTTTAAATTTCTTTGGAAGGTGAGAGAGCTATAGGCCGTTGAGATGTTGTGTATGTTTAGCTTTCTATTCATATTGTTGCAATCAATTTATACAACCAATCAATTTTGTATACTACATCTGTCTGTTTGTTTTTCTCCGGTTCTTGTTCAATATCCCAGTTTTTTTTTGATTTGTATGCAAAATTGACGTCCTTGGTAATTTTAGCAATGGTTTTTATGAAGTTTTCCGAAAGCTTTGGAATGCATACCAGTCTGTATGGGCTTCCTGTTTTTTGTCGCAGAATTATTTCGCCTATGACTTCGCAAGGGGAAGTTGTTGTCCATGAAAATCTTGATTACATCCTTTCCTCGTTGGCGGAGTGGACATTGGCATTGGCCCCATTATTAACAGTACTTTCCATATAAACGACTCGACAGACGGCAAAGCCATGCTTAATGAAATTTTTTTAATATAAATTTGTATTTTAAAAAAGAAAACAATAAATCTAAATCTAAATCTATAAACGACTCCAACGCTGCGTACCTAGTTTTGAAAATTGAACTTCTCTCAGAAACTGTGCGAACGCGATCACGTACTGAAAAAAATTAGAAAAAAATTATAGAGAAATCCATTTCCCTCTTAATTTTTTCGTAATTTTCCACTCGCCGAATTTCAACTTACTGCCAAATGAAAAAAAGAAAACTGACAACTAAGTGACAGCTCAAAAGTTTCATAAGTAAAACTACAATTATTTTCGTCTTCAACGATGTCGGAGGAAAAAGTTGGTATTAAATGTTCTCCTAGAACATTTATCACTGTATTCAAAATGGTAAGTTTAATTGGTATACCTAGCCTTAAAAAAAAATCAATTTCAAATTGTTTTGTAGGTGCTGCGTCTAAAAAGAGAACCTTGCTCAACATGTGCTAATCTCCGAACAAGGTTTCAGAGCCAAATGAAAATGGATACGAAGAACAAGACTTTGTGGTGAAATTTATCGTAGGTAAGACTTTTGGGAAGATGCTTACGATTTCGATTTCTCGTCGTTAAATGAAAACACGAAACGCATTATGGTTGGAATCGCCGACTAAAAAAAAGGCTGGTTTAATTCACGAATTGCAAAAAAATGTGGGAAGGTCCCATAAATTTCAAACGAAAAAGAAAATGTAGACGCACATTCGGGATGAGATGGCGAACGCTGGGTATACATTTACGGTATCCAAAATAGAGGGAAAACAGCGTTTTTTTTTAAAGGAAATTAAAAAAACAAAAAATCGTAATTCACAAACTGGGACGGACTGAAAGACTTGTGCATTCGAAAGAAAGGTTTGGTTTTGTATGCTTTATATATTGAAAATTTAATTTATTGTTTCTATAAATGGGAACTATTTTGGAAAAGAAGGGGCATGTTTCTTCAGGTCATTCTTGGAAACGACATAAGCTGCACGATACAGGATCTACTTACCCCAAGGAACTGATACTGATACTGGGGCTAGTGGTGCTACACCCTACACGCAATATTCAAATACTAAGGAAATTCTAGTTCTGTTTACGTTGTTTGCTCAGCTACACAAAACTGAAACAGAAACAGATCCAGATCCATAAAAACATGGCTGCCGCTTATTCTATCAAATTGTGTTTCGTTTGATTACATTTCAGCTTTGACTTCAATGTAGGGATGCCATACGCCCCTTTAGGGGGGACAGGCCCCCATTTTCATACAAAAATGCTGTTTGTCCCCCCTAACACAAACTACTGTCCCCCTTAATAAGTCAAAATTCAATAAAAGAAAACATTCAATTGAAAATTTTTAAAATACTTTCTTTTAATATTTTTAACAAGATTCTTTGTGAACGCATCCATTTGAAGTGCAAGAAAACTTTCAAAGCTATTTTTATTTCATATTTTTTGGACTCTGGTGATCAATAATAAAAAAAAATATATGTCCCCCTTTTTTAAAACTTGTCCTCCCTAGAAAACTCACGTTGTCCCCCTTTTCGTATTTTTTAATCTGGCATCCCTACTTCAATGAAAAAATGGAACAGATTTTGGATTACATGAAGCCACATATTTTTGTCGAGTTGCGGCGTTTAATTTGTAATTCATGGTGATCTTATCACAATATAAAATAGTACGATGCTCGATGCGAAACAAACAGCCAGATGACAGATGAATAAAAATACAAACAAAAAAAGTCAATATAGGTAATTGTAGAATTTCTACCACTGGGCGAACTCTAGTTAGATGAATAAGCCAAGTGGAACTTATTTAACACTTTTTCTATTTTATGAATTAGATTCTTATCACCTATCTACAATAAAATAAGAAAATGACCAACCAAACTTTTGTCGGCGTGCACTTTATTTTTTGTAAATAAAATGAACCGTCCCATATAGTTTATTTCGCGCGTAGGTTGATGGAAACCTTAATATGGTATGCTGGCACCAAAATCTCGTATTCTACTTAAATCGCTATGAGTACCTAGTATCAGCAAACGGGCCTGAATGATTTTATTCACTTATTTTGGTTTGACAGCAACCTACCCCGATTGGCAAAAGGGTTTTTTTCTAAACCTAAACTGATTTTCAATGAATACAGGTTGTTTGATTCGAAGCAATTTTTTAGCTGCACTTGCATTACTTTCTTCAGACCCTTTTGATTTAATTTCTTGAATAGGTTTGTGGTAACTTGAATACCTTTAAAGTTTAATTTTGTAATTCGTTCAGATTGTATTGATTTTATTAGTCTCCCACATTGATTTTTATTATTTATTTTGCGTTTTCAAAACGACTTCCTATTTCGTGATAACATTCTAACTGACTTCAAAATTGCAAAATCGAAACTTCTTATATTTCACAATAATTTTATTCCGCTTTTTATTTCTTATTGTTCTATACTTACATTGCTCTGTTAGTTAAAATAAGGTTGTTATTCGTACAAGTTTTTTTTCGACTGCGAAGGGCTCAAGTGCACAGATGTTTCAAAGGTTATCAAGAAATTGTGATAGGTTTTTTTTACTTGTATATAATCATTAAATTTAGTTTCGCTCTGTTTTATGAAACCAATTTTGTTATTTCAAAATATGTTAAGGTTTTTGTAGCCAAGATTTTTTCCTGTGGTTGAATGAAGCATTTGAACTTTGTCGTACCACCTGTACATATTTTCGAGCTTTCAACTAGTTGATAATGGAAACTTCTGAGCCAATCATTGTGGCAGTTGGCTTAATATTGTCTCCGCTCCTTGACTTATTTCTTTCGACCGTGTGTCGAAGGATTTGTGACTGCGGTGCGTCACTCTTCGATCGCATGCCATTTATAATATAACAGGATAAAGCAGGAAATTTATTTTCTGTCTGTTTGAAGGACATTTTCGTTGCTTTTAATGAAAATTGATAGCAATACCTTTTAGGATTTGGTTTTCATCCTAAAAAAGATGTTTTTTTGTGAATGTTCTGTTGTTGACGACAATTTGATCGTGACTTGAATGTTTTTGGAGCTTTTCCATTAGAAGTAGTCTATACACGAGAACACTCTTTTTAGAGGTTTTGATCAGTTTTAAACTTTTTTTTTTTGCTTAGATACTCCTTGCCATAAATATTCAACTTTTCTTTTCAAATTCAAGTACCTAGGTCGTGATTGTGGTGGCCAAGTCGTTTTTTTTAAATGTGCTGCTCAACCGTTGGCGTCGTCACATTGCGGTTATCCTAACAAATTTTAATTGCAACTGTAGCAACAGCTGCAAGTCCTGTCGCGTAAATATTAATTTGTTTTTTTCTCTTTGTTTGATTTTTTGACGGAAATAGAAGTTTTTCGATACTTCAGTTTTCAAAACAAACACACCTTTTGCAACAAATGTCACCACTAACACAAATGAAACACAAATTATTCAATAATTTTTTAATTGAAGGTTCATTCGCCTCTAGTCACTCAAGTGCTACAGAATGATACCTACTTCTGAAATGTTTTATTCTTTAATTAATTGTAAAATTGTAAGAAATCTGTATAAACATTTTAGAACAATCAATAAAAAAAAAAAAAAAAAAAAAAAACAACTTAAAATCATTTTCCACACTTAATTGATGGGCTGATATTATTTTTAAACGCTGTGAACTAATTTTATTTGTAAATTAATGCCATCGAAATTTGTAACAAAAACAGAAAATTCACGACTAGTGTCTCGCAGCTGGAAGAAACGTCAAACTATAAATCTGGTTGGTGCTCGGTGTGGATTAAGCGACTAAAACACGGTTTGCGGTGCGGTGTGAATAAGGTACCTATATATGTAGCGATTTTTAGGACCAAACATTTTCAGTTATCTACGTATTTTCGTTATTTTGTGCTTGGGTGAAAAGCTTTTATAAACCTTTCCGATATTTGAATACCTAATATAAGTTTCATATACCTATGTAATGAGAAAAAAAAGTAATCATTTTAAGCTCTTAGCTGCAGAACGAGGCTACAAATGAATTGTTGCAATAAATACGGCGAACTTTATTAAATTTCTATTGCACAGAACTGTTTATGTTGTTCTGCTTCCAGAGACTTCTTATAGAGCACAACTCAAGTCTCTTCCCATGGTTTACACTTAAGTTTCAAGGCTGTTGTTGCTTTGATCAATTTAAGTCGAAAACTAAAAATGCCTGGGATATTTATAACAAAGCCCAACTGTTCCATCGCGTCCAAGATGGTGGACAGCTGAATCTCGTCGACAAATACATAGAAACGTACTACTACTTCATTTTGCAAATAGCAGCAAAGTTTAAACCTATTTGGTTACATTAATAACTTTTTTTAATGATTCTCTTGCCTGGAATAGATTGTTCTAAGTGGCTCGAATCTTTTTCAAGTCCATTCAGTCGTACACGACACGTCTACAGTGTTGTATCCGTATGTAGATGACAGGTATACCTACGACTTGAATCAAATTTCTGATTCGATTTGATTGACGCTTCTAATAATTGGTACGTGAACGCCTATCATCGGCTTATACACTACGCTTGATTTCCTAATTGAGAAAAAAACAATACTTAATCGATGTTTGGTTTTTCAACAACCTTGCGTATGTGTGAAGTCAAATTCGCAAACAAAATTTAAAAATTCCCCTACGGTATATATATTTGTTTTCGTTGATCAATACTAAAAAAAAGAAAAACGCTATCGTTCTGCCATCGTCCACATAACCAACCCAAAACAATTGCCAAAACGTCAACGAATATAATAAGAAACTTAATTTACAACTCCAATCTAACCTGTCCGGTTGGGACAACATCAAAGAACAAGTCTGGCTAAGACAAGACTCAGAGCTCAGAAGTATACTCTGGGCTGGGGTACGAAACACATTAGCAACCGGACCGGGTAGGTGTATCCACTATACACATACTTCTGAGTTCTCAGTCGCAATCTGTGATACTGCATAGAAACCGAGAGCCTAAGTCCACGAAAAGTGTTTTGTTGATGAAATGAATTCACGATCACTTCCTTGGTCTGGGACTGGGCTCTTTGGGTTCTAAAACGTTCTTCCAACCGAATGCGGATGAAAATCGGTTGGAGCCTTATATTTTTGTTATTCTGGTGATGTTTCTGAACAGAATATACGAACTAATAAAAAAAACGAATAGTCTGCCTGCTACCTGTAGATGTTTATTTTTCTTTTTTTTTCTTTCGACCGCTCTGATTGTTGGGGGCTTCGTTTTCAAAGTGACTTTTGGATTACCTTGAAATTACTGGTTATTAAGCAACTACGAGAAGTGAAACCCAATTCCAATCATACATTCATTCATCCATAAATATTCAAGTCTACATACGTATGTGCCGGCGACAGTTGTGTGTTGTGTGCGCATGTGTGTATAATATTTGCTGAGTATACCTTAAGGAAAAAAGAAGAAGAAACAACAACAAGAGAAGAAACAAGAAACATACGTCGATTGAACACGTTTCCATTTAAAAAACCAACGCCATAAGCACGGGTACTGATGGGACTGACGTGATTTATTATACGGATACTAATTTCCAAAAATCATTGAAACAAAATCTGAAAAGTCAAATGTCTGATCATATACGTACAGTGGCAGCAAATAATTTGCGGACAGTTAAAATGCGCTTTTATTGTGCATTAATTAAGGCGGTATGTACATTTTTAGAAATAATCACATCCGGGTAAGATATTTGAGAGATCCGGGTTGTGCACGTACATGTATATATAGGTACCAACACATTGGCGGTTTTTGCTCGACAGTAACTCGTAGAGCTATCTTCTTTTTCAGCGCTCGCTATTTTTCAATTGATAGTAAAATTCTTAAGTTCGGTTTACTTAACAAGTGGCTATTGCTTTTTTTTTCTTTCGTGGGCTGAATGATCCGTGGGATGGACTGCGAGGGGTTTGAAATTAACTGTCGGAAAAACAAAAGTTAAACTTGAGGTATTTCCAGCTGAGTCATCTGTGCTGCTGGATCTACAAGGACGAGTTACATCTCTTCCTCACATACCTATGGGTTGGGTTTTTTTTTCCAATAGGAGAGCGGGCGTCTTTTCAACATGGAAAAAGATGATACAATAATTGTAATAAAAACTGAAAAGAAATACCTAGTATTATAGGAAATACACAAACAAGAATTTTGTTTCCAAGCATTTTATATTAAAACACTTATTAGTATGGCTGTACCTACATAATTTGTTTTTATTTTTTGTATTTATAGGTACCTAATAATGATACTAACAATAAAAAAAAACCGGCCAAGTGCGAGTGTCACTCGCGCACCGAAGGTTCCGTATTTGGCTAAAGTCCAACACATCAGATATTATTTGAAATCTATATCATTCAATATTTCCCCTCTTCATGAATTCATCACAATTTAGTTTTATTTAATTACTTAATATTTTTACTCTCAAAAATTACCCGCACATGAATCTCATTTTCTAATTATTACCTAGTACCCAACCCACGCCAATTTTCCATTCTGTATGCGACCTGTCCCAATTAAAAACTATTGACTAAAAATATATTACTTTTATTTTGTTCTGTACTCCCCAAAAAAATGTATATTACCTATACTCCCCAACGAAATTAGCAAGCGGGAACCTTGGTGGTCTTCTGTCTTTGATAGGGTCAATTGTGCACAACTGCGTAGTAGAGATTAAAACTTATGAGAGCAACGTATTTTACATGGTAAAATTATCTTTTTTGAAAATATCTTGTAAACTATTAACTTTTCGGCAAAACAGTATTCAGCACATATATAGATAAGAACATGATCTACAAAAAAGGAATTTATGTATTTTTTTGTGAATCAAGAAATAAACCGTTTTTTGGGCGAATGAAAATATTTTTTTCACCAGATTACTAATTAATCTTGAGATAGACCTGGTAACAAAATTGGCTTAGTGGGTTCGGACAGACAGACAGACAGACAGACGGAGAGACATCCGAGCGAAACTAATAAGGTTACGTTTTTTCCCTTTGGGTATACGAAACCTTAAAAAGGATCAACATTTTAATGTGTACATTCGTTTTTCTTTTTTAACTAAATACGTATTCCATGGTACAAGGAAAAGCTGTTTTATCATTGCAGCAAATATATACATTGCAATGTCCTTCGAAACAGATTCTTCTTTGGTCCATCGTTTTTTGCTGCACTGTGGAGAATCGTCATTCTGTGATTCTGTCTGTCAACAGGTAGATCCTTTTATGACATAAGTCCAAGGGTAACACAACTTTTGTACTCCAGAGAGGAAACTTTTTCATTCATGGAACTAAACGATGAACGAGTTGACGAAACATATTTCGAGCATTCCCCCAAAAAGACAATGCCACCACTTCTTTGACCTGTTGTCTAATGTCTAATCTATATGCGGACTGAAGTTGATCAGCATGGTCCACTCCTCCCATGAATATATTACACCTATAGTCTTTGGGCCTTACCAACAAACATTTTTAGTTCTGACTTTAAATCTAAGTAGTTCATAGTGGCTTTGTTTTCCATACAAATTTCTAAATTGTGAGCTTCCGTAAATTTTAAGTCGACACCAAAATTAGCTTTTCCTTTTCTTGGTAGATTGACAAAAACCGCTTGGTCCTTGTCCAATTCGACAATATTATGTCATTACAGTTAATAATTTCTTTGTCATATTCGCGAGCTTTTAACTTATCTCTAATCGTATAATTGTAGACGCGTTTTATCTTTTAAGGTTAGATATGTAGTTTATTAGACAAGTACATGTATAAAACATGCTTTTTACCATACCTTTTATCGCTCATTATCGCCAATTAGTCTGGCTAATCTGGCAGGCAATGACACAACCAAGTGTTTCTTACAATTTCCAATAGGATATTAAAATTTCTACAGATTATTTGTTTATTTTTTCTGTTGAAAGTAGTATGCACCTTAAATTTTCGAAATTCTACATCGTTTAAAAGGTTTTTTTTTATAAAATTGGAAATCAAAAATTCGTTCATTGCGACGTAAAATTTGTTAACAGTATCCGTTTGGGTGTGTCTGTACCAACTTTGACTGTAGTACTAACAGGAAATCGTGGTTTGACGCAATATTTGCCACTCGGAATGTTCAGACATCCTAATTGACCACGATAGTTGACCTTAACTATTTGTTAAACCATTATGCAAAATTGTAGCTGCAACTATTTCACTATTTGCAATGTTCGGAGAAATTGTAATTTGTTTAAAAAAAGTCGTGTTTCCAGTGCTGAAATTTTGCCTTAAAACCAAATTTCCTTATGGAATATTTCAATTATTTTGTTAATTAAAACACCTGAGACCATGAAATTTTCTTTTTATAATATATTAATTAAAAATAGTTTAATTATTATTTTGATTTTTAAAATCAAAAATGTCGAAGTAGAATTGAAATTTGCCGCCTTTGAAAAAATGATAGCCCTTTGTTAAAATTGGAAAATTAGGTCCAAATTTATATTAAATCAACACTCATGATCTTTCTATTGTAAGGAATTTCCAGTGATTGAACAAATTTGTAAAGTTTCTTGATTTGTAGAAACCCAAACTGGAACAAAAATATGAATTTAAAAAAGTTTTGATGGACAATTACAATTTCGTATCCCAAACATTTTGTGGAACAGAAAAAATCGATTTTCCACAAATTTGTTAAAAAAAAGCTTCAAAATAACCATTTGTAAGTTGGTGAAAGAGACCACTGGTGGTGGTTGCGTTCGTAGCGAATTTTCTAATCGCTTGCCGACGGCACTGCGTTTATTTTAAGACTTAACCAAAGGTCTGGGCATTTGGCTATCAAAAACACAGCAGTCTACATCGAACTTAAGCCATCGTGATGATGATTCTTGCCTTGACATAGTTAGATTCGCTTTTACTTAGTATAAGTAATGGTCCGAGTCGATGCTTGCACCTTGGAACGTTCGAAGATAAGAAGGCATTTCGACAGTCGCAAACGCAACCGACTAATAGAGGCTGCTATATATTTCTCGACACTCTCTTTTCCTCGTCCCAGATATTTGATGTGTTTATAATTAAATATATCTAATCACAATTGGTATCGGTCTTCACCGTCTCTCAGTCTATATTCTTGAAAAAATATAGTATGCATAGGTATATGTGCGCGACTATAATTTAACAGGTCCATCCCATCGAATGCATATGTAGGACATTTCATTGATCAACCAATTCAACTGATTTATTTTTGTTAATTGATTTCAAAGAAAATTAGTTCACATTTACTAGAAGACAACAATTTGCAGTCCGATGTTATGTGACCAAACAAGCAATTAGTTGTTGAATAGCCGGTAAGGTAGTTTCAACTTGAAGGTCTCTCATTCCGCACTATACGATCTTGTGCAAAGCACACAACATGACGATAGGTACCAATTACGTGAGTGTCTTCCTTGACATGGCTGTCGCTGTATAGTTATCCGCGAAAGGTCGCCGATGGCTGTTACCACATTATACTTGTACATGGTTTATGGCACGAAAGTTGCGGAAAATGTATATAGGTACATAATATCAAACACTGTAAACAAGTCGATGACGCCTCGTTAGTTTAAAAGAAAAAAACAAGACTCTAGTATAGCCAGTTGAATGTGTCTCGTATGTACTTGTACCTACAGCTACAGTGTGTTCAGTCAATTAATTCAGATTCGCCAATGGGGAACTCTGTGTTGATTTTGTTTACGACTGCAATTCGCCATGTGCTACACGTATCTATACAGACTGTTAATGTTGACGACTGTAGTTTCATTTTGAACTCCCAGTTCTCAGATAAGAGAAATACTGCTGACGCATGAGCTTTGCGTTCGCTTCTTAATGAAATACGAAATAAGAATATCAAAACAAGCGCAAGTATTTGCCTCACAAATTGATATGTTTGAACAAAAGCCTTCTTTTTTGTTTTATATCCTTTGTTGTTTCTCAAATGTTGTGTGAAGTCAGAGTCAGATTGCTTTTCATTAGTCTACTCGAGCATACGAATATATGTATAGAACCAGACGCGTGTATAAAGAGCGCACGAAAGGCGTAATTGAATAGTGTCTCTAGTAAGACATGAATAGCGATAAGCATGGTGCTGGAGACAGAGGAGATTTTTGTTTTAATTTCTAGGTCTTTACGGGCAAAATGTCTTCCAAGCTTATGGAAAATCTTTGAACGATCACACAGCAAGTTAGAAAGAGACAACCCATTCACAGATCTCTTGTCACCGAAAACTTTTTAAACGTCTACCTCTACAGCAAGTCAAAGCGAGGTCAGGACTGATACTCATACAGCTGATATATGAAACCAAGGGCACATTCAAGAATCCAGTTATCTTACGTCGCGTCAGCTAGATTGGTCTGGATGCGATGTAACCTGAACGCAAGAACTAGATTGGTCGGAAATGTCACTATTCCTATTACATCAGCCACATCTATACGGGCTGTCAACTTAGTACATACTCAATCACAAATTTCTTGACTTGATTCGTTGGCTACCCCTCCATAGACGTCAACTGAAACAGTTGTTCAAGTGACAATTGAATTTTTGATATCCAATGGAGCAGGTCACATAATTCAAAACCCGTCACAACGGCTCACAATAGTGACAACCATTATTGCATTTGATGATTTTGATGGTCCTGGTTCCCTATTTCCAAACACTTTATGACCTGAATATGGTATTTTATGCTACATTTATAATCATTTCGGGACCAAAATACATATTAGTATGAAAAAAAAAATAATTTAAGTGGGGAATTTGATTTGTGACAAATGTCGTTAGTAATTTGTATCCTTCAGTTCTAAAACATTTCTCATAGTTCGCGTATTTTGCCCAAAAAATTGTTAGGTATTTGATGTTTTATTTTAACTAACTTCGTGTTCGAGTTCGGAATTTTATGAAAATTTGTTTGCTAATTTGAAAGAAAATACCGAATAGTTCGTCAAAACGGAATGTGTCAATATTGGCTGGAAACGGTCGAGGAGTTTGATATCTCTATTATAAGAAAGCACGGAAAAGGCTTGGTATGAATTTCATAGAAGCGATTTGTCGGCACTTTCTCACGTCAGTATGGGTATTTTAATCAGTATTTCATTTTTGATCGCATCAGCGACAAAGGGATAATCGTTTCAGGGTAAGATTACTATTAAAGTTTCTATACTTGGGCCATCGCTTGACTCGTTTGACTTTAACTTAACGTCATATATTTTTTCACTAGCTGTCTACACCGCAATGTGTCATAATCAAGTAAATCATACGTCTTCGCCGTTTAACAGAAGCGGCACAACATAAACTTCCAATCGTTAAAACATCCTAAGATTTCGATGTCACTTATCGATATATCGAAAGGGTCTGGGTGCCACCGAAATCCGAAATGTCAAATTTTCCATGACTGGCGCATAAAGCAGGCTGAATTCTACCGATAGCATAGGTTATGTTGCATTTGAGGCCGGTGTGGTTCGAGGCTTTTTCGCATAGATCGCTCGTGGAGAATTTCCAATGTGGCGTGAGCTGTGTTTCACGAACAATACACCCATTTTTATAAAACTAATTTATCATTTGCTTGTGTTGTTGAACGCTATATGTCCGGCAAAACAGACTGAATAATTGACAGCCAATTTGAAAGATCCATCTTCAACCGCTATCAACTGTCAAAGTCCGCAAGTCCCTATGAGAAGACAACCGACTTCATTCGACACCAAAACAACCAAAATGTACCACGTTTATTATTTATTGAAAGCTTTGGGTCTAAAGTCGCTTAAGTATCTAAATGTTAAGGTCCATACATACCTACTGTTTTATCTGAAGCAACCGTAACCGCGGTTTATGTAAGTCGATCGCAATAGCTCAAAGTTTTCATAGAAAAGAGAAAATTAGCAAAATAACGAGTAACTAGTACGTCCTCTCTTGGCTCGAAACAGCTTAGATTATATTAGATTATTTATCGGAGCCGGAGGTGGACACAAGTTGCCATAAATCACTGCGGCCACGAGTGGGCCTATTGTGGTTTCCTCCATTTATAGCTCACTCATGATACCGGACTTACTGATGAGTCCTAGTATATCTTTGAGTGTGCTGTCAGATATGTCCTCTGCCTCACGGTAAGGTTTTCGTCTTAAATTTGAATTGCACAGAAAAATTATAACAATGTGAAAATAAAAAAAATCGGTGGTGGCCGAATGTTCTCCTAGAACGTTTTATATGTTGCAAAAAGTTAAGTTATATATTTATTTGTCAAAGATGAAAGTGGCTCAAAAGTCAAAGTAGCTGGAAGTCCATTCACGTACTTTATGGTAATTTTTTAACTCTCTGACTGATAGAATTCCGCCCAATTTTTTGTGTTTGACAGGACGCGAAAAGACCTATTACCTATATAGTAACCAAAAGTGGATAATTTATTTTAATTGGCAAAAGTTGTAAAAATATTTTTTTTAATAAAACTTATACTTAGTTGAAGACGTCATTTAGTTAATTTACATCTAAGGGACCATTCACATGAGGTCTGTTCCTTTACTTTCAAATCTTACGAATTTTTACTAATTCTTACAAATTTTTACTCATTGCCGTTCCCTAACTCGAAAAATTCGTAAAAGAGAGCCTCATCAAGAGAGCAAGATATTATCGCTCCACTGAGAATCTTACGAATTTTTACTCAACAAATTTCCTGGTGTAAGAAGTGGTTAAGCTGTCAGTCACATTACAATTAACAGCTGATTTGAGGTTTGTTATCCCTTTTTTCATTGATTTTTCAGAAATTAGCTAGAATCGTATCAACAGGCGGCAAAATAAAATTGAATGTTCTCCTCGAGATTATTTTCGATTTCGATAGTGGTAACGAAATTCTTCATTTCTGTAAAAAGAGACAATCTGCTCCATGCCATTTTTAAAGCAGTTTCGCTTTTTCCTTTTCTTGAATGCTTGTAGTTTAATCAGTACGAACTCTTTCACATACTGTGATTCATCAAAACGAAGTTCGTCTATTTTCGAATCACTTTCATCGATAGGTATACCTAGATGATGTAACTAATTTTATCAGTAAATTAGCAAAGTCCTCGAGTTTATCAGACATTTGAACGACTTTTCGTAACACTTTTTTGAATCTTTGTAAGTATCTGTCATTTTTCATAGATTACTACAAAAGAGTTCCCTAACTTTTTCGTAAGTTGGTCTCTCTGTGAGAAAGTTCATATACCCACCACCCACATCAATTTTGAAAGTCTTTTCCATTTTTACTAAACAAAAGTAAACAAATAGACGTATGAGATCTAATTGCGAACTGCGAACAAGCGAATATTCGTAGTTTCTGACATTTCATTCACATGAAAACTTTTTTTAGCCCCAAAACCTGCGATTCAAATTCAGTTTAATTTTGAAAGGTAATAATCGAAGGAACTTTTCATTAGTGGGCTTTCGGATCGCGACTGTAGTAGGTATGTGGATTTTGAATAAAGTGTGACAGTTCGCTGAAAGATTCCAGAAATTGTAAATTTCTCTTCTTAAATCAATTAAAACTCAGAGTTTTTATTAGTTTTATTCCCAATTCGTCTGTTCGCAATTCGCTCTGAATAGTCCTTAAGAATATTACACTAACTATGTCTATAATGCTTAAATGGACCAAAAAAAGCTGTGCATACAATCGTAAGATCCTGGGCTGTATTCACATACGCATTTATTTGTATGCTTCACTTCTACAAAACCCATAAATCTCATAAACAAGAACTTATTGACATTTGAAATCGTCTATTCAATTGTTAATAGGTATCCTCATGATTATCCGGCAGCAACACAAATAAAATAAAATTATTAATGGCTGTTCCGCTTGACAATAATTATTGTTTTTATATGGCCTATAAAAAAATGTAAACATCGTATAGTCCCCATCAATTTTTCGTTATGGGTCCTCAGGTCCTCCTCCTCAGTCCTCACTCCTCAGTCAGAAGAGAGAGTGTAGCTCTCATTCACCAATTCACACAAAAGCAGCACTTCGCCCCAATTGACGAGACGTCGGTCGCTTGTGCAATCTATACGTACAGTACATATTCGTATTTACACACAATTCCTCAAGAATCATCATGGTTTGACCATTGGCAATTGACGTAATGTATCTCAATTTTTGCCCAGCGTGTGTGTCTTACTCTGTGTCTATCTATTATCTAAACAAATCCAATTTTTCGCTCCAATTTATGCTCGTTGATGATGGTGTACGCGCGAGTGTAACGATCTCGTATATTGTGCGCCCATGACAATATCTATACACGGACGCGTACACTTAGAACGGCCGCCCGCCCGTCATCAACATCGTCGTCTTTTTCGTCGCCGTCGTCGTCTTTTTCGTCGCCGTCGTCGTCTTCGTCGTCGTCGTAGACCAATATGAAAAGCAATTGAAACTAATTTAAACTTTATGGATCCGTCAAAAGTTCATATTTGTCTTCTACTTGGTTGCGGTGATCTTTTTGCCTCTCCCATTCCTGCGCACCACCATCACCCATCACGGCATCATCACCGCCACCATTGTGTATGGCAAATCAATAGGAACACTTGGCAGGGATGGGTGGTGCTCTGCTCATAATGATGATTCTACAAATTCACATTTGAAGGACAGCGAGAGGCCGCTTACCAAGGCGGCTGCAGCAGCACGGGAGGGTGAGGGGCCTGATGCTTTTCACCACCAAAAACTAATATTGATCTAAATGTTTTTCTGTTCCTAATTTGCTTTTTATTTTCAAGTTCAGCCAGCGTGTTGTTGGTGTTGCTGTTGTTCGTTATTCCTCTTGATCTTCGTTTATACTTCTTCGGCTTCTTCGGCTCTACCACGTATAACATATCGATGTGTACCTACAAACGATATTTTGTGTATTTTTACGCAGCTGTGAGATGGACAACAGAGCAGTGGTGGGGTGGTGTCAGCGTGCAGCATCCGCGTATTCGTTTTTTTTTTTTCGTTTTGGAAGAGCGATTCGCCGGCATCGAGAGAAGGGCAGAAATTTAGCCGGTTTCGCGACGATATTTGTCGAGTGACCATTAGGCACTTGTGTTCTTTTGTATGGATGTATGGCGTTGGACTTGGACGAGTATAATATATAAAAAGGTTCTGTGCTGAGTGCCGGCCCAAGAAGGATGAAGGTATCCAAATCGAGAATTGAAGATGAGAACCAGTTTGAGAACTCGCACGAAACATGCACGGCCTGCTTTGATATGCTATAATCAGGTATGTACTTCGTTGATGGGCAGTGGGTTTCAACTCACGTTTATTTACTTTGTCGACGGGGAAGCACGACTGACCGACGACGCTGACGTCTGGTTATGTATACGGTATACGATACAAAAGTTTTTAATTTGTATCCTGGTTTTATTCAAATTGAGCAATCCAAAAATGTCGCCTTTTACTTGGTGGAACGTCAGCGGTCAGCTTTAAACGAAGTCGTCGGCTCGGAAGGAATGCTGCTAGTGGTGGATGGAAACCTGCCCGATCAGCAACCTGTGAGACGTATTTTTATTATTTCTTTTTTTTAAAGAAGACTACGACGATAAGAGTGTCAATTCAGAAGACGTCACGGCGACGAAAACTTTAAGTGTATTTCATGTTGGCAGTACCTATACCTACGAGAGATGTTTTGAGTGGTTAAATTAATATTCTTGAGCTATTTGTGTTAGGAAAAACCTCTCTCCTCTTATCTATACGCAAGACTTGTCGGGTAGAAGGGAATTTATGGAATCTGACCTTGCGCATATCTTTGATCTTTGTTTTATTTGAATCTCTCATACAGTTTGGAAAGATTCGCAAAAAATTCGTCAACAGCTTTGTTGGTGAAGGCAGTGGCACGAGCCAGACTTGTGTGTTTCCGGTTTCCTCAAGCTAAGGTCTGAATTTTCTTTCATGTAGGTACCTACCCTTGAATCCAATTCACACCGGCAGCTTTGTTATCAGTCCAGGATAAAGAAGCGGGAATATTGTTTGAGGAGGCAAATTCGAAAGCAAATGGCGGGCCATATTATATGTAAAGCCGTATTGTAGGCTCATTGTACTTTCTTTGAAGTACGATGCGAGTTGTTGGTCTTGCAATGTAGTGAAAATTTGGGTGCTGGAATACTTGGAGCTGTGTTCCGTTGATCTGGCATTAGACATTTTTCCCGTTTCTCCCTGAAACAGATCCCTAAGTTGTTACCTGAACTTCCTCTATCGCTGCCCTTAGGGTTACCTCGTCGATTTATTATCGATTGTTTTTTTTTACATAGGTGCGGGGCATCTAAAATCCGAAACGGAAACACTGGATTTCATTTTGGGCTTAAATAAAGAAGTCACTTCGTGGGGTGGATTCGTCGTCCTCGTTTTTATTCTACCAGAACCTTTCTGCGCCACCACTAAATCAGCAAATCAACTCGACTATGAAAAGCTGGGAATACAACATGTGTTTATCACACTGTGGGAAAAAGTCCCAGGACTCCAGACAGGCCAAAAGGGCATAATCCTGTCATTTAAGAAATATGCCAAAAAAATTTCATATCATACGAAGGGACAATGGAGGAAATCCTCCGCTGAAAACTTTATGAGCTATGTTAGGGAAGTAGAAACTTTTCAAGCCTTAATACTATTTTCTGACAATCAGATTTTCTATGTCGACCTGTCTCTTTATCGCCTTGGCGAATCTGAAGTTTAAATAAAAAAAAAATATCTTTAAGCCCGTATGACAATTTTTTTTTTTAATTTTGCAGACTTTTAAGATGAGACTAGAGCAGTAAATACGAAAAGCTACTACGAAAATTCCCGGTAGGAGTGAGTGCGTACACACCAACCTTATTAAAGTGGAAATGTCAAGAAAAATGCATTGAAAATGTATTCAATTTATATTTTCAAGCTGCTTTAACCAGCTTTAGGGAAGTAACAACAAATTGCCTAAGCGAAGCTGTGGAAGACTCCCCAAAATATTTAACAGATATAGATATATGTAGAGCAATTCAACTGTGAACTTATTACGAAATGATAGCGCCATCCATGGAAGCACAGAGCGGCTGATTGGAATTGCTGCACAGTTTTTCTTCTTAAATCAAAGGAATCTATGAATTCTAGCCGACATTGTGAAATCAGTTCCTTTTCATAAAATTATTGGCTTCACTTTTCTAATCCACACCTCAGATATATTATTTTTGTTGTTAATTTTGTATGAAAAGGGAAGATTAGTCAATTTTATTACGCAGCAGCAAAGAAATCTAAAAATGCAGTCCCACAAAGTAAAATACAAATTATTAAAAGCTCAAGGCTTCTACTGACAGAAACCCCTTTCGCATTCCAAAAAACGAAGGAAATCAAGCGAATGCGAAAATTTGCTTCACTTAACTGCTTTCGTTTACGTCTTCTCGTTAGCAAATTGTGGCGAAAAGCTAAAGTTTGAGAAGCTGTATAATACCAAATATGTTGTTTTAAGTGCATACAGTTGCTGCTTGCAATGTAAATATTTCGTTTGTTTATATTTTGATCGTAACAAAAGGTTAACATTCGAATAATAATGTATGTAGGTACCATAAAGAAATACCGACATTCAAAGTGCTTATTTTAATTAATTACATACCTACTTGTAGGACGTCAAAAACAAAACAAGCGCAACATAAAGTTATGATCGATTGATGGAGAAGTATCCTTTAAAAGCACAAAATCCAAAAGACAATGTTCAGGGAAGAGATAAAGACGCAAACAAAATGGGAAAACTTGTGTGAAATATTAAATAAAGATGGCCAGCCCATAAGAAAAAAAGTTTAGGTACACAATTCTCCACATCGCTATCAAGACTATCGTTTGCTGCTGAAAAATAATTCACTATAATTTTATAATTTTTATAGTCCGTTTTTAGATACCGCAACTAAAGCTAATAAGAAACGTCAAACAAATAGTATTCCTTCCGAGTGAAACGAAAATTTCTTTCGTTTTTGGAGTCACATGAAGCAAGGAAAACGAAAATGTGAATGTAATAGCTTTCTCTTTTTTGCTTTCGTCCAAATGAAGTTACGTTTTTGAAGCTATATGAAGCAAAACGTTCGTTTAAGCCAAAACAAATGAATGTTTTCAATTTACAGAATCCCCCACAGCATATAGGTAGTCAACTAGAACCGTATAAAAGCTCACCTACCCGAAAGGCAGCAGTAACTATAATAGGTAACCATCAAAGAAAAAATCTCTAACTTAATCCATAGAACTGCTTTTATACTAAAATATTCTAAAAGGTTGTTTCATGAATGCCAGCACGCTCAACGCTGTTCATTTTTTAAAAAAAAACCTATACCCAACTTTTTCGAGCACATTTTTTAAGAGTTCCTTCTCTCATATCATCAGAATGTTACCTGGAACCCGTACTAGACAGTGGAGTTAATGGAGTTTTTGAGTTCTTATGGCGACAAGGCCGTTGTATGATCGCTCAAATTTCCATTGAGCCGTTCTAGTAACCATTTTTAGACTTCACATCACACTAAATATTTTGTAGGTCACGATAAGTAATTTTATATGAAAACTTTCGCAATTGTGAGTTCGTAAAATCTAAATAATGGCTATTAGTATCTCAATAAGTCGACCCTTTTATCACAACTACAAGTTTTGATCATATCAATGTGCTTTATCAATTTTCTTTTATATTTTTACTTAAAAGAGTCTCCTCTACCTATTATTTGATTGAAAAAATGTTCACCGCAATTATCTATCGGTTTTAGTTCTGCGTTTAAATTTTGAGAATCCGTTGTCGTGATTAATTGCGTTTGTTTTTATATCTAGTAACCTTGGCGGTGTCCAAGTCCCACGCTTCCAAATGCCTACTTTCCCTCAGACTATTATCACATATATTTTAAAAGCCGTCATGGGAATTCTATTTAGCTCAACAATATAACATAGGTAGTCTGCGTGAGTGAGAGCTATACTTGACTTAAAACTCTCCAAAATACGGGCTCTCATAACATTCGCAAATTGAAAAAGTTCGGCATGAATCGTAAAGGGCGCCAATAATAGCTATAGCTACTACACAACAATTCCATATTTTCAATTCACCCATCCCAAGCCATATTGATATTCGTATATGAAATCCCTGCATCATCACCCCCCGCAACGATGAACGACTGCAACGTCGTTGTCATGTAATTTCCAATTTACAATTATCCCGTACTCAATCAGATTTCTATTTTACTACCCCCACACACTAGCGTCAGCCAGTCGTCAGGAGATCTGCTGTCAAGTACCGGAGAGGAAAAATAAAATGCATATGTTGTCCCCTGAAAAAAGGATCGTCCCCGTTATACCTATGGTGCGTAAAACGATCCTAGACACTCTCCCAGAATTATACCTGCCTCAGCACCAAAATGCATTTAAATTTTTTGGTGCAGGCAGGAGCAGTGTTGTTATGGATATTGTTTGAGAATCGTATATTTTCTCGGTTCAAAATCGTATTTGTCGTATTTTCTAATTGCACTAGTACAAAAAATGCGTTTAAGAGCGTAGAGGTCATATTGTACTTAATTTGAATGTTATTTTGTAATGCTAGTGAGAAATCGGACAGCTTGAACTTTTAGATACTTTTTCCATTATTAGAATTGTAACTATTTTTGAGTCTCAAGTAAATTTAACTTAAGAAGTGTTTACTTGAATACCAATTAGTAATTCTACCACCATATAAAACTGCACATGGTAAGCGGTTAAGAAAAATAAATGTGAGAAGTGAGAAAGTTTCGTTACAAATGCTTTTAGAATTTTACCCAATTTAACAATTTCGATTTAACAACTGAAATGTTTGAAATAAATGCAACCAAAGAGTACCTACCGTGTTTTAAAAAATTATTTTAAAAAACAATAGAAAACAAAATAAACCTGATTCTTCGTTTCTTATCAGTATTTCAGTTTTTTTATTTAATAAGCAAAAGGTACAAATTAACATGTTGTTACTATTTCTACAAACAGTTCAGTCTTTCTAGTAAGTATTGCGAAAGTCGATAAAAATTATACAGTTGTTATTTTAGCACTATTAAATATGACTTCTGTATTTTTTTTTTTTAATTAATACCTACTATGAGGTATACAAATTATATTCACAGCATAAATTTTATATATTTATGGTTTCAAAAACAACATAAAACTTTGATTTTAGTCAGTCTTAATGGGTTAACAAAAATTCGTTTAGTTTATGGAAATCTTTAAACTCCAAAACAAAAATATCACGAATATTTTATAAATATATTAATGGTATTATAACTATACTTTTTTAAAGCTAAAATTGTCACTTTATAAGGAACAAATGATAGGAACTGAAAAAGTAATTATGTATTCGAAGCTTTGGACTTGTAAATATCAACATTAAACATTTTAGTAATTTTGGAATTTATTGTAAGGTCGTAGCAATTACAATTGTTAATTCTTAAATAGTCTTTGCAAAGTAATATTCCTTCCAATGTATCAACTTCTAGCCTGTTTCGCGTTTTTGTTTTATTAAGGTTTATTTGCGAAAATGTTCTTTTAAAATTCGCGCTAGAGTTTGGCAAACTCAAAACATTAAAAATAAATAAATCTTAAATATAGGTACGTATAGGTAACATCAGCTCCCACGTATCTACGTATTTATGAAGGTTTGCGTTAAAATTCTACTTTTATTGCTCATAAGGACATATTTAATCAATATGCTTAGCAATAGAATAATGCATCAATCACACGTTACTAACGAAAAATATTTAAGGATTACATGCCTATATCACAAAAAATTGCTATCAACCAGATTTACCATTTTTTGGATAAAATAAAAACAAAAAAACACTCACTTTGGCATTCTTCAAATGGGATTCGGTTTTAGAATGCTTCGTTAAATCGTTTTTCCCAGAAGATCCCTTTAAATGGGTATTACATACGGAGCAAAATGCCAGATATTCCGGCTTGTCCGAGGGTTTAATCCATTGCGCATAAGCTCCGTTTTTTTCCCACAAAGAATTATATTTACGGGAAAATTTTTGTCTCTACCATAAATATACAACAAATTAGAAACGCGTGTGCGTAAATTGCTATCAAAATTTCGTACCTTTATTGCTTTGTGGCTTCCTGAGTCTGCTGACGTTAAGACTTGCTCTTCGTCCGAAACGTGATGGAATTCAAATTCATCATCATCATCAGAGCAGTCCTCATCCTCAACTCCATCAATTGGAGAATTCAGTTCAGATGTTTTTGATTTGATTTTAGCTAAAAATGGTCAAAAAATATTATTCCGTTGTTCTGGAAAGTATAATATGTGTGTTTTTGTTAAAAACTTATCCATTGTTTTTTTAACTAGGTATTGCAATTTTGCAAACCAACTTCTGCGAACAATTCAAAAACAAGAACGAGCTCGAGCAAGAAACAACGCATATGCAAAAGAAAAAGTAGCCATTGCCAATTTGGTATAACGTAGACGTAGCAGTAGCATAGCCAGTAGCCGGCAGCCCATCAGGCAAAAAAAAAACGAAAGAGTATGCTCGGTAATCGATGCCGACTAATTGTAAAGGGATGTGTTGGTAAGGTAAGGTGATATTAAATGCATTTCTAGTTTTTTGTGTTTTTTTTTTCTGAAATTGTATTTTCTTTATCGAGGCGTATTTCGGTTTGCCCATCGTATTTTATGGTTGTAAAATATCGGAAAAAATCGTAAAAATATTAACGAAATCGTCGAAATTGGGACGAAAAAAGCAAAAATCGGCGCATCGTATTAAACTTCGGAAATCGTCACATTTACGATAAATACGATCACATAACAACGCTGGGCAGGAGCCCTTCAAACGTCTATAATAATTGCGGCGATTTGTGCTGGTGCCTGCATAAAGTGCATCACAGTGCAAAGGGTCCATTTTCTCGCATACACCATCGCACCACCACCACCAACACTATCAAAGGCCGTTAACCCACACCACACAGTATACTTGCTATACACACATCACTACACTATACGTTTAGTAATTACATGATAATAATAAAGGAACGACGAAAAAAAAAAAAAATACAACACCAACCACGACGAAACAACCACAAAGGCGAATCCAAAAAACCTGAAAGAAGAACAGAAAACAACACCGAACGAGTTTCGAACGAACGACCGACCGATCATTTAGTTAGAAAACGAGCGGCGCTGGAAGTGCACGCGAGGTTACTTACCACTCAGTGCAGATACAAAGTCAACGTGATCACATTTTAAATATTTTTTTGACAAGTTGGGAATTTACAATTTTTTTTTTCATTTTAACAATTTCCTTTTTGGTGCGAATTATTACATTCTTCTATCGATCGTTCAAAAATTCGAAAAATTAATAAATGTACCCATAAAAAAAAAAAACAAAACAAAAGTCCCCCTGAAAAAAAAAGTGTTAACACGAAATAGTTTTTTTACTGCCAAATAAAACCAAGTGATAGAAAAAAATCCGTAGACTCCATACCAAGTTACAACTTAAAGCAAAAAAGATCTCAAACAAATTATTTTACTTACCACTAATTTATTACAAAAAAAAATCTATATTTAAAATTAGCAACAAGAAAAAATACACAAGTGTCTGGATAATACCTCCCAACTGTGAATACAAAAACGAAAAAAAAAAAAAAAATAAAATAAAATTGATTAACCAAGAACGGCGAAAGAATCAAAATTCTGTGGAGAAATATTCAAGAGACTTCAGTTAGCTTAGAAGCAGCACACCATCAACCACTACCACAACCACGTCGTTGTCAAGCAAAAGAAACACAAAGAGCAACAAGCAGAAGCAGCCCAGCCACCACAATCTCGAAATTATCCATAGCGAGCCCCACAAAGGATCGTCGTCGTCGTTGTCGTCGTCGTGTTGTCGTTGCCGCTGTCGTCGTAGTTCTCGTTTGTAGCTGCAGATCGATCGCTTGCACCACAAAGAGTTTTGGTTTTGTTGACCAATCTGGCTGCCGTTACACATACTCACTTGCATACCCACGCACATATTCGCCTCGTTTTAATTTATTTTAATTTATGTCTAGTTACACGATAAATTTTTATTTAAATATTTCTTAAAACAATGTAAAGTAAATATACGGTGTATATTTAATAAACTTGCATTCTCTCATATGCAACACAAAAGCAAAAGCACGAATCATAAAGGAACGTACAGCAAAATACGTACAATTCGAGGAATAAAAGTGAACAACTCGAGGCCACAACAACAAGATCAAAAGTACTATCTATATTCAGCAACAGAGCAGAAACACAAACAGGAGAACAACAATACGGAAATTTTGCCCACTCAAATTGAGCACCGTGATCGTACATCATCATCCAGCAGCCGAAGCAGCAGCAACAACAGCAAAAGCCGCTAACAAAGCCTCCCAAGATCGTTGAAAGATCATTTTCAGCAAACATTCAGCCAACTATATGACTAAATCGATTGTTGAAAAAATGTCTGCAGCTATTATGCACAACAACGCATCTATTTATCACGATTGTGGTGAATTTCTTCTAAAGGTATGTTTCGTTCTTCTTTCACCATTATTATTAGTAGGAATTTTTTTTTGCTTCATGTATGTATTTTGCTTTATTCGTGGTTTCTGATTGCGTGTGATTCGCGTTTTTTTCTAACTACGAAATATGCATACATAATTATATATTTGGCGGGAAAAAAATAAACAGAATCAAGATTCACTGTGCAGTGCCAGTGCAGTGCACAGTGATGTGGGGGTTATTGGAGTTCTCCCCACTTGGCTGTCTCTTTGTGGTACGAGTTTTGAAATATAATTACACGAGTGGCATGAGCATGACTGGGACTTTGCTGCTCTGTGGAGGTAGATCAGTTGAATCTCTCTGTGACAAGTGTAATTTTGTAATTAGCGTACGTTCAAGGGCCTATCGCTATCAGTGATGGCAACACCAGTGATTGGCTGGTGTGGTATCACCGCTTTAACACGACTTATCACAGTGTGATCAAACAAAAAATTCGCAACGTGATGATCGAGTCAAAATCTGTTGATGATCCAAATCCATATGCGAATCACGTGTGATCAGCTGGTTTTTTTTTTAGACGTATACGTCGAACTATAATTCGTTGAATGGGAGAACTTTTGAACACATCATTATATAAAACTGAAAGCGAAATAACCAAATTTGGAAAAAGATCCATTTTTTTCTGTACGCGCACCTCTTAATTGAGCATTATCGTTCACTTACGCACAACAACTTTCGTTTCATGACTTTCGATTTTCTATGTTCTCTTTCTACTTCACACAGTGTATACTGTATAGTGTAATCAACTTCCTGCCCTCGTTTTATTCCCGACATTCCTCTGCATTCGCTGCAGCGCGAGAGTGGATTAGATTGCCATAGAAATGCAGCTATCGGGAAATGGTGGTTATTTTATTGCAAAAAAGGGGAATGTGGCCGGTTGACAGTTGTTGTACCGAACTTCGATACATTGTACTGGCCATAATCGAAAAGGTAACAACCTTTGCTCATTTTAGGAAATGAAAATAATTCCAAACTGTTTTATTTTGATCACAAACCTAGCCAATTCCTTCTACGAAAGTCGCTATATAAATTTGATCAAATGGTTACCTCTGCACTAACTGACGTTTGCTAAAATTATACTGGGAAAATTGTTAAATTAAGTGGTAAAAAATTTAATATTCGATTAAACCTCTTGATCATTCGTGTTCAAATTGAACTTATTGTTTGGGGAGGAATTTCATAGATTCTTGAATGTTAACATTTAATCAATCTGAATGTTATGTTTCGCTTAAGTTTTAACACGGGACACCATTCAAACGACTTCCGTACACATCCTGAATGTCGCTCTACAACTACTGTGTTTGACATGATGATTTTGTTTTTCTATCGGGAAGTACACCTGAACGGCTGAACTTCGGTTAGCAATCACCTGACCAAGCGCCTATAACTTGCAATTGAGTTTCGACATTCGACTGAAAAGTTCCATGATTTGTGTCATCATTTAGCGGAACATAGAAGTCAATGAACGGAATATTTTTATACATTAATCACAGTTATTCCCGATTTCGTTTGTCATTTACGGCTGTATGAATGAAAATTAAATTTTTCAGCTCAATGTTTCGATTTGAAAACGATATGACAATCAACGGGAATAGGGGCAGCTAACAATTCGTTAAATAACGTAAGCGAATGTACCAGAGTTGCCTATCACACTACTTAAACGGTGTTTAGCGAGCCGATGCTTCCAAAATATGGTCAAAATTATAAATTCGAAGAATAGCTTCAGAAATGACGCTATTTTTTCTCATTTGCCCTTTTTCTTGCGACTATTCAGAACTCTGAAGCGGTCACACTACGGATAACCTACCAAGAATTCCTTGTCAAATACATATATTCGCTTGCAAAATCGTTTGTTTGACCGAAAATGCGCAAGAAAATTGCGATTGCGCTAAATGCAATTTCTTTAATAGAAAATTCGACTCTGCCAAACTTCAAATTAATATTGTAACATAGTTCATTGTACTTATTGTAACATCCCTTATTGAGTCTTTACAAATATGACTTCCCTTTATTCCTGTTCCTATAAAATCAATTTTAGCACCTATAAATTCAGGCATCAAACAATCATCAGAGTTTCAAAAAATGAAAAAAACCCCTCCCAAAATATCAATGCAATAACAATTCCAAGTAACAATGATTTATAGCGAAATCCAATTCCCGCAAATACCCTCTAAAAATTGCTTTAAGCTAGTTTACTGCATTTTTAAGAATCGTTTCAGTAATTTTATGGTCTTATTCTTCGTCGAATAACAGGTACCTACTAATAACCCAAACCGGTTGTCATATAAATCTAAAATTTGCTCATCAACCGAAATAAGATTAAAAACAACAATGGAAATTATCGGCATGATTGTGTTCGAATTATTCGAATTTGTTGAACAGCTACGCGTTTTATAATCACTTATTTAATTACTATATTGATTCTTATTTATACAGGCAACCTTGTTTTGTTCGATTCAATGCCAAAATATTGTCTCCTATATGAGTAGTATCACGTAGAATTCCGTAAAAATAAAGACGCTTTCAATGTAGGTGTGGACTAAGTTCTAAGTTGCAGTGGCTAAATTTTCAACACAAAATGTTTTCGGAACGCATCGATGTTTATGTGTAATCAAAACCAAATGTCATATTTGTTCCGCTGCCCATAAATCTAGTGTTCCTCTACTTGGCACTGTATAAGTCGATATGTGCTAAGCCCCTAATGGCCCGTGGAACACGACCATTGTTTTTAAACTTATTTCTATAGATTGCCGTTACAGAGAAAATTTGTTGCTTCGAAATAGAAAGCGAAAATCCAGCTATAAGTACTCGTTAGTCGTTACTGACGTATAAACAAATGTTTGACCAATAAAAGCCAAGTTGTTTTTGAATCGAAAAAGTAGGGCAAAATAAATTATACTACCTATTTTAATTTGTGGTAAATACTCAAATTGCTCTATACGCTAATAATCATATCACCAAATTACTAAACAAAAGCTAAATTTAAGCGCTATCAGTATTCCATCAGCAGATATCATATATAGCTTATCACGAGCATTGAAATTTAACAATCTTCCTGATTAAGATGGCGAAACAATTGTGCTTCTTAACAACTCACAGTAATTGCTTACCTGGTTAATGGTTATAATAATAATAATAATTTTTGGCGCAACAGGTCCCTAGGGACCCTAGGCCTAGCTTCTCGCAACCATTCGTTTTGTGTGAGTTTTCATTTTTGGAACGAATGGAAGGGATCTACAATTTTATGCCGATTCCAAACGGCTAATTGAGAAGCTCTTTCATGACAGTTATACTCTCGGATGTTTGTCAGACGTTCGCGAGAGGTGGCGCAGTGAAAAAAACCCTGAGTTGGAAATTGGGTTTTTGCGGGATTCGAACCTGAACCCATCGCTTAGTAGTCCAACACACTAACCACTAAGCCACTGCGCCCACCTAGGTTAATGGTTATACCTAGTTTAATTATGCAGTCCCGACTGAATAAAGTTGAACTAAGGCTATTAACATTAGGACATGATTCACCTATGGCATTTGTCGAGGAAATGAATATTTCGAATATAATTACAAAAAGTCAATTAAACGGAAGACAATTAGAGTATGATACTAATAATCATATTTAGTGTCCAGGCTAAAATTTACGAACTCGCAATGATGAAATCTTCCGAAAAAAAAAAAAATACCCATTGTGACCTAAACAATATTTAGTTTGAAGGTTAAAAATGATCATTGGTAAGACCCAGTATCTGTAAAACCTTCATCATTGCTGTCAATTGAATCATTACGTATAGCCCATAATTGTTGTTCAGCGTTCTGCCGGTCTGTTCGACAGCAAACTCAACGAAACTCTGTCATTCAGACAAACCAAACTATGTTGGGCGAGAGCTAACGACATAATTCAGAAACAAGTTTTCTTTATTGCTATCAATTGCATCACTTCAATTGATTGTATGTGACGAAAAACTTAACAAAGCTGACACATGAGCCATTTGGTTAAACAATATTGGGATTATTATACATAATACTCCGTAACCGTACAAAGCTACTTAATTAAAATGCAAGAACACATTTTGCGTTGACTGAGGCAAATCACTTGCCTGTTGACATGTTTCACTTGGACTGACAATTAAGCTATCAGTACGGAATGCTTGAATGGATTTACCTGTCACTCCTCCTTAGACGCCCACAGCTTGAAAACACATTGCCATCCAATGGATGTGGGCTCTCAAAAATTGTAAAATTAATTTTCCTTGTTTCAATTGGTAAAGTTCGATTTTAGAGCTAGGTGCTTCTTTCGTGGGTTGCCAATTCGGTTGCATTCCAAACAAAATTGGTCCTATATAGATTATTTTGCAAAAGGCGGGTCCTGGTATACCAGTTTTAAATAAAGGTTCAATCGTACCCTAGGGGTGCCAAAGGTAACCCTGACTCGATGTATAAAAGTGAACCTATCTTTTAACTTGAAGGAAATTCCATGAGTGAGGTTAGCAAAAAGAGGACTGAATCCACGATCGTATACTAAATCGGCAAAGCATTCGCTTTGCATATCCCGCAAAAAAACCCAAATTCCAACTCAGGGGTTTTTCACTGCGCCACCTCTCGCGAACGTCTGACAAACATCCGAGAGTATAACTGTCTTGAAAGAGCTTCTCAATGAGCCGTTTGGAATCGGCATAAAATTGTAGATCCCTTCCATTCGTTCCAAAAATGAAAAAATTACACAAAACGAATAGTTGCGAGAAGCTAGGCCCAGGGTCCCTACAGACCTGTTGCGCCAACTATTATTATTATTATTCGCTTTGCATAAAGGTTCTCTGGGGTCATAACCGGACACTGTGGGATAGGCGTAGGAAAATTATTTTCACTACCTACGGACTACACACATCGTAAGCCGCTGCTGCTTTACCTTCCTGCTACTAGTTCGACTTTATAGCACAGTTTGAAATTCAAATGGACAGCACAAAAGTAACTTTAATCCTGTCTGTCCTCTATCAGCAGAAAGCCAACTCGAATCGCCCACAGTGCCGTCATAAATGGCATTACGAATACTGATTGACTGTCTAGTTTACAGAAATTCTTCTATACGATTTGGTCCCGGACTTGATGCCATATCCGCCATATTTGCACGCACCGATAGATTGTTCATTTTTCTCGCTAAATCATTTAGCACAATTCGCACATGTGGCTTTGAGTAATGTGTTTAAGTAGGCATCTGAAGTGAGATTCAAATGAGTTTCATTTGCTTTATGCATGAGTCAAGTTTGCAATAATGTTCTTTTTTGAATACCCACATCACGTTTGTTATTCTTATTACCAAGCGTAAAAGAGCTCTCAGTATAAAGCACATAAATCGCAGTAATTCTATCTTAATCATACGAATCACATAGAGTTACATACGCAGTGATGAACAAAAAAGTGAAGAAGAAAGAAAAAGAAAAAAAAAAAAACGTTTTGCCTCTGAATATACAGAGTGTGTTGATAATATTAGTATAGGTATTTACCAAGTTAATATTCTTTGTTTGTGACTGTTTGTGACTGCCCTTATCGCACTCGCTTTATAATCTTGTGTATTTTTGATTTATTGCCAGTGAGATATAGTTTAAGTCTCTTATCAGTGTCAAGACTGTTCTCTATCAAAGAAACGACGGACAAGAAGAAGAAAAAAAAAACACTCATACCCTGGGTAGGTTACAAACATACACGATAACAAGACGAATGCGTTCCGAAAATTGAGTCCAATTTATACATACATTCCCCTTTCATAAACATAAAACATATACTCGTACGTGCGTGTACAAATGTTCAAACAGTTTGTCATCTTCAAGTGGACTTGAATTGAACTAAACAATACATGCCATTAAGGCGGCGATAGTCTCACATGTTGCACATGTGGTTGCCAGAAACAGAAATGCATTTTATGCAAACAACTCGCATCTTGAGTTGAACAGTTTTTTCTTATAGTTTTTATTTGACATTCTCTCACTCATGCTATTCCCATGTGTTGACCATGGAAATTCGAGTTTCAAGCCCCCATTTAGATAAAAGTTTATTTTTTTTGGTTTTAACATTTTGAAAGACACCACCACCACTACGAAGCCGTGAGCAATTTCGTTTAGCACATTGATAATCAAATTAATAAAACGACCCGGCCTAGACCTTAAATTTATTATGTAAATTTTCTATTATTCACAAATTAAATTCATCTAATTTGAATACATAATGCTGTTTGCATAACTCATTGGATTACTAAATTAACACATCGATGAAAACCATTTTGCGGCTGTATCCGTATGCATAATATATAGGTATAACATCGCCGATAGGTTGGTGTGTTCGGTTGTTTTACTTTATTGTTCGCTAAAGTGTTGAGATTTCTGCATTTGGCGGGCTAAAGATGGACTCAAAACCAACCCATACCCGCAAAAGACGTAACAAGTCATTGAAAGCAAATATAGCGTTTGCTTAACCTTATTGGCGTACCAGCTGGTACCTACCCTCATCTATAACTAGGTATACAACATACACATGAGGCAGTCGATCCAGGAAGGATTTTAATTACATCGTCGTGTTATGATCGCGAACGAGAAAGTGAATAGGCAAACCAAACACATCGTGTCGGCTCAAAGCGAAGGAGATATTTCGCGAAGCGTGGTGTAATGTCTACCACAACAAGTTTCTACATCGATTAAACTCGTTGCATAATGAAAATATCGAATGGATGTAGCACTCAATTGACGCAAGATATCTTTCTTCGTTGCACAATCCCTTCTACACAATGAAATGCGCTCAATGACAAAAATTGCTGGAATGTTTCACGTTGACTTGGTCAACAAGGAAAAGCATCTAATGCGCAACATGAAACGAATCGCTGCTTTTATTTCTCACCCCCTGGGTCTATGATGAGGAAACAAATAAATAAATGTTTACTTTCACCATCTCACGATCACTGTTGCGTGCAGATAGACAGTACCAGTTGCTCTGTGACTCACAGTTGTTGCTGCGCTGCTGCTGTTTCGTCACATAACACTGCACTATTATGTTGTAGTGGTGAGCGTTTCCTGCAGCCAGCGCACAATTGGAAATTTCAAAACTTCCTCTTCCTTCCATCGAACCAGCGATCGTACCTACTCTCGTATGTATGTGTAAATATTCCGCGAGAGTGCGATAATAATAAATGCAAAGATAGCCGCACACAACAAAAAAAAAAAACAGAAAAAAAAACCTTTTTGCTGTTGCAACCTCTAGAGGTCATAACGTCAATTGACGTTTTAATCCGGGTTCTAGAAAAAACATACGCGTATATGGCTGGCTATACTAAATATATATACTTTTGAATTAATCTTTAATATTGATACATTGAAACTCCGGTTTAACAAGCGGTTATTTCCCCCACACTCGATTTTGTGTTGTTGCTTTATTCTTTCTGCGAGTGTGTTTGTTTTTATTTTTTCTCTTGTACGTCTCTTATTTCTTTCAGTGTTGCATGTAGTTGTGGTAAATGTTGTTTGTTTAGTCATAACACATTTGTTCTGAATAGGTTATTAATTAAGGAAAAATAATTAAAATAAAACAAAAGCACTGAAAAAAAAAGGACAATGGGTAGCAGAGCAACCAAAAAAAAAAAAAACAATCGAAAGTTATTGCTTCAATTAGAGGCGCTTGGAAAACGAAAATGTTTGACTGGGGTGACGCTTAAGTGCTCATCAGTCACCAAAACATGAAGTGACGGCGAACTCGGATTAAAAGATACCCTCAAAAGTCATAACAATAATCAAGCACAACCAGTTGAGACTTGAGAGCCTTTCCAAAAATGATTAGTGTATCCGGGTACGTTGACGGTGGTGAACTTTGAAAGTCAGATCCGGCTGGATGGCATGACGTTTGGTTCTAAGAGTCCTGTTCGATTTTAATTAACTGCGTGTAGGATGCCTTTTTTCTTCTTCTTTTATTCATACGTATTTTGATGTGGGGACTTAGAGGTTAGAGTATCATCGGTAGTTTGTGTTTTGCAAAAAGTGAGTGACAGTAGTTTTTCGATTTTACATTGTTATTGCGCTGTAGTAATATTCAACTTTAGTCTCGACTTTAAGTTTACGGGAGCTCACAATTGTAAAATTTGTATGTAAAATTAGCCACTGTGAACTACTAAAACTTAGAGTGGAAACTAAAAATGTTTATTGGTAAGGCCCAGTGTGTTCATCAATAGGAAAGAACTTATACTCAACCTTACTCAACCTGGGTATTCACCTTTATCGAGGTATCTGATCGAAACGTAATTTTCTCCGATTTGTACGAAATCCATTCCATTCGAGATATCCGTTTCGATAAAACTTTTATAAAAAAATCTCCGATGACATATAGCACACCTTTTCGAATTGCGTGGTACCGCGTTATATCACTTACTTTTGACAGGTAACCGGTAAATTTTTTCCGAAGCTCGCCAACAACTATTTGCTGCCGAATATTTGAATGTCAAATAAACGCGTTTATGTAATTTATTTATTTTCTTCCGAAACGGGTATAAGTTCGAACACAATTTGAGTCCCTATAGCATAGGTAGAATTACCGCATCCGTGATCGAGTCTACGTGACTGAATTAAGTATTGCTTTGCATTTAAAATTCACAAAATTCAATGACGTATTGCTGGCTCACGCTGATTTGACTTTCGTTTCGATTCTTTTCCGAGCGGATACCTCGAAAGCAGTGATTAGTTGTAAGAGGTATATATGGGTTTTCAACAGTTCCCTGAAGTATGAGGAGTGACAGCTTGGCATCGATTGTCTTATTAAGTCGCTACCTACCTGTACGCAGCGTCGAAACTTTATTATTGACTGTTGAATTGGTCGGTCATGCCAGAACTAGACATGGCCCTGTAGAGCTTGCCTCTTAAAAATCCCCGAAAAGATGATGAGTACCTACATATCGAATAGGACTACTTGAGTTTTTTTTCAGATCTGCCTCACAAATAAAAGAAAACACTCGTGCTTGTGATTGAGGCTGGATGTATTTATCCCTGTATTTATTTTACTCGAAAATCCCAGCTCGCGAATCATTTGGATATTTCAATGTCGAGGCCCACTGGTATGCTTGCTATATTTCTCAAAACCACTCCTTATATTAATCGGATGGATTTTAGTATTATCTATGTCGCAAACCTACAAACATGATTGTAAATTCTGAAAGGTGATCCGACTTTTGGTTATTACAAGTCACTGAAATCTACTCGAAAAGGAGTTAAGTCATTCAAAAACATCTATGGGCAGTAACATGACTTAATTTTAAAGGAAGGACTAGGACAGTAATCTGTAAAATCTTTTAAGATGTTGGCTGAAGTAAAACTTAAGTGTTGTCTCCAATTTAAAGTCAGACATGTTTGGGGATTTTTTTTTATTTATTGTTATCAACTTTATTTCAAGAACAAAACTTTAAGCTACCTATACAAAGCCATTCGTAAATTCAACAAACATCTATCTACATATTGCTAAGCGCTGTATCACATATGTATTTGATTAGCAAAGTGCAAACAAATTATATCTTGGAGGTTCCTAGAAAAAGTCACCACAACGTTTGACAGCATTAGATGTTTATTTTAAGCTACTAAAGTGCTAATGTTGTGCGGTCGCCTAATTGACGTATACACTGAAACAAGTTTTGTCTAACACCTTGCGCCAGATTGTTGCCAAAGCGTTTATTAACACGACCATAAAAGCATTATTTATAAGTTAAAGAAATATTTACTCGTTAATATCTTTGTGGAATATTTTCCCTCTTGCCGGGGTATCCGCTTAAATTACCCAAAGTGACCCAATTGAGACAAGATATCATTTTTTTGTGATTAAACTGACTAATATCGGTTTCTGTAATATAAAACTTGTTATGGCCTTCAAAAAGTATAACGTTCGATAGTTCCATATAATCTGCTTATTGTGTAGTTTCAAATGGACAAACAGTAACAAGTATATACACTTATGTGAAGTACTTCTATCGATACATACATAGAACACGAAACGGGCGTGTGGACGAGGTAAAGTTTAGTAATCCTGCAATTATTTTCGTCTTAAACCTTTTTTGCCTTTGCCGGCAATAATTTAACGAGTTATTTCCATATTTTTGTTTGTCGAATGTTGTAAGCTGACTTGGGAGCTCAAATTGCAATATGAGGCGGAGTAGTTCAATTCGCCATATGAGTTGTGTATGTTTTCAGTACGTACATATACTCGTACGGATTTTGCGAAATGGACTGCTAAACAGAATAACTGCAAGTTCAAACGTAGGTAGAATGCTTATCTACTTCTTGACTAATTCGCTAGACGATTCAAGCTTGTCTTATTTAATTTTAAAGTTCTGTAGCTCTAAAAAGAACGATTGAGTCTTATTTAAAGTTCCATCATGACGTCACTTCGAACTTAGTTGGGTGTGTCTTTGTCAGGTATTGAGGTTGAACCGTATCAATCACTCTTATACCCTATTCATACTGAACCGAAAACTTGGTTTTCGCAAGAACGCTCGAACACTCCATAGAAAACAGTTTTCTCATACATATTTCAGTTTTTTTTTTATCGTTTTCCACGAAAACGACTTCCCATTGGACAGTAAAAAGAAACAAACCTTTTGTGATATTCAGCAGAACAGCTGACTGAACAAATGTCACAACTAACAACTTAAAATAATTTTTCACACTTGATTGATGCGCTAATATTATTTTGAAATGCTCTGAAATAATTTTATTTGTTAATTAATGCGATCGAAATTTGTACCCATAATAGTTTACACAGAATTTTCACTACTAGTCTTTCTCAGCTGATTGAAACGTCAAACGAAAACCAGTTGGTGTTCGGTGTGAATAGAGTAGGTATTACACTTCAATTGCATTGTCCAATAATTAATTATGCCTGATTCAGATCCGTCATCCGTCACCTACTCTCTCTCTCTCACGTTGAAGCCTCTTCGAAGTTGATGTACATTCCGCTTCAATTTCATCTACATTTCTCACTCACTTATTGTACCCACTCATCAAAGCCAACCTAACGACCAATGCGACACAGAGACACATCTCTCAAAAAATAAATGGCAGAAGGTTCAGGACCTTAAACAGCTATCACCGATAACCTACCTTATCTCCATCTATTCACTGACATAAGTCACATGGGGAGCAATTACTTCTTTTCGTGTAATATTAGGTCTGTTTTTTTAGCTTCGATCTCAGCAAAGCAAAGTAAAGTAGGATTTTTAGCAACAACAACTACGCTATACTTGACACTTCGAGATTCGCAATAGTTGTTGTATTTGCGTGCTGAAAATCCTACTTTACTTTGCTTTGCTGAGATCGAAGCTCAAAAAACACGGCTATTGTCTATTAAATACCAACTAATGTTTAAAAATGAATTCACGACTTATGCTGTCGTAAAATGCGTCCATGCATAATACCTTTTTTGTCGGTATTAAGCTTCGACTATTCGACCTTATGACTCCAGCAAGTACTTAACCTTCAAAAGAATTAGAACCTGAACTGCGTTGCAGCAGCTGGTATTACCTTCTTTTTTATTTACAATTTCAATTATTCCAAAGGTTCCACATAAAATACCTTTAAACAAACAGGTACTTAAACTCCATTTGCGATCATTAAATGTGAACTTTTGTTATCAAGCTATATAGGTAGGTGTTTTCGGACTAAAACTATACCAAACATTGTCAAGAATGCAACCAACAATTCTTTATCTTTGCTTGCTCATTGCTTGTTGTCGGAAGTCAACGCAAAAACTACTGAAGTTCGATTTGATCACACGTTCCAGCACATGCTACAAAAATAAAAAAAAATTGTAGCGCACACCTTCTACAAAGAAGCGTGACAATCATAACAAAAAGTCGACAAAAACAAAAATAATCGCTAGTAACCTTTAAAAATAACTCGCAACTGCGTAAATCCAACATTACATTATTTCATTTGTTAAACAGTTTAATTAGACATTTGTAGCTTAAAAAAAAACTATTAAATTGAAAATGAATCTCTACTCAGCCAAAGAGGAAAACAAAAGAGAACAAGACACAGAAAAAAAATGTAAGCTCGAATTAATGAGACATACCTACTCTTAGAATTTTTTTTATTGCGTGGTACCCTGTAGATGGATAAATATCAATCGAAATACATTAAAAAAAAAAACTGGTTTCTTCAAAAAATTTATTTATTTTCGTGTTTTATTATTATTCTTTTTTTTTTGGCTGAAATCTGGTTCTGATGGTGTTGTTATTTGTTTTTGTTCTTTTTCCATACCTGTTTTTCTTCTTCTTAATATATATAAAATTTTTTCTTCATTTCGAAGATAAGCCTCCCTCTTCTTAGGTAATCGACACACAGGTAGTCAGTCGTCTTTGTCGTCATCGTGTGTTCTCGCTGTTTCTGTACGGATCTGTAGTGGTAGGCTTTATTTTTTTCTTTGGCTTTCGGTTTGACTCGTTTTTCATGTTCAAAAGAACATTCTGAGAAGATCCTGTTCCCTTTAGGAGAGGTAGACGTCTGTGTTTTTTTTTATTATATTTTTTTTTTCTAAATCCCCGAACATACTACCTACCTTACCTATATATTTTTGTGAAGAAAGGTTTCTTTTGATAATTTCTAAGATAAATATCTAGTTGGATCTTGGATGTTTGGTCTAGGTGAGCGGTAAAGCGTACCTGTTAATTTGTCGTTTCTACCTGATACCTATCTGCGTCTTTATTTATCTAGTACCTGTTTATTCTATTCATTGCGTGTAGTTCATGCAGAAAACTAAAAAAAAAAAAAAAACACATGTCTCAGGAAAGAGATAGTATCAACATCCGGGCTACGGGAAAATCTACCTATAGCCGAATCGTATAAAATTGGGTATTATAACTTCATCGCAATAACAACTAGGTACTGCAAAGAATTACACGCCGAAGGGCACTCGATCGACTGTAAACACCAACAACAATTAAATTACTTGTAGCCATTATTGTAGTATAGTAGCAGACTAGTATTATATGAACGCTACTATTTCCACATGAATCGATTCCAGGGCATACACCAGTCGCGGCGCAGCCGCAACAGCTTTAGTGTGGAAAGACACAAATTACTCCAAGACTTGTTACTAACTTTCGTATGAAATCGCTATTAGCAAACCGAATGTTTTACGTCGTTTGGCTGGTTGGCTTACTGCTTCGTTGCTTAAGCAATGACAGCTTAAGCTCCCCCCCGGATTTCAGCCAACGACGAGGGATCCGCACCCGCGTGGGAAGAAAAATACAGGTTTTTCAACCGTATACTAGTTTTATACGTTGTTGGTGTTTTTCCTTTTACTTTTTTATAGCTGTTGTTGTCGTCGTCGTCGTCGTCGTTACACATTTAGCCAGCAACCTGAGTTATGTTATGTCGGCGCGCTTCATAACACACGAGTCTCTTATATAAAACGAAACCATTTTGCAAGACTGTTTTCTTATCCAATCCAATGCTGTTTGCAAAAATATAAATAAAAATTGCTTCTTTTTTTTTAGAGAGTAAAACAGTTTGCGGTGATTTCCTTTCTCCTTGTGTGATCAGTAAAGTTCGGAGGATCACCTAGGCCGTGTATTAAAATAGATCTCTTTATACATTCGACTTCCGTTCCAGATAAACCGAGTATCGGGTATAACGTACAAGTCGATTGACTTTTAAATGTGTAAATCAAATTGTTGGAATAGGTATACATGTACGAGTGTGCATACAAATGTAGATTCCTCCAAACTAGCTGCATATACTATCACTGGAAATGTGATGAAATTTGAATATCTTGCATTTGAAATGACAGCTAAACAACGCTTTATTATACTACGTGTAGTGCAAATATACTCACGTTGACATAAAATGTGCGGTTTTTGCATATTTAGGGTGCAATCGATTCCAACTTTGCTGTGGTCATTGCGATAATATAAATACATAGAAATATATGTTTCTTTTGCATTTTAATAGATACCTACGTAGGTAATTCATTTGGGTAGCTTTTTAATATAAACAGAGATAGTTTATACAAAAATATAAAAACCTTTGGAGCTGTGCCTTTGTTGGTAAATTTGTTTAACAATCCAACTTTCAGCAATTCATTGGAATATATTGTACGTTATTTTATTTTGTTGTTGCCTTGGTTGTAACTTGTGGTTCCATTAAAACTGCTCAAAGTTGGAAAAGAAAAACATTCCACTACTGATGGAACACAAATGAAAATTACTGACATTTAGCAACGTTTTCAAATTCGTCATCTTGAAAATTGTTTCTTATTATCAGCAAGATCGAAGGTGTGATAAGACTGCGTGTCAAGTGCTGAGTTCTTGTTGGCAAAATAGCCACATGGAGTGTTATGGACATTCTTCTTTTTTGCTCGGGGCAGGCGGTCTATTCATTAGTGGATTGTTTCTCTAATTTCTATAATGATCTGACGTCTGACCGCCCATGACCAAGTTAATTTTGAGTGATAAATTTGATCTTGTCAAATAACAAGCTAACAGCGCTGTTCTCTTAGGGACCGATTAATAATCAGTTTTATACATGTATACTTACATATTTTATAGGTCACAGTTTGTATGGAAAATTTCGCCATCGTGAGTTGGAAAAATTGTGCTTGGACACTAAAAAATATTATTCAGTTAATCACTCTTTGGTTTACATATACGTAATGTAGAAGCTCTGTGGGAGACATCTAAATTAAAGGGATTTCATTAAAGCAGTTTAAAAACTGGGTACCTACTCAATGACTACTTATGTTGAATAAGAAAATAAATCTAATCATATTTAAAAACATACCTAGGCCAGTTGAATGGTAAATAAAGGAGACGAAAATCACTTCTACAACTTCTGAATGAGCAAAGGATGAATTATATTGAAAGTCAACAAAATTTGAACAGGTTTCAATACATAATATTATACCCACAGATAATTGAGCCCATAAACTCAATTTTCCATTCAGCTTGCCTTTCTTAACAAGTATTATATGAAAACCCTGGCACCCTCTATAATATTGGTTTTGCCTCCTCCAATATAATTGAAAAATTTATTAGCAACATTAGCTTGGTAAATCATTGATAAGGGTTCATAAAACTTGCAAAGAAATTATTTTGGGCGAGTAAAAAAATGTGCATTGACATTTTGCCCTTGTCAGCGTTATTGATAAGAGCTCTTAAAACTTTGAGACGAGTGCCTTCTGACTCACAAATAGCAATACAAAACCTAAGTACTTGCCACAAGGGAGTTTGTCGGGTTGCATTTCAAAAACAGCAACAGCTTCTTGAACATTCCTTTGATTTGGGACACAGGGACACACCTATGACTTCCTGACTGGAAATACCTTTGCTTTGTATCTCTCTTAATGCTCCGTCTGACTATATTATTACATCATCCGCTGTCATCTGCATAGCAGAGGGTAACAATCTGAACATCTTAAGTGTCATATTGTGTTTTATTTTTCTTCTTGCCCCGTGACATGACAAATGATCAGTCGCGTCTGCATGTCGCCACTGCAATATAAACAAAATAAACAACTAGACACATTAGCTATCTTTTGCAATTTAACAATGACTCAGCATAATAGAATGATAATCCTTATTCGTTTGCTAAAATGTAAGCTCTCTCATTTTTCGGATGCTATGCTATACAAAAATGTATCAGTTGCAAACCGCACACTTTTTGATTACGGTTAATTGCATGGATTCAGATTATAGAACAGTGTAGAACACAATCTAAATAATTTTCCTTATGTATGCAAATATGGAACAGTATCATATTTTCTATGATATCGTAAAGCGAAATTCAAATTTCATTCATTTTACAAAGATATAATAACGTGCTTAGCAAGTTCACTAGAAAAGTCGTGACAGTTTGCCCAGATTGAAATCAGAGCTTTGGTATGGGTGATGTGATCTTTCAATGAACTGGGAGTTTTTTGTTTCACTCATTTTGAATTAAGTCAGGAAGTACTAAACCATAAATATTTTTCTGTTTTACAATGACGACTTGAATTCTTTGTGCGACTAGTTACTCGCACTTGATATTTATTTTTTTGTATGTTCTACTATAGTTTCAAAATCATTGACAGCCTGTTGTAACTATAAACGTCATTAATAGTAGTTAAACAATTCGATAATGTTACCACGCTTACCTAATTGTTTTTTTTAGTTCTATTCGTCGTGTCATTGTTTTGACATTATCACCCATATTAAATGTGTCAAATCTTAAGGACGTTGGTTATCGTTAATTATTGCAAAATAAAATAAAAACATAAAAGTTCTTATCGGATGACAAATTATATATTTGCTATTCGATATTGTTCTATTTCCATGTTTATGCGTCAGGTTTTACTTTCTTTTGGTTTATCGGACATTCAGCTAAGGTTGATGCACATTCATACTATTCTGCTGGGGGAATTGTCAAGTATTACTCAAGACTCAACACAAAAAATAAAAAGAAAGAAATAATGATAATAGTATCGAATTTATGTCACTTTGACACTTGACTCGGTAGTAGAATAAGGTGTAGGTGTGTTTTTATTGTTGGAGACTGTTTCTAGCTGATAAAAATCGTTGTTGTGTTTCTAATACACAGAAACCTGGCAACAATTTTCCAATATGTTTGATTTTGACATTTAATATCTTTATTTTTGGTAAAATGTTGAATTTCGTTAAAAAAAAAAAAACAGCTCATACATGCAGTAAATTCATCTACTTAGTTACCTACCTGATGATCATCACCGTCAGATTTAAACTTGTATTCTGAAAACCCAGGAAACTTTACAGCAACAATTTAAAAGTTGGTTATTAAACTATTGAAAAATTAATCAAATCTTACTGTGACAAGTGGACTTGACAAATGATGAAATTTGAAACCAAAACCAATTCCTACAAATTAAATACTTAAATTTAAGAAGTCTGCATGTCTGGAATGAGCGGTATGGGTCGGGTGCAACACATACCCAGACGATTCATCCCCTGCCAAATTTGCCACCCAGCGCCATCTACATTGCAACTTTACAACTAACAACCAATAATCTCATCACTCACCTTTAGAATATGGTGTTACCATATCAATCGAGAATTATGTTGAGTGCTTGGTTAAAGATTCTTTAATAATTATATTTGTGGAATTTGCAAATATATATATGGGGGAAAGAGGTAGGTAAAAAATGTATGTAATGTTAAGTAGAAGGTATAACGGTGGGAAATGTTTTATGTGTGGTGTAAATGAAATGGAGGTATACGATTCCAAGACGGTTAATATTATTAATTAATTTCTATCAACCTAAAAAAAATTTTTGAGAAAAGAAATTGACTTTTAGCTTCAGAGAATTTGAGAAAATAAAAGTAAAAAATTCGCGCGAATTTTTAACTTTTATTTTCTCAAATTCTCTGAAGCTAAAAGTCAATTTCTTTTCTCAAAAAACTTATTATTTAAACTTTATAGAATCTGAAAAAATAAAAGACAAACATTAGCAAAAATATTCATCCATAGAAGTATATCCGAATTCATAAGTGAATATAACCTGCCTACTCCATTTCACAAAATGGTTTACAAAAGCCACCACCAACCTTCGAACACAAATTAATTTGTAGTATGGTAACACTTATTTCTGACATTAAATGTAATAGATTACAACGCGAACTATAAGGGTGAGTAGTAAGAAGGTAAATGTCCAGTTGTAGAGTTAAGATGTAGATGGCGCTAGGTGCGGGGTATGAGTAGTCGGGGTATGAGTTGCGATGACACCGTCAGGAAGTACTAAACCATAAATATTTTTCTGTTTTACAATGACGACTTGAATTCTTTGTGCGACTAGTTACTCGCACTTGATATTTATTTTTTTGTATGTTCTACTATAGTTTCAAAATCATTGACAGCCTGTTGTAACTATAAACGTCATTAATAGTAGTTAAACAATTCGATAATGTTACCACGCTTACCTAATTGTTTTTTTTAGTTCTATTCGTCGTGTCATTGTTTTGACATTATCACCCATATTAAATGTGTCAAATCTTAAGGACGTTGGTTATCGTTAATTATTGCAAAATAAAATAAAAACATAAAAGTTCTTATCGGATGACAAATTATATATTTGCTATTCGATATTGTTCTATTTCCATGTTTATGCGTCAGGTTTTACTTTCTTTTGGTTTATCGGACATTCAGCTAAGGTTGATGCACATTCATACTATTCTGCTGGGGGAATTGTCAAGTATTACTCAAGACTCAAGACTCAACACAAAAAATAAAAAGAAAGAAATAATGATAATAGTATCGAATTTATGTCACTTTGACACTTGACTCGGTAGTAGAATAAGGTGTAGGTGTGTTTTTATTGTTGGAGACTGTTTCTAGCTGATAAAAATCGTTGTTGTGTTTCTAATACACAGAAACCTGGCAAAAATTTTCCAATATGTTTGATTTTGACATTTAATACCTTTATGTTTGGTACAATGTTTAATTTCGTTAAAAAAAAAAAAAAAACCAGCTCATACATGCAGTAAATTCATCTACTTAGTTACCTACCTGATGATCATCACCGTCAGATTTAAACTTGTATTCTGAAAACCCAGGAAACTTTACAGCAACAATTTAAAATTTGGTTATTAAACTATTGAAAAATTAATCAAATCTTACTGTGACAAGTGGACTTGACAAATGACGAAATTTGAAACCAAAACCAATTCCTACAAATTAAATACTTAAATTGAAGAAGTCTGCATGTCTGGAATGAGCGGTATATTTGTCAGGCATTTGTCGACTTGATTGAATTTTAATGCGGAAATAAATTCAAAAATCTTTTACGTGGGATAAGCTCCGCCTTGTTGTTACCGTGCTGGTCCATAGATGACTCTGACCGGAAAAAAGTTCTCGTTTTCTATGTAAATTGGAGAAGCAGAGCCGGCAACATAAATGATCACATCGGGCACACCACACACGATGTTGAGACCCTATAGCACCCGCACAGAAGGCCAGCAGGACATGGGTTGAAAGTCAATGTGGCACGGCAATTATGCGCATAAATTTAATTTTTCCACAAGTCCATTAAATTATATCTAGCTAATGCAAGTAAAATAAAACAATTCGTCTTTTCCAAGCAGTTGCACATCCTCATATTTTCATCCCTGCCACCAGCATCAAAGAACTCCCGCAAAAACGAAAGTGCCAACAGCATACGAAACACTTTTTACTATCAAATCAAATTACCCATAAATATACGCCATCGCCATCGTTGTTTATAACAAATGACCATTATTCCATTCAGTAAATAAAATTACTCTATACTCATGAAAATTTCCTATGCAAACTCCATCACATGTTTCTGCGAACGCGGAGAAAAAAAAAAACACTGCACAACATCCTGTTTCATTGTGTGTGCAGTGTGCACTGTGCACTGTACACTGTGCACACCTCATCATCGTCATCGTTGTTGCGGCGGTGGACGGCGGCAGCCCACCTTGAGTGCCAAGACAAATGTTATTGCATTTTCTTCTTAACTATGTTTTTTTTTAAGTCGTTAAACAAATTACCAATAACAACAAGCATTAACAGATGAACAAAATGGATAAAAAAAAACAACAAAAATGCAAATATTACACACCAATGAATGTGACCGCGAGTATTACGTATCACTTTTAATAACAAACAAATACGTATGTAGAAAAAAAAATACAGCGAAAAAAAACAACAAGTGTGTATGTGAAACTGCCAACAATGACGGATCTAAGAAACCAGTATTCGTATCATTGCTGACTTGAAGCACCAGCAGCACGGTATAACACCTCTAAATCTGGTACGGGTAATCCCCCAAGCCTCGTTTGTCGTTGCTGTCGTAGTCGCCCTGGCTCCGCCACCCCCGACGACAGACGTGATCGTCGGCCACACCACCGCCAACAATTCTACAACTCCTCTATATCTGGTCGGCTTTATTGTTGTTAGCAAAAGCCAATACCAAGACCGACCTGTCATTGTTATGCTTTTGTGTATATGGTATGGAGTGGAGCGGTTTCCATATCCGCGTCTGGTACTGCGCTGCTGCGAGATCCTAAACTTGGACGAAAGCGCTAAATCTCGGCTAAAATTAAAGCCACTCGGGTTGTTGTTGTTCATTTCTTCCTCCATCTACGCAATAGAAAAAAAGACAAGACCCACAAAATCCACATCCGCATCGGGTAGCGTTTGTGAACTGCTGGTTTGGTTACACGCCGACACGGTAGTGATGTTGATCAAGATGATAATGATGATGCTGATGCGTCCGGCTAGCAGCAGCGGCAGCCTAGGCCAGGTTATGTAACCTTTTTTCTTATTCCTACAAATGGCTTACCTCATCTCTCGCCACCTTAACTCCGGTTGTGTTTAGACCAAAACAAGATTATGGCTGAGACCTGAGACTTTTTGAGTAGCCGCAGTCGTGATTCGTGAAGAGAAAGGAAACAGAAGATGAAGAAGAGGTAGATGAAAACTCGAACCAAACCCGTTTTTTTTTTTCTAATGAAAGGGAAATGGATGATCAAAATGAAAAGAAAGAGAAGCAGAGATAGAAAGAGAAGAAAAGAAAGTAAATTATTTCTTCGACGAGTTTAAGACCCATGGGGCCACCGCCACGGTGTATTATGTTATTATGACCTGGCCAGACTTGCATAACCTCCTGTCTCTGTTACAACATCGAAAATGTAATCACTTGGGTTTTTGGCTATTATGCTGGAATTGTCTGACTTTGTGGAGCGAGACACAAAGTCATTATGTGATAGACCTTAATCGCTGTTTATCCAGTCCAAGTGAGCTCCAAATTTAGTAGACCATTGGTATTAACACAATTTTGTGTCTTTTTTGTAGAGATTTCCTACTTCTCGTGGGTTATTGGCAGTTGATTTTTTTTCCTATTTAGGTATATTGTTTTGTCTTCTTCTTTTTTTTTTGTGTGTGTGTGCTACCCAAAGCCTTGACACTTTTTAGCAAATGGTTGCGGTGTGGTGTGAGGTAATAATGTAAATTTTGTGAGAACGAAAAAAGTGTTTAAATGCGAAATGTATTTGTTGTGGCATTCTGGCATTATGTTTGCATTTGTATTTGGTGTGCACATTGAAGAGAAAGAGAGAGAGACTGCAGCAATGACACGTTTTATGATCGAGCGAAAACTTATTATAATGGCCTGGGAAGAGTGATGTTTGACATTTGCAATTTGATTGGAGATTGCAAAGAGGACAAAACAGAAATGCAATTTAGTTACTCTGATAGATAAAAAAGCACGTAATATTTGCATACGTAAGTTGTGGTAATGTGGTGAAAAATGTTTATACCTATAACCTGCGTTAGTGTTTGTTGATTGATCTACGTTTGGGTACGCTCCATGTCTGACAAAGTGATCTGTCACTCACTCACGCCATAAAACATGCACCTGCGCTTAAAACCAATGAGTCGACTTGCATTGTAGTTTTTTTTGCAGTTTTTCCATGCAGTTCCGTGTCGTTGCCATGTGATGCCGGACTAATATGGCACGCACTAATTTAGTAGGCATCTGATATCAGATGTTGCACTGACGTGACTATATTTCATTGCAACAAATGGTCAAACCTCACCGAAATGACGTGGTCTTTTCAAATTCGCCAGTAGATGCACGCACCCAGATGAGCGATTTCGACTGCTAAATATTGTTATGTTCGAAAAAAAGTACCCGACAGCTCGTGTGGTTACACCAATAACCATTTTTAGTTTCGACTATAAGTTTACTTAAGCCCACAAAACTGCGAAACTGTTATGGCAAATATTTTAAAGTCGGAACTAATGTCGTTTACCAAAGAAAATCCAGCAAGGGTATCTACTGTACAACGTTATATTTTAATCAAAGAATTAAAGAAAGTAGTAAAAAACTGAGTTCGCTTTTTACTACCTTTTACAGAAGTGACATAATTTTTGCTTTAGAATAAATAAATCCACTGAGAACAATGATGTGGCTCTGAAATGTCAGCGCACCTTGAAATAAAGTGTCTATTGTGCTGAAAGTGGGTGATAAAGTTAGCTTATCATGTACCTATATAATATTTCTTGCCGCTAGCTATCGTTTTATTTTTGTTTGTCATTAAGAAGTAATTTTCTTAAGCTAGCAAGCAAGTGTCAACTTTGTGTAACCGCTTGTCAACTTTTGCACAGCGTTTGTTAAAACGGTGGTATCTTGTTTCGGCGAATAGACATGGTCGCTCAAAAAGTGGCAACTGTCAAAACTCGCCGTTTGTTAGGAATTCCTAAAAATAGGTAGGCAGCACCTATCCCTGCATTCGAGACAACTGAATAGACGAACCGAATCAGCAGATGGTAACCCTAAGTAACCCAGCGTAGCGATTTTCTGTTTATAAATATTTAATTTTTTTTTTATTTGTGGAGTACCCAGACAGACAAGTTGCTTTTAATGTTTCACTGCATTCTTCCGTTCAGCATTCATGATTTTTTTCCCAAAAGTTATCGGTATAAATCGTGATGTAAATCCAATAACAAAACCCACACGGTTCCCTCGCATGACAATGATCATTTTTCTTTAGCATTATGAGTGCTGTTATCCTGTTTTTTTTCTGTCAAATGTGACTGAAGTGTGTTTGTCAAAATATGCAGAGCTCATAGAGCGGGCTCTTATCTTGCTCCGAACGAAATAAAGAAGCACAAACTCTTTTTTTGTATAACAGTTCAGGTTCTGCTCGGAACTAAAAAAGAAAAATGCCTAAACTTAAAATTCAGTCAATTTCGAAAAGTTTGTTTATGGTAGCTTAAAATGATGCTTTTGTAGTTTAAAGATCTAGTATACTATTTGAAAATACGAGTATAATGTTCGCTTAATTGTGTGAAATATCGAACAGAACGTCTTATTCCATAACCAACAGTGGGGTCTACCAATAAATATTTTGTAGGTCACAATGGGTAATTTTATATAAAAATGTTCGCCAATTGCCAGTTCGTAAAATCTGGCCTGGAGACTAAACATAGTTATTATCATCGCGCAGTATAAATAATATATTGCACTGCTGTCAAAAGGTTCTGCAATTAGTTCCTACATTTCTGGAATGACTTCAGAAAGTCCTATAGTGTTGATTGCACGGTACTAATAATCATTTTCAGTATACATCTTAAACTGATCGGGCCTTACTTAATTTTATTTCTAAGCTTAACAATAAATACTAAACAATATTGAGTTTGTAAAATCGCACATCGAGTTCACAATCGTGACTTACAGTAGATTGAATGTGCCTGTTTATAACAGCTATTAGTAAGATCTATTAACAATATCGGAAGAAAGGTTTAGATTTTCAGCTTATCAGAATAATTTTCCAGTCTATATCGGGTCGTTGCTTCTCAGAATTAACGATTATATTTTCTATTCCCATTAATTATTTTTCACCCGACAATTCAATGATAGATTTTATAAAAAAAATTAAGACATTCTCTTATCAAACCACAGAATAATCTATTCTCAAATGGACATATAAATCAACAAATTTATTTTAACTTTATGAATCTGCCTTCCCATGAAAACTAAGCACCAAGTAGTGTAATATATTTATGTGTACTCTGTTAGTCGCCTCATAACGTTTGTTTTTTTTTTTTTAATTCCTGATAAGACGATTCATTAGTAATATTTTTTTTTCACCCACTCTTTATATAGGTACATATAAATAAATTTTAAAGTTAAGTTGTTGTTTTGAACCGAACTTCTTATTAAACAACAAAAGAAAAAGCGAGATAAGATTGCTCCTATTTTAATTCACACGTTATCTTATCAGACACCAACAGTTTTTGCCTCTCAGCTCTCATACGATGAAAATGAAGTGTGCACTGTAAACTGTGCGTATGGGTGCTGCGAGTGTTGCTATAAACTTGGAATTAAAATTCCACAATCTTGGCACCTAATTCCACACAACCAACTGTATACATAGAAATTTCTTAATTTTGACATTTAAAAAAAAAATGCTTTCTTGCATAAAGTATTTTGTTTGCTCTTTATTGAACATTGAAAAAAAATCGAATCGACACAGAAAAAAAAAAACCTTTTCATGCCATGTTGTCAATAATTGTTGAATTGGATTCGTACATTTGTGGGGCGTATTTTGTTGCTAAGCTTATCATGGTTCTAATTTTAGTTTCTTACTTTTATTTTGTTAATTAAAAAAAAGATACCTAATAACGGGTGATTTTTTAGCTGGTTTGGTTTTGACAGCTGACGTGTGTTTAGTACCTTGTGTCACTGTCAAACAGCTTCAGTTTGGTTTGCAATTTAACCATGGATCGTCTTACAAATGAACAACGCTTGCAAATTATTGAATTTTACTATCAAAATTCGTGCTCGGTTCGAAATGTTCATCGCGCGCTGCTTATCGAAAAATTGTGTTCAGCGATGTGGCTCATTTTTGGTTGAATGGGTACGTAAATAAGCAAAATTGCCGCATTTGGAGTGAAGATCAGCCAGAAGCATTGCAACAGCTACCAATGCATCCCGAAAAAGCCACTGTTTGGTGCGGTTTATGGGCCGGCGGCATTATTGGGGCATATTTCTTCAAAGATGATGCGAATCGCAGCGTTACTGTCAATGGTGAACGCTACCGAGCGATGATACCAAACTTTTTTTTGCCCGAAATGGAAGTTCTTGACTTGCATGATATGTGGTTTCAACAAGACGGTGCCACATGCCACACAGCACGCGAAACAATGGCGCAATTGCGAGGCGAGTTTGGTGAACAGTTAATTTCACGTTTCGGGCCGGTCAATTGGCCGCCTAGATCGTGCTATTTGACACCATTAGATTATTTTTTGTGGGGGTATGTCAAGGCTAATGTGTATAGGGACAAGCCCGCTTCGATTGACGCACTGGAAGCCAACATCCATGCATTCATTCGTGAAATACCGGCCGATATGTGTGAAAGAGTATGCCAAAATTGGACTCAGCGGATGGGCTAACTGAGACGCAGCCGCGGTCAACATTTGCATGAAATTATCTTTAAACATTAAATTGCAAGGTTCAAACTATCGATTCAAATAAATATTTCATTCATTTTTTCGATTTTTTTTTTTTTTTTTTTAAAAAGTTCTAAACCTCTTAAAAAATCACCCGTTACAAATGATTACCAACCATCGATGAACTCGGATTCAGTGACCAAATGAATGAACACCCATTAATGTCAAAAATAAAAACGCATGCAAACAACGAATTGTAGTGGGGAGCTAGGTCTAGCTCTTGGGTCTTGTGTGCTATGTATATGGACGCCTTCTATACACATCGCACTATTATTCTTTCGAATAACTATCGAATGAATGAGCATTTATCTACATTTAACGAAAACTATAGAATAATGTTCATTCATTCGGTAGTTCTATTTAATTCGATGTTACCATCACTAGAACATTAATATGGTTTAATGGAAAATCGTGCCTCGTCCGTTTTTATGTAAAATCTCTCCAAATAAGGAAAGGACTCATACGACAATGTGCGCATATTAAACACCAACATGATTGGCTTCTACTACTTTCTATGGGATATTATCAATTAATCAATTAAGCAGATAAACGTTCAACTACGTATACTGAATAGTTATTGTCTCGAAATATTGCACAAATAATGACATTCTATTCGGGTGTTCCCTTCAGTTGTCACCACGATTGTTGTATTTTTGTTGGAGTTTCCATCCATCTGTTTCATTATTGGAGCAAGTGCTATTGATTGTTGGGAAACATTACTTCAATGGGGGCAAAGATGTATTTGAGGGTTATTTAGATAACAACTTTTTTTTTTTGTGATGCTTTCTCTGAAATAAACCCATTGGAAGTAAAAGCAATTTATACTATAGGCTATGAACTATATTGTTTAAAACAAAACAATAGTTTGGGTTAATATTTGTGTCGAACCTTTGAATAGAATAAGACCAGATATCTTTTTGACTTCAAAAATAGGTTTGAAGTAAAATCAACGCAGTCTGATCGACTCCTTACATCCACTTAATCTGGTGTCAAAAATGAGCAAAAGTTATTTTAAGTTCAGTCAAACGTATTAGACTAATATTCCCATTAAGTTTTACGTCATACCTTTATAATGCAATCGCAAATTGGCTTAAGCTGAGTTATTCCCGCACAATCATACTGTGGCTCATTCTTCATGTTATCGATCGTTCATTGGAATAACTTTTACGCACCTACTGCCAATAGATTAAAAGTTTAATTAAGTATTATGATCATTGCTATACTCTTCAGTCAATATAATACATCAACCTTCTACCATCTTTGTTTAGACATTTTTTTTTTTTGCAACTTTAGATTCAAACTTTAAAAAGTTTAATAGTCCAAATTATTGTGATCTAACACAATTTCAACTACTGTGTACCTACACCAAAGAGATCACGCAATTTTTTCCTATACGTATATCATAGGCTTATGCGTAAGCTACGTTGCGTGTTGTTTTTTTTTTTTTTTTTAAGTATCGCAGATTAGATACGAGTAAAATGCAATAAATCAAACAAAATATCCGGCCTTTACAAAAAATTTGTATATACGAATGCGTTCACATGCTTTTTGTATGAGTATAATCAATTTTGTTTAAATAAATTGCTATCAGCGACATTTGACAACTAGGTATTTTTTGTATACCTATCCAACTGTGTTCCATCTCAAAAAAGCTGACTCACCTGTTGTTCTAAATTATTAATGCATATGCAACTCAAATGGCTTAAATGTCAACATTGCGTCATTTGGGTGTTATCATTGTTGTTTATACCCATTTCCGGATATTTAACATAATGGAGTTTATTTGTTTTATGTTTATATTGGCCACCTAATCGCATAATGATGTGTCAAAAGACTCTCATCTTGGTCATAAAATTAACTCACTCAAATAGGTACCTATTAAGAACTATTTTAACAGGTTTTTTGTGACAAAACAAGTCATAGTGCTTAGGTTGTGGGAACACCGAATGATGTTTCCATAACTGCGGGATTTAAACAGATATTAATAAAAAATTATGACAGTCTAATTGACATTGACATCAGCTTTAGTTTTATAAATGCAAAGTCCTCGGTCAACGGACATTCTGTAATTTTCCAGAAAAGGTGAATAATATTTGGTGACGTATCGTTAAAGTGGTATAATTAGGCCCATTTTATTCACTCGAAGTTGAACATAAAATGGGCCTTAATGGATGTGACACAAAGTGTAACTGTGTTCATTCCAATTGTTAGTTAACCGACACTTTTTCCCACCGTTTTTATTAACCAATTTCTTAGTTTTGTTAGGTGGTACAAGAAAACCAAATAAACCAAACAAAAATCGTGCTTATAAAATAGATAGAATGAAGCGAATGTATGTTTTTCCCAATATAAATGTAGGTAATAGATCTATTTACGTAGTCGGTTTGCATCGTACTCAAACTCAAATGATTAACTTCGGTCGCAATCGCACATTAAGTTCATTTGCGTACGCGGTTTAATCGCACAAAGCTCTCATCAAAAATGTCAGAAAAAGAGAAAATTAGAAAAATAACGAGTAACGAGTAGTATCTCTCTTGGTACTGACTGATAAGTATGTCAAATGCACAAAGTTGACAAGAAATAATAAATAAATTAAAAACTCGTCTTAAAAATCAATTGCTTACAAAAAATACGTCAGAGGCTTATTATACAGAGATGTATAAACATTTGTGTTTATTGCAACAACCTCACACAGGGCAGACAGATTTAAGAGATCTGTTTGTTTAAATTGTTTCTGATTTAAGCAACACAACGTTAAAGCTATGTAACTTATTTCATTAGTTGTTAAAGTCATGTCAATTACACCTGACCTTTTCGTAATGATTTACTTCCCGATGGTGCAAATATTATCCCACATTCATCTGTAATCCCAAAATAACCAAGTGTGTATCAAAATTTCTTTTAATCGGGGTAGGCCCTGCATGACCCAGCTGTCAAATGAATCATTATTCAATAAATATTCAAATATTTTTTTGTATTTCGGGTGTTTGTTTATTTGTTTAACTCGCAGGACCTATGTTTATTTTATATGCTTCTATTTATAATAAAATTATAAATTATTTAAAATAATTCACCTTTAGAGAGGTAACCGATGCACTTAAGTATTTTAAATTTGAAAACAACAAAAATAGCAGTCAACATTTAGTCTAACATTGTTTTATCTTTTTTTATTTCAGAATCAATCATCTATTCACCTGCATCAGTCAGCTCCTAGTGCGGTGGCAAATACACAATCAAGCAACAATAATAACAATACCACAATGTTGACAGTAAACCATTTGACATCGAATGGTGTATCAATGCACAATGCTAATGTATTGAATAATAATTTGAATTTGACTTCAAGTACTCCAAATGGAAACTCATCATCTGCAGCTACTGCAGCTTCGGTTGCAGCTTCCGCTGGTTTAATTCAACATCACTTGAGTGTATTGTCTGCACAACAACAACAGCAGCAGCAGCAACAGCAGGAGCAAGAACAAAAGGCCTACATCCATACGGCACTGACTCGGGCTGTTTCTCATCCGCAGAACAGCGCCGCAAATGTTGTTTCGCTTGTTAATACGCTGATTGAGAATTGTCATCGCAAATTGGAGAGGACACAATCTGAACCTTTGCCACAGGTTAACACATCGAGGTGAGTTTGTGCATTTTAAAACAATTTACAAGATGTAGACTTGAACAGTACGTGATTTATTTTATTACTTCATCAGCTTTTAAATACAATAATTGTTGGTGAACGCTTTTTCAATACGGTTAACCTTATAGCGTTAATTCGTACTCAATGGTATTTTTGACAGTTTCAATTGTCAACCCATTAAGGTCTCTCCGTCGTCCAATGTACGCCAGTAGCTTAATGTCCTTCTTCCTCATAATTCTTCAACTTGTATTGATTGTACTTGTACATTCCGTTGTGGGATTTAGAATTGACTACTTTCATTTTGTTAGTTATAACTAGCTCCTTGCGTCCCACAAAATAGAGCTTTCATATGCCTCAATTAATTTCCTTGGGCTGTTTGAAGAAAATTCCAGGGACAAGCGCGCAATGTGTACACGCATTATTATTCCCGCGAATGCAACAAAAACAAAACAAATTGGTTGGGTTCAAATTGTAGTCTCTAGTAAGAGAATAAATTGGAATCCCAAGTTTTGTTCTCAACACTACATACTATAAAATATTGCAGCATTTTTAAATAGTAATGACTTCTTCCAATAATCGGTGTCTTACAAACAACAACCAGAATATTCGCACTGCTTCAAATGACCGTGGGCGAACAGTGTTGAGTGTCATTCTGATTTACCACGAATTCAGTATAATTCTTACTAACTGATGTCGTAATGGTTATAGTGTTCAACTAATAACCACCAGTTAAGTTAAGTTAATCACGCTAATTCTGAGATTCGATCGAATCGAGTATTCCTCGAATTTAAAACTTTCACTCGAATGAACTCGTCACATTCTAAGATTCGAGGGAAAGGAATTCATTATCGAATGATTTTACTGATGAATTTGATTTTCGAAATCAGCTTTTTAAGGTTTTAGCTGTCAGATTGTACATTTTTTGGTTTGCTTTTGTTAAATAAAAATAACTTCATATGTATTTTTGGAGGAAGAATCGGTCAAATTGAATCCAAAAATACTCCGAGACAAATCGGATCCATTTAATCTGCCGGTTAATACAAATAAATTATTATTTTTCCATAAAACGAACAAATGTTGCTTCCTAGTTCATAATATGCGTTTTATATACCTACATTTTGTGATAAAAGTGAGCAACATTTCTTTCAATTTACTAAAAAGCAATTCCACATTTTTAAATACAGCTTTCGATCAGAAATTTCCGATCGAATAAAATTTGATATTTAACTCAAATCAATCGAAACTGAGAATGCCGGGAGAAATGAACAAAAAATGATTCTCTATCAAAATCGAAAGTAGGAATGCCAGTTTGAGGAAATCGAATAGTTTTCTATTCGATTCGGATCTCAGAATAGAGGTGATTATATCTGAAATGCAGAAATATTAAAAGCCAGCTTGTTTAATAATTTTATTTCTGTTCAAACCTGCTTCTGCTTAAAATGAATACAGACTTCCATGGAGATTGCATAATAACTCGATTTATATTATCCTTCCATTTCGTAATCAGTAGTTTCCCTTGGTCCAGCAAAACTTGTATTTAGCTCAAGCTCCCACTTTTAACTTATGCAAAAACCAAAATGTAGTATTTAATAAATGCATATTTTTATATTGCAGATACAAGACCGAGCTGTGTCGCCCATTCGAAGAAGCCGGTGAATGTAAATACGGAGAAAAGTGCCAGTTTGCTCATGGTTATCATGAGTTGCGCAACTTGCAAAGGCACCCAAAGTACAAAACTGAATATTGCCGCACCTTCCATAGTGTCGGCTTTTGCCCATATGGTCCCAGATGCCATTTTGTTCACAACGCCGACGAGGCACGTGCAATGATTCAACAACAACAACAGCAACAGCAACAACAGCAGCAGCAACAGCAACAACAGCAGAATCGCATCAATGCGGCATTTAGTCGTCTACCCCAAAACAACATGGGTAATCATCCTCTTCCTCTCAGTCCACCATTGAGTATGTCGACTGGTTCAGATCGTGCTTCACCAACAGGCTCCCTCTCGTTGAGCCCAACAAATTCGATGGGAAGCTTCCCATTTGTGGATCAAATCAGTCCAGCTAGCTCTGTCTTTCCGACGGCTTTCTCATACAATCATAGCCCACCAGCCAGTCCAAATAGTCCAATGTCACCAGTTAATACACCACCACCATCACTGATTTTGGGCACACCCAATCATCAGTACATTAAGCCGATCTCGCAATCGACCATTGGAACCAAGTCTAGCTCACCAATCGCCATAGTTGGTGGTGGCGCTAATGCCACAAACAACAGCACATCTGCTGCTAACAACAATGCAAGTGCTGCCAATTCGGCAGGCAGCGAAGAAGCACGCCTTCCGGTCTTCAACAGGCTAAGCTCAACATTAGATGCCTTCAACAATTTAGCTCTATAAATTGTTTTCAAACAGAGCAAAAGCATTAGCCATTTTTTAATCTATTATTAATTATCATTGGACTTTATCTAATTAATAATAACAATAATATTGTTTTTATTCTGTTTTACGCATTGGAATTAGAAACAATCAAAAAGAAACAAAAAAGAAAAATTGAACTGACCAAATCAATTAGATTGACGATAAATGCCGCAAGTGAACATATTAGTTTATATATCAACAAGTATATATATTTTTTAAATTATTTCTGTTCATAATAAGGTTTTATAATAATTATACACACTTTTTTATTGAAATTTCTTTTTGAAAGTAAATTATCCGACGAAATACCTACACACATTAGTTGTGTACATGTACATAAAAAAAAATTAATCAAATCGAAAACAACAGCGTATTTTTAATGCAAACTTGTTTGGAAGTGATATAAATATACTAATAAACATATAAATATATTTTTTTTTTTATAAAAGTCTTGTGTATGTGCAAGAGCACAAATAAATTGTCAAAGATCCAATCAATCGAAAAAGAGAGAGCGAGAGTAATTGTTTAGTTCTTGAAATGCAGCATAATTTGAATATCATTATTGTTTGTATACACACAAACTTCAATTTGTTTATAGTCCCACAAAAAAAAAAACAAAATAACACCGCAAGACACAAGATATTACAAATTATTATTCTCAAAGTGCCTTATTTTTTTCTAATTTATTATTATTTAATACAATTGTTATATAAGTCTTTCCATATGATTAGTAGTTAGTCCTAGTGACATATTTAAAAATAAATGAAGAGAATGTTGAAAACAAGTCAATACCGTTGTAATGCTGTCTTCCGCTATACATAAAATATTTTGCACGATGAAAGTGAAACATTGTTCTTTAGTATAGTATGGCGACGCTACGGAGAAAGCCGTCAGCTAAGAATGTTTGTTCGTGTGCACCCCCTCCCCAGCTCCTTCGTTTTATCTAGTTATGTAGTAAGTTAAGTCATTTTGCAATGTTATATAAATCATGATTTAAACTAATGTAGTTACCAAGCAATCCTTGGTATATCTTATTTATTTTTTCATTTATCTTCATTTACACTAAAAATGCGCATAAAAAAAAATTATATTTTATTATTATTGTTCTCCTCGTCTGTTCAAGCAAAGTCTGAAAGCAAAATTGCTGCTCTGCAACGAAGCGTAGAAAAAGACACATATATTTTTTGAATAAAAATTGTTCTCAGATTTTTGTATTGATAAAATGGTATGTAAGTCATCGCCTTCTATAAACAACAAAACTCTTTAAATCTAGTGATAAGGTGAATTATTTATTGCGAAATTCTAAACACAAAAATGACATCCCCAGGAATATACACCATAATTATATTTAAATTATATGATAGAAAAAAAAGACAAACGAAAAACTAAAACAAAAAAAAACTCCTTAATAATTGGGCTTCCTAGTTTTTTACATGTAAAAACATGAAACAAAAATAGACATGGTTTTATAGCGTTAAACAATAATAATTTATACATTTTGTAGTTTATACATAGAATTTTAGTGCATAAAACAAACGTATTTAATTTTTTTCTAATTTATAAATATTATGTATTTAAATTATTAAATGAATGGAGAATGTTGCATAAAAAAAAAAAAATAAAACAAAAAAAAAAAAACACTGAAATGTTACAATTTATTTTGCATTGTATCAGGAATATTATATCTACATAATAATCAAATTCATTAGTGCTGTGTGTAAACGTTTTTTTTTTTTTTTAGTTTTTTATGTTAAACATTTAAATTTAGTTTTTGTAATGTTTTGCATTTTACAGAGAAAACAAAAAGTCAATTCTTCCACTAGTTACTAAGCAAATTTGTAATATTTTTTACATCCATTTGAATACTATCTAATGAGTTATGTGAATGATGTACATTTCTAAAAAAAAATATATATATAATTCATACAAAATAAAACAGCTTCCAAAATTGAAATTTTAGCTTTAAGGAAAGATAAACTGTTAAACCTCGAGTTGGCGGTCAGTGAAGTGACTATCGCACCAAACTTAATATTATTCGAGGATTTACTGTGCATTCTTTCCGGATAGATTTCGCAGAAAATATATGAAAAAAAAAAAAACACAAAAAAAATAAATTGATTTCATTTATATCTATGTGTACACTTTATTTAATAAATTATTTTTTTATACAGATACATTTTTTTTATATTTGCCTAAATATGTTATTAATTTCGTTCCAATATATTATTTTTGGGTTAGTTTTCACAACGCTTTTCTCTTTATATAACTTATTTTTTATCTATTTTATTATATATTTTTACATGAAATAGTTATTTAATAATATTATTAATTTAAAACGAAATGTGAGTTTGATTGAATAAAAATATATCATTAAATATGAACAAATTGTGTGTTTATTTAATTTGAAGTAATTTTTGAGAATGATTGCTGTCAGTATCAAAGTGGAACGCAGCTTCTTTCATTGTCGCAACAAAAATAGCAGTTACTGCATTTGAATTAAGATATGTGTCAAGCATGTGGAAGGTCGCGGAGGTAATAATGATACCAAAACCAGGTAAACCACCTAGCGAAGTAGCCTCATATCGCCCAATATCAATACTACCAATGTGTCCAAGCTATTCGAAAAAATGCTGGCAAAACGTATGCAAAAAATTATTGATGAAAAATCGCTACTTCCAAGTCATCAATTTGGGTTAAGAAACAAGCACTCTACAATTGATCAGGTGCATAGAATCACAGATAAAATCGAAAAAGCATTTGAAGAGAAAAATGTGTGCTCTACAGTGTTTCTTGATATAGCACAAGCTTTCGATAAAGTCTGGCACAAAGGACTGATACACAAACTACAAAAGCAACTGCCGAAGCAGTATTCGACCATTCTGGAGTCTTATATATCAGATCGATTCTTCAGAATTAAGCAAGATACAGAGTGTTCAACATTAGGAGAGATTAAAGCTGGTGTACCGCAAGGCAGTGTGCTAGGTCCAGTTTTATACCTACTCTTCACTAGCATCTCCCACACACAAGGAATTTGTAAGGTATGGAACATTTATTTTCATTGTCCGAAAAAATCACTTGACTTGACACGTGAAAAAGGTGGGTGGAACTTAATACCAAAGTTTAGTTGCGTCTTTTGTTAGATGATAATAGACAGGAACAGATCCAAGCAACAAAGCTCGTTGACATGGGTAAGGCCTGGCAGATAGGTACATCTATAGTGGATAATAAAACAACAAGAGGGAAATGTACATAGATGAAGTTAATGCAGCCATTGAAAGGGTTTTAGATATGGAATTTGATCGGTGACTTCAAAGCCACATGTGGTGTGGTATCCATTAAACATTCATCAGAAAATAGTTTGGGACTATTACTCGTATAAGTCGACTGTCATTGTGTGTTTTTCCATTGTGCTCGCATTTGTAGACAACGTAGAATATACGAAGGGGCTATTCGCACGTTATTTTTGTAATGACTGACGGTTGTCTGGCTTCGGGACACGGCTACGTATTAGACGCAACGTAAAGGTAATTTCATCAAAAAATATTATTTGAAGAAATAAGTTGCGCCTTAAAACGTACAGCGTACAGGATCGTTCCCTAGAATTAAGTACTGGAGTTAAGAGCGAAACGAGCCACATACCAACTCCTACGCATTTGAACTTTGACATTTCGTTACGTAGCCGTGTCCCGAACGACGTGCGAATAGTATCTGCCTAGAACTGTTGCTAACTCACTGGTGTTTCTAACACAGCGAAACCTAAATTTTTGATGAAAATTGTATTTCATTATAAAGTTTGGACTTGATTTAGACTTTGCCACTAAGAGTGAAAAACAATATCATTCAAATTAGGTAATTTTTAACCTCTTTTTCGCACATTTCGGCCGGTATCTCGGCCATAGCTTGAGTAATGTTGGTTTTTAATGCGTCTAGAGTTCGGGGAGTAATATCGTAAACTCGGTCTTTTGCGTAGTCCCACAGAAAAAAAAATCTAGCGGTATCAAATCGCATGATCTTGGTGGCCAATGGACGTCGCCAATTATGGCAATAAAGCCTTAATTGGTCCTGTTGTGTGGCTTTTTGCCCCGTCTTGTTGGAACGACACATCGTCAACAGTCATCAGCAACACTTGCACTTGCAGCAGCACTATTTTCGACTGAGCGTGCATTAGTAATGCTTAAACTCTCTTCAAATTTCTTCACAATTACCTTGTTAGAGGAAGGAAAGAGCTAAAAGATCACAGTGTTGGACTACTTAGCGAGGGGTCTGAGGTGAAAGAATTCATTCCCGCCACAGCCACTGTCATGTGGAAGTCCTTTTTCTTACTAAATACAATAGTGAGGGATAGAATATAATTAGATATGTAGGACCAAAAAGAAGTTCACACAAAAAAAATTCAAGCTATCCTATTCAAATACACAAAGTTACAAACTGTGTATGATTAGGAATAACAGTTCTGTGTGTTTATGCAGAGGTTCGCCCAAATGCCAAACATATCAATTATCACACATTGCTTCTCTTTTTCGGAATATGAATGCAAATCAATTTACATGCATTTCCAACCCGCATTTCCAACAGACGACGCCAGCAGATCTTCCGAAAATAAAATTTAACAACGTTATTAAAAATAAACCAACCGTTACGGTCATAAGTCGGCATTCGTGAGCCTCACGCCAGTTACTCTCATCTGAAGTCACCCTTAATTGTACTTAATTGAATTCTGCATCATTTTTAATGCCCATGCGTTCCTGTTGTTCCCAGTCATTGAAATAGTTTTAGCTCTACCCGCATTTTTTGGTATACGTCCTTTGAAATCGATTGCATGCTTGTGCCAAATTGGCTGAAGGCTTAGCAGCAATTTCCCATTTCAAACTAATAAAGGTATCCGAGTAGTGTAAAGTGATGTGCCATTGAAGTGGCTACTCAGTGAGTTTAGGACTAAATAGGGGTTGGTTGAATAAGAATTAAACAATGTTCAATGTTCTCTTGAATCTGTTTTCGAATGCAATACATGATCTGTCAAAGTGAATACGAAACGAGCTGAGAAATTACGTCCAACCAGACGATTTCAGTATATGGCAGTCTAGATTAGGGAATTGACAAACAAATATAATAATTATCATATCGTTAGTGGAGTCAATAGAATGACCTAAGTTATCATCATTGGAAGAACGTTGAATGTATGACGTATGGGATTCAGTTAATCACTTGGGCATTTTTCCATCCACAAATATATTTCACAAAGCTGATGGCTACAATCTCTTAACACAGCTTCATTATAGAGAGTGTGTTTCGCTTTTATTTAGTAATAATGATGATAAACCAATGATGTTTGTTATGAAATTGATAAAAATGGTAATGATTGGCCTGGGATTAGGGATGAAGGCTTTGTTTAGGTGATGCCCTGGCACTCTTTTGCCAAATAAATTATTTATACAAAACAAAACCGTTTTTATAAAGTCCCGTCTTTATCTCTCAGACAGACAGACAACCCTATATTTTTGTTAGTGGTAAGGCCACAGCTTTAAAATATTATCTGTTCCCACTTTCTTTTTGATGGCTTTAGTTAGCTAATGAATAAAAAATACTCAAATACGGTGGACGGATTGCTGTCGCAGGGTGGGGGCTGTCAACTTAATGGGCCTTGCTTTCACTATTCAATATTGTATGGAAAACTTCGAAATTGTGAGTTCGAAAAATTTTGCCTGGACACTAAAAATGATTATTAGTAACCGCGGAATCCAAAGTAAAAAAAAAAACACAAGCTGGGGCTGTTTAATTGCATTTGGAGACTTTAACTGCCTTAATTGCTTTTACGGCAATTGAGGAACAGGCGAAATTTGTTGGCCTTGAAGTAAACGAGGACAAGACCAAGTATATGCTATCAACAAACAAAAACGCATCTGTCCACCGCCTAGGACAAAACGTCACTATTGATAGCAAGAATTTCGAGGTAGTTAAGGAGTTCATCTACCTCGGTGTAAATATGAACTCCACGAATGACACCCTAGTGGAGATCAGGCGAAGAATTACCCTAGGAAACCGCTGCTACTTCGGTTTGGCAAATTGGGTTCAAAACTCCTAACTCGAAGGACGAAATGTACGCTCTACAAAACACTCATCCTGCCAGTTCTGCTTTATGGCGCCGAGTGCTGGACGATAAGCAGGAAGGGAGAGCTGATATTGGGCTCCTTCGAAAGAAAAATTCTTCGTCGGATTTTTGGTCCTGTGTGCGAGGAGGGCGAATGGAGGAGAAGATACAACCGCGAACTCTATGAGCTGTACCAAGATGTGGATGTAGTCTAAAAAGCCAAAACACGTCGACTACATTGGCTCATCCACATCGAGCGAATGGACAACAATGCTCCAGCTAAGAGGATCTTTGAATCCCAGCCCCCAGGTTCGAGGAGACAAGGAAGACCGAACCTCCGTTTTAAAAACCAAGCCATCGCGGATGCCAGAGCGCTTGGTCTGGTAAACTGGAAGCAGCGTGCCTGGGATGGCAGAGGATGGATGGCTGCAGTGTCTCAGGCAGAGACTCTTCACGGGTCGGGAGCCCGTTAAGTAAGTAAGTAAGTAATTGCCTTCGTAAAACTTCCATTCTAGAAAATAATCCTGTTAAGAAAATATATTCTCGTCGTAAGTAAGTAATTGCCTTCGTAAAACTTCCATTCTAGAAAATAATCCTGTTAAGAAAATATATTCTCGTCGTAGGTATTTTGTTGGTTGGGCAGTGGATTTGACGATTATGGTTTGTCCTTCGTTAACCTCAAAATATATTGACCGGTAATGTTACAGTTTGTATAGATGTATTGGACGAACACCACATGGCGACTCAATTGATGTATACAAAGAAACCATTATTAAGACAGTGCCCCACAATTTTGCTTGTTTCGTAAACCTTTTCAATTCTTATTATGAGTTGGCAAAGCTTCGATTCCGTTCTTCTATTTGCTAATCGAGTGTGTATTGGTCCATAAATAAACTATGCGTCGTACTAATAACAAATTTTAGACTTTGAGATGATTAGTTCCGGCCAGTGCGGTTTTAGGTCCGTTAAGTCAACAACCGACCCAATTTGATCAATTTGAATAAGAGACAATCTATACAGAGCAACGTCTAGTTTGGGTATCCCTGGCAAACTTGTCCGATTGTGCAGAATATAACAATGGGTAACGCTCGCTACTTCATAAAGGTCGGAAACAATTTTATCTAGACTTTTGACGTTAGAAACGGGTTTGGATAAAGTGAAACGCAGTCATGTAACATCTTTAACATTATACTTGAGCAAATTCTGTAACACATGCCAACACCAGGTACACAATTTTTCAGAAGTCTGTAAATACAATGTGGACGTTCAAGTATCAAGATTAGTAAATCTGACAGCTGTCTGACTAGATGTACCTCTGTTTTGATTGGCTAAAATCGGCGATATGAGCAGCTATTTCAGTAGAAGTTAATGGAGGGGTAGCCGATGAATCTAAGGTCTGTTCCTTTACTTTTGTAGTACAAATGGAAATGACTGTCAAAATGGGAGTGGTGGGGATGAATTCTCTCACAGAGAGAGACTTGCGTAAAAGTCAGGGACGATTTGTAAAAACTTTGACAAATGTAAATACTTGAAATATTCAAAAAATTGATACGAAAAGACGTTAAAATGTCAGATAAGCTCGAGGACTTTGCTAATTTACTAAGAAAATAATGTAAAAAATTATTATTATCTAAGACCCAAGCTATGAAAGTGATCTGAAATTAATCGAATTCCTTCTTGATGAATCCGAGTATGTGAAATAGTTTGTACTGATTAAACTACAAACATTCAAGAGGAAAAAGCGACGCTGCATTAAAAATGACATGGAGCAGATTGTTTTGTTTTTATAGCAATGAAGAATTTCGTAGCCGCTATCGAAATCGAAAATAATCTTGAGGAGAGGAGAACATTCAATATTATAATTTGCCACCTGGTGCGTTTGGAAGTACAAAAACAACAGAAGTGGAAAAAATGGGTTTAGTGGTGAATGATTACAAAACAAAATAAATTCTTTAAAAAAAAGGACAGAGAAAGGGTTAATTTTGAAGTACATGGATATAGTAGTTTGTATAGTTCTATAAATATGTATCTAATACCATGTTCCCACCAACGTGATTTAGCTAAATCCACTTGATTTAGCTAAATCATCTCATAAATTACGTGATTTACCATACATTTTCGTGATTACTAATTACGTGATTTAGACGTGTTTAATTTTTAATTACGTATCTGTCATCGCAAATCCACACAAAATAAAATCGAACATACCTGCAGCGCTTTCAATTCAATTCAATGTTATTCAACAAACAAACAAAAAACAGCACAAATGTCAAAAATGTTATCCCAAATTCAATTTTTCTCGTGTTTCGGTGTATTTTGGTATTTTTATTAAGTATACCACAGTCATAAATTGTTTTATTTTTGGCAGAGGTGTGATAACAAAAGAAAAACAACGAAAAAAAAACTACCCTCTTCGAAGTGGACGAATTATTTCTGCTGGATGTCAAACTAAATCACGTAAAATTCGGTGGAGACGCCTTTCGTGATTTATAAATCATATGAGCTAAATCACGTTGGTGGGAACATGGTATAAAACTTGTCGCATGTCAACAATGTAGGTAAAAAAATAGTACGAACAATTGAAATTGTTGGACTTCACTGTTTCTGTATAATGACACTATTAGTTGCATACTCCTAGGATGTTTACTTAAGTTCTGAACTTGTAATGTAGGGTGTGATTCAGGGGTTTGTTATGCTTTGTTGTAATGCCAGAATTTTGTCAGAACTTTTGCTACAAGTTGTTCTGTATAAAAAAATCGTTGTTTTTGGACCAATCAGGAATTGACTTTTAGTGATAACTCCATGACCTACCTTACTTATAGCTATCGCAAAACGTGTCAGCCGAACAAATCCTACCCATTGTTCCATCCATTGCTTCTACCATATCACTTATAGGTAAGACCCCGAGAACCTTTTAATCTGTTTCAATGGGACTGCACTTACACGCAAACTGCATTGAACATCCCTTCTGGAGACGACCATCTTTTCAGATATTAATTAATTAATTTAATCGCAGGGCATGGCACAACTATGTCGATCATTCCGAAGAAGGGGAATCTATATATACCTCTTATTAACTCTTAATCAAAGTAAATGCGACACTCACTACTAGTACTAACTGTAGATGTTACAACTGCAATACAATCTCCATCGCGGAACAGATTTGGCTAGTTCTCAAACGCTCCAACTTTCCTTGCTCAACATTGTAAAAGTTCGAGATTGCAGGATCTCTCTGAATTCGGTTGCGAAGTTCAACTTTTTGACTAATGTATGGGTTCCAGGTCACACTCGGACAGCGAGAAATGAGATCTCCGATGAGATTGCTCAGCAAGGCTTAGATTATGGATTATGACTTATGCTACCGAACGTCTATAAGAAATCAGCCGCATTCTTGCTGCCCCTCAGCAGAAAAGACTGCATACAACTTATTTGCGTTCTTTCGGGACACTTTCCTTTTGTCGCGCATCGTAATGTGCTGCAGTCTCTGCGACGCTTGTGAAGAGGGCGACGATATATCGGATCCTCCTGACGCTATTGTCCTGCTTTGATCGGATAAGGTGGCAGATCTTAGGTGCTGATGTGTATAGTGCTGATACTGTAAGCTTCTCATTGCTGAAGTGCATTCTCTAAGAAAGTCGAGAAAATTCAAGTAAAATGGGTGACACTGGATTTGCTTCCATGTAGTCAATGAACCAGTTTCGTCTGAATGCTCCAGTGGAGTTTGTCCTAAGCCCACAAAAAAACAAAGAAGAAACATTTTAGCAATACAAGTTTCATTACGGGACACTGCATCGTTGTAAAAGCCCATAGACCATATACTTAGATAACGCCTTAGACACTCTTTTTTGTAATTGAGGCAATTCTCCGTTTTTTGTGGTCTACTAAATGTCTGCTTCGGTGGTGCGGCAAGATAACTTCCTTTTTCAAAATGCAAACCATTCAGACTGTATCTGATAATGACAGACGTGGATCGAAAGTGTTGTTTCCTTAATCCAAGTTAGTCGCCATAATGGTTTAAAACAGTGACGAAATCAATTGTTACATGGGAGTATGACAAGACAAAAAAAGGAAGATACGTTGCCTGACCATCGCTCCAGATCAAACATCCGTATTGGTTGCATTATATTCAATTGATCCAGTTACGAAATGAAATCAGTTACTAGTTACTTCCACTAAGTATGTAATTGCAATTTGTGTATATTTAAAAAAATATATATGTTTCTTTTTCACAACTTTTTATCAACTTATTGCTACACATGTCAAACATATAGTCATTTTTGCAAGTGTTGCGTTTCATTTGCTAAATTAAAATGGGCGTATAGAAAACAGTCGGAAATGGCATTATAAAATATAAACGTTTAAGTGTATAAAAATACGATTAATAAATATAAATTAAACTTGCTTAGACAAGAAACAATAAAAGCTCGTTCATAAATACTGTATCCGCACAGTAAGTATCGTATCTAAAAGTAATATTTTGTATTCTCTTTTCTTTGTAAATGCTCAAAAAATCCAAGCGACGGACTTGAAACTGAACTTCTAAGGACACTTTGGTGGACATCTTTCACTTTTATACAAAAAATTGTTGCGCTTTGAATCGTTGCATTGGTTTTTGTGTCATTATCAGCTGCATTTTTAATATACGTTTCCAGCCCATGGTTCCTGTTTGGGGAAGTAGTTTGGGCAGAATATTTGAACCATAATGCCGGCGAACATTAGTCCGAAGTAGATGACAACTGCAATCCACCAAAGGATGCGTTCCCACCGTCTCTCATTGAGGTTTCTCAGTACCCCAATTCCGACAAGTAGACCAGCGACAGCTCCCGACAAATGTGCAATGTATCCGATCTGGTCATGTTTATCATTGATGTGCCGATAAACTGATGTTCCAAGATCGGTAAAACAGAAGATTGAAAATACAAATAGCTGCACGAGGCCGTAGTCCATTTCCGAGTAGTTCTGGAATAGGGAAAAACATAAACATTGGGCTTCTTTTGTGTACGTTGTGTGCTACTTACCATGATGATTGTCGCTATGTGGGCTGTGATAAGAGCATACACGCCTCCTGAAGCTCCGGCAAGAAATATTCTCGGACTGCTCAATGAAGTTCCCATTGAGCCAGCTACTACACCTGCCAAATATACTAAGGTAACACGCCACCATTGGTGCACCAACTCAAGGGCAACACCCAAAAAGATCTGAATTATGAGGTTCATAAAAAGATGCATTATGCCCACATGGACAAACATGTAGCTGACGAAACGCCATCCTTCGTACCGGCGATATGGATTGAAAATGAACAGAGTAGCGGCAGGGCCTTTGGTGCTCTCTCCGATCTTGTGCTGGTGATTGGGGTCATCTCTGCAACAAGCAAGCATTAGCAATTTCGAATCATACAGACTATAAAACAAAGACTTACTTAAAGTATATCACATCAATCAAGAACATGATGATCTCTACTAAAGAGAAGATTATCATCGTAAGCGGTGGTGGACAGAATGACATTTGTTTCTCGTAGGCCCCATCTAAATGAAACTTTGAAGATGTAAATTCAATTTGGTTGGTTTTTTTTATTGCATTTTTACCAGTTTGATCGCCGTGTAGTTGTTGTCGTCGTGGTACTAATGCTCGACAATAGTTGTTAATAAAACTGTCCAGGAGCCAGCGATTTTTCTCGGAGAGTTTGTAAAATTCTTCGAAGTTTAATCGACTATCTCTGTCGTGATCCGATAAATGAAGTATGTTCTTTGCCAAAACTTCTGGAATGTTCTGGCAAAGACCATTCTTGATTAGTCCTTGTAGTTCTACAATGTTAAGATAACCGTCATTGTCCGTGTCATGCTGAAAGAAAGAAACTTTTTTAGTAAATAAAACGATATGTGACGTTCGTAAGACACGGATTTAATAATAACAAATAAAAGGCTGTAGCCTTGAATTCCCTCCTGGTAGGGGAAGAAAAATAAGGTTTAAAAAAGGACTTATCTTATTTTCAGATAGAAATCAAAAGTTTAGATCATTGTTTTCTTTTTTTTTGTTAGATAGGTAGGTAATGATCCGAGAAACAATTCTAGATAAAAAACGGTTCATAAAATATAGAAAAAGGATTAGTGCTACAAGTTTGAGAGAAAGTGAGTTTTTAAAAATTAAAGCTCTCAATAACAGGCAATTGTCGCATGTTCTGGTATTAAAGAGTTATAACCGCTCTTACTCTTTATAAGATTTTTTAGTACAAAGCAAAGTGTAGTCGGAGTTCCTGTTTTCTGATTTGCCAGAGAATGGTTTTATTTTTGACTGGAATATAATTAGTAAAGCTGGTTTAAGGTGTCTATGATTGGAAGTAGGGTTCTTAATAGACAGATATCCTTACATAGACATATTTGGAGTTTTGTTTTTGAATTTTCATTAGCAGCTATAAACCTAATAAATGCCGATGGACGTGTGTCCAGTTTCTGATTGTGTAAGGCTCCAAGTGGTTGGAGTTTTTTTAAGGTGCATATTCAATCGATTGAAAAAAAATTAAGTGATCTCAGCAAAGAAAAGTAAAGTAGGATTTTCTGCACGCTTATTACAACAACTACGCTATACTTGACACTTCGAGACTCGCAATAGTTGTTGTATTTGCGTGCTGAAAATCCTACTTTACTTTGCTTTGCTGAGATCGAAGCTCAAAAAAACACGGCTAATATAGGAAGATCGGAATTAAAAAATACCGTATTACCTTAAAATGCATTTTTGTTACAATCGTATGAACAGTTTTTGAGATATTTCCAAACTTGAAAGTATCGTTATTTGATTTGTTGGCGAAAAACTGGAGTGGAATCGGCTAAGGTGATAGTTAATAGTTGACAATCAAATTCATAGCTTTATGTCCACGTAAGGTGATTACCAAATTGACACTCGCTTTTTTGCGATCAATTTCATGTTACAGCTATTTAAGTGTCGCTTTCATACATTTGTGTCATTTTCAAAGGTATGCACCTCGGCTTCGACTCCAAATAAATTAAATACTTTCGTGAAAAAGGAATATATGTATATTAAATAAATTGAAATTGAAGTGCAATGTTTACTTCATTGGAACTTTTCAGATGTGAAGAGAATAATTACAAAAAAGTTCCAACTATTAAGAAGAAACCTGAGAAATAAAACAAATATCTCGGAACTTCCAAACCCGATTTGAGAATTCATTATTTATAAATATTCATTGTTGATTGGTGGCATTTATTATTGCGTATTTTAAATTTTTGGAAAAATCGCTTATCAAAAAAAGCGTTTGTATTTGTTTTGGGACTGATTGATTTTCCTACTCAACGCATGGTCTACCTATCCTTCAATTGGCTGCAACTTTAAATCTTCTTATTGGTTGGTTGCTATTTAAAATTTGTTCTTTAAATTTTGCAGTTAAAGGTTGAAGGGTTGATGGAACTCATATCATGATTATGAGGCCAACGGAAAATGAGAATATGTTCTTCAATCGGAAGGGAAGCCATACCTAGTATAAATGCATAAATGTGTAAAGGATCCGTATTTGTTCTTTATTAGCTTGGGACCTTAAAAAAAGTAATCAAATTTGTTGTAAAATTTCACTTACAAATTTCCCCATAAAAAAGAAACACTTCGAATATGTATCAGCTACTCGGAATGACATCGTCGGCAAGGAAGTGACGTCTAAAACTTTTAGTGCTGCCAATAATAATCAATAATTTTTTGGTGACCGGTTACGCAGAGAGTTGATAATCAAAAACGACAATAAAAAAAGTGACAATCAACTATCACCTTAGCCGATTCCAGCCCTGAGTACCTATGCAATCATGTTAACCTCACATACATACAGCTCAAATATCAATTTTGGTTGAAATCATTAGAGCCGTTTTCGAACAAATCAAACTGGTATGAAAATTTGATATCGAAAGTACCATTAATATTGAGCTTACCTTGCAAAAAAAAAACATACAGAACTATAGGCCCAAAAGCTCTAAATCCGTAGGTTTAACCAAATTCCGGCAGGCCTCGGGACATACGGACAGACAGATGGAAAGAATTTCGAGACCCACTTTTTTTAGTTTCTCTATCATCGAAATTTTGTACGAATACAATATCGTTCTCTTACTACGTAATCGAGAAAGGTAAAAAGTAGAATGCTGGGCCTGTACTACATTGGTAGCAACATGCCCGGGAGGATCCATAATGTCTCAGGCACAGATCCACCACAAGTCGTGAACCCGTTAATAAAAAGCCATTCCTGTTGATAGCAATTCCAATGTTAATGCTCTACAATAATTCTGTATACGTTGTTATATAAAACCAGCTACTATCACACAAAAGAAAAGTAAGGAAATTTTAGTTAACATTTTTACCAAGAACTGATCTACTTCTCACCACCAACTTAGGTATACCGTGCATAAAAATGTTTAATAGAAATCTTGTAAACAAACTAATTCTACTGCACACAGTTTAGTTTCATCACGTCTATTACCTAGTACAACAAAACATTACACTTAGGTACTGCAAGTCGCAAAACAGACAAAAACAAGGCGAAAATGGATATAAACATTTTTGGGAAGCGCCTGCAACGTCGACGGAACTATAGAGAACGAAAAAATCACGAATTTAGGTAAACAAAATAAACAAATGAAAAGAAAGTTACAAATTGTATTCCTGCAATTGTACGTGTTTTCGCATTATGATTATCTTAGTCACCTAACTATCGGTTAACTAAATGACTAAGTCGTGGGCGTCGTGTACCCACAATTTTAATTCACAAGTGACGCAATACGTATGTTATCATTTGCATCCTATTAAGGCACTCAAAGGCACTTACTGATAATTATGGTTTTAAAAAAGAAAAGATATCATTTGTGGCGTCCAGTATAGTTCAATAATCGTAAACTGACCTTGCACGGAAAAAAATCAATAACAATAATTATACACTCAATCGATAACATCGCCCGCAACTCATACATTCGTCACGGCATGGCGGTGGCTTTCTGTTCCTTATAGAAGTCTCCCGGATTCACCTCCGCCAGGAACCACATTTCGTAAGCTTTGCTGCAATTCGGTGAGTATCCTAAAGGCAAAATGAATGGTGTATAAGAGTCGAAAGAACTTGAGGCTGATGATTACTAAGCTTATCACTTGTCTTTCTCTTAAATAGTTGAAACTGTCAATATTGCACGGAAGATTTAAAAAAAAACTCTGTTTCTGTTAAGATTTACCAGCCGCAGATGAGAGCTCCACTTTCGTGCGTATTTGTCAGCGAACCAGCACAGTATAAGTTTGCACTGCACTGGTTCGATATCTCGTTTACAAATTTGAGACTGTTCTTGACCAATTTAGAAACTTTTATTTGTGATTCGACTGTTTTTATGGCTGGCCGACTGATGGAGTATATAGATAAAGATGTTTGATTTCAATAGTACCTAATCTCGAATTCAAGAGTTTAGCGGCTTCACAAATAGTTACCAGCTAAATAAATGGTTTAGACAAAATTAAACAGAGGTTTTTTGGCTCCCTCACAATCACTTGGACTCGTGGATCTTCTTCATGAAAGAACTTCTCAATTAACCGCTTCTATTCGGCATAAAATTGTAGATCCCTTCCATATTCTATTTGTCTAAAAAATTAACTCACAAAGAAGGAAAGGTTGTGAGAAACTACACCTAAGGTCCTTGTGGACCTGTTGCGGCAAATCTTTATTTATTTTGAACATCGCCAACTTGCCAATTGAAGATTTTGTATTCGTACAAAATTTCTAAATCGAGATTTCAATCAATTCTGACATTAAATGATAGAGCAACTCAAAAAAAGTGTGCCTCGCAATTTTTTCCGTCTGTCCGTCGGCTCCTGAGGTCTACAGTCTAAACGGATAGACGGGTCTGTTTTAAACTTCGGATTGGGAGTTTGTCGGCTTACAATTCGGGGCCACATTATTAACAGTACTTCACATACAACGGTTTTAAACAAGTTCGATATTTTCGAAAACTGATCCAAAGATTTTAACCAAAACAAATTTTAGAGTTTATTTTTAGGTCCGGTTAACATGGCTGCATAGCCAGGTTTTCTTTAAAAAAAATTCACGGTACTTTAAAAAATCAGACTTCTCTCAAAAACAAAAATTCCTAAGGTAATATGGTCATTCCAAAATTGATAGCAATCCCACTTTTTCTATAAATTGTCGTACAATACATTTTTCAAAGAGGCATTTTTATTTTTTTAGTTTACTTACTTAACTTTTCTCTCCAAACATCAGCTAAAGTCCTAGCTAAATTTTGACATAGAGAGCGCTGTGGATAAATGGCACAAAAAACAACTGTTCCTTGAAAATAACTTACTTCAAAAATTCAACTCTCTCTAATTTAAACCATTTCCGATTCTAGGTACTCCTCGTCGAGGAATTTATTTAAAAAATCATCTTTGCTTACTTCTACCGCTCTCCGCAATACAAAAACGCAACAAAACAACAGAGCACAACGATTTCAAGATTTAGCTTGAGAAAATGAGGCGCCTCATTAAATGGACACGGTAAATTTTGACGGATACCTACACGATGTACATTCTGAAACCAAAGTTTGATTTTTTAGCTCCAGCAGCGTACCACTTAGCTAAATGGGTTCACTTAAATTTAGATCAGTTAAATTATGGAGAGAATTTGGTATGGGAGCGAAAATTTCGTCGAGCAGCGTACTCAGCTTAAACGTACATTACGATTTGGGCCAAAATGCAAACTTGGTTACTCCAAAATGATTGGAGTAAAATTGACATTTTCAAAATGATTGCTTTTTGATTCATTTTCAATTCAAATCACTAAAAAACTATAGATACTTTTGAAAACTGCTCATGCCACGAAAAGCCCATCAGGTACATATTTTGAGGAATACAATACAATTATAACCATACTATGTACTTAGCTTTTAGCTAAAAAGTATGTTTCGAACGAAACATTGCAATGCCTTTTACTATTTCCTCAGCATATTTTTACAGAAAAAAACTTTATCGATTTTGATCGAAGTATACACATTTGGGATACCTTCTTCTTCTTCTTCTTCTTGGTTTCCGGTTGCTGTTGGCGACACTTTAACTCTTCCTGGAGCATAGGGCGGCAAACAGATCCTTCCATCTCTCTCTATTCCTAGCACGATACCTCAGCTGTGCCCACGTTTGCAAGTTCTGGGACTGAGCTTCCTTCATGACAGTTCACCTCCATTAAGAACATTTCTGTAAAATGACTACCCAAATCTTAATCTGTTTTCACATTCGGTATATTTTTGTTTACTTGAATACCTCACTTTCAATTAAAATATAGTAACAACTATGCAAAACTTCATTTTAGTAACTTGCGTCGACTTCCGTTCTCCTTTTAAATATACACCAAAAGATAACCAGCAACCACCTATAACTTACACGATGGAAAACACTTTATTGGCTCTCCAACTGTCACACTTTAATCGGATTGCTTTTATTACAATTCAAAAACTACGAATTTTGCGTATATATCTCGGTGTAAAGATTCCGGTATATCATGAACCCTGCTTCCATCCAACCAAGATCACCAATCTATTCCAGTCAAAAAGAAGAACTTGTACTAACAGATCAGAAACTAACAGTTGCTACGCTTGTCCTTGTAGGTACATACTCAAATATCGTGCAAGTGCAAGGTGTAAGGACCTATGAACTTGCTTTTACTGAGATCTTAAGCTTTACATTATTATCTGGTGCACTGAAATGTATATGTTTTAGTTTAGTTTTTTTTTTTTTTTTTAGTTTAGTTTATTTATTTAGCAAAATGAGCTATTTAACAATTTTAATACCTTATAAATATACTTATCTTAATAATTAATTCTTACAAAATTCAATACTTCGTGTTTATATTTGATAAAATTTGTTTCCAGTTTCACAAAATTGGGTAATTTATTGTAAATTTGAACTCCTTTATAGAATAACATATTTTGTGTTTTATTATTACGAAACAGTTCTAAGTTAAAATTATTGTTGCTTCTTAAAAGATATGGTTGTAAACTACTTCTTAATGCTAATCTCCTATTTAAGTACTGAGGCAACAAATTATTTTTGATTTAGACAAAAGTGCACTTTATTTAAGTATATTCGTAGGTTTTCTGTGCTGTTTTTTGTTATCTAATATCGCTTTGAAGTTTCTTACCTGCATATACCAAATAAAACAATGAACGAGAAAGTTTCGTGTGACACAGTCGTGCTCTTTACACTTTTTCCTTATTACGTTCTTATCTGGTCACCCTTTGGAATTTTAAATGAACGCTCTGGCGCAATGAACATGCAAGCGAAATCAAATATTAAATTTTGTAAAAATCAATAGCAGTATGAATTTTTAATAATTTTTTTCATCATCAAAAATTGCCAAAAAAGTTCGTACATTTATGTACGAGAATAAAAATTCCTATGGAAGAGTGGCAGGCCTCCGAAGAGTCAAAACGAAAGGTTAGGTTAGGTTTACGGGTAGGCGAGACAGGGGGAACCTGAGCCCGCCACACTTAGATCAATGTAGATCCGTTGTGATGCCCTTGGGGTTCTAATGACCCTCATACTGTGGAAACCTATGAAACCGGGTAGCGAGCCATCTCGAGGATGATATAAATCTGTGTATGTCTTTTATAGACTTCTCAGAGAGGTCTTCCAGGTCTTTGAAAAAGTGTTGTCCAAGAATACTGTATCTGATGTGACAGAGTGCCGGGCAGTGGCAAAGAAAGTGTGGTGTGTCCTCATGCACATCCTCATCACCGCATCCTCTGCACAGGTCATCAGTGTTGATTCCCATTTTCTTGCTGTGATATTTCAGCATGTTGTGTCCTGTAATAATGCCTACAAGAGAGGATAACGATTGTTTTCCCATTTGTAGGATTTTTTCTGTCTTTTGTTTGTTGTAGATTGGCCACATTTTCCTGGTTATGACACAGGATTCGAGTTTACTCCATCTATCATTCGTCGCTGCCAGTATTTTGTTCTCGATTTCCTGTTTTAGGTTGCAGGTAGACAGCGACTTACAAGCTTTGATTTTATTTCCACGGCAGAGATAGCATCAAAACGAAAACTGCGATCTACGTAAAACTTGTATATCGATAGTAGATATTCACAAATAACTTATGTTATCTAATTTACAAATGACCAGTTTATTCTCCTGAGATTACAATAATCAATAAAATAGCCCCGAGTGAGCAATGAGTGATTCCCTGGAATTGCACACCTCATTTATGTATGTATAGCTATGTATTATTCTTTATACTCTTGTGTACCTATTACTTATGCGACTTATCTAATCTTTTTGTAACTGCTATCAAGTTCGTTCTCTTTGTGTAGAAACACCTTTTTGTATATTTCTAGCAAACCAAAGGCAAGAAAATTGTCTATGAATCACAAGCGTGAGCATACTTTTACAATGTGTATATTTACGAGTATTCAAAGAGAAAATTAACAACGACATGTTAAGCGGTTAACCGCATTCGAAAGTTACGCACATTACTACGATACATGCTAAGATATCAAATTACTTTTTATCACATGATCACTAAAGTTGAATCGAGTTCAAGCCAGAAGAAACAAATGGTTAGGGGTTACACTATTTAAATACTAACTGAACTGGCACTTCGTCTTTGTACCACTGAAATATGCAGGGATGATTTTTTAGAAATACACTTCGATTCGATTCAGCTGAAAAAAAAAACATTTTCTAAGCTACGTTGTCAACTTTTTTCAAAACCTTGTGCCGTAATATATCATTTGATGCTAACTGTTTGCTTCTGATGTTGGGAAAATAAATCAGAAAGAGTAACCGCTATTTTTTCTCTGGCTCTATTGCAAATCATTCAATATGGATAACTGCAGTTTTATTTTGCGTCAATTGAATAGATACAAATATTGAAATTGGAATTAAAAATTATTGGAATTAAATGAAACAAGTTTTTCCTAAAATATTCTCTTATTGGTTAATCTTAGTAATATGTAGTTTCGTAAATTCGATCCGGCATGGAATCGTACAGCCTTTTTATGTAGTCCAGCGAAATTTTCCTCCATCCCAATTTAATGGCTGCAATAAAGGATTCTCTGTCACCACACTGACGGCCAGACTCCTAAACTTTTCGTACTAACCATCCCCAAACGTTTTCTTTAAGGTTCAGGTCCAGTAAGTTCGGCGGCCATTAAAGCAATTCCACATTCTGCTCCTCTATCCAATTTTTTATTATGCGCGCCGTGTGGATGGGCTCGTTGTTCTGCTGAAAAGACGAGTTTATAGGTCCAAAAATGCCTGACAATTTTGGAAAATTTCTTTCCAAAATTGCTTTATAACTTAATGCAGTCATTTTTGAAGTTTGGAACTCAAGCTCAACAGTGCCATAGTAGCTAACTGCTCCCATAACACCACCTTATCGACTATGATGCCGAGCTAAAAATCATTCTTCTTAAAGGTTTTGTTTTTAACAAAATAAATGTTTTACAATGTGTTACAAAACTCCTACTTCTGCCACTCCTGGTACTAGTGGGACATCTTCGGCTCGTTCTTTTGATATACGTGTCACATCGATCAAAGTACATATTTTCACTTGAAGACACTGCAGAATCATTAGTTGACGGAGCGCCAGTACTACTTGGAACGTTGAGTATTGGATCAATGATAGGGTCTATAATATCTGTAGATGGTTTTCCAAAGAAATCGTCTAATTTCCGCGTTGTTTTAATCGCATTACAGCATTTGTGAATCGGTACCAATAAACAATTAGACATCCACATTTACTAGTCCGAAAACTTTCTTCGAATCTATTACATTTGTTGTCATTGCAGAATTCAAATTTCATAATTTGTTTTCGTGAAAAACAAAGTCAATGGTCTCTTTTACAACGAGGATCTTATTCTAAAGGAAATATATGAATTGCAATTAAATTTGCCCAACAGTTATCTTTGAAATACTCTTTGAGGCTTATTATAAGCAAAATACAAAACAGAAAATAGGAAATGCACAATATATCCGCTGATCTGTCAAATATCATATGCAAATCAGTAATGCCCTATCGTTCGATCGGACACAATTTTCAGTACTTTTTATAGTACGCGCATATTTTTATGCACACATATTCTCATACTACCTGTTACCACTCCAGAAGTTAATAAAATTGTTATTTTGCTGAGTGCTGATAATTCTATTTTTATTACTATATTTTCCGCGAAGTGAACCTTTTCAAACCAACCATTGTTTCATTAGAGATCCTCATTCTCGGTAAACAAACTCCTTTTGCAAAAAGTTTGAAAAGGGTTTGGCAGGAACAAAATATCTACTTGTATCGCCTAAGGTACTGAGAATTGTTAAAAAAGGTATGAGCCGTCCAAACTTAGGTAATAAGATATTTTATTCTGTTTTAAGAAAGTCTTGGAAATATCCCAAACTTATATAACATTTTTTTTTAGTAAGCATTGTTTGCAAACTATTTGAAAGGAGAACGAAGCAAAAAAAACAAGAACCAAGATAAAACAAAGAAAAACACAGAAATATATGTGCTTCACGTCTTTAGAAATAAAACAAAAATGCAATATTTTGCATACTTTTGTACAAATTTGAGTTTGTTAGACTTAAAAACCATTTGCATTGTTGTGTTGCAATGAATAAAATTTGAAAACATTCACAATTTATTAAAATTAATTTATAAAACTAAACGCTCAGACTGAACAACAGCGTATTAAATTTTCTTCTATTACCTACGAAATTGAATACCTTGATTTTGGGCTGCACTTGTCTTCAAAATGACATTAAGAGAGGATTTAACAATACAGTTGGCTGTGCTATGGAGGTTTTATGGGTTGTGGAATTGTGCATATCACTATTTGTGTGTGTTATTATTATTATTTTATTTGGCACGATTTGCCGCCCTTAATATCTGGCCGCTCTAGGCCCCGGCCTACTGGGCCTTAGGGCAAATCCGCCACTGAGCGCCATCAAAATAAAACTTCTTCTCAGCCGAAAAAAAACGACGTGACGCCATTTATTTTACCAACTCATATGGAGTCTAGAGAATTCTAAGCGTAATCTAACTTTTTTGTAAGTGTCTCCCTCTGGGAGAGAATTTATCCCCACCACTGTAATTTTGACAGTCTTTTCCATTGGTACTACAAAAGCAAAAAAAAAAAACAATTATAGTAAGTACGATGTACGGACGCTTTCCACGCTACACCACAGGTACTGCTCCCAAATTCAGATAATCGAACACAACATAAAATGTTAGATTTCTTTCACTTATCCACAAAAAAAAAAAAATTGACTCACAATACCAAATGGGTGTGAGAAGCTTTTTCCTAAGGATCCAATAATGACCTTTCGCACCTGTTACCAATATCAAGTGACTAGAAACAGTGGCGGCAATGCCAACATTAGAAAAAAAGCTAAAACTATGGTTCGTTTGTCCGCCAATCATAAAGCAACTGGTTTGACAAGGAGCACTTTGCACAAGCAGCCAAACAGGAGGCTTAAGGGCGGCGTTAAATCTCATAAAAGTTTTAAATTTGCTTATTTAAAAAATGCAAGTTCCATTTTGCTTTAGCATTTAAGTTTGAGTGTTATCACTTTTAAAATTTGTTTTGTTGGTTTTAAGTTCAGCAAATACAAAGTTTTTAATCAAGGACCGGCAAACGATTATGTACACAAATATAGTCCATTTAATGTATAATTTCCCTCAACTAAACTAAGTACTATCTTGAGACACAAATCCGTTGAGATGACATAATCGCAAACGACACCTCTGGTATTATGATAATAAATACACCCTCACCGTTTACCATTTATCTGCAAAACTTTTTTAGTCCACAGGTCAGATAAGGAATCCACTTTTAACGCATATTTAGCATTTAGTTACGTCACACATATCGGCACAGTCGACTATTGATTAAACAAATACATTGAAAGAGAGGAAATAATCAGCGTACTGCAAAAAATAAGCAATAGATTTGCAAAAAGAACACCAGAACGATCTTATCGGTACGATGCAAAAATTGTGAACAAAGTCTACCTGCACCTGCACGTAAGCGTAACCAGCAATGTTGAAGAAGGGGTGAACATTTTACATATTTGAAAAGTCAATTTTATGCATAGACCTACCTAGTCACTGCAAGAATAAGAAATTATCAAACCGAAAATCCGGTGGAAAATTGAAATGGGTGGGTAAGACCGCTACAAGGGCGGATCCAAGATTTATTTCTGGGAGGGGCACAAAGGCCAGATAGGTGATGAGTGTACCCCATAGTATTGCATATGAATTTGTCTTTGGGATTCATTCTTTATCAATGGCATACAACAATAACAAGGTATAAAAAAACACTTTTTAAAATGGTTTAATAATGAAAAATTATATGGTTAATAACGACAGTTTTTTTTTATGTTTTCTGCTGAAGATATCCAGAACTTCTTCAGGGTTCATCTATGAAGCAATGTCTTGATGGATATGCATTACACCGCGTCTCTACGAGTCTGAATTATGTCAGACTTTTAAGTCAGAAGTTTTGTCCGCCATATTTGCATTGCTTTGGTTGGGCAAATTGTGGTACGACATTTCATTTCACAAGATGCCATCAACGAAGAAACAAGTGAAGGTGGCTCTTGCTTTGAAAGCATTAATCGACCTAGAAAAATTGGAAAACCAGATGTTAGCCGAAAACAAAAGAAAGCAGAGATTGTGGGTATATCCGTTTCTTCAGAAGAGAGAGCTACACGATTTGGAAGCGCATTTGTTAAAAGATGTTTTATGGGACAATGCATAGGATATTTAGGTATGGAAATAACAATTTTAAATTATAGATGCCGTCATAGAAAGCGATTGGTTCAAAATTGCCAAGAATTTCGACAAATTCTGGAACTTTGCTCATACACTGGGATAGACGGAAAACATATCCTTAAAGGGCCAAGTTACTTTGACGCCATATTTCTTCACTTTGCGAAAGTCTAAAATCAGCCATAATTGCATCCGCGCACATGTATTCCCGAGAATTACCATAACAAAATGATTTTTTGCTGTCAAACGCTGGTCTAGACTTCAAATGTCAAATTTCAGTCAGAAGATCTGTCTGCAGAGATGGCAGGAAAAAAAGTCTGACTGAAAAGTCTAGATTTCTGTCGTGTCCACAAAATCGCGGTCTACACGAGACACAATGTTGTCGTGACTGAAGTCTTGACTGAAATTATTTCTCGTGGAGACGCGGTGTTAAGGCTAGTCCATTCAGGCGATCTACTCTCATATTGCTGCGAAGATATGTCTTTAACCGGCGTAAGGTGGAGAAAAATCTTTCGGCAGTGCTGGTTGTCATATGAAATGTGTACAATAATTGACAAAGGGTTCTTATGTTTGGCAGAGCCGTTGCTTTTTTATAAGCTTCTGCTGGTGACTTAGGAATATTTTCTTTCATCTGTTGCCAAATTTGTAACTCTTCCTTCAAAACTAAAATACAAGGTAGATCCTATTTATATACTTCACCGCCTGGCAAAACTGAGATAGTAACTTTTGCAGCTGAGCTCTAGGAAACCTAGACGACATTTCATTTAATAAATAATCTAGAAAAGGTATATACACTTTCACGCTTGTGCCCCAAGATTCACATGTGTTTCTATGTAGCATATGCAGACAGAATTGGGTAATTTTTCGTCTTGATTTCCATGGAAAAGTGATTTTTATTTTCGACATAGGCACACTTCGCCTGTTTTGATTATGGAATGAGCAAGCAGTAATAATGCAGTGCTCTGGGGGGGGGCCGTGCCCCTGTGCCCCCCCCCCCCCTGGATCCGCCCTTGGACCGCTAGATATTTGACGTTTGTGAAGCTTTGGTATTGGTATTGTATTTTGTACCGAAGAGTGGAGGGGAGCGTTTCACAACATGGCTAAACAATTTGAAGGAAATTATCAGTCAGATATTGAGTTCTACCACATCTCAGATGAATCGCGGAAAACAATGTCAGTATGCAAGGTTTAGCTGTAAGATTCACAAATATCCAGTGTTGTAGCAAAAGTTGACGTGAAAATTGCATTCTAGTTCTACCTCATCTGAGCTCCTTGCAAGACTGTGTACTTAAGTTAAGTCGTAATGGGTGACGCAACTAGATTGGCACTTTTTCTGTACACGCCCTTAGTCTGCCCCACAAAAATAAAATCCCATATTTCTTTAGATAACGTTAACAACTGAAAAAATACAGATATATGTACGAATTAGTCTGTTTTCCCGAATCTGAGAAGTGCCAAAAACTGATCATACTGCCGGAAGAATATGGGTCAATGGACTCGCCCAAACGCACCATTCTCTTATCTACCTATTTCTTCCCAGTTCTTTACTAGACACGAATGGTAAAGTAATAAGCTGAGAATTTACAAGAGGCTTCTACCGGGAACATCTTCCGTATGTACGCATCCAACGCTACAATAACTAGAGCCCAACCCGAAATAAAAGTAAGTACTGGGTTTAGATTAAGATTAGATTAAATTCTTTATTAGTAATAAGTTTACTTTTTGCTTACAAATAGACTTATAATATTCATTCCATTAAAATTTGGACAAAATAATAAAGAATTAATTATTAATTTTACTAATGTATTGTGAAAAATTAAATCTTTTAAGTTCGGCTCATATATTATATTGAATACATCTAGTTATAAATCTTACTAGTGAGGTTTCAGATTTTATATCACGTGGAAGCTGGTTAAATTTTTGAAAGCCTTTAAAAACCAAACTATTTATTTCGCGTCGCCGCCCTGGTCACAAAACCGATTCGAATATCCCCAGCATTTCTCAGTTGATAAGGCTGATTCTCTGCGACCAATGATACTGTTCCTGACAAGTATTGCGGAGTGATTCGATTTTTCATTTTGAATATAAAGACTAACACATCCAAGTCCATCTGTTGCCTTATATTCATCCATTTTAACGTTTGCAGCATCCAGTTAATCGACTGCACCTCAGCAAGACTCTCATGGCCCCATTTTGCATTTTTTGCAGCCTCTCTATCGAACCCAGGCAACAAAGTGATAAAATTGTAGCACAGTATCCAAAGTACGGTTTTATTATGACATTATATATTTTAATTAAACATAATGTGGACACCTTCTTCCTAATTCTTTTTAGGAATCCAATCTTCTTTCCAACTTTTTTGCATATGTATTCAGCATGTTCATTAAATCTCAGCTTGTCATCAATTATAACCCCTAAGTACTTCATTTGTCGCACCACTTCGATGTTTTCTGCACTGCACTCATTTTGTAAAATTATAAGAAGTTACTTTGCGAATAAAATGCTCTTTCATAATTTGGAAAAAATAAGCGGCGGTAAGTTACAGCGCCCGCTGGTAGGTCCCTGGCACGATTAAAATCCTGTTTTACAACTCAAAAATTTGTTCTTTCAGTAGATACCCACAGAATTTGAATGCATCTCAAAAGTCACGTCAGTCAAGAAATTGAGGACTTAAAGCCCCCTTGTCTGTCTGAACCCACTACACTGTTGGTTACAGTCAGAAAAGGCCCTGTAAATTCCTTGTTTACAATCTGCTCTGTTTTAGTTGCAAATAGGTTTCGAAATAAAAGTGGGCTGTATAGATTGAGCTGCTTAGACGACCCTGACCGCAGCTAAAGCAACGTAAATGTTGACCAACATTGCATCGTTCTATTAAATATCAGTGGCACTGTAAATTTTTGTAAATGATTTTACATATATTCTAGACTGGTATTTCATTGTCTACATGAATATCGTCGACTTTATATCGTTTAGAAAATCCAAAAAAAAAAAAACCACTCCACAGGTGCATCGAAATAGAAATATTATGGTCATGTGCGAGGCAAAAGCCATATAAAGGCGCATCGGTTAATTTTTTCGTTAATTGCAAAACAAAAAGTTGTGTTGCCTATTGTGCAATCGATTCCTAACCATGCGATGCACTGCAATCAGTAAACCTCTGCCAGTTTCAACACCGAGCCAAAGGCGCTGCCAACCTACTTTTTTTACAGAGCGATCTCTCTGTTTGCAAGCATTTTCCAAACATGGTAAGAATCAAGCAATTATTGGCATTCCTTTGGCCGACTTCGGTGTAAACGTTTTATCAAATCATGCAGCTCCCCAACACCGATATCGATGCGTTGTGCTACTATCAGCAATACTTTATCGAATGAAAAAAAGGGGGGGGGGGGGTGAATCACCCACAAAACAGCAAAAACAAATCCAATGCGGGATAACATGAGTTAATTAGTTTTATTCAAATGCAAGACATACTAGGTACTATTATCTTAGAGACAAACTTTGCTAACATTATAATTCCCCAACCTCGGATAATAGAAAGTGATCTGTCTTTTAAAGGCAGTAGTTGTATGTAGCTTTTCACCGACTCCAATAATGTGTATTGGCCGGTTAATCTATTTCAACACAAATCAAAGTTCTAAAACAATTTAAAATTGATAACATAGATTGGTAGGCATGTACTTACTTGATCAAAAATACGTCGAATCCTTCGCTTATCATCGGTCTCTGGAGCTACATTTAGTGCATGCAGTGGAATTTCCTCTTGAGGGCGCGACCCACTTGCCATTTCCACATCGCGTTGAACTGATTGCTGTCGTTGCATAGTTTACGTGTTTTTTCGGCAAAACTTGGCTGAGTAATGTACTTAAGAACTAGTTCGCAGGTGTGCAGGTCGTTTTCGAAACGGTTTTCACTCAGAAAAGGTCACAGTAATAAGGGACTACAAGACCCATCAATGCTTGGGATTTCATGAGTAATTGCAATGACGATTGTTCTCAATGGGATTCGTACTGGTTGCGTATGTATGGGAAGTGAAAAAAAAAAACTGGTCGAACAGGTAGGAAACAATTAAAACGATTTTATCTACGGTTGTAAAAATCGAATTTATTGTACGATTATTAGATTAATCGGAACTAAAATAAACCGGTAAAAATTTATGTAAATAACAAGGTAAAATAAATAAATAGGAAAACTCCCGATTGGCTAGTGAAACGCGAACCGAAGAGCACTAATGGTGAAATGAAAATGATAACAAAACACTTCCCAAAAGTGGCTTTCACTTTGACGTTTCCACTGTTGTTGACATTTGTGTCATCGTCTGCCGAGGTGAAGAAACGTAGGTATATCGAAGTTATCGAATATTGGTTGTAAATTGTCGGCTAAGTAGTTCAGAGTGGGAAACTAGCTTTAGATTTTTTTTAATATAAAATGAAGTAAGAATTGAACAAAAGTATTATAGTATTTTAAGTACGTACAATGTAGCTGTACATTAAGTAAAGCCCAGGAGCGCCATCAAAAGTAAGTAATAGTTCTACACCTGGGAATAACGGATAAGCTGTGTATTAAAGAAACATTTTTTCAGTAAAGCAAGGTAATAGAAACTTCAGATATTCACAATAGGTATTTATACTGTTCTGAAAATCTTAGGCACAAACCGAGGGGGAAGTAATCAGGTGTATTCAAGGAACTTTTCTGTGCGTATTCATGGTGAATCTCAGTGTATGAAAGTGTATTCAAACGAATTCGCATGCAATTACTAGTAGCAAATCTGTAGTCAAGGACCACTTAAAAACATTGGGCCTTACCAATAATCATTTTTAACCTTCACACTAAATATTTCCTAGGTCACAATATGCAATTTTGTATGGAAAATTTCGCTATTGTGAGTTCGAAAAACTTAGCCTGGACACTAAAAAAGATTATTGGTATCGCGGATTGATTACTTCCCCCTCGGCACAAACCAAATAACGACACATTTATGCAAAACAAGTAGCTCTCGGTAAGGTTTTTTAAGCATTTTGTCTACTTTGTATTTGTCTACGAGAGAAGTTCAATTAAACATAGACTTACTATGACAGCCTAAATTTCTTATTTTGGTCGAAGTCAAGAAGGCTACGTGTTAAAAATGAAAAAGAGAATGTGAAATGCAGTCAATATCAGCTTAATATTATATGAACATGGCAGAAAGAGGGAATCTACTGGAATTCTTACTGCTTTAACGATTTCTTTGATCAAAATTCTTATAAAAAAAAAAGCCTTTTATACAAGCAGAATTATTACTTCCCCGAATTCCAATAAGAAAAATGGCATTTGGTGGAAAATAGATATCAGAGAAATCTGTAAAAAAAAAACTGTCGAAATGACAAAATTTGTTTCTCTAATACCGAAAAAAATGTATATTTTTACAATAATGCAGGATTTTTTAGTTTCAATGAGTATTATATCTCAGCAAATAAAGTAAAGTGGATTTGTCAGCAAACAATTACAACCACTACCTGCACTCTCTTTGACACTTCCGAAATTCAATGTAGGTATATTGACAGCGGCTTCTTATCGTACGATCTTTTTCAATAGGGTTCCAAGCTAGAAAAAATGTAACTTTTAGTGACTTAGGGGATCGATCTGCCAAGAAGAGTAACGAAATTCACTATTAGAATAGCACGAAACGGTTCTCAGTTTGATTTGAGTATTGTAAGCATAATAGGTTTATGTCATGGACGAGTGTATCGGCAATGCAGTGTCTCTTATTTCCGTTAAAATTATTGCATTTTGAATTGTCAACTATTTGGGTTTGTTAAATTTTTCAAAGCAAATCAACCAGTTTATCGTTTAAATTAAATACTTACTATAAAATGTTTAAAAGTAAGCACCAAATATATGCACATAACATAAAAAAGTTACCATGACAACAACTACATTATCTTAGTAACCATATGCCACAACAAATCACCTGCAATAGTTGTAAGTAAATAAATATATTTTAAAGCCAATAAAATGCACAGGAAAACCCCAAAAGCGTCCGCCGCCTATCACGTTAAAGACAGTATTGAGCATTTCCAATTTAATCTCTCATTCCGTCACATCGATTCATTGTTAAATCTACCAAAGTTCGATTTGAAAACGGGTACATCGGCAGTCGAAGAAGGGTCAACCAGTGACAGTGATAACGTAAAAGTAATTACCATCAAATGGCAGGAGAAGCTCTTTAGTGCACACGAAATCGAAATCTACCGCGACATCAGTAATTGCGACACTGACGTACAAAAGGCCTACCATCAGTTAATCCTCCGAGATGAAGACGATTCACTGCGTCTCCCTGCCGAGCCAATATTCACCTATGTCGATGAGGATAATTTTCTTCCGCCGGAGGATGTGCCGATGACTGCGAATCCTCTAAGGGAAGCTGATTCAACTGACGTTTTGATGTATGTCTATGCCGCTCTGAGTCCGAATACATTACTTGTATCGCTGCGCTGGCAGCCATTGCCCAAAATCCTCCACATTTACCCGGACTTTAATGACTTCCAAGAAAACCCGTATTTCATCGAAATTGATACGGATTATCGGCATTTGTATGCATACGCTCTCGAGAATGCTTCGAAGCAGTCCCGAAAAAGTGACACCCTATTTACGGAAATACAACTCCCGGAAATACCCCATTGGGAGGACATTGATGAACTCTCGACGAAGTTCGCAATGCCCCCAAAACGTACTCGCCGGATAGCGATACTGTTGGAAATCCATAACGGCGAAGGATTCGAATACGACAACATTCATGTGCGATACTTTGTGCGTTTGCCAGAACGGACTATCCTTGAAGACGGCCTCTTGACTGCTTGCACCCATAGTTCGAGAATGAATGCCGATAGTGTGTATGGCTTTGGACACTGTTGCGAAATTGTTCTGTTATGCGACGAGGACTTCGAATTGGACAATTTATGCCACGTGTACTTTGAGGTCATCTCTGTGGACAGTTGGGAGAGAGAACGCGTAGAGGGCTACACACATTTAAGCTTTTTTCTGGAACAGGGTATGGAGACATCATTGCTGCAGTGCCACAGGCCAATAGAAGGAGGCCTTTTGGAAAAGCTGTCCAGGTACTTCATCGGCGGGCGAAGGAAATTCGACTTTGAGAAATTCTACGGTGGTGATGGGAATTTCTGTAATCGATATGGTACGAGTATGGTGACTACCGGGACGTTAATTCTGCACTGTCAGAGGGTATCACAAAGAAACCCAGAGTTGCTGAGACCAGCTCCGGGGAAGTTAAGTGGTATGACTTTGGAGGACATAATGAAGGCGTACAGAGAGGCAAGAAGACGCTTGGAATCTGTGGCCTTAGATTAGATTACTTATACCTATTTATTTTTTCCAAGAAATAAAGAATACGTTGGTTTCCTGAATGAATCCTTTGTTTTTATAAAACTTAATGAAAGGTGAATCTGAGATGCCAAATTTTTTTATTTTAAGACACTGAATGGAACATCAGCATGGCCATAATGTGATTTGTATTTTGTGGCTATGAGAATAAAGGACTTACCTACATAATGATTGTTTTTACTTATCTGATTTATTAATTTTTTTTTCCGCAAAACAAAAGCTCAGTTTGCAACTCTATCGGAATCGATAAAATACTGTCAGATATGTTTTTATTCCCTGGGTGAAGACGAAATACAATGGTGGGGGTGTTTTAATAACAGCAAATGCTCAAGCTTGTGATGCAATTTTTGTATGAAAATATATAAATGTTCTGTTGACGAACAGCATTAGCAGAAGTCAGTGCCGGTTCTAGCACTATACCAGCGCCCTGAGCAAGATTTCTACGGCGCCCCCTAACTACAGCTCAAACCTATACGAAAATAAAGTAAAGTATATATAATGAAATAAAAATTTATTAAAAGAAACCAAACTAATAAAATTTTACTTCTAGCCTCTCTATCGGCGAACGTTTTTAATAAGTTATTAAAGTCTTATGTTTCCAGAAATCTCATTTTCGATGGACAAAGTTGCCAAATTTGTCAATCTGAATTTTGATATTTTTTATCGCAGATAGGTTTTTATCAGCTTATAAGCTTAGAAAAATTCCTGTCCTCAACCGTTAGATACAAGTATAGTAAATAATAGATTGGCAATGCTTTCCATATATTTGGTTATAGTTCTTGTAAGTTGTGATCTCTGATAAAATTTAAAACAAAAGCAGGAGTGACCACATTCTTATCAGGCAAAAAAGATTTCTGACTTATGAGTTTATCACACAGCACATAAAACCACCTATATCTGATTTAGAGTCCTCAGTTACTTTCAATTGGAGATCACCACAATATTTGACAAGGTCGGACTTTTCCACAATCTGTTTTAAATTGTATAAAAAGACCAAAATTCCGAATACTCATTTGAAAAATGTAACCTCAAACTTTTTTCTGGACAAGTTATAGGCTTATCGCAGGCATTTTCACAAGCCTGACACTTAACACGTCGAATTGCTATTATGGCTAGAAACACAGGTTCAATGATAAGTTCCGATTCCTTCGCAGTTAAAACGGCGATTTTAAAGCCTGTGTTTCTATAACATCCCTAGAAAGTTCAGCGTTTTTTCACCATTTCTGTGCATTTGCGAGGCGGCGCAACTCCTTATGTCCGGTGCCCTGGGTTGTCGCCCTACCGCCCCCTACCCTAACACCGCTACTGTCATAAGTCTACAAAGTTATGGGAGTAGTGAAATGACAGGTAGCTAAAGGGTGACAAATAAACTATAGGTACCTATTGTGATAGGTATTCGATTGGTCACTCTCAGAATATTTTGTTTGCTCTAGGTCACTTTAATGATCTATTGGTCCAAGAAAAAGCAATTTTGTTTCGATTTCAAATAACTTTTGCAAATACGTTTCTGTTTGACAACTGGTCGCTGGTGTATAGTTTGTTATGTTTGCGGAAAATTTTCCAAGTGCATGAGGTGAATCCTCTTTCCTTATTATCTATTGATCTAATTTAATGTGAATGGAAAACGCATAGAAAAGTGTTGAATGCTACACATATTATTCACACGAATATCAAAAAAAAAAAAAAAGAAGAGCAAGTGACGTTTTTATGTGCGAGCGAATCTGAAGAAGAACAATCGAATACCTAATGTCGTTTTCCATTGGGCAAAAAGAAGCGTCCGGGAGAGTCCGGAATCGAAAAAATCACTTCTGAAACCGTTCCAGTGGCACAAAAAATACTCTTCTGGTGATTCTGAGGAGAGAATTTCGCTTCTGGATTTGAAGTCAGAATCCACTCAAGAAGCACTCACACAAGTGTAGTTCGTGTATTTTATACAAGTCGACTGACAGCTGCCGTAGATTATTTTTTGGCATTTCACCAATACTCTTGTGGATTCAATCAGAAGCAGTTTTCTTGTTCCATTGGACTACAGAATGAGTGGATCCCCGAGTGAAACCAATGGAAAACGACATAAGCCTCTGTCGCCTCGGCATCACGTTCAAGACTATAATCTTGTAAGTCTGACAGCTGGCTTTGACGTGCTCTATCGAAACTTTACGATTGCATATGCGCGAGCAAGAATTTCGTAAACCGAAATCTGCCTTGAGAGGGAAGAGTAGAGACAGACTAAAAGTTCGGTTTGTTTTTTGGCTAAAAGTACAAATCCAGAGCAGCATTCCAATCTCAAGTCTACTCCCTTTTTCCTTTTTTCTGTAATTTTTATGCACGAAATGAAAAAAGATTCTATTTACAAGAAAATCATATATCAAATCGAAAAAACAACGTTAATGCGGATACAAGACCCTTGATTAATATTTTTTCTCCAAAAAAATTTAAGAATTTAGTAGTTGCCCTAGAACACAAAATGGTATTTGTCATATCCGCACACTGAATTAATTTATTTACATTGAAAGAACATCATATAGCTCTTTAAAAATTGTGTGTGATAAACTTTAGTGGATCTGTGCTACTCCAACTATAAACGGCACATTCTATGACTTCAAATCGAACAAGTCGGAATTCTAAAGTTGTCAAACGCGTGTGATCGTAGAAAGTAGGTTTATATGCTTTTCACACCAAGCCCAAAACCGGGTTTTCCTCGAAAACTCGTCGATGCATTCACACCGACCACCAACTCGTTTTCGTTTGACGTTTCAATCATCTGTGAGACACTTGTCGTTAAACTTCGGTGCAAACTTTTGTGATTACGAATTTCGATCGCATTAATTAACAAACAAAATGAATTTAGTGCATTTAAAAACTATATTAGCCCATCAATTAAATGTGGAAAATGATTTTAATTTGTGAGTTGTGACATTTGTTCGGTCAGCCGTTTTGCTGAACATTGCAAAAGGTGTGTTTGTTCCCACAACCCAACGATTGGAAGTCGTTTTTGTGGTGTTTTCGTAGAAAACGAGTGCAAACGACTCGTTTTGAAAACTGAAATATGTATGGGAAAACTTCTGTTTTCGACGAGGTTTTCATGTGTTTTGGCGAAAACCCGGTTTTGGGTTTGGTGTGAAAAGCATATTACTCGCAAGCGTCGAGTTGAACTTTACGATATATACGATCTAAGGTCGATTCAATGCCGATTTTCTACAATATCTACATAATCTGTCAACGCGATATTGTGAATTGTGAATAAGCCTTATATGTGCATCATTTCGGGCTTTAAATTTTCTTTTCTAAACAAACAGTATTGAGACTTTAATGTGGTATTCGTTTGGGCTTCTTCAGATTTGCCCTCAGATTTCAGATTTCGTGTGCCTAATCGAACATAAAAATGTCACTTGCTCTTTTTTGTGTTGATATTTGTGCGATTTGAATATGTGTAGTCTTCGACACTTTTCTAAGCGATTTTCATTCACTGGTTACATTTTGCATTAAAACATTAGAAATATCTGTCCCGATTGATTTCTAAATATTTATACATAAATAATTTACAAAAATAGATTCACCCGATGCAATGCCTTTCTTTGCTAGAGAAAAAAATCACTAAAAATGTAAACAAACTCCATCAGTTGTCAAACTCAAATGCACTTGTATTGGTAAATCTGAGAAAATATCTAGATTCGCAAAAGTGCTCTGAAATCTGAAAAAGATTGCTTTTTCCTGTACCAAACGAACATGAAAATTGCTCTGAGAGCAAAAAAAGTGCTCTGAGAGCGCCCAATCGAATACCACATAAATTTGCGGAAGCTTACCTACAATTGTGAAATTTGTATGCAAAATAAAGCCATTGTGAACTTCCGAAATTTGGAGTCGAAAATAAAAAATTTTATTGGTAAGGCCCTTTGTGTTTTTGGTAGACTAAAGCAAGGCAATTGCTATTTTTTTTTTAAATGGATAGATTAGTCAGTATCAAAAGCTGCTGTCAGTCGATGCTCTTCAAAAAAATGTAATGCTACGGGGTCATCCATCCTTACTTCTAATGTGGTTGGTACCTACGTATTAAGCCTTATGAATCACCTAGTGTCCTTTATTTCCAGTCGGAATGTAAGAACAGCTGCCTATACCTCTCGATTCAAAGTCCTTATTTACCTTTGGAGTAGTGTCGGGACTACCAAGCTAGGGCTCTCAGTCTCAGATGCTCAAAATCAAATAAGAAACAATCCTTAGTTACATGACATTATTAAAACATTTCCCTTTGTATACGAATAGGTACTTTCGCATCGTAGCTATTCGTATTTTAATTAGTTTACACTTCCAAAGTCAAGTGGCAAGTCAAAATTTGGCTGCCCGAACGCATAAGATCTATCAAATTTCCGACGCACATTTTCCTTTTAAGCATCTTAAAGTAAACTCAAAAACTCTGTCTGCAGGAAACAAATAATTCATACAATTTCGTCTGATAAAACCTCCCCAAGAGCACAGCTCTACCCAGACAACACCCAAAAGCGCGCTACATGCAAACATATACTGGGCAAGATTTTTTAATATCACAACACAATGTATAGCGCACATAACGAACGACGTCAAATGAAAACCAGGACACCAGGCTTAACGTACCAAAATCAGTTTAAATCCCCCCAAAATTTCATATTTCCATGTAACACACAGCCAAACTTAACACAGTTACAGCCTCCCATTCTCATCCCTTCGAAATGGTTACAAACAAAGCAAAACACATCACCGTTATTATCGTCAGCCCGTCATCCAATCCTCACCCTAAATGCCATTCACGCGGGAGTATGTAATTTCGGTACAACGCACGTGTATCTTTTCAGGGCGGCTGCCCTTAGCTACTCAGCTACTTAATATTAAAGCAGATGCAGTTAAATTCCGCAAATTCTTCCATAATCACAAACACAATCCCACGAACACTAACACAGAGCCAGCATAGAACCCAGTGTTTGAACTACGTCGCCGACCTTACCTAAAATTAAAGTTGTCATTAAATTTGGTGTTCTCCGTACTCCACTCCGTGTTGCGTAGAATATTTTGCGGCAGCAATAACGGGACCAACCTCCGGCTCCTCTGTCTCTGATCCATAACAACTCTGAGTAACATCAGCATCCCTTAGTTAATGGCTGGCGGTGGGCCGTGGGAGGCTATTCAACCAAGGCCCTGGCAACTTGGCTCAAACTACCATACCAAAGTTGCCATAGCTATGTACTTTAAATGGCGAGTGTGTATTTGTGTTCACGCCGGGAAACACATCCTGGCTATGAATCACTCTGTTGGCAAGTTCCTTTTTGGTACATACGAGTGTGCCTGTGCTGGAGAGCTTTTTAAGGGCTAGGCATTGGGTAAGCCGGCAACCAGGGCGAACTCCTCCTGTCTGAATCATTCATGTCGCAGGAAACGGAATGAAAGATTATTATACAAGAGATGGGGGAACTATGTATATAAAAAGCTTTCATGGAATTTTTTACTTGCAGGGTTGCAAAGAGATTGCCGAAGAAAGTAAATGCTCTGTTACCACAGATAGTGCTGGAGACGAATGTCAGTCGACAGTTTCAGTGATAAGTATACTTTGGTATTTAATATCTTAGGATGTACCTTATATACGGGCGCAGACGAATTTTCCTGCCTTAACCCTATTTTGAGTGTTGTCAATGCTGGTAAATGTTACGGGCGTAGTGACTTCTCATATACAATTTTGTACCGGATTGAAATGATTGTGGGTAGAGGCACACGAATCCGTCAATCCCAACTGCCGCGTGCAAATGGGACATGGGACATATACGTTATTTACGTGATTGTGGGTCATCGATCAGTTTTGGGCTACTTACAGTTATGTAGCAGGTGGCACTGTGGCAGTCCACCCTTAGGACTTAAACCGAATCAATTTGATGGTCGAATTATACCATTTTACCATTGGTATAAATGATATTCAATTAATTCTATGAGGTCTGTTCCGAGGGGGAAGTAATCAGGTGTAGTCAAGGAACTTTTCTGTGCGTAGGTATTCATGGTGAATCACAGTGTATCACAGTGTATTCAAACGAATTCGCATGCAATCACAAGTAGAAAATCTGTAGTCAAGGACTACTCAAAAATATTGATTACTCCCCCCTCGGTCTGTTCCCTTACAATAATGCATTCGAATACATTCGAATACATTAGTCAAACTTCGTTCACTTCTAACCAACTTTTGCGTAAGGGAACGAAGTTTGACTGATGTATTCAAATGCAGTATCGTAAGGGAACAGACCTATTATTTTATGCAGCTCGTAAATTCATAAATTTCTGATGTGCTTAGGACTATGACAGCGAATTGCGAATATTCCTAGATTTTGACATTTGATTCACATGAAAACTTCTTTTAGTCCCAAGTACCCGCGAATCAGTTTCATTGTTGAAAGTTAAGTTGGAACGAATTTTTCATTCGTGGACTTGTGCATCGCGACTGATTTATGTTGATTGTGAATAAAGTGTGACAGTTTGTCAGAAGAGTTTTTATTTATTTAAATCAACTGAGACAAAGCTTTTTTTATTTAGATTTTAGATTAACAAAATAAAAGGCTTTTGTGGTAAAACAAAAAGCAATTTTCAGTTCATAAATAAGTTTACACTCATGGTCCTTATGTACTCACTATTATAGGAAATGTCATTGCGTAATTCGCGTGAGTAACGGCAAAGCAATAAAATAACTATATATATTTCACTAAATTCTTGCCGTCATTGCTGCAACTCTAAAAACATGAAAGATGTTGCAGCGGCATGTCAAAATCCATATAAAAAAAAATTGACATTTTACCATTTGCGCTAGTCGTCTAGCACTTTTTGTGAAATATCCCTTTCAGGGAATTTTCTCAATCTAGCGCAAAACTACCCGCTGCTTTGAGAGAAAAAAAAAACAAAAAAAAAAAAACAGCTGTCAAAGGAAATCGTTCAAACGTCTACAAAATAAAAACAAAAATACGAAGCCGAGCTGCAATTGTGATAAAATTGGTAATAAGGTAAGTAAAATAGCAATTCCGATATTATTATGGTTTCTATAACATGTAACATTTCTTTTTAAATGTAGGTAGTTTGTAAATAATTTTGCGACACTAAATTATTTATGAAGGAAAGTCATATGTTTTTGATGCCAACGAAGATGCCGCTGCCGCTGCCCGAGCGTTCATCCATCTGGGATATTTTGTGCTAGAAGACTAGCGGGCAGTGGAACGCGGCCATTCACAAGACCGTTTGTCACAATTTGACATTTGTAAGTTTGCGTAACTCTCCGCGGTCGACTTCCAAGCAGCGTTGCCAGATTGGGCGCTTTGTCGTATTTTGGGCTATCTTTTTACTTAAAAAACGATAGAAATTTCATTCATGAGCGCCCAACACAATTTTGGGCTACATATCGTTTTAAAAATTGTGTGTTAATTTTGTTTGTTTTATTCTTTCACACAACTAAAAAAAGAAGAAATATTTTCGAAAAAAGCCCGTAGGGTAAAGGTGTCAACAGTGGATCAGTGTACACAGTGAATAACTTGCTCTCATAACGTCTCTTTTTATTTTAAAATAAATCAGAAAATGAGAAAAGAACACATTTTCACTTCCCCTCGCAACAGACTATCAGTCTGCGCGATTGCGATGTCGAAGATGGCTATAATCGTGTATTTGTGTTTTCTGCATAGGCAAGTAATTTTTTTTTTCAGTTTTATTTTTTATCTTATTTAAAAAGTGTGTATTGTAACTTCATTTGAGTATATTATTTGTACTTTTGCTTATATATCCTTGCCAATTCTTTTCGATTTGATTACTTTGGTAAAATATTTTATAAATTATTAGCATGTTTTTGTGAAATGAGAGCAGTGTACACAGTGAATCAGTTGGAAGTGTTACACAGTAAATCCTTCGATGCTTCAACATTTTGCATTCTATGTTAATTTTTCAAATACGGATGTTCGATAGAAGCTTATAGCAATAATTTTTAGCAACTTTTAAGTTTTTTTTATTTATTTTTATATTATATTTGAAGAGTTTTTATTTTCGTACATATGTTATGAAAAAAACTTGTGTTTTTACTGAATAAATTGATTTTAAATATCCCTGTTTCACTGTGTACTATGCACTGATTCACTGTGTACACCCATGTGGACACAGTGGATCACATGCGAAGGGTAATTTCAAATATTTTTTTTATTACCTCAGCATAAATAAAGCATCGAGTTCTTATGACTAAAATGAGGATAAAACATTGAAAAAGATGTGGAAAAAAATTAATAGCTGTACTACTATAAATGCGAGCTCTACGGCGCAAGAAGTAAAAAATGATCCACTGTTGACACCTTTACCCTACTTTTAAAACTTGGCAGCAGTCTTGCAGTCAAGTAATATCGAACAGGCCTTTTGATTTGACACAACGACGCAGCTACAAAAAGTCAATTGGATAAGATCGAAAAAACGCGCACATATTTTCAACGATTTTTGGGCTTCTTTCTGGGCAACGATATTGGGCTAAATTTTTTTAAGGTTTGGGCGCTTAAAGCGAAGTAAATTCTGGCAACCCTGCTTCCAAGCCTGATTGGTAACGGAAAATTAAGAAGGTTTTTTCTTTGCTTTAAAAACTGCCAAAATAATTAGTCGCAACTGTATAGCAAAGCCAATTAGTCTGACTAATGCCATAAATGAATAAATTTTCATCATATATTATGACCTGTGGTTTTATCATGTGGTTCCTATTCTTTCCCTATTTTGAACCGGTGAAATTTTCGAATAACGGTTTTAACTTCGTAGGTACTTCATTGAAACAAAACTCACTATATTTGGGCATGACGCATGAGAACATAATCATCCAGGCTCATGAATTTAAAGGCTTCATGCGGATTGTCGTTATAAGATTATCCCGCTTATCGCGCTCTCATGTCGAAGATCGAAACGTCGTTTTGCACTAGTTTGCCGCTTATAGGTTTGGCCTTATAAAATTCACAAGTATTACAGTTTTAACTATTCAACAAAATGTAATTAAATGAGTATTTGTTTGTCGCTTCAGGGAAGAAGACTCGAGAGACCGACAAAGAGCGTGTAAACAAATTGAATCTGATTTTCAGGCGCAAGTGCAAAAGTCTGCAAGTCATAAGTTTATAATGGAATTTAGTCCCACTTCTGTGTGAACATTATAAGTCCATATTTTTTTTTTTTTCAGAGATATGGGGCATTATTCCAACATTTTGTTGGTAAAAGAGTATATTATCATAAAACAAGGCCCAAGTCCCAAATTAATCAAAAAAATAAAATCCACATTTTTCACATTAGTGCCAAATTGTTTAAAATTTTCGACTTTTATTTTTTTCAAATTTTCTAAAGTTAAATCAAAAGGATTTTTGAGAAAACTCTGCGCCGATGGTTTTCAACATTAATTGTGGTATTTAATAAATCCGGTACAAGCGTTCGAAAGATATATTTCTAAATCTAGTACACATTGCCCGATACAGCTCAGATGGGTTTAATATTAAGAGATAAATAATTTTTTTTCTTGGGTGGCTTGCGGGGATATGATGGAAAATCAGGGGGTCAAATCGCAACATCCGTACACGAGCTATACGTTCACGGAATTAACTTGATTTCACATGCAAAGGAAAAACAAATTCCGTCATCTATTGCTCGTTCACGGATGATGGGATTCGACCCCTGCATTCGTGTGATTGTTCCAGTCATATGTGTGCTGTTTCTCCTTCTTTTACCAGAATATTGTAGTGGATGCGGCTAAAAAATTTTAGAACAAAAACTGCCCACTCAAGCGCACTTTTCAACAAAAAAGAAAGGAAAAAGGACATAAGCGCCACCCAATACCGTCTTCACCATAAGGGCACACGGGGCCCGTGCCCAGGGCCCCCATTCTCAGGGGGCCCCGAAGTACCGACAATTTCTCTCATACATTTATTCTCAAAACATTTTTGTTTGGGGGAATCCCCGAATGATGTATAAAACTTTCAGCATAGAGAATAAAAATATACATATGTCTTATTCCTGTACAAAAATTTGGTTCATATTTTTTCCTTGCCAGACAAGGAGCCTTCAATATAAGCGTTGAGAATAAGGCTCTTGTTTTTTCTTTCACCTTTCACTTCGCTCCATTCATTTGTGTAGGCAAAGAGCTTTCATGCCTTATGCCTTTTACGGTTGGTCATGTTACCATGTGAGTTTATGACACAGCAAAAGCAAATCAAAATATAATTGCCGAATAATGGAAGCCGGTGGAGTGGGAAGAAGTATAGAGATATCGCTATATGCGATTCTCATACTGTAGCAGCAGCAGGCATAATCTTTAAGAATCACTTGATGCCATAAGAAATCAGTTTTTTCATGTGATTTGGTGAAATGGAACGCCTTATTGTGCATGCCAGCATGCCTAAGGACAACGAAATGGTAGGTAGGTAAACTTTATCGCTTCACTGCATTCTGTGATTGAAATTGATAGTGGACGTGTTATTCGAGAGCAAAAGATAAAAATTCGGTGCCTAATTTTGCCTATAGTTGGCGCAACAGGTCTGTAGGGACCCTGGGGCCAGCTTCTAGCAACCATTCGTTTTGTGTGAGTTTATAATTTTTGGAAGGAATGGAAGGGATCTACAATTTTATGCCGATTCCAAACGGCCGATTGAGAAGGTCTTTCATACTATACTCTCGGATGTTTGTCAGACGTTCGCGAGAGGTGGCGCAGTGAAAAAACCCTGAGTTGGAATTTGAGTTTTTTTTTGAGGGATTCGAACATGGGGCCCCTCGCTTAGTAGTCCAACACACTAACCAATAAGCCACTGCGCCTACAAAAAAAAGTACAAAGTGCAAAAAAAAAATGAGTAATTTGTCAATTATGTGCATAGAAAGTTATATCCTTCAAAAAATTTACTTTAAGGATATAATAGAAGATTTTGCTCAACAGAAATCCCGAAAGAAACCGTTATCGTAATCATAACCAAAAAACCAGCAGCATTATAATATCATTAATGACATATTATATTATACTGTATTTGATTAATGATTACCTATAATAATTGGTCACACTTATTAACAAAATGTTATGATAATTCGCTTTTTTTACTTTCCAAAAGGGCCCCAAATTCTTGTGTGCCCAAGGGCCCCAGCCTAGGTTAAGACAGCCCTGGCGCCACCTGCATTTTTAACATAAAACTATTTGGAAAATAGGACTTAAATCCGTATATCTACATTTTTGTAATAAACACTCTGGGCCTTACTAATAATCATTTTTAACCTTCACACTAAATATTTCCTAGGTCACAATATGCAATTTTGTATGGAAAATTTCGTCATTGTGAGCTGGAAAAATTTAGTCTGGACACTAAAAATGATTATCGTCGTTGGCGTTACACCAGGCTGAAGATGATTGCATTGTGCCGCATGCGTTGGACTACTTGCTTTGAGGGTCAGGTGGAGACACTGGACAATCAGGCGGTGATCAGACGCAAGCAAAACATTACAACATCATTGGTGCTGGGATTGGCTGGCAGAAGAATGAAAGATCTTGGGACATCATTGGGTGGAGGAGACCCAGTCGATGAAACAAATTTTTCAACTGATGCTAGCGGTAACACCAGGCTGAAGATGATTGCATTGTGCCGCATGCGTTGGACTACTTGCTTTGAGGGTCAGGTGGAGAGACACTGGACAATCAGGCGGTGATTAGACGCATGAAAAACATTACAACATCATTGGCGCTGGGATTGGCTGGCAGAAGAATGAAATTCTTCGGACATTCACTGGGTGGAGACCCAGTCGATGAAACAGAATTTTCACAGATGCTTAGCGGTAACACTAGGAATCGAACCCAGGAAAGAACTCTGGAGAGAGTCTAGCTGGGTAAGATTTACAGTGGTAGAGAGACGAAAAGAGACCCGTCAATGGTGGTCTGATTCGAATATCTCTCGAAATATATATATATATAAAAATGATTATTAGTACCGCGGTCTATCTTCAAACACATATCGTGCTCTAGATTCGTCCTTCGGCAAATGAAATTGAAACCCCGCAATATGGCAATTGCTTATTCATCTGGATAACTTTTCATGTACATTTTCGAACGCAATCAATTCTCATTCACATTTCAATTTATAATCCGCACACCCGGAAGAAAGTTTATCTGATGCCAGCAGCACTCAGATAGCTCCTAAAAACACATACCCATAACAGAAAGTTCTTCTGGGGCACCTTGCGTAAGAATAGCCATCTGGCAATACAACCCTCATGTGAGGCAGTGCGGTATGCTTGATGCTTCTATCTGTCATAAACTCATAACGTGCTTGTGCACAATCAAACAACACCTCCCTCTTTTTACAATTCTTCATCTTCTTCAGTCACATTTATATCATCGATCGTCCTGGTTTTCTTCATCGGCAGGGTATCTCTCATCCCCTAATTGAACTTATATAAAATACCGCTCCAGTCAGGGGCGAAATTCCAGAACCTATACAAAGTATTAAGCGTGTTCAAGTAGAAGAAGAAAGAATGCTTAATTTTGGATCTGCAATCCGCAACGCCATACCCATCCGCACGGAGGCAGCCCCGGGAGCAAGAAAATAATTGAAGACGAACATGAAAAACTTCTTAGGAAGTTTCATTTTATTCCGTTTCCAGTTGTATACCTTCTACTCTATTTTTTCCCTCTTTATGATGTTCGTCTTATTTTTATTTCCTTCGGTTATCTTGATTTCGGAAAGGGATGTATGTACAAATGGTATATGTACATACCTCAGGACATTTTCAATGTTAGGTACATAATAACCTGCAGAATGGGTGGTGGAGTGAGCAAGTGAAAATGTCGAGCAGAATAAAAGAGAAAAATAAACGAACCTAATGCAATAATAAGGACGGCCTGGGAAAAACAAAAATGGAGCACGAACCAACCCTCATGGCTATTGAGTTAAGGCCATTTAAGGGTCGCCCATGCCGAAATCAACAGTAGGTAGGTTGGTAGGAACCGTATCCAAAGTAAAGGTAGGGTCTATCCCAATGCAATCTTAATGTTTTACGGTAACGTCGCACACACACAAAAATGATATTTACCAAAAGTCTAACTATGCAGTTTCTCCGGGTTTCCTTGTGCCTCCCATACCACCAGAGACTGAGCAGCAGATAAAAATTAAGTTATCCCGACCGGGCTTTTGGGTGGAATAAATTTCATTTCGCCAGCAACACCCTACACCCTTAAAGCTAAACGAGAACATGGATCGCACCTACACAGACACACAGTCCCGCACAACTGAGTATTTGATTAATATTGATTCAATTGGGTTGGAACCCTGCCCGCAGCATTAAATTCCTTGATTATTATCCTTTTCTCTACGTATATACCGTATATATACGTCTAGCAAGTTTGAGTGAAACTTTTGGGCCATAGCCCGAAAACGTGCTCTGTATAGATGAGGGTTTATTATTGAAGGGGGAGGGGGTTCCTTGCAAAAGTCAAAACTTTAAAATGGAATAGGTTGAGGTGAAGGTGGCATCATACTTATTCGGGATATACGAGTATTTGGCCTGAAATGTTTCTTTCAGTTTGATCGAAGAAACTTTCGGATTCCGGGAACGAAGACAGGAAGAAGTTTGAGCTCAGTAGGATACATGTGTATGCATTGAGGAAACTTTTTGGAAGGGGGCACAACTACGGAACTAGATATAGTTTTTGCTTTTGGGGAAACGAACAAACTTTAATTAACGAAAAGTTGTTTTAAACTCGGTGGGAATAGCTAAGACATACACCTGGCAGCATAAAATTTTTTTGTTAGTTTTCTTTTGTTTAACTTTAAGTCTTCAAGCTTAACAAATTCCCAAATTCTTTTGAACGATCAATACACGAAAGCAAATAGATGCTGGTTGCCGTTGCGTATTTATACCTGCATTGCGAAGTTGCCAGCATCTGGCATATTATCGTTAAGAAGATTTTAGAAAAAAGAAACAGTTCTGGATGTATTTTGTATTCATTCTTTGTTCTACGGATTTGGCTTGGCGGGGTGGAGTTCCCGCAAGGTTTCGTAAGTGTTGACTATAATTCCATTCCGGCAGGAACTAAACAAACGGCTTAATTGCACTAGGTGTCTGACTATTCGCACTGGATATTCACACTCCTCGTGGATCGGCTCTTGGATTCTGGGAAGAGATGTTGATGCTGTTAACAAAGATGGAAATGCTCCTAAAAAAAATAATTGAGAAAAACTTCAAACCAAAACACAAAACCATAAGTTCTTCATACTTTTCGCAACTTCGATAAGTGAGTCTGCTTTTTGTTATTATAAAGGTCTCAATTTCATATTGAAAAGGATAAATTAAGGTGTAAAACTAACTGCAGATTTAAAAAACGACAAGTGAAGGAAAGAATAGCAGCTACACTGTACGTGCAACGACTTCGATGTACCTAACGTGAAGTAAGGAAAAATAAGCCGCAACAAATAAAAAAAAATCATAAAGGTCGATACGTCAAACTCAAAAAAGATTGGAGGTTGATGTTTCAGCAGTCCCTCCGAGAAGACATTTTGGAATTGTTCCAGATAATTAGACTTATTATTGTGTACCTATAAAATGATTTGACTTCCGAAGCTTATCACAGCTGATGTCGGTTTCAGAGCAAAAAGTAATAGATTTCAATGTTTTCGATAATAGCTTATCGAAATTCTTATATTTTTAGTAAAATGTTTATAAATAAAAATCTCAGCAAAGCCAGGCTGTGTAAGGAAAAGGAATCTAAAAAAAACGGCTACCAATGTTTAAGGTGAGGAATGCATGCTCAAAATTGTAGCCGTATACCTACCTATACGAAAAAATGTATGTACCTACCTACACCAGTGTCTTCATTTTATATAGAGCAAAAACATTTAGATTTTTTTCTTATTCGTCAAAGCACCGCTAAATACTATAATATTTTCTATACGATTTTTTTATCAAGTAGGTGCGACTCGAGTCGTGGACTTTATTCACTCTTGCACCACGCTCGTCGGTACCTAATACTGCGTTTGGGACTTTGGGTTCGGAAGGCAGCATTCAACCACTGACCTTGTACAAGTCAGTGAATCACTGACCCAAATTAAAGTGCTCTAGAAGTAGGTATCTACCTAAGTTACGACAAGTTCTATTTCCGCACGTATAATAATTAAATCTACTTACTGACTTAAACAGTTCGTGGTAACGCAGGTTTTCAACCAACAGACCTACCCTAACCCAACCCATTCGATATCTCCCTCCAAGTTGTTAGGTAGGTAGGTATGTATTTGACGAACAACTTTTTTTCACCAAAGAGAAAAAAATTAAAAGAAGCCATGATTTAGATAGTATAGGTAGCAGGGCTGCGTTTATTAAGATCTGAGGTTTTGCTGCCAAATGTCCTACGAAAAATGTTCTTATTTTTTATTTGGGTGCCAATATGTAGGTACCTATCATAACACTGTCAGGATGAAAACAATGCCATATGTCTGAGGTCTCTTCTAATTGATCGGCTGGACATTGATTGTTTCAAGTAGGTACAGATCCGATAGGTAGTTGCTGTCATTATTTGTTTTTAGCTACACCTGTCAATTTGACAGGTTGAGGCCCTGGTCTACCCCAGACTCTGAATTTGACAACACTGTGCAACATAAAGCCAACCAACACACTTAAAATAATGAAACGCCGAAAAACAACGCATTAAAATATCTAAAACCCTTGCAAACTCACCGAACTGATTTAAAATACCTGCGGAGAAACGCATCCAAATACAGCTAGGTACCTACCTACTTACTGAAAAAACGCAAAACACGACGACACGTTTTAATGCATTTTTGGGGAACCATATCCATCACACAACATTTAAAAACTCAAAAGCGCCTTGAAGCAAGTCCATCAAACGAAAAAAAACTTTCTATTTGAAGTAAACAGAAACAGCCAGAACTTTAACGTCTGCAACCCATAGGTATATCAATATCAAATTATGCATACAAATTTCTCCTTCTCTCTCAATTCTCCGGCATCGGATCCAACCAAACAAATACCTACCAACCCTACATGAAAATTCCGAAATTGTTTTTATTTTTCAACCGAATAGGAACGGCGAAAACTTTATTTCGTCACTGTGCTTTAAAAAAAACATTCGAACAAAAGCAAACAACCATGAACCATCCACCTACGGTAAGAATTGTTTTGTCACAATCGACATTAATTTCAATTTACATGGTTCATGGTTGTGCAGCAGCGAAAAAGCAAACGAAAGAACAAAATTGTGTATTCGTTGATATGTAGGGTACAGAAAACAGAACTGACTGAAAAGGGAGAGTACGGAACGGAGACGTACGATATTAAATATTATGGTTGGTTGGTTTAATAAACACAAACAAAAACAGAATCAACAAAAAAAAACAAGGAAACATCGCACGAAAGGGTAGGCTATAAAGCAACAAAAATACGATAGAAACAAACTTATTCCAGGTATCTTGTTTTTTGGCTGATATACAATTGAACAAAAAACTCTTTCTTTTCAACCTAACTTCCATTGCTGTGATAAAACAAAAGCAGCCGGCAAACGGCTGAGCGCTGAGGCATAGCATAGCAACAGCAAAAGCAGTCAGCAATAAGAGAGACGAGAGTCAGAGCATGAGCACTAGGAAAGGAACAGACGACAACTGAGCAAGAGCAGGCCAGCAGAGCAGCAAGCACCAGCACAAGCAGACAGCAAAAGCAAGCAAAGTAAAAAAACATCGATGCGAACACAACAAAATCAAAATCATCATTTCACACTCAGTCTCAGTTGATTTTTGAGTGCGTGTGAACTAGGATCATGGACCCACATGTTACGGAACTAAATGAAAAGTTTATTTCGTTGGTTAAGAATCGACCGGATCTGTATAAACACAGGTTTAGAAAAGATAGGAACCAGGACGACGTCGATCGCCTTTGGAGGGAGATATCTGCTCAGATGCCATGGAAAGGTGGTAAGTTCGCTATTTAAACATACGATTATGATAATTTAAAAAATTCATTTATTTTTGCGTTCGCTTTCGAAGGAGAAAGTATTGGTTTCCTTAAAAAATCAAACTCAATATTTTCTAACAAATTAAATAAGTCTTACACTAAACTAAAAAACTGTATTCAGATAAATAGTATGATCAAGATAAATTCGTACTGAACTTTGAGATAGTACTAGGTACTTATGGTAGTGTTGTCTCCCTCCCTCAGTCGTTTTGTCTCACACAAATGGCACTACTGGTAGATACGATGGAAAAATTACGTGTGTCGGTCTGGCTGTAGTATGTACTTCAAAATACTACAGCGTAATTGCATGCGCACAATGAACTCCGCAGCTGCAGCCCGATCTGTCAAATATTGAAGATACGGAACATCCGAGTGTGCGCCGACTGTTTCCATTCGTCCCCACACGAGAAATTTTTAAATCTAGACCTTGAGTCCTTTAGGGAAAGCACGGATAAAAAAAAAACGATTCAGATGTTAAAAACATGTTTTTTTTTTTCATTCTTTTGACAGAAGGTAACAAACTAAAACGTTTGGTTTTCTTAATTCATTTGGTTCGTGTTGAAATAAAACAAAATTGAATTTTATGGGCGTGCCCCTTATCTTCATAATATTGTAGACAGCACTTGTCTCAATTATTAAAACAAAAACAGTTTTGCTCCATCTACGTGTTACGTACGGCAACACTGGTTGTCCGCGTATTATTGTGAAATGACATGTACATGTAAGAGTTTAGTGCTTGATCGGTGTTTGGCCGAGAGAGACGTATTTATACGCCGAGGAATCTGAGATAATAGATGTGGTTTTTGTATATTTTTCCCAAAATAAAATTCGTACCAGCGCTGCCACTTTGCTACGATCGTAGCAAAACTGCTACGCGATTTCCAATTTGCTACGCTGCTACGCACTCTCCCTAAAAACGTCTATTTTGCTACTTTTTTTAAAGCACGAAATGTCAACATAAATCTTCGAATTTTTCATGAAAAAAAAAAAAAAATAAACGAAAGTATATTCAATCTTTACCCACTAACTCATATTCTTTTCTATCATACCCAACAAGTACATATTTCTTTTCGGAATATTTTGTGTTTGAATTTGACTGAATTTTTTTTTTGTTTTCGAAAAAAATTTATATTTTGAGTTTTGCTACGCAAATTAAGTTTTGCTACACAAATTTGCTACGCAAATTTTTTCTCTTGTGGCAGCACTGATTCGTACCTTATTTCATTTAAATTGGTGTATGTACATGACCCTTCATGTCGGACAGTCGGAATAGCAAAAAAATGTTTCGGAGAATAATTTGTGCGAATTGTGAGAAAGTGAAAATGACAAGGATGTGCGCAATTCACGCGGAAAACGGAGTTTCATTTATTTTTTTCTCTTTTCACATTATATTTCACAAAAAATTGATAAATCTTCCATATGTTGGTGTCTCACAATGACTATTTTCAGGGTTTAATTAACGCCCATATTTCTACAAATTAGCTCACAGAATAAATAGAAATACAGTGCAAAGAAAAGAAGATACATTAAAAATACCGGAATCAAAATTTTGTGTTGCAAAAAACAATAGGTCAGGAAACGAAGCTTGGTTTTCTGTTTGCTTTGGTTTTTATGTTTCGTTTCATTTGTTGTGTGTTGCACAATAACAGTTTTGCTGCATTCGGTGAGTGAATGTTCGATGGCATTGTGTTTTCAACAGCAACCTGTTTTATTAAATTTATGGTGGAGTCACGATAGGAATGGAATCCCGACAACAATCGTAACAATATTAACCATTGTTAAGAAACCGGACGCACTCCTAGACTGACCTGTCTGTGAATATGTACTCGCAAATAATTCACTTTTATCAATTTTCAACAAGATTAGCCGTTCATGTGAGAATTTTTTTTTATTTTCAGAAAAAGAATGTCGATATCGATGGGGCGTCTTGAGAAATTGTTACGCTAGAGCGCTACGTGAAGAGGGAAACAACAAATATTCAGCCAAACCTTGGTATCTACAAGAACAGATGTCTTTCTTGAAACCTTACATAAAAACATACAAGAACGGTCCGATGGAAGGGCACTCTTCCAAAAAGCCCAATCGTTCATCTTCAACCTCAAAGTCGCCGTCCTCGAAACCAAAGAAAAAAAATATTATAGACTCCAGTTGTTTTCTTCCGACGTCAGTGCAACAGTTTTCTATATCTGAAATAGAGTCTTGTAAAGCTGACAACACGAATATCGATGACGAATCCTATATGAAGATAGATAATACCGGAACATTGTCAGTTGACGAAGCATCAAACTGTTCAAGGATATCAATAAAATCGAGCCCGATTCCATTTGCGGAAAGATTCCTAGATGAACCCGCCTTTGAAACAAAAGAGCTGCTACAACAAAATGATTTTGAACTGTCGGACAATTCAAATAAGTTATTTTTGACTAGCCTGTTGCCGGATTTGAATAAACTATCGGACAGAAAACAGCGTATTTTCAAACGAAAAACTTTAGAGCTACTGGAGACCTTGTTTGATGAGCCCACACATAATTCCAATTTGCCTGTAATACAGCATTATGGTCATTTGTATGACCAAAACCTACATCTTGGTTTAAATCAATAAATCGTCAAAAATATTAGAACTGCCGTTTCCTAAATGTAAAAAAAAATTATCAGCATTACAATGCTCTCCTATAAAAAAAAATTGTTTATGAACTATTATTTATTTTTTTAATGAAATGTATATATGTATTGTGAATTGTGATTGTCAGTTTTAAAAGAGAAAACACTTTTTTGGCTAAAGCTAACTTAAGACTATCTTTTTGCGGTAAAACTAGTACCTCTCAAAACCGCGACCTTAACGAAGTGAGTGGGGTTATGGGGGCAATTTGACAATACAATATTTGTACTGAATGTTTAAGACCTTGTGGTATATAGGTATTAAATACTAGTTGATATGTACTGATTGTGGATGAAGTTTTTTATTTCAAGGACTCTGCCAAAACGCTCAACTTATCCTTAAGCCTCCCAATTCATTGTCCATACGTAGTAAAAAAAGAACGAAAGGCAAGAATATAACTGAGAATTATATAAATATGTGATAATTTAAAAACAACAGGATTTTGAATGATTCTCATATTGACATACTACATATGGTATGGACTCCTAGTAAAATGTAGGTTCCATGTGTAACAAAATGCCAACCATCTTGGATTTCTCCATAAAATGCTAGAGACACTTATTGAGTGTTTTAAAGTGTTTGAAATTTAAATTGTTATATAGGTATACTTGAACTTTTTTATGAGTACAGGGGAGAACAGAACGAAAATTTAGAAATTCATTTTTAGCTAATCGTTTTTCAATTGAGACAATTTCGATGTTGGAAGCCTGAGACTAGTATCAAAATAAGTGTTCGTCAGTGAAAACGACAGAGGCGGTGGCCCTTCAAAGATGACTCTTTAAGGTTCGGTGTCCAAATTCGAGACAACTGGTTAGGGAAAAATTTTACCTATGTTACATTTAGTCATTAACCCGTCCTTAAGCTCAGTACGCAGATGACACGAAACGGAAAATCCAATACAAAAGTGACACAACGAAATCATGAACGAAAAATTTCGCTCTCCTTTTCGTTTTGCAGTACGCAGCTGGTACACAGATGCTGCGAAATGATGGCGGGAAAGTGGTTAGTTGTAGTAGATTGCTTGGTACAATTCACTTCTTTTCGCACACGTTTTTTGGCCGGGACATTATTTGCTTGCGAAAATTTGACATTTGTACTCCAGTGCTGCCAGATTTTATAAGAGGTATGGAGGCAAGTTGGAAAATTTTGGCGCCAAAAATACCTAAACTCAGGCTGACTTATTAAATTGTATAAGGACGACGATAAATGAAAAATAGACGATCATAGCACAAATTCAGACAGATGGAACAGTAAAGAAATTAAATAATTCCATGGAATGATTTGTTTATTTTTTTTGTGGAATTAAGTTGATCGAACAAAGTTGTTCATACGGAAAATTTTCTAAAATCTTTTTTTTTAGAAAATTTAAAGGTAATTTGCCAATTTTTTTTGATAAAATTACTTTATAATTCATGAGCCATTTGAAGACCAAGAATGAGTTCAGCCATCAAGTTTAAGTGATCAAAAAAAGCAAAAGAAAATGTTTACGGTTTCGTGATGCGAAAAGAATACGTTTGTTATTGAAGTACCTATGTATTTTGTTTTGCCAAAAAATCACGAAACTTTAAAGTAAATATTCTAAATTAGGACAATTACCAAATGAAAATTTTAAGGAGCCAGCGAAAAGTTCGAGTATCCAAATCGAAGATAAATTGACAGTGATGGTAACACTGCTACTTGTGTAGCAGCTGATGGAACCCTCCACAAACTATTTTCCGCTGCCATTTCGCAGATGTTTCGTTGTCCTTTTGGAGACCACCGGAAAATTTCACTTCGGATCATCTGCATACTACGCTTTATTGGGAAAACCTTTAAATAGTGGCAGAAGGAAGGAAATTTCCAAAATCCGCAGGAGATAATTTTTGTCAATTTTTTCGCTAACGTTTCAGTCCGGTTTTGAAGACAACCGGAAAATTCCGTCAGGCATCAGCTGATGCGTATTAAAAGGTGAAAGAAAATAAATGTCGGAAGGAGTTATCAACACTTTTTTTTAAGTTCTTAGCTTCGTTAGAAAATATGCTACGGTCACTGTACAAAAGTACAGTTGTTACTCTGAAGCTTAGAGCTGTTCATCAGTTAAATTTCTGCAGTTTGGCATTTGGTCATCGCTTAAACCAGAGATCATCTTCCCAATATATCGGTTGGAATTACAACGACTCCTGGTCGACGTTCGTAATACTTTCTGCTCCAACTGTCACGTTAAGCATCTCTTTCGAAAATGTTTACTTTATAGTCTTCTTTATGGCAAAGGCAATCTAACAATTTTTCCTGCAAAAAAAAATATTTATTAACGCTAAGCATTCCTTCTTGCAACTATGCACTTGTATATGCAGTTCTCATTTTCTGTCAATACTCCTATGGTCGTCGAGATTATTTATTTGCCTATCCCGATGAAATTCTAAGCCATTTATGGAAAATATCACTCCAGGCGAAGCTGGCTTTGATCTCGAAATCCTTTCAGTCCGGTTGCAGTTATCTGCACCTACTTAGAAACCTTACACACAATGTATGTCGTGTATGTGCTTTGCGCGCACCTTAACTGGATGTTTGCCATTCAAGCTTGTTTTCGTTTAATGATCTTTTAGAACTGTGGATCGTATAAGCTGAACGTTTGGTGTATCCACGACTCCATAGGGGCAGTATCATTGTAAGCAAACAATAAAAACTGTTATTAACTATCAACGATTTGTGAGGTACCTTATGTGCTGATGGACGTAATAGCTTCATCTCCACAAATGTATTGAAAAGTTACGAAAATCAAAAAAAAAAAAATCGTCCTGAATATAGTAACTTTTTTTTATCACCTAAATTCCGTCTAGACGATTCTTATACGTGATCTGTCCACTGGTCTACGGGTCGATCGCTTCTAAAACCAACTCCCAAAAACACACAAGATTAAATAAGTGGATAAATAGTTGGCGCAACAGCTTCATGTACCCTAGTCCTAGTTTCTCACAACCCACGTTTGTGTGAGTTTTAATTTTTAAGAGGACCTACAAACTTAGGCCGAGTGGCTGAATTGAGAAGCTCTTCCATGGCAGTTATACTCTGGGATGTTTGTCAGACATTGGTGAGAGCTTAAAAAACATTGAGACTTAATTTTTCTTTTCCGGGATCGAACCTAAGAGCCCTCGATCAGTAGTTCATCCGGCGTCCTTAAAATAAAAAAAAGTGTAAAACATATTGACATATTGGTGAATCGGATTTCTGTCAAACTTCAGAGGTGAAAATAACCTCAAGGTGTACCAACATAATTTAAGTTTTATTGATTCATTCGCGATCCTCTCATTCATCTACCAAAACCAGCCACTGAGACTGAATAGGTAACTGCGCCATTGAGTATACTGAAGCGAATTCTTTGCGCTATCAGCCATCTTTCAAGCAATATAATACCCTATGCAGAAGGTTGAAAAAAAAAGACATCTACTCAAGACTCCGTTTTAAAGAACCAGTCTGGCTAACCACACATTTTCATTTTTACGAGGTCTGCTGGTTGCGTTTTATTCTCTCCTTATACTACATTCTATGACTCCTTTATTATACATTTTCTTAAAGCTGTAGCTGGTGTTCCTTTTTTGTTGGTGCCGCTGCTTTTATTGTTAATGACGCAGAGTTACGGAGAAATCCCATAAAGTGACTGGCGCATGAGTCTCAGTGGGAGCCTTTCAATAACAGTTTCACGCGACTCTATCTCGGCCGGCACAATTTGGTGCCAACCAGCAAACATCTTGCTGAACGCAAGCGTACAACGAATCAATTCATGCGTTGCAGAGGCAGACAAGTTTTGCGTGATTTTTAAGTTTAAAATTACGTGGACTCCAACGCGCCTATGGAAAATGAATACAGTAGAGACGGAGATCGGTTGTCATGTCTGGCGATCGATTGACGGCAGCAGTTTACGTACATCACTGTGGGAAGCAAAAGTTGTTTTTTTGTTTATGTATTTAGCGATGACGGTGAATTGTATGCGGGTCAAGGCTTGGAAAATGTTCTCGCAATTCGAATTGAATCACAAAGGTCATGATCTTTGCCCAGTGCCGACCAATGGACTTAATATGGGTAGGCGATATACCTAGTATAGTACATGAGGGAGTAGGAGTAAGACGTTAATATTCAAAATTATGGGCAAGTTTAGTTTTTAATATAAAAAGCAAACAAAATGTTTGAACAAAGAATGTTCTGTTAAATGAAATTTTAACTCAGTTATAGAAGAAGGTTTTATTTGGATGTTGATCCTATAACGTAGGACGTTAAATCAAATATTGTATGCGATAGAAGCGAAAACGAACGAAAATTAAAGTATTCACTTAAAAATACCGCTTTACATTAACAACCAAAAGAATTGTTTTTAATCTTCAAATCAAGTGCCTGCAAAACGATTTTCTCTACACAAAGTACCTGAGGAGTTATAAAGCCTGACGTGGATCAACTAAATCAATCAAAGTTAACACCTCCTCGATCGTGTTGAGATTTCAGTATTTTGTCAAACCATTCTATCATGTATTTTGATATTAATGCTATATCCTGCAGATGAATAAATAACGAAATGTAAGATAAAAAAAAAGTGTCGAACGAAACTTTACCGGTTGTCAAAATTTTGATTGGTTGTATTCTCATTTTAATAGATAGGTATAGGTAAAAATCTGAGAAGCAATGCTAGATAAAAGTGTTAATTAAAATCACCTTTAGGGTTATTCATCTGATATATGGGCTATCGTATATATCAAATAAGACTGGTGGGAGTTTTTATAAGTTGAAGCCGCCAGTAACAGACAATTGACGGGCTAGAACATTTTGAACGCCTAGTGTTCTATTTAAAAGCTGGTACTAGATTTTCGAGTGCAAGTGTAGAAGGACATGTTTTTGAATTTTAATAAAATATACCGGTGATGCTGGTTTGAGATTCTTATAGTCGGAAGCACCGTTGCCGCTGAAAAATTCCAAAAAAGGGTCCGAGCCGAAAAAAGGGGACTCCACTTAAAATGCTGAGATAGCGAAAAAAAAAACGTAAAACGGGGCAACAAAGACATTTATTTTTAACAACAAAATTAATTATTCATTTCGAGACACTTCTTTTCATATATGTAAGCGCACTTTTTCATTCAATAAAGAATAAAATCTTACTAAAACTGAAAAGGGGTCATTTTGATCATTTTTCAAAAAGTAGGGGCCAAGGATCCCGAAGCTTAAAAAGGGGCCAAACGGCAAACCTGGTCGGAAGAAGAATTTGTATACCGAAATATTTACCCAGATAATGTAGGAATTCCCTTTTTTTTTAAATTAGTTATAAACTGAAAAAAATGGCTATTAAAGTTCGTCGGGGCCCAAATGCAGTGTGACTTTTCAATTATGAAAGCTTTAAGTTGTTTTTAGTTTTTTTTTTAAGGTGTATTTTCAATATTATTGACAAAAAAAAACAGAAGTGGGAGAAATTTGCTAAAAGAAAGTCTTTTGTAATTTTAAATACATTTTTCTTTTGTTTTTTTTAATGGTTGCAACGGATAAAATATTATTTATACACGACTGGGGACAACAAACGAACAGTGGACTATTTGCTATATAATTTAAAAATACGAAACAGATCTTACGATATTTAAAAAATAAGAAATTTTTCTGAATTTATTAAATCGAACGTACAAAAAAACTACATGTATTTAAAGGTAAGAAAAAGATTTCAAAAATGAAATTCTAATGCCGATATATATTTATTTTAAAACATTTTAAGCAATTGCAATTAAGAACTAAATGAAAACCCATCTATCTACCACTCTAGCTTAAAAGATTTTGCTATTGTAATAGAATCAACAGACTTCAATGTTAGATATTGTTCTTTATTTTTACTATACGCAAAAACATTTATATTTATAAGTATGTATAAGGCGTGATTTTTTGAACTTCGATCTCAGCAAAGCAGAGTAAAGTAGGATCTCAGCACGCAATTATAACAACTACTGCGTGAGCCCTCGAAGTGTCAAGTATAGCGTAGTTGCTGTTTGCTTTGTTGAGATCGAAGCTCAAAAACAGGCCTATGAATAAATTCAGTTTCAAATAAAATAAAATATGTAAATGCATAAATTGCTTGCTAAATATATGAGTCATTTTCCAAGAGCGCGTCATTAGGAAAGCTTTACTGTTGGCAATTTCTCTTTAACAAAGTACTACCGTTTTCCCAGGCCAATTATAATTAATTTTTGACACAAAATATCCTAATACTTATACCTACACAAACAACCCTGGTTTCACTGCCAGCCTAGCATCTGATGGAACAATTCTATAAAACGCGCATACACTGCATCGAATTTTTGAATGTGTTGGAATAACCACCACACGCATAAAATTGCACTGCGTTCTAGCATGCATCGTGTTCGGAAATATAAGTTTGCCCGTAAACATAAACTCACTTTGGATAGGTACTCGTACATCATACTCCCGCAAAACCCGTATGCGACAGTCTTGTGTGGAGTTCGTTTCGTTGTGAACGTTGCACGTGTTTTTGGAGGACATTATATTCGAAATGTGCGCCGAACACAATGTAAAGTTTGTGAACGCCATCAAAGCCAATCCCTGTCTTTGGGATATAAACACGAAGAGAAATAAAAACAAAGCGTTTATCAGGAATACATGGGAAAGCATATCCAGACAATTTAATGAACCAGGTAAGTATATAAAATGTTAGGTATAAGGTGTGTTTAAAAGTACACCTTAAATACATATTTCTTAGTATCGAGGAGACCTGCAGAATTAATGCGCAATATATTTGTTATTGCACAATGCACAACTCTTTGACACAATCTCGACGAAACTATGAGTATTTAGGTTTACCCTCATTTGGTATTTATGACACTTGGCGTAATATTATTAAGATTACAAAATATTGCACTTGTGTGACGTGTGAGACTGAAGGTAGGATATGGCTTATGAAATGTGTGTGCTTTATATTTTAAATAGGTAGGTATGAGATCTTCAATTTAATGTTTGTGCATTGTGCAGCTCTAGCAGTTTCTATCCAAGTTGCTTGATGATTTTTATGAGTTGTTTGTTGTTGTATTCTGCTGATATATGCATCACAGAAATACCTTTGCGCAGAATCTTACCACAAGGCGCCGTTGCTTTATGTAGTTTGTAATGCACTGAACTTCGAAACTGAGCTAAAAGCTCAAAAAGAACCCATTGTTAAAAAAGCTGTTACAATTGTAGCTTTAAAGTTACAATGGACTTGGAAAAAATACATTCGACTTTTGGCAAAAAAAAGAAAGGAACTCTTAGTCTAAATTATAGGAAATAAATCATTAAATTTGGCTTTAAGTTAGGAAATACATAGTTAGATTGAAGTCACCGCTGACTAAAATGTCATTTTCCATTGGGACAAAAAAAAAGCACTTTTTAAGATTCAAGAAAGTTGTTCTGCTCTCGAAATCAACTGGCTGTCAGATTTAATTTTCCCGTGACCGCAAAAAAAAAAACGCAGTTTTGTGAATCTCGATTTCTGGACGAGATTCACACCTACTTACACTACAACCAAAACAAGAACACATCTGTGAAAAATAAACATTCGGCAGCTGCAATGGATATTAACATAAATTGAATGGATTTTTATGAGCACACATTCGCAACTTAAGAACAGCTGACTTTTAAAAAAATACACCACCACAAATTAAAAGAAAGGAAAATCTGAAAATCACAATGGAAAACGACAAATCCAATCATTTGAAGTTCCCATAGGGATGAGGTTACTTTGGGTGTTCATGAATTAAGAAAACAAGTATAACACAAATCACAAACGTCAAATCCTACAAATTGTTATTCATTTGGTTCAATGACAACTTTAAGCTCGCCTCTGGTGAAGCAATAAAATTGTGTATATTCTTCTCCAGCAGAAGTTGAGTCTTGTTAAGCTTTTTTTCATGCTAGTTCGATCACTTAGGGTAGAGTACTTATTGGTAAGATAATTGTCAGTGGACGAAACACAGACAAGCTAAATGTTACTTGCATACAGATCCAGGCTCATTCTCATCGGAATAACACTTAAAAAAAATTTACCGGGCTTATGAAATCTGAAAAAAAAAAAATCCAACTTAAGTTTGTTTTTCCTCTGCGCCACCTATCGTGAACGTGTGACAAACATCCGATAGTATAACTTTCATGAAAGGGCTCTTAATTGGCCGTTTGGACTCGACATATAATTGTAGATCCCTTTAATTCGTTCCAAAAATGAAACTAAACGAATGGTTGTTAGAAGGTAGGCCCAGGGTCCCTACGGACCTGTTATACATAACAATTTATTTATTTTATTTATTTATTGAATCTGAGATTGATATTGTTACATTCAGGCTGGGATTCGTAAAGATAAAACACTATTCCGTTTAACTTCTATAATAAAATTCACTTTTATTACACTTTTATCGACTATTCTAATATTTCACTTATTAAGTACCAGAACACTATTACTTAAACAATTCTTCAACGTTTCAAACCAATCACTTTATTTACTCTATTACTTTTCACTTATTTATCTTCACAAACTATTACTATCTCGAACTTTAACCAATCACTGTTATAAATCAACTGTCTCGCCCTCTTCTAAAAGCTGTCCTTTTATACCCGCTCCGCCATCTACGAGAACTTTCTAGCTAATTCTAAGTGGTTCTAGAACAAGGTTCAGTGGTGAAATACATTTACTTGACAGGTTCCAGTCTCCAATTGGAAGTGACACTTGGGTGGAACTTGTTTGGTGACTAAGGGGTTGTTTTCACTTCACCATTTTAGGTTACACGATACATTCCACACCACAATGTCCCCCTCTTAAACTTGTTCGTCCCGAACAAACTCGTTAACATTTTCACCATTATAACGATGAAGACGATCCACATGAACGACTTTCAGCTTGCCTCTTCCTCGTTGGATGCGATAGACAACGTCGTTGATGCGCTTTACGATTGTGTAGGGCCCTTCCCAGTCTTGTTGCAGCTTAGGCGATAAACCTTTCCTTCGATGAGGGTTATATAGCCATACCAAATCTCCTTCCTGGAATCCTGTAGTTGTCGTTTTAGTATCGTACCTCGTTTTCATGCGGTCACTGGCTATCTTAATCTTATCCCTAGTGTCTCGATGCACGTCCCTTATGATATCCCTGAGGTCTGTGACGTATTCCTCCTCATTCTTGGGCTCTTCGCATGGATATCCAAACATCAACTCGCTAGGTAGGCGGACTGTTCGACCAAATAAGATTTCAGATGGAGTATGTCCTGTGGTGTTATGCACTGCTCCTCGATAAGCCAACAAAAACATGGGAATCTGCTTATCCCAGTCTCTCTGGTCTTCGCCAACGACCTTAGAGAGGTGTTCATTCAGTGTCCTGTTGAAGCGCTCCACCATCCCATCTGATTGTGGATGAAGCGGGGTCGTCCTTGTCTTGTGAATCCCTAGTAACTGGCACACTCCTTGGAAAATATTCGACTCGAAGTTCCGTCCTTGGTCTGAATGCAGTTCCATTGGTACACCGAATCTGCTTACCCAGTTATTGACGATTTGGTCCACCACGGTTTTAGCTTCTTGATTTGGGATAGCAAATGCTTCAGGCCACTTACTGAAATAGTCCATAACAACGAGGATGTAACGATTTCCATTGTTTGTTTCAGGAAACGGTCCCGCAATATCAACTGCTATCCTTTCGAAAGGGGCTCCAACATTGTATTGATGCATTTTGCCACGGACTTTCAGTCTAGGACCTTTGCTGGCCGCACATGTAACGCATTTCCTGCACCAAGTTTCAACGTCCTCCCTTGAATGAATCCAGTAAAAGCGTTCCCGCACTTTTTCGAGCGTTTTATTGATTCCCAAGTGGCCTCCAGACACTCCATCATGCAATTCCCTGAGCACTTCCATAACCTTTGACCTGGGTACAACAAGCTGCATTACGAACGACTTTCCATCCGGGCTTTCCCATCTTCTTTTTAGAATGCCGTCTTGTACGTGAAGGGAGTCCCACTGCGCCCAGTATGCCTTCAGCTCGGGGCTCCTATTGGATATCTCCTGCCAGTCTGGTTTTCCCTCATGCTCCTTCCAGGCGATAATCGGTTCGATATCCGGATCTTCCCTTTGAGCCTCCCGTATTTCCCGCGCACTCCAGCCACCAATGGGCATAGCTCTCACCCTTTGAACGGACGCGACATCTTTTTCCTCGTGTCGTAAGCAATGTTTGCAATTTGCTTTGCACGGTCGACGGGAGAGAGCGTCTGCATTAGAGTGAAGACTTCCCTTTCGATGTTGTATTTCGTAGTCGTACATCTGCAGCCGTTCGATCCACCTTGCGACTTGGCCTTCAGGATTCTTAAAGTGCAGCAGCCACTTTAAAGATGCATGGTCTGTGCGGAGGATGAATTTCCGCCCATAAAGGTACTTATGGAAATGTTTTGTTGCCAATACCAAAGCAAGGAGTTCGCGCCTGGTAACACAGTAGTTCCTTTCTGGCTTTGAGAGAACTTTGCTGAAGTAGGAAACTACTTTCTCTTGGCCATCGTGCACCTGGGAAAGAACGGCTCCAATTCCCACATTACTAGCGTCTGCATCCACAATAAATGTTTTCCCAGGGGTGGGGTACGCTAGTATGGGGGCGTTGCACAACTGTTGCTTAAGTTCCTTGAAGCTGTTTTCGCACTCACCTGACCATTTGAATTGTTTGCCTTTTTCTGTCAGTTGATGCAAGCTCTTTGCGATCCTGGCAAAGTCCTTAACAAATCGTCTGTAATAGGTCGCAAGTCCCAGGAAGCTTCTCAGTTGATGTTTGTCTTTGGGAACCGGCCAGTTTTTCACTGCATCGACCTTCTCCGGATCAGTCTTGACTCCTTTGGAAGAGATGATGTGCCCGAGGTACTTCACTTCTGGTCTAAATAGCGAACACTTCTTCGGGTTAAGTTTTAGTTGCGCACTTCGTAGCCTTTGGAACACCTCCTTAAGGTTATCTCGATGTTCGTTAAATGTTTTTCCTACTACGATGACATCGTCCAGGTAGACCAAGCAGGTTTTCCACGTTAGTCCCAGCAAAACGCGCTCCATTAGACGTTCAAAGGTAGCCGGAGCATTGCACAGTCCAAATGGCATTACTGTAAACTGCCAAAGCCCGTTTCCTGCTGTGAATGCTGTTTTCTCGCGGTCTTCTGGATGGATCTGCACTTGCCAGTAGCCACTCTTCAGATCGAGAGTCGAAAACCATTTGGCTCCGGATAGTGTGTCCAGGGTGTCGTCAATTCTTGGAAGGGGGTAGCTATCCTTCTTGGTGACGTTGTTGAGTTGGCGATAGTCCACGCAGAATCTCGTACTTCCGTCTTTCTTCTTGACCAGGACGACCGGCGATGCCCACGGACTTTTTGAGCTTTCAATCAGTCCCTCCTTTTCCATCGTCGAAACCATTTCTGCAACCTCCGTCTGCTTAGCCAATGGTAGTCGTCGGGGAGGCTGACGAATCGGTCTCGCATCTCCGGTGTCGATTCGGTGTTGTACGAGATGTGTTCGGCCATACTCGCTGTTCTGCGAAGCAAATATATCAGCGAACTCGTTGATTAAACTACCTGCCATGGACCGCTGCTCCTGATCCAGCTCGCACTCTCCGAGTATATTCTTTTTCATCTCCGATATCTCCGCAGGTCTAACCGGTTTCACAGGACTTGCATTGGACAACTTTGTGACCGCAGTAATCGGTACGCACTTTCCAATCACTTCCCCTTGCTTTAGTTTCACGCTTTTGTTTTCCACATTGAGGACACGAACGGGGACCAAGCTGTTTTTAGGTTCAACCAGCATCTTTCCGACAATATAGCTCTGATAATAATTTTCTGGATCTGGCTCGACTAGGTAGAATCGGTGGCTCCCAGGGTCGCCTTCCAGCTTTGTCCAAATAACTGTTTCTGACGAAGGTGGTAGTATTTCGTCCTCACTTACAACTGTCCTTAGAGCTGCGACGTTCTCGTTCCCGTAAACCATCGGAATCTCGACGTTCTTGTACTTTAAAACTTGCGAACCGATGTCGAGCACTATATCATGCGTCTTCATAAAGTCGATTCCGATGATGCATTCGTCACATATATCAGCCACTAAGAATGCATGGGAGAAGACTATTCCTGCGAGGTTTATCGTCAAGAGTACCTCACCATACACCTTTGCTGTTGCTCCAGTTGCTGTTTTCAGACAGTAGCTGCTGGTGTTGTGCAGCCATGATTGGCGAACGATGTCCCTCCTGACTATGGAAGCGGTAGCACCTGTATCGATTGTGGCGACATACTTTTTCTGGTCTATATGGGCTTCCACTGTCAAGCTTCTATTACACCGTTTAGTCTGGGAAACCTGAATTGCGGTCCTGGGGGCGTCGATTCCAGAAACCAGCTTCTGCCCCGCGAAGTTTCCCGACTGATGGTTTTGAGACGTTCCATCCGCCGAACGCTCAAACGCCTCCTCGTTCCTAGTTCTGCAATGTGGACAATTGCCCCGTCGACGTTCGGCTCTGCACTGTCGTTGTAGATGTCCAATTTTGTTGCAGTTCCAGCAACGGATCGGTCCCCTTCGAGAACTGTTACGGTCGACTACTTCTGTTCTCTGGCACGAGCATTCAACGGATGTCATTTCTCTCACGCGGTGAAATCCTTGAGACGCTTGGTCAGCAGCTCTCATGGTTAAAGCAAATGCCAGTGCTTCAGGAAGAGTTCTCTTTCCAGCCATTCGTAGAGCCATCTGCAGTTGTCTATCCTCTATGGCTTGTGTAAATGCCTCAATAGCCATTTCATTGATGACATCCTCGCCGGCATTGGGATAAGACAAATGCGCTAGCCGTTCGATATCAGCTTGCAGTTGCTGGAGTGTTTCTCCCCTCTTCTGGGTTCGACTGCGAAGTTGCACTCTATATACTTGCTGCATATGGTCGTCACCGAATCGCATCTCAATAGCCTTCACCAATGCATCGTAGTCGCGTTGTTTTTCTGCTGAGACAGTTTGAAGCAATTCTGCAGCTGTACCTCGTAATGCGAGTGTTAATGCAATCGACTTTTCCTCGTCGTCCCATCCATTGGTCGTTGCAGCTGCTTCGAACTGTCTCTTATAAATTGGCCATGATGTTTGACCATCAAAAACGGGTGGTTGCATCTCCTTCCTTCTTGGGCAGTCAGCAGAATATTCCCGAGCCTTTTGCTTCTTGACTTTTTCGAGTTCTTTAGCTATGTTCTCGATGTTTGTTCCTTGTTTATGAAACATTTCATTAATTTTCTCAAACTTTGTTTCATGCTCGTTTAATTTTTCATCAATTTCGTCGATTTTTACTTCTAGAACATTCTTAAATTCTTCCACGGCGTCTTTTTGTGCGGCGACAATGGAATTTTTCTGTTCTTCTAAAGAATTCTTTTGTTCTTCTAGAGAATTTTTCTGTTCTTCTAGCGAATTCTTCTGTTCTGCGAACTTCAATTCCATAGAATTTTTCTGTTGTTCTAGAGAATTCTTTTGTTCTGCGAACTTAGATTCCATAGAATATTTCTGTTCTTCCATCTTCGCAAGAAGTAATTCCATCATAGAGCTAATGTCAACGCCTGTACTTACTTGTTCTTCTGACACGTCGAATAGCATGGTTTTTGGATCTTCTCCCTCGTTTTGGACAGCTTCCTGCAGACGAAGTATGAGGTCACTTTTCCCTCCAGCTGTGGAAAGATTCCGCTTTTCTAGTTCACTTTTCAATTGGGGTATGCTTAGATGTAGCAATACACGACCCATTTTGTTTGTCTCTTGTAATTTCCAAAAAAAAATCACAAATTCACTTTTTTTTTTTTTTTTTTTTAACTACACTTAGACACCTAGCACAGAATAAGTTTTATCCCACTTCTGACACCAATGTTACATTCAGGCAGGGATTCGTAAAGATAAAACACTATTCCGTTTAACTTCTTTAATAAAATTCACTTTTATTACACTTTTATCGACTATTCTAATATTTCACTTATTAAGTACCAGAACACTATTACTTAAACAATTCTTCAACGTTTCAAACCAATCACTTAATTTACTCTATTACTTTTCACTTATTTATCTTCACAAACTATTACTATCTCGAACTTTAACCAATCACTTTTATAAATCAACTGTCTCGCCCTCTTCTAAAAGCTGTCCTTTTATACCCGCTCCGCCATCTGACGAGAACTTTCTAGCTAATTCTAAGTGGTTCTAGAACAAGGTTCAGTGGTGAAATACATTTACTTGACAGGTTCCAGTCTCCAATTGGAAGTGACACTTGGGTGGAACTTGTTTGGTGACTAAGGGGTTGTTTTCACTTCACCATTTTAGGTTACACGATACATTCCACACCACAATATGAAGAACTATAGTGTTAACAGATGTGGTACTAGAATGAGACGCTACTTCTTTGTGATTGCCTGACTCTTTCAAACATCCGAGAGTGAAAAATGTTAGCTGACTTTGCTTTTGTAAATAAAACATCCTCGATACTATATTGCACATAAGGGATTAGCTTTGACTACTAAACAAAACATATTTATCATTCTTTTTCAGTTGTCACATGTCGAGAGCGTTGGAGAAACATCCGCACTGCTTTCCTTCAAAGTTTAAAGCGTTATCCAAATGAATTGTCTGGGAAGAAACAGTACTACTTAAGGCCCCACTTGGAGTTTCTTATGCCATCTATCGGAATGAGAGGTAAAACACTGGTTAAAAGTTGTTCGGAGACAGAAGATTACAGAGCCACAGAATTCGAAGAAGACGTCAAACCGGGAGCTTTTCTCGAGAAAGATCAATCAGACGATTTAATGGATTCATATCGAAATGACATTGAATCTAAGTCTAAATTGCTGCAGCCATCCGGAAACCTTACCTTAACTCCGTATTGTAACTTACACAACAAAAGGGACACATATATACGTAACAAACGACGTAAGCCCAAGGAGCTAGATGAAGAAGACTCAGACATGGCGTTTTTTAAGAGCCTCCTAAGGGATGTTCGTAAAATGAACGATCGACAGAATCGAAAATTTCGTTTTAAAGTAATGCAAATCGCTAACGAGATTCTAGATGCAGATGACCAACAGCAGTCGGGATGTATTTGCAAAAACAAACAATTCTGAATTTCGCAGATTCCGATACTATTTTACTAATAAAGATATTTTTGCAACTATATTTAGTTATTTTTGTAATGGTAAATGTAAATACGAATCTTCATCATCATCTTCAGTAAATGTGTGTACAATCTTTTCTGTAATTAACCCTAGCTCCGGTCTAAACCATGCTCAAACAGCTCTGTAAAAATGTGACGTAACTTTTGTTCGAATGCGGATGTCCAAAACACTTCAACAAAGAAACAAGTAAGGGGTCTTTCATTAGCGACCGTGTGATTAAACGCCTCTAGACTTTTCTTTTATGGGCCTACATTAAATCATTGGTTTATGCCAACAAGCTGGCGACGTTACAGGAGCTCAGAGCCAATATTGAGCGAGAATTAGGGGTCGTATCGGTCGAAATGTTCGACCGAATCACCGAAAATTGGGTTCAACGTATCGACAGCTGCATACGTTCCCGTGGTGGTCATATGAACGAAGTCGAATTGCTTTTATAAATGTTTTTTTTATAGTAACTCAAGAAAATACATTTTCTTTGAGACATCTCAAGTATTTTGCATTTTATTTAGAATTGGTACGACTGAGGATTGCTATTCTGAATTTCAGCGGGCACTCGATAAATTTGTGACAGAAGATAGTATGAAGGCTAATAAAGGTAAGAATAGAAAGACCAGAATTACTTGGCGCACTTAATGTCGAACAATGGTATTAGGAAGGACCACTATGAGATGGTTAGATCAAGTGCCACATCTCTCCTCGGTATTGTCCAGACGATTCAGAGTCTGTGGCGGAAGTTAAAAAGTTATTAGAAAGTACTACAATATAGGAATATTGTACTCTAAAGACAAATTGTACCTACTCCTACTCTAATTTTGGATTAAACTATCATCACTTGCCTTGACTTTTCTCTACCTGATAAATATTGCAAAAAAAAATAATGGCCCAATTGTTGGCTGGTTGTTTACCGTTTTCTCGTACTAAACGTTGAAGAGCCTTCTTTGAAGGCCCTACGCTTCAGCCGTAAGATATGCACAACACGCGAAATGTTAGCGCTGACAAACACTCATTTTAATAATACCTATATTATAAAGTTTTATCATTTGGACACTGGCGTAGCGAGGGGGGGGCAAGGGGGGCACAGGCCCCGGATAACCTGTAACTGTATAACCCATCCACCGAGACTCTTTCGAATTTTGACTTTCAAATCACTTTCCTCTATTAAGATGATGTAATTAATTTTCTTCGTAAATAAGCAGATTCCTCGAGTTTATCAGACTTTTCGTAACACTTTTTTTGAATATTTGAATTATGTAACTGTCATTTTTCATAGATTAGATATAGGTACTACAAAAGTGTTCCCTAACTTTTTCTATTTTCCTAAAAAAGTAAAGGAAAAGACCTAATGTGGAATAAATTCGCGTAATAGTGTTTTGTTTATAGGTACTAATAACAAAAAATGTATGTTTAATTGTAACAATTCTTTTGTCCTTGTCCATGCTCTTGTGTTTTTTGTTGCTTTTGTAATATCTACAAGGTTGAAATCCCTACCCGAAATATCTGGAATAAGGAATGTTTTTTTCCTTAGATAGAAGAGTAATAAAAGCAATTTTTTTAAGTTTAAGACGTTTAAGATGTAATTCGTTCGACTTTTCCAAGATTTGCTTCAGTGCAAAAATTCGGTCTATATTCGATCTGTCGGACCAAACTGCGTGTGGTTACAAACTCATATGCAGAATTCAGCAGGGAGCGTAATTCTTTGTTAAGCTAAGTCAACTATGCCATACGCCAAAATTTTCCCCACAATCTGGGATCACTGCTTCGCACACGCCACCGACGATGCTGTGTTGAAATCTTCGGAAGCAGGAGCGTATTAATTGTGAGAATTGCACGCACATTTTTTTTTGTGTTTCGCTAGGAGAGTAAAATATCTTATGTAGTTTGGATGTAGCTATTATATTAGATTGTAAGCTCGGCTGGAAGGAACCTGATTTCTATCCGAAACAATATCTCAATAGAGTGGAGAGGCAACTTCATCATCTAAGTCTCTATTGTCATCTAACTGGTCTTGGAATGGTATGGAATATCCTACTGGTGCGATACGTATTGCAATGAAATTAAACCTCTACTAACTAACAAAAACATGTAATTCAAATAATGTGTAGTGCGTTGTATATACTGTTGTCAGGGTTGGAAAATGTCGGCTGTTAACTCTTAAAGTATAATCATTGTACAAATTTTTCCAAGTTTATTGACATACATAATGTGTAGGTAAGACTTGAAACCGTAGACAAAGCTTTTTTTTTGTGTATCAAAAAACTACTAGGGGCGGCATAGATTGGGTCTGCCCCGGGCGGCCCCAACCCACGCTACGCCACTGCATTTGGAAGTGCTGCTCAATTGCGTAACTTTTCGATTTAGCATCAGCGACTGAATAATAAACATCGACCCGTTCCAATTCAAAAACGCTTAGCTAAAAATAGATTCCCTAATTTTTTTTTCTCTACTCCTCAAAAAAATTGCTATGATATGATACTCCCCAACGAAATTATGAAACGGCGGCCCTGATGGGAAAACATCCTACACCCGTGACCCTTACAATGGAGTCACTGGACATTTAAAAATATATGGTGATGGTACCAGTAGTCAGCTTTTTGAACTTCTTGGACACAGTTAGAAGAAATGTTAACCAAGGGAGTAATACGAAAGAATTTGCTGTTGTGCATTACTTTGTATTCCAAGGCTGAACTTACACGCCATCACCCTATATAAAAATTGTTTGTTCTCAAGTATATGAACGGCTATTTGTATAAATGTATATTACTATTTAAGCTTTTATGACTTTGGAACTACCTCTTTAAACAATAGGGCACCTGGAATTTTCCATGTTACATGCAGTTAGCATTTCCTGTTGTTTTTATATATTTTATTTGGATAGCCTGCACGTCTGCACCTAGTTATCCGGCACATGTTATAATGCATGTGCTGTAGAGCCTGCTTCACCCCACGTCAACGCGACACCCAAGTCAGTGTTACGAAAGCTTTGTTATACCCCGAGATACTCGTTAAAACAGCAGCGCGTATCTAACTGTAGTGCATCTGTTTAGCTATATATGCGTATGCACTTATGTGTAGGTACGCATCGCAGAGAAAAGGCACATCACGTTACAGAGTCCCAGGATGATGTACGAGGTGAATTCGAAAGATATAGTCGGGGTGTGTTTTTTTAATAGTGGATTGCTATGAGTACACATTGCATGCAAAAAGTATGGAGCACATTATTTTTATAAACTTTGTATTGTATTCACACGCTCGTTACATAGCTTAGGGAAAATTACTTCTTAGATTTGGTTAAGAAACGCACTACATGCGTATTTTTCGACTGAACCAAGCTACGACTTGCTCTGGGTCCTGTTTAATTAAACATGCGACTCGGATGCGAGTGTGGAGGCAGAAAAAGTAGAACTCCCCTGGGTGGGTTGGTTTTTGGTTATAACGATCAGATTCTAAGGGGCTACCTATACCTACCCAACTGCACGAAACATTTTATTAATAAAATGACACATCCCAATCAGATCTGCTATTATTCCAAGTTCGACAATGGCGAAGGCGATATCATATGATTGTGTCTATTTTGTGCCCCAGTACAGAATGGATAGCTGATATCTAAGATTATCTGAAGATGCAGCTAGTGCAATAGGAAAGCCTCAGGTATAATCGCTGGCCAACATCAGTTATTGCGAGCTACAGCGAATGCGACAGTAGGCTGCAATGAAGCAAGCTATCCGCTAAGTAATGCTTTACATATGGATTCAATGATGTTGATGTAGCAAACTCGTTCTGCAAAGCACCCAAGTACGGTTAAAATAAAATCGCTGGTAAGTAAAGAACATATACCTACCCACAGTAGATTACTCGTACACATATATAATGTATTCAATGTATTTATTACACCCCTATAAAATAAGTAGAGTTGATATTATTTCCGTGTCGCATTGTTAGAGATCTATTAAAACAAACTTTTCTGTAGATTTCTTCAGGAAGGCAGTTTAAATGTAGGTGGTCACTCCGATCCAGTCTCCCGAAGCAATTTGTACAATCCATTGAAAAAGTTTGCACGACTTTGATAAAATTCTGATATTGAGCCATCCGTAGATTGTTATAAATACATTAAAAGCCCTTTAATTCGGAAACCTCGTTTATTCGGAAAAAAAAATCCGAATAAAAGACATTTTTCCTAATAAATGAGAGTCGGTTTTAAATTTTTTATGTAAAAATTTAATTAAATGTATTATTAAATTATAATTAATTATTGATTGAACACATATAGGTACCAAATAGATCTCAAATATGTAGAAGTCTGAACAAATCATACAAACATTTTTTGGGGGCAATTTTTGTTTACAAAAATGAATTAAATGAATAAAATAATTTTTCGTTTCAAGTCCATGCATTTTTTCATTAATGGGAGCGCCCATTTCCCAACCATTCCGAGTTAACGAGCTTTTACTGCAGCAAAAAAAAAAATACTTTGATACCTACCTACCTATAACATTTTGACAATAAGATAAATTCTTAAATTGTACATTATCTAAAAGATATATTTAGCAGGTTCCTTAGGATTAGGGATATCAAAGCTTTACGATATTGTTACTATAGACGTGCGTGCATATTAATAATACGGCTTATGTAATCTACCGCCTACCGGCTTAGTTTTCACCTTGATCCTAAATGCCTTTCACCATTAAAGTGTTAATTGCATTTTCTCCCGAAGCACAATTGCAACGTGCAACTCCTCCAGCTTCAGCTCCAGGCTCTGTCATTTGAGGCGTTGAATAAATGATTTCTGAATGTTTTTTATGGGGGCACATGAAAACATTATATTCCGCACACTACGAATCTAACCAGTTCTCATATTTGTGGTTGTGGAGTGGAGTATTCGAGTATAATATCCCGTCGCCAACCCCAGCCGTCACCCCGCCAAATGGCCCGAAACACATGATGGATGACGACAGAGAATAAACACAAACATTCACCAATTGTGCTGTCACGGAGCCCGCTCAAAATTGGAAATGTTGTTTCACTGAAGCCGGTTCTGTGTTTACAATCATTCACACCATGTGTGTGTTTTGTGTATACTTTTTAGGTTATATTATGCCAATAAAATATATGTAGGGTATGCATAGTTTTATATCGAGATAACAACTTATAAAAGGAAAGTAGGGTGATGGCACTCTAACTTATTTTTATGTGTTTTATTGGGCATTAAAAAAATATTCTACAACTATTTAATCAAGTATTTGGTTCTCCTGAATTTTTGACGTAGATTTATGTAGATTCGAAAATACTAAGCTTATTAAGTACATAATGAGCTGCCGCCTATTGCAAACTATTTACAAAATAAGTGAAGATATTTCATATTTATTTCATATTTATTTATTTCAAAGAATAAGTTCATAGTAAGATTGCATCTTATAGTTTGTGAATGCTTTAAAAGATTTAGGGTTCAAGAACAAATTTAACATTAGATAGATGAGGAAATACTAGGTACATGTAATTTAATTTGGAACTTATGTACATAGGTATAAGAGAATTAATAACAAAACAATAACAATTATATCATTTCAAAAACCTATTAGATTTATGTATCACTGGCCAAGTGTTTGAAAAGGTAAGTTTTAAATGTGCTTGTGTTTGTGGTTCTCCTTAGTGTAATGGGTAATGACTTCCATAGAAGAGTGGCATTGACGAAGAAAGAGCGCTCAGATTGCAAACAATAGAATCTGGGCCGAATTATAATGGCAGTTCTTTGTGAACTGGGTTATCGAAGATGAGGCCCATTATCTGCAGAGAGTAACTTGATATGTGGTCATAATACCGTTTATTAAAAACGTATATTGCTAAATTGTTATAGATGACATTTAGTTTATGTCAACATAGCAGAAAACTTCGCAACTTTAAAACAATATAGGTAATAAAATAGACTTGACAAGTAGCATCTTAGTTTTAACCGGCAGAGAGTTTTGCGTTGCACGTAGCGATCGGAGACCATTATACACTTTTCCGATAGTTGTTGCTGCATGATCTGTCCAGGTAAGAGTATCATTGAAAACTATACCTACCAAGATTTCGAGACTTCCTGACGTATTCAATGGATGACTGTCCTAGTTTAATCGGGGGAAATGTAGTGGTATCTAGAGACTGCTTTTAATGCAGGGTGCCTTAGATTTCGCTGGATTCAGTGGCAAGTTGTGTTTGATGGCCCACTGTTGTATGATCTGAAGATCTTCGTTCATCAGTTCAATGGCATTACTAATCATATCCAGCGGGCAGCACAAGTATAATTGATGGACGTCGTCAGCAAACATATGGACAGTACAATGTTTAACAAGCTGTCATCGTCGTTAGACAGATTTTGTAAACTGTGCGGAGTCTTGATATGCAGTTGACGGCACAGAGACCGACACGAACTCCGAATTGATAACATTACAGTCATCAGTTGCACCTGAACGCTGTCTCCGCAGTTTTTGCCAAGGAACTTTCCCGGACTGAATTTCAGGGTTAAGAGTGGCGCCTCTTACACGAAGAACAGCTAAATTGCGAAGTGACCGATATGTTTCGTAGAGCACAGGGAGTTTGTATCGTTTCCAACGAGCGTACGCAGTATCACGATTTTGGATCAGGGGCCCTATGTCGCAATGGAACATGGCGATCAAATAGTGCTTTTATATTTTGGTTCAGAAATGATATTTGCTGATTTACTGATGCCATGAAATAAATATCATCCCACCGAATTTGGATAATATCAGACCGTAGACTCTCGTAATCAATATTTTTAAATAACACATCTTCATAAGTAAAGATGGGATGACAACTGGATATGGAGAACGTTTAAAGGAACCGTGTCCTTCATAGTCAGCCCCATTTCTCTTCTAGTAAATGCACTACTGAAAGATAGAGTATTGCATGCAACGTTCGAAGATGATTGCAGTTCCTCAGTATGTTTTTGTTGGCACTTATTTCTGTTTGTATTTAGCTGTTGGAAAGAGAGAGAGAAAGAGGAGAAAGCGTAATATAAACTGCAAGCGGATAAGAATTTAATATGGATACACAAATGAAATGCGAATAACAACATCACACATCAAAGCCAGCGAGTCTCACAATAATAACGGTATCTCGCGGCAAGATTATTGTTTACATTTTATAATTTTCCGTATGGCTATTGAGTACGGACACCGCAGCAACAAAGCAATGCCGATGCCGGCTGAGGTCATGCTATAGATAGCCACGCGATGCACTTTTAAATGCACGATAGTGCGACTTCGTGTGTGTAATCTACGCCCTTTACTCAAGAGACACGTTTCCTGCAAGGAAAATCATACACATTTTGATAGTAGGCATTCACAATCGTAAGCAAATACTTATTTCGACTTGCCAATAAATATTTTTTGTTTTGATTCTGAATTTAAGTAGTTTACAGTGGCTATTTTTGCCAAACTAGTTTTGCAATTACATACAAGTTTCAGTAAATAGTCGAGATTAAAATTTGTTAGGTATAAGTACGGCGCATTGACTTTGATTCTTGCTTTTTGCCTCAAAGCTAAAGCTAAGGTATATACCTCCTACCTACTTTAATTATGCGGACAGGGATGAAACTATTTTCGTTAGATGAATAAAAGTAGAAGAGTAACCAAAACGTTTCAACTCAAATTTCAACTTTATCTGTCAACGGAGAAGTTATAGCCGTAGTATTGCTACCACTATTGGCGTTGTATGCCTAAAGCTGCTAAAACAAATGTAGGTTCTTGTTTTTTTTAGTCTGGCCCACTTCGAAACCTCGTTTTAAAACAATAGCCCATTGAAGAAAACTCTATATATATTTACCTTACCAAATAAGCTAAAGATCATTTCAATCTGGTTGGAACCTATAGAGACACAGAGCTTATCCGGAGTTTGATCGAAAAGAGTACCTACACATGTTCTCTGAGTTTGGAGTTTCCGATCTTTAAATGTTATCAAAACATTTCAAGGCGGCAATAGGTGGAAAACGACTGCTGTATTTGATAAATGTTTGGAAACGCATCTTGCTACAAATATAAACAGTTTTCAATAAATTTCTTGAAATTTTCTTTACATATATAATATGTCTCGAACTGCTATGGGATATAAATGTTGATTCAGTAATAATCTTGAACATTATGCAGTCTGTGACAGTCTAGATTTGACAGTTCTACTTATATCGTCTCCTTTACTAATTTGGCCGATTGACACGGTACATTATAATCGATAACACATCATGACCACTTTGGCACAAGTTTGTGTCATTGTGCCCTTAGAATATCACCGAATGACTCGAAACGTGACATCTGTCATCGTAGCCGTTTTCTCGCTTACAGCGACAGCACAACTAAATTATTATGGCGTTTATTCTGTTTAAATTGCAAACGCTATATGCATCTGTTTCTGTCATCTGTCATTCATATAGGCTTATTTATACAACTATGACTGTTTTTCCAATGTGTGCTCTGTTCGATATGTTTACAATATACTGAAGTTTTTTCTTTTTCCTTGTTCGATATAACTTTCTTCTTATAATTATATAACCCATCCTTGCGAGGTAGAAATCAGAGTTTGACCTTTTTGACTTTTATTCGCATATAATTTTTCAGCAACAATATTGTCAATCCTGGAAGGCAATAGATCACAAAACCACTAAAAATAATTTAAAAAAAACTGATCTGGCCACTTCAGGATCACAAGCACTCCAGCAATCTGATAACACTAAAAGCACAATAGGTATACAGTAAATGCCAGCACGGGGCAATGCATCATTTGGAGCATGAGGTCAGGTTTGCCCCCTCCAACGAATTCTTTAAAAGCTACATGACATTATATAGGTACTCTTCTACGCCACTTATGTGCCCATAAAATAGCCAAATAGTTTGCCTACCTGAGGAATTTTGACATTATAAGAGCGAAACGAGGACCTTATAGATATGTATATTTGTATACAATGCGCCGTACTAATAGCAAATTTCAGTCTCGTCTTTAAATTTTCGGAAACTTACAATTGCGAAATTTGTATGAAAAATATATCCACTGTGAACTACTAAAATTAAGAGTCGAAATTAAAAATGTTTATTGGTAGGCACTAGGCACCAATATAATAGGTATAGGTATAAAAGCTGAATTATTCTGAATGCCACTTTTCGTGTACCTATGTACTTCACAACTGAAAGTATAATGTAATGGAAAAATTTAATGATGTTGAAAATCGCTTTTGTTTCCAATTGTCGAAGTTTTAGAGCACTATATTTTCCCCCGTTTGTTTATCGCTTTATTTTGGGAAGGTTTTGTGTTCTTAGTTGAGTTTCGCAATTTGACAAATTCCTCTTACTGACCATAGATCATATATATCCCTTATAGTTTCTGCTCGCATAATTCAATAAGGTCAAGTTCCTTTTCTGATTTAATTAAAGTAGGTATAGGTAGGTACACATACATAATATATAGGTATATCTATATGTAATTTGAAAGAATTTGCATTTTGTCAAATTCGAGCAAATACCTATAGATACAAAAACGTACGTAAGCCTGCAATTATCTGCCCAGCTGGTTTCCGAAATATTTACATTTTTTTTAATAAAATTATACCTCCCTTTCTCAATGCTAAAAGACCGGCATGCCCACATCCCTACTTATTATACTGACTTACAATAAAACATAAAAGGAATGAAGTTCAGTGTTACAAATACACGTGTCCGATATATCTACCTATATCAAACGGCTTATAGCGGTCTGTTGTTCACCTCTCTAGTCTCTATTGCCTTCCATAACCGAAACCAGCAGATAACAACACAGCAATAATTCACTTCTACTGAAATCTGGCATATGACCTGTGTGTCGTGCTTGAAACCCCACCGACCTTTATTTTCATAATTCTAATGTTACAATCTACTTGTGTACCGCCATTATTTGACTTTGCGACCCAAGTGATCTTTTTTTGTTTGATAAACCCCCTTGATCGTGTCGCTAACCTCCATCAGAAGTCCACACGGATCTCTGTTTGCCTTTTGTTTATTCGTCGATTGCCATCTGATGATATTCACCTTTTTTTCGTTAAATCTGCTAATTTTCCAATGAAATTGGACATCGTCATCATCATCATCATCATTATCGTTGTTATGACTGCCCTGTCGCATTCGGCATTCGTCACATTGTAATTCAAATCGTAGCTTGGCATGCCTGCAAAGTAAATAGAAAATCAACAACAAGGCACTTAAGCTGCTTGTGGAAAAAAACATAACTGCTTAAAAATCTACCTCCACAATCATCGTCATCGTCATCAGGAATGGAGTTCTTTTGTAAAGTGCTAAAGTTGGTGGTCATAAACTAACCAAAAAAAAAAAGAAGCTTTTAACCACTTACTGGCCCCCATCCACGAGTTCCAACTCACAAGTTGCGAATACAAATTTGAAACATGTGTGGAGTAATATGACTTTTTTTAGAACCTAGTTCTGTTGTATTGTATTGTATTGTAGGTATAAATGGATCTGTGTTATTTGGCTTTTCTGTTGACTTAACCATAGTCATTCAATTGTAATGTCATAAGTTCTGTACCGCTGTTGTCGTTGGCCAGAATTTGGCCTTGGGATATTGACACACACACTCAGAAATAAAGCACACATTTGGTCAATCATACTTCATACAGTCGTAGTCACTAGTCAGTCAGTCAGCCTATGTCCCCCCAACCTACATAAGCTTATATGTATAAATTTATTACCTTCTTTTACCTATTATTACAACTGGCTGTATAAATAGTTATAATGGAAATAGTACAGTAGCGCCACCACTAGTTTTAAGTGTTATCAGCTAAACACTTTTTTTACATTAGACTTGTTTTTTTGAACTTCGATCTCAGCAAGGCAAAGTAAAGTAGGATTTTCAGCACGCAAATTGCAACAACTATGCTATACTTGACACTTCGAGACTCGCAATAGTTGTAATTGCGTGCTGAAAATCATACGAAAACGATTTCCAATCGTTGGGTTGTTGACCGAACAAATGTCACAACTCACAACTTATAATCATTTTCCACACTTAAGGATCATTCACATGAGAGCGACCAACTACCTACGAACGAACGAATATTCGCAAGTTTTGACATTTAATTTGGTAGCAGAAACCCACGAATCCAATGACAGTCGCCCTTATTTGTCTCTATAACATTTTGAGTTTGAGGTTAAGTTCGAACGAATGCTTTATTCGTTAGTTTGTGGAACGCGAATTGAATGATGTGGATTGTGAATAAACTTTGACAATTCGCGCCAAGGGTGTATTCGTTCGCGGCAAAAAGTTTGCCATTCGAAATTTCGTTATTTTAACTGTTTATTAACATGTTTTCTTAATACATGTTGATGGGATAATTAACTATCCTCCTCTTGGAATAGTAAAATGTACAATTTTCTGTTCATAAATGCATCAAAAGTGGTTTGTTCTCATTTCAGCAATTCGTTCGCTCGCTCTCATGTGAATAGTCCTTTAGTTGATGGGCTAATAAAATTTTGAAATATTCACAATTAATTTTATTTGTTAACTAATGCGATCGAAATTTGCAACCAAAAATAGTTTACACAGAAATTTCACGACTAGTGTCTCACAGCTGATAGAAAAGTCAAACGAAAAATATTGGTGTTGGGTGCGAATGCATCAACTAGTTTGCGACGAACATACGGTTTTCATATTGGTGTGAATATTGTATAAAGTGGAAAAGGGGTAAGACTTTATTTTATAGAACTAGTCACTATAAAGTCACATCACAATTATTATACCTATTGCGACAAATAGTTTCTCGATGTGCCTGGGTGGGTATGTTCATTGGACAGCATATTATTTAGTAGCATATATTGCAACTGTTGTTTACTTGAAATATAAGAAGATAAGTATACTCTCACAAGCTCCATGTATTGTGCTTCTGTATAAAATTGAATAAGTAAATAAAGTAAATGTTTAAAGGTTCCAAAAGTGCTTTAAATATTTGATTGGCTCCACTGTCTCTTTGTGTATTTAATATTCATGTGATGCTTTTTTTATTGTGTACTTTGTATGTGATAGGGTATGTGCGAACTTATATATCTTATGTTTTATAGCGGGAAAATAGAAAGAATTTTTTATGAGTAATAAAACCAGAATAAGTGTTTTGAGGTTAATGGATTTACCTTGTTCTAATTCTAATCGGATACTTCTTTCTCCCAACAACAAATAGCGATGCTTTAATTTCGGACACAAGATACGTATTCATACATACAAACTGAAACGTAAGTGTAGTAAAGACAAATTTAACACCCGCTAAACTGATATCAACACCATCCGGTCAGATGACCGACTTATTAGGCACTATATCTTACTGAATAAATAAGTAAAAGAATAAAGTTAACTCATCAGGACGTAATGGAAGGAACTTACAACTTTATGTTGGATCTGAACGGATCAGAAGGTCTATCGGCACAGCTATAAACTCAGCTGTTCAAATATTCACCAGCCGAAAACACGGTTTTCACGAAACCAATCGAGAAGGCCCTATTTCACCAACACTTTTCATTTTGCACTTTGCAATTTTGCAAAAAAAATAATTCCTGCAAAGTAAAAGTGATATGTGTTTCACCAAAAATGCAAAGTTCTCACGACTTTGCATTTTGCACTTTTTTAGACTTTTTTGCAAAGTGTAAAGTAGAAGTGTTTCACCAACTAAAAAGAGAACTTGGCATTTATAATCGTGTTTTGCAAATTTGCAAAGTGAAAAACATATGCGTGTATATTCGTATATTTAATTGCAGCCGTTGTAATATAGAGCAAGTTTTATTGTCGTAAAATTGTTTGTTGGACTTAAAAAAAATGTTTTCTAATAGTCTATGAATTTCGATTCAAACTGAAATCTGAGCAATATATAACATAATATCCTAAAATAAAGCGTCTAAGTTCAGAACAATTAAAACAAGTAAGAAATGTATCAACGTTTCACCCTTCATTTAAACTCTGTACTAACTGTAATTTACTATGCAAGTATGCACTGATAAAAACGTTAGTGCTTGCATGTTTACTTTGATTTACATATTTTAAAAAATAAATATGAGTCGCGGTGAAAGGAACGACAAAAAGCTAGCTGTCTTGGAGGTTATAAAGAATAGAAAGGTAATTTGTATATTTACATAAGTTTTATATTATGTGAGTATTATATTATTGATTATTTTTTTAATTAAAGGAAATTCTTTTTGCTTCGTTCCAAAATAATTCGGTAACGAAAAAGCTAAAAGAAGAAGCTTGGGATGAAGTTTTAAACAAAGCAAAGTCCCTTGGGATGGCGTCAGCCAACCGAAAGTGGACCTTTGCCAGAGACAACATTTTTGGTTTGTGGAAGAGTCGAACTTTAGTAAGTAACAAGAAAAATAGCAGTTTCGTTTTATGAAATAAATATACATAATGTTTTATATTTCTCAGGCCAAAAGAGATAATTCAACAAAAACTGGGACTGGGGGTGGAAGGGCGGTTGTTCTTGATATTGTCGATGAAACAATTTTAGACATAGTCGGGAGTGATTCGCCTACTGTTGTAGGGCTGGATTTGCTAGAGGCGGGTGGCGATGGCGTTATCGTACCACCTTCAGAACCCAAATCCAAAGCAACGCAACCTCAGCATCCTTCCACAAGGAAAAGAAAATCGGTGGATGAAGAGTTTACAACTTTAAGAAAACAGCTGTTAAAGGTGGAAATTTATAAAACCACATTGGAAGTACTTAAGCTGGAACGTGAACTAAGAGTTCCATTATCGGAATTCTCCAAAGCGTTGAATAACACCGACAACGAAGTTTCTTGCTTAAGTGAAGAAAATATATTAAATTTAACGGACTATTAGAATTTATATGATTTTTTATTTTTCTTTATTCCGAAAAGAAATCTCTTAAATTATTTAAAGTTGAAAAAGCATTTTCATTTGGTGATTCACCCTCTTCTATTCCGATCTCTTCCATGTTGTTTTCTTCATCATCGTTGTTATTGTTCTCCCACGTCGATTGTTCTCTGTTTACTTCCAGATTATGTAGAACGCAGCAGGCTAAAACGATTTTACTTGCAATAGTGGGCTGCAGGCGGAGATAGTTTAAACATGGAAACTTTTCTTTTAATATTCCTAAAAAAATTAAATGTTTGAGAATGAAAGAAACTCGTACCTACATTTCACATACCAAAACTATTTTCAATGATTCGCCTAGTCTTTTTATGAGCTCGGTTAAAACGCTGTTCCACTGGAAGGTTCGGATTTGTTCTTAGTGGTGTTATTAACCATTCACTTAAAGAATAAGCGCTGTCGCCTAAAAGTACTGCATTTGGAAATGGTCGATATCCTGCATTGAAATTCGCAGCCAAACGGGAATTCCTTAATACCCTTGCATCGTGCACACTACCTGGCCAGCTTACGTTAATCGCATAGAAAGATCGGTCCGGCCCACATACCATCATTGCATTCAATGCATGCTTCCCATGTCTATTAACAAACTGCTCTTCATTTTCCCTAGGTGCATCAATGTTGATCATCGTACCGTCAACGCATCCAGCTACACAAGGGAATCCACCTTGAGCAAAAAATTTGGTAGCTATTTCCGAAGTATTTTGTGGCCAGCAAATGGTGGTTGCAAGCAATTCCTCGATTATTGCCTCCGAAACTCGTTGTACTACTCTGCAGACTGTAGCTTTACTTATTCCGTGCATAGCAGCGACTCCATGATATTGCCCTCCATTTCCAATCCAACGTAGTGTGCATAGAATCTGTTGCAAGGGACTTAAGCAATTATTTCGTTCGCTGTCAAACTTTAGCCTATGTCCAATTGTTGACAAAACATGTTCAATGCTCGTCTTCGTTAAACGAAAGCTTTCCAGGGTTGAAAAATTATCTCCAATTTCAAAATTTGTCCTTAATTTTACAACCCTTTGTACATAATTTGTATCCTCTTCGTCTTCAAAGAGTGCTTCGAAACGGTTCATTATACGAGTATATTTTTTAAATTATTGTATCACCAACTGTTCACAACAAAAGCTCAACTGCAAATGATTTTTTTTCTTTGCATATTATTGAAAAACTTTTCACGATTTTAAATGTAAAGTGCAAATCTAATTTGTTTGGTGAAACGAAATGAACGAATTCTTTGCAAATTGACAAATCTTTGCACTTTGCAAAAACATGCTTTGCACTTTGAAAATTTGTGTTTGGTGAAACGAATTTTGCAAAGAGGGAACATTTTGAACTTTGCAAATGAATAATTTCCTCTTTGCAAATTTGCGTTTGGTGAAACGGAATTTGCAAAGATAAAGTGAAAAATTGCAAAATGCAAAGTGAAAAGTGGTTGGTGAAATAGGGCCCAGGAGTTTTCTCATATATATATTAGTTCTCAAAACGAGTCGTTTAAAGTCCAATCGTTGGGTTAATGAAACAAACACACCTATTGCAATATTCAGAAAATTCAGCAGAACAGCTGACCGAACAATGTCACAACTCATAACTCACAACTTAGAATCATTTTCCGCAATTAATAAATGAGCTAATACTATTTTCAAATGCTCTTATTTGTTAATTAATGCGATCCAAATTTGTAACCAAAATTGTTTGAAGAGAAGTTTCACGGCTCACAGCTGATTGAAACGTCAATCGACAACTAGTTCACGGTCAGTGTGAACGCATATAAGGGAACGAAGTTTGACTAAATTTGGCTAATATGTTCGAATGAATTATCGTTAGGGAACAGATCTACTAACAATATTATTGGTTAGTTAAAGGTTAAGAGTGATTATTAGTAAAAAACATAGACAGTGTCAGTAACTCGTGGGAAGTAATAATTGTGCGCTTTTTAACAAAATTTGAATAAAACACTACTCTGGTCATTATAAGCCAGCCTTGTTATCCTACAAGTTTTTTTGACGTTTGAACCTAAAAGAAGAAACTTCGCGAAACACTCTAATCTCTAATGCCACCCACTATAGGGTAACATACAAACTTACAAGTTTCCCTGCAGTTTTTATTTATTTTTCATTTATTGTCTTTCTCACTCTTTACCTGGCGTTTAAAATTATATTCGTGAATGCGGCATGCGATGAGATTAAACATTTTAAAGTTAACGTCCACATTATGTATACGATCACGTATGGGAGGTACAAGTTACGTACAAGTATCTTGATGTATATATTGCTATTCGTCTCTTTTCGTTTTATTTTCAGATAGGTAGCTGAGTAGGTATGTATGCAAATAAACAAAAAACATATAGCACTACTCTGCTCTTTATAGTTGCTGGCGACTGGTGCTTTCATATTGTGACCTGCAACCGTATAAATAAATAAAAATAAGAAGACAAAGTCTCAAAGAAAATTGGCAGTGGTCCAACATATTTTCTTTTTATAATATTATGTTAGGTTTTATATACCTACTTTAATATATTTTTTTTTGCATTTGATTGTAAAGTGTGTGGAGTACACAGAAAACCAGTCGGGTAAAAAAAACTGATTGCACAGGAGATAGGTAGGTATTAGGTTGAGGGTGGAGTCGGGGTTTGGTGTGTTCTTCCACGATACTGCAGCAGCAGCGGATATCTTAGTGATTCGAAAACAAATAAATTGGCCACTGCATTGGGAGGAGCAGTTTTTATTGTTATTTTTATTACTTATCTCTTTTTCCATTTAAAATATGTAGGTAGGTATAGTATTATGCAGATGCCAGGGTTCGTAATTGGCTGATTTTATAAAAATGTTTTATTTTTTATTTTATCGGCCAAGGTATTTAGATTTACTGTAGAGATGCCACGAATAGTAATTTGGCCGGATACCGAATATTCGGCGAGGCTCGTGGCCGAAGCGCCGAATATTCGGCAACACTTAGTAGGTAGGTAGGTGTCTTCCGCGGTTGACAAGTATAAACAGACCTTTACAAGTGGTGGTCAGCAAACGCAAAACCCTTTCACAATTTGTTGAGATTTATTTATTCTGAAAAAATTGTTTTCATACCTACATCATAATTTACCACTGGTAAATTTTAAATATTCACATACCTACCTATTAATTTTTTGATAAAATAAACATCTTTGCGAGCAATACCTTTTTGGAATTTTTTTTTTTTCATGATTTGCTATTCGGTATTCGGCCGAATATTGCAAAAGTGCTCCGAGCACTTGGTGCTCCGCGGAACACACTTTGGGAAATGCTGTCTAAGCCAATGACTGTCATAACTTATTTGGCAGATTTTTTTTTAAGTGACAAACTAAAAATTGTTGAATCGTTTAGGCACGATTATGTGTTGGTTCATGTGAATAGCACCATAAGGCTCTTTTCGGATTATTCTTTTTAGGCCTTACTGCAAATCCGCAATATTTATTTTCTCTTTCCAAATGCGTACCAAAACAAAAATATTGTTTTAGTAGATAATCAATGATCGGCAATTGCGAGGGAAAAAATTTCCCCCTGGAAATATTAGCAAACTACCTTTTTCTCAATCAAATACCTACCTACCGATTTCATTGGAGGCCCAGAACTTTTCAGCTACCTATTTGTCTAGATTCTAGAAGATTCCATAACTTCTTTACATCCTCTTTGCTTCTATTGGTACGTAAACCGTTAGCAATGTCGCGACTTTCATTGGATAAATGTACCATCTTCTCCCACTTGAAAAAGGACTTTAAACGAAATACCTAGGTACTAACAACATAAACATAAAAAAACAGAAACTTACTTTGATTTTGAACAAAACACATGAAATTTGAAGTTTTTCGGGAAAAATACCTGAACAAATACCTAGGTATACCTACCTACTAAGTTGAAAATATAGAACGTATAGGTACCTACCTATGTCCACTATATTAAGTGCTATATTTTTAAGAAGATTGGAAATACCATCATTTCCACATCAAGAACTGGAGTTGCTTAATGAACTCAAACCTCTATTGTCTATAAAAAAAAAAAAAAAAAACAGTTTAGGTACCTACTATTTTTAACGGAATCTACGGCTACTTGAGAACTGGAGCAACGATTACAGTGTGAAGGAGGCTCCTTAGGAAGAGACCTCAGGCCAACAGTGGAAAAGAAATCATTAAAAATGCCTAGAGATCATCACTAGTAACACCATCTCTACGCAGTAGTTAGTTACTGTAAGATTAGAAATATTAGGAGGGTTGCCACCAATAATAGGTACCTAGCTACCTAGTTGTTTAAATTATTGGGTTAGGTACCTACACATCGGGGTTTCCGGTTTAATTGCAAAGACGTACCTACCTATGCTATGTGGCCCAGTTTACCATATACCTACCTACTGCTTTGCGGTAATAGGTATCTCACATTGTCACCATTAGGTAGGAGGGATACCTACCTGCCTTCCAATCTATTATCAGCCCTCAGATTGTTATTGTGCAAACCTACTTATCATACGGTGACCATACCTACGTCCCGTATTTCCCGGGACAGTCCCGTATTTCAATAGCCTGTCCCTGGTTTTTATTTTAGAAATACGGGACATACAAATGTCCCGTATTTCTATTTTAGTCCCGTATTTGTCCCGTATACCTATGTACATAATTTTTTTTTTTTTTTCTATTTTTTTATCTATTTTACAAAATTAACCATTTCATGATCACTAATAAAGTGCAAGTAGCCCCTTAATAATCACAAGGGAAAATACTACAAGAAATATTTATCTATTACTACCATGTTTGCATAGGTACCTACCCGCTGAACAGAATTTGTAAAATAATTTAATACCTATACGATTTTTTTCGTTCTTTTTGGTCATTTGTGTGCTGTTATATATTTTTGTTTGTCCCGGGTTTCGCTCTTGAAAATATGGTCACCGTAACTTATCAGACTTTTACCCTTCCAATTCCAAGTAACCTACAAAACTGACCTTACTGCACGTACCTACCTAGTAAGATGTGAGACTCACTTTTTAAATCACCGTCCATCCATACCTACGTAGGTATAGGTAGGTTGTATTTTATAAATACTCAAATACTCCTAGGTAGATTTATGTACACCTATCTACCTACCTATACTTTCATTCTTTGCCAACACGAAATTCATTTCCCTTCAATCTTCATCAATCAAATTTGTCCCACCTACACCACAGAATTAGATTGTGCAAATAGGTAGGTACAAAAAAAAACCCACACACCCAAAATAAAGATCACATTATTACATGACAATTTCTGATAAGAATTTCCAATTTGCTTGTTGTTGTTGTCATTGACGTCGTTGTTACCTACTTCTGCTTTCGATTCATCTAATTTTCATACCTACATCAAATTGCCGCCAGAATTAATCAGTCATTGTACATACATACTACATAACACATCTACTTACTGTATATACAATACATACTCTTGCATAAATAATCTGTAGCCTACATCCATACATCAAACTCCTACTCCTCTGCTCTTCGTCTGCTCTTTTTATTCTTTTATTTATTTATTTATTACGCCTGAACTTATTTTTTTAACGCTTAGATAACAAATTAGAAAAGCTATGGTTGACCAGCGTTGAGGAGGGCGACGGGAGAACAAAAAGAGATTTTTTCCTTCGCAGCGAAATGAGGCAACGTCGCCCCTAACGTAATTGTCAGCTTTCTTGTTTTCTTCGCCTCTGTCGGTCTGTCCCTGTGTGCAGTGTGTTTATAGCTTAAAAAAGAAAACAAACACCATTTTCCATTTGCTCGAAGCAGACAATGTTGTCCTGTATAGATATTTGTATAGAGACGTGTATCTGTATATGTGCTACTCTAATTGCAAAGAAAATACCGGCTCAGCGGAGCACAGAAGAGAACAATCCACGACGACGACCACACTGGATCGGATTGCTAGCTCGCCGACAACACCACGACAACGTGGTCGAGCAAGTTCGAAAAACGCGGCAGGGCGAGCTGAAAATACGAAGAAAAATCTGCACACACAACTGGCCATAGAAGTTGAGAAGAACTGAAAATGAAATGTGTTTAAATGCATCCACTTTCCAGGCTTGGGATAAGTTCACACATACAAAGTGTAGAGATGTGTGCACAATATATATGAACATGTGGGGATGAATACGATTCTTTGCAATGTGTTCAGCGTTCTGCTGTGTGCCTGTTCTACTAGCGGCTATATATACTTCCCCATAAATTTTATTTATGATTGTTTTGGATTTGTTATTCGTCGAGGGTTGAGGGGGAGGGAAAATAATGCTGGTGTAGTAGTGGGGTCGTGTACGACGAGACGACAGACGAGGCTCAATCTCAATATAATAAGTGAACCACACACGACGGGCCAGGGGTAAAAGACGAAGTCAGAAAAAAAAACGAGAATCTCAAGAAAAAATATAAAAAAAGCTCAAACTTGAGATTTTTTCTGCGATTTCATTGTAACAGTACACTGATGTTAGATAGAATATATACTTCCACACATATGCATCGGCATGATGCGATATAGGTATAGAGGCGGTGGTGTTCGTGTTTTGGATAAAGCTAGGTAGGTAGGTATATGTGCCTTTGGAAAGAACTGTTAGGCATTTTCAAATTAATACACGTTGAATTGAAGCTTTTAGTGGAGCGAACAGTAAAGAAAAGAAAATTAAACTACGCGCCATGCCCCAAAATAAAGGAAGATTCTCCCGTCGTACCTACCTACCCGTTTCTTTTTTTTTTGTTTTTTGTTTATGGAGAAGTCAAAGGCGTATAGGTAGGTAGGGTGATGGCACCAGTAGTCAGCCCCTTAACTTTTTTTTTGAGTTTGATTGGTTCTTAAAAATCCATTTTTCAACTATTTAATCAAGTATTTGGCTTTTCCGAATGTTTGAAGTCTGTGGATTGGAAAATATTAAGCTTATTAGGGATATGAACTACCTAATGCAAACTATTTGCAAAATAAGTGAAAAAGGTACGAGTTGCGAGTGGTCAGCCCCCTCAGCTCCAGTAGTCGGCCACGCAAGTATCCAGTAGTCAGCCCCAATGTAAATTACAAATTTTCATAAGAAGGGGGGGCTGACGACTGGAGAACGTTTAAAAGAACCGTGTCTCTCATGGTCAGCCCCCATTTCTCAAGTAAATGTACAGGGGGGCTGACTACTGGAAATCAAAGAAATTTTATCGAAATTTTTGTGAGAATCAATACTGATTGAAGTTTCCATTCATTTTGCATACTCAGCTATGAAAAATAATAAATTAAGGTAGTCTCCAGTAGTCAGCCGGGGGGGCTGAGCTTAGGATAATCATACAAATAATGTCTCATAAGGTCAGCCCCCCTCTTAATTATTTAACCGAAAACATTTTTAACATTTTAAGTTAAGAAAAAAGATAATTAAAGTGTTAATATCATAATAATAATCATAAACTGCACATGCCTTCAGCATATTCGTAATTATATCACTTTTACAAAGTCACTTCAACTATTTTTTTTTTTTTGGTAAACCACTCGTATCCTGCACTTATGAAAACTGTACGCAGACTTATATTTATTACGCTCGAAGTAACAAGTGTATTGTGTCAATTTTTTGCACACAGCGAGGAGAAGTGTTACCCAAGAGAGCAATATTTTTTGTTTGGAAGAAAGGCAAAACCGTTTACTATTGCGCTTTGATTTGTATGTCAGCGGCTGACTACTGGAGGGGGCTGAACTTAGGGGCCATCACCCTATTAGCTGGGGCAATTTAGGCGCGCTAATGGAGATAATGCACGCGAAGCACGACACGAACATTTTTAATTCGTCATCGTTGGTGTGTGGTGGCGTCAGATCGTGTTCGTGGCGTTTGCTGTAACTACCTAGCCTACCTACCTATCTGTTTTTTTGGATATAATTTTGACATGGAGAAGCATTTGCAGCTTAGGCTAGGTCCGTTTTTGGATCAATTTATTACCTATGTTAACTTGGAATACGGCTTCGGGTCACATAAATAATAGGCTACCTGAACAGACCATTCTCTTATGAATGGAGCACAGCTGAGCCCACGAAAGGGAAATCCATCTAGGTACACAGACAGGCATTAGGTAGGTAGGTAGGTACGAACTCTGTGGAACCCTTACCTAAATTTTGATGATTAAAGTAGGTAGGTATAGGGTGATGGCACCAGTAGTCAGCCCCCTTAACTTTTTTTTTTGAGTTTGATTGGTCCTTAAAAATCTATTTTTCAACTACCTAGGTATTTAATCAAGTATATTTGGCTTTTCCGAATGTTTGAAGTCTGTGGATTGGAAAATATTAAGCTTATTAGGGATATGAACTAGGTACCTAATGCAAACTATTTGCAACATAAGTGAAAAGGGTACGAGTTGCGAGTGATCAGCGCCCTCAGCTCCAGTAGTCGGCCACTCAAGTATCCAGTAGTCAGCCCCAATGTAATTTACAAATTTTCATAAGAAGGGGGGGCTGACGACTGGAGAATGTTTAAAAGAACCGTGTCTCTCATAGTCAGCCCCCATTTCTCAAGTAAGAAATTTTATCGAAATTTTTGCGAGAATCGATACTGATTGAAGTTTCCATTCATTTTGCATACTCAGCTATGAAAAAAAAAAATAAATTAAGGTAGTCTCCAGTAGTCAGCCGGGGGGGCTGAGCTTAGGATAATCATACAAATAATGTCTCATAAGGTCAGCCCCCCTCTTAAATATTTAACAGAAAATATTTTTAGCATTTTAAGTTAAGAAAAAAGATAAATAAAGTGTTAATATCATAATAATAATCATAAAAAATACTGCACATGCCTTCAGCATATTCGTAATTATATCACTTTTACAAAGTCACTTCAACTATTTTTTTTTTTTTGGTAAAACACTCGTATCCTGCACTTATGAAAACTGTACGCAGACTTATATTTGTTACGCTCGAAGTAACAAGTGTATTGTGTAAATTTTTTGCACACAGCGAGGAGAAGTGTTAGCCAAGAGAGTAAAATGTTTTGTTTGGAAGAAAGGCAAAACCATTTACTATTGCGCTGTGATTTGAATGTCAGCGGCTGACTACTGGAGGGGGCTGAACTTAGGGGCCATCACGCTATACCTTATTGTTTCTTAGAGGTCCAAGCAATCGCTGAAGCAACCCGTAGGTATATGCGTGTCTGGCAATAATGACAATACCGCAGAACCGCCGCTGTCATACCATAGACACAGCCAGTCGGCCACAAAAGCAGTTTATGAAGACTAAGGTATATTGGTAGCAGCGTACAGCCTCCTCCTCATGATCATAATTTTCGTGTGCAAAAGTAGCTAAAGACATCAGAGTGGATAAAAGGATTCGTAACTACGAAAAGCAACAACAAGAGAAAGGAAATATATTTAAAAAAAAAAGAAGATCTATTGTGTCCAAGATTGTCAAATAAATAAATTTAGGCTAGCAGAGTTTCCACCTCCCTAATATAAGCCTAGTATGCTGCTCGCGCTTAAATTAAGCCCCCATACAAAAATATCTCCAAAGATAAAATTAAGCAAAGCAGTTAAGCCAAGCAGTACGCAGTTCAAGCTAAATATCTGAGCCGCTGTACGAAAACTCTACAGAATTTAAGCAAGCAAATTAATGCAAAATACATTTTTCCACAGCGAAATTTTTACAGATCAGAGAAAATATCGGCATTCGCAATAAATTTTCAAACGAAACAGTACCAATGGAGAATGGTTGGTTCAACACAAAGAAATTCGTTGTTATTAATATAACTTCTTTTAAAAAGTACCTAGAAATTTTCTGTAGAAAGTTGACGGAACTTACACTGTCAAAATTAAGCGAGCATTAAGCGAAGTGGTGGAGAGAAACATTGGAAAGGCGCTTAATTTTAGCTTTCCTGGAACAGCATACCTACTAGGCTTAAGATGATTAAATACGTTACTATGGAACATGACGGCGACAAAAAATGGATTGTCACGAAAATCCTTTTACCTGTGTTGTATGGGGAATTCATAACAAAATTTTACCAGTCTTAATGGCGACATGTGTTTGTGCACATCTATGGCACAGCACCTTTCAACATTCTCCTCATTTCATATTAAATACCAAAAAAGCGTACGGAAAGCTCGGATGTTCACGTATTAATATATAATGATACTGCATTTACATTATTCCCCATTTATAACACGGAGGTTTAAGGGGATGTCCAATCCTAAATAGCCATGTGACTGGAAGGGACAAAATTACCTAACACGCAAAAATACGTGACACGCATTTTGGTCGGCCATTTTGTTTTGGTTAGAATTATGTTGATATTTTTATACTTCCGGTGATGAACGGACAATTTTTTCTTTATTTCCTATAACTGATTGAAGAATTGTTGGTTTAATTTACTGAAATCACTCTCATTTCCCATGTTTTAAATCAGAACTGATCTCTCTGTCCCGTCTCGTGCAAAAATGCGCCTGCTTGATGGTGTAAATGCAGTATAATGTCAGGTTGTTCAGAAGGATGATGGAAGCCAATCTATTTGTCTTTCATCTCTGAAAGAGATTTAGACTAGGCGCTGACAGATGACTTTCATATTATATTGCCGGAACTCAGCAAGCTGTCACTGTCCTCTATAGACTATAGTAGGTATAGCAAGCTAAATTAAAACAAAAAAAAAAAAAAACATTCAAATTCTAAATTTGTATTCCTAGGTAGGTACGTAACGTACTGGTATACGGTATACCACTAAATTGCAATCTATATACCTTGTGAATGGTATAGGCCATACACCTGGACATACAACGCTCAGCACCTGGGAGTGTTCAGTAAAAATATTCCGAAGAAAATAAACCCACTAATCCGAACGCCACCTAACGAGTAATCAATCGATTTATAATCAGTTCACATTCGTATTACCCGAATGGCTATACACCAAGAGCGCTGAAAACGGTTTTCAGATTTCCTCCTCTGTGTTCAGTTTATTTAACCGCCCTCTCCTTGCCAACTTTAATTCTAAATTTCTAATGAAATCAGCTTAATAGCATCGAAATGAATAAATATGTAATAAATTAGACACAAATCGGATAACCATATTGATGTTTATGTAAATTGCAGATACTTATACCTCTTTCTTTATAATTCTGTTTTGTGTGTTCTGTATTCTTCTGTATATACATTTTGCGTTGGGTATCCAAACAATTAATTTTTATGATTATGTAGGTATCCGAGCTTCACTCACACGGGTGGTATTGTCGATTCGCTCGTATTCATTGGAAACAAATTTGCATGATCACCCGATGAGCGTCTACCGTAAAAAAAATAAGAAAAAAACTAAAGCGGTCAACGTACCATACTTTAGCTGACATTCGAAATAAGAACAAAGCAACAAAAAAGAAAATGGCTAACTAATGAAACATCGCGTTTCTGGACATAATTAGCTTCTATTAGTATGTAAGCGACGTATTATTTAATTGTCTTTTGATGGTAATTTCCATTCTACCTCTTTCAATGTATATATGCTTATTTTGTGCTACGCCAACGAAGACTTCGAAGTTTGTATTTATCGCTAGATTGGATTTGTTTTGGTATTTAAATATTTGAAGGGAAGACGAGTATAGTATAGGTGTGGAACTCTTGAATTTCGGAACTTTGATCTATTGGCGGGCAGGTACTGATGGAAACCAACTTACTACTTGCATAAGAATGAACTTTTGGAGCGGTTAGCGAATTGAGTTTTAGGTTTACGCTTCGAACACGCAAACAGTAAAATGTTGGCCTTTAGAGTGCGAAGTCATCACAATAAATACCTATACTTAATTATAGTATTATAGTATTTTCTAATTTTTAAATATTACAATAATTCGTACCAAAAATAAAAACTCACACAAACCCATGATGATTGTGATAGGCTAGAGCTACCGAATTCTCGGTCAAATTTTCAATTAAGCACACCTAGCATATAATAATGAATAATTTTTGCAAATTGACAACTGTCATTCAAATGAATACATTTTTTTAATTTGTTCCGGGATGTAAATCAACAGTTGTTTCTAACAAATAAGGACTATATTAGTACTACCTAAAGGGTGAGCAAATTGTCTTTTCAATCAAAATTTTTGTCTCTCCAAAATAGCATACAAGTTATTAGTCCCGTTTCCGAAAAAGGTCTAAAAATGACAGCTCATAGTAAAATCGTAGCTAAAGGCTCTTCTGTCACGGATCAGCATCTGATAGCAGTGTTTAATAATAATCTCCTTGGAAATTAGGTATGGAATTTTAAATTGAAAGACTTTAGCGATTTCGAAACTAAACTTAATTTTAAAATAAATAGGTACATGTGGTAGTATTTAAGAAAAAAAAACTTTAAATTTTCATACTTGCGGAGTTGAAATGGGACTAGGTATTGAAATTTTAATGCTACATTTCCACCAATCCCGAGATAAGGTACAATAGCCAGGTTTAAAATTAATCTTAAAAGAAGATTAAGTTGGTGTAATCTCTCTGGCTCTGTATAATATTTGACAGTCAGAATGACGTTTCAAGAGAGATTGACCAATGTTTTTCATTTTTGAACACTTTATTGCCATTTTGGACATCCTGAGCAGGAGCTGTGGAGAGTTTAAAGCAGTTTAAACAGATTTTAACCAGTTCTAAACCTACGTTATGTCAAATTTCGCAAAAAATTACATTTGTGTATTCGACCGTCGAGTGCGACGTTGATTTACTATCAGCTGTTGTTTCCTTAGGTCTTCAATTCAATTCGACTTCTGACGACGAAGACATCAACATTTCGTACATTTTTTTTAGCTTCTTGCTATTTTTAACTTTCTCCATTACGTAGTAAGAGAAAGATATTGGTTTCGTACAAAATTTCGAACTCGAGTTTTTAATCAATTCTGACATTACGATGATAGAGGAACTCAAAAAAGGGGGTCCCAAAATTCTGTCCGGTCTGTCCGTCCATTCCACGGGCCTACAGCCTAAACGGCTTCCCGGATTACGTTCAAACCTCGGATTTGGAGTTTTTGGGCTTACAGTTCGGGAGGTGTTTTTTTTTTGCTAGGTAACCTTAATATTAATGGTACTTCCCATACAACATTTTCGTACCAGTTTGATTTGATCGAAAACGGCTCTAACGATTTCAACCAAAATTGATATTTAAGCTTAAGTAGGTGCGGTTACCATGACTGCGTACCCAGTTTTTGGCTAAAAATTCGAACAACGGTAGGTACTTTTGAAATTTCGACATATCTCGAAAGCGGTCTATACGATTGTAGCAAAAATTAATTTCTAGGGTAATGTGGTCATTTATAACTTAATAGCAAGCTCAGTTTTTCTCTATATTATCGTACAATGGATTTTTGAAAAAAAAAGAATTTTTTAAAATTTTTTTTTTTTTTTCAGTTGACCGGAAAACGGCTCTAACGATTTCAGCCAAAATTGACATTTAAGTTTAAGTAGGTGAGGTTACAAGGACTGCGTACCCAGTTTTTGGCTAAAAATTCGAACAACGGTGCTTTTGAAATTTCGTAATATCTCGAAAACGGTCTACCTATACGATTGTAACAAAAATGCATTTTTAAGGTAATGTGGTCCATTATAACAACAGCAAACTCAGTTTTTCTCATTATTATCGTACAAAGGATTTTTGAAAATTGTATATTTTTTTTTAATTTTGTTTTGTTTAGTTTACCTGAAAACTGCAACAACGATTCTGACCAAAATGCAGACTTAAAGTCAAATGGATGTTTTCAAAACAATTGTGTCCTTAATTTTCAATTGGAAGCACCGAAAACGCTAATTTTATAAAAACCCCATCGTTGATTTCGATAAAACTACGAAGCAATGCTTACATACCGAACAATAACTTATAATCGGTTTTCACCTACATATTTACGCAATAGTATTTTTCAAATTAAACATTGCAATATTTGGTACTGTTTTGTCTGGCAAATTTTACAAAAACCGCTATAACGATTTTGACCAATATTCATATAAAAGATAATATAAGTAGATATTATTAACAAGATCCGGTACTTTCTTTTTCTCAAAAAATTCGAAGATGTGAGTTTTTTAACTTATTTATCAAAAAATGCTACAGAAATCACAACCTATGTATTTTCACATATCTACGGTATATTTTTTTAATAGGCTTAATGCCTCATATCTTGTGAGTTGAAAGACCTTATAAAATAGTACAATAGCCGCTTATAGCCCTCTAGCCAAAACTTGCGACAATTGCCTGTTACTGAGAGCTTAAACTTTTAAAAAACTTATATTGTTATTTTATATAACTGCCATTTGAGATAGATCTCCAATTTTTTTGTTTTCTTTAATCTAGTATCGAGAAAGTTTCGTTCGACCCAGTCGTGCACTTTATTTTTGTTTTCTATTACCCATTACAACTTTTCATATTTCTTGCCCTGTGAACGAAAAAATGTCAATATTATGAAATTGAGTTTAAAGAACTTTTACTGGTCTCCGGAGTGCAGTTCAAATTCAATTGGATTCAGTGGTGTCAAGTTAAAAAAAAACTGGGTTTATGTTCGGGTTAAACGACTGAATTGGACTTGGGTTTAATTTTTGTGAATAATATGGCCAAACCATGCACCGCTTTTTTTTTACTGTATTTGACATGGGGACGTTCAAGTATCTAGTTGAGTAGGTAAGGCTGACATGTGTCTGACTATAGATGTATCTCGGTTTTGATTGGCTGAAATCGGTCATATGAGCAGCGGTTTCAGTTCACTTTTATGGGTGGGGTAGTCAAAAAATTCGTGACTAAGTTAACAGTTCGAATGTGTGGATGGCGTTCCCGACCAAACTAGTTTTTCCGTTCAGGTTACAACTTAATCCAGACCAATCTAACTTAAGACAACCAGATTCTTGTATGTGCCCATTGACGCTAATGACCATTTTTACAAATAGCGACAAATGTCAATTCCACTTTGGCAATTGTGAAGTAAACAGAAACAAAATACACTCATTACTTTGGGACTTTTCCTACTGGGCGGCAAGATCGCCAGATTTCATAGTTCCAAACTTATTTTCTTTTTTAGTGGTGAGCTTATGCCTACAATCTTTAGAATGCGAGGACATTTCGCCAGAAAACTGTATAAATTACTTTAGAGTTTTGAAACTCACGATGGGTATTACTTTTATCCCAAGTAAAAAAACCCTCCATGGTTTGTCAAATAGTTGTAGGTACATAGTAGAATTCTTCAAGCGGTATAACTATTCTCCGACTACCTTTTATTATATCGGACATATAATACAGTGGTATAGTGGCGCAAGTTGAAGCCAAAAATGCGAACCAAGAGTAGGTATTTCTGCTAAGCAAACGGGTATAGGTTCTTTTATAAGTTTTCCTCTACATTTTAAACGATTCCTAGAATCCCGAATTAGAAAAAAAGAAGGTGGTGGGCACAGTTTTAACATCGGTGCAGCATCTACAAAGTCATTTGGGGCTTGATAAGATCGTGAGCCTAGTTAGTACGGGCACATGTAAGTTTTATGTTATTAGTTTTCGGTTTCGATCTATAATCCGTATTTCCATGAAGGGTCTCCTTGCAGTTATTAAAGAATATCTGGCCATTATCCGAGCTACAAAAGTTTGTCCGTAAAAAGTCCACTGTGCAAGGATTCTTAATACCACCCTTCAAATAAGAAATTCCTATTTTACTTCAACATTTTTTTTCATAGATTATGGTATATTCTTTGTTCATCACCTTCTCGTCCTACACGATGGCAAGGCAGCACTGGCTTTTTTCAAATCCTATTCCCATGCCGCATGTCCCTTCCCATTGTCGCTTATCCGTTCACAATCCCTGGTCACTGTCCATTTCCCATATAATATTTGATTTTTTTCTTTTCTCTTTTATTGGCACTCTACTAATGCATTAAGGGAAAACTTTTTTGTTTGGTGGTATTTGTGCAATTTCGATAACTTTGTTTCCTTTTAGTGTTGATGTTGATATAAAAAAAATGAAAGAGAGTATAGGGGAATGGAAAATGAAAGGTAAACAGCAGTGGCACAAACGTAAGCAAAAACAACAGTTAAATCCAGAAATAGCTATAAAAATGTGCGCGACGATGCCAGGTGGAATGAAATTTAAAATAAATACAAGAACACTCAGAGGAAATGGCATGAGTAATTATATGTACCTGTCGCAGAGTACAATGGCGTAGTCGTTCTCCTTGCCACTGCCACTTGCCCCAAACTCATTTGACAACAGTAATTATTCGTTTATCCTGTTTAGTTATGTTCCTTAGGAATACTTAGTGTTGCAGGACCGCACTTATTCATCTATCCTTGGTGACTATACCTACCTATAGGTATGTTTTTTTATATTTATGCATTTTCACAAGGCTGGATAGTCGGTCTCAAACGTCTAATAGTAAAACAAAGTGTCAAATACCCGGTAGTTTGACATGGAAAGCAAAACAATAAAGTTATATGGACAGTGGATTTCAATTTAATTTCGGACGGCAAATGAAGAAACTGTAGATCGCTTTCATAGTGATTTTTAAAACGTAGCAACATTGAAAAGAAAAAATCTTTTTCAAGGAATACGAGAGGTGGATTTCCTTAGAAGATTTCGACTAACAAAATATACCTAGGTACCTACAGTTTTGCATTTCCTTGCGGTATCCTGCCTGAATACTTTCTGCTCTGTCCGAACATAACATGCCGAGCTTGGGTTGATTTCTTGAAGGATTTTAATGCAAGATTAATTTTTTCTTTTATGTTTGCCCCTTTTTTTTTATTAAGGAAACCAGTTTTGAATTGCTTTATCGCATAACTGCTATCGGTTTTATCCATATTCATTATTCATTTCACCAATTTTGAGCAATTGAGCTTTTATCTTGCGTTGGTAGGGTGTAGGTGTAGGTACATACCTACAGGTATTAGAAAAAATAATATAATCTAAGGCTAGGTACTTATCCAGACGGAATTGAATTGGTAGGTAGAACGCAAGGCTGGGGAGTAACTATTTATTTGTTTATCTTGGGTTAGCTTGTCGGAAGTTTATTTAGCCGTCCAGTAACTTGGTGCAAGTGACACTTAATGTAAAAGGTACGTGTTATTTAAACGCTTCAAATAAATCCAATTTGTTTGGGTGTTAACCTAATGGACAGGAAAATTATTTTTGGAGAATATGAAGAATATTTAATTCAATACATTATAGTAACCGGGATTGGCAAAAAATTTAGTTATCTTCGGTCGACTATGGATTGGTCTGGACTAGGTGTGAACGCAAAAACTATAAGATTTGTTGCTATAGCGTCACTTTTCCTATGTCAACTACAAATACGAACTTTAAATAGTCACGAAATTCTTTACTAGACTCGTCGCCACCCCCTCCATAAACTCCAATTCAAAAAGCCGTTCATGTGGCCGATCTAGGCTATAATCAAAACTGAGACATATCAAGACAGCCAGCTGTCAGACTTAAGAAACTAGATTCCTGAACGTCCCCATTCATTGCAGCAGTTTCAGCAAGTGGACCCTTGTCAACGTTATTTTTGCCCAAACAAATTAGTAATTGTTCAAAAATAAGACACCACTCTGAGATGTCAAATATACAATTTGGTTCATGTGGGATAACTGACAACAAATTAATGGAGGCTCTTGTTTTCGAACCTATATGGGCTTATTGCATTTGAGAATTAATTTCGAAATAGATGCGTTACCTTATCTTAATACCTATTCGGTTCAATACAGACAAAAAACTCGCCAAGACGAAAATCTATGAACAATGGATTAAAAATTGAGGACACATTTAAACTTCAACTCCTTTCAGCTGTCAATCTAATTATCACAATCAAATATATCCAATTGATTTAATTAGCACCAGAATGTGATCTAACTCTATGCGAATTAGCGTAATTTCAATGGCGACAAATGGTTTCACACTTATATCGTAATTGTTACTCATCCGCCTGACATTATGGTGTTTGCTTCAAAAATTGTAATAGGTACTAAATGTTATTCTAAGCATTTTTCGGTGATAGGTATAGGTATGTATACCTATTTAATTAGCAAGTAACCGCATTCGAAACTATTCGTTGAAATCTCAAAAATCGAGAAAGAAATCTCTTAGTTTCAGAAGTACCTACCAGACCGGTTTTCTTACAAAAAGTTTAAGAAATGTCATTTTGACATTTAACAAGGTTCTCATTAAATGCAACATCTATAAAATAAGTTGAAATTTAATTTTGTTTAAACTAAATACATTCAACATTCAATTACAACTTCTTCCTCCGACATCGTTGAAGACGAAAATAAATAGAGTTTTACTTGTCAAACTTTTGAGCTGTCACTTAGTTGTCAATTTTCGTTTTTCATATTTCAGTAAGTCGAAATTCGGTAAGTAGAAATCATTTTTTTTCTTCAATTTTCGCAGGTTACGTAGTCGCATTCGCAAAGGGTATTATCAAATTTTTATAAATTTTGCTTGTCCACACACTCGAATGTTCAATGTCCCTCTCTTGCTCTTCTCTATATTCTTGCCTTCTGTGAAGTAAACGCAGTGTTGTCGTGTGCTGCTCCGTATCATATCCATATGATATTTTCTGAATAATTTTCTGACACTTCCTTAGAAGAGTTACCTATAAGCAATCATTGTGTTGACATTTTCTTTTGTTTATCAATTGCTTATGAATAAGTCAACCACAAGTTATAAACTATCCAGAATAATATTTTTTTTTGCTGACAAATTTGACAGCTTGTTGACATCGAAATCTACAGGAGGCTATTCGGTAAGGATTTATGGCATTTTTCATCACACTTGCCAGACCTTTCGGCAGAAGGATGTTCCCTTACTGAAAAAAAAATAATTAAAAATATCTATATACCGATTAAGTCAGGCGATGTTGCCAGTCAGTACAAATCGGCTGCCATATTCTCAGCAAAACAGCTGCTCCGTGGTCGGCCAGACCTGTCAACATATCTTGTAGTCCCATACTCTTCTAGCCGAGCGGCTAAGCTAGAAGCGAGTTACCTGGCTACCTATGCATTGCTTTTTCTTTTGCAATACTAAACAGCTAATTTAACTGTCAATGTCAAGTGTAGAGCAGGTTCTGTGCTGCAAAGTTACTTTCTTTGCTAGTGAAGAGATATTTTCTTCTAACTTTGAATACCTAATGTTCTGTAATAGAAGATCGCTCATCCGTTATAGCCGCGGTGTGCTCCTAACAGCGTTGCCACTGAAAACTTTCAAAAAGGGGACTTAGAAGGGACCCAAGCAGAAAAAAGGGGCCACCACATAAAATACTAACCCAAAAAAGGAAACAGATCGACAGTCGTTAATTTTTAACATAAAAATTAATTTACTCATTCTTTTCATATGCTTGCATTCTTTTCCGCTCAATAAAGAATAAAATCTTACTTAAACTGAAAAGGGGCCATTCTGATAATTTTTTAAAAAGTTGTGGCCAAGGGTCCTGGTTCCTGGTCCTGAGCCTCAACACTGGCCCTTACTAGGTACTCTTATAAAATAAAGCCACAGCAGTGGTATCAGACGCTTTAAGTGAAATTCCTCGTCACACAGGATTCCCCAGTCAAAATATTTAGCAAACACTGCTTCTTACAAATTTAACAGCCAAGTTCCAATTAAAATAGGTATAGGTACTAAAAATGCAGTTAGAATTAGCGCGTGCATATTGATTACAGCTCATTTTCCAATCATTATTCTAGGTACGAAATACGTTTATATTGACACCTGCTACTTGAGCACGAGAAATATAATGTGGCATTTCAGTTACCTAGGTACCTACGTGTGTTCCGTTTAAAATTCAATATTTGAGTTTCCCTTTCATGAAATTTTTAAGTAAAATCTCCCACAAAAAGATGAATTCCTCACGAACTGGCAACACTGAGCCAGAGTGTCGTTAAACAAAACTTGGTTTATTAGGCAGATATTCGCTGTAGGTAGGTACGAGCCTATTTACTTGACGAATCTGTTTTGTAGGTATACCTAGCAGGTTTTCAGTTCCATTCTCGTTTTTCGACTTTTTGTCCGTCTTTCTTTTCAGGTTTCAGCTGACCTCTTTGTACCTTTGCCAGCCGTTAATATTTACGCCAACTTCTTCTTTGAAATGATTAAGCCAGTCTTTTCTTTGCAAGCATTTCACTTGCAATTTGTAGGTACTAAGAAAAAAAATCCGATATAGTGGGAACCCAGTTAAGGTGAAGAATGATGAAGTCGAAATCTTCTTTCGATTGTGGACTTGCCCTGATTTGGCTGGACCGTTTCGAAACATGGCGACGGCGACGGTCGACAATCGGTTTAAATAAAAACAATAATCACATAATATTTCAAAGAGAAAAAGAAACAGAAGCCACAAGAAAGAACAACAGCAGCACCTCACATACACTTGCACACAACTCACTACGCAACGCATACCAAAAGCAAAAACCAAACCAACAACAACAAGGCAACAACACCACCTACAAATATAAATAATGCCCGGGATTGACCGCAAAAAGCCGGGAATTAGACGAAACGAAGTGGAAAATAAAAGAAATGATAAAAGAATTGCAATTTTGTTTCTTCCCTCCCTCCATTTAATGATTGATTGTATTTTGTTGTTGTGTTGGTACCAAATACGAAGTACCTAATGGCTGTGGGGTTTGTTTGAAAATTTAGCATGGGATGGGCACCGACACGGTCTGAGCTGTGTGGGTTTGTGCATATCAACAACATAGTGACACAGGCAGGGCAGCAGAACACGTCAGAGGGAAAATCAAAAACAAGGGGCCTTACCAATAATCATTTTTAACCTCCACACTAAATATTTTCTAGATCACAATATGCAGTTTTGTATGGAAAATTTCACCATTGTGAGCTCGAAAAATTTAGTCTGGACACTAAAAATGATTATTAGTACCGCGGAAGGAGACCAGCTTAGCTACCCGACATGAAAGAATAACAAAAAGTACCTATTGGTTGACGAGCAGCCGCAGGAAGAGGAGGAGATTGCGTTATTATTATTATTCATAGGTACATAGTGGGAATTTCCCTTGTGTTTTTTTTTTATTAATTTCTAAGTTGGTACGCTGTGTATTTCGACGTGGGACAAGGTCAAGAGCGCAGAGTATGAGCAATTTAATATGTATACCCATACATACGTAATTACAAACATTTTTTTTGAGAATTGTCTGTAAAGTTCACCGGCTTCGAACGTTGTACATATGTATATACATGTGACATACATATTTACAACTAAACGGCTATGATGATGCCATACCAAGTAAGGCGTCAGCTGGAAGAGTGCGTCAGCAGGTGACTGACAATGACAAGTATGTAGGTATAATATAATGGCAGAAAAGGACCTTCGTTTGATAGGTAGGTATGCTGGGTTTGGAGGTGTTTCTTTTTTATTTTTTATTTCTTTGTTCCATTCCGATGGCTGTGGAAATGAAAACTTTTGTGAAAGATATAGGTAGGTACCTATAAAGATTGTGGAAAAGGTGTGACAGATGACGTAGGTATGTAGGTATACCTACCTAGGTATACTATTCAAAACAGACTTAAATCGAGGATGAAGTAGCTTTCACTTATTCACAAACTTACCGCGAAGCGGCTTGCAGAAATACAGATACCTAGGTTAAGTACCTACCTAGGTACCTACTACTTATCTAGGTACCCAAGCTTCATTCGCCTTTGGATACGATCGCAGTAATGGTCATCTGTGGCGGAGTGAAGATTTTGGGCTTTGCGGATGATCATGGATGTAGTAGACTTAAATTTGAGTCTTAAAGAGATTGCCATAATTGGTGAAGTTCATGTCATTGCAATGTTCCAGGGAATTGCGAAGCTGACGAATTACCCACGTGGACTTAGGTAATCTTTTTTTCTACATCACACAGTTCGTAACGAATCAGTTATTTATATAGGTAGATACCTATTGTCCAATCAAGGAGGAAGACGCAGATCTTGCCACTTGCCACCTAACTCGCGTTTCATGAAAGTATGGAGAGAGCCATTTGCAACCCCTGATAGGTCCTTAGTTCACTTCACTTGTGTAGATGACAATGTGAGAGGAAATACCTATTGAAGAAACTAAGCCAACGAACGAATACCTATAAGACAACGAAACGCCGAGTATGAAAGGACCCGATTCCTTAGTTCTATGGAAATTTTCGTTACCAAGCCATGGTGTGAGATAAAAACGGATGAGTCCAAGGCCCTTAAATACTTTTATTCCGAAATGTGTACTGGCCGTTAAAAACGTATCCCCTTGGCTTTTTTGACAGCTCTGCAAAGCGCAATAAAGAAACCCAAACTCCAATTATACGTGAAATTAAGCTGGGGTGAACCCTCCAGACCACTTGCCAGGAGCTGAGACAGAAGTGAAAATAACTAGAAAGGTATAACTATTATAAACGCCGAAGCTAATGCGCTGAGGGGTTACACACAATTGGGGAACAATAGGCGTGTTTTTTTTTAAGCTTAGATCCCAGCAAAGCAAAGTAAAGTAGAATTTTTAGCACGCAATTACAAAAACTACTGTGAGTCCTTGAAGTGTCACGTAGAGCGTAGTTGCTGTAATTGCGTGCTGAAAGTCCTACTTTACTTTGCCGAGATCGAAGCTCAAGAAAACAGGCCTAATTTATGTTAAAGTCAAGAAGTCCGCTGCTGCAATCGAATCAAAAACTTTCTTTGTGCTGAAACGGTGATGTCGAGGCCATTAACTATACATGAGTCTTAGGCAATTGATTCGAACTTTTCTGACTATCGGCACATATCCAGCTACGGTGGGCTTGATGTTGATGATGCACGGCAGCTTGGGCGTTCGTAGCTCATGACGAATGATTAGTTAAACTTGACATAAGTAATTATACAATTTGTATATACTTACTGTACCTATATTAACTTGTAGGAACTGTTGTAAGGAAAGAACAAAGAGCATGACTTAAAACTTATCATTTTTGTGTTTTTGTATTTTTGTATTCGATACCTACCGAAAGGCAACAATTTTAAGGATATTCTATTCATGAGTTCAGAGCGCACACTGAGAGCCAGTAAGCTAGAATAAGATAAATGTTAGTTTTAAATTAGATTTTATTGTTTTTGTCTAGTGTGTAAGTTAAAGTGTAGAATTAGCAAACCTCTCTTGGCTCGAAACAGTTCAGAGAATTTCAACGAGCAAGTCCTTATAAATATGTCAAATTCAAAAAGTTGACAAGAAACAAATTCAGAATCTTTCTTAAAATTCAATTGCAAAGAACAAGTAAATTTGTGAAACAAAAAAAATAGGAATGTTCTCCTAGAACTATTCATATGTTACAAAAAGGTACCCTTTTTGTTAATTTAAAAAAAATATTAAGCATTATTATTAGTACTTTTTTATCTAGATACCTAAACAAAAAAAAACATGCTATAGGTACATGATTTCAAATATTGTATTGGTCACAATGTCCAAGACCCATCCCTATGCTACGGTAGGTAGGTAGGTACCTAACCTACTTAATGAGTGCGTTCAGGCCACCGGAATTGTAAGCCTCCCTTTGAACGACGGCGATTTGCCCTTATAGGGTGCATCCCCATGCGACAACTATTAAACGCGGAAACTCTTTCCTTGTTTATTTACTCATGAAAGGTTTATGCTTGCAAATGTTTTCCAAGCACGTAGCATTAATCTGCGTCTGCGTTTAATTTTGATAAATTTTCTGGTTCAAGCTTAGTGCAAAATCTGTAACGTCGGGTCCGCCTAGGATTAAGGAAAAGAAAATCGCTGTAGGTAATAGTACCTAGTGACATTTTTGTCTCCTAAAAAAACAGACTTTGTTTTGTGACAATCCTCTTCGACAATTATTAATGAATTTTGACTTCGAAGAGGTAGGGTGATGGCCCCTAAGTTCAGCCCCCTCCAGTAGTCAGCCGCTGACATACAAATCATAGCGCAATAGTAAATGGATTTGCCTTTCTTCCAAACAAAAAATATTACTCTATTGGGCAACACTTCTTCTCTCTCTGTGCAAAAAATTGACACAATACACTTGTTACTTCGAGCGTAACAAATATAAGTCTGCGTACAGTTTTCATAAGTGCAGGATACGAGTGGTTTACCAAAAAAAATATTTGAAGTGACTTTGTAAAAGTGATATAATTACGAATATGCTGAAGGCATGTGCAGTTTATGATTATTATTATGATATTAACACTTTATTTATCTTTTTTCTTAACTTAAAATGCTAAAAATATTTTCTGTTAAATAATTAAGAGGGGGGCTGACCTTATGAGACATTATTTGTATGATTATCCTTAGCTCAGCCCCCCCGGCTGACTACTGGAGACTACCTTAATTTATTTTTTTTTCATAGCTGAGTATGCAAAATGAATGGAAACTTCAATCAGTATCGATTCTCGCAAAAATTTCGATAAAATTTTTTACTTGAGAAATGGGGGCTGACTATGAGAGACACGGTTCTTTTAAACATTCTCCAGTCGTCAGCCCCCCCTTCTTATGAAAATTTGTAAATTACATTGGGGCTGACTACTGGATACTTGAGTGGCCGACTACTGGAGCTGAGGGCGCTGACCACTTCCAACTCATACCCTTTTCACTTATGTTGCAAATAGTTTGCATTAGGTAGCTCATATCCCTAATAAGCTTAATATTTTCCAATCCACAGACTTCAAACATTCGGAAAAGCCAAATACTTGATTAAATAGTTGAAAAATGGATTTTTAAGGACCAATCAAACTCAAAAAAAAAGTTAAGGGGCTGACTACTGGTGCCATCACCCTATGTAAAGCTTACGAGCAATATTCTTAATCTTTGTCTCAAGTAGGTACATGAAGGTTAACCATTGGCCTCGTAAAAATCATCTTCTCATGGATTCTTTTATTTTATCATGTAGGTAGGTAGGTAGCTAGGTACAACGGGCTTCAATCATAGTTAGGTAAGTACCTATAGGGGGCAAAATGTAGGTAGGTAGGTAGGTAGGTATACATTTTTCGTTTTGGAATCAGTTGACAATTATTTACACATTCTCGTCTGATTTTACCTACCTAGGTATACCTATATATTACAAGACACTTTGACGTAATATGTACCTAATACCCACAATTTTGCACAATTCATATCTATTCTATCCACTCAGGCCTTTCTTTATTGCTCAGCATCGCTTCGCATTTTCCTTAAAAACAAAATATGCAAACAGCCACATTAGTTTTTTTTTATACACGCCATAGCGTGTTTTCTTCTTGTTTTGTGTATACAAAAAAAATACCTCTTTCTCCGTATATAAATTTGCCTGAATGCACGCAATCTTCTTTTATCTTCATACTTCATACATATATAACATACACGATACACTACCCATCCTATCTCAACAACTGTTACTATAGAAAGAAAAATAAAAGGAAACACGTAAAAAAAGATTATTTCCATCTCACACACACATCAATTCCAGAGAAACATACCGAAAGAGAGAGAATGGCAAATTCCACCGCCGCCACACCCGTTCCCCTTCAAGAGAAAATAAAGTTTCATTATGCGCCATTTTTCTATTGTTCTCCCTCTCACACATGTTCTTCAGAGTTCAAACTTCAGACTCGTCATGGACCTGGTTGTCTCTTTTTTCTAACTTGATTCTCAAAATACTTTTAACCGATTCCATCTGTTCAACTCATGTACAAATTTATTCTTTCCTTTTGTCCATCTTGTTTCGCAAAACAAGAAAAAAAAAACATAATAATGTAGTTAGGTCATTTCATTTGGATTCTTTTGAAAATTATTTCCCTAAACCAGACAACAGAATTTGAATGACCAAACTCGAAAGTTTGCAAAGCACAGCAGACAAAATTCCAATAACCGTTTTGAAGAATCAAATTCAATTGAAAATATATACCTACCTATATAGTAAATGGGAAAATGAAAACCAGGAAAATTCGCAAATTCGTCTCGTTCGGCTTATGTGACAATTTATGAATTGGTTGATGGGTCGCGTATTGGTGTTGGTAAATGGTAGAAGGTACCTACTATTCCTATTTCTATTGCTGGCGATGGTTGCCGTTCTTCTTTGTTTTCTCACCAGAGTTCTTTCTTCTCTCGACGACCTGACTTTGGATTTTTCTGCCTATGGATGAAAAAGTTAAGTTCTGCGGATGGTCGTGTGAAGGAAGAACTGCTTTATTCACCACAGCAAACGGGATATACGGGTTATTTTTATTTCAACATAGCCAATGTTATTTCCCCTCCCCGAGGGCGACGGCAATCGGCAACAATGAATCTGTTTACGCAATGTTGCCATGTTCTCTTGCTGCACAAGATTGATAGAACAGATCAGCAGGGCAGTTAATAATGATTTGATTTCAAATTCCATTTGCAAACATAATATTTGAAGTCTTGTGAAAAAGTCAAACAGCCCTCTAAAGATAAGTGAACAAAATCCATATCCATCCACCCGAAAGACAACAGTGAAAACTGACAACGTAGCGTGGTGAATTTCTTCATTTAGCGCGAAGAATTTCCCATCCGCACACTGCCAAGCCATCTGTATCAACGAACAACGTATTCGTATTCCCTGCTGGCACAGCTCAGTACTTGGTTGTGTGTGTGAATGGCCGCGTATCGTCGTCGTCGCCGTATCGTCGAAGCCACCAAAGACGTCAGCACCAGGGCAACCAATGCCATATACACGTACTCCATCTATGGTGAATTTTTCGTTAAAATAAATTTTTAGCAAGATATAGATTCTCTTCGGCCGTGCGTTTTGTAATCCGGGTGAAAAAAATTCGATTTTTTCCGTTTAAATGTTAAAATCTATTGCAAAAAGGTAACTAAATACATGCATTAGGATGTCGCCGATAATCCACTGTAAAAATTTGCTAATTATCGTCAGCCAGTCGTATGAAAAATGAGGAAAAGTGTTCCTGAAATTTTCTCAATTAACGTCGTACTGTGTGTGTTTCTTTGCCTCGTTTAAATTTTGTTCCCACCCCCCACACTCGGTGGGCCATAGAATCATACAAAATTTTTTTTCTTCTCCCTTTATTGCTTTGAAGTTGGTAATTTTCCTCATAATTGTGCACAAATTTTGAGGCAAAATGTATAATTTTCTAATAGAGGAGAAGAAAAAAACGCAAAAAGACGGTTAAAAAGGGTGTTTCACAAAAATCGAAATGTGTGGTATGCTGTAAGATGTATGTGCATGGGAAAAATCGGGCTTTTCCCTCATTTGCGATGTGATTTGTGTGGAAAAAAGCAAGAATAAAGAAGAAAAAATTCTTTACAAAGTGCGTTAAACAACAAAAAGAAAAAGTGCTACAAAGTAAATGAATTAATTTTTTTTTGGATTTCTTTTCGAATGTTTTCTAAAAATTTCGTGCGAAAAAGGAGGAATTTTTTTTTTTTGTGTCTTGGATTTCATTTCGTAAGCGTAAGGAGGAAAGGAAGAATTTAATCGATTTTTCAAAGTCATTTTTACCCCCGAAAAGCTGGTGCGGGGAGGTTTCGAATTGAAAATGTTTATTATTATTTTTTTTCTGTTTGTTTCATGCGATTATTTTAAAAATCGATAAATTACGTGCGTGTACCAAAGTGAGGACCTCACACCAAATCGGATAAAGTGCTCGCTCTCTGCTACAAATTATACCTGAAAATATGGTCAAAATAAATATTATGTAGCAAAAAAAGTTCTTAAATTGTTAAAAGAAAATGAAAAAGAAAAAAAAAAATTGTGTGAGAAAAAAGCAGAGAATGTCTGCTTACAGTTTTTTGGGTGAGGTCACGATTCTTTTTTTGGGTTTCATTTTAAATGCGCCGAAGAAAACTATTGAAACTTTGCACAAAACTGTTCATAAATTGGATACCTACCACAATTTGGAATAATGTAGTTTTTGATTGGTGAGTAATTTCGAATTTATTCATATCTAGTTAAATTGTGATCCTAGTGTGACTTTTTCTGTTTTGTGGTTTTCTTTTCCAACTCAGCCCGGTTACATAAAGGGTTGGGGAAATATCGATTTTTTTGTGGGTGTGCTTTTTTACGTTAGTGGCTTCTTGTGATATTATCGATTAAACTTGATGGAATAGCGAAATGGGTACCTACCTACTTCTAATTGCAATGTGATTTAAAATTTAATTTTCTCGTATTAGGTATCTACTCGGGGTTTTATTAAAGTGATTGGCTTGTCCAACGGGTTTTGGGCGTTGGTTATTGATTTGGAGGTTTATTTCTTCCTGAGTCGTTTAAAATGATTTTTTTCCAAAAAAATAAAAACTGGTAACCAGCTTTTTGTGTTAATATTTCTGTAAATATAAAAACAAACCAGTAAAATTTTGTTTTTTGGTCCCCTTAATTATCTTTATCCCAAAAATGTACCTATATTGTAGATTGGTATTGATTTTTTATTAAACGTGATTTGCCAATGATAAAATTAATACTTTGACGGTTTGGGTTTTTTATTGAAAAGTCATAGTCTTGGCAAAAATCGGGCAGCAGTGCGAAGATCAGCGAGAAACCGAGGTCACTCAAGTTTAGAGTTTCTCTAGACCTGGGTAGGTATAATAATTTAAAAGGGAAACAATGCTTTTTTTTTAACAAATTATTTCCACGGACTTTTATTTATTTTGATTTAGCTCTCTATTAGTAGGTACACAATTTGTTCTCACAATTTTTTAAAGAACGTTTTGATAAAATAGGTATATTTACCTTCCTAGTAACGTGCGGTCTTTTTTTTTTTTGTAGAATAAAAAACTGGGGTCGAATCGCCACTTCCGTGAACGAGCTATACGTTCACAGAATTATGTTGATTTTACATGTGAAACAAAAACAAATTCCGTCTCGTAATGGTCGTTCACGGACGATGCGATTCGACCCCTGTTTTTAAATAGGTAGAGGTGCTTTTGCGGCTTATTTTCTAATGTCCTACATCTTAATTTTTCTTTGTTATAAACAGCACTTTGTATTTTTGTTTTAAATGTTGTTATAGCAGTTAATCTATTAAAACACTTTTATGATATTTAGCGAGCCGATGTTTTTTTAAATGATTAGTTACCTATACTGCGAAAATTCTAAATATTCAGAGCATATTTAAAAATTACCTTTTTTCTTGCGAATCTTCAACCCAATTTTAAAACTGCGGAAGGCAAAGTTTACTTAAAGATATGTAAAGAATAGAGGAACTCGATTTTGTAAAGAAAATTTGTAATAAATGACCAATGCATAGGGCTCTTATATTAGAAAAAACCAACAAAAAATGCTTGTGAAAAGTTAGGCCATTATTCCTATACAAACCTACTAGGTATTTGCTCCAACTATTAATTTGATTTTAATAATAAATACCTACATCGTAGGAGCGTTAGAAGTTAAAAGCTTAGGTTCAATTCGCTTAAGATATTTTATAATATGTCTTCCCGAAATGTTCCAAGTTTATAAAGAAAAAAGTAGGTACCGAGGTTCTTTTGCAACAATATTGACAAACAAATTTCGCCTTGTTGCGCTCCACATTAAACTTAAAATTTCTCTAATTTGTTCCTTGTAAAAAGCTTTAACAAATGCACAGTAGGTAAATGTTTCGGACAGATAAAAGTGCCATCGGATCTCTTACTTCGGTTGTGCTTTTATTATATTGTTATTATTATTATTAAGGACACGCCATCATCAAAACCGCACCTTTTCATATTGTGTTGATGTTTTTTAATGGATCTTCATACCACGAAGATGTGTTTTTTAAATGCAATCAAGCTAAAGGAAGCATGGGATTTTTAAACCATAAATAATAAAAAATAAAAATTCAATAACATGTTGAACTTGTTAAACAAGTTATGGAAACATCTAACACAAGACAACTTTTTATTTACAGAGAAAGCAAAATAAATCTATCATTTAACGGTAATCGTTTAAAGTTATTAATAATTGTAATTTAAGGATTTTCTTAGCTAAGCCCGCCAGCAATACAATATTTTGCTTCAGTCATAATTTGTTTACTGTGATATTCAGGTTACCTAAGTAGTTTTATTTATAAGGAATAAATAATACGTTTTGTAATCATGACAAGGTTAGATCTATTGCAGAAGAATATCACGCAGCAGCCGGTTTTTATGAGAGTGGGCTAAAATTTTAGGCGTCATAAAATAAGCCGCCCGCAAGTGAACTGATTTATCCCAAGATTCTAAAACCAATTCTGTGTGGAATCCTTGGTATCTACGAGTAAAAATAATTCGTTGCTCATTAATCCATGGAAGCTGAAATTTGAAGAACAAGTAGATGGATATTAGGCCTTTTTATGTTGCTCACATGATTTTTATAGATTTCTAGCGGACCCCCGCCTGCTTTGCTAGGCGTTGACTCAAACTTAGATAAATGTTGATGGTATTTGATATGGATTTCTTATTCAAAAACATAAACAATTTTTATTTTTGTGATCGCTTGATGAATTTGTATTCAAAAAAAAAAAAAAAAAAACACGTGTATGTATGTTGTACCTAACCATATCCCAGAAAATGTTGAATATGAATTGTTGCTGATCGATTAAGTGAATATTGATACTACCTATTTTTGGAGGAGAAAAACGAAAGTTGTTATTTTTTATGACACAAAGCAAATGAATGTGTGGACGGTGTATTAGAAAAAATAGATTGTGCTTGTGAGTTGTGACTACACACTAGAAGAGAAACTTTTGTGCCTAAATGTGGATATCTACGTTATAATGTTTGTTAACCCTAGAAGGCTAAAGTTACCGACTACCGCTAATACGCTAGTCATTCGTCGACGAAGAATTAGATTAAAATATGTTTCTTAAAGCTTTGTGTCATATAGGTATTTAGTTCTCCTTTTTTTCCTAAAATATATATATGCCTAATAAAAAACACGATTTTTGCTTAAAAAAAAAAAAAACAGCTTTTTTTCTTAGGCAATAGGTATTAAATTATCAGCAGTAACATATGATAAAGAAACAATAATATTAAAAACTAAATTAAGTACCTAACTTAAAACAAATAGAAATACCTACTGGTTTCACCTGGCGGGGAAAACCGTCATTAGTTCATCGGTGACTGAGTTAATTAGTGAACACACGTTGCTATGTACCCAGGTATAAGAGAGACAGTAACATTACCAATGTGTAGTCGACAAATCGACGAACATTAGTCTTTAGGGTTATACGTAAAATATGTCAAAGAAATTAATAAATGAAATGAAATGAAATATAATTGTGTGGAGTTGGATCATATTAAGAAATTTATTTAAAAAAACAAAAAAATATTCAAAATAGGGACCCATTTATAATCTTAATACAGCGCAGAAGATAAATGTATTTACTCATTTGAAAAGTTTTCATAGCGCAATACAGTTCAACGTTTTCTATTTTCGTAGTTTTTGTTTGCAGTAGGTGGTTACAACTTAGATTTAATTTATTCAACTGCTTTAGTATCCAGCTTATGAATTTTGAAGTCTCAGGTACAATTCCTGGATTAAAGCAATTTTTTTTTGAAATTTTATAGAATAAAATTCGAGAGAATTCACTTCCGTTGCCTCGCCATATCACAATTTCCGTAACACATTCACCAGTTCACTCCCCAGCTCCAGCGTGTCCATATAAGTAGGTATTCACCTCAAAAATTAAGTTGAAAGAATATAAAAAAAATGTTTTTATCTAATAATGTTTATATCTTATATAATTATATTTAAATTAAAGTTTACATTTGCAATCATAATTGCATATTTTCGGATCACAAAACTCAAGATTGGTTTCTAACAACACATCTCACATTTCAATCTGACATCTTGCTATTGTCTGTTGGTGAGTTCTTTAAAAAATATTCCGGACACTCCTGTCCTACAAGTGGACTTTCCTTTTCAATGAAACATAGAAAACATAGACACTCCTAGATTTTCTCTTTAGACAGACAGGGCAATTTTTTTTTTTTCAATTGAATATAATGCCAAATATTTATGATGCAATTCTTTAAAACACACATGGTTCAGAAATTTGTTATTTAAAACTACAGAAACTCGAGAGTGCCGTAAAATAAGGTTTGGAAGGCACACAATAGGCACTTTTCATTCCAATTATTGGTGTTCTATTTTGTCTGTCTACTGCCAAGTGATCCAAAATTGGGAATCGAATAACACCAGTTTTAAACTTCTTTCACAGGCAACTAAGGCCCATTTTATTCACTCGAAGTTGAACACAACTTCGGGATTTTTATATGGAAAACTTCCCAAGTTGTGTTCAACTTCGAGTGAATAAAATGGGCCTTAAAAAGACCCCGATCGTTAACATAGAGTTCAGTATCAAGGACCTCTAGACAGACAAATGATGATTTACAAAAATGGAATTTTCTTGTGCAAATTGTTTGCTGAAATTTTTTCTGCTCTTAAAATATGTATAAAAAAATTAATCCCTTTCAAAAAATGCTAGTTTGTTTCTAGAGTCGATTTAATTTAAATATAATGGGCCTTACAAATAAAACAATTTACAGATTACTTTTGCCAAAAATGCGACTATAAATCTTAATTACTAACATTTGACTTTTTAGTTGGGAAATAGTTAGATTCAAGTCACCGCTGGTTAAGTCAAATATAAAGTGACAGCTAAGACATATTTTCCCAAAATAAATAATAGGTAGGTTCATTCGGGTAGGTACCTAGTTTCTTAGTAAAATTTTTTAAAATTTGCGAAGAAACTGTGCGAATGCCATCACGTACTGAGAAAATTGCAAAAAAAAAATGAGAGAGAGATATGGATTATTTCCCCTCATCTTTTCATCTTTTTGTAATTTTCTACTCGCCGAATTCCGACTTAGGCACTGAAAAATTAAAAAATAAAACTGCCAACTAAGTGACAGCTCGAAAGTTTGACAGGTAAAACTCGATTTGTTTTTGTCTGCAACGATGTCGGAGGTAGAAGTTTTAATTAAATGTTCTCCTAGAACATATCAGCGCATTCAAACTGGTAAGTTTCATAGGTATTTAGCTCTTGAAAAATTAAATTCCAGCTTATTTAAAGAGAACCTTGTCAAATGGCATTTCTCAATTTTTTTCTAAGAAAACCGGTCAGGTATACCTCTCTTTTAATTGAGAGATTTCTATCTCCATTTGTGAGATTTGACATTTTTAATTTTTCTATGCTGAAAGTACACGAACGAACCTATTGTTTTAAGTGAAAAATCATTCAATTCAATTCATTCAATTTATAATCTAGTTACTTTGACGTGCCTTAGATATGCCTTGTGGTTTGTGGCGATCTCACAACCTCACTCAACATAACCTTACCTCTCTTTGACAGTTTTTATTCATATCTTTGGCCATAGTCAGCAATATCGATTAATTGACGAAAAAAGGCAAGTAAGGATCTAGGGAGTATGGAAATTCTAACTATTAAATGTGTCTCCCTTGGTTCGTTAATTTATTTGATAATCGAACAGTCCATCGCCTTCTTGTCTTTTTGGAGCTCATGGATTTTACACCTTTCATATGTCTTTCGCAAAAAAACAATCTTTAAAAGACCCATGTGTTAAACTTCACAAAATTCACCTACCGCGTTCAACTATATTCAAACTGGTTTCATTTAGGTCAGATTATCTAACGGTCCACGGTGAATAGAAATAAATGCATAAATGTTAAAGCTACTTCAGGGATCCTTGGCTTGTAGGTAGATAGACTTTGTTCTGCGACTTATTACCCTGAAAATTCTCAAAATCAGCATGGAATACGCTCAGTTATTATGTAGAATTTTTCAGGTAAAAATACTTTTAGGGACGCTGCAATTAAAAAGTCGTTCCACCAGGCTTTTCTGGACCAGTTTCTCTACCTACGGTCGTTCTCTTTATGTATTTAATTTCCTGATGATTTTCTCAGTCGGTTCTAGAGTCTAATGACTCATATGCACGCGCAGATGTTTGCAATTTACTCATTTCGTTTTCTCCGAATGTTTAGTTTTGCCTTCCCGGGAATACCTCCAGTTTTTTTTTTGTTTTTGTCAAAACCACAGATCTGGCACAAAAGTGGAGTTTCATGTTTCCTGTTTTGTTAGGTGCTCGCTTTTTCTTTGTTTCGGGCAGTAAGAGGATTTTGCTAAAATTGTTATTGTTTTTATTTTGCTTAAAAATGGGAATCTTTCGAATAGTACGAATGTGTGCACACTTTTTATTTGTAAATGGTTTAGCTCTGTATAGTATGCAAGCTGGCTGCTGCGATGGGTATTATTTTTGTTTACGTTGAGGCCAGCGAGACCGCTGCAGAATTCGGAAAAGTCGCAAAAAAAGGTCCAGTGAGAAAAAATAGTGCCATTTCTGAAGCTACTCCGCACATTTAGTATTTTTGAAGGATATTTAACAGAAATTAGCTAAACACTATAATATTGTTGTGATAGGAAACTACGTTATATTTTAAAGGTTTTTATTTTTATTTTATTTTATTTGGAAAAAAATTGAAGCGCCTTCTTCAACTAAAAAAAGGGCAAAAAATTGTGACATGCTCTCAACAAAAAATGCCAAATTGCAACTAATCGCACAACAGTCACGCCATTATCAGCAGTTAGTGCGGCAAAGTATTTTTTTTTTATTGAAACAATGTAGATACGTCAGAATAGTACGTCAGAACTACACTTTCGTGATCATGATATTATCATCTGAATCAATGGAATGAATGAATATTTGGAAAAGTATTGTTTTGCTTGCACATTTTAGGTTCGTGCTTAATTAATCATTCTGGTGTTATGCGCTTGTTTATTTAATTTTGTTAGCAGTGGATGTACCTAAAAATGTTTGTTTTATTTTTTTTGTATAGTTGATGAAAGACATCATAGTATAAAGTAAAGTTTGGCCAGCTTTACAAGCAATAACTTGAAGGCGAAGTTTTTCTTAACTTGGGCGAAAAGTTTTAACGAGTTTTCATGTAACGCAAACGCAAAAGTTTTCTTGGGAAACTCATGTTTGGTTAGTTAGGTGTACAAGGTTAGTCATTCTTGTTTAACTACTGTAAATTCATAAAATTACTTGCAAAAACAGATTTCGCTTTGGTTTTTATTTTTGTAACTACAGTTCTTTCTTTGAAAATATTGAATTGGTTTCACATTTTAGTCAAATTTAATAAGGAATTGTGTAATGTAATTTAAGGTGGACTAAAACGGTGCCGTGAAATAACGCCGAGCGAAATAACGCCGAATTCTAAAATTCGTCGTTATTTCACTTTGTGAAAGCGAAATAACACCGAATTTAAATGTTCGGTCTTATTTCACTTTGCTAAAGTGAAATAAAGCCGAGTCGGCCTTATTTCACTTTGCATTTATAAATACATTCTTAAATTAATATTAATTTTTGAGACAATGTTAATTTGCGCTAATTATGAAATGTGTATGGGGGGCATGCTGCCCCCCTGCAACCCCCCTGCTTGGGTTTACTGTTGGATTACGGGGTGGGTGCGAGGTTTTCTACTTATATTTTTTGTTGAATTTTCAAATTGAGATTTTTAGCCTTCGAGATTTTTGTCATTCGAGATTACGTCATGATCCCCATTTGCTTCGGCTTTATTTCACAAACAATGTTCGGCGTTATTTCACTTTGTTAATGTGAAATAATGCCGAATTCTGAACTTCGGCATTATTTCACTTTGTTAAAGCGCAATAACGCCGAGTTTTCCAATTCGGCGTTATTTCTCTCGGCGTTATTTCACGGCACCGACTAAAACTGATTACTACCTATTGAGCATTCACTTTGTATGCATTTTTCGAAAAAATCCTATCAACGTAACTAAGAACTCGTATAGGACGTACACCTATATAATGAAGGCTAGCTATATTGTGGGCCAAAGTTTGACACTAGGTAAAATATATACGCACACCTTCAATGGGTTATAAGAACTCGCAATGGCTTTGAGTAAAAGGTTTTAGAAAATTAAGCAACCTTCCCAATCGCTTAGAATCGGTATGAATGAAACCCTACTTTGGTTAAATAAGCTCAAAAATATATTTTTTTTTATTGGCCTACCGGGTAAGTAAATTAGAATTTTAGATTTTTTTTTGACAGTCTAACGAAATTGGGCTGGAATATACTGCAATATTAGTGAAATCCAACTCAGGTTTTTTTTTTCACTGCGCCATCTCTCGCGAACGTCTGACAAACATCCGAGAGTATAACTGTCTTAAAAGAGCTTTTCAATTAGCCGTTTGGAATCGACATAAAATTGTAGATCCCTTCCATTCGTTCCAAAAATTAAATCTCACACAAAACGAATGGTTGTGAGAAGCTAGGCCCAGGGTCCCACGGACCTGTTGCGCCAAATTATATATTTTAGTGAAATCTACAGCTCCAATTGTACGTGGAAACATGCTTTTGATTCCCCATGTGCTTTTGGATGTTTAATTTTTTTAATTTTTTGACATAATGAAGTTAAAGAAGAAATATGAATAACCGAGAGGTTTTTGATCTCCTTTATGATGTGTCTAAACATTTCAGCAAAAAATACATAGGCATTAGCCAAAAAGCCCACTCTTCCCGTGAAACGAAACAATTGCTGTTTCGTTGATGCACAAACACAATTTAACTCAATTATATTTAAACAAAACTCCGAAAACTAACAATGCCTAGAATCTTTTTATGTAAAAAATGTGCGTACAATATACTCGCCTCTAGCAAAAAGTGTGAGTCCGCAAAGCAGCAGGTTTAAATTTTCGTAGCAATTGCTTTGTCTGACAGGTTTAATTCATGCCGATCTGAGTTAAAGGTAAGTGAGCCTCTTTTTTAACACATCAAAAGTTGGATTAAACTCAAAGCAGTTTTGATTCGTACGAAACTTGGCAAATGCTTTGATTTTGACATTTCTTTTTGGTAAAAGCAATTGCTGCGTTTTATTCATACCACTCATTGTTGGTCAATTCTGAGCTTCTGATTTTAGTTTCTCAATTTGTTAAACAAGTTCTCAGTTAAATGTTAATAATGCTTATCAAATTATTAAATGACCAGTTATTCTGGCCCATCGTTTCATAAATCATAATGGTCCAATAAATCTGGCTCAAGCGTGTCTTGACTATGGCAGGAAAGCCACAATCTGCAAAGAAACAATTTCTACCTAACCTGATCTATAAGACAGTTGTTTTCTGTGAACAAAATTATTGTTTATTAGTTTCTTCATTGACATGAGCCGAATCGACTCATCGTTAAACGAGTTGTATAAGTTATTTTACATTATACGAACAGAAAGAAAAAAAACCCGGCAGAATACTGTTTGTTATCTAATATTGTTGAAGCATCAGGTTAATTTAAAGTGACTGCCTGCTCAAGCCAACGGAGTTAGACCAGTACTACGCCGTTGTCATATCAAGTATGTTTTTTATACGTACCTGTATCGAATATTGCTTCCACAGCGTCTAAAAAATAGCTTGAATGCATTCGAAGCTTAGATGCGTTTTTTTTTTCTTTAAGACAGTGATTAGTGATCATTTGTTGGCATGTTAAAAGACCAACAACTTAATTTTGACACCAAGTTCGGTCGCATTGGCAAAAGAATATAAAAAGACGTTTTAAAATGGGCGATGCCAGATAAATCTTACAGAAAAATACAACACTGCTCCCAGAGTTGTGTAGAATGCAGGTGGAGAAGCTTAAATATCGATGGAAAGACCAAATGTATTGTTATTGTGCAAGAAATGTTCCCTTCGAAGATGAAAAGATCTACTGTTGTGCCTACCACTTGCGAAAATGTTTCAAATTTAATAATGGCGTAAAAAAACTCCTTACATTTGTTATTGCTAAAAGCATGGTTGCCACTGGACTGAAAAGTCAGGAAAAATTCACTTAATTTGAATATGCTATCATAAAAATGTCCAAACCCTACTACGTTTCAGACATTCTTTTTTTTTTTTTACAAAGTAACCATAAAAGTAGCACGTCTACCTACATTCTTAATACATTGTTTTCATCAATAACTTAAGTTTTATTTAACATGTTTTCCCAGAGCTACCATGTCAGACTCTGAAGCATCCAGCGGCCCGATTGTAGTTTGGCAGATGGGTTATTTAAGTTTGGACTATTTGTGAATTTAAAATTTTTATTTCTCTCTTTTCAATTTTTTGAAGCTGAGCAAATAAATAGAGATCTAACTTCAGAATATTTTTCTCCTTTTTCGTTAAAAAAGGTATACATAACTCCAGAAATGTTTTCAATGGCTCACGTCGCCAGGACAAAAGTTCATAACAAGAGGTTGAACTCTTGTCTTGCTCACTCTGCATATTTTATTTTATTATTAAAAAAATATATATTTGTGTCGACCTCTGAAATCTACCCACACGTTAAAAAATTTAAAAATGTAAAAGAATTTACGAGCTTATTTATCGTCGTACAATTACCTACTTGTATGCTTTTTACCTATACATTTAATGATTGTTTAATTAACTTTATGTAGGTAATTTTGAATCGCAATGACTAGTTTTAAATGCGTTTTTTTTTGCTAAATTTGGTCAGGGTAAACTTTAAAATTGGTCAGGAAAAGTCAGGGAAATTTATTTTTAAAAAAAGCGGCAACCATGTAAGGGATAGGTATAGCTACCTATATCTAACCTTTATAGATATACAGGGTCATTCATTTCGTAGTTTTTAGTTAGTGCTGGCATTTAACACCAGTCAAACTCAGCTGTCATTTGAAGGGTCAGTCAGTTGAATGTTTGCCATTGCGATGATGGATCGCTTACCAATCGAACAATGCGTTTAAATTATTAACACTCACTACAAAAGTGTGGATTCAAGCGTAGCCACTTTTTGTGCATTACGCCATGATTATGATCGTCATAATCGACCGACTACGCAAGCAATTGATAAAATTGTGAAGAAATTTGAATATTGTATCATCCTTATGCATGCTCAGTAGAAAATATTACTGCTCCAAATACAAGTGTTGCTGATGATCCAAATTAATCGATTGAAGATCATTACTTGGACGATGTGTGGTTCCAACATGACGGGGCTTACAAGCCACACAACACGACCAATTATGTCTTTATTGAGTGAGAAGTTTCCTGGTCGCGTAATTTCACGTTTTGGCGACGTCAATAGGCCACCAAGGTAGTGCGATTTTACACCGTTCGGGTTTTTCTGTGAGGCTACACAAAAGACCGTGTTTACGCGAATAATCCCCGAACACGCATTCAAAAACCAAAATTACCCAATGGTCGAGATACCGCCCGTAATGTCCGAAAAAATGGTTAGAAATTACCTCAAAAGATTCGTGTGCTCCGAATCTTCAGGAAGCCGCCATTTGAATGATACAATTTTAAATACTTGATGGCAAAATCCAAACTTTATAATCAAATAAAATCTTCGCCAAAAATATATCCCTGTCTGTGTTAAATTTAGCTTTACTTTCGAAACCGAAAAATGAATGACCCTTTACATAAAAGCATCAACCTGCTAAGCCCTCTCGTCCAAAACTAACTGAAATTGTTTTTTTTTTCAATCTAAGGGTGTCCCAAAATTCACTCAAGATTTAAATGAAATAGAAAACAATGTTTTTTTTTTTTACTTGTACGTATTTTTTCTTAGTTTATGGAAAAACACATCTGGCAAAATTACCAAAAAGATTAACGAAGCCATTAAGGTGGAAATGAGATTCATCGCTTGAAATTATTTTTCTCGAATAATCGCCACACTTACAAGTTTTGATGTTCAATAATCCATTCAATGAACTCTCATTAGGTCATTAGGTTGGATGGTCATTAGTTGGGGAGGTATAGGTGCACCCTGTAAAGAGCCTTTTCTTCATGTCGTCGACACCCAATGGGACGGCGGCACTCATAACTCAAAACTAGTGAAAATTTATTAGTTTTGAATTACAGTTCAACACTTTGTTAATTCGCGTAGTGAGCCATTTTTAATTACCCTTAGGTGGCAGGTTTCACGGTTGTTTTGCTGCCAAGACTTAATAAAACAACTTACACAAATGGCGGCAATTCAGTTGATTTTTCGGACACCCCTTCAATTCCATGAAATAGACAACAGAAGAACATTTATTTTGCATTAGTTCTACGTACAAGTGTACCTATCTATGTAGGTCTTACCTATATTCTACAAATCAAATTACATACATATTAGGTGGGTAGGCGGTAGGGGCTTGTTTTAATCAGGTATTGTTTTTTTTGTTTTTTGTCACGTGTTAGGTATGTCAAGACAATTTGCTAATTGTTTTTCTTCTCTAAAAATATCAAACATCCATCACCCGCTGCGGCCCACAATGCACATCTACTACTGAAGGTACATCATACCTAACTCTCTACCGTTTTTTTTTTTTTTTTTTTAATAAACAATTATGAACTACCTATATGTAGTACCTAAACTGCAAACTATGTACCTACATAGTTATAATATGGATGTGCGCACCCTCTTTTGTCGTCTCTGTCTTCTGCACCATCATCATCACCATCATAATCATCCGCCATCCGCGAGTTAATTCCCTCTCGTACTCTTTTTATTTATTAAAGATAAATCCTGTTATCAATTATCAATGTTCCAACAGCCATTCACCGTGAGTTTACACACACATGCATCAAGAGTTGGCTTACGGATTGAGTTCAACTGGAGGTACACGCCACATTTTTTTTTTCTTATTCTGTCTACTTAATGCGATACGAACATGACACAAATCAAATAATAAAAAAAAAAAAAAAAAAAAACAGATCGCAGAATTATAAAATATATTCCTACGTTCTACGTATGGTCGTGGTTGTATATAGGTAGAAATATATTTTTTGCTGTGTTCTCGTTTATACAACACAGAATGCTACGTTGCCAGTGTGAGCACGAAAAGCAAAGAACCACACGAAATGATGTGTTGTCACATTTCGTGTCGATTCGTCAGAAACAGAAACTACAGTCTACAGAGTACAGAATGTTGGTGATGGTGGTGGCAATTTTTTTTTCTTGTTATACATACTCCATGCGACCTATGTAGATATGTTTGTATAATACAATATCTGCTATCTGCCGGTATTTCTGGAAGGGCCAGCAGGCACGTGGAAGACAAGGAAAAAAAGAAAAAAAAGAAAAACATGATTAGGCACATGTTTTGATGGACGGAAAAGTTTTGCAGCAGAATAAAAAAAGCTCGATTATTATGGATTATTCATTTTGGACTCTTTTTCTCTTGGGATTGTCAGTTGTGCCGCCCCCTAATAGGTAGGTATTGGTAAACTTACGTACTCGAGGGAATTCTGACAGTATGGGTCGGTACCCTTACTCAGTGCCTAAGATCGTTGATATGTTAGATATTAGGGATTAGACAGATAAATTTGAAAGGACATAGGTACCTACCTATAGGTAATATTGATGTTTGATGGGACCTGTAATTTTTTAGGTATATTATATGGTACAGTGGTAGTACCTTTGGTACATGCTCATGTGACATTGTGACTATAGAGTTAAAATAGATATACAAAACATCATTTATATAATCTCCAGGCTTGATTGATTGAAATTACTCATTGTGACCTACAAAATATTTAGTGTAAATGTTAAAAATGACTATTAGCAAGGCCCTCAGCTTTCAGCTTCAGAGTACCTAAATAGGTAGGGGTAGGTACTTGGCCACCTGCTATATCTTAAAAATACCTAGGTACCTATAAGAACAATAAGCATTTTTAGGCTAGATATTTTTTTATGTAGGTAAACTGTTGCCTTTGGGAGTACCTATGTGAAATTTAATCTGAAGTCTAAAATGATTCAACCAATTCGACCTCTCGGTCCTCATCTGACTGCTTCCATTTATGCACAATTATGCCACCTAATATGCTTTTCACACCAAGCCCAAAACCGGGTTTTCCTCGAAAACTCGTCGATGCCTTCACACCGACCACCAACTCGTTTTCGTTTGACGTTTCAATCATCTGTGAGACACTTGTCGTTAAACTTCGGTGCAAACTTTTGTGATTACGAATTTCGATCGCATTAATTAACAAACAAAATAAATTCAGTGCATTTAAAAACAATATTAGCCCATCAATTAAATGTGGAAAATGATTTTAATTTGTGAGTTGTGACATTTGTTCGGTCAGCCGTTTTGCTGAACATTGCAAAAGGTGTGTTTGTTCCCACAACCCAACGATTGGAAGTCGTTTTCGTGGTTTTTTCGCGGAAAACGAGTGCAAACGACTCGTTTTGAAAACTGAAATATGTATGGGAAAACTTCTGTTTTCGATGAGGTTTTCGTGTGTTTTGGCGAAAACCCGGTTTTGGGTTTGGTGTGAAAAGCATATAAAGCTGAGTCTTCTGTGGGTGAACTTAAATACTCGTAGGACTTGTGCGATGTTGTTGCATTTTCAGCTGATCAGGTCAACGTTGCTGTCGTTCGTCCACACTCCATCGATACGAACTGAATTGAATATAATAAATGTAATAATAATACTTTATTTCTTATCAGCTTAAGACTAACACGTGTATTAATAAAAAAAAAACCGCAACTACTCTCCAACTCGTACGTTACCTAGCACCTAGTTAAATAAATAACTAACGTACCTATTAATAAATAAAAATAACTCATATAATAACTAACGATGTTTTCTCTAAAATAGTTACTTAGAGCTGGCATCACCTAACCAAATTAAGGCTGGCTAATAGATTTCAATTGTGACAAGTGAAAAAGAAAGTGACAGAAACAGAAAATTAAAGAAAATGGGGGAAACAACAAATGAAAATTTATATTTATTTTTTAATGCTTTATTTGTAAACATTGTCATAGGGTTTTTTCTTTTTTGGATACTTTTTTCACATTATTTATAAATCACTGAAAAACGATGAGCCATTTTGATCCACAATTCTTCAAGTATAATTTTAATTCATTTATCATTTTGACGGGAACCATGTTTTTTGAGTTGTTGACTAGCTAACAGACCTCCTACCGTAAGTTAGTTATGTGAAAGTTACGAAGCGTTAGTTATCTTCTAAAAATGTTTATTGATTCCAATTTCAGTTTAACGAATGTGTTTGCCAATAGTTAGGCCTAACATGTAGTTACGCCACAATTATTAATACGGCTGTAAATTAGGATATATCTAAAGCTTTTTTATATCGCCTAAAGAACATTTCTCTCGAAGGATTCTAAGATGTTTTCCTTCACCTTTGACAAGATTCTTTCTTCTAAAGCCAGTGTTTTTCAAACTGTGGGTCACGACCCCCTAGGGGGTCGCCAAGAGTTCCAATGGCGGTTGAAAGCCGGTAAGATTAATAAACAAAAGTCCTGTGCTAAAAAAATAATATAAAACACAAACTTTTTTCGTGCGAGATGTGCCTGTTTGTTTTTTAATAAACGTTGAAATGTTGGATTAATCTTTGACACTATCTTGTAAGATTAAATCAATTTCCAAATTTAGCCTGTTTCTCTTCTTAGTATTATGTAATGTCAAACATTGAAGAGAATGTGACTTCACACAGGTATGAAGTGGCGAATGTCAGTAACAACCTCAAAGCCTCGTTTACCAGCTCAGGATACAATCCTCTTCTATTTATCTCAGCTCAGGATACTCTTCTCTTCTCTTTATCCAGAAATTATCAATAGTTTCTAAATATAGTTTCATTCTTAGCATGCCATCTGCGGCTAAAACCATAAGGTTTTCTTTCATCTTTAACGATGGTAGATCGGCGAGTTTGACTGACATACATAGTCAAAAATAGATTTAATAATTATCTTTGTTCATTTCAACATTCAGAATCCAGTTCTGGAAAGTAGCTTAACAATCTCTTCTCTAAGTTATGTAAACTCTGTACCATAAGACGAATATGAGAGCTTACTGAAATCGATTCATCTGATGATAATCGATTTTTTTTTGTTGTAAAAAGTCTGACCGCAAAGGAAGTTTTGCGTGGAATCCTCTGATTTTGTCTTTTGCAGTTATAATGGTTTCATCCCTCCCTTGGAGTCCTTTATTAAATATGTTTAAGTGGTTAAAAAGATCAGCGCGAAATGATAAGTTTAAAAGCCAGGTGGGGTCAGAAAAATGATTCGAATTTCCCGATTTTGGAACTTGTATAAGAACATCAATAATTCAGCTTTTAATTCCAGAACTCGTGTCAATACCTTTCCTTTTGACAGCCATCTGACCTCTGTGTGATAAAGGAGATTTTGATGGAGTGAACCCATTCATCGCATATGATCCTAAACAGCCGACTTAGCAAGGTCTTGCTTTTAATAGAGTTCACAAAGCATTACCACCATCGCTACAAATAGCAAAACAACATCGTCCAATCAATCTCGTAGTCGCGACAGCCTTCGTACAAACACTGGCCAGTAGTATTATCAGGAAGAACTTCGCAAAATAAAATTTCTTCTTTAATGTTTTCTTCTTCTTCAAAATGAACAAATGCCACAAACTGTGCACAGTCTGCAAAATCACTGGATTCATCTAGTTGCAACGCAAAATGTGGACTCTTCTTTAATTTTTCGATTAATTACTCTGCAAAACTTTTTCTCCGCTCAATTGTATTATCAGAAAGTGGTATATTTTTAAGCTCATCTGCCTCCTGTTTACCCAAAATAATTTCAACCATATCCAAGGACGCAGGCAAAATAAGATTCTCAACACCAGCTAAATTTTTTTTATTTTTTATTTTTGGCAATACGGGAAAAAATTTCATCACGTATTAAATTTTGTGTAATTAAACCGGGTTTGGAAAGGCTTCAGTGTAAAAGGTTTTTAAATAGCTAACACATTATAATGTGGGGGGGTCGGCAAAAATTTACTTCTTAACAAAGGGGCCGCGTACTCAAAAAGTTTGAAAAACACTACTAAACCATACAGCAGAATATACCTATCAAGTTATTTCTAGGAAAAAATTATTTCCTTTTTAGCTGAAACAGTGATTCTTCTTTTTGACCTCTGTCGTCTTATTTCTTTTACATTTGTATTCAGTTTTGTTTGATCATCATTTTTAGGTTGATAGTAAACAGAAATGACTCTTTTTTCCAAGTTATGTATAGTGACGGATGGTGCGGAGATTCTATGTATTGAATTACATAGTAAGAAAAATTGCCTCTTGCCGAGTTAACTATAATATCCGGAAAATTCACTGCGGCTTATCTTACCTTATTTTCTCAAAAAATAAATATTCCGTAACTCACTTTATCGTCAATTAGGTTATAAGCGCCATGGTGAATGATTTTTGGGATATGGAAATGCTTAAGAAATAAAAAGAACTCAGCAGATTTTAAATCAACCAACTAATGCCTACATTTCTTGAGATTACCACGGCTATAAGGATCCCAGAATGCTACGCGATAGCATCTTTACAGGTGAGATTTGTCAAATCGAAATTATCTTGAGACGAAAACTTGTCGTAGGTTGAGCTAGTGTACCATTATTTAAAATCAAACTATTGAAATTGTCTTTGGTCCGCCTGATGTGCATAAAATGACACACAACTTGAGTTCCCCCCTCTGCGCATACGAGTTACGAGTAGGTATATCAAAATAATTAGCAACTCGCCGAGCCATACAAACTAAACAAATAAACCTTTGAACGAGACATGCAAACGAAGTTAAATAAAAATTTGCATGAGGCATAAAAAGAAGCAAACGTAGGCGCTGCCTCTAACACAGAGATCAAAACAAGTATATTTTTTTTTTTTTGCAGAACGTTCGCATGCTTTATTTTCACTCACTTTTAATTAACTTTATAACATTTTTTTATTACAAACATGGATTGATAGTATAATTTTCTTTTCCAATATGTAGACAAAACTGTGTAACTTGGTAGTTTTAAGTAGTGAGCAAGAATTTCCTTTCGAAAATCGTCAAGTAACGACCACTGTACTATTTGCAGTTTGCTGCAGCACCGTGATTGGCACTATGTTAAACAAACGAAAAATAGTCCAACATTTTGATCATGCCATGAGCTAAAATATGTGCCCACTGCCCATGTATTAATAATAAATCGATTAAATGTCATCCAACTTTCAAACGTCATTATCTCAACGAGACGGAACGTCAAACGTCAGCCAGTAACAGCACAGCGCCTTGGCCCCGCACAACCTGCATACATTTGCACACTTTCACACAACATTGTGCCGTGTTTTGGCATCTATTCGTAGCGTATCGTATAATTTCCCGTTCACGTTTTCTTTAACGTTTTTCTTTTTTTTCTTCTTTTATTATTATTATTTATTTCAGTCGGGCGGCCATTTTGTTGAACTTTTTCTCTGTATAGAGCAGTTGAGTATGCCGCTGCCGCTAGTGGGTTTTTCTTTTTCGTCTCGTTTTTCGTTTAAGCTGTATTTTTTTTTGTTGTTTTTTGCCTCGCGTCTTATAGTTTGTTCTATCTTTTTCACTCTATGTAGGTATCACCGTCAAAATGTTAAAACTGAATTGAAATGACAGCGCTGAGAAGTCGGTGCCACACTGTGGTGACTTTCTATTTTGATCTTTTCGTCTGTGATGGCAAAGACTGTGAGGGGTACTATTTGAAATGAAATAATTTTTTTTTCTGTATAGGTACCTAGTCATTATTATTATTGTTTTCATTGGATATACCTACCCACTCTTGTTTCCTTTGGCTTTTTGTCGTTGCAATTTTTTCGTCGCTCTCATTATTATTATTTAATTTGTTTTCTGAATATGCAGTTCATTGTTGTACAAAAAAAAATGCGGTATGTAAATCGGCTGACTACAGACTGTCAAATGTGCTTTGTGTAAATAACTCCACGACAATTCCCTAGATTGAGTTTTTTTTTTGAGATCGTAGCGCCTCAAATTTTTTAGATAAATAGTTCAAGATCTACAGAGTGGAGTTAGCACATCTTTTTTTCCAATAGTCAGGTACAGCTACCTCGCGCCTATTTAAAATTGCTCGTGTTAGGATGGTTCATGCGACATAGTTTAGTGTGACATATATTATGGAATGACATTTTTTTGTTTGCTTGTACCTAGATTCCAACTCAGGGTTTTTTTTCACTGCGCCACCTCTCGCGAACGTCTAACAAACATCCGAGAGTATAACTGTCTTGAAAGAGCTTCTCAATTAGCCGTTTGGAATCGGTGTAAAATTTTAGATCCCTTCCATTCGTTCCAAAAATGAAACCTCACACAAAACGAATGGTTGTGAGAAGCTAGGCCTAGAGTCCCTACGGACCTGTTGGGCCAACTATGTATGTATGTATTTACCTAGATACCTAGTTCGTTTCAGGAATTACCAGACCCAATTAAAATATGTAAATTTGTTTATTTTCTTTTCTATTTCTTATTATGCTATCATTTTTGTGAAGAGGAGACTACGTAAGTCTATCATGTTGTTAAAAATATTATTCTTTCATAGGTAATTTTTTTCAAACTCCCTTATTTTTGTAAGAACTTTGAGGATTAAAACTAAAGTGCAATGTGGATTAGGTATTCGTTATGTTTTTAGCACTAATTTTGATAGTTTTTGAGGGTTAAGATTTTGGAAAGAAATTTTCAAATATTTCAAAGCGTTGCTCAAATAATAATTTCATAGAGATTTCGCACTGATGGCCTACATCACGTTCTATCATTACGCTAACCCGTGATAACTATCTGCATAGGTAGTTAAAACTTAACATTTTAGTTTAAACAAAAGCTAACCCCAAACAAGGTTATTGTGTAAATAACCAGTTTCGAGTTTAAGTTAAGAGATAGCTTATCTCTTTGAATATGTTGGTGTTTTGCAATTGTGAGGTTTTAAAAGCTGTTACTCAAACAAACGTATACGAAACATTTTTGAATACTCAAAAAAAAGGAACAAATATAAAATCGGTACTAACCACGAACTGCCCTTTAAAAATTTGAACAGTACCTAGGCCTTTTTTCAGATGCTTGTTTTGTCAAATTGACAGCACTTGTCCACAGGTCCGTTTTGTTTGCCATTTCATCAAGAGAAGACATACGTTTGTTGTCATTTTAATATGTTGGTGTAGCAAGAATAGGGCATCAGTTTGACTTTCACGTTGCGCTTCAGTTGTCCTTAAATAAAAATCTATAATATATCTATATACATATATAAAAGAGAATGAAGTCCGTGTGTATGCGCATAACTCGAGAAAGAATGTGCGATTTTAGCTTTTTTGGAATTGACGGTTTCGTTTTGGACCACGGAAGGACGTAGGCTACTTTTTGTCGCGAAAACAAAACTTTGAGTGAATGAAAGAGGTTATGAAAGTTTGTATGGGGAAATGCCATTTTTAAAAAAATAAACTGGAAATAAATCAAATACAACAAAAAAATAATATTTTAAATCTTATTATATTTTGTTCTATAATATACGTATTCTACATAATATCTATACATTTATAATTGACGTTATTACTCGATAACCACTGGGCAAAAATTCATGATTCTTTCTTTGGACTCGTTAGCTGGCGATTTTGTCGATCTCCGAAACAACTCAACCGATTTCAGTGAAATTTCTGGATGGATATGTTTGGTTCCAGTTTGAAAGACAGGATAGTTTTGGCCCCTAAAGGTTGCACTTTACATAAGATTAGAGGGATAGGAAAACCGGTTGTGGCACCTCTTTTAAATTCTTTTTGGATGTTCCGAGTAAAATTGAAAGTCGGCTCAGCTATCTGCTCAATGATCCGGAATGATTCACTTGTGAAGAATCTCAAATCAAAAGCGATGGAAGCAAACGATTTGAGGGAAAAATTCAAAGGCGAACATTCCTATACCGCGGATCCCGCTTATTCACAACGACTTGCCATTCTTATTTAAGTGTCTTCAATTTCCCGTGCGTCTCTCTTTCGCGAGATTTTTTTGGATTATAAAGGCCGTGGACCGTACCCCAATATCAGCAAACGACACTTCCTAGAGCGATTTGTCAGTCATTTATCTTGCCAAATTTTGCGTGACTAGTAGTAAATTGGTTTCTGTTTCTGCTCAAGTTTATCACATAAGTGGTTATTTAAATACACGTGGGTTATTATTACCAGCACACATAAATAATGCGTACACGACTTTAAACCCTAAAACATGTTTTTACCTTTTTATACAATTTCCATGCTGTAAAAAAAAAACCAAACACCAATCACCAAAAATACTATTCAAACAAACGCGCATAGTTAGATATTTACTCGGTCATTATCGATTCATGTCAACCGGCAAACACAGCACATTGACCTGAGTTTCCACAGTCCAAAGCACAAAATATGAAAAAGCGCGCGCAAGATAATGAGTTGCATTTAATAATTTAAAAAGACCAACAACAAATTCCCCATCATAATAGTGGTACACACATATAGTTATGTACGAGTATCTATCAATTACGTTCATTTTATGGCGCGCGGAAATTATTACATCACGTGGTGCTTGCTGGTAATGGCCTACACGTAAAAGTCTTTACATCGTCGTGATTGTGTAGCTAGCGGAAACAAAAATTCCAAGTCACATATTTCTCTCTGCAAATTTTAAGTAGGTTTTGTTTTTTTATTCTTCTCGACTTTTCAATACTCTGTCAAATGCGACACGCGTTGGTTGGTAAATATTTTTTTATTTTTTTTTTTGCTTTTCTTTATCTGAGTCGTGACTGGATCTAATCGCAGTTCGTAGTATAGCGTGTTTCGATAATGGAAAGGTAGCCATTTGCGTATCACATTGAGTGCTTCTGCTTATATACGTTTAAAATGGTGCAGAAGGAAGAGAAAGTTTAGAATTTTAACATGTTCTATGTAATTCAATACTTGGATTGTTTAGCCATTGAATTTTTTCCTCCGGATATAACGATTTGTTATTACAGGTTTTCTTTTTAATTCTGCTTCTATATATTTTTGAGAATTATTCCTTTTACTTTTTAACTTGTCTGACCTTCGGCTATAGCGACATTTGGGTATAGCGACCATTTTAGCCTGGTCACTTCACAGTTGACTGTACTCAATTGTCAGTCCTGTGACCACTTCTTTGTAAAATTGTAATACCTCTGTTAGGCGTTCCGGACATCGGCAGCCTCATTTGATCTCTTCAGATGTTCGAAGCGTTATTCGACTATGCATAGATCTATAGACTGTGACGATTAGTGTCATATTAAGGGTTACTTTAGTTGTTCGAGAGAGGGCGGTGCAGCTCAAATGCTTTCTAAGCCCAAAGAGAGGTACGATTGGAGAGACTTATTCTAGGCCGGTGCCATAACCTGCGTTCATAGGGGAGCCTGTAAACAAAGTCCGCACAAATGGACTTGGTACATTTGCTTTTATTGAACTTCTTTGTATATAAATACAATTCGACTTTAGGTAGGTAACAAATGTTGGTAAATAGTTAATATTGAAACGTTTTGGCCCGACAACAGGGGTCGCATGTAATGTTTGTTTTCTTAAATCAATTTTACATAAATTTTAGCTGTCTTCTCGGGTTCATACTCGTAGTTTGCATTGTTGTCTGGGTTGACTTCATGGTGTTCAAGTTCGGGTGTTGATGGGTAGAAAAAGTCCTTAACCACCTAAAAGCTATATCTGTCTATGGTGACGTTCAGTCCGAAACTTTGGTGTTGGGTGTCGCTACTTGTTGACAGCGTATACTTTGTCTTGTTAGCCTACAAACCCATCTTCGCCGCCTCAGTATCAATGCTCAGAAACGCGCCATCGAAATCACGCTGCGTTCTGCAGATAGTATCAATATCGTCGGAGTATGCGAGTCATTAGACGGAATTTTAGAAAGATCGTGCCTCTGGTGTTTGCGTTTAAGTTTTACACTATTCCTTCAAGAACGATGTTGAAGAAGTCACATGACAGTGCATCGCCTTGTCTTAATCCTTTTTTTGACATTAAATGTCTCGCTGCGAGTTATTTTCATTCCCAATCGTCATCCTGCACAAACGGTCGAGTTTGGGAGGGATTCCAAAACTATGGACATTGCTCTGTATAGCTTGTCCTTATAAACGCTGTCATAGACGGCCTTAAAGGGTATGGGTTAAAGTTCCTGGGTTATTTCCAAGATCTGCCGCCGTGTGAATATTTGGTTGACTTTTGACTGCAACCTCACGGATACGATTGTTTTTACAAAGGGCTTGAGGCGTTCACACAACACGGTAATTAAGATCTTGTAGGCGATGCTATTATACCTTTTATTTTTGTTGTCAATCATAAGCTGTCAAATGTCAAGTAAAAAGAAGATCAACGCAAAAACAATAAATCATTTCAATTCGTAGCTTTTGAATTAATCTTGCGTTTTATTTCATCAACTATCAAACGCAGTTCAGATGGTCAAGCAAATGCCCTTCGGTTTAAAAAAGAAATCTATATGAGCCATGAGTGAGCTCTTTATAATATATAGGTACCTGAAGTTTAAAGGTCATTTCTTTTATTTTCAATATTTAAACGAGAAAGTGATTCGTTCAACTTTTGGAACGTCTGGTTAGTAACTGATAAGATATTTCCCAAGTACGTATACATATGTTCGAAATTCCAAAATTTCACTATTTATACAATCGATTCATTATTTGATAACATATCCTACACGCATACAAATAGTGAATAAAACCACTCTCCACCTTATCTTTAGAAACACACACTGTACCTACATTCAAGTAAATTGCTATTGACAGCGCCAGGCAGGCGTGCAATCTAACACAACATCGCGCCAGAAACCAACTTAATGGATCTATTCATGTTACAAGTCCATTTATATATAAGTATACCTACATCCTCATGTATGAATAGCTACGTGTTTATCTACACAGAGTTTTTCTTTGGTTGATGTGAATGAGATCCAAATAAAAAAAATAAGAAACAGGAAAACCTCACGATGACTAAGTGATAGTTTAGTGCAATAAGTTTTTTTTTTTTTTTGCAAACATTGGTTAGATACACAAATGTATTTCTATAGCTGTGGTCTTGTCAGATGGTGTATTGTTGCACATCTAAATTGACGCCTTCCACAAAGCATTTTTTTTTATATTTATTTTTTGCTTCTTTTTTTTGTGTCTTGAGCTTGGACTCCCCCGCTGTTTGTAACTTATATCTCGTTATTTGCCGTCATGTACCTATTTTCTTTATTTATATAGGTATGGATATTCTCGTTTTGATTAGTGCACTTGATTGATTGATTGTTGTTGCTGATGAATTGATGTAGCTGTGTATATTTCAACGTATGCATTATTGAATGCAGTGACGTCATTGTCATGCCAGGCGAACAAAGCACAACATATAATGGGTTTCGCGAGTGAAATTGTCGCTTGCCATTGAATTAATGGTGATTACAAAAAAATGTATATATATATTTCACGTTCTTAATGGAGGGAATTAAGTAAGCGAGGAATTTTGAAAAGAGCACCAAATAATGAGAACTTTCTTTATTGGAGTTAATGGAAATAAATGGTTAACTGTTTGAACAAGTTAAATTAGGCTTCGTGGTTTCGCGTAAATAAAGACAAATGTTTAAATAAGCATTTGGCTCTGACCTTTTTGGGTTACTTAGATATCGGTCCTTTTTTTATATTAAGTTCCTACCAGCTGTTATTAATAAATATGTCTTGAACTTGAACGCTTAACAAATTGTTTCTGTTATGCAAACTTTTATGAAATCAACAAAGGGGAGACCGGGGGTAGTTGACTTAAAATTTAATTTTTTTTTATTTTTCTCCGCAATTACCTTTAAATCCTGAAAAAGAATCCAGTCAACTAACCCCGAAAAAAATTTGCCAACTAGCCCCGTCCGACCATCTGGCAAGATTACATGATATGCCTTGCTAGGTGTTAAAATTCATTTTTTTTTTAAAACTATACATACTTTGCTTCGTTTGGTCGAGGAGCTTCTATAAATGTTTAAGGACGCAAACGTCTTTTCAAGCTTCACATCAAAGAATTTTCTATTTTTCTATTCTAAAAGCTTTTCCGGAACAAATGCGTACAAAATTTCCTAAAAAAAATAATTTTCAATTTTTCCTGTTTCCCGACTTTTCCTGATGGTTTTCCAAAAATGTTTTTTCGTAAAAACCTTCTCCTGACAACTACGAGCAACTGAAGAAAAAATTGAGCCAAATCAGCCTAGTTGCTCTCCATTGATGAATGACTATTTTTGACACCATTTTTATATATATAGATTCACAAAAAAATCTTGCCGTAAGTAGGAAAATAAGAAAGAAAAAAAAACCTGAAGTATGTTAGCAAGAAAATATTTTTTCCTTAAAACATATTGAATGACATGTGCTCGTGACCAGTGTTCCTTGACGAAAAAACTGAAAATCTTGTTTTCCCGAAATTTAAAAACAATTTTTTTTCAAAATATAAAACACGCTTATGGTGTTTTTTTGCAGTATGGTGGCATCGAGCTCAATCGAGTATCATAAATGTCAAATAACTTCCTTACTTTCGAGTTGATATAAACGTTAGTAAAACAGAAGTTGTACAATGTGCATGTTCGACTTATACTATACATAATAATGAAATTAATAGAAAAAGCTGCTTTAATTTGTTAGAACTAGAAAATCTTGAAATTTGATGAATTTGAGGTAACAAGTCTTGAAATAAAAAATATGTAGTACATATTTTGTAATTTTTTTTTTTAATTAAATGTAAAAAGAGGAATGGACATGGAATTACTTTTTATCTGTTTTTGAGCAAAACAACAAAACTTACATTTCGAGTTGATGCTTTCAGATGGAGTATAAATAAAGACATTCTATTTCAGTTAAATAAAGACATTCTATTTCAGTTACACTACTGGATGCACGGTCATTCCAATCCACATTGAAAACCAGCTACTGCTATTTAGACAGCAATGTTGGAGCAATTTACACTGTCCTTAAAAAGTGTCATCAAAATATAGAAAACTGTTGAAAAAATTCGTAGGTATGTTAGACAACAACACCTCAAGAGATACACGTTTATATGAGCAATAGGTATACTCAGAAAACTCTCCAACACAACTGACCAAGTGAGGAAAATCAGAGCTGTACCAAAGCAAAAGCACACAAATCATCCGTTTATTCAGCAAGTGAACCATTTGAAGCTCCCAAAGCGTCGAAATCCACTTTCAATATAAGAACCTTGAATATAGAAGACCCACAAGTGGGGCGGGATATTGGTGGGCAGTAACATTTTTCACCTCAGTTGAACTGGGTTTTCAACGGTCACGAATTACCGTGCTAACCTCCATAACGGAGGGAGCTTTTCGTAAGTTTGATAAATTGTTTTGTGGATATGGGTTTTCTAGCGTACGCCTCCCATATACTACAAGGTTAACTAAAGCCTGTGCCGGCAGTCTGTAAGGCTTAAACGCTCAAGAGTTTTCGTGAGCACGAACATCGTTAACGTCTTTTGGGGTTATATTCAAAGCTACTTGATTAAAGAACTTTGTTCTCGTGTCTGTTTTTATGAGTTTGAAGTGGAGAGCCTGTTTAAGAAAATTCCCTGCAAAATATTGTTCGAAGGATGGACTTTTGACGAGAGAGTCAGTTGAATATCTGTTTAATTATAGAACTTCTCTTTTCAAAGGGCAGTAAAATGATTCCAAAATCTACATCCATTTACCTGCTGATTCATTTCAATCAAAAAATAACAAATCGATTCCCCCAGTTGGCGTGCAGAGCTGCATGCTTCATGTATGTCATGCTATACTAATGATAATGAACCCACAATCAATTGTTACTAGGTACCTCCCAACGAAATTCGTACGTGTTTCGAGCATTATGACCGTCATTCCTCTTACCTACCTGCCAGTCAAGTCCAATTGACGCTAATTGTCAAACCAAATTTGTTTTCCTCCAAAAGTTGAAACTTGTTATATTTACTGGCATTGAACCACAAAAAAAAACATTACTCACCTTTCTGCATCGATTCCTTTAAATTTTTATCTTTTGTTTGACCTTTACATGAGTTTTTTTTCAAGTTCGACGTATGCCAGTCGAGTCAATAATTTGTTTGTGCAATTATTTTCTCATTTGGGTAACTAGTTAGGTTATATTTTGAACTCAACCGAGTTTGTGTATACACCTTATACCATAATGCATTTCCCCTCGCCCAAGTAAAGCGTGTTGTTCATTTGAACAGCACCGTCCACAGTATGTGGTGGTAGCGCGTCTAAAAATTAATTCCGATTAATTATTCTCAAGGTATTTAAACGATAAATTTATTCAGATAATACGTATGCGTCTCTCATGCTGTCTTTAAATTCATATACTGCCTCTTCTTTTATATACCGTATATTGGTAGACGTATACCTATATCAGTTGATTGAAGGGGGAGTTTGAACTAGGAGTGCTGGGTTTATTTTTAGCTTGTTTTGTACTTGTACCTACCTTAGTGCGCTTCCCAAATTATGATACCCACAGAATTCCTGATTCTAATGACTTCCAATGACAAAGAGTGGAGACCGAGACTACACGTGCCACATAAAAAGTTGGTTTTGCGTAGTGATATCACAAGAATGAGCCACAATGAATAGAAGAGAGGAGAAAGAACATTTTATTATGACCGAGCGGCGCGGTGGCGGATGTCGGGGCTTTTTTTTGTGTGGTTTCTTTTAATTGCAATAATTTTTTTCGCAACGATAGGTATTTATTTTTGGAATTTTTGTCGGTCTTTTGATTCGCTTGCCGTCAATCGACTTTGCTGTTGTCTGACAATGTGAGTAATATTGATAATTTTTTTTTGTTTCTACAACTTGGTAAGCTTGTTTGGCGAAGTTTGTGCTTAACACATAATGAATTGTGCAGACAATTATAGTAACTAAAGAAGATGCGGTTTGCTGTAGGTAAATCTATATAAACATGAAGCAGATTTGAGGTGGGACCTAAGATAAATAACAATATACGAGGATTATCGGATGATACCCCTCGCGTATTAAATCTGCTCCTTGTAAAAAATCTGCTCCTTGTAAAATGACATATTTTGTGTCACATTGGATTTACCAAAAGGGACTTATACCATGTTCCCACCAACGTGATTTAGCTAAATCCACTTGATTTAGCTAAATCATCTCATAAATTACGTGATTTACCATACATTTTCGTGATTACTAATAACGTGATTTAGACGTGTTCAATTTTTAATTACGTATCTGTCATCGCAAATCCACACAAAATAAAATCGAACATAGCTGCAGCGCTTTCAATTCAATTCAATGTTATTCAACAAACAAGCAAAAAAACAACACAAATGTCAAAAATATTATCCCAAACTCAATTTTCTTCGTGTTTCGGTGTATTTTGGTAATTTTATTAAGTACAACAATCATAAATTGTTTTATTTTTGGCAGAGGTGTGATAACAAAAGAAAAACAACGAAAAAAAAAAAACTACCCTCTCCGAAGTGGACGAATTCTTTCGGCTGGATGTCAAACTAAATCACGTAAAATTCGGTGGAGACGCCTTTCGTGATTTATAAATCATATGAGCTAAATCACGTTGGTGGGAACATGGTATTAGGCCCAATTTATTCACTCGAAGTTGAACACAACTTGGGAATTTTTGTATGGAAAACTCCCCGAGTTGTGTTCAACTTCGAGTGAATAAAATGGGCCTTAGCCTCCTTGTTTGATAAATCCAGTGATTGTAGAGGTGCAGCATTTGTTACGAACATAATCAGGTATTTTCAAAACAAATCTGTCAAAACTACTCCTAGGTCCTGGGCTCAGAACGTGGCAAAAGGTATAAGGCCTTGGCTGGATATTTCGAACCAACTTGCTGAGTTCATTAGTCCCGTTTCGGTGGCCGGTCCCACCAGATTTTCTGCTTGACCAACTTTTGTATCATTTCAACAGGAAAAGAACAAAAACAAGATAGTAGTTTATTTCGTAAACAGTCTCAATTTATACAATAATTCACAGTAAAAACTTTGCCGTCAATTTTATTTAAAAAAATTTCTTTCGTTATTTGCTGCCGGTATTTTATTTAATGCCACTTTTAAGATAGCTAGCCAACACGCTCCAGTCCTCAACATTTAGACTTCTGATAAAGTTAGCCTCTTTTTCCAATAAGATCCTCCGATCTCCTTCAGTATAGGACAAGTCCATTAAAATGGAATTGATTAATCAGAAACCTCTTGTCGTTTGAATAAAATTGTGTTTCTAGTAACTAAAAACTGCAATCAATAATCAGTCCGCGATATTGATAATAGTGTTGAATGCCCAGGATAAGTTTGGCGAGGCCACAAAGGCGAAACGTGTCGTTAAGACATAACGTCTGTTTCATTAAATATACGTTTTTAAGTGAAAGTTGGAAGTGATTAGTCATAAGGCCTAGTGATAGAATTTGAATGCTTAGTACAGCGGGAGTACAGCTTTCCCTTGACTCGTATATTTAAGACCCTAGCTCTATAGTGGTTTCTTTAATGGTGCATTCGTGTTATTATTTTTTTTTATTTTTTTATGGAAAGCGATTACCCATAGCCTTGTTTTTTGTAATGGAATATATCAGCGGTTTCTAACATACAAACGAACAAGAACAATCATGTACTTCGGTATTGTCAAAACTTATTTTTATTCAATTAACGCTTACAAAAAATTAATACACTAGTCCCAGTAATGAAAATGTCACATTAACTTGTAAACCTCTTGTTATAGTTACAGCATTACCAATTAAAAACCTTATCTGATGATAAATTCTTTTCTTTTTGTTTCAGATTATATCTAGACTGACTGAACTTTAAAATGGATTAACAGCATCCCCTCCGCTGTGCACGCTGAACGAAAATTCAATTCGAACGCTAAAAAAGAAATTCCTCATTAAAACCGCCATTAAAGAAAGAAAAAAAAAAAAAACATACCAAATCGCAATCACTCATGCACATGTGCATCATTAATTTACCACACAGTTCACCGCGTGTTAATTTTGAAAGCAACAACAAACCGAGTAAATCCACCTACATTTTTACGACTGCAAGCCCAAGCACGTACATTAATAAGATACTTTATTCGCAGCAATTTTTTTTCACTTACAAATGTTAAATAATCCGTGCGAATTATAATCACACATAATCTACAACGCGTTACCTTTTGTTTTTATTTTTCTTTTTTGCAGGATGTAAAATTGTTGGCTTGAAACTTATGTTCCACTTTTTTAAGTTTTATTTGTTAATTTTACCGATAAAAAAAATAGTAAAAGAAAAATGCTAAGCTGAAGCAAATCAGCACTACATCCAATCACTGCATAAGCGACGCGTATGCTGAAGAAAAATAATATGAAATATATATACCCCTTTATGTAAATAAATAAATGCAAATAAAAAGTGTCTGAATGAAAAAAAGAAAGAAAATTTGCTACACCCTCTGCAATAAGAAAATATTCATTCAAAAGTGATAAAAAAGTTAATAAATAATTTCTAATTATAATAAATAATTTGTGCAGTTTTTATAATAAAAATAAAATAAAATAAATATGTATATTCTACTATTCTTAAGGAAAAAGTAATTTTATAATATATATATATATAATATCTACACATACCTACGCATATATAAAATAATAATAAGAATTGCTAAATGAAAATACAAAAATAAATAAATTCTGTGCAAAGTTGTGTCGAAATATTTTATTGAAAAAGCAGAGCAAAAGAGAAATAAAGCCGAGATAAATAAAGTTCTGTAGCAAAAATTTGAAAAGCAAACCGGATGAGGTGGAGAAGAGTGTTCCTGTGTTGTGTTTAAAAAGAAGTAGAAAAAAAATACAAAATATAATAACCAATTAAATATAATAAAAATGATGGTATCGCTTGTGTATCTCTATAATATGATCACGCTGTCGGCATGAAATGGAAGCAGCCATTCGGTCTTCAGTGCAGGTCGGTGGTCCACCGCCACCCGGACAAAGGGGTGGTGGCGGCAGTGATAACGGACCATCATCACAGCAACAAAATCAACAAGGAGGTGCTCCGTCCTCATCACAGCCGCAAGGAAATATGTCGGCCTATCAACAAAGGATACCGTCGGGAGCATCGCCGATTCATAGGTGAGTTTCAGTTTGAAATTTTGTAGAAAAAATAATAAAAACTCCTTCTGCGCAAGCGCTCAAGAGAAGTACTTCCCGCTTTCACTTTAAGTACAAAAAAAATTGTATTACTAAAGTCAATGCTATTCTCTGTAAACAAGAAATATTTTTATGGAATTGACGTCCAAGAGGAGTCGTTCAATGATTATCTTACAATTTGACACTCAATTGAAGTACACAATTGTACGTGTTTATTCTGCTCCGAAAGGTTCACAACAAGCTTTTAAATTGCAGTCCTCTCGGATTGTAAAATTGAAATATACAGTCTTTATAGTAAACTCCATCATTCTTTGTGGTTTTCGTGACGAAATTGTTGATCTATTTATTTCTTTACTAACATTTTTCGAAAACTTTGTTAACTCCTTGAAAAGCTTTTCAATATGGACACAATTTTTTTAGAAACGAATAATGTAGCCTGATTTTAGTCCCATTTTTGAAATTTTGAAATGACTCGCCTAGTGCCCAACATATAAACGAACTGCCTTTAATTTGACATTACTCAAATAATTCTTAATCAATAGGCAAAAATAAATTACAATAATTGCCAACAATTGCTTCCATTTTTGAGCTATCAATCAGCTTTCTACAACGAATTTTCGAATCACCGGAGTACCTGCCTGGGACTGACAATTAACATAGAAAATTAAAAAAATTATTTTTTAATTCTCGAAACTACTAAAAATTGGTAAAAAATTTGTGAGTTACATCTTCTTATTTAAGTTTAAAATTTGAACAAACAACTAACCGAAATCTTACCTCCCGAAGCTTGCTCAACTTTTCATGGAAAAATGTGCTCCAACGAAAAGAATTATATTTTTTTTCTGCAAGAAGTTATTCAATTTAGTCGTAAAATTTAATTCGTTGTTATGATTCCCTAGTTTGGGGGTCATATCAGTACGGGGAAATTGAAAAGTTCCATAGTATTTTTATCTTTCTAACAAAATAAAAATCTTCAACCTATACCCCTAAATACTTGGAAAACGGACTTCCAAAAATGCTGACGAACACATTTCGAAATCAATTAATGCGGTATTATGACGAATTTAGACTTCCTAAAAAAAACTGCCTTTGCATTAGTTCAGCAATAAGGACTGGTGTTATGAAAAATGCCAATCCCCTGCTTTCAAACGTATCATATTGATGTAAGCAACCTACGGAATTTGAAAGACCAGTTCTACCACATTGTTCAGAAAAAACTAAGGCTATTCGAAATGCGTTCATCATAAAGGTAGGCCATTTTAAAGACAACTTAACATTAAACTGAACTGAAGAAACGACTTTAACGCCGCACTAAGCTATGATAAAATATCATTGAAATTTAAAACAAGTTGAGCTTCTTTCCTTAAATGGTAACCCTTCAACGAATTCCACTGCGACCAGAAATTGATATCATATCATAAGCGAAAAACTACTCAATTTCTGCAGGAGTTCTACTGGAAAACCCTATAAGCATTTTTTAAGTCAGTTTACAAGTATAGGAAGTTATTAATAGCAGAATACGGTTGATTTTTGTTTTTTAATATAAAGTATACATTTTTAAATTTGCTGACCACCCTATAATGGCTTAGCCCAAGCTCTTAAATTCCTATTTTATACTCTACGTTTATAGAAGTGTAAATAATTGAACTTATTTAAACTTTAAATTAAACTTACGGTATTACTTACTTAACGGGCTCCCGACCCGTGAAGAGTCTCTGCCTGAGACACTGCAGCCTTCCATCCTCTGCGATCCCGGGCACGCTGCTTCCAGTTTGCCAGACCAAGCGCTCTGGCATCCGCGATGGCTTGGTCTTTAAAACGGAGGTTCGGTCTTCCTTGTCGCCTCGAACCTGGGGGCTGAGATTCAAAGATCCTCTTAGCTGGAGCATTGTCGTCCATTCGCTCGATGTGGCCGAGCCAATGTAGTCGACGTGTTTTGGCTTTTTGGACTACATCCACATCTTGGTACAGCTCATAGAGTTCGCGGTTGTATCTTCTCCTCCATTCGCCCTCCTCGCACACAGGACCAAAAATCCGACGAAGAATTTTTCTTTCAAAGGAGCCCAATATCAGCTCTCCCTTCTTGCTTATCGTCCAGCACTCGGCGCCATAAAGCAGAACTGGCAGGATGAGTGTTTTGTAGAGCGTACATTTCGTCCTTCGAGTTAGGAGTTTTGAACCCAATTGTTTTGCCAAACCGAAGTAGCAGCGGTTTCCTAGGGTAATTCTTCGCCTGATCTCCACTAGGGTGTCATTCGTGGAGTTCATATTTACACCGAGGTAGATAAACTCCTTAACTACCTCGAAATTGTTGCTATCAATAGTGACGTTTTGTCCTAGGCGGTGGACAGATGCGTTTTTGTTTGTTGATAGCATATACTTGGTCTTGTCCTCGTTTACTTCAAGGCCAACAAATTTCGCCTGTTCCTCAATCGCCGTAAAAGCCTCAGTCACGGCACGCTGGGAGCGACCGATGATGTCGATATCGTCCGCATACCCCAGTAGCTGAACGGATCTGTTGAAGATAGTGCCTTCCGTGTTGACACCTGCCCTGCGCACTATCTGCTCCAGCACGAGATTGAAGAAGTCACATGATAGCGCATCTCCTTGCCGAAATCCGGTGCATGTTTGGAATAGTTCGGAGGAGCTACTTCCAAATTGCACGTAGCAGCGCGTGTTCTCCAGCGTTACGCGACACAGTTGGATCAGTTTTGCCGGGATCCCGAATTCGGCCATCGCCATATAGAGCTCCTGACGATGAATGCTATCATATGCGGCTTTGAAGTCGATAAATAGGTGGTGAGTCTCGACTTGAAATTCATTGGTCTTTTCCAGGATTTGCCTCAGTGTGAAAATTTGGTCTATGGTCGATCTGCCGGGCCGGAAGCCACACTGGTATGTGCCGATTAGTGTGTTGCAGAACGGTTTAAGACGTTCACACAGTACGTTGGATAGGATCTTGTATGCGACATTAAGCAGGGATATGCCTCGGTAATTCTTGCAAGACATAGGATCGCCTTTTTTGTAGATGGGACATATGGAGCTGATAGCACAGTCATCGGGCATGCTTTCTTCCATCCATACCTGGTTGATGATTTGGTGCATGCGCCCTACCAAAACATCACCACCGTATTTGAAGAGCTCCGCTGGTAAACCATCAGAGCCTGCGGCCTTGTTGTTCTTAAGCTTTTTTATAGCTAAGCCAACTTCTTCTATACTGGGTGGTGGAACTGGTTCTTCATTGACTGGGCGTGGGTTCTCTTCCTGCCCTATCACTCTCTCTACATGATGCCCATTTAGCAGCTGCTGGAAGTGTTGCTTAAACACATCTACTATTCCCTGCGCTTCGGTGACTAGGTTTCCTTCGCTGTTTCGAAGAGCCTGCGTTCCGGTCTTGAAGCCAGCAGCCAGTTGCTTGGCTTTCTTGTAAAATCTCCGGACGTTGTTTCGATCGCGAGACTCTTCGATCTCCTTGAGCTGGGAGGCTGCGTAAGCCCTCTTCTTTCGACGCAGTATCTTCTTCTCCTCCCTCCTCCTGGCTCGATACTCTTCCCTCGCTGCCCTTGTTTTGCGCTGCAGCATCTTCATATGTGCATCTTCTGTCACCTTTTTCCGACGTACGCATTCATCATCATATCACGGGCTTTTTCTCTGGGGTGGCTGGTACCCTATAGTAGTTTCGGCTACTTCCTTGATGATGTCGCGATACTGGGACCACTGGTTGTTGGCGTCTGTGGTAGGTGAATGCACAGTGGGGAGTTTCTCACTCAGGCGCTCTCTGTAGGCTCTGGCTACTCCAGGTGTGCTTAGGCGTCCAACGTCGAATTTCTTCTTTTGAGCGGTTCGCAGCTTCTTCTCGTTGGACAGTCGAGCTCTGAATTTAGCAGCGACAAGAAAATGGTCAGAGTCGACGTTTGCCCCTCGGAATGTGTGCACGTCGAGGATGTTGGATGCGTGCCTAGCATCGATTAGCACATGGTCGATTTGGTTGGCGGTTCGACCGTCTGGAGAGCGCCAGGTTGCTGTGTGGATCCTTAGCCTTGGAAACCTAGTGCTACTTATCACCGTATTACGAGCTGCTGCAAAGTCAATTAGTCGGTAGCCGTTGTCTGTTGTCGTTTCGTGGATTCTGTGCTTACCAACTAACCCGCCAAAGATGTTTTCCTGACCGATTTTGGCATTGAAGTCCCCGAGCACAACTTTGACGTCATACTCCGGACAGGCTCCGTAGGCTCTATCCAGGAGGTCATAGAACTCCTCCTTGGTAGGGTCTTCAGCCTCATCGTTAGGGGCGTGTGCACATATTAGGCTAATGTTTTGGAAAGTAGCTTTGATGCGGATCACAGCCAGGCGATCACTTATCGGCTTAAAGTCAATAACTTTTGACTTACGGTATATAGTACTAAAATTGTCTAGGCTATAAACTGCTTAAATGCTTTCGGTCAGTGTTGAAAGATTGGTTTCGGTTGAACCTAATACCTTCGAAAATTATGCCACATATAAATAAATTGTTATATAAAAGTGTTCAGGCAACTACTATTTGCAAGCTCTTCTCTCTCATTTTGAATGAATTTAAAAAAGTTCAAAATTTATAGGTAGGATTTTATTTTAGTAAATTTACAAAATATCAGCAAAATACTGAACAACATTTGTACGATGAATCACGGTAACCTTTCATCTAAATATATATACTTTCATATCGTATTTTATGTCCTTTCATTTGAAGTATCACTCAGTATCCGGTACCAAATGAATGCACTAAAATATGATGACTTCATCACATATGAAAATAGCCACCTCCCTGTAGTGCAGTGCGACAAAATACGAGTTTTCCACATATAAAACTGAAATAAAAAAAAAACACAAAACTCCAGCATCCAGACGAAAAGGTTGGAACGAAATTTGTTGCTGGCACTTAAAGACAGTATTTTTGTTTCAACTTCGGGATTTTTTTTTTCGTCATGGCCATACCATTTTCATTCCTCGAACCATATGCCCAAACATCAAAATTTTGCTGACTCAGTTGTCATGACTAAAACAGCGAAGCAAAGTGAAATGATTTTTCTCCCCATCATCGTTTTTTTTTTTTTGTGTTGGTCATGGTTTGGTTCAGTTTCGGCATAAATGTGTTGGCCATTAGTCTTCGATTTTGATGTCATCCTATCCTCCATGGAAGGCGTAGAATTTCTTTTAGGTTTTGTAAGTGTGTATGTAAGTGCTGGTTTAACATTATTGCTGAGTCGACGACATTCGCCAACATGACATGGCCAAAGAGGTAATTAAATTTCGATGACTAAAAGAATGAATCGAGAAGGAAAGAATGTGGGCTCAATTGGAGCATGATGGGGGTTTTTGTGGCCTGGAAGCCACACTCATACAGTCTTCTTTTTTCTTTAAACGTGTTCGTCGAGGGAAAATTAAAAAAAAAAAATGTTCGCAGTAGTTTGAAGGACTTGTGGTTTTGTCTTGCAAAGTGAATGACATCTAGAGGGACTTACAAGTCTCTACTGTGTGTATGAAGAATGCGCCATTGTCTTGGACACAGAATTGATGAAGGAAGTTGCGCAGAGTGCTGTGTCTTGGGAATGCTAATGAAATGTAAATACTCGTATATTAACTTGCGCCTACTTGTTAAATGGATTTTATGTCATCTTTACTTCAGCAAGTACTTGGTGTTTGTTTTCCATTTGCTTTGGCAAGTTTGTGTCTATCTGTAAACCATATTTATATTTATCGAAAGATGGGGAGGGACTTCATTATGAAATAAAACTTGAAACCATTCGCATTCTCTTACACACGTTAGTACACGTTTTGCGGTGAACGCAATAATCGATAACAATATCGAAACCGGACCGGAATAAATTAATGTAAAAGCAACTGGACTGTGCAGAATTAGTGAACTCGTTTTTGCATGACAGCTTGTTTATCTACTACAAGTCGTAAATAGGTAGGTATCGAAACGCCCTGAAGTGTATAGCAATTTCTTAAGACTGGTATTTGTAAAGAGTTAGTAACATTTTGGCCAACGGAATGCTAGGAAATGTACTTGATGGATGTTTTAAAAGAAGACTTCTGTGTCAAGCGATATGTTTAGGTCAGCGCTTGAAATGTGTCTCTAAAACTAGTGGTCCTGAGAATTACAAATTGCAACCACAAGAAATTAGAGCACCGACGAGCAGTGCTTATTTTAAGCCATTTTTTTTTGAACCTTTATTATTGGAACCGTTTATTATTGGAACCTTTTTTATCTAGACCGCTTCGCATTGGTCACCTCGTTCGAACGTTGTATGGGTACTCCCAAGACTCACTAGATGCACGTCGAACAGACCCAAATATTTTTCGATTCAAACTCAATTACAGGATCTAACAGAAAACCTTTGCAACTTCTTAATCAAAGGCTTTTCAACCTTTTGTAAATTTAGCTATGTTCGCAGCCATTTGATAACGCTTCTAGTGTATATGAGGTTCTTAAGGGAACGTTTTAAATCTAGAATTAATTATGTTGCCTTGTTATTCCGCTACAGTTTTATGTTTTACGTAACCAAGAGCATGGTTTATGCGCCATAGGTTGTCCCTGATTACTGAATGATGAATTTTGAGGCATCCTTTTTCGTTTGTTATAATAATAAGTGTCTTTTGTTTGGTATACGGTGGTTGCTACTTAAGTATCTAGAAATGGCAACACCAGTGTAAATATTTCCAATTTGACGCTGCCATCGTGAAGATTGACATTTTTAATTTAGAATGTACTCAGAACGCTTTGTCATGCTAGTGATATTTGCGTTGTTTATACAATTACTTGATATTCGTCAAAAAATGTAATTTAATCGTGAAAAATGTCGTTAAATGATTTTATATTGTTTTTGACGTGGATTGCTTCAGCTTTTGGTGATGAGAACCACCTCAAACCAGACTGTTTCCCTGGTTTTCCGAATTAAATTCTGGGCTTTCCAAAATCGGTTGTTGTGCCAGAAAAAAAATCGTCACAAGATCGGCATGTGAGACAAGTTCCCCACTCGCAATTAATCAATATTGCATTAACATTTGGCTGTTACATAGCTTGACAATCGCCCAATAAAAAGCTAGTGTCGATTGGAGCCAAGAAATCCGAAAAAAATATAATCTCTGTTCTTGAAAAGACGTTATTAAAATCGGTACACGTCAATTTGTCAGAAGTGTTTAGACAAAAATTTTAAACCAATTGCAGAGGACGACTCCATCTCCGAAACGATAATCCAAGCTATATGTGTGAGCTTCCATATTTTTAAGCAAACGAGCGCAATTTTGAGCATTCAAAACATTGAATTGAGATGGTTTATCTGCGGTACAGTCCTGACTTGGTACCCAGTGATTCTTCCATTTTCCGCAGAAAATGCGAGATTGATGCGTGCACATGTTTTGTACATGGAGTGAGCGGTAGAGGTAACATTTTAAATCAAATTTTACACGCTGCTCCTACGATTTTGCAAATGATTCGAACCAAACCTAATATTTGAGCTTCAAAACTCACTAAAAAGTCCAATAATCTAGTCTGCGGTGAAGATGTCAAAATATTGGTTTTTAAAGAAGAGAATAGTGGGTAAGCTGTAACATTGATTAAAAGAACTTGTGTTTTTTAATATAAAATTTAATAAAAAAAAAAAACTCATAAAAATAACAAAATCACGATTAATTTGCTAAAAAAATACATTAAAAAAAATACATCTTCTCCTTCACCTGCTTTTAGATTTGGTCTTTGCTATGAGTAGTATCAGCAAACGGGCCTTAGTGTTACAAGTCACAACCTAAAACTGTTAATTTTAACCCCGTTTTCCCCTACACCAGTCGGAGTGGGAAAAGTGTCAAAATTTGGTTCAAAGGCATGCCAAGGTCTATTGATCTTCACCCCATTTATGACATGATTATAAATATTTATTTCAACTTTTAAAACTCAAATAGCACCCTCCTATTTCTATCATGTGGAAGAATACCGTCTTTACTATTACAGTAGTACCTCGATAATGTGAATTTCTCTGAAATGTGAATCGGCAAAACTTTACATTGTCATCTATATAATGTGCACTTCCGAAATTTTGAACCTCTAAAATGTGAATGTTTTTGTAAAAGCTTTTATATTTCTCTTTTACATATTTTATTTTCGTTTCTCTTCGGAATTAATAAACATTAAAGCTGGGCTTTAAAAAACAAATTTGTGTTGTTTTTAATGGATTTTAAATTGCAATCTGTTTAGTGAATGCTGAAAAAAAGTTCCAGTAATGTGAATCCATTTAAAATGTGAAAACACATTTTTTTTTAATTAGTTCACATTATCGAGGGACTACTGTACCAACCTTATTAGTACTGTTCTGTACTCATTTATGCCTAGCCAGTGACCTTCAATTCCATCTCTGACACCTTATTCATTTACTGGTCTTCTTACGAAACCGTCTAGTGTCTTATTTTAACAGAACCAGTCTCGAAGAACATACGTCTACGTATACATAATGAAAATGAAAAAATCCTTGACCGCTTAAGTTAGTTTTGCTTGCCACGCCAACAACACCATCAACTTCAAATGTCTCATCAAACCATCAATCTATCAATCTTCCCCGTCTTGACTGTGTCTAAGATGTTTAAATTTAAAATAAAGCCGAAAGAGAACAAAGATTAAACAACAATAGACCTTGGGTATTCATTTTCACTTTGGTTTTTTGGCGCGTCGAACTTTTTGTTTATTTTTGTGTTTCTCTTTCAATTATCTAACACGTTTTCGGGAAAGATGCAGCGAAAAGCGGAGAAAACGTAGTTTATTTTTTTTGTCTGAAATAATAAATGTCTTTGTTAGACTCTGGTTTCTTTCTTTTCTCATAGATTGTTGCACTCTTTTTGTTTTTCAAGTTTATAATTGACTAATGTTTTTTTGGTATTACACTTTTTGTTGTCGATTAAAATAGGTGTGCTGCGCATTTGCCGCAGTCTTTGTTTACAGAATGTCTATTTTTCCCTTGTTCCATACAGCAGTTGGTGCTATAAACCCGTTTTATGTGCGTTTGTAGCTAGGCAGAGGAGTAACGACGATGATCGTAAAACACGATCGTAAAGGCGTTCAATGTAAAATGTTCTAATTATATGTACAAATTGCAGTTTTCCTTTGAACGTCTCATAGACGATTAAAGTGAACCTTAAGTACACTGAAAATAAAATACCACGTAATATCGACAAAATTCCATTGTAAAATTTCAACAAAAACTGTTTTGCTGGATTGAAAAATAATTGCAATTATTAGCAGCAGCACATGCTTGATAGTAGGTATCCACCTACCACTTCGGGGTTAATCAGTTTTAATTTTGTATCAATTTTTTTTTTCTGTTATCTCCTCGCTATGAGCCATCAAGTCGCTGCCCTTTGAGTCCATTAACTGAAAAAAGAAAATTCAAAATCCGCAGTTGCTCATATTTCCCACTTATCATCTCAAGTGTATGGAACACGAGATATGGATAGACGGTCGTTCGTACATATATATATATATATACGGAGTGTATAAAGTCAAGGCCAGTTTTATGGTCGGCGTTTTTTTTTTTCTCATACTGTATTCGCATATGGCGGATGTCTCGGTAAACGAAAGGGAAAAAAAGCAACATAAATGAGTTTTGCTTTTTTTCTTTTGCAAACATTCCGTACGCCGGAAACACATGATAAATATGAGCAGCAAGAGGGGGAATTGTTTCGCTTTGTCACTTTTGTTTATTTTTTCTATTCAGATTTTTTTTTTTTCAATCTCAAGTGTGTAAATTTGATAGAGAAACATTTAATTGTTTTGCTTTGAGAGGAACAATTGTTTTCTGATAAACGAATACTTTTGTAGGTGATAAGTATGTACATGTATTTTTCTGTTCTTTTAGTCATTTGAACGCAGCGATGCAAATCACACAGCATCCCCCACATGTGTTTTTCATTGATATTTTACCCAAACTTATAGCCCACCGGTTAGACGTGATAAGCTTTAATTTTCAATCAGTTAGATTGGCTCCCGCGATTGACTGATTCGTCAAGTTAAATTATGTAGACGTACCTACATTTCTATATATTTTTTTCAATCAAACTTGGAACTTAGAGTAGGTATATTTTCTTTTCGAAAAATGTGGGCTGTTTCCACATTCGTATAATGGTTTGTCAGTGCTAACATTGCGTGTTCTTGCGATTCATTGTTATTAGCATGTATTAAAAAAAATTGTGCTGTCAATGCGAAATGTATCTAACAAAATCTAATTCGTTGTTAAATACATTGCAATCCTTACATTCGTTAGTTTTTGTTTAAATTTTTCAGAGAAGCATCTAAAGTATTTTTGTTTTTTGAAATCTATCAAGTCTCGCTTCATAATTATGCAAGGTTCACTATTGAGGACAAAGCAACACCCAGGATAAGAAACATCCCGGCAACATCCCTACATAACTCTGGAAAACCACCAGATTTGGCTACTTTTTTCAAAAAATCCCCCAACTTCTAGGCATTAATTTTTTTTAGCATGTTTTTGCTCAAACAAAAACATCGAATTCTTTCAATGATCAGTGAAATAATAAAAGTGGATTTAAAGAAAAGTTTTAATCAGATTTAAGTTATTTTTGAAGCGAATATAGCTTTTTTACGGACGGTCGGTGGGTCACGCATATAAATTATTCAAAAAGATGGGGAGTAAACCGAAAAAAATCGTCACCGTAGCGTTAACTTCCCCCTCCATGGCGCACTTGGAAGATGAAAACTCGAGAACGGCTCCACCGATTTGGATGATTTTTGTTTTGTGTTGTTCGTCTTGATTCAGGGATGGTTTAGGAAAAAAGAAAAGTAGGAAAATTCTCAAATATATGTGTGTAGAGCGAAAGAGGAACAGAGAGAGTAATCTAAACTAACTGGCAATATGAACCGAGAAAAGGTGAAAGCGGTAGCGTATATATCTTTTCTCTCTATAATATAGATAATGTAAATAACACAAGATATATATAATATGTATGTATATATATGTATATATGTGTGTAGAGAGCGAAAGAGGAACAGAGAGAGTAATCTAAACTAACTGGCACTATGAAAAATTAAAATGAATTTCAAATAGGCCGCCACGTAACACGGGCCAATACTTTACGTCAATGCTTCGCTTCATTCGGCCGTCCCACGACAGCTCGATTTTTTTTTTCGTAAAACGATTCCACAATTGCTTAGCTTCAATTTGATACCAACTAAAGCCAATAATGTTTGATTAATCGTTTTAAAACCATAAATAAAAATTTTCAATGATACATTTCAATGAAAGCTATAACTGGGGCCTTAGTTAATTCTAACCTATTTTTTTAACCGAGCAAAATTCGCACTTTGAGCTTGGAGTTTCTCCCTAAGAAAAATATTAAAACAAAAATATTTCGCCAGTCGAAGAACAACAAATTAACAAAGCCATTAATTTACCACAGCCATTGAAAGCCACCTAATTCAAAGAGCAAATATTTAATCGCAAAATTACAGCCAAACGCAAGAAAAAGGAAGAGAAAAATACTAATTCCCACGTTCGCGCCAACACAACTAGGTAACATATTTAATTTTTTTTGTAACTTATGTTTTTTATTCGTCTTTGTTACGCTGCCTATATCTGTCCGATGGCAAAATACAAAAAAATCGCTTCATTTTAAAAATAGAATTAAAAAAAGAACAACAACATTCCCCAGTTAATGGTTTATAATTATATCTACAACAAAAAAAAAGTAGGTTCATCGTATCTCACAGCATACACCTACCTGTCCTATATCGTAAAATCTATCTATTTTAAGCACAAGTATAGAATACCTCTAGCTATCCTAAGAGCTGTGAGAAAAAGCTATCATTTTATCTTCTCATAATGAAAATAATAAACATAAAATGTATTTCTGAGGCGATTGGACCACGTCGGTCGTGGTCGTTTGATGATGATTTACATTTTTTTTTATTTCGTGGAATTTATAAATAAAAATTGAGAAGAGATTAGTAGGTTCGGGGGTGTCTATTTATCATCACTGAGGCAAAGTTATTATTTTGATCTAAATTCGTTTAAAGTGCTACAATTTTATTTCGTTTTTATATAACTTGGTTTTGAGGAGTTGCCGGAAAACAAAAAGTCTATGACAACCTTCAATCGTTGTCATTGGAATAATAGGCCGGCAATAAGGACATTCTTTGTCTTTGACTATGTGGTTTGGATATTTGGCTGGTGACATGGGTGCTGATTGTTTTTGGTGGCTTGAGTCAGGGGAGTTTTATTTGAAAAAAAGTGTTAAGGAGTCAAATATTGTAATTAACTTGAGAAAATCCCACAAAAATGGAGATATTTTGTAGTTCTTCAGAAAGCAAAGGTTTCTTAAAACGCAGTCTTTATTTGTGATATCCACTTCGAAAAAAGTTCTTGGTTTAACAATAAGTTATTAAAGAACTCATTTTTAAGATTTCAAGAATCAAAAAATTGTTGGCATTACATTTTTTTTTCTGAGTGCATCTTATGGTATTTCCACTGTGCCACCTCCCGCGAACGTCTGTCAAACATCCGAGAGTAAAACTATCATGAAAGAGCTTCTCAATTAGCCGTTTGGACTCGGCATAAAATTGTAGATCCCTTCCATGAGCCAGGCCTATAAAGTCTCTCGCGGGCCTGTTGCACCAATTGTTATTATTTTTTTTTTAAAAGTTTCTTGTTGCGATTTTTATAATTCCAGACTAGTTTTGAAGTAATTTCAAAAGACGAAATTGCAATCAAAACCGCTCTGATGTCCGAAAACATATAATATAAATGCCCTTCAGTATAGATCTGTTTGGATTATCTATGACGCAGAACTCCTTTAGCTATGATTAAAAATGTTGACATGCTGACGTCACAAAAATTCGGTCATTCGGTGGTCACTCGTGTGTCTTTCGTCAGAGAGACAGGCGATCACATAGTGACAAATATAAGACAAATGTTAAAGTCATAATAACGCCGGCATGTCAAGATTTGACTTTAAAAGTTGCATGTGTAATCGTAGCTTTTGTACGAGTTTTTGCTTGTAAAACTAAACCGCCTGTGTCTATAAATACGTATACGGGGCCATTTTCCAATTCCTTCATTTGTTTTCGATCCATCTATTTAGTTTACAAAAAAAAAAAAAAAAAAAATCAGAAACATAAGATTTTAGTTACCAGTTCACACAGTCTGTGGATATAACTTGAAAGTTGTGTGTGAAGTTGCATTGGGGTAGACGCTTGTCTGACATAAAAATATGTCAGTCAATAAAGGGATATTTGAATTCAATTGTGGTGGAATTTAATTCCAGCTTCAAAAAAGTCTGAAAACTCTTCAGAAGTTATGCCAAATTTGGTCTTGTTTCCTAAAAAAAAAATCGAGCTGTCGTGGGACGGCCGAAAGAAGCGAATCATTGGACGTAAAGTATTGGCCCGTGTTACGTGGCGGCCTATTTAAAATTCATTTTAATTTTTCATAGTGCCAGTTAGTTTAGATTACTCTCTCTGTTCCTCTTTCGCTCTCTACACACATATATTTAAGAATTTTTCGACTTTTATTTTTTCCTAAACCATCCCTGAATCAAGACGAACAACACAAAACAAAAATCATCCAAATCGGTGGAGCCGTTCTAGAGTTTTCATCTTCCAAGTGCGCCATGGAGGGGGAAGTTAACGCTACGGTGACGATTTTTTTCGGTTTACTCCCCATCTTTTTGAATAATTTATATGCGTGACCCACCGACCGTCCGTAAAAAAGCTATATTCGCTTCAAAAAACTCGTCATTCCATGTGGGGTACATAGTTATTATATTTATCATAAATAGACACCAACAGTGTCTTAAGCCAACACGCTCATAAGTACTAAAGCCGAGTCCAACGTTGCCCAATTTAGTTGTTGTGAAACATTTTTGTTCTCTCTACAACTTTCTCACACAAAAAAAAAAAAACGTTCAAGGTGAGACGATTCCTAAAAAAATCCTAATATCGATAAAAACCGCATCGAAGTTGCTTCACGGGCTCCGAAGTTTGTGGCAATTAAACCGATAGAGGAAGTAACTTTTATTTTCGTAAATTGCATACTCATTATACCCCCTCAGCTAAGAACCAGATAATTAAGGGTTCAATATTCGATGCGAAAGTGTGGATTCCAGCTCAACGTTTTTGCGCATATTTAATGAGAAACAAAAGAATCGATAAACATGCCTTCGTTCTCAAAATGGAACAAAAACGATTTTACAGCAAACTCTGAACTATAGTCGCATAAATTCATTCTGAAGTTGTTGAAGCACTGCAAAAACATATAAAAAATCACACTCTATGTTGGAATATCGAATTTTACCCAGCATTATGCAATATGCAAAGGCAAGCACACGCTGTTCGTTGATGTTGCCTCCTACTTCTCTGTGGTGGGCATGTACTTGAAAACTCCATTAAAAATCGTATACTTTGCAATGTAATAGATGCAACGTGCACAAGGCCAAACGAAATGACTTTGTACTCTTATTGTTTCGCATTGTAAATTTTTTATTTTCATATTGAGTTTTCTCCTTTCCATTCATTTAAAATTTTATTATTTATTTACAACCACACAACGTCCAAAGTGATGAAAGTCCATATTTCCTTTTCAATTACACACGCACAAAAGCACACAAATGATGGAATCGTCACAAAAAAGTAAAAAAAAAATGTGCATGACGTGACTGTGAAAAAAATACCAACTCATCAAATGTCACATGTATACATGACGTTCCATTTAAGTTGCAATTTCTGCGAAATGGAAACGCAGTTTTCAGAAATAGATTTCCGAATGAATACAGATGATGAGATGACTAACAAATTTTACAACTTGATTTCATGTTGCTGTATAAAATAGACAATTGGATGGCAGCCGTTTCAATTTAGTAATTTAAATGATGGGTTGGTATTGGTGCATTGACTCTAATTAATACAAATAACAATTGAGTTGACGACGGGTCAATGAATTGCTCCTGGCCAAGCCAGTTGTCTTGTTATTTCTGGCGAGAAGTACCCAAATGACAAATCTTAACGTCTTGGATGCACTGCCGATTGATTTGCGAGATAAAAATGCATTATTTGCTTCATTTGTAATCAAATTAGTGTCATTATAGCTATTGAGTGGCATAATTTTGTGGCGGAACTCTTGTTATAAGCAGATCCTAAGACTTTACTGAGTTGTAGTCAAACTTGATTTATTTTGACACTGACCCTGGCAGCTCTTTGAAGTTCAAAAGATTTAAAAGGGATACTGAACTCATTTCTTAGTGTATGTCGCTTTTGTAATCAACCGTTTCAATAATTAGACTTGGACTTTGGAAAGTGGGTTCGGCCGCCGCGCCTTTTTTTTGTGGGGCGCCGATCAAGGCTCTTATAGTATTGGTCCTTCGTGAAAAAATCACGAACCATTTAAAGTAGAGTGCATTTAATTTCAAAGAATATAATTCGGTCAGCTAAATTGCTTTTGATAAATAATAGAAAAAGTGTAATCCCTTTCAATTAATTAATTAATTTTAAATGTTTTTTTTTTTTTGTTGAGTGAAGCTCCTTCCGTCGGCAGTAATTGCGAACGCATATGAAAGGAAAATGGTCAGTTCGTTGGGGGTAGTCCTTATAAACACTGATGAAACGAAAAAGAGACACGTGCACAATGCACGCACGGTTTACAGGCGCTCCATCTCCTGTCCCAAAATACTGTTAAATAGTGTAAAAACCATTCCTGAAAAAAAAACAGAGACTTGCGTCTTCTAAAGGACTTGTGACCTGGAGTAAATGTTAGCATCCATCTAAGCATCGAGCCTCATGAAAATTCACTGCTGTTCATTTGTGTTTTAAACAACCATAAAATGAAAAATGTAGGTGCAGGCTTAGTGATTACTATGTTGGACTAAGCGAGATGTTCGATCCCACTTCCGGCGAACGTCTGACAAACATCCGAGAGTATATCTGTCATGAAAGAACTTGTTAATTAGCCGTGTGGACTCGTCATAACATTGTAGATCCAAGACTTTGTTTCCCTTCCTTTTGCGCCAGCTATCTATTTTTTTTATTTTTATTTTTTGTAAAATGGAAACCATTAGGTTGTCCAATTTATATGTTTCCCGCTTTCAATTTGAGGGTACATTTAAGATGCGACTATAAAAGTGAACAAAATTGTTCAATTAACAGGTTATAGCGAAGGTAGAGCGAAAAAAAATTCAAAGAACTAGTTCCTTAACAACACTGACCCTTATTCAAAAACCACTGATTCACAACACAATCAACAATCAACAATAGTGACTTATTTCGAATTCGAGTCAATACCAAAATCGAAATCAACTTTAAATTACATGACTTAGTTGTAAACTTTTAAAGTTCAACTATTTTTTGCCAGATAATAATACTTTACATTGTGAACTAAAAATAAATGAGGACGACTTCCTCCTCTTAAAATAGAAAAAAAAAAAAAAATAAGAAACTTCAACATTCAACTACCTCAGCCAATTTATTTGCATCCATAGAAATGCGCCTTCAGATTGAGTAAAACAAATTCACGCTCATATACACATAGGTACCCATTCAACTCACTCCGTTGGTATATATAATTAAAGTTCATGGCTTGAGGGCTTTTTACTTAAACAAAAAAAAAAAAAAAAAAAAAAATGGAACGCTGTACAAAATGAAATGAAAAAGCTGAAAATGAGGAAAAGCCCCATGAAAGGGTGCGGGCATTTGTTTAGTCTTCCTTTTTTTTTCTCTTTTTGCGCGTTCCATTCTCTGCATTAGTTTTGCCGGTTCTTCTATTGACGCTAAAGGAGGGCGATGTCGGGGAAACGGAAAATGTATATATAAACGAGCAGGGACTGCGAAATGGGTAGCAAAGCACCCCCCTCCGTTCTAGTTTCAATTTTCACAATTCGTTTCTTGTTTTTTTTGTACATTGATATAACTATGTGTACGGGTACATTCGCTCCCCTGAGTTTGGTGTAGGCGGTTTTGTTGCTGTGCCGGGTTTTTCTCGTACACCCAGTTTGTTTGCGCGTTTTTCTATACATTCCTTCTAAGTTCTCTCATGGCAGCAGCAGAAAAGGTTATAATGGATTTTCCAAAATGGAAGTGTGTGGGGTTGGTTGAATATGTATGAATTTTTTTTTTTCTGCATTTCATTTGTATGGGGCTACGTTTTGTTTTCCTTTTTTAGAGCAAACATCCTTTTAATTTTTTTTCTTCTTCAACATATTCATAAGTATATTTCTGTTTCTGTGGAAAAGGTCCCCTTTCTCTGAGTCATATTGAAAAGGATAAAGGTAGCCTTTGCGATTTTGTTTTTATTCCCTTGGCGTGCTGGACTTGTATGAAGATCTTAAAAACTTAAAATCTTCCATGGTCTTTAAACAACAGGGTAAACGATTGAATGGGAAATTGTTTGAAAAGTTCAGTAGTTTTAAGTTAGTAGTAGTACCTACTTTTAGAAACATCGAAGAAAATAGGTTTGTTTTTTAATAAATTCATGGATAATAATATAAAGATTTCGTAAAAAGAATTATTTCCGTTTCTTTTTAAACACCGCAAATTTATCAAATTATTCGAAATCATTATATAAGCATGCAAGAAAAAATAGTCCTATGGTGCTAAGTTGTATTTCGTACAGTCGTACAAGATGACCATCAGTATAGTCAGTTCTTTACTTAACCCAAGTTCCGACTATAACAACATCGTAGAATGAACATCAAACTCTTTTGTTTTTTTGTGGTTAGTTTTGCTTAGCGAGTTAAGCCTCCCGAAATGAAAAGTACATCTTAAGGGTTTGCTGCCTCTCGTCAACGCCTGACAAACAGCCGAAATTCTTCCTGAAAAAGCTTCTCAAATAGTGTTTCACTTTATATGTAAGATCGAAGCTACCATCTATTCGTCTCAAAAATAAAAACTCACATTCAAAAGAATAGTTCTAAGAAACTTAGCCGTTTACAACCATAGTGCCAAAAATGGTGTGGTAAAAAACATACCTCAGCATCAGCAGGCTCCAGGCTCAACTACGGTCTTCATGGGCCAATTTGCGCCTTTTTGAGCCTCAGGACCCCAGAGCTCCACTTTTTGAAATATTATCAATATCACCCCTTTTTCAGTTTAAGTAAGATTTTATTCTTTATTGAATGAAAAAGAATGCAAACATATGAAAAGAAGTATTTTATTAAAAATTAATGCATATTTTATGTGGAGGGGGACCTCAACTCGGGCCCCTTTTAAGTCTCCTTTTTGGAAATTGTCAGCGGCAGCGTTGCTGCTTTCCCTAGCGAAAATACTGCTTGTGATTGGTGTAGCTGTTTCGACTTAGCCGTCCCAAAACTGTGGTTCTTTTCTTTAAGCTTACAACAGTGCCAGAATTTTCAAGCTTTTTAGACCTTTCTGAGTTCCGTGAAAAAGTTGGTATAATTAACTAACGTTTTTTTAAAGTACACGTGAGTACATTTAATGTTTCGAATTAGTTGACATTTAATCCCTTATGAAATAAGATGGATTCAAGTGGAAATTCACAGAAACAGTAAGACTGCAAAGAATCCTTTCCATATTGTGGTCCAACAAAAAACTGACTGTTTCTACAAATTGTCACTATTTAGGGACAGTTTCTTACATGTAAAAGATTCAAAGTGGGTCACCCTGTAGTTACATTGCCCTAATATGAACAACAAATTCAGCTTATAGTTTTTACTTTTTATAAAAAAAAAAACTATTGGAAAAAATATTCTACAACAAATTTAATTTTTTTTATTTTTTGTGTAGAGTGCTGGTAATTAATGTCATTCAAATGACCACCGTGTAAATTAGAACAGAAGCCCAATCTTTCGAAAGTTTAATTGGCCATTGGTGCCTTTCGTCGTAGGCTCTTTAAGTTAAGGTTTGCACACCCATGAAAAAAAGTGTTAAGCTGCTGAAGCCGGATTAATTTCTATTCAATAAATTTTGTTATTTTTATTTCTGACTTATTTTATAACACTGAACCGTAAAATGGTCGGATGCCAAGCTATTTTCATTTGAAAAGAAGTCTTCGAAGAATTTCTACAGGTTTAAGTGTGAGGAGTATTGTTGTCTTTAGAAAACTAGCCACGGGTACTGGATAGATGCAGATGTTGAACCGAAAAGTTTTAGTTTCCAGTGACATTCAATGCATTTCGATTTGTTAATAATCATAAGTCATAATGTTTAAATGATGCCACAACATTCAACAATTTTTACTGTTTTCAAATGCTGTAAAGAACTAAATAAATACATAGACGTATAGAAGTCGTAGGCCTAGCTTCTAAAGAACATTCGTTTGTGTAAGTATTTATTTTTGGGACTAAGACCCCGAGATTCCTAAACTTCTCCAACCGTTTTGGACTCCACTAACGTCGATTGAATGTTGTTAAGACGATGATCACTTTAGACATATGTGTACTTTTGTCCTTCACCCAGACGTCTATTAGGATTCAAGTGATGAAGAAGTCAGCAGCTAGTCGACCATTTTGCCAACAACTAAATTTTACAGACATAGAGATCATTTTTAATGTGCACTATTTAATAAATAAAAAATTCTTGCAAGTGTGTTGTGACCTTATAACTCACGAACGGTCCAACCGTATTCGATTAAATTTTTAGGGTTTGTTCGTATGGTCGTGTAGATGGTTTGCCTAAAGTTTGCACGAAATCGGTCGACTCGTATTTAAGAAATATAATCATTTTAAAACAGAGAACAATGAATTTTGCAGCCAAAATCAATTACGTCATGATGACTACATATAGAATAAAAATCTCGGTTGTGCAAAATAAGCCTGTGAACTCTGCCAATAAAAGCGAACTTTTGGAAACACGAAACATGTAACACATCCTTATCCTAAGTGCAATTAGTCTGAACAACATCTCGAAAACTTCACTCAAGGGAGTTTATGGCCCCACAGAAACGCACATTACTCCATGTCACTGCATTTTGATTTTAAATAGAATCGATGTGTTTGCCTTTGTCGTTTTTGTCCGTGTCCCTATATGTGCTGGATTTATTTTCGGAATATCTATTCAATTTATGCAGATGGCGTGTTGGCAGAAAATCAGTTTTTTTTTATTATTGTTTATTTTAATTGCGCAAAACTTGTCTGTCTGTACGAGGTTCTTTGTTAAAAACGTGGAAAACAAATTTGAATACACTTAAAATGCATGCATATAAACTCTTTGTCACAATGGACGCTATTACACAATCTGTTCCATTCTTTCGCATTCGTCTTAGTTGCGAGATTTCCCATCACCAAAACCGAGACGATAGGCTGTGCTGATTTTCACTGCATTTGCTGCAGCAAATCTCCAACACCGACGACACAAATTTATTGCTATGAAGATAATAAATTTTCAAGTTGAAATAGTTCTGTGCTTATCTGTGGAGGTTGTTTTCAACCATTCGCAAGTTGAAAACAAAAGAAAAAAGAAACCTGTCCTTGTTCTATGCCGGACGGGAAATTCATTTATTTTTTCTAGGTATAGCAGAGACAAAAGAAACTTCTCTGGAAAGTTTAACTGCCTAATCTCTTTTCCTGTCATTGTAATCTTTATCATTTTGCGCCTTGACATCTGCAAATACCTACTTACAACCCCAAGGAGATACGCGCAGCTGTGTGCAAAAATAAGCACCTGCTATCGGCTTCAACAAAGCCAGATAATTCATATGTCACAACAATGCAATCGCCGAAGTGATTTATGACCAGCACCAAACTAGATAAAGTATCTGAAACTGAATGCACAGCCAGTTGTGAAGATATACATTTGGTATATATGTATACGTGTACACTTCCTGTACTGCTTACTCGCATAGGGCAATTGTGGCTATGTCCCGCTGTAAAAGGTCATTGTGCTGTTTGCCCATACAAATACATGTACACCTATGTATTTCTTTTTACTCGCTTTATCTCAGGCTTTGTAATCGATAGATAGGAAAAACGGTGGAGAGCACACAGTTGGTAACTTAATACGTTAGCAACAAACCGATCGCTCGCGTTCGAGCAGTGGGTTTATTTTTATTATTATTATTATTTTCTTTTATTTTTTTTGTGTCTACTTCTTGGAAATAAAGGAAGAGATATGCACCTGGAAGGGGAAACTCAAGTCTCCGTGATTAATACATAATGCAAATGTGTACATTGGTATATATACGTAGGTATCTTTTGAATTGGAATTCAAAAGCAGACGGGAAAAATGTTAAATTAAACCGACGTAGATACTACAGAAAAAAAAGAGTGATTGGGTGTGAATGTGCGTTCGTGGATGAACGAAAGGGAAACGGATGCGATGCGTCAGAGAGGTGGATCATTGTACGAGTGCAACTTCCTTTTGTGTGTTTTTGTTGTTGTTTCTGTAACATGGATTTATATTTGGAATGAAAGGGGTGAGCACAAATTAGGTCAACCAGCAAGGCGAGATATTTTTGTAGAAATTATAAAAAAAAGATGTAGGTAGGTAGATATGTCTACCTATGGAAGGAGTTCATTTTACACGTTTTGCTTTGATGTTGTTTGTTTTAAATGATGGGCAAAGGGTTGCTTCTTGCCCATACTGATGGCACTTTTTCTGATTGGGCTTTCGGTAATAGGTAGTTGCGTATGTAACTACTTTTTAAGCTGCGAACTAGTTGTATTTTTGGAAAAACAAGTAATCTAAGTTGAACGCATAAACACAGAGGTCCTTACGAATAAACATTTTTAGTTTCCACTCTAAATTTTAGTAGTTCACAGTGGCTTTTTTTTCCGAACAAATCGCACAATCGTGAGCTTCCTTAAATTTAGAGTCAACACCAAAATTTGTTATTAGTACGGAATACGTATTAGTACGGCAAAAGCGATCAAAGTCGAAGCATACAATCGTTTATGAAACAGGTAAGATGTATTTTTAAAGGTTCATGTAAAGATGTCCTTTTAGGTCGACGTGCCTCTTTATCGCATTGGCAAGTCAGCGAGGGGTTCAGGTTCGAATCCCGCAAAAACCCGATTTCCAACTCAGGGTTTTTTCACTGCGCCACCTCTCACGAACGTCTGACAAACATCCGAGAGTATAACTGTCATGAAAGAGCTTCTCAATTAGCCGTTTGGAATCGGCATAAAATTGTAGATCACTTCCATTCGTTCCAAAAATGAAAACTCACACAAAACGAATGGTTGCGAGAAGCTAGCCCTAGGGTCCCTACGGACCTGTTGCGCCAAAAATTATATTACAAGTCAGAAGTTAAAAAAAAAAAGATGTCATGCACTGGGACGATATAGGTATCTAGATAGGTAGATAGTCTATTATAATTTGGCTCAGCTATCCTTTCGACAGTTTACAGCGATTGGTATTAAAGGTATTTAAGTTGTATGAGGAAAGCGATTAGACTACCAATCTTTAATCTTTATGAGGGCTTTCCAAGAAAGTCCATTCTGGCTCATTAGTTATAAGGTTAAAAAGGCTGTCGGCTAGTCGACACACTTAGTCCACTATAAGGTCCCTTGTGATTTAAATTATTTATTGAAGTTTCGTCTGCCTGCAGAGAGCACTCAAACATTTGTTTATTATTACTTGTGTGCCTGACGACCTTATTAGAATTAAAATCAGAAACGAGATTAACGTGGGACCATATGCCATTTCGATTTAGTCTAAGAAGATGTTTAACTTGTAGATTTGGACCATCAATCAGCACAAGAGGTAAGATCATGTCAGTAATCAGTATGTTGTGGAGCACGTACGTCTACATTTGAGCGTATGCGAGAAGACCGCCATAGACAGTTGTGGCAAATATAGGCCGATGTTGTGCGTCAATCTATCAGTAGAACGATTGTCTTCTGTATGTTATTGGAGGTAATGATAGCACCAAAGCAGTCTTCGTTGTCAAACTAGAACTTTAAAGAAACTCCTTTTACTTCGCTTCCTAAAATTGTACTTGCAGAAGTAGCGTTCATATACTGTCTCAAAAGCAATCGCATAAGATGCATCTTGACCATCGCAAGTGAACGCTGGGACTCAGACTAGTGGCTTTTAAGAGTCCAGCGTCTATGGTGTTAGAATTGATTGCCCAAGAAGACAGGCAATCTCACAAAAAGGTATCCGTCTCCGCTTTCTAGGTCTAAGCACAACTAAAACTCACTTTATTTTAAAGAAACAAACATTTTAGTTAGTGAATATTAATTTATGAACACAGTTTTAAAAATCAGATTTAAGCTGGTAAGAGTAAGAATATAAAAATCTGGCCCACATAATTCGGACAAATAAACAACACATAATATAAGACCATAACCTAGTATCCAGTTTGCGATGAGTTTTATCTGACATTCAAAAATGTCTGCAAAGAAAATATTTAGCGACTCAGTTAAGCAAATAATTTTGCGTTTAATTAAATTTAGATTATATTATGTATAGCGTGAAAATATTTTGACATCGGGCCCTACTAAATAACCATTTTTAACCTTTACACGAAATATTTCCTAGGTCACAATATGCAATTTTGTATGGAAAATATCGCCATTGTGAGCAGCCTGGACACTAAAAATGGTTATTAGTACCGCGGATTATGTTTCGAAGGGGTGTCCATTGTTTGCTTCGGCCTAACATGCTTTTTTTCAGATCATTTTTCATCAAATTTCTTAGAATTATAGGGCCTGTCGATTTCACTTCTTTTCGGATATTGGCCTTAAGCTTTTGCGTGGTTATGGCAGTCCAAAGAAAAAAAACCTGAAGTCGTTATCAGTTAAAATCAGCGATATTATTCGGTCGATAAAAACTTTCCCTTTGAAGAGAGCCCATAGCTGGACAAGCCTTACCTCGTGAACCAATTTAATCTTATAATTAAAAATGAGTAGGTAACTGTCGTCAAATTCCTTGTAAATACCGCCTAGACACCATCAACTTAGAACGTCGTCTCATGGAAATTTCAGGTTTTCCTCTTACTTGCTTGCACCCGGGCAGTGTTCAGTCACATTATTTCGAACTGCACGTTTTCTACCAGCATGCGGCCATTCAAAGACAACCAGTTGTTGTTGAAAACGCCGAAAAAATTGGTAAATTGTTCGCGCATTTCAACAAGGAAATAAATTTCGATATGATTTTTGTGCCCAAATAATCGAATCAAAATATAATTTAACACCATTTACAAAAAAAAATATTCAATAGTTATATCATAACACATAACCTCAAAATACATGCATACTTTCCGTGCGAAGTACATATTCCAATTGGGTGTCGAATGGGTGACTTTGGCGACAAAATACTTGGGGTTCTCCCGCATCCATTTGTTGGTTTGAGTTTTTATTTTTGGAACGAGTCTTATTTCGAATTGAAGTGATTGAATTGAAAGTTCTGTGGTGTTTTACTTAAAATGAAACTTAGATTTTATGTGGGTTCAACCTGAGACCATTCAGTAGTCCGGCGCCTAACCACTGAACCAATGCGCTCACAGCACTACGCGATCGCGAAAGGTTTGTCCAATTTATTTCTGTCGCTAAGAACTTCTTGATATAACTTAATGAGACTGTATGTGCATTTGTCACTAAGAAAGTCATTTAAAAAACCTCGTATCTATTGTTGCGATCCAAATTTGATTAGCATTTTTTATTTTATTATGAAGTACTTATTGATGTCAAGTTGGTGTGTCCTTGCGGAATGAGTCTATTATTTTCTTCTGTTTTTCAAACAAACCCACAGCAATTTATCATCGTCATAAACTAAAGAAAACAATATTTATGGCATTCACTTTCTACATATAGCTCCACTCGTTTCCAATCGATGGTTGAGTACGCACTTCAATAATTCATGACAACAACGCCAGATTGCTAGTTTCCCATATTTAACGTACATATTTATTATATACAGGGATATATTCTGTTTATTTATTATTATTATTTTGTTCTGAGTAGTCATTCGTGTTGTATTTTTTTTAGTTTACGTGACTACCAGGATAAGTCCCAAATGATAGTGTAGAACCAGTTACACATAGTTATTATGGTTGCCATTAATTCTGCCAACTGGTATACGTAGGTCTATAGGTATATCTGTATATCTTGGCACATTCAACCCGTATTATATGCATAAGAGAACGAAAAAAGGTACAGCTTTCGTGATTATTTTCGTGTTCGGTTTGACTGTTTTTTTTTTTTTTTATTTTTCGCTTCTAACTGTTGTTGTTCATAATTCTATTTTTGAAACTTAATGACATACAATTTAGAATGGAAATATCTGTGGGGTGCTTGTTTATTAGTCATAGCAAAAAATAACCGGGCAACGTATACCGACAGTTGTTGACCGCACTCCTAACATAGATAGTTAGAATTTATACTTGAGCAATATATTAGCAAATGGTTAGTATGCCATTTAAAAAAATAGAAAAACAAATGAATTGTAATTAAAATATAGCCATTTTAAATAATGAGCAAGTTGCTGTGACAATACCAAACCAACTGAAAATACCTACATCAGACATGTCAAAAATACCGCCCATGGGTCATGACCACGAGCAACCTCAAAACAATTACCTGCGGTCCGCGACATCAATTCAATAATCCTCAATTGTTGTCGCAATGCATTTATTTTAAGTTCCTATGTCAAGTTTCCGGATAGTCACAAAATACATATTTCGGCTTACCTATTGCTTCTTAAAAAAATATATAACTCTTATCTTAAATGAAATATCTGTATATAAAAATGGTGTGAAAAATGTATAGTAATTCATCAACTGAGAACGGCTTGACCGACTTGGCTCAAATTTTCTTTTAGTTGTTTTTTATTGTCAGGAGAAGGTTTCAATTTTGGAAAACCCTCCGTCGGGATATTGAAAAAATCGAATATTGATTTTTTTTTGTATGGAAAACGTTGAAAATTTGTGGAATTGCATCGGAATGGCTTTAAGAATGGGAAAATAGAATTTTTTTTGTGGAAAACTCGGAAAAAACCCGAAAATTTTTATGATTTTTTCGACGATTTTGCATTTTATCGCATGATCTGATGTAAAGGTGGAGAAGTCGTTGCGAAGCTTAGAAAATTTCGTCCGAGCTCCTCGACTCAACGAAGATAAATTTATGTAGTTTAAAAAAAAAAAAATAATTTTAATGCCTGGCAAAGCAGGCTGGGGTCCGCTTGTTTTTTTTGTATTATAGGCAGTATATTACATTGTGCATTTCATTGCGAATAAAAAATGACTCTTCAGGAGTTTGAGTTCGACATCCCTGATATACATAAATACTACATAGCTTGTGTAATGTATTTATGTCTGATTTAAAAAAAAAGGAGGTCAATAGATGAATGGAATGTGTTTGAAACTACCAAATGCTAAAGCATTATCATTTAAATTCATCAAGAACTACCGCATTATCATCCACGTTATTGTAGGAACTTTATAGAAAAGTAAAATTTACTCCTATAACATTAGAAGGATAGAACTGAGAAATTTATTTTCGATGAAGATGTATCGTTAACTGGGATGTTTTACTCAAAACGTCGTTTCTTATGTATTTTTTTTTACTAATAAAACTGTCAGTTTATATTCAGTTTAACTTAAAGTTTAAATAACCTTTTTGCTGGTTAAAAAAATACATTTATCCGATAGAGACGAAAAAAACAAAAAAACAAAGATTTGAAATTTTATAGCAAACACTAGCCGATAGGGCTGGTTTCTAGTGCTACATTGTCTTATATTGTTATAGTAATTAAGGTACTTAATACTAATAATAATATAGCAAACAGATGAAAGAAAGATATTCCTCAGTGGATTTTACAAATGCATTCGGTTATATTGCAAAGTTTTGTACAACATGTTTGATACACACTATAATCGATTTATTAGTTCAATGGGAATTACTTGTGGGTAACAACAACGTTGATAATGTTTTTGTCTTTACCAGGTTGCCGCCTTTCCCAGGACGAACAAATAAGACCGCGAAAATCCGGTTTTAAGCTTGGTGTGAAAATCATATTATAATGCTTGTACTTTTTCCGTCTTTTTTAATCGTTTTTGTGACAAATTGCCTCTGAATAAGCAATAACATAATTATCCATCAAAGGCTAATATTAATCCCATCACCACTTGGAAACTACTTAGCGCAACTTTTATGAAAACCCATTACATTACATAACAGCTACAGCCAAATGACTACAATCAACTGTGCTCTCTACTTTGCAACCGGACAGTCTGAATTTTAATCGAAATACCTTTTTGACGACATATAGGTATAAATTGTCTTACCGAGTGTATAACTTTGACCAAGTAAAATGTCAACAGAACGCTTTTATTCAGTGCACTATTAAGAGGCATCGATAAAGCCGCATTAAGGTATAAAAATGTGAAAATCGATGGATAATAAATGAATACTTATGTACGGACATGCATGAGAAACGACTTGATGTTACCCACTATAGGACCTATATGGGGGTACATATACATAAATTAGGGTTTGTGTACTCTATTTGGGACTATCCTCTTAAAGTCTAAAGTTCTGCAGATCACGTTTGCAAACTAGATGTTGATGGTGACATTGTCCTCATTTTCGAAGAAGTACGGCCCGATGACATTTTTCGACGTGAATTGGAAGCCACCTTCGAAATATAATAATTTATCCTTAACAAGTCCAGCGCCACAGAAGTCAGCTCCACAAAAAATTCTATCAGAAGGCAGTTTAACCGAGTCTTGGTTGTTTCCATGCGAACAATTTCCTTTAGAAGTAGGTATGACAGTTTTTGTCAAAACAGATTCCAAATCTTTAACCAAAATTTCGAGCTCAGTCATTATTCCAACTTTGTGATACACTTTGAGTAAATTTCTTAGAATACTTCGTATTATGATGTCTAAAAAATTTGTTTGCAACCTTACTGCAGGTTGCCACTTTAGGACTATTTTTTCGTACTAAAAAATACAGTGGGCGTATTGTTTTTGTTTTGGAGTAGATGTTATTTTATTTTTAAGCTAAACCAAGGTAAATAACATAAAAAATGCAAAATTAATTAAAACGATTACTTAAACAAAACTCATTAATTTTAATGCTATTTTTTCTCGATCTAGATTTGCAGACAAGCTTACTAAAAAATGCGGTAAATTTAATTCTTTGGCAGTAGATTTAAGTTTTGAAAAAGAATTATCAGATCTAGATATTGTAATTGCAGCAAAGTGGCCACACTGCTCATGACAACCAAGCTGGTTTTCAAAAACAATTCGTTGCAATCAAATAAAAAAAAAAGACAATAGCTTACAGTATATTACGTTTTCCTAATGAAAGTCAAAAGGAAACTGAATAAGTCAATATCATCAAAAATGCATAAATTGCACTCTGAACAACAATCTCAAACAAACTCCATTCTCATTTATATACACCAAAGCAACGTCATAATATATAAAAATAGACTCTTCTATTGCCATCCATTCCCAGCAGTACTTCAGTCAATAAGTGAATAATAACTTGGTAATCTTTTTATTTATCAGCTCATCACACAGGAAGTGATATACCTAGGCGTGCACTTGACAGAATTATCTATAGATATACACACAAAAACAAAATTTGCAAAATAACAAACAAAAAAAAAAAGAGCAAAAAACACCTCCACTATATTGGGGTTAAAAGTCTCTTTTTTCCTCGCCAATGACCTTCAACGAGGTTTTATTTCGTAGTATACTACACGCTTATGGTATGACGAATAAATTGATCGCAGAAAACGAAACAAAAAGTGAACAAAATTCATTTTAATTAGCTGATTATTCATTGGAAAGAAACTTGGTTTTTTTTTTTTGTTCCTCTTTGTTCAACTCTAAATATCGGTCACAACAAAATTTATGGGTTGTGCCTGAGACAGTGCGATACTATTTACGCAATGTGAGACCGTTTAATTTATTTTGTTGTTGCGAAAATAAAATTAAATACAAAAAATACTATAGAGAAAATAATATTATTGTCTGGCAGATTTCCAAGAGACTCTTGCTCTGCATTCGATCTAAATATAGACGAGTGGTTTAACTTAGTTTATCTCTATTTTTAATTGTTCGTCTCTGTCGTTGGAAGTATTTGATTTTTTGGCCGCAGTTTGCGGTTCTGGTAACGCCACATGAATCAGGCTAAAATATTGCAAGATTTTCATTCTAAAAGTTAAAATGGGTAGTTCGAATGTATAGATATATTTATATGAATGTAGGTATATATAATTTTGTGGAGATAAAAGGCAATTTTAACATTGGTTGCTGAGGCGTTACGTGGAGGTACGATTACCTAAGTAACAAATCTTCTAATGACTGAAAGTCATCCGCAATCGCGGTTGCTGTGGCACAGGTTTTGTATTTCTGTCAAAGAAAATCTAGTTGATGCTTTATGAAATGACTAGGAAATGCTCTTATCAATTACGTGCGACAATGTTAAAGGTTAATGTAAAATTAGCTCTCCATTTTGTATGTCTCATTGCGCACATAAATGAATGTGAATTCTTTGTTGGACGCAACTTAATGTAAGAAAGGAATATGTATATGTCACGGTTTTTGTTTTCAAGGCAGTGGTTATTACCACTAACTGAATTTTTAGCAATCACTCGAGTTGGGTATTTTTTTGTATTATTGGAATTGCTCATAACATGCAAGAAATTCAGTGTCGGCTGTTTTTTGTAGCTAACATATAAATACGTACGTTTATCTTTTGGTGAATGACGTGTATATAAGAATATGAGTTTTGGGCCGATTCCGGCTTCTATTTTATAGTGTTCTGCAACATGGAGTGCAGCAATTCGTCCCAGAGCCAGAGGATGCACGGTCTTACTCAAAGGCAGGTCCAAAAAAGAGAACGGTTTCGCGGGGAGTAACTCAATTAGGCATTTTAACCGATAATTGAGAAAAACAAGCGTTTCTTAAGGAATAAAATAAAAGCGTGGCCAGAAAGGTCACCAAGACTAAATCAAAAAGCTGGTGAAAGAAAATATGCTTTTTTTTGTGAATTGTAATTTTGTTCTTTTTATTAGGTTTTTTTTTTTGGAGCAGATTTTCTTTAAAACTGGCACAAGTTTTTTAATTATTGTTAAAACTTTTCTTAAAAAAATACGCCATTTGACATCTTCTAAACAGACTAGTGGACTTTTCTTGTAAATTTTGTAGCTCAAACTATTACTGTATGTTTTAAAATAGGTTTGACTGACTTATTTGCAAAATCTTAGGAGCAGCTTACAATTTAGTAGGAAGTCTTACTTCTAGCCCAGCTCTCGCCTATAATAAATAATAACAAATAAAGAAAATTCTTTTTTTTTCAACCTCCATTAGTTTTTGCCTCACATAGAAATGGGTTTTGGACATAACTCAATTTAAATTTATACATATACGAATTGTATTACATACTTTTAACTCCAAGTTTATAAATACCAGCTAAATGAAGTGCTTTGAAAACACGCACCCCTTGTTAGCTCTGCCATGCTATGTGATCTCATTTCTAATTAAATTTGTGGTATTTTAGTTTCCGAGACATGCAATAGTAATTAAGCCTTTAGAGAAATTCCACTGCTTACTGAAATTCAAGTGTTTTTTTTACTACTGCTTATACATTCTTATAAAGTGTAGTATGTTGAAAAGGTGAGAGTGGTGAGTTCATTTTATGAATTAGGTACCTATATGTATATGTACATGGGAAAAGTTTTAAGATCAAATCAAGAAAAATAAGCGCAGAATCTAGGAAAGAGTCTCTTATTTTAGAGCTAAGCTTAGGATTATTACCAACTCAAAATAAATGTTCAATTGTCAAATAAATACGAATTCTACGGAAGGGTTTAACAATTTTTTTTTAAATTAATATGGATAAAACTGATCAGCGCTCGTAATATTGTTGCTTTCCTTAATAAAAAAAAGTACACCAATATGAAAACAAACAAAAAATGGAGCAACCACCAAAGAAAAAAATTAAACTTGCATAAAACCAAAATTCCAACACAGGGCTTTTTTCACTGCGCCACCTCTCGCGAACGTCTGACAAAGGGTCCCTAGGGTCCCTACGAACCTGTTGCGCCAAATTATAAAAAAATCTTTCAATAATTCAACGCGAACTCGACAAGTTGTGTTCGGACAGCTGAAAGTATTCAGGAATGCAAAGTTGTGTATTTTGTTGGTCGAAATCTTTTAATCCAATCCACCTATCTCATTCTTTCAAAATGAATTTTTCTTTCTAATGTTGCTCCTTACAAAAATCACTATAAATGCAATCTACAGTTTTCTCATTCGCCGTCCGAAATGGAATTTAAATCCACTGTCAATTTTTTTTTTAATTTTAATGTTAAACTACCAAATTTGTTTAACTATTTGATGCTTGGGCACGACTATCCAGCCTCTCGAAAATGGATAATATTTAATAGTTTATCCATGGCTAGATGAATAAGTGTCGTCCTACAACACAATTTTTACCTAATCTACCGAATAGGACACAACTTGGCAGTTTTCCATATAAAAATCCCCAAGTTTTGTTCAACTTCGAGTGAATAAAATGGGCCTAAATACTGTTGCCAAATGAGTGACTCTAAATGTGATAAAAACGAGGGAAATATTATGGAAAAATGTAGTTTTATACGGGCTTTGCGTGGCCACGTTGTCATATGATTTAATTCGTTTTCATCGCTCACTGCGTGGCCGCAGCTTTGGCAGTATCCTTAACTGCCTTGCACCTAAAGTTTGACTTTTTTTTTATCTTGCAAGTATTTCAGTCTATAGTACAAAGTTAAACAAGTAATTAGTGAAGTGTGTCTGTATTAGCAGCCATGGTTTGAGAAATAATTGATGAAACATCAATCCCATCGACCTTTCTTTTTCAATAAAACCCGTATTCGTGATTAATATCAGATGTCACAACAACGATTTTTCTCAGCTTATTTGTTCTTCCATCTGGATTAAAACGACATGCCATCCCGACATTAATCACTTGCTTTACTCCTTATGGCAATGTTCTGCCGCTAATCCCAACCGTTGTAAAGTCACTTCCAATGACAGACAGACAAGACAATTCCAACGTTGTAGTCCCTCCATGATACTCTGTTCCAATTACCTACCAATTATGCAGTCTAACAAATGCAAAATAGCTGAACCAGAACACGATCATTTTCTAATTTAAAATGCAACCACCACCCGCTGTGGCATTTTCCGCATTCGCCTCTCTCTCCTACTTCTCGTACAAATTACTGCAAAGTGTATTGACACTTTTAATGTCATCCCATCAACTATTAAACTGATACTTTTCTATGTATTTTCCATTTTGTTTTCTATCATTGAATAAGTAGATCGCATTATGCATACCCACACAACCGTCAGTCACTGCAACCGTCAGTGTACATGAATAAACAAATGCGAAAAATTAAAAAAAAGTTGTATACACATGAGTATGAGTTGTATATGGTACCTATATGTAGGTATACAGTTGCACGGTAGCATTTTGCATACCATGTGCGGCTGCTACAGTTCACAGAGGCGATTGTAATAATTTACACCAAGGCCGTTGACGTAAAAAGGAAAAAAAAAAAAAAAAACAATTTAAATTAAATTTAAAATAAAAACAATGGTATCGGTCGGATACACTTTTGTTTGTTGTCTATTTTATAATAGGATTAGGGGAAGCTCGTTGAAGGTGAGTTTCATTACGTGAATCACGTAATGACAGTATTTTTGCAATAAGAACTTTTCTTTTCCAGGTCGTGATTGTGTTGCGGTGGGGCATGATTAAAGTCGCATTATAGACAGTAGATAATGACAAAAATGATGTTACATCAACGGGAAATACTCGTAACTAGTTGTTAAATATATTTGTGTGCTTATGGTTGTTGTTTTTATATTTGTTGCCTTCTTTTTGGTAGCAAATATGCGTGAATTTGGGGTGATATTTTCAGAACAATTGTCCAAGTTGAGATAGGCTCTGTATACCTAGTGGTGACGTGAAATAAAGCCAAACGAAATAAGGCCGAATTTACAAAATCTGGCTTTATTTCGTTTTCCAAAGCGAAATTTAAAAAAAAATTTTTAGTTTGGCTTTATTTCGTTATTGAAAACGAAACAACACCAATTTGGCATTATTTCGTTTGGCGCAGGGACATATATCCACGAGACGTTGGCGCACGCGAGTTGCTATCATTGTACTATGAAATGTGTTTGGGGGGGGGGCATGTTGCCCCCCTGCAACCCCCTGCTTGGGTTTACTGTTGGATTACGGGGTGGGTGCGAGGTTTTTTACTTATATTTTTGGTTGAATTTTTTAATTGTTGGGTGGGACATAAGGCCCAACATTTTTTCTTGGGACTTGGGACTTATATCCCGCACATTTGTGCACAACGGAGTGGTTTGGTCTTATTTCCATTAGTTTTTTGGTATTATTTCGTTTTGCATGACGAAATAAAGCCAAATTGGCTCTATTTTGCTTTCGAAAGCGAAATGATGCCAAATTTGGAATTTGGCATTTTTTCGTTTGGCTTTATTTCACGTCACCATACCTAGTTGTAGAATTTCAATCGTCACAATGTTAAATTGTGGGTCAACTTTGTTACCGAGCTGTAGCGTTTAATGTCGTCGACTCAGCGTGTAATTATAAATGAGACAACACGCATTACACTTCTGTATCAAGCAATATTTGCAGCAACGAACATTAGCTTATTTTCCATCAATTATTGGAATTGGAACCATAGTTCAGAACAATGTTCGAAAACTTATTCAACGTCACGCTCCTTGAAGTGATTGTTTGAACATTTAAATTGGGACTCGAATAAACAATTCTTCACAATATGAGTGATGAATTATGGTTCCAACTGAAGTGTTTGCAAACAAATTTATATTTTCGCGAACAATGTGCTACAAATTAAGGTGCTTCAAACTAAAGTGCTTCAATTTTCAAGTACTATAGCCTAAGTTCAAGGTAACTCATCAGATGTGCACATACGAGCCCAAACGCAAAATAGTTGGTCTATGCTATTTGGTTACAAATACATTCTGTTGAGTAATTCAAACATGTTTTGTTTCTTCAAATAAAAAGTTTTGTTTATGAAAATAAATTTTTGTTTATATTTTTATTGCAAATAAAAGAAAAGTTTAATCAACAAGTTTTTATTACTTGAAGTTATTACTGAATAAAATAAGTATTTTTTTTTTCATCTTTTGTTTGAGCGCAAAATAGTTGGTCTAACAATTAAAAATGTGTTTTTACCACTGCGTTACATCACCTTTTTTTGCTATAACTGCTTGAATACGTTGTGGCATTGTGTCCACAAGTTTTTGGCAGTCATCGGTTGTAAATGATTGCCAAATATCATTAATATTCTGTCGTAGGTCTGTGCGGGTCTTTGCTGGTTGCTGTCTTAATTTTTGTTTCATCTTGTGCCATAGAGTTTCGATTGGCGAAAGATCAGGGCTGCTGGATGGCCATTCCATTAACGGAATGGCTTCAGTAGATAACCAGGCTTTAGTTGCCTTAGCCGTATGGCAAGATGCACCGTCTTGCTGAAATACGTAGACTCCCTCGGTTGACTGAAGCTGCGTTATTGATGGAATTAGATGATCTTCCAAGATGTTGCGATATTTCGCAGAATTCACAAGGCCATCAACAAAACATAAACTACCAACACCACGCCCAGACATGCACCCCCATATCATTTGCGATGCTGGAAACTTTACCGTTCGTTTCAGACAGTCTTTATGGAACGCTTCTTTGGAGGTGCGAAGTACACGCTTTCGCTCATCGCCAACACAAACCTCAAATCTGGATTCATCGCTCCAAATTACTTCCCGCCATTGATGTAAAGTCCAATTTTTGTGCTCTTTAGCCCATTCAAGTCGCCTTTTCTTTTGCTTTGGTGTAAGAAGAGGCTTTTCTTTTGCCTATTAAGATGGGTTTAAAAAATTACAATATGTAAGATAAACCAAAGATTTTTAAACAAACCTTATAAAATTTATAGCCCATTTTCTTCATGTTGCGCTTACAAGTGTCGACAGACATTTCTTTTTTGATGCGGCTTTTCCACTCTACGGTTACCCCAGCAGCAGTTTGACGACGATTTTCTTTAATTATTTTTTTTAGTACCCTACAATCGCGGGCTGTAGCTATCGGTGGCCTCCCAGTTTTCTTTCGGGTTTTAATGTTGCCCATCTTAGTAAAGAGCGAAATAATGTTCTGTACTGATGAACGAGGGAGATTAAAATTTTTAGCAATTTTGTAGCTTGAAAAGCCATTTTCAAAAGCTTTTATAATTGATTCCCTAAGATCTTTAGATAAGGCAACACCACGCGCCATGATAAGCCAACAACTGAATTCCAATTTATTGAACAAGTTCACTTATAACCTACCAAAGCAAGAGCACGCTTGTTTTTGCTTAATTTTTGCTAACGGTTAACTTAGTCATACGACGATGTGGAGTAGACCAACTCTTTTGCATCGCGAATAACGTAGACCAACTATTTTGCACTCATTAACAAATGAGAAAGCACACAATTTTAACGGTATTTGTTGTGATTGCGCTTATTTGTGTCAGTAATTCAATCAAAGAGCATAATTGTCTATAAATTTTTTTTCTAATTTTTGTAAAAATTAAATACACGTATGTATGACAAACTAATATAGAAGTTTCCAAGTGCAAAAAAGTGGATGGACCAACTATTTTGCGTTTGGGTCGTATACAAATAGTTCAAAACAGTAGTATATATTTACAAGCAAATTTATTGTTTCTGAGAAGTAAATATAATCAAATTTGGATTTTTTTACACCAGCTGTGGGTCTTCCCAATTATACGTACGACTATTTTTGGCTTCACAACAAGAGCTCCATTAAAAAGAGTTTTAATTACATTTTCAAAAATGCTTATAGTTGTAGAAGAAGCTCTTGAGAACTTCGAGTTCTAGTGCGAAAATTCGCTTGGGCTTCCGGTTTATTCTAGCCTTCTTCTTATAATTATTGATTTCCTGTCTTAGATTTGATGTTTTCATTAGTCCTTTCAGAATCCCATACGTTTGTTCATACTAATCGTGGCATACCAACTCTAAGGAGATCTTATACAGAATTCAACGGCGATCTACAATTCAAATAAAACAATATCTATAAAATTGATTGTGGCTTTATTTTGAGGCTACACGTTTTGGAATAGCACTTCATTTAAATGGCCGCCTCGGTATTGCTGGCAGTGGTCCAAGCGGTTGGTCCAATTTTTGATGACTCGGCCCGCTATGTACGATGCTATTCCGGTAATAGCGTCTGGAATGTTGGCCTCGAGATTGTCCAAAATGTGGCTTGTAAGCGTAGACTAAGGGCTGGAAGTAGCCCTAGAGAAAATAATCGAGCGGTGATGAACGCTCGCAGTGAGATAATCCCGTCTTCAGAAATCGGATCTCCGGCCAGCATTTCCAGCGCCCAATTAGCAAGCTCTCGGCGCTGTTTCTGGTCGCCCGGCTTCTTTCAACCGCAAAATTATCCGTGTTGACTTAGCCGAATGGACATTTCTGTGTCTTCTACGATGCATCCGGCTACTGCGACAGTTCTTTTTTCATTTCGCGCAAATCTCTGTCTGGTCGGTGGCTTAAGGTCCAAAGGAGTTTACTCACACTCAAACTATTCCACGGTGCGATGAATTGCTTGCACATTGAAGCTATAGGATGAACGTCGTAAGTACAATTGACTTAAACTTGCGATAATATTTTTCTAAATTTCCGCACACTCGGCAAAGCGTGAAACGATGCACGATGAAATGGCAAATTTTACTGAATATTTTGACAGCTGGATGTCATTGGTAAATTTGACAGTTGATGGGACATAACAATTGCAATCTGGTCACCCTTCAATTAAATAGGAAAGTAACTCTGTCTGTCTATTACGTTTTAACGACTAAACCGATAAAATTTACCAAAGAAAATTCTGAAGAACAACAGCAGAGTCGACGAACCGACTGAACTCACATTTTCACACAAAATTTAGTATTGGCCAGAGAGTTTTTTTTCAAACAGTATGCCCAATCCCAAGGGAAGTGGAAAGAACCCTGAAATGTAGCAAGTGTTTTTTTTTTCCGGGGCTAAAACTGAGACCAGTCGCTGAATAGTTCGAAACACATATCAGTGAGCCTAAGTATACAAAAATTCCCTTCAATTTATGGCACATTACTTTAAAGCGAGAGATGTTTTACAAAAATTATCAAATTTAGTGATGATAATGCAAAAAACACATAAAAATTCAGTCGCGGAGCAACAAATAGAACACAGGGTGCGCCACCTTTTATACTTTCAGTTTGTAATACTTTTTGAAAAGTATGAACCGGGTAATTTATGCATCTCATCTTATCACAGAAAAAGGTGCATGAAAATAACTTCACTGGCAGTAATTTCACATGTGGAAAAACTTCACCTCAAGTGGGAAATAACTTCACTTCTTCTATGTGCATTTTTTTCGACTGAAAGTGGGCAATAAAACTTCACTTTTTTGTTGGAAATAATTTTTCTTAACATAAGACGACTTCATTGTAAGAACACAATTCATAACATAACAGTGGAAAATGTATGGAGGGACTTGATGCCACCCTGCAGCAACCCACCTGCGTGGGGTCACTGTTTAAGAGTGGGAGTAGGTGCGAGGTTGGGTGCTTGCAAAGTAATTATTAATAATGTTAATTAAATTATGCAAAAATCCTTATAAATATGTCCATGTTGTAGGTGTTGTTGAATTTTCTAATTGTAGGTGGAAAATAATTTTACAAAATTGGTGGTGATGCCCACTTTGAGTGCGAAATAACTTCACATAAGAAAAGTGAAATTATTTCCCACTCAAGGTGAAGTTATTGCCCTTCACCTGTACCTATTGTATTGTGTGGTGAATTTATAAATATTTATTTTTTGAATTTTAATAAAGGGTGGTCCAACGAAAACCCACGACGTTAAAAATGTAAATAAAACAAAAAGTTTTCAGAGAATCATCTTAAAATTTTTAATTGTGATGGAAGGATCGGCCAAATGCTTGCCACGGCTTCGGTGGCATGCCTGTATCCGATGGTCCATATTTTCAATGACTCTGAGACATAATTGACGTTCAGTGTCGTTAATGTGCCGAATTATATCATCTTTATGCCCAAAACACATGTGCAGAAATTCTGCACGCAGCGCAGAGTGCAGTGCTGCAAGTAAAACAGATGTGCAGAAAATAGTTTGTCTTTCGCCGACCAAGCAGCTGATGTGTTTACAACCAAAACAAACACAACCAGCAGTGTCAAAAGCCGATGATGCCAAATACTTGAAATTGCAATTTATTTTCTTTTGTGTTGTGGTATGTTCGAATTTTGCAGCAAATTTAGAAATAGAGATATGTTGCAGTACTGCAGTGAGTGCAGAATTTACGTGTGTCTATAACATGTGTATTCTAATCTTGCTGCGCAGTGAGTTCTGCACATGTGTTTTGGGCATTAAGTTCTTGAATTGTTCTTGGCTTATTGACGTACACTTTTTCTTTTAAATATCTCCAAATAAATAAGTCCAACGGCGTCAAATCACATGATCGTAGCGGCCAATTAACATCGCCACGACGTGATAAACACGGCCATTGAATTTCTCGCGCAAAAGAGCCATTGTTTTGTTGGATTTGTGGCAAGGTCCATATCCTCTATTTCTGGTCATAAGAAGTCCGTTTCACTGTAACTGCTTGGCCGACCTTATTTTCGAAGAAGTACGACCCGGTGACGCCGCCAGCCCATAAACCGCATACCAAACCGTCACTCTTTGTGCATGCATCGGTTTGTCAACAATCACTCGTGGTGTTTTCACATTTCCTACAGACCCGGTTTGCTGAAATTTTGCGCACAATTCTCCCGATTGTGGACACATTTGGTCGATTATATGCCGACCAAAAAAATCACGAAGTCAACGAAATTCATTTTGATTTGAACTCCCATTTTCGTAAAAGGCTCCAACAATCTTAACGCGCCGCTCAATTTTGTCCCCTTCATGGTTGAATTTGTCAAACACTAAAAAAAAGAAATGTCAAATTAAGTTAGGCTAAAAAACTTGACGTTAAGGTGTCACTCACAATTAACATCGTGCATTGTGGTTGGACGACCCTTTACATAATTATCGCACAATTGAGTTAATTCCAAAGCTCAGGGGTGGGATTCTGTAAATAACGAAACGAAAACCACTTTCGCGTTTCAAAAAACGAAATAAATCACGCGAAAGCGAAAATCTGCTTCATGTAACTCCTAACGTTTTTTGTTCACATTCGTTTGGGTTTGAGAAACTGTGTGCAGTATGTAGCTTTATTTTCGTTAAGTTGTTTTGACGTTGAGGAAAGCTTTAAAATGGGAGACACGTATGTATTTCGTGTACCTGTATGCAAATGAATATTGTCCAGCGCATACTTAAAGGTAGCCTTGTTTAACCTAAAACGTTGAACAAAACTAAAAGAAAAAAATGACTTTCTAACTAAGAACCAAATTTAAGTAAACCAACCTTTTGTCAGGTTATGTGAGAGGATTCGAACAATCCCGCAGATTTTTTCTAATTTTTTTTAAGTTTACGTGTTCATTTTTCATTTCACTTTCGTCGCTTTCGCTGGTCAACAAAAAATAGTTTGTTAGCATTTCCAGTAAAATATTCAGCACAATCTTGAAAGTTAAAATCACCAAACTCAAAAAGAATGAATAGGAAAATGATAAACGTCAACAAAATAGCTGTCGTTTGTTTTCTTTCGTGGAGACGATAAAATTTGTTCGTTTTTAAGGTTACATGAAGCAAGAAAAGCGAAAACGTCAAAGAAAATGTGTTCGTTCGTCTTTTTTCGCGCCCACGAGAATTTCTTTCGTTTTTGATGTTACATGAAGCAAACTGTTCGTCTGCACGAAAACGTTTAAACGTTTTCACCTTACAGAATGCCGGTCCAGATTTTTACTCTCCCCTTAAGTATTAGTTGTGAAATGATCGTATGACGTATGATTTCTATTCCATTTCAGCACGAACGTAATCGCTATAGAATTACATCCATAAATATTATATTTCCGGTTTAAGTTTTTTTTGACTAACTACATACCTACTTGAGTTCCTAACAAACGATTTGGTTTTAATTGGTTAATAACTTCTTAATTGACAAGAAAATACACACCGCTTGCATTACACGCAGGTACTTTCTTTCATTATTATTTGCAATTACACATTACTGTGTGACTAACGTCCACAGTCATGTGTATATATACACAGTTCATACACAACGAATAGATAATAATTAGAAATTCCTTTACAATGAACAATTTTCCCCGCTGAGCACTATAATGAATAAGAAGAGAAAAAAAAACTAAGCACAGCAACTCTTATTAAGTAATTACTACATTTCACACAGTGCTGTAAAATACCACAATATAGTTGCACTTTTCACAGAGTATGGCGCCCTTTTCCTGTGAACTACTAAACCGACCAAAAATATAGCGCTGATTCATATTTGTTTGTATATCGATTTGTTTTGCATTTTTTGTTAGAAATGCTTACAAAGTTGTATGCACAAATTACTGTTTCAAAATTATTAATGAGTTTTTGCATTTCTATAGAGGCAAACGTGGGTAGTAACATGCAACATACAAATGAGCAACCAAGGATGACAAGTAACAATAATTATTATTTGTTTGTGTTTTTTTTTTTTTTTTTTTTTGGCTTTGTTTATTTTGCAAAAATCACACTCGTATGCATGGATTCAATGTTGATTTTTGTCATTTGAACAATGCTGTCATGAACGGAAATGTACATGTATTTCTGGGGAAGTTACATGCATTAAAAGTCTAAACAATAGTTGACTCTATGGAGCTTGTGTTAACTGCTATCCAAACTATTTAATGACAAAGAGCTGAAATGACAAAAAGAGACGCGCTCGTTTTAATGTACAGAATATAATCAATGATAAGAGGTGGATCATTAACATATTCGAGCAGACTGAAATGGATTTTACATAAAAGGAAATGTAGGACGTTTTGAGAACAAAAAGTCTGGTTTTGAAAATCTGACTTGAAAATTGCGCTTCGTAGTAATATTTGAGTAATGAAGGCGTTTCTCAGAGACCTGCAATGATTCTGTATAAGACACTGATCACCCCAGTCCTGCTTTTCGGCGGTGGATCTTGGATTATTTCAAAAGCGAGAAGATTCTTCGTTTTGAATGAGGAGATTCAACGACGAACTATACGAGCTGTGCGTCATTTTTAAGTTGAGCTAACTAACTAACTTCTTCGTTGAGGCCGAGGTCGACCCCGAACTAAATCATAAAAATACTTTTCAACACACTAATAATCATTTTGAGTGTCCAGGATAAATTTTTCGAACTCACAGTGGCGAAACTTTCCGTATCTACAAAATTGCATATTATGACCCACAAAATATGGTGAAGGTAAAGGTTAAAAATTATTATTATAGTGAGGGCCTTCATTTTCTCAACGTTTTGTTGCTGATATTTTCAGTAACCTTTTCTTTCGAGTTTATCTGCTCGTTTCCTTAAACTTCACTTTATTCCTAGACTCTTAAAATGCTCCCATGAGTCGTGGGTCTATATGGGGTGCCTTTCTTTTCAGACTCAAAGAGGACATTATTTCGCTTCTTTTTTTTGTATAATACCATGGACACCATAAGTTTTTGTGAGTTTAAATGAGTAAAAATGTGAGCAAAACCAACTGCAGTATTTTTCATTTTAAATCTATTCGTATACTTCTTGCTCTTAAAAATGTATTGTAATTTTTTGTTTTAGGTTTCTGAGGTTTTTGCCCACGCATAATTATTTGAAATTTTACAATTACATTTCAATGGAAAGGGCCACGCCCCTTTTATTTACTTTTGTTACTCTACCTTCTACATAGATAGCTATACCTCGTGTATTTTTCTTGACCAATTTGTTAGGCAAAAGAGAATCCCTTTGACCTCTATATTGCTTCAACCTAAATCTCGTGCAGAGACTAAAACAATAAAAACAACAAACACCCTAGTTGTCCTTAGAAACAATTTCCTGTTATAAGTACTCAACTAAAATGTATTTCTTTTCTTTTCTTTTCAGGTAAGACATTTACTCCGATCTTGTGAAACCCTTACTCACCACATCTATGAAATTTGATTGTAAGTTTTGATTATTTAAGTGGCTCAGAAAAAAAAAATCTCCATATACATCTTATCTGTCTAATACCGATAATCATCCTCTTCCATTTCTCAGAAAAAAAAGCGGCGTAAATAAATACGTTTCTAAATATAAATTGGCAACAAAGAACACGTGCAACCCATTCAGTGACTTTATCATCATTTTATTTACTGATTTCATTCGTAATCATCCATTATCAAATTTTGCACAGAGCTGTAAAAACAACAAACAAATAACTGCATTAATAATCTGATACCCGAAATAGATACTCTGTCATGGAACTTGATTATGAGATTATTACTCACTGAAATCTTTTAAGTTTTTATTATTTATATTTTTTTTTATTAAGGTAACAATTCCACAAATCTAATCATCATATCTAGATCTAGTTATTTATCTCTTTTAACGAAGGCTCACACACACACATTTCGAATAAAGTTGTTGTATTGTGTTTGTGTATATTCGGTTTGTTGATATTTTTCCGCAATCAATATCATAAAACGTTATCAAATCGAACGTAACGATTTTCTAAATAATAAACCCTGTTATCAACAAACAATATAAACAAAAAAATGTGTCAAGATAATCGTCCTTATCTAATCTGGTTAAATATGTATGGCCGTTATATAAATTAGAAGGAATTTATTTCGGTTATATATTGTGTATTTAATTGTTGCTTATAACGATAGGAAATGCAATTATCCGTGATATTTTTTGAACAACACCAGTTTGGTGTTTATGAAGCTTAACCTTTTTTGTTTTTAGAGACTCGATCACATAAAATATTTTCTATTTCCTTCAAAATGAGTTTGCAAATTGCAATTGCGTGTAAAGATTTGGCATATATAATAATCACTGCTACTTACGAGTAGAAATATGAAGGGATTATACATACAATGTGGTTCCTGAGTTAGCTCACTAGAACGGTAAAACACTTTTGCAAAATGTCATGGATCTTAGTAAAAGTCTTACCTTAGATGGCGCTACTGTGGCTCCGTCCCAATTGTCTGCCTATATATATTCCACCAATTAAATTCACTGTTTCACTCGTAAAGTGGGTAGTTGAATATCCTCTTCTACAGTCTACACTCCATCGATACAAACTGGACTGCAAAACACCGGAAGAGTCTTTCTTTCAAAGCGTCTTAAGAGGTTTTTAGCCGCTTTCGATGATGTCTCGTTGTCCGAAGAAACAGCGACTGGTAAGAGTGATTCTTCGCTTGAACTCTGCTTCGATAAGTAGTTGTAGGGCCCAGGTAGACAAAGTATTCACCTGCATAAACTTCCACTGATATAAGAAAGACTCATAATTATAAGAAACGAAAGTGGAAACACAGTGTCTTTTCTCTATATGTCCAAATAAAAAAGATCTGATAGTTAGAAACGCGCTTATAAGAAAAATTCGGACATGTGCACAAAATCTGCTATTCAGAATCCCCGCATATAAGGAACATGTTTTTTAAGCGTATTTTTCTTCTATGAAACCGTTCTTTTCACATTAAAAAAATCGTTTCTTAAATTTTTTTTTTTTTTTTTTTTAAAGTCCTTGTGTCTTACGTTTTCGCATGTGACTGACAACAACTCGGATATAGCAACACTTTTTTTTCTGATTTTATAGATGTTTCATATAACTGTAGATGTAGTATCCTCTGCATGTCTATCCATTTTGATGTTTCGCCCGAGTCCGCGCTTCTGGCAATCAGAATATACACTCATCGGCAGAACTTAATTTTATGAATTCTAGGAAGAAATGAAAAAAAAAAAAAAAAATAATAATACACAGTTGGCTTACGTGATTAACAGGTGAAAATTATGTCATTTTTATTTTTAAATGCATTGATTTAAATTTATTGAAATGAATAAAATTAACTTTTCATTTTACCGGAACTATTTTGACAAATGGCGTGCCCATTTAATGGGCGGTACATTTGCTCCAGCTAAATTTTGACAGATCTCTGTGTTCTGTTGCGTTTTTGTATTGCGGAGATGGATGAGTTTTTTTCAATAAATACCTCGACGAGGAGTACCTAGAATCAGAAATAGTTTAAATTACAGAGAGTTGAATTTTGAAGTAAGTTATTTTCAAACAAAAAAACAGCTGACACTAATCCAATGCATGTCAAAAATTAGCTAGGACTTTAGCTGATGTTTGAAGAGAAAAGTTGGAGACCAGATAAAACTAAGTTTAGCCCGAGCAGCATACTACGCTTCACTTTGAAAATTAAAAGCAAAAAATTTATGTCGAAAAATGTTCGTTTCCTTAGCAACATCATTGAAACAAACCGTATTTTGAATTAAAATCAAGTACACAATTGCTTACTTTTAGGGGTAGGTAAATTGGATTAATTCGAAAATAGGGACTAATCGAAGATGATATAGTTGAATACGTTTGTAAATGCTTCACATTAATTTTGAATTCGTTGGTTTATATACATACTAAAAATACTTGAAATATGTACTTGTTTATTATCTCTCTATATATAAAATTGTTGCAAGCGCGTTGTGACTTTATAACTCACGAACGGCTCAGCCGATTTCAATGATTTTTGGTGTGTTTTATTCGTCTGGAATCAGGGATGGTTTATAAAAAAAGAAAAGTTGGAAAATCCTCAACAGGTGGCATTCAAGGCACAAATTTCGTTTTTTATGGGGAAAAGCACTTTGAAAAAAAATTAACTGGATAGAAATCGAGTAGTGACACTTCAAATACAAAAAAAAAAAAAATATTTTATATTTTCAAAGCAATTGTTGTTGTCAATTATTTTAATTATTTTCCAAGCAAATTGTTGTTGTCAACAATTTTGACATTTTTTTTTTTAAATATAACCGACCTAATAAGTTTGTTTATGTTTACTATGGTACATTAAATAACTTTTTGAAATGAGTAGATACTTTGATTTATTTCATGGTTTTTGAATCCATCATTTTTGTTTGACATGTATTTTCAGGATCCTTGTATAAGTATGTGTGAGTAAGTTGAAATGTAGGGGTGATTAAGATGACGTGGACAATGATGACAGGCAACAGGAGTTGTGGAGCGTTTTGAGTTTGCACGTAGGGGTTGTGACGAAAAATGAGCGTTTAACAATTATGGTATTCTGCTCATTACTGAATAGGGTTATGGGGAGGGCAACTCAAAGGTGCCATAACACCTTCGGTACCGGTGTAGAGAGAAGGGAAAAGGCTTACCAACCAAGTTGATAGGTGCGGTTAGTTTTCTTCTTGGCTGTTAAAGTTACAAATATTTCGTCGGTCGCTGATGGACTATATTGTAAAGCATCGTGTCTTTGGTTATTCTCGATGTTGGATGTATTCGATTGAATGGCAAAAAACAGCCTTGCCTCATGTGCACATTTTCATTTGGTTAGTCGAAAGAATGCAACTAGACCAAGTTGATGACATCATATGTGCCGAGGTTCCAGATCCCGAAACCGACCCAGACCTGCATGATGTCATAATTACAAACATGATTCATGGAAAGGTTTGAAAATGGTATCAGTATTTTTATTTCACATTTTCTGTTTCGTGTGAACCAACTTACAAACACATGAAAACCAATTTAACAGCTCACTAAAATTCGATCACATTTCCGTTACAAGTCATTCCCAAATACATTATACACACTGTTACTGTTACGGAAATATGTCTGAAATGTAGGAACAGCGCTTACACTATAACCATAAGTTTCTGCTTGAGTTATGGACCCGATGGGTGGTGCTGGAAGATAGGATACCACACTATATATGGTACCTACTTTGCAAAACATAAGCGGTATAGGAAAACGATTTGTGGCACTCCCATTCAAAAATAAAATAAAGCGCTATTTCTAAAGTTGCATAATTAAAATTATAATGGACATTGTTTAAATAAAGCACTTTGCAAACCTCAGCGGATTCCGCTTATTCAGAACGACTTGCCATTGGTATTTAAGCGTCTACATAAAATAGCATGTGCAATGTGCATGCTCGAAATTATTACTTTCATTACATTAACGAATTTAGGCGGGACGAAGTTCGCGGGATCAGCTAGTTTATAATAAATGTTAAAATGTGTTTACAATATTTGTTTGTTTAGGTATATTGCGCTGTCATCGATGGCTTTTTGTTATAGATGTTTGTGGGCATTGTTTGTTAGGAATGTGCTAAAGCATATTAGGTACTTCGCAACACAAAAATGAAAAGGTAACATAGTTTTTTTTTTAAACAACTATCGGAAGTAGGTACTACCTAAATCATTTTGCGTTATCGAAATATGTAGCGTCTATCTTTGTAATAGTATGGATTTTAATTCTTGTGAATTGATAAAAGAGCTAATAAAGTTTCTTTGAAACCACTTGTTAAGCTTTTTATTTGCTCAACTTTCGTTGCTAACTTAAAAAGTAGTTGAAGTCCCAAAAACGCAACGAGAAGTATGTCAAAATGGCGGCGACAAATTGAATGTCACCAAATAGGGTTCAATTAACTCATAATCATTTTGTATGGGGACTTCCTAACTTCATTTTACCAATCTTAATGGACATGTACCCATACGATTTTTTGCTTGTGCGCATCTATGGCACAGCAGCTTTCGAATGATATAAGTTTCATTCTACTCATTCTACTAATAAATACCAAAAAAGTGTACGGAAACTTCGGATGTTCAACGTATTAAAATAATGATAAGAGCTGTATTACACCTGGTGTCGTCGAAAAACCGCCTTGAGGTAACTCTGTCATGGATTAGATTTATAGTCTAGAAGATTATACCCACATGTAGTCTATTCCAACGCAAGCATTCGGTTGATTTCTGATTGCACTCACTTTGGATCACAACTCATTTACAATAAGAGTATTTACTTAACCTCTATCAACGTAATCAAAATTTGATTTGCAAAAAAAAAAAAAACTACAATAAACCAGTTTTAAAACGTCCATTCAGAGATAATCGCAAATAATGAACAATCAAAAAAGAATTGTATACAAAATTCCCCTTGAACGAAGGTCATACACGTTATTATGTTCTTTATAAATAAGAAAAAAATAAGACAATAAACAATAAATATAATGCAATTGTGTCTGTGTTGTGTTTGTTTTGTATTCATATTCATTTCATTTATATATCAACTTGGAAAAATGCCAGTATAGTGGAAGAAAGTGGAAATTTCGAATAATTAAAAAAGTTTGATTTATTTTTGAAATGTCATGTCTTTGCTTTATTTATGTAAAAAAATATATTCTCTTATAGATTTATGGAAGAAACATGTAATACAAAAGAAAAAGAAACTTTTTTAATCGATCTCGGGGTAAGATGAGAATGCCTCCGAAATGTTTCTATTATGTAGGTTCTATTAGTCACATTGCATTAGAAACATGGAAAAGCCAAAGCATGTAGGTAGACATCTTTATAATTTTGTGCTTAGTGACTTGTTGAAAGTTTAAAGAAGGTCATAAATAAATGAAAAATGCTTGACAGCTGTCGCTATATTAACTGGGTATTGAGAGATGTTTCGTGTCTCGACTGCATCATGCAAAGAAATTCTTCTAGGTCTTCGATTTTATTGCCACTCAATTTTGTCTTTGGAACAACGACCGGTGGTAATGAGCCATTTGAATATTTTCTATCTGGTAACTAAGCCAACCATGGGATGAATGACATTTTAGTATGGAGACTGAAATTCACTTCTCACTTGTTCTTAGTCGATTTATTCTTCATCAGAATGTATTTGTATTGGCAGGAGTGGATAGAGAAGAAGTACTGATGCACATTGGCTTTAAACAATTGTGGGTTGTAATAAGAGGGGAAGGCCGATTGAGGCAGTGCATTCCACATGCGTGTTGTTCGACTTACAAAAGAATCTCTATACTTTACAGTACGTCCGATGGTATAAGGCTTAAGGGAGAACAAATGAGCATTCGACGAGTGACGGGTATTGCTAGAGAATTGTTGAAGGGACGGAATGCAGTTGGCTATTTCATCAGAGCATTGATGGTGAAACTAGCGATAAGACAAGGAAAGGCAAGAAACCTTTTTGCGGTGTTCAAGAAAGTCAATTGACTCCGCTATATTTCTATCGCCTAGAAGTTTTATCGCACGCTTTTGGATACTATCCAGTAGGCGTAGTGTATTTTTTGGAGCACCTGATCAAACATGAGCGTTGTACTCAAGCTTAGGCCGTATAAAGGCCTTGTAAATTGAGGCTAAATCCGAGGGTGCAAAGTAATTCTTCGATTTAGGAAGCCAAGACATTTCGCTGCGTTTTTGGTGACTTCATATATGTGGTCGTTCCATCGGAGTTTGTCGTTGAAACACATGCCAAGTATGGAGAATCTTTCGGTTTTTTTTTTATTTTTATTTTTATTCATCAAAATGTCTTAACAATTTTTATGATACCTGCGAAGCCTCGGCTTGTCTGCAGGAGATTATGTTTCTACAACTTGTAAATATAGAAGTAAGCTTAAGAGTAACATATTTTGTCGTTTCGTCGATGCAAGTGCCATTCATGGATAACGGCTGGGAGCTCAGGTTACGTTTCAATGATAGAAGAAAGCATTGTGTTTTGGAAGCATTAAATTCCACTCTATTATGTATGCAGTCAAGATCAGAATTTAATGAGTATAACATTTGTTGCCGTTCCAGTTCCACGGCCGAAGAGCACGGATAGGAATCAGGGAATGAAAATTAAAAACTGAGGGTGCTATCATCAGCGAAAGAGTGTATTGGATTAGAAGTGACCGACAAAAGATCATTAATAAATATAAGCACAAGTTTTGGAGACAAATCAGAGGCTTGGGGAACACCAAGTTGTAGACTTGAAACCGGCCAACACAACTTGAATTCAACGGCGAGAAAGGTAGTTTGTAATACATTGAAGAAGAGACTCGTCGATCCCATATAGGCACGCGTTTTCGACAAAAGAGCTTCATGACAAACTGTCAAATGGTTTTGAAATGACCGGATAAAGTGAATAAACTTTTTATAATGTGGCAACAAGGAAAAACAGCATAGGTGGGTAAGTCGACTTTTGTCAAAATTGAGTTAATGTTACTATCGGATGCACCGTACCCTGCTCTATATGCCATATTTTTTTCATTCAAATATCTCTTACGGTTTCTGCGTTATGGATCGGGAAAAAAAAACGCAAAATTCGTCTTCCCCCATATGCAGGCCAAACTTTATCCTGCGCTCCTGAAAAGTGGCTAAAAATTACTTGTGCTGTTTTTCCATGTTGCCACAGGTTCGAAGGCCGATACCGATATGCATTACAACCTTCGGACACTGGATTCCCCTCTAAGCAAGTAATGCCAGGCTTTTCGGATTGACTTGCGCACGACGATTATCGGAAATACCCTTTTTGTTCATGCCGTTGTTGGAAGAACCCCCAAATATTTAGGTAGTAGCAAAAGTGTTCTTTCTTCGTCCTTTTAGTTTATTTCCAAATTCAAAATGCCCACGAAATGGGTTAATTGTACCCACGATCTGGCATCATCTAAGAAGAACGGTATGATGTACAATGGTTTGCAAATGTGCATGCTTTCTTTTATATGATCCTCGGAGTATGCTTCTTAATTTTGGATATCAACTTGGGTCAAAACCCCACAAGTTCTCAGCATCAAACTGAAAACCATGCCAAATGTTATCGTTCACTAGGGGCTCTATTGATGAAAACGTGGGCCTGACCAAGCTTAGTTTGGGATAAAAGAAATAGTGAATTAATATAATACCGACTTCATAAAATCTTTAGGCCTATTAGATCAAGAATCAGGACTCTCCGTTTTCAGTACCTACACGATATCGAATCTTCAAAGTCAGCTCAAACTATTCTGCCCATTAATATGATTGATTGGGTGATCTTAAAGAAAATATCTCTTATCTTGAGTCAACTCCCGCTGTGGTCCAAAATGTGTCGAATCGTATACCAAATACATGTAATATAACCCCGACCACTAGACACACTGGGTATTCAGCTGGTTTTGGTATATTTATATGGCCCGAGTTCGATACTGCTTCCAATCTCTTACAAAGTTTGGTGTAAGTTGATAGTTTTTGAGGTATTTTTATTCGACTAATCGTGCGAAAAACGACTTCTTATGCCTTAGATTATGATCAAGATTTTCAGCAGTTGACTGTCTGACTCTCTGTTCGAAATTATAAATTCTATAAGACCCATTTTATTCACTCGAAGTTGATCACAACTTCGGGATTTTTATATGGAAAACTTCCCAAGTTGTGTTCAACTTCGAGTGAATAAAATGGGCCTAAAAGTATGGTTTGATTTAACACACATTCATTACATGTCCTATATAGCACATATCTCTAGTTCACAGTTAAAAACAAAACTAAAAAATTGTCCCTTAATGCTTGACTCAGTAAAAGAGTACCAACAAGAACGGCCTCTGTCATGCGATTATCTAAAATGTATTAGTTGGTATAGCTATACATTTTAGTGCAGTGAAGATAATTTATTTTCAAATAGAATGCTTGGCAGAATAACCCATATCATCTATGTATGTTCGCTCAATAAGTAAATGGCAACCTCTTGGATTTACTAAATGTTGCGGAAATTGAAATGCATCCGACAATAAATCAAAGCTAATGGCGCTTAAGCCATTTGCCAAAAACATTTATACAAACAAACAAGCAGCTTACGTAAGCATGCAAATAAGAAATAATGTACGTCTACATATTGCAATATATATTCCTTTATACACACGATTATGTATTTATTAGTAGGTAACTTTGAAATTGAATATACTTACCTGGGATACACATCTGGGATTTAAAAGATGATTTGCATTAATTTCCTGAAATACATTTTCATATCCATTAGGTTTTGCCATTAAAATTTGAAGAACGAAAATATAAAATTAATCGATAAATAGATTTAAAAGGCTTATATCGCCCACACGCTTTTTCTGTTTGATTTGGGCTGAATCTGCTTCAAACCGTACGTCAAAACAATGGGGGATATTTTAAGATTTCGCGTTTAATAAATGAATTTCTAATAAATAACAAATTCTATTCCAGTCTCGACTTTGAGTTTGCAAGATCTCAGAGTGAAATTTACAGCCCTATTCTGGCAAACCTCACTGATACCGCACAAGTTACAAAACCCTCACAAGGTTTCTGTCAGCATATTCACAACTTGTGAGGCTATCAAAAGCAGTCGAAATTGTGATCTCCTTTTGCAAGCTTTTTTTTGTGCAGTCTAGAAATCACGGTTCCGGTGTTTATCAAATAACCGAACGCTTCATTACGCGCACGTGAAAAAGTTGATTGTGCATGTGCCATTGTACACAACATATTTTACAGGAACATAAAAGTATTTTATGGTGAGGGAACATTGGTGCAAGCTGATATGCAACGTACCGGAGGGATGGATTTAGATGAAAATTGAAGTGATTATTTGAAAGAAGGAAAAAGAGTCCGACAATCCGACAACCCTACTTAAACTCCCTGCAAGACCGAGTCGAACGCATTTTAAAATAAAATAATAACATGATGTTTTCTTAATTTTTTGAATTATGAGAACCTTTTACAGCCGTAAAATATAATGTTAAAATATCACAGTAGGTTTATGGTAATATGGCGACTGAATCTGTCAAAGACTTAATTCCGGCTCCAAAAAGGTTCCTAAGACCTCAGACATTTTTTCTTACATTCAATTCAATGCCTCTTCCAATTGTACCCACAAAATGTTCATCCTTTGGGGGTTTGTTAGATCGTTCTATTAAACAGGATCTTCAGGTGGTTACGCAAAACTGATACGAAAAATTCTTTGATGTGGCTTGGCCGAAAGCTTACTTCAAAAAAAGTATACCATGTTTTTATTCACTTAAAATTGTTTAAACTTTTCAACAATATTCGCACATAGTGCAATGACAAAAAAAAATTATTTTATAAATTTTTAAAATTCGGAGGTATAACAGTCAAACTCGAAAAATCACCATTCTGAGGTGATTTTTTGTGAGTCGTATTGTGAGCATTATCGCCGAATACTAGAAATGTTATCGACTCACTACAAACCTCACAAGGAATCTACCTAACAACAGCTTGTGACTTGTGAGGCCTCATAACTGCAATATCGGGCTGTCAAATTAAACTATGGCTACTGTAAAGTCCTTAGATTTTAATGTGAGCGGGACTTTCGACAAGATATTTAAGCAACAAAAATCCTTAACACGGGCAAAGCCGAGCTCCAGCTAGTAGCTTATAAAACTTATAAACGGCCACAATTTTAATTTCTCGCAGAAAAATATATGGCCGTGGCACACAATTTTCAACACAAAAGCTGTCATGATTTCTCCTCTATAAATTCTCACATGCTACCTAAATTTGTTATTTGGTGTGTATTTTGCTGAATTGTCAGCATTCTTGTCTTTATGTTTTCCGCGAAGTCAACCTTTTCACAACAGCCATTGTTTCATTAGAGATTCTTCATTCACTAAATGAACAAACTCGTTTTTCAAACCCTATCAAGGATTTGGTTTAAATATCTACCTAGGGTACTGAGAATTGTTGAATCAAATTGTAGGAATTCAGGTATAAGCCGTCCAGATTATATGAACAGATATTTTAGTTGACGCATTATTTCTAGTCATTTCGAGTTCAAAATTATATTGAACCGTTTATGTGAGCCTACGTTTACGAATCCACATTTCACCAAGTCTTTTGTTCGAATACTTAGATCTGGTACTTACATATTTTTGCAGAGAGCTAGTTATACCAACAACAGACTGCAGTAAATTTTAGAAAATTTGCACAATTCGATAAGTTGTCTGAACCTTTCTGGGAACTTCAACTCCTGAACCCGATTTCTTGAAAGGTGGCAGATATTTCTATTATCCTTCCAATTATAGCCTGCCCACACACAAAAACTATTCGAGTTGCTCCTATACGAATATACCTAGTAAGGCAAGCTCAACTTTGTGTGGGTATACCAAAATTTACATTTTCTCGCAAGCACCAGTTAGTATAACGTTACCAGAAATACTGCACCCAGGTTGTCGGTAAGGTAACTCCCTAAACAAAAAGAGAGGAAAGAAAATCTCATGGAAATTGCATTTTCCAAACGAGCTGAAAACAAAAACATAGTCTGAATAGAAAATGGAATGAAAAGAAACGAATGGAAAATGATCCCATAAAAACCAGAACACCGCATAATCAGCTTCAATTTCAGCCTAATAACCACCACTCCTTCCTCGTTCTCTGTTCGGTTCGGTTTTGTATTCTGCACTGCAGCTCATCTTGAACCGGCTTGAGAATGTCTGTTCGCCGGAGCTATTCCATATACTCGTACACAAACCTTCAGAACACATACCTCACCTTTCCGTTCGGATTTTATGGTTAGATACAGATTTGGAATGCTTGTATGAAGAGGAGAGCTCGCACCATGATGATAATCGTGACGACGACGGCGAGATGCTACTTAAGCACCATACCACTCCACACATAACCCATCTGACAACATCTACTTATATATCGAGGTAAAGGTAGAAAGGCTATTTTTTTATTTGTTTCTTTCGGTTCTCCTCTTACTCAATATGCGAGTATATATAGATACCTGCTCTTGTTTTGTTAAAGTAGAATGCAAAAAAAAGAAAAAACATGAAAAAGAAATTATACAAAAGTGGCAGAACCACTTTTTAACACTTAAAAAAAAAAAACTTCTTCACATAGGGTATATATATATATACATGAGATCGCAAAAGTATCTATCTATACTTGGATGGTTGGAAAACGTGTACAACTTCAACCTGTTTTGGTATTCTTATCGTGTAACAGGGAATAACCTCATCTTTTTTTTTTACCTTTTTCTCTTTTTACCTTCTCCTTTTACGTTTAAGTATTTATTTCTGCGGTTTTATGTTTAGCGGGCTCAATGTTTATGGATGTGTCTAGCTGTGTTGTGCTCTTGGATTTTATTATTCTCATAGACTTAAAGTTTGAGTAAATTCTTTAAGACTTCGAATCAACTTGAATTATTTAGAAAAAAAATATAAACCCTAAACAGGGTGTTTTCACTGAGAAGTCATCAACCTGCTTATGTTAGTTTTGCGAATTTTTGATCATTTGAAATATGAGCGGTTTACCATAAAATTTTTGACAAATTCCTTCATGTTCGAAATGTTTCGGATGGAGAATTGGTGACGCATTGATAACTACGAATATGTTTTCAGTACACTTGTGTATTAGATAAGAATAGAAAAATCGGAAGTAGATATCGACTTAGGTCCAAATTGACAGATTGAAAATTACAAATTTTGGCTGCCCGAAAAAGAGAATCATAAGAGCTCTATGAGGTCAAAGAAACACATAATATTTAAACTATTCTAATAAACTATATTGTTTTCAGTTGAAAAGTTTACAATATGTTACAAACGGGAAAACATTGGGCATAACAAATTCTGAACTTTCTCGATTGTGTAGTAAGGGTATTTGTAACTAGATGTTAACCAATTTTGACATAACGATGATAGATAGGGGAACTCAAAAAAGAGGCTCTCGAAATTCTGTCTGGCCATATTCCCCCGAGGTATACGGCCTAAACGGTTGCCCTAATTTGCGAGGGGGAAGTAATCAATATTTTTGAGTAGTCCTTGACTACAGATTTTCTACTTGTGATTGCATGCGAATTCGTTTGAATACACTGTGATACACTGTGATTCACCATGAATACGCACAGAAAAGTTTCTGATTACTTCCCCCTCGCTAATTTGGTTGAAATTTTCGATTTGGAGTTTCTGGGCTTGGTAGCCATTTTTTTTTTGCAGGGTAACCTCAAAATGAGTGGTACTTCTCATATGAAACTTTCATTGCAGTTTGACTTGTTCGAAAACGGTTCTAACGATTTCTATCAAAATTGATATTTAAGCTTAAGTAACTCGGGTTAACATGACTGCTTTTAACGAATCTTTTCTAATGGGTACACAAATATTCGAAATTTTTTTTTTTTTTTAATTTAAATTGTGAACTGTTTTGTATACGTAACATAAGCTTGCATGTGAATAAATTATAATCAAATTTAAAGTTGTACCTACATATTCGTTTTAGTTAAATAAGTTAAAGATTAAAAAAAATAATCGAGAAATGAATCTATTTAATGGATTTTAATGGTTGTCGTCAAATTGTTGCCAAATCTGATCTCTGTTTTCTCGATATTTAACGACGCTTATGGCTTTCCAATCAAAAAGTGAGAGATTTTGTAACGTGTGTCACCAACACGTTAATAACGAAAACAGTTAAAAGACGTACAATTAATTTTCAGTACAGTTTATTTGGTTTCTTTTAAACTTCTTTATGCCCGTCGACGATGGTGGTTGCAGCTCAACTGGTTTAAAACTTATTCTCTTTATACCTACTACATGCAAGTTGATGGATTCACAATAATAGTTTCATAATTCATGTGTTCACAATAAGCATTCCGATAACAGATTTACCTCTCGAAGTAAACATATTTATGATCACCTTAAGTCCTTTAAAGGGATAACTTAAGAGACCTATACATCTTTGGGGCTAAATGTGCTCTAAACTGAGATGGTTCTCACATATTTAAATCGTTTCGCCATTTTCTGTTTCAAGTTACCTGCACAAAACTTAAAACTTCCTTTGAGAACATTTTTTAAATGAACCTCGAAAACTTTTTAAGCTAAGGGAAGCGTAGATTTATGTGGGAGATGCTGTTCGGTTGATATTAATAAAACTCAAAAGCTGATTCCGACCAGGGGCATATCACGTGTTACGACAATCTTCTGGATGCTTTTAGAAAGATTTCTACTATACCATTTTGAGCAATTTTTAGCTGTTTTTTGTTTTTTTTTATACTGCCTATTGACAGACTTTACTCCTGTTGAGACCAAACTGGACGCTACTTTTAAGCCCTGTACTTTAGCACTGATCGACGATAATCTACGGAAAAATCACCAAACGTGTTCGCAAAGAGACGGAAAGGTTAAGGTCTATAGTCGGTGCTGAGAATGTGAAACTGTTGGATTTTTAAAATGAGATGACAACTAAAATCAAATCCTAAAAGATCAGAGAAAAATGTGATAGTAGTAGAAAATGAGCTGGCATGACTGATAACTTTGCTGGTCGGATAAAAGTTTGGGGGCTCATATTCTTTTCGATTTCCAGCAGAAAGAAACCCCTTACAACGTTGCTCTTCCTGTTATATGCTCGAATTGGCTTATATTGATAATGGGCCTTAAACCAGAGTAATCGTTTTTAACCTTCACACTAAATAATTTGTAGGACACAATACGCGATACTAGTAATCATTTTTAGTGTCCACACTAAATTTTTTGAACTCACAATGGCGAAATTTTCCATACAAAATTGCATATTGTGACCTGGAAAATATTTAGTGTGGAGGTTAAGAATGATTATTAGTAAGGCTCAATGTGTAATTTTGTATGAAAAATTACGCCAATGTGAGTTCATAAAATCTAGCCTGGGGATCAATTCTCGTTCAGCGAAAAAGTGAAACGAACATGTTTTGATAGTTTCACCGAAATTTCAATTCTCGTTCTACAGAAACGTGAAAATGTTCATTTATGAATAATTTTTTTCTCAAGTCCTCATTGAATGTTTTTAGAGAACGAATCGAAATAATCAGAGCAATGTTTGGTATTAATTCGATTCACTCTTTTAACGAACCAGAATTAACCCTCTGGACTCTAAAAATGATTATAAGCATCGCCCATTGTATTAAAATGTAACGTCGGATCTTTGAGAAAAGCTTAGGAACTGCAGACTTTTCTTTTGTTTCTCTCTTTGGAAATAGGTTTGTCCTATTCAAGCCTTTGATGCTGGTTCTGCAAAAAAAAAATAGTAGACGCGCCAATCCATATGGAAGCCCTTATCCTAGCTTCTTACTAACAATGATTTGCATGAGTTCGATATTCTATTTTTAAGAAGCAAGCTACCGCTCAACGTTAGACACTTTAGTTCAAAACTCACATCTCGACCTCATCTTACAAAGTAAAAATTGCAATTTATTGTGACTTGTTCTTAGTTATCCACCTGATGATAAGAGTTGTCAGTACTCTATGGATACTAACGCTTGATCTTTTATATTCAGAATCCATATAATTGTCTTGTGATATCATCTTTGTACCTTACCACCTCTGACATCTGACATCTTCTTATGTATAACTTTACCACTTCCTGATGTACAACGTCTTTCTTCAATATACACTATTTTATTTTTATCTCATCTCACATTTTTACTGTGGACAAAAAATAAACCGGGGATAAGAAGTTAATGTAAACCAAACCAAGTTCTCTTTGTACTTCCTTTTTTGTATCTTTTGTTGGCTTTGTCTGGTTTCTGCATTTCGATTCAACACACCAGAGATATATACGTAGCTACTTGCTTATTTTCCACCTACTTTAATTCTTTAGGATTTGCTCTTCGTATTCTTGATTTCTTTTCCCTTCACCTTCTGCGGTTGCCCATGGCAAGGGGGAGGTGGCATATACAATTGCTTTGCCCGGGGAATTTATTCCAATTTCGATTACATAGACCTCGTTGCTGTTATCCATCTGCACTGCACACGTTTCTGGACTACAACAACAAGAGTTGTCTGTTGTTCGGTTGTAGTATGTGCGCAGACTTCAAGTGAATTGGAAATGGGAAGAAGTTTACTGAAAATCAATAATCGCACATATCTTGCGTACCTACACAGCATAGCAAATTGAGGGAGAACTTTTCTTGTTTTTTTTTTTTTTTTTTTTTCTTATCTACCCCCAGGGAAGGAATCGAATTGGAATATGGATGGGGAATATATGTCTATATAAAAAAAATCCAACTAACGAGGGTCAATTGAAGTTAGAATCATCGTATAGTCTTTTGCGTCGTGAAAGTTTTTAAATTATTCCACTCGAGACAGAACTTTTGCTTGATAATGCTGCTTTCGTTTTTCTTTGTGCAATTCGTTTCCTTCAATCTTCATTTTCTTTGACAAATTGATGGATTTTATTTTTTTTTTCCACTGGTAAAAAAGTAATGGCCATGGACAGCAGTAGACAGCGCGAGTTATCGATTTTAAAGTTTGTCCTCATTGAAACTTGAAAAAAACTTTCCTTAAAGTTAGGTAAACAAATATGTATTTTTTTTTTTATTCCAACATAAGATTTATCTTTGTACAATTTCCTTTCAAATTATGAACGTGTGCCTTTTTATCTGTGTAATAATATTTGATGACTTCTTTTAGTGTAACCTATTGGGTATTTTAGGGCTTATTGCTTATGCTACTTATAGCAATTTAAGTTCCTCGAAAAGTCTTAGTAAAAATAAATAAGCAAGCTCATCTATAACACACAGAAAATGTGTGAGAGCTGACTGTCTAGACTAAATTTTACGAACTCCAAATGCCAAGTTCTTCGTAAAAAATAGTCTATTGTGACTAAGGTCTGAATTTAGCTTTTAAATTGCTCAAAAGTTGAATGTGAATTTTGGGTAGAAGTCTTCCTCGGAGTCGTCCCCTAATTCAAGACCCGTCAACGTAAACGGGACCACAAAATCACCCGAAGTGCCTTACTAATGATCATTTTTAACCTTCACAATAAATATTTCGTACGTCACAATATGCAAATTTTGCCATTTTGAGTTCTAAAAACTTAGCCTGGACGGTAAAAATGATAATTAGTATCGCTGGAAAAGTTTTGCGTTAAAAAAAAGAAGCATGAGTATTTTTATCACCCTTCGCTAACGCCCAGACTGCTGTGTCATGGGACACGATTGAGATGATGAGGGGATCGTACGTTTAGTCGATAGACATAGTTAAAGTTAAGAACTTTTGTTATAGAAGATAATTCATCAGAATACGATTTATGAGGTATGCTTTTCGTTTAATCGGTCGTGCTGTGAGTTGTTCAGATAAGTTTGAATGGAGTACACATTCAAACTTATGCTCAACACCGACAACAATTCTACAACAGGATTTCTTTGTTTGGGTCTTGTTGCTTCTACAAGTTGTCTTCCTTTTTGGTAAAATTCTAGTAGGAAATTTTTAATATTCACCAAAAAACGTTTTGTTGAGATTAGGTATTGTGTTAAATACAAACCTGACGAGTAGCTGATCAAGTTATATGTAGAATGGTCATTGTCAAATGATCGGTCCAGTGTTTAAACCCGCAGCTTAAAGGTAGAATCTAGTTGATTTGCCACAGATATTTTCAAATCAATAGGGTACCGAGATAAAATCGTTCTAAACACACTTAATCATGGTCGTCGAAGCTCCCGTTTTCACATTCTGTCAGCCGCCAAATATCTCAAGAATTGCTAAATCTAATTTGCTCCTTCTTTTCAGTGAATGTTGACTAAAAATGTTGACAATAGTTACTTGACCGGCTTTGCATAAACATCGACGAATTTTTTTTAATAAAAATCAAGGCTAATAAATAATTTTGAACCTGGCCACAAAATATGTCGTAGGTCACAATATGCAATTTTGTATGGAAAATTTCGCCATTGTGAGTTCGAGAAATTTAACCTGGAAACACTAAAAATTATTGTCAGTATCGGGGAATGTTGCCTGAATTTACCTTTTGCGTTGGCCCGCCATGGCCTAAGAACGAAACCAACCAAAAAAGGAAATAATAAAGAACTTTGAACAATACAACCCGCGATTGTATCAAATGCAGCAGTATCTTTGTACACGAGAAGACCACAATCTCTCACGACTGCAGATACTATCTTTATAATGTACACGTATGGGCACAATAGAAACAACACACATGGTCATGGGATTTGTTGCTCCGCCACTGTGACTGTGTGTGATGGTTGGTTGCTTTTGCTAATTCATTTCATTCTTGTTGTTTGTCCCCTTTTTTTTGGTTCGGCATTCATTTGTTTTCTTCTTTCTGTTTTCGGTCTCCCGACTCCCGAGTCTTTCGTATTCATTGTCCTTGTGCGTAGCGATTATGTACATGTTTCCGAGTAAATACATTTTCTTATTCTCTTGATATGATTTTTCTGTTATAACATGCGACCCGCCACTGATTTTAGTGCGGCCTTCCCGGCATAGCCTACCCTTTATTATGGCCATATAACGGTATAATAAAAAGGAAATAACTGACTTTGTCTGCCGAATGTTCGTATATTATATATACGATAGCCATCTAAGAGGGTACGGGGAGTGTCCTTGTTGCTCTGCATTTTTGCACCCTCCGCCCGTCAGATATGGTTCCTTATTATTCTGCTTTGGGAACATGGTCTTCTTTTCTTTCCTTATTTTGATGGTTTCGATTATAATCAAATCACACCGCAGCAGAGAGCTACATCACAAATCGTGTTATAAAGGGGTGTGGACGTGGAGGGCATAGGGAAAGCAAACGATTTAAGGCCATGGAGGAAAATAAGGTTACACAGTGAGATGGGAAGAATGATGAAGGAATGAGAAGTGCGAGGGAGAGGTAGAAAATCGGGAAGCAATTCCAAGGACTTGAACGCGATTTAATTATTCTTGAACCATCCTCGTACATTGGAGGAGGGTTTTTTTTTGTTAAAGAAGGCGAAATATGTGTAAAGAGAGAGAGAGAGAGAGAGAGAGAGAGACCAGAAAATTGTACAGTTATTTTTGGGGACGCAAAGAGAATGGAAGTTGAAGTAGGTATATAAATACAAACCTCACTCTTTGACAGGAGTTTTTGGGTTATTTAAAAGTTTGTTGACATTTTTTACACGAACCTACCTATCGGGAATATACCTATGTATTTGTGTAACTGTAACACAGGTGTCTTCAAGTGCTCTTGAAGGTTAATTTTTGATCTAGTAACAGGTGGTTATGTATAAATCACTGAAAATATGGTTGAAACAGGGGTGCATAGGTAGTGTATTGTCCTTTGGGGGATGGATGGAACTAAAACTTGTAATTTGTACATATACCTATATACATATAGGTACATTAGCCTATACCTACCTACCTACCTATTTAAACATACCTACTATGTCATTAGAAGTAAGGTTAGATCTCAAGGCCTGTTACGTTTCTCTACACTCCGTGAGACTTTATTGAAATTTTCCGCAATTTTTGGAATTTTCATCACCATTATTGGTTTGTAGGTATTTTATAGGTATATACGAGTATAGGTAAATATAGGAGCAAAGTCTAATAGAAATAGTAAAAGTGGCCTTTATTGTCACGTAGGTGTAATTCTGTTTATTATACGCCATTGTAGGTACCTAAGTGCTCTTCTGTGTTTTATGTTTCATTATACCTATATCCTCAAACATTAACAATTCATCGCATAGAGTACCTAGATGTATGCTTCAAAATCGATACTGTCACATACCTATACTTATATGTAGGTAATGGTATATGTACATTGTACACTGTACAGCTACCTACTGGCGCCAGTGCTTCCTTAAAAGCCCCAGTAAACTTTCTTAGCTATTTTCTTTTGTTAAGCTCAAATACCCTTTGTGGTAACAGCTAGGCTTCGGAATGACGTTTCCATTCTAGGTATCAATGCTTTCATATTGTTATTCCCTGATTTTTAAGTGTTTTTAAAACAAAGTTACCTAACTAGGTATATATGCAGAGAAGTGCTTAGGACAGCTAGACAATTTGTATTAACAATTTATTAATCGATTACAATGCATGCTTCAAAATATCGTATATTAAACCTAATTTAATATTAATTTTATAAAAATAAGTTTTTGGCTATGCCTATCGGGTGTAAGAACGAATCTTGAAACCTTAGAAATAAATAACAATAAACTAAAACAGCTTTTGTCTGCAAATATCTTCCAAAATACATTTACGTTTACCCACCTAGATATTTTTTGTTTAACAGTTAAGTGGAGTTTTTGTTGCATTATGTCTCGCGAACGTCTGACAAACATCCGAGAGTATAATTGTCTTAAAAGAGCTTCTCAATCAGCCGTTTGGAATCGGCGTAAAATTGTAGATCCCTCCCATTCGTTCCAAAAATTAAAAACTCACACAAAACGAATGGTTGTGAGAAGCTAGGCCCAGGGTCCCTACAGACCTGTTGCGCCAACTATTTTTTTATGTTTCGGTTGGTGTAAAATAAATTGTTTTCTTTCCTTATAAAACGAAAGGATTTTGTCTGATCAAAAACGTAGTAAAAGTATTTACCATTCGTTTGTATACGTATTTCCATTTATTTGAAAACATAACACACATTATTATAATTTGGTTCCCAATATTATACCTAATAGACAGTCTCGTCTCACAAATCATGTTGTAAAACAAACAAAAACATGGTTTGATACATTGTTGAGAGCGCTGATAAAAGAGTTAGAAATTTAGTAGATTTAGACAAATGCTCGCTTAAAATTGTCAGTTTAATAAAGGACATGCCTTCGTATAGGTACAAGTGGCTTGAATATGCACATCGCCCATGAACGCAAAGCTCACTTCACTCAAATATACTAATTAAGAAGGCATAATAATGACCGCGTTCAGTACCTATATTAAGGGCGTACATTCATTGAAAGACAAACTTACAGTTGCGGTTAGTATAGGGTGGACTTTGTATATTAACAATCATCCTTAAAAATAGCATTCTAAAATTCAAACTGAATGATACATTTAATATGTATACCTATTGCAATTATAGCTTAAACTAAACTCCCTTCGATATTATATTTTTTGTTCTTAATTCACACTATCTTAAGACATCTTCTGTTCAAACGACTAAAACCGCAGGTAGGAATTTTTGTCAAATTTTCCATTCATAACTCATCCTCAAGTACCTGTTCCTAGATGTGTAGGCAAATAAACAACTCAAAAACTGAGACTGAGAACTATAGCATTGAACGCGGCCAGTGGCTTCTCGTACGTAAAATGCAACCAAAAAAGTTGGAATAGTGTGAAAATGAGTTTTTTTTTACGTTTAGGCGGTCATAGCAAAAATTAAGTAGGTAAGTCAAATTTTTCCCTACGAAAACAGTTGCAACAAATCAACCAACATTGGATTCCGTCACAAAAAAAAATCCTGACAGATGGAACAGTAAAGAAATGAAATATTTCAGTGGAATGATTTTATTTTATTTTTTGTGGAATTCACTGAAAAGTAGATCGGAAAAATTTGTTCGTGTGAAAAAGTAAATATAAATTATTATTCCCGAAAATCTAAAGGTTATTTGTTTATTTTGTTTTTCATTAACTAATTTTATAGAATTCATAGCAACATTTTAAGACTCCCCCTAACCTTTCAAATTTTATTTCTATATAAAGAACAAATTTGGGTGATTTCCCTCTTTGTTTGAAATATGTTTAATTAGTCGTGTTTTTTGAGCTACGATCTCAGCAAAGGACAGTAAAGTGGATTTTCAGCACGCAATTACAACGACTACTGTGAGTCCTCCAACTGTCAAGTAGAGCGTAGTTGTTGTAACTGCGTTCTAAAAATCCTACTTTACTTTGTTTGCTTCGACCGAAGCTCAAATATTTTAGAAAAATTGTATTCGATTGAAATGTTTGTTTGTTTTTTCTAAAAATGATATTCTTGCTCTGGCAAAGCAAAAAAACAGTTCTGATCTTTAGGGGCAATTCAAAAAATAACATCTGTCAATGGATTTGATAAATTATTTTGGAATTCATTCTTTTATCGTGTAAAAGGAGGCTTAATTAGTTGAGTATGAAAAGTTGTCCATAACACAGGTATTTGCAAACGTCGCGTCGTAATCTGACATTTGTAACTTTTTAACCAAAAATTAAACAAACTTGAAATTTTTTGAGATTGTGTTTTCAACATTACGTGCCTGACAAAATATTGACAGTAAAAATATTTTTAATATTGTCTCATAGTTGCGGGGCTTTATAAATTTTCAATGGAAAAGTACGTACTTTAAATTTGAAGTGTTGAAATGTTACCCTTTGTTAGTATTATCAACTAGACGATAACCAATACATACATATATTTCATTTATATCATATGGTAATCCAAATCGCTTAAGCAATTATAAATTTACCTATTGACAAATGAAAATCATTATTTTAATAAATTGACGCACATAGAGTATGCACTTGTTGTTGTTTTTTTTTTTTACCACAAACAAAATCGGCCTGACACATTAAACGCACCTTGTCTTTCTTACACTCTGACTGTTCCGCACAGTTCTTAACATGCTGAATTGAATGCTGAGTTGGAATTCCGCATGGCGAAATCGTCTTCATGTGCACGAAGGATTATTTGTTTTACAGAATGCCAACCCTGTACTTTTTCTTCATAGCTGAACGCTGCCGTAAAATGATGTTAATTTGGCATTTCTCTCATTCACCTTTCGTCGCTGAACTGTCACCCGTATTTTGACACACACCTCACTTGTTCTTTTTCATTTGTTTTCGTTTTGCCGGAGTAACCACTTAACTTATACCTTAACCTACGGTTTTCTTGTTTTAGTAATATAGTTAATAATACATACCTACCTAATTAACCTACATTTTTTTTTGTGATATGCTTTGGTTAGTAATATTGAATAATTATTATACGAGTTATTTACGTCCCTGGTGTTTAATTTTCAAATAAACCTACCTGATTTAGATAATTTCCTCCCGCCAATATTCCGCAGTGCTCGTGGAAAAAAAAGTGTAAACAAAAGTGCTGTGGCAACGAAATATGTTCCATATCGATAGGTACCTACCTATACGTTATTGGTATATATATACCTACCTTCTGTTTAATTTGCGCGGTTTAAATTTGTATTTTACTTAGGTATTTTATTTAATGTGGCTGCTTAGAAACATTTGCGCTTTGTCCAAAATTACGTAAACAATTTACACATGCGCCCACTATGGAACGTGCCAATTCCCAAACTATTTGTTTTAGCAGGAGTTGGTGTGGTGTGCCGGTGCCCTCGTCGTATTGCCTTTGTAGAGCACGTACGTAATGCATACGTAGCTTTAGGTTAAGTTTAATTTCTTCTAAAAATATTCTGTTTGTTGCGCTTTATTTTTCATGCCATTTACCTACAAGCACAACGGATTTTTGTTGTACGTTTTACTTATAGATACCTATACCCTGGAAGAGAACCACCGCACCAGCTCCGCCCTGGGGGGCACCCAATTTAATTGGATTGAATTATTTATGAAATATCCACAGTCCGTAGTATTGTGTTGCATTGCAAAATACAGCATCGAGAGAGAGTTACAGAACCACGCCATACAAAGACCAACTCCTAGTCATATTCCCAGGATGAGGAGTGCTTCGACGTTGTCGCATTGGTCCCCCGCAGTGAAAAGCAGTGTTAAAATAACACCACAGACTAGGTACCCCTACACTGATGACGATGAGTCCTAAAACTAAATAAATATTCCCCTTGCTTAAGGCAGCCGCTACAAAAAATTGCATGCATAGTAATTAACGACACCTTAATTATATTTCAAAAGTAAAGGAAAATGTTGAATAAATGCAGAAAAAAAATTAGAATAATCCATGCAGAAAAAACTACTCCCATGGCTGTTGAGTACTGATAAAACTGCTGGTGTGTGGAGTGTGGGGTTCATTAATTTTTTCTTTATTTAATACATGCCTGGAAATATGGCAACATCGCATAAAAATAAACAAAAAGCACCGTCAAAAAAACCTCCGTTCACATTCCCACAAGAGGAATAATTCCCAATTCACACATAAACATTTTCATTTTGCTCGTGTGTCAATGGAGACAAAAAATTGCCAAGTAGTAAAGTGGTATTGGCGGTGTGGTGAATTTAGAAGATTCCGTTTCCCCTGCAATCGGTACAGCGGCCATCATGGATTTCTCTCCCCAATCATCACAAACAATAATAAACCCCGTGCAAGTAAGAGTAGTTTAACTGCTGTAGCTTCGAAAAGCGAGAATTATTCATTTCACTTTGATTATACTTGGGTTGTAGAGATAGGTAGGATTCATTTCTTTGAGCAATTTATTTTTTAAAACAGTTAAATCGTCTAGTCGTGAAATGGTTGCTTGACATGGGCAATCGGCAATGTTGATTGGGTTTAACAGTAAAGAATGAAAAGTTACCCTGTACTCTTTAATTCGACAACATTTTTTGTAAAACTAAACTGTTACCCATGGTGTTTTCTTCATGGGATCTGGTAACTTTGTTTGTTTATACTCTCAATTTGGCCATCTTGGATGTTGGATATTCTATTCATCCATCTCCTTCTCATAAGTTGATTCGCATGAGATGTAGAACGAAATGTCTCTTTCTAGCTGGTGAATCGGTTCAAAAATGTCTTCTTTTGCGGTTTTGCTTCAGCAAAATATAAGTGTTCATGGTAACAAAACGCACTGCAGGTTTATGATGTTTACTTGTATTTTGTTGCATGCGGTCTCGTTCGCGCGCAGTATATAATCAATGGCAGGGGAATTTTTTTCAGAAGAATTTGAGTTCTTTTGTTTAGGCCATAAATACGAATTTAAATGCATGTAAACAGCTCCAATGTAATGTTGCATTTTGCATAAGGCAATCGATTTATTGAACTTATCCAGTTATGTTATGTCTACGGCTGTTTGTGAAATATTTTAGGTAAATTCACAAGGTAACCCTTGAACCCTTAAGTTTTTATACACACATGAGCAAACACGTGCGGTGGTAGATTTTACGTATGAATCTGACAGAAATGATGATGACTGATGGTCGTTTGAGAACTCAACCTTTGCAACAGACAAAGATGGTTACAAGAAAATGACGTCTCCACTGTCCTCCTTTGTTGTTTTGATATTCCAATGTAGGCGGTACCTACCTAGTATTTTGATTAAAGTAGTAGGTTCAGGTGTTTTTTGTTTTGAAAAATCATAAAGAGGGGTCATGCGTAGGGTTCCCAACATTTTCCTTACTTATTATAGTATTTTCTAAGTGACCAGTAAAAAAAATATAGTACAATACCAAAAAATATAGTACTTACTTCATGACAAGAGTAAGAAAAAGCCAAAGTTATTTTTGCTACATTAAGGCTGGTACGCTGATCAAGTGAAGTGAAATTTTCACTCCTCTCCAAAAAGTGCTGTGAAATAGAGAGTGAAATATTTTGTTGGAGATTTTAGTTGGAGAAATTTATGCAGGGTACCTGAGCTCAAAAGTTTTTTTTTTGTGGCAGTTCAAGAAGATCTTAGGTTACCTATTAAATAAAGAATACTCCAATATTCAACTCTCTCACTTTTATTTTACCTACTAGACAAGAAAACAGCTGGAAGAAACAAATTGGAAACTTCACTTTTTGCGAATCGTGATGCAGTAAATTTTATTGACTCATGGAAGATATTTATCCGTGTTCAACCACAATAACAATAAGTTATTGCTAAAAAACCAAGTTCTACAACAATTATGGACCTACGGCACCAGTTGTGGGTATGAACGCTCCAAACTTATTTCTAAAAAATTAAGGTCTTTCAAAAATATTACAAAGGAACAAAGTCATATTCAATGAACAACGCTGATCTAGATATTGAATCAGTATAGAAAGAAGTCGAACAAGTTCCTTAAATGCACAACGCTTCTCAACCACGTTAGCTTAGAAACAACCGAATTTATAAATACAGGCAGTGTAATCAGGATATTAAGGCGGATAAAATATGTTGATCTATAAAAATTAGCTAAGTCAATATATTTTCTAACAAAAAAGTCCAGAAATTCTACAAACGAGGGATCTTTCGATTAGTCGAATGGCTAGACACATTCACATTCGGTTGGCAAAAGTCATTGCTTTCGGGAGGTATTTTAGATTGGCTGAAAGGCCTTCCCTATTGTCGAAGCATCTCTAGCGTACCTAGGTACTAGTTCTTGAATGACTTTCGATAATTTTCCCTTCCAGCGAACCTCCAAAAACACAAAAAAAATGGTTCGTATTTTGTTCATGACAATTTTAATAGTTTTCAATTTGGCAAATAATGCCTGATTTGTAAAATAGACAGGACAGTAGTTAAATTTAAATAATGAACAGTGCATGGAAATAACACATATTTTCAAAGATCATCTGCTGGTATTGCTTGAACAAAACTGGGTAGAAAAATATTCTTGGGGCACCCTGCTTATGGAAAAGGTCATCCATGCCACCAAATATTTGTACACCTAACATTATTGCACTATATTCAATAAAAAAACTATTTTATAAGTGCGAAACACTTATTATTCTCTTAAGGAAACATCTGAAATTCCAATAAATTTCTAAACCGCATCCTACAAATCATTTTTCACGCTGAATTGTCAAAAAATTAATGCGACGGACAATAAAAACCAAGTGAAATAGCTGCGGAGAGATTTTGGTATCGCCACCTACGACTCAGTTTTGGAAGCGATATTTTCCACTCGAACTGCGTACCGCCTAGTGAAATTTTCATTTGGAAAATTCATTTTGACATTTCGCAGTGAAAAATTTGTATGAAAAATTGGATTTCACTTGAACTGCGTACCAGCCTTTTATCTATATAAAAATGGTGCACAAAATTTATGATAATTCATCAATTGCGAACGGCTGGGCCGATTTGGCTCAAATTCTCAGCGGTTCGTAATTATAAGGAGAAGGAATTTACGAAAGAAAATTTTGGAAAAACCATCCAAATTCTTATTGGAAAATTAGGAAATTTGGGGAAAAACGCAAAAATATTTTGAATAATTTAAAATTGTTTGTTCCACGAAATTTTGCATTTTATCGTATAATTTGGATTTTGGACCATGTAAAGGTGGAAAATTCGTTTAAAAGCTTGGAAAATTTCGAATTATTGTGAAATGTGCGGCAGTCTGCTGTCGACATTGTGAATGCCAGCGCCAAATCGTTCGATGGACGATGCATTCAATCGCGAATTGCAACGGGAGCAAGACTATGATCGAGATGAGCTGGCCGAAAGAGTCCGAACAAATGCGCTGCTGTTGAGTGCCGAGCAGAAGAACGTGCATGATTCGCTGACGAAGTTTGTTGACCATGCAACTGGAAGCATTTACTTTTTCAGTGCTCCCGGTGGGACATGAAAGACATTCGTCATACCGTTGATTCTGGCAACAATCCGTTCAAGATCTCAAATTGCGTTGGCTGTCGTATCCTCTGGCATTGGTCAAAAATGCTGCACATTTCGTTTCAAAGCTGCCACAGTTGACAAGCAAACGTGCACAATAACCAAGAATTCGGGATGAATGCACAATTGCGCATAAACGAGCGCATATCGCTCTCTACTGATTTCGATTCCATTCAAGTAAATCACATTGAAATTTGAACTATCGTGTGTTTTACTATCGCTCTGGATTTTATCTGATGGGGTGAGACGAAGTTAGATTCATATATGAATAAGTGAAACCTTAGGGTGCAATAAAAAAGGAAGATCTGTTTGGTATTGATTCAACGGATTGAAATATAGTATTTTTGCGTACTATATATTTCCTCAACAGTATATAGAACGCAAAGCCAAAATATAGTACAATACTATATATTATAGTACGGTTGGGAACCCTACATGCGTCATACCTTTATTTAACCATCTACATACCTAGGTATAACCTAAGAAAAATATACGTTTTCACAACTACAGCTTTTGACACTCCTACAGATGATTTCAAATATTCTCTTTTAAATATTCTAGATATGAATCTAGCTCAAGGTTTGAGCAATGAAAACAGATTTGAAGAGTCAATAAAGAGCAGCAGTCTGACAGCATGTGTCTATCTGTTAGTTGGTCCAGCTCGATCAATTGTTCAATTATTGAAGTTGACGGAAAATCTAGTCGAGAAAATTCTGCCTGATTACTCACTTGACATTTCGAATTTCACAGGCTGCCTTCCAGGTGGTCGTTGGTAGCTTACTTTTATTTGACAGTCTTGATGAGATGAAACCTAAACTCAAAAAAAAAAACATTTGTGGGGAACGTCACTTTTCCTACGTCAGCCACATAATGCGAACCGTCAACTTAGAACTCAGTCCCGAATTCGTTGACTAGATTCGTCGGCTACCCCTCCATAAACGTCCACTGAAACAGTTGCTCGTAAGAATGACTTCAGCCAATCAAAACCGAGGTACATCTAGTCAGACAGCTGTCAGACTTACTGACTAGATATTCGAACGTTCCTATTCGTTTTCAGATTTCGCGTGTCTAACCTAACATTCTGCGGAATAGGGGATCACACCTTCAAAGTAGAATTTAGGAAACTAGAGAAAGAAAACAGGACAAAAACCTGGAATAACACTTAGGGCATGAGGCAAGTCAAGAAACTTCTGGGACAATACAACCGGAAAAGATTCCAAGCTTGCAACGGCACGAGCAAAAACAACCTCCGTATCCTAACAGGCTTCCTAACGGGGCACTGTATACCTGTATGAAAATGTGGGCACTGACCCACAAAAGACCGAAATACTTGAACAAGTTCCAAATATCTGATGAGGGAATATTGTCACTGGGGCCAGCTCTCATACTTAGATTCTTAAAGGAAAGTGATTCCGAAGGGAATTATACTATGAGGGGAACTATTTTGAGGGAATATACCGCTCTGAGGCGTAAGCAGGGGGTACAATAGACCAAAAGGTCGCAGTACAATAACACCTTTCACATAATAATAATCGGACATGAAAACGTCACTTTGCTATTTAGTTTGTTGATATTCGTGCGATTGGAGAATGTGTAGTCCTCGACACTTTTCTAAGCATTTTCCATTTACTTGTTAGATATTAGATAGAACATTTGAAATTTGCGCCCTCATTGATTTCTAAGCATTTAAATAGATCCACCGAATGCGTTTCTTTGCAGTTGAAAGAGTATAAAAAGTGACGCAGAGCACAAAAAAAGTGTTCTGAGAGCGCCCAATCGAATACCACATAAGTTTAACATGCGGGATTTCACTCACCGGTACACTATTCTTATTTAGTTTTTTGTTTTTTTGTGTTATGTTTTGCCGAGGACATACCACACCTACCCCTCCCTTATTCTTGAAACTTACTTCTTACTTACTTAATTAAGGTGGCGCTACAGTCCGGGGTGGACCTGGGTCTCAACCAATACGCCTCACCAGTTAGCGCGATCTTTGGCTAACTGCCTCCAGTTGCGCACTCCAAGTCGGTTGAGGTCCCCTTCCACTTGCGCGCGCCACCTAAGGCTAGGTCTTCCTCTACTGCGTTCTCCCTCCGGGTTGGAGTCGAAGACTCTTCGGGCCGGAGCGTTGGTGTCCATTCGCTCTACATGTCCTAGCCATCTTAGACGACTAATGCGTACTTTTCTGACCAGGTCGATGTCGCTGTACAGCTCGTAGAGTTCGCTGTTAAATCTTCTCCTCCAAAGCCCGTCAACGCAAACGGGACCAAAAATCACTCGAAGAATTTTGCGTTCGAAACGACCAAGAAGATCCTCATCCGTCTTTGCTAGGGTCCATGCTTCTGCGCCATAGAGCAGGACAGGAATGATGAGGGTCTTATATAGAATCTCCTTAGTGCTTCTTGACAAGGCCTTACTAATCAATTGCCGTCTTAGGCCAAAGAAACAGTGGTTGGCAAGTGTGATTCTTTGCTTGATTTCTGATGTGATGTCATTGTCAGAGTTTATAGCGGAGCCAAGGTAGACAAAATCCCTAACTACCTCAAAGTTATAGCTGTCTATCGTGACGTTCTGTCCGATTCGTCGGTATTGTGTGTCCCTTCTTGTTGACAGCATATATTTTGTTTTACCCTCATTCACCACTAAACCCATTTTTGCCGCTTCTGTACTAATACTTGCAAACGCACCAGTGACAGCTCGCTGTGTTCTGCCAACATTGTCAATGTCCTCAGCGTATGCAAGCAGTTGCACAGACTTTTGGAAAATTGTGCCTTTGGTGTTGACTTGCGAGTTTCGCACAATTTTCTCAAGAATGATGTTGAAGAAGTCACATGACAGCGCGTCACCTTGTCTAAATCCTTTTTTGACATCAAAGGTCTCGGTGAGATTGTTTCCGAGCTTTACGGAGCAGCGAGCGTTCTCCATCGTCATTCTGCACAATCTGACAAGTTTGGCAGGGATGCCAAAACTAGACATGGCTCTGTATAGCTCGTCTCTATAAATGCTGTCATATGCGGCCTTAAAATCGATAAAAAGATGGTGAGTATCGATCTGGATTTCTTGGGTTTTCTCCAGGATCTTATTTTTGAAAGAGTCAATGAATATTTCAAACTTACAATCAAATATATACACGTCCTTAGCTTTAAACTACATAACCACATAATATATTTACAAACAAATCTAATAAATATCTTGTTTTTTGTGATGTTCTGATTTTACAGGCCGGTCGATACGCCGCAATCGTATGCGAAGGGTGGCATTGGACCGCCGCCCACGCAACAACAGCCCCAATCCCGTTCAGCAACTAGTCCCCTCTCACCGCCACGCCCTGGACCGGGTGCAACAGCCAACACCTATCCGAAATTCGCCGACGTTAATGCGGTACGTGAAGCACCGCACCGTTATATACAGCAAAGCTCGTACAGTATCGGTCCGGTTGCGCAATATCGCGAAAGCCCATACACTCGAATACCTCAGATGCCGCCTGCCCAAGTCCAAGACTACCACCGTGCAGCGGCGGCTGCGGCAGCCTCTTCGCCCGTTGTCGTGTCGAGTAATAGCAGCCTACCAACGATTGTATCTGGCGTACCCACCGCCAATTCGATGGATGGTGCGGTGCAATTCTCGCATGCACCGTCCGGTCAGCTGCTTGCGAGCGTCGGTGTAGCCGGAGGTTCCGGCGGTGGACCTGTTCTGCCGGGTGGAGCTGGAGGTATGCTAACCGTTGGACGTCAACGCATCCCTGGTGTATTGCTGCCGCATCCGCAGTCGTCATCTGTGCAATATGCGACAACCGAATATATTGCGCATGCGAGACAGCAGCAGCAGCAGCAGCAACAGCAAACGCAGCAGCAGGCACCACCCGATCCCGGAGGACAACCATACAAGAAGATGCGACTCAGCGACTCTAATCACCTGCCACCTGTAGTTTCAAGTATGAACGCTGCTGGTCAACAAAGTATACCCACGCAACCGCATCCGCACTCGCAGCACCAACCGCATCAACATCAGCATCAGCAGCAACCGCCGACGCAACCCCCTGCGCTGCAACAACAACAGCAACAGCAGCAGCAATCGGTGTCCCAACAGTCCCAGCATTCTTCACAGCCACCATCGCAACAACAGTCCCAGCTGCAACAGCAGCCGCAGCCACCCACATCATCGCTCATAGTCAACCGTAGTTCGCACTTAGTACAGTCGCATTTGCAAGCAGCTCCAGGTCCCTTACCACCATCAACCAGCATCAACAGCAGCACACCCAACAGCGGCCACCAATCGGCGATCATTAATATTCCAGCGACACAACAACTCAAGATTGATACGCGTGAACATCAGCGACCCCCGCAGACGACTGAAGCCTATCATCCCCAAGTAGAGGCGATCTCCCCCACACTGCCAAATGATACCGCCGAAGAGCGCCGTACCGCCAAGGAGGAACTGCTGATGCAAATTCAGAAGGTCGATCTAGAGATCGTGAACGCCGAAAACACCATGGCCATTTTGCAGAAGAAGGCACAACTACTGCAGGAAGCGTCGAGTAAGCCGAAGCTAGCGATGGAGGAGCAAGCCCTTCAGCCGAAGCGACGCCATCAAAGCTTGGCCCAGAAGGTCTACGATGGAAATCGAAAGATCGCCGCCTCTCGACATTCCATTCTGAATTCGTTAGGTCCGCCCATTGAGCTGCCACTGTACAATCAACCGTCTGATGTGGAGGCATGCGCGGAAGCTATCAAACGCCATCAAGCCACGATAAAGACGCGCTTGCTTCAGCATTTAAAAAAGATCAAGCATGAACGGTACGTCCATAATACCGGGCTGGTGGAGAAATACGCGCAATCATCGCAAGAATGGCTAAAACGGGTTGAAAAGTCTGAGTCTAGCGCCAAACGGAAAGCTCGTGAGGCGAAGAACCGAGAATTCTTTGAGAAGGTGTTCACGGAGCTGCGCAAACAACGAGAAGACAAGGAGCGCTTCAATCGTGTCGGTTCGAGGATCAAATCCGAAGCCGATTTAGAGGAGATTATGGATGGACTGCAGGAGCAGGCTATGGAGGATAAGAAAATGCGGTCCTATGCTGTGATACCACCACTGATGTTTGACACCAAACAGCGGCGTTGCATCTACCACAATGAGAATGGTGCCCTTGCCGACATGGTGGCAGACTACAAAGACCGACAGAACGTGAATGTGTGGACAACAGGCGAGAAGGAAATCTTCAAAGAGAAGTTTCTGCAGCACCCGAAAAACTTTGGCGCGATTGCAGCAAGTCTGGATCGAAAGTCGGCGCAGGATTGTGTTCGCTACTACTACCTCAGTAAAAAGACGGAGAACTATAAGCAGTTGTTGCGAAAGTCACGGCAGCGTACGCGGAGCTCGAGAAATCCCCAGAAATCTCAGCAAGCACAAACGCAATGCATTATCGATTCGCTGACGACAGGAGTGACGACGCGTTTGCAACGCGAACAACAACAAAAGACTGGTGGTCGTGATCGTTCTGCTGCCGTGCATTTGTCGTCCCACAATTCGTCTTCATCTTCGTCGAATAATTCAGCGGCGACTTCAACATCGACTACGACTACCACGACGTCGTCAACCACAACTTCATCCGCAACGCATAGTTCGACAGCAAGTTCAAAGGGGTCGTCTTCAAACGCAGTGTCATCGTCAAAGTCATCTGGCTCGTCAACTACGACTACAACGACAACACCTTCGTCATCCGTATCGTCTAGCAAGCCAACAAGTGACACTTCTTCTGCAGTGGCAACAACAGCAGCTACAACCCCCAACACCACTACCGCCACCACAGAAGCAGCGCCTACGCCATCAACGACGGCTATTGCAAATTCCAGTACTTCCGCATCTGCAGTGACAACATCATGTACGACAACCTCAACCACAGTTGTGGCATCATCATCATCATCGTCGTTGACAACAACAACTGGAACCACGACGACGACCAGCACATCTACAACTGCAGATTCCACTTCGAAAGTGCCGGTGGATCGAAAGTCACCTTCCACAACTAGTGCTTTGGTTTCGAACTCGACTACTGGAAAAGATGAAAAGTCGGAAAGTGCTGCCACTAGTTTACCTAGTTCTGAAACCAATGGACCGAAGACAGAAAGCCCCATTGAGGCAAGTTGTGAACAATTAAATACCACCCCAAGCTCCACAGAATCGAAAAGCAGCGAGGAAAAAAGTGGTTCTGTTACAAATGTTGCAGGCGACAAAGATGTATCTGCAGTTCCACCAACACCACCACCGCCCAAATCAGTCACCCCCAATGCTGTTGGCAATGCCAATACCGTCAAATCTTCTATGGATAGCATAACAACGACAACGCAGCAACAGAACAACAACAGTGTGGTCTTGAATTCTAGCTCGCATTCTCTTGGTACACCAAACGGCATCAAAACCTCATATGCTGCAGTTTATGCTTCGTCTATTACCGCAGCGGCATGCAACGATGCAAAATCGGGCGCAATCGTTGGTGACAAGGAAAGCGGCGCTTTGAAAATGACAGAGGGTGGTCTCCTGCTACCGGGACAGAAAACAAAGGCGTCCGACGCCGATGGTGGCAGTGATAATAACTCGGATGTTAGGTGAGTCCGCCAAATGTGTAATTTTTATTTGTTTCCAAATCCTTTATGTTTTGTTTGTTGGTGTGCGCACCCCATCTGAATGGCGCACGCATTATCCTTGGCGGGATTGTTTGCAAAGACGCGGTGTGTGGAATTTCTCACTAACTATGTAGCCAGTACGACGGTAGATGATGTGTAGTAATCTTTGTTCATATTCTGTTGGATATTCGACGAGTTTTAGGTAACTTCACTTTGCTAATTAGGAAAATTACACGGATATCATTTGATTTCATTTGTACTCGGCCAATGAGATAGTGATTTGGATGGATTGGTACAATCGAATGTTGAACAATTGTTATGCTGGCAAATATGTGAACGAACATTATTTGAATGGGGTTGTTTGAAAACTGGTGGTTTTTTAGTTAAGCTTGTTTTTGTTTTGTTCCAACTCAGTGGATTAGGTTTGCAACTGTCCCTGGCTTTGATCCGAACAGTTGAGGATTTTCGTATGGATAAATGGAGGTTCTCTTACGAAAGACTATGGTCTTGGTATGTCAACGGGTAATGAATGAAAACTAATCTATTTTCCCATGCAGAGCGTGTCGGACGATACACTACAGTTGGCAAGTTAGGTGCGTATGAGCGCAATAATCTTTGGTAGCTTGTCATTTGATGGTTAGATAGACAGAAGCTCTCGTGTACGATGTGATTTTTAAGCAGTCAACTGACTGCAAGGAGTTTTTTTTTGCATGCTTACTGCTTAATTGCGAAAAATACTGTACCATTTATTATATTCCTCTAAAACAATATTAGCCGGCTGATACGATTTGACTTACAGGCACTTCGATATTGTATTAGGCATACAATAAGTGTTATCATTGCTAAGGCGGCGCATTGTTGATTCGTCTTTTTAACTGCGATTAGATTAAGATTAGATTAAGAAGGCGGGAGAGCCTACGAGGGGCTCCGGCACTGCGGCTACTTAGAGGAGTCTATTGTGCCTTCCCTTATAGTTCCTAGAGCCATCTTTTTACTCCAGAGGCAGTCAGGAAGACAAGTATCTTCTCTGGGTGAATGTCAGCAAGGGATGCTGGATTCACAAATTCATCCCCTAGGATGTCTTTCCTAAGACGATGAAGAGCCGGACAGTCAGTGAGTATGTGGAGAGAGGATTCGTCACTCTCAAGACAGAGTCTGCAGATTGGATCCGGTGAGATACCAATGCGATGAAGGTGTTTTTTCACTAGACCGTGGCCACTTATTATTCCTGTTAGGATTCTCAGGTCGTTTTTGTCCAGATTAGTGAGAAACTGTGATTTACTGGGGGAATATTTAGGGAAAGAATTTTTGGTGCAATTCTGCCCAACTGTGTTTTGCCAGATCACGTTTGATTCGGTATGAGATAGGATCCTAGCATAGTTCCTGAAGAGGTTTTTGCTGACTCCGCAGAAGGGTTCAGGTCCGATAAGTGGAGAGGATGCTCCTATTTTTGCCAGTGAGTCGGCTGCTTCGTTGCCCTCAAATCCTCTATGGGCTGGGATCCAGTGGAGGATAACTAGGTTTTTCTTAGAAAGTTCATTAATGACAGTGAATGTTTCTAGGATTAGTTTGGATTTTGACAGATGAGTCAAGAGCTTTGAGAGCTGCGATGGTCAGGTACAGGTTTCTTTCTCGGTTCATTTTTTTTTTTTTTTGAATTCACAAAATGGCCTTTAAAATGTCAAAACTGGATGTAATCTTTCCGAAGATGTGTTTTAAGTTGTACTCTAGCGAGATTATTTTTTATTGTGTAAAATATCCCTCGGGCCCACCCCGGGCTGTAGCACAACTTTAATGAAATATCCCTCTATTTTCTACAACCAGCAAGTGTTTTTTTCAGAGTGCCACTGTCCCAATTAATGCTAGTTCTGCACCTCAATTGCGGTTATATAATTGCAGGAACTGCTATTTTTCGAACAGAATTTCCCTTGAATAACAACGAAGTCCAAACGATTTTTTTTAATTTTATTCTCAAAATTCATAACAAAATAGTAGATAAATGTTTTTTACAATTCAAAATAATCTTGATAGAATTAGAGAAAAGTTAGTGACATTTTAATTTTAAGAAAATAAAAATTGGGGTAATGTCACATTATATAGATTAATACAGTGTGGGGTGAACAATAGGTACAATATAAAGGTATGTAAATGCAAGAAAAAATAAAATAAAAAGTGAAAGTGACGAACAAAAGGTACAATAATTATACAATTTTAAGGTGACATAATTTTAAAGTGGATTAGGTGATGAAGTGCAACAGAGTTTCAATTGCATGAAGGTTAATATTCAAAAGCCACAGTTTTACTTTACACAAAAAGATTCTCAGTGTTTCAATGATTCGAGTATCTTCAGGGAGTGTGTTAAATAATTTACAAGATACAATTGTGTAAAATCGTCTTAAGCTAGAAGTGCGAAAAGTAGGTATGCTAACCAGGGAACTTGAATTGCTTCGAAGGTTATGGTTATCATTGATGGGGCTCCGTAAGTACCCACATCTAATAAAAAAAAAAAAAATGTAAGACTTTAAAATAGTACAGATGTCTAACTGGCAGAATTTTCAGATTTTTAAAAAGGACAAAGGTGTGGGCTAAGTGGGATGAAAAGCATATTTTCCTGATTACATATTTTTGTAGGACAGTTAGTTTTTGTATTTTATGAAGGTGAGTACCACCCCAGCAGCTTATACCATATTGTAATCTCGAATGGAATATTCCAAAGTAAATATTTTTTAAGATGCTTCTAGAGCAGTAATTTTGAAGTCGGTAGAAGTTACGCAGAGTAGATTGAAAATATTGTTTCAAGAATAATATATGGTCACACCAGCTTAGATTTTGTTCAATTACGACACCTAAGTACTTATAGTTCTTAACTATTTCAATAGTAAAGCAATTAGGATTGCAATCAAAATTTTCATTGTAAAGACATCATCCACAATTCAGCAGTTTAGATCTGCGGCAATTAGCTGCATGAAACGGAATGTTAATTTCGGGAGATTCCTGGGCAGTAAGGCTGAAGAGCATGAGCTTCGTTTTACTGCTCACTATTAATTTATGTTGCGCAAACCATAGTCTTAACAGATGTACATCATGATTGATCTCAGCAATTAGGTTAAAAAGATTATCTGAGCCATACGCAAATGCGAAGTCGTCAGCAAAAGCCTTTAGCTTACCTATAAACGGAAGACTGAAGGCCGAATTAACATATATTAGGAACAATATTGGGCCAAGGACCGAACCTTGAGGCACTCCGAGGTTAATTAACTTAGAACCGCGCATAGCGTTCCCAATTTTTACTTTTTGCGTCCTGTTCTTAAGGTAAGATGCAAACCAATCTCCTATAAAGCCTCGAAATCCTGCTCGGTGCAGTTTTCCCAAAAGAATTTCGTGATCCACCATGTCAAAAGCTTTGGTTATATCTACGAAAAGACCGGCGCAAGTTTTCTTGTCGTCAAGACCCTTATAAATATACTGACAGAAATCTAGTAGAGCATCTTCGGTAGAAAGTTTTTCTCTAAAACCAAATTGGTTTTCGCTAAAAAAGTGAATGTTAGAGAGAAATTTCAAAACTCTATTTTTTATCGCTTTCTCAAAAATTTTAGATATTGCAGGGAGTAAGGAAATCGGTCTGTAATTCAATTTATCTTTTCTATTGCCTTTCTTAAAGATAGGAATCACATTAGCTCGTTTTAACAAATCACTTTTTAGCACTTTTTAGTTTGTTTTCGAAGTATCTGTTTCGACAAATATAGATCTGTTTGTTAATTTTTTACATAGACGGGTGTAATAATGATTTACAAAAGTTATAACTTTATTGAAGAAGTAAGAAAATTGAACAAGCACAGTTTAGGTTAGTTCAATTTAACATGTGGGTGGTAGGCAGTTTGACAGATTAAGTTTAACTTGAGCTTTTCTTTAGAAAACACATGACTTAAGGTGGAAACAAGAACATTAGAATTGGAATGGGAAGGTTGCATGAATATTTTAACAGTGCTAAAGTTGCGATATTCAGTAATTTTATTTTGCAATATTATTCTGGAACAGTCGAGTTGACTTTGAGAGATACTAATGGTCGAAATGCATTAGCAGCCGCACGTTTTGTCGTAAAATTTCAAATAGTTCTTCTTAAAAGTGCCGCTGCATAGGCGGTTACTGTTTGCACTGCTTGGTATTTTTCAATCTCACTTGGTTGGTTATTGTATAAAAAGTGTAAAGGAAGATTCACTGACTCAATAGAATCGTAGGACATTTCCCTGTTCCACTTAGCGAGAACCTAGTCCCATAAATGCTGCCCCTTGTTTTTTCCAGAAGATAGCAACGTCAGCCGCATCGTCTGTGCTAAAAAAAAATGTATAAGATAAACTTAACTTATTTGTGTTATGTAAAACAAATACAGTGTCGAACAATATATTTCACAAACATTTAACAAATCACATTTGGGAACACATATTAAATTCAGTTATTTCATTTCTGTTTTCAGTGATCCCAAAAAGAAACATCTTGACACGGATGCTACTTCGACTCCTGCCAATCTAACAAACGATACTGCATCGGCAGTAACGTTAAACGACATCAACTCAACTGACAACAAAGGTAAGTCCTCAGTTGGATGGCAAGTGCCTTCGTGTGATACAAGTAAAATTGTTAATATGACCACCAGCCACCACTCACTCAATATGATTTAATTAATTCTTTTTACTTTTTACTTTGCATCTGTATGAATATTTCGAAATCTCTTCAATATAAATTAATTAATTTAATGAAATTGCCACTGTGTGGCATTCATCATTTATTCATATATTATACTGTCGTTCGTTTCGTTTGCTCTTTCTACTGGAAGATAACATTTTAAATTAACTTTATTGACAATTCGAGGATGAATTCAAATTAAAATTAAAAGGACGTGCGGCTATTCATCAAAATGTAATAAAATGTCCTTACATCCTGCCAGAGAGAGAGAGAGAGTGAGCGAGATATACAGAGAAAACACTTAACGCACTGCTTCATTTCCGTTCTGGTTTTCATTTTGTTTTATTTTCGTGGTTTTATTGACGACGAGTTTTTTTTTTTTTTTTTTCTTCTTTTTGCTTTGGTGTTTACTCACCACAATTATCCTCGTTATTTTTACCAATCAACCATCAAACCAAAAAAAAGAAAAAAACTAAGGAATACTTAAAAAAAAATCTCGCCTGTTAAAAATATTTTAATTAACTGCCCAGCTTGGCTGAGCATGAAATCACAGCATTCACTTGTAGAGAAACAGCCAGTGCTGGGGGGAAGAGTGAAGAGAGAGAGGGAGTGAGAGAAAAAGCGGTTGGTTTGGGTGGGTTGCGGGAATGCGGTTGATGGATAAATAGATCGTTGGCCAAGGGGTCCTTGCATTTTTATTTGATTTAAGGATATTTTAAAATTCCATAAAATATCCATAGTGGGAGTGCAAAAAGGAATTGACTGGGGGAAGTTGACAGGAGTTGGTTCGGCAGTTTGGTTGATTGGTAGTACTTTATTCCCCAAACAGGACGAATGGACACAAACGGATACAATTTTCGTATAAATACAGAATGAGATTCGCAAAAAAATGCGATCGTCCGCAGTCCGCATGCCAAACCAACAACCGTGAAGGAGAAATACAAGTTGAGCAAAAAGAAACTCGGTGGTTGCTACTCGTCCTGTAGTCCCGTGTAGGGTTATTTGTAGGTAAAAATTATAAAAAACGAATGACGAACGAGGAAATGATTTCTTTCTGTGGCCTGAAAGAGTTAATTAAATTCAAATTTTTAAATATTCATGCAAATAAATTGTCAATTAATTAAAAACCAACTGTATACACGCTTTGGAAACACGCAGATTTATGCCACTCATATGGTATTCCGTTTTTCAGTGCCGCTAGGGGTCTTATACCTTTAACACGTTTGTTAATGTGCTTGTGATGTATGTTGTGACACAGATGCACATCAATCGGAATACTTTGTGTCAGTTTGCAGTGACATGAGTGAGGACTTTGATAGGTGATGATTGTTTCTGACATGTTTGAAAAGTCTAATAGGGACACAAAGGATTCTTGGCAATTATTCATTTTTGTTTCCAAGGGACGTGTGTTGATTCCAGGCCCAAAAGCCTAGTGCTTCAACGATGAAGAGTGTCATTGAGGACGAACTGTTTTGCAGCATAATGTTCAAAGTGAATCTGCGTTTTATACAACAAGTTTCTAGCCAGTTGGCTTCCTTTTTTGTTAATTGTTGTTGCTTTCTTTTTAATTGAAGCCCCCCAAAGATTCTATGGGTCGTGTGCAATAAAACATTTGCTCGAAATGAAGTTTGTTTTACAAAAAGTGAGGCAAGGAATGATGCTCTAAGGTTAACCTTTGGGCTATGAATGCGTTATAGGATTTTTAGAACTGTCTATAGTCGCTTTTCGAGGTATTGAAGATTATAGCCTAGCAGCGCTTGGGTAGGGAAATTTCCACTCCATGACAAAATCTCCAAATGTTGTATAACAACGGAAGGTTGTTTAAAAAATTATAAAAGTTATTAAAAGTATAACTTAGATCCTATAAATAGGAAAATACCTTACCAATACCGAGAGCGCCTAACCAGTTAACGATCATAACTTGTTTAAAGTTAAGATTCCTAGCTTTACATGGATAGCAAGTCTGTGGCGTGTATGTCTCAAGGCATCCAGGGTCTTAAGAAGTTAAATTTTTTTTGGGTTAACGTCCATTGAACAAAAGGAAGAGGTTTTTCGTTAAATATTCACCTCTTATTTTCGACATAAGTTTGAATCGGTTTATGCTAGTACCAAAAAGCCTTTTATATGATGGCGAAGATCGGCGGTAGCAGTGTATTTATCATTTATATGTTCTGCTCGAATATAAGATCGCATTCGCTGGATAGAAAGTGGCTGCAACCCGCAAGAGACAAGATTAGGTCTGTTCCTTTACTTTTAAATCTTATGAATTTTTACGAAATTTTACTCAATGCCGTTCCTTAACTCCAAAAATTCGTAGAAGAGACCGTCATCGAGAGACAAAGATATTACCCCTCCACTGACTCACAAATTTATTGGTGTAAAAATTGGAAAAGCTGTCAGTCACCTGACAATTAACAGTAATATTTTTTTTGAAATTTGTTTTGCTATTTCGTATTAAAATGGTCTCAACTTACTTACTTACTTACTTACTTACTTAATTGGCGCTACAGTCCGGGGTGGACCTGGGCCTCAACCAATACGCCTTTCCAGTTAGCGCGATCTTTGGCTAACTGCCTCCAGTTGCGCACTCCAAGTTGGTTGAGGTCCCCTTCCACTTGCGCGCGACACCTAAGGCGAGGTCTTCCTCTACTGCGTTGACCCTCCGGGTTGGAGTCGAAGACTCTTCGGGTCTGTCGTGATGCTCTGACCGATTCGTCGATGTTGTGTGTCCCTTCTTGTTGACAGCATATATTTCGTTTTGCCCTCATTCACAACTAAACCCATTTTTGCCGCTTCTGTACTGATACTTGCAAACGCACCAGTGACAGCTCGCTGTGTTCTGCCAATGATGTCGATGTCGTCAGCGTATGCAAGTAGTTGCACAGACTTCTGGAAGATTGTGCCTCTGGTCTCAACAGGCGTCAAAATAAAATTGAATCAAGATTCTTTTTAAAAGTGGCAACGAAATTCTTCCTCGCTGTAAGAAGGGACAATCTCCACCACTTAATTTTTAAATGCAGTATCGCTTTTTCCCCTTTTCGAATGCTTGTAGTTGAATCAGTACAAACTCTTCCACATATAGTCGGATTTATCAAAAAGAAGTTCGATAAGGTAACGCCAAATCACTTTCATCGCTAGATGAATCGACTAATTTAGTTAGTAAATTAGTAAATTTTCAAACCATTTTTGAATTATGTATCTGCCATTTTTCATAGATTACTACAAAATCTTTCCTTAACTTTTTCGTAATTGTCTCTCTCTCTCTGTGAGAGAATTTATCCCTACCACTCCCATTTTGACAGTCTTTTCCCATTCTTACTACAAAAGTAAAGGAACAAACCTACTAAGTCACAAAACGATGATCAAAATGACAGTTCCTACACCTTTAAGGCGTAAAATTGCTCTCGTTTGAAATATCGGGTATTACTGGACGAAAATCGTAAATAAATTTGTCAGAGAAACGTCAATAAAGGTATCCGATACGATAATGCATTTGAGCCAATTTAATTTCGTTTTTCACTGGAAATTTGAGAAAATTGTCCCGAAATTTAAAATTGCTCTTTTCAATGAAACTCGTTGGAGGACTTTCGCAATAGGGGCAGACGCCATTTATGTACATCATTAGGTGAGATTTGGTTTTCTGTTGCTGATGTTTTAAATAGACCAAATCAATATATTTATTTCAATTTAAGTTTACATTTTCCACGCATTATTGTATATTTGGGGATAACATTGTCAAAATTTGTTTCCGACACACAACAAACATTTCAATTTGACATTTTCCAAGTGTGTGCTGGTGAGTTAAGGGCGGTTCTTTAAAAAATATTCCGGACACTTGTGGAGGTGCACTTTTTTGTTCAATGCAACATAGAAAGAGCACTTCTAAAGATCTTTTGATAGAAAGGGCAATTCTTTTCTTCAATCGAAAACGCCAAAAGTCAAACTTCCGTTTGCACAAAAATCGGGCAGCCGCAGAAACGTCTTCAAATTTTAATCCAATAAATTTCTTCAAATGGATATGACAGATGGCTATTGAAGTTTTCAACTCTTAATTTGTTATTGGCTACGATTTCATTGATTGAAATGTCGAATATTGGCACATACATTAGCTGACTTTGTTTCTTCTCTGCATATATACCGAATGACACACAGGTGAGAGTCTCAGTCTCTTTTACCTCCGATGACAATACCATTCGTAATATCACAGATGCGCTGCAAATGTTTGCTATAACCATCCCAGTTTGCTGCGTTCAGAAGTTATATTTTGTGCCATGTAACGTAAGCCGCTATTGGCCGTTTTTGATTAGCCTTTTCCTAGTAACGCAAAATAAAGTAGACCCAGTAGCACTCAATTAAAAAAGCTACACTATACGTTACTGATATAAATGCTGTGTATTTATTTCAATTTGAAGTGACTCGGAAACAGCGTAAATCTGACAGCTAGGAAAATTGATAGGTTATGTTGACGCCTTTCTTGTAGGATGTGTTCATGAAAATGGTTTTAAGCGTCAAAAACTCTGCAGAATGCAAAATCAAACCACATACCTACACCAAAACAAACAGTTTACAGAACGCTAAACGTTCTGTGTGCAATTCATCGTACGTTTCATTTGTTTTTAACCGAAATTGGACGGGTAGATTTTTGAAACTCTGGAATATTTTTTGCAAATATTGGAAAGGCAAAGAATGATGTAGAACTGAATGAGTTGCGTGTCACAAGATCTGGTAATTCAGAAGTGGAAAGAAATTAGAGTCACAAATTTGTGAATCAAATTTTATTAACAACTTGAATTCGTATCTTAGGAAACTAACCCAACTAAAATAAAAGTCTACACCTTTATTCTACACAGGATTTAGCAACCTTTACTGAGAAAAAAATCATATTATTGTCAATTTTTGTTATTTGCATCAAAAAAGAAACTCTGCAGTCAGTCAGTCAGTGACTTGTTCTATAAGGTCTGTTCTAAGGATTAATCCCGTTCCATCTGTTTATTACATAATAAGTGTTTAACTGCAATTGAATATACATATTTTTCAGTAGCGCAACCATTTCCTTTTTTATTGGTTCAGTTAGTTACCAGATATAGGTGGAAATTTCAAGAGTTTTCAAAGGATTACCTTCCTGGAAGATGCATTCATACGATTGACTGGGATACAGATATACTTGTAATCTATGTCGGTTAACAAAGCCAATAGATTAGAAATGAAATTTGTGTAAACTAATGCGAACTTCATGAAATGCCAGTTTGCTACTCTTTCAAACTAAGCACAAGAAAGCACATTTCGTCACTTGCAGAAAGCACCTCAATCTCACTGCCTACCAATCAAGATTTACTGCTGTTAGATTGACAGAATCAATCGATCAATCGTTAAGGCTGTCATCGGTAGATTTACATTTTTACTTTCTTGATAACTCTTGCACTCATCACAACCATTTCCCAGCAGTGGTAAGTGTTTTCAACTGATGGAGATGCCACTTTTTGTCTGCCACTCACTTTTGTTGTTTACGCCAAGGTCAGTCACGACAAGAAAGCCACTCATGCGGTTGAGAACATTTAGTGGAAATCACTTTTCTACTTCACTGAACCGTTCCAAATAATTATACAAAGAAAGAAATATTTATTTTTTCAGAAACACCACCAAACACCTCTCTGTATAGATTAAAATATTTTATTAATTAAAACAAATTCGACTTTTACAAATTCACAAAAATTACACTTTTCTAATTTTCACTTTTGGCCGGTGGTGGTTCACTTTGTGTGTTTTCCTCGTTAGCATGACACATCTTGCGGTGCTTGTGCACAAAGTAGTAGCTTGGAAATTTGCTGCCACATGTTTTACACGGATAGTACTGGACATTCATGTCTAAAGGACGCACTTCACGGCGTTGTAAATCGTTTGCGGCACTCACTGTCGCAGCCGCTGCAACTATTTTTTCGTCCTTTTCTACTTCTATGCCTACACTGGATGATGGTACCGCTGCGGGTGTAGTTGTTCCCGACGACACGGACGATGAAGATTTATTGCTGCTGGTGCAGTCCAGCGATAGTGGATTCAAATGTCTCTTGGCGTGCTTCTGATAGCAGTACTGTGACTTGAAAGTGTGCTTGCAGTACACACAGTTGTATATTTCGCTTGTTTTCGAATTGGAGCAAGCACCGGAGCCTTTTGCTCCCAAGTCCTCGCTGTTTTCAGATTCTTCGGATTGCATTTGCCGTTGGCTTATTGTTTTGGCCATTTGCTGATGGAATGAGAAGGACACACTCTGCTGGGTACGTTCTTGAGTTGGGGCGAAGTGCACAACATCGGGCTTGTGGCCGTAGGCATCGTTGAGAACACGTCGAAAGCGTATCGGTCCGTCGCAACTGGCCACGTCGATAATAGTTTTATTTTCACCCTCCGTTTGGACTGTGGTGGGCTCTTTAGCTATCAGGGGTGTTGGTGGCGGTGGAGTAGGCTTTGTGCGATGTTTCTCGCTGGACCGCTTTGATTTTTGATGACGTTTAGGTGGTGGGTTGGACACGGACGGAGGTGGAGTGCGTTTGGGTGATGCGATCATTTCGATAGGAGTTGGTGCTGGTTGTGGGTATGTAACAGCAATGGATTGTGTATCACTATCGGAGAGTTCATCTGTGGCAGGAGCCACAACTGGTCCGGTAGCAAATTGATGTTGCAGGCTTTTGAAGGGGGTTCCAGTGCTGGACAAAGAAACGTGTTGCATTGGCGGTGCGATAAATCCCAAATTCGGTGCGGATGCTTTGCTGGCGATTGGTCGAATTATTTTGTTGTTATTGGTGTTATTGCCCAGAAAATGTCCATTACTGAGGTACCCTTCGGATTGAGCACGAGACAGGAAAGCCCTTACAAAAAAGACACATTTACAAAAAAAAAAATTTTTTTAGTTTCGTGTGTTATTTACCGACAAATTTCGAGTGCCCTCGGCATGTGCAACACATGAGTGGCCAGCAAGACACCAAAGATATTATCCACATTCAGGTCCAAGTATCCAGTGTACATGTATGTCAAAAGCGGTGCAAATTGTTCCGCCGTCACATTGGTCAAGTATAAAACCATATCTGGGGAATTGACGGCCACACTTTCATCCAAACGTATAGCCGAACGCAAATATCCACTATGCATGCTCAAAATGATACTGTGAGCAACGAAACGCACACTGGGCGATGGTCCAACTTCAAGGACAATATCGGGCGGAGTTGTGGCCATTGTTGGCGGCGGCAGTTGATTCAGTGCTGATGAATTCGGTGATGAACTAGTCAACCAATTTGTGAACATAGCTTTATCAATAAAAAGATCCCCTTGAAAAGTGTCGCCAATTAAATGCTATCGCGGCAATAATTCAATTATAACTGAAGTCCTGCTCAATTGTCTGTCAGTTTTTATACGTTGAAAAGAGGCGTTCAATTGATTGCGCCCACCACAACGGGGGAGAATCTCTTCGTTTCTATATGGATTCTTACTCCTTTCAGCACTGTCCATTTCCATTCGCATCCTGCGGACAGGATATTCCATTCCATCGTCATAAATTATATGAAACGACTTCTTTTGCTCTCTCAATTGGGCTCTTTCACTCACTCAGTTTGAGCGAAGCTAGAGAGTCGGATGCTCGGTTGGATTTGGATGGCTATAGTAAGAGCGCTTCTGCGCATCGAGCGACTGTTGAATTTCACGTGGCCTGTGAGTTTTAACTCCTGTTTGAGGGGTTTGTTTACATTCTCTATGTATGGAGGTTGTGTATGTCCTTTTTTTTTTGTCATCAACTCCCTCTTCCTTTTCAATCTCCGTCTTCAGTTTGTTTGTGGTTATTTGTACTTTTTGCTTTCAATTGATTTAATTTGATTCATTTTTTTTAGTGGCAGAGGATGGACGATATTTTTAAGGGGAAATTAAATGTCCGTCTATTTGATGATATGGGTCTGATTTTTAATAGATTTAGACACATTTTTCGTTAAATTCGGAAAGCGTCTTCTCCATGTACCTTACCAGGTGTACATTTCTAAATCGGTCAAGTAGGGTATGCGGTCATGGGGCGAGGAAGTTTGTTTCGAACTGGCACATTAAAATTGAATAATAAGCATGCAGTCTGCTGTGGCAAAAGTGACTCGTCATTGTGTGAAAAGCGTCTACAATGAAACACTGAACAACATTAAACTGTGAACTAGGACAGTGCCAAGATTGCTTTTGGTGTTTCTTGGCAAATTGTGTCATCCTTAAAATATAGTTCCTTCAGAACATCGTAAAATCTGAAGACAAGGTAGGAAAAAAATAAAGTATAGGAGGAGAAAACATAAAGCTGCCGAAAGGTGACATCTAGCGAATTGTATCCGCAACAAAAAACTGCTGATGGTTGCTAACATTTTCTTCAACTTTTAGTACTGCTGATGACTCCATCGGAAGTTGTTTATCACTTTGACAGCAAAACTGGTCCATTTTTACTGTAGACTTCAGTTTATAGGATTCTTGTCCACAACTGATCGTTTTTGTTAGATGCTTGTTAGACATTCACCAGGAAAAATAACTATTAAAACAATTCTTAAACCATTCAAACCAATCACTTAATTCACCGTATCACTTTACAATTATTTATCTTCAAAAGATTACTTTTTGAATCACTGTCTAAAAATCAACTGTGTGTCCCTGTTCTCAAACTTGCCTTTTATATCAGCTCCGCTATCTATCGAGATTCTAGTGTATTCCGAATATACCGGCTGGTTCTAGAATTAGCTCAGTGGAGACTTACACTCATTTTACAGATTCGAGTCTCCAACTGTAAGTGCAACTTGTTTGATGACTAAGGGGTTCTTTACACTTCACCATTTTAGGTTCCGCGCTACATTCCACACCAAAATATGATGCCCATTGTGAATACATACTTGTAAAACAATTAAGACCGATGGTATTTTTCCAAACTTCGCACTTCAAGAACTTATTAATGGTAAATTTTCGGATCAAATTTCAAAATTTTGCATCAGATTTTCTGTCGTCTCTTAGAATTTCGTCCACAGACACCCACAATTAGTGTATCTACGTACTAATGGAAATGGTCCTCCCAAAGTTAATTTGATTTCGTTGGTGGTTTCTCATAAAAAATAAATGTAACAAATCTTAGTTTCGACTTTAAATTTACGGAAACTCACAACAGCGAATTTTTTATGGCATCGCATAGCCACTGTGAGCTACCAATTTCGCAATGGCGAAATTTTCCACCCAAAATTGCATATTGTTACCAACAAAATAGAAAATTAGAAATTGAAATATGTGAGAAAAATTGTCTAATGATGCCTTCCATTTAAATTATTTAATGTGATGTCAGCCTTAGTACCATAATTTAAGATTATGCCCTGACCTTAAGTTCGTCTATTTACGTACACAACATCTAGTAGCGTTTTTTATTTGCCTTTGACGAGATCTCATGTTGCCTTCCATTGGAATTTTCAGTATTTTCTCTCAGATTTCAGATTTTTCGCGCCCAATGGAACATAATGCGAAATTTTTCTTTCTTTGCATTTGTGGTGGTGCGTGTTTTAAAAGTCAGTTATTGCAATTTGTGTTGATAGAAATCCATTCATTGGCCATTGCAGCGGCCAAATGTTAAATTTTTCTCTATTTTTCTTGTCTTTTCTAAAAACGACACTTTAAAGATTGACAAATGTTTTGGTGTTACTGTAAGCAGGTGTGAACCTCGTTCAGAAATCGAGATTCGAAAAATTGCTCTGACTCTGAAAAAAGTCCTATTTTTTCTGGCCAACGGAACACGAAATCTGACTGAACATCTGATTTCAAAACCAGAAAAGCCCTTAATATGAATCCTGTCGCAAGGGAAAACGAAATAAGAACAGACCCGGAGACTGAATGATTGTTGATTGCTATTGTTGACAGTTCTATTCTAAAAAAACGCAAGTTGCACACTGAGAACTGAAAATGTCTACTAGTCAGCCCGGAAGAATCTCTGACATGTATTTACTGGATTATTTATTAAATCACTTAGGTTGATAGCTACATAAAAATTTGAATAGCCAATGTCGCCATTCATCATTTATTTCTTTTGCCGAAATAATGTTCATGTTCAATTTCGGATTGATTTCAGAATCAATTTGCAAAGAAAAATGATACAAAATACTATTAATATTTAAAACAACAAAGAAAATCTGCAAAAAAAAAACATCGAAAGAGAAGAACACATTTTGGTTGACGAATGATTTTTTAATTCAATAAATGGCATTCGAATGCAAACAGTATCCTCAGGCAATCTCATTCCTTTTTCAATTCCCATTGATTCATCTTTTCTTCTTGTTTTTTTTTTTTTTTTCATAATTTTGATTTGCCAAGTAGTACATATACTTGCAGTGGGGATAGTTACTCCCCATTCTTTGCTCCCATATTCCGCATCGCTCTCCAAGATATTGAACTAATGGAAATTTTCGTAGAATAAAATGAGACAAAAAGAAAGAAAAAAATTCAAAACGATTGAAAGTAGGTATACACGACCACCCACTTTAGTCCTGCCCACTCAATCACTTGTCATCGGATAGCTGCTGCAATATTTTCTTTCCGAATTCCTTTCAAATGTGTATTAAAAAAAAAATACAGACACCAACTTTGTTCTTCTTGTTCTTTGAGATGTTGACGTTATTTCTCCAGAGAGCGAAGAGAAATAAATGAGTCCCAAAGCGCAACCAACTGTAGACGTTAGGGTATTGCTTTGATAAATAAATAATCATAATAATTTGTACAATAAGAAGCAGTTCAGCGGGATTATCCTGAAAAGATAAGAATAACTGAAAATCCCGAACATGTACCTAATACATAATTATGTAATATTAAAAATCGTTTTCGATAGTAGCTCATTCATTTAAAGATAACTGGCTGGCCAGACTCAGCTACATCTTGGCATTCACTTTACGTCATATGTCATTGTAATCTGGATAAACCACAATGACATTCGCATTAGCTTTTTAATCAATGGCGGGTGATATCCACACTTCGTCAACTATTTGATGTGCTAATTAATTTTCGCAACTATATAAACCAAACCCAAAACTTTTCCCTGACAGATTCTTCTTATTTGAACAAAGGTTGTTGCATTGCGAACTATTTGATCTCCGCCTTCTCGGAGAGGTACATTTTCGCATAAGAGGTCCTTCGCTTTACCATTCCTCTCAAATTAATCATTTTTAAGCGTCCCGTATACTCTTGTTTCTCCTTGGCTCAAGAAATCCATCTTTCGGACACACGGCCCATCACATTTGATCCCGTTTCTAAATTGTAGGCACAACCCCCTTTTGCACTATACGTCGGTATTGATTTATAAGAACTCCAACTAAGCCATCCCAATCATCGGTTACCCCAATTTCCTGGTCACAACGCGTTTCATTTCATTTCATTCGAATTCAATTTTCACCCAAAATAGGTAATCAAGTAATCTTATCAAATGTTGGCCAGTTTTGTTGTGTCAATTATTCAAAGTTACCAAATTGACTTCTGACCAACAATCCATTAATTTATCACTCACTTATACTTGCGTTCGAGCGTAATTAAAATAATTTCATTTTGATAAAAATTCGATCAAATCGGCTTTATGTGTTTATAATGCGATGGAGCTCAGCGCCCAAGCCACCACCATTCCAATCACTTAAAATGCAATAAACTAATTAATAAACCCACCTCCCGGCCGTCGATTTGGCTGCCGGTTGACGTCTGAACGTGTGCGACAGGACAAATGACATTTAAAACTAATACGCCGTCAAAATTATTTTGTCCGCGCGATACTCATTTGATCCTCATTCCTTCACAGTACAGTGTGTCATCGGGTGAGTGGGGGTAGTAATTGTTTTTGGTCCCACTAATCCCTTCACACAAAACATTTTGAATCGGCTTTTCCGCCAATTTCATTTCTCTAAGCCCCATCCCCGCACGACAGCAGCTCCATTTCATCTATCTACAATTTCGAAAGGATAAATAAGCTGGGCATCCTTTTACTGCTTTCGGTGTTTCATGGACATGAGTGACATGTCAGACGAACAACAAAGTGTGCTGCGCTTCATCATATGAAATTTGCTGAATTGTTCAAATCCTCAGAGAGAACGAAAGCTCGGACATGTCCCACTCCACAGCCTGACAAAGCCGTAAAGTGGGTGCAGGGCGTATCTGTGTGTGTATATATGTCCATTTTGTGAGCCTTTGGTTGGTAGAAAATTTTGAAAATTAGAATTTCCAAAAGCGAAATAAACCCCCCACGATGATGGGACTGGTCACACGGACATTGGAGTTACGAGTATATCAAACGAATGCAGAGGTGGAACGAGCATTGGTTTTGCCCTCGCAGTCGAGTTATTAATGTTGACCGTCAATTATGTTTTAATTGTCATAAGAGGACGCTTACGTGTGTGTAAACATGTCCAATGGACAGCACTCCACCAGGATATAGCATGGTGGTGGACACTTGACATCCCTAGACTCCAGCATGCGACTGGATATTTATGCCACTTTTCGCTGATGTTAACTGAATTTTAATGTCCATTGGTGGTCGGTCCGGGAGTTTGTCATTCAAAATTGGAGTTCGCGATTATTAACACATGCAAAAACACCGTTCATGTGATTGTAAAAAAGTATATTGATTTTGGAAAACCAAAAAAAGCGGGTGGGTAAATAAAATGCTAAAACTTTTTAATTATAATCAGCAGTGTAAATTGTAATTATTCAGTGGAAAAACAATAACAAACTGTATTTGCCCACCGTTGTTATGCTTATTGTTACAATTCTTTTTTAATTACATTTTGACTGTTTATTATATAAATGATTGTTGTAAAGCACTCGTCCCGATTCAATTAATCTATTTAAATATTGAACATCAGGTCCACTGATCCATACAATGTACATATTCACGTGTACGCGTGTATCCTTGTGGAGTTGCAGATACGGGCACTACCCGTTCAATAAAAATGATTATGATGAATTTTTGATCCGGATACTGTTTTTTTTTATTTTTCATTTTGTTGGTCTTTATTTATTTTTTAAGGTTGCGGCTATAATTCCTCCATAATACTATACGGGTAGCGTCGAGCCATCACATCATATCGTCAACTGTCGTCGTGTGTAAATGTGTTTAATTGAATTTTTTAATTAATAAAATACTCGATATTGTTGTAAAGAGAGAAATCATCGCCTGTGTACGAGTGGTCGATTTTTTTTTTTCGTATTATTATACATATTGTTATTTAATTTTGTGCAGATGAGGCATTTTTAAATATTCATTTTCGCTATGCATATACACACATATTTGTATGAAACAATATTACGTTCAGAATTCGACGGACTACAGGTTTTCATTTAAAAACACAGAATGCTATGTTGAGTCGTTAACATCATGCCTTGGAATACGAACGCAGTTTAACGCGTCTGAAAAAAACACATGATTCCGTTCACTTTTCAAAATGCTTAAGGAAGCAATTATGCATATAATTAAGATTAATAATTTAGACGAAACACGTTGATGTAGAGTTGTATTTGCCTGATTTTTTTCTAAGTTCCTACGAGATGAAAATCGTTGAAAAACATTGCGCAGTAATACGGTGCGATTTCAGTCCACTAAAAACATTGCACGCGAACGCCTTGCGATTTCAGTCCACTAAAAAAACATACTAAACTAGTCGGCAAAAGTATTTTGACAGCAATGCAGTTCACTTTTCAAGACGAACTGTGTACAGTTTTCACGCAGTTATTGCATGTAGTAAGTGTGATACATGATTGTGTGTGTAAATGAGATCATTTGAGACCCATGGCTGGATAGCTCAGGTGACAAATTTTTCAAGATTTGTTTGGCGAAAAATACTGTTTTCGTTTGAATTTAAATCAAATATAGATTTACAGCCCCATTTTGATAAAAAAATATTTTAAAAAACCACCGAGCTAAATATGCCAGATCGACTAGCTTTTGCGGCAAAATACGACTGCGGTCTTTCTGTAAAAAATTTGGAGAATAATTTAATTTGTCGATGCGAACTGTAATTATCAAAATAATCACATAAGAACGATCTCTGTACAAAAATACCTCCCTCTGTTCCTGTTAATTAAGCGAGCAAACTGTTTTTTCATAACTAGAATTCATAAAATTTCACTTTTAGCATTGTCCAAATACTTCTGCCGATGAGTGTACCTACATGATTTGAGCAGAAAAACCATTTATTCAAAATCTACCATCTTTCGGTTAGTAACTACCAAGTAGGACTGTTCAGTGTTCACATAGCTCCCACAGGATTAGTAGATAAATAACCGAGTCAACTTGCTTAAGGAAACTCGGTTCAAGATTACCGATTTAACGATTTCCCCACCAAATCTTCTCTGGTAAATGACAAACTAGAGTAGAATTTAACCAAGTTACTTTGTTTGGTTGATGTTAATCTAGAAATTTGTTTCATAATAACTAATAAAGACAGTTTTTCTTTTTTTACAGTTCTAATGTAGTTTAATTCGCTAGTTTTTAACAACAGAGACCTAGTTAATTCTAACCCTTTTTTAACCGGGCCAACATCGGTTAGAGCATATTTTCTAGTGTACTCTAACTTTTTTTCAAGAACAAGAAACTTCTTTTACTTTCTATCTATTTGTCCATTTTTAAAGGACATGCGATTTTTACATTTTCAAAAAACAGTTCTAAGTGAAGAAGATTCCATAATATGTATTATAAATAGAAACAAATTGCCCAATATTGCATAGAAGCACTAAAGTACCGAAAGTTTTCCTTATATAATTAAACTCCATTTTTATTTCACCAAATATGAAAATATGTATCAAGTCAACATTATTATGTAAATGCAAAATATAAACAAAACAATTAATCTGAATATTATTAGGTGTTCTTTATTTTAAAAATTACTTTAGAACATAACAATTTATTCTTTATTAATAAGAAACTAGCTGATCCGGCGAACTTCGTTCCGCCCAAATTTGTTAATGTAATGAAAAAACAAATTTCGAGCACGAATAGTCCTCTTTTCAGAGGACATTTCCTCTTTTTATTGAAAAATATATGTCCGGTATCTTTTTTAAAAAAATATGCAATATCTCCTCTTTTCGGGAGTTCTTGGTCTACGGAAATTTTCGACACATCAAAACTACAACAAAACTTTTGTTCAACAATGATTCAGAATGAACTGCATGAACACGACCTAAAATATATTTGTATCTTTTATTTTTTGTTTAAAAAACAACCTCCGAACACGCCCTTTTGACAGCTCATTTTTGTTTTTTTCAATTTTATTGAATTTGTTAAAATTGATTAAAAAAAATATAATGTGTATTTTGTTGTTGGTTGTTGTTTTTTGTTCTTCAATTTTTGAGACAAAAAAAAATCGATTCTAAAGTCCATTTTTGCTAGTAAACTCTAAATTCCATCTAGCATTTTCTAGAAAATAAATAAATTTAACAAAAGTCAACTTCTGCAAGCTATTGTGACTCAATTATGTTGTGTCACCAGAGGCGAGCTTAAAGTTGTCGTTGATGTGAACTAAATAAAAAAAAAGGAAAACCGCTTGTGACTTGTCTGATTTCAAAAATGTCTGGTCTTATGCGATGTCCCATTCCCATTCTGTCGATTTCTCTATGTGATTCGCGTTTTTCTTATGCTTAGCTTCGTTAATATATTCGTTGTTGACTTGCTTGCCTTGTTCGTCGGCCAATATTTGCGCACATTGGTCTTGGCATTTTTAAAAAATCACTGATGTTTACTTTTCAATAACTATTTCGTCCTCGTTAACTTTTTTATTTAATTTCTACACCAAATCAAAAACTAATCATCACTGTTGACAAACTAATCTGAAATTTTCCATTTTCTCAATTTACTTTTTGAAAAGAAAATAATACCGCAAATACGTAGTTTGGTAATTAATTTTTGACTTAGAAAAGTCAACATATATATTGAATAGGCAGAATCATTTATTGCCAAATCAGGACCGCACGGCGATTTTCCTCAATTTTTCTTTCTGTCTAAGCCTTATATACAGCAATACTAACAAAACCGAAAAAGAAACACGAAAATCGTCCCAGGAGTTATCGAGTTTCACCCCGAAAGAATTATTGATATAGAAGATATAGATATATAACTTTAAAAAGAAAAAGTTGGCATCCAGGCAGACGCTTTCAAACCAAGGTAAATTTGGCCTTGTTTTTTTTTTTAAATTGTAAAATTTGTATTTTTTTTTTTTTTTTTATAATTAGCACGCACTAAAGAGGTTATGACTACTCTTATGGTGTAGTTTGAGGGATAGAGAAGATAGGAGATTCCGATGCACATTGGTTTTAAATGTCTGCAAATTGAACCGAGGGGGAAAGACAGAGCCGGGCAAGGCGTTCCACATTCGCGTGGTACGGCTTATGAAGGAATCTCTATATTTCATAGTACGACCGAAAATAGGCTGAAGGGTAAACTGATGGGCATTCCTGGCTTGGCGAGTATTGCGGTTGAATTGTTGAAGGGGTGGAATGCAGCTGGCGATTTCATTGTTTGTAGAAATAGCGATAAAACAATGAAAGACATGTTACATTTCTGCGATGTTCGAGCGAATTTATAGAATTCATAATGAGCTTCTTCTTCTTCTGAAGGGGAAAAACAGTCTAGAGTTTGAGAACACTGGGTAGATGACGATATATCTTATATTGAAAGAACTCAATATATATTTCAATATTGTGGACTACTTGTTCTTAGTATATTTACTTTGGGTGAACCTTTGCCCTCATCCTCATCTAGTTCTATCAATGAAAGTCTCTCAGTTGATGCGCCTACAAAACAAAGGTATATTAGTTGAGAAAGGTGCCATCTTCACGACCAACTTCGAACCGGGAAAGGAAAATGTCCCTCAAAATATTTACTTTGGCTTCCATATGTATACTTACTTAGGTTTGACTTTAGTATTTCTTTTCAATTTGTGATATTAAATCAATCGTCGCGAGACCACATGTCTTCACATTTACCGACGAAAACCAATTAGACTTCTCGTTTCGGTAAAAAATAATGACAAATACTGGTATTTACTCTTAAATCAATGTTAATCTTATAATAATCAAGACAATATGTCAGAGCTGCTTGACATTCATTAGCATTAAATACTATAGATACGTTCCCGCAACTGCTACGACATAGAATTCATAGAAAAGTCAATCAAAGCAAGAAGCAAAGAACGAACGCGCACCACTCCGACGAAAAGAAATTGAAAAGGAAAATGTAATCAACAGCTAACAGCGTATATTTACACATCACAACGGCTTATTAATATTTTACCACGAAATTAGCTAATTAACTGCTACAGGGCGCAACCCCTTTCCGCGACCAACTCTAGTTAACATGAAATAAAAATGCTTCAAGGTACTTTTTTGTAGCTACTCCGACTCCGACTCCCCTTCGTTGGGTCGTTGGTGTTGGTCCTCTTTCAACAAGTGGTCGAAGAAGTGGGGGGGCCCGAAGCTTGAAAAAAAAAACCAACCTTAGGTTATTTGCACACAAAGAAGAGACCGACCACTCAAATTTTCCCCAAAAAAGCTTTTATTTGCGTTGGCCACCACCACGCAGTGCAGTTCAGTCGCTCGGGAATTCCATACTCGTATAATGCCGAAGTAATTTTAAAAATTCACCAAACAGCATTTTTAATAATTCTATTTGCCAAATTAAACCGTGCCACTCGGAGTGGCAGTGGGAGCTGGCTGGCCACCCTAAAAGTAAGAGGAATTAAAAACAATTACCTTATGAACAAGGAATGCAGGAGAGGGAGCAATGAAAGGCGGGGAACCCCCATGGAAGCCAGGGACTTAACAAGACGGGCTTGATGCATGTGGGCCCTAAAGTGGCGGTAAAAACCAACAAAACAAAAAAAAAAACCTCAAGCATTTCCAACCGAATAACCAAAAGAGCTTGAAGGTGCATAGAGTAAAAAAAAAATGCGTAGAAGAAAATCCCTTTTCTCGTCGCCATTTGTCGTGTTCGGTTTCCCTTTGCTTTTTCATTTAATTTCTTTTGAGTTGAGTTTTATTGTATGTGCTTGATGTCGGCGCACGGGTTATCCCTTTTCATTGGCGGTGGCGGTGGTGATGAGGTTTAACCCGGAACTTTGCACAGGAACATTTTAAACTTATTCCCAGTCTCATACAGCAAATAGAGTGAAGTAAATTAAGGAAGATAAAGAAGAAAATCTACCACCACCAAACGGAGCTGGAGAAAAATTAGCATAAGTGGTTTATTAAAATTTAAAAAAGTTTACATTGCGAGAGTTCTTCGCTCTTTGTTTTCTCTTTCATTGTTTTTGCGTTGTTTTTATTCAGTTTTCGCCACGGCTTAGGACAATTAATTAGCTTGGCTTTTTGATCGGCTGTGTCCACACTTGCATTGTCAAGCTTTGAATAAATACTGAAAATAGTTATCCTGCTAAAAGGTGGTCACTATTATTAGCCGCACACTTTGCGAACTCAACCGAGCGCACATAACCGTCGATATGGAATGAATATATTAAGGCCCATTTTATTCAGTGAATAAAATGGGCCTAAGGGTATTTCATTGGACTTGACAACTTCTTTTCCAAATAAAATGCAAACTACTTGAGATATCTCAAAAAAATGTATTGGCTTGAATTACTATCAAAACATTTATGAATGGAATTCGACTTCGTTCATATTATGTCCACCATAGGAACGTATATGCAGCGGTCGATACTTTGAACCCAATTTTCGATGAATCGGCCGCACATTTCGAAAGATAGGACCGCTTTATCTTGTTCAATATTGATTTAATTTAGCCCCATAAAAAAAGTGTACACACGATCTCGGCGCCCAATAGACGGGTCCGTTTCTCGAGATAACACGCTCACCGAACTGAGAGTGAGACTTCAATAACTCGATCTTTTCTGTGTGGCTTGTGGCATCGTCTTGCTCTTGTTGGGACTACACATCAGGGTAGCAATTGCTCAAAGAAATAACGTTCCAACATGTCTGTAGCGGATACCATTTACCGTAACGTGACGGACATTTTCATCGTCGAAAAAACGGCCCAATAGCGCCGCCGGCATGAAAACCGTTTCAACCGTTCACTTTTTGCGGATGAAGTGCTGTTTCCTGAAGTACATCAGGGCTCTCAGTTCTCACCTGTCCAGTAACGCATAAATTTTGCTTTGCGTTTAACCAAAAATGCACTTCATCGGTGGAAATTGAAAATTGACGTTAACGCTCTTAAAATAACTCGGAATTTCGGTAGCAAATTTCAATTATTTGTAAACGTTGTTCCTTCGTGTACCTCACCATGATGAAAATTTTGATTTTACTGAATATTTTGACATTGACAGTTCGGTTATCGGTTTAAGGGTGCTTTCACACCCAAAGTTTGAAGTTATCAAGTCTGTATCCACCAACTTCACCCAGTTGAGCTGTATGTACTAGATCCTGCGTAGTTCAAACATGAGTGGCTGGGATGTCAGCACACAAACTAGATGCGTGAAGTTGAGCACGCTGTTGGTTAACACCGCTAAACCATGTTTGGTATTTCTTGAAACTCGTCCACCATTCTCGAAGTAAGCAAAACAAGGAAATTTAAAAAAATCTTTGGACTCCTTTAAAAACTAAAAACTAAAGATGTTGTCACGTCCAGTGACAGCTGGAGATGCCGCTTTTTGCCAGGTCCGCTCTTTTGACTAGTTCTCCAAAATGAGAAAGGTTTTTTTTTTTTAGCTAGAACAAGAAAAGCTCATTTGAATTTTATTTTCAGCGATTTTAATTTATAAATAAGGCTGAGGTACTGCACCGAGGGATAATTGTTTAGTTATTGCCAGTTGTATCATATGGCGCTTACTTTACTTTACTTTAGATTACAGTTGTAGTTCGGTCCGAAGCTGGCTGTTCTCTCAATTGTTGGCAAGGCCAACGTTGCTGTGGTCATAAATTCTGCAGTTGGATCTCCTCCAGACACTTGCTGAAAGTGGGCCATAAATCTTTCCCTGCTATTTTTATCAACTTCCTTTAAGTTTCATACTTCATACGTCATACCCATATATGTATAGCAGATCCGTGATGATTAAGATTTTGCTAAAAGAAACTCCGATTGGCAAAAGTTGTTCTTCGCCGGTATCGCTTTCAATGTCTTTGTAAAACCTAGGTAGTTAATGCTCTGACTGCTTCAAAGTCGCATGTGTCCATAGTGAAATGTTGACCAAGTCGCCGGCAGTCCTTGCCCGATGATATAGCATATACCTACTTCTCCGTTTTTGCTCGTTAACTGGCAGACTTGCCTCCGTTTCAATACCTGCAAATGCCTCTCTGATAGCTCGCTGCGTTCTCCTGATAATGTCAACATCATCGACGTATGCAAGTAGTTGAACGCACTTGACTTGTCTGAGAGCGCGTCACCTTACCTTTAACCTATTTCGAGATCAAAAGGTTTAGTGGTGTTCATTTCTTTTGATGGAGCATTGAGATTTCGCCGTCGTCATCGCACCGAAACAAGCAAGACACATCAAATATTTGAAGAGGGTGCCGGTCTATTCGACAAAATTCATTTCGCAAATTTTATTTCGCATTTATCGAAATAAATTTAGTTCATCTCGCAATAATTGTTTCGCGAATTTCCATTCCGTCTTTGAATTGTGTTGCAACGTTTTTATTTCGCAATGTTTATCTCGCGCTTTTCCATTTCGCTTATGATTAGACAGCATGTTGTTGTTTTGAAAGAAATTGTTTCGCTTACTGGTAATTCCCGTTATTCTTAGCCGCTAGTTTTTATGTAATTGACAAAATGACACTTGGCACCCTGTTGTTTTGCAAACGCCGCCGGCCGTGGTTCAGAGTGAGGTTTCACTCGGGTAGGGATCAACTCGAGAATTTTGTTGACAATTTATCATTTTGCACAACCATATTCCACAAAAGAAAAAGAAAATATTTAGACAAAGACAGCAGAATAAAGAATATTTAGGAAAAAAATGACTTTTCTGATCTTGGCTTATTAGGGCCATTTTATTCACTCGAGGTTGAACACAACTTCGGGATTTTTATATGGAAAACTTCCCAAGTTGTGTTCAACTTCAAGTAAATAAAATGGGCATAAAAGCACTTGCCCTCTAATATAAAGTTATATCAATTTGTTTTTATTTTGTATTGTATATTTAATGCTCATTTACATATATTTTTAATAGATTTTTGTAAATAAATCTGAATTGAATTCCGAAAAAAGAGGAATTTGAATTATTTTGAGAATAGATTATAACTTTAGTTCACCTTTTCATTATTTCTATCCTGCGTTGTGATTTGTTCGCATTTTGCTATTTCGCATTGTATTATTTGTTTTGTTTTACAATCTATTACCTACATGATAAAAAATTTCGCGCGAAGTTTCTTTTCATGTAGGTAATAGATTGTAAAACAAAACATTTCGCGAAATAATACAATGCGAAATAGCAAAATGCGAACAAATCACAACGCAAGATAAAAATTTGCGAGATGGCAAATGCGAAATGATGTTCTTGCGATGCAATTACAAAGTGAAATGAAAGATTGCCTAACAAAAATTGCGATTTGATGAAGTGCGAAATAACTTAAATGCAAGACAACAAATTGGGAAATGATTATGGCGAAATGATAAATTGGCAAAAAAAATTCGCGAGTAGACCCCTACCCATTTGAAGAACGGTCTTATAGTTCTATATGCGCATCTCACGCAAAAAGAAAACTTCGTCAACCATTCAAGTCTCAGCTATAAATCGTTTTACACAGTCCATTCATTAGATTGTGTTCAAAATTCTGATTTTGGTCTCATCTATAGGTGGGAGTTGTTGTCCATTTCACCTGACACTAATCTAAAAAAAGATCCAATTTTTTTTTCCAGTCAGAGTATCCCCCCCGCACCTCAAACCCATGGTGATACTAATTTCCAACCAACTCATTACACAGACTTTCTTTAATTCACTTAACCGCTGACCGCAGTTCAAAATAAACCAACCCTCGCCTAAAAATTTAAATGCCAAATGAAAAAAAAACAACAACAAAAAAAAAAAACCAACAAACATCAAAAGGAAATTACTTTGTAAAACTAACAAAACCAAACAAACTCTCAAAACCCAAATAGACTGCACCAGATTCCTTCAAATCCCTTTTCATGGCAACTACGACGAGTACACTACAAACCATCGGAAAGCAAGTCTGCCATTTACGTGAAGTGAAAATCATCGTTTTCCGTTATTTGCCAAAGGAATTTTGTGTCAAGTTAGCGCAATTAATCTCATGCACACGTTAATTAGCACCGCTGGGAATTGAGAAGCCTGCCATGAGGACTGTATGTGTACAGTTGGAACACCCGAACAGGGATGTACACCAGCGAATCTATGTAGTTCGTAAGGACGGAGTTTTACCAGCTCGCGTTTACCCCTTCCCAGATAACCATCATTGAGTGGCGCCAACCGAAAGTAAAGTTACAATTTTGCGATTTTGATTTTGCTCGCTATGTTCTTGGGCGAATATTCTGTGAAATAATCCCTTGATCAAACAGTGGAGAGATGGATGAATGAGTTGAATGTTTTTAATGACGACCAAGGATTACCGAGTGTAAATTGGGTTTTTAATTAGCCTAAAAAGAGAATAATCATGTACAAACAGACTGAATGCTTAATTTAATCGGTAGTACCTAGAATTGAAACGTTTTTTTTTTTTTTTGCGGTATGATATGCTTTGGGAAATTATTATTTCATGTAGGGGCGGGTTGTTGTTGCCTTTGGATCTCTAGGGACATTTAGAATATCCATATCTCCAGATGTTTTTTATGTGTACTAGAATGAGAATGGGCCTTACAAATAAACGTTTTTAGTCTCGACTCTAAGTTTTAGTAGTTACAGTGGCTATAGTTTCGAAAAAAAAAAAAAAATCGCTATTGTGAGCTTTCGTAAATTTATTAGTACGGCGCAATTTCTTTTGTGCTACTGAGTTCCGCGGTTGTAGTGTATTTTGTTTCTAATCTTGTACAAAATGTGGATTTTATGTTACCTGTTGAATTGAGGTGAATGAAGATATTCTTGGCCATTTCGAGTGTCCCGTTTGTGTGAACGGTTTTTTGGAGAAGACGATTCAACGACGAGCTATACGAGCACAAGGTCGTTGCGACATCGACCTTGTTGAAAACCTGCGCATGTGGCCCTTGAGATGACCAGGACATGTAGAGGTAGTTGGCATGAACGTCAGAGTCTTTAAATCTAACCCAAAGTGTCAAAGCAGTATAGGGAGCCGTCGACTTAGGTAGCTCGTAAAGGCTAAAGCGGATTTCAAACTCGGATTTGTAACTGGAAGTAGTTAGCTACGCACCGGGGTGTGTTTCTTTAATGACCGTCGATAAAAAGAAGAATTCAGACAAGCTTGTTGTTTGGTGTGTCCTGTGTCTTTCCATTTATTATAAGCATTCGTAGATACAGAAACCACATTGAATAAAGTCGACTTATCAGTAAACGTTAAATGTACTGTAGCTCTGAATATAGATAGCTCCCTTCGTTAATTTTCTGATCACTGGAGGATGAATTATCACCTCGAATCTGGGTGGGATATCTGCAAGAAGATTTGGCAGTGGAGCGACCTTGGCTGGAAGTGAAGGTGATTACTTATGCGGATAGGGTTGCTATTGCCGTGTCAGTAAAACTTTTAAAGATACTCCTGACATAAACTTGTACTCTTCTCTCAAAAAGAAAATACCCGCAGTTCCTCTTTCAATGGCACATTTAACATTTTCCAATAAAGCTGAATATGTGCTACTTATTGTCATTCGAGTCTCTACCGATAGCCAAACTCTTTCCAAGTCTGGCAATCCCTACAATGCGTTATTGTCTTAGTGGCTGTTCGGCTCTAACTAAAACCGCTGCAATGTTTGATTACCAAGTCACGGAAGACATCTCCTATACCCTATAGTGTCAAGCAATTGCTCGGAGTAGAAGGAAGCACCTTGACAGGTACTACTTTAATAACTTAAAGGAGGTTGGTTCTCAAACAACTACTATTGAGACCTAAATTCTGTTGGGAAATTGATTGATTCTGTAGGTAAATTGATTGTTTGGGCGATTTGGTTTAGGCTTTTGGCCGTAATGGTTCCCTGGGGATGGCAATGGTGTCTGTTCTTTTGTGACGATCTCACAACCCCACTCAACCTAACCTAACCTTATCTAACCTAACCTTTCTGTCACTTATTTTCCTTTGCTTCTTCAATAACTTGTTAACGAATTCTCGTTGCAGCATTGCCTGTCGCATTCAATTTGACGGCACTCACTCGGTACTTAAAAAAAAAAAAACTCTGCGTTTAGTGACATTTAATTTAATAACCTCAATTCCACAGAAAATCCAATAACTTTCTATACCCGCAAGCATAGGTACAGCAGTATCCGCTTTCAAATGATAATTCGCTTACGGTACCACCAATGTTTGCCTGCCTGCCTCTGGATAAATTTTTTTTCCCTTATCGTCGTGTCTTTGACTACTTGTGTTTGCCATCGTTATTTGAATCTCATTAAAATGTAAAAAGGTGACATTTACTTAGAAACTACCTCGATGATGTTTCTCTACCGGTTGGGGGATGAATTCTTGATTCAATATAATTTGTTGAGTGGCTTCAATTGGTTACGCTTCTTTAAATGCAAAGTAATTAATGTTTTTTCATTGTTTTCTTTTTTTTTTTATTCTTTACATAGACAAACTAAACCCTTGCTTTGTTTGCAAAGCGGAAGCGTGTCCTCGCACCCGACCACTGAAGAAGGGACGCGGCCAACAGTACGGCATCCCAGATGAAACCATCCCAACTGGAGCGAGAGTATGCAACTCGTGTCAGTGTAAATCAGTGCGCAATCGGTATCCCAACTGCCCTCTGCCAACCTGTCCCAATTCGAAAGACCGTGCGAAGCGTCTCCACAACATACCGCCACGACTGTTTGAACTGGCGCCGGAGATTCGAGATCCAATTGTTCATGAATTCCAAATTCCCAGCAATGCGAATCGTTGTTGTTCGGCGTGTTTGATGCGAATTCGCCGTAAACTCGATCCGCATATAAATCTAACCGATGAAGAGCGACGAACCGACGGCGATGAGTCTGATTTGAGTACGTCGTCGTGTGATGAGCGCGAAGGCGGAAGTGATACCGCATCGGTTGAGAGTCCAGAAAATCATGGACGCCACGCAAGTGTTCTACAAAAAGATCAGCAAAAGCAAAACTCTGCAGATGTGTCAAGTGCTGCAATAACATCAAGTAAGATGGACGAACGTCTGCTACCGCCACAACAGGCGCCAAAGAAGCAAAAAACCTCGGAGGAGTACGATAGCTCGGCGACGGAAACCGCCGATGAGGAGAACGAGAACTCGCCGGCAAATCGACAAAGTCCTAAAGTGATATTGAGTTCGGGGGGATCGGCAAATAGTGCTATGGTTCCACCATCTGGCGGGGTCGGTGGTCAGCAACAAACCGCGCAGCCGAATGGTCCACCACGGCCCGGTGAACAGTCTATGAATGTTCAAGATTTTGTTTTTAGTGTGATTGAACGATCTCTAAAAACGACGGGTCCACCGCCGTTAAAAAATTCCACTCCACAGGTAAAGGCGAACAATGGGGCTCAACAACAGAGTTTGGTCAACAGCAATGATGTTACTTTCGTGCGGGAATTCCGTAGTGATGGATCGATCGTCAAGCAACAGCAACCACAACCATCCTCTCAACCCTCAACGACATCGATTCCAACAACAACGAATCTACAAGCATCTCTTCAACAGTCTTCTGCCACAGGTGTCGTCTCTTCTAGACAAAGTGGTTCTGCGTCTGATAATCTGGCAACTCTGTCGGTTGTGAACTCGCATATGCATTTGCCACCACAAATCATCGCCCACCCCCATGGTATTGCAGCGACAATAACGCCTGTCAAAGTCTCGCAACCTCAATCGCATGACTTGCGAGACAAGGATGAGATTATATACAACGTTCAACAAAGGTCAAGTGAACCAGAGCCACAAACACTTGATTTATCAATTAAAAAACCGTCGAGAGACTCGGGTCCGTCACCACAACAGCAACAACAGCAGCAGCAGCAGCAACAACAACAGCAGCATCAGCAGCAACAACAGCAACAGCAACATCAACAACAACTTCAACAACAACACCAACAACAGCAACAGCATCAGCAACAACAGCAACACCTACACCATCAACAGCAGCAACAACAACAACAACAACCGCCGCCACAGCAGTTGCATATTCCCAAACATGTGGTTGGCAACAATTCAACATCGATCTATCGTTCTGGTTGTGATGCCCCATCGGCGCCTGCATATCTAGCTTATCATCATACAGCAGCGGCCGCAGACCTAGGTCGATCGGCAAATAAATCTGCGTCAGCATCTTCGCTTTATGTGTCCCAAGTACCTGTACCGATATCAATATCGCAGCAACCGCCTACAGCGGTCGTTCGCCCACAGCAATCACAACCGCAGCTGCCACCACCCAGCCACACCCAGCTGCAGCAATCCGGCTCTTCATCTGGCAAAAATAAAATGCCTCCAAAGTTATCTCCGCAAATTCATCACCCGGGTCATCCACATCAGCAGTCGCCCAGTCCCAGTCAACTAGTGACTGTCGGAGGTGGACCAAAGGGATCGATTACGCATGGCACGCCTATAAATAACACTCAGCAGCAGATTATTGTGCATGGCAGTGCTGCCATGCGACAAACTCCCCCTGGTAGTGATAGCAACAAGCTTGGCTCCATTACACAAGGAACGCCTATACACTTACCATCCCACCTGCAGGACAGTAGCAAGCGCGTCTTTGAGTTCTATAAGACCAGTCGCCAGAGTCCAGCGCAACAGGGTGGTCCTGGCAGTTCCGGTAGTCAACAACAACAACAACAGCAGCAGCAGCAACAACAACAACAACAGCAGCAACAACAACAACATGGGATGCCGCCCCATTCTCAGCAATCTAGTCCGCAAGCGCAAAATTTTGTGAATTCGCCGTATGCAAGACCGGCTCCTTACTCGACAATGGAGCAGCCACAGCCGGTGTTGAGTACGCGACAAATAGTCATGCACGACTATATGACTTCGCAGCAGATGCAAGGACAGCAGCGGAATGTGTCTCGAGGAGACAAGGAAACTCCGTCGCCGCGGAATAGTGCCTTGGGTGGATCGCCTGCGTTGATTTACTATGACAAGGAACGTGGCAGGGCCACTGAATACGGATCAAGTCGGGCGTCACCAGCCGATCATTCGAACAGGTAATTTTGTGTTTGTACAAAGTCATCCATATTTTATATTACATGTTTTGTGTGTCTCTTTAACAGCACACCAAGTCCACATCGAACCCCGCCACCACAGCGTCAGGGTGTTATTCAACGGCATAATACGGGTTCCAAGCCTCCATCACCAGCAGCGCCACCAAATAGAATGCATGCCATGCCACACAACTATCCACCAGGTAAAATGACTGTCTGAATTTTAATGCCTGACTCTTTGCCTAACTGTACATTTTATTTTTAGCTGGTCACGAAGCCTTCTCGTCGTTTGTAGACGTTGCAGTACAACAACCTCAACTTCCAGTTCCGCAAAAGGATGAAAAGCGTCAGATGGCTGATCATCAGCCACCGCCGCCGCCGCATCATGACATCCGCTTCCATCAGGCACAAATCGCACGCGATCATGTCGCCATGCAAATTCAGCAGCAACACCATCAGCAACAGCAACACCATCAGCAGCAGCAACAGCATTTTCGACAGCAGCAGCAGCAGCAGCAGATGGCAGACATTCATCGCCGCATGGAGCAATGTAAACGCGATCGGATGCATGTTCTCGAGCGTGATATGCAAAAGCGTCAGGAACGTGAACGAATTGCCGAACGTCAGAATCAGGAACGCCTTCAAGCTGAACGCGATCGCATCGACAGAGAAAGAGAACGTGAGCGTGAGCGTGAACGTGAAAGAGAAAGAGATCGCGAGCGTAGAGAGCGAGAACGAGAACGTCTCGCCGAAGAGCAAGAGCGCGAAGGTCGCCGACTGGAAAGTGCAAGGATCTACGCTGCAGGTGTGATCCCACCACCAGTAGGACCACACTATCTGAGAGCAGATGGACCGCCGCGAGCAATACCCGACCGGGAACGAGATCCGTAAGTGCCATTGCTTTATTCACATAATTATGGGGATTTGATGCTTCTTGTGTATCTGTTATTCATTTGTAGTAGTGTAGTTTTGTTGTAACAAAAATTCATCTTTGCGCTAATCCATGTTCAAAGTACTAATCATCATCATTTCTCTCCCAACTCTCTCATTTTCCTGTGCGATCTCGATCGATCAAAAAACCGTGTTATTAACTATAGCTATCATAGGCCGCATGTAGGACGTCCAAACGAGAGTACTCTATCCGCAGCGTGCTTAATAGACGCGATCATTAAACACTCGATCAGTCAGGGAGCCACAGAACCACCGCCGACGGGTATAAACCGAGAGCCCCCGCGATCATCATTCGTAAGCGTAAGCATCAGAAGTCAATCATTCAATGCTATCAGATGTTTTTCATGAAATTTTTCGTTTTCTCTTTTCAGTACAATGCACGTGATATCCCCCAGCACCATCATGCTGCCATAGCTGCTGCGGAAAACAATGGAAAGGCAAATTCGCCCAATGTGATCAACATCGATTTAGATACCGGTGAACAACAACACCAACAACAACAGCAGCACCAGCAACAACAGCAACAACAACAACAACAACAACAGCAGCAGCAGCAGCAACGTGGTGGTGTTAGTGGTCCGCCCAGTAATCGGCAACAACAACCTCCTCCGCCCCAACTACTGACAAAGAACATTACTTTCGGTGAATTGACGGAATCGATTATATCGAAGGATTATGGGCCAAATCCAGTGCACTTGCGACCCTATATGACCTACATGCAGGAACCGACACAACCGATCGTTACAACAGATCGCTGGAAATACAATCGGCGCATGCAACAAAAGGAGGCTGAATCGGCTGCTGCCGCCGCTGTGGAACGCAGCAAAAACTCCTCATCATCCGGATCTTCGCAAAGCGGGAGATCGACAACTCCTGACGAGCGACAGATCATTCGAATGGCCCAGCCGCCGTTGAGTCCACGAAAATTTATGCATGATCTAATTCCGCACGATGGTGGACATTACTACTTGGCAGCAGCGGCGGCAGCTAATCCACACGATAGACGAATGCCTGGTGGCGGAATTGTCGGTGGCAGCCTTAATCAGTTTGACACCATGAAATACGTGAAAAATCGCATTGTTGAAGCGATGCGTACCGAAGACGAACGTCGCCCTGAAGACTTACATGCCGCAGCGGCCGCAGCCGCTGCTCATCATGCCAACGATCATCGCCAATCGGCAGTTACTGGTGGTCACAAGGATCAAGATGGTCTCATGGGTGGAAAGCAGACATCTAACTATGAAGACGGTCGACGAAGTGGTAGCGGTCCACCGCAGAATAACGATACCCACCATCCATCTTCATATCCGCAACCGCCAGTGACCACATTCGCCACTACAACGTACACTTATCCATTCAATGCATTAAATGTCCACGGACCTCCACCGAGTTCGGCAGGCCTGGGACTCGCTAAACTCCACTCAAACCCGAGTGGAGAACCAAGTGGCGCTGGCCTAAGTATGGGCGGTGTCGGCGGGGGCAGCAGTGGTGGGCATCCACAATCATCTCAGCAATCGTCATCGGAACCCAAACCGTTGCTTTCGGCTCAGTACGAGGCGCTCAGCGACGAGGAATAGTAACATTCTAAATAGTAGCACTCACATGTCCTATACATTTATATATAGGACACAATAATTACTGGATTTCCCTCTAAATAGAAATGTATCTTAATAGGCATACTTTTCATTATCAAATTTGGTTTATTTATTAAGCGGAACAAAATGTGTATAAAAGAGATAAAAATTATTTTTATAAAAGCAAAACAAATTTAAATATTTAAAATTTATTTTGGGAAATAGGAGATTCGGATAAGAAAGACAATTATTGACTCTGAACCGTTATTATTGTATTTTTGTTTTCAATGGTTCAGTTCGAAATATTTTTGCCAACAATTCAATGATAATGTGAAAAAAAAAATTATTGCAAGTACATCTCGAAAATTGCTTTAAAAAACGGCGGCTAAGTCAGAAATGCTTGTAAGTTGTCAGGACTCGGTCTTGTCAGACCAGTTCCAGTAAGTCTTGTGATTGGTGTCCCACACCAGAGGTCATGCCCACTGTTGTCATATTCGTCGATGGACAAGCAGAGTATTTGTAAGCTGGTATCAGCTTCCGCTTTCATTTAACATTTTGCTATAAATTCACTATTACACTTTCTGTGGAATTGCATGTTGGATGAAGGCCCAAGAGCTTATCTTCTGCATCATCGTTAAGACATTTTATAAAGCTAACTACTTTATGTCTTAACTTTTTACACTAACGATTCGTAAACCCATTGTTTTTGAGGAACATACATTATGACGCGAGAAAATACTCGCAGAATTGAAGCGTAGATCGCAGCGAAAAAATATGTCAATGTCTAATCATCGATTATTATTGTTAACCGAAACTTTTATGCATTCGCCGATAGCTTGTAGGTACATTCTTAAATATTTCGCTCAAAATTTGTGTTTGTGACCTGACCATTCATAGAAAAGACAACACTGTTGCAGCTCGCCCCTGTCCAACTCACACTAACAGGGCAAGAAAAATCGCTTCTCTCTGTACAAAGGAGTTCCGCAACTAATTCTAATCCATAAGGACACTTGAACAGAGAATACGTTACAACAAATCCAAACAAAAAATATACATGTAAAATAAAGTAAATACAAAATAAAGAGTTAACCATAGATGGCGTACGATTGTATAAAAAAAAATATTCATGCTAAAAATGGTTAAATTAAACTTAAGGAAAATAAATAATTGATACAACAAAAAATACCATGCATTAACAATATAATATTATACTTGTTGTTTTTTTCTTCAGTTAATACTTAGTTAAAACAAAAATAAATTAATTTTAACTGCACATGTAAAAATCAATAATTAGTAAAAGAAAAAACAACAGACTTCTAATTTCTAAATAAAATAGGATACGTACGCATATACACTTAATATAATAAAACAAAAGTAAATATATATATATGTATCTAAAAATATTTGTATAGTTATGTGAAGAAGAAAAAGAAGAAGAACATCTCTTTGTAATGTTTAAGTTATATAGTTTTCCTTTTTTATATAAATACGTATCTTTACTTATGAACTAAAATAAATAAAAAGGTAATTTTTTTATAACTGATTCGTTTTACTTTAAACAAAAAAATATATGAAAAAAATAAAATGAAAAAAAAAAAATAATAATAATAAAGTTTAAAAATCTTATTCAAACTGTATAAATTAGTTATAACAATTCTCGTCTCTTTTTTATTAAAATATAATTCAATTTCTGTTTGTAGTTTATTTTTTTATAATTTAATTCAGTATGTACAAGAGATAATTTGCTAAACAGTAGTTGACACGTCGTATATTTCCAGAATACAATACACCATAGCAGTTATCGAAATGATTTACAAGACATAAACTACAATTTTATGTTTCAATGTTAAGTTTAACTATTATTATTTCCTTTTTTTTTATTTAATAAATATGATTAGGTTTCTTGTCCTTGCATATAATATATTTATAATTGAAGTTTTTTTTTCTACTTTTAATGCAAGTATAAACGAAATAAACGTAATTTTTCTTCTTTTTTTAATTCAAAAAAAAAAAAAAAAAAAAAACAATAAATATACATGTACGCAACAGAAAGAAGTAATTAGTTTTTAAATTGAAATAATATAAAAACCTGCAAAACAATATATTAACAACTTATGCTATAAGGAATGCAGTATATATATATAAATACTTTTTTTTTTTTTTGTTTTGAATTTAGTTAAGTTAGGATGTAATTAGGAATTTTTATTAAAATGAAAACATAAATGGAAAAAAAAGGAAGAAAAAAATTAATTAAATGATTAATAATTAATTCTTTATTTTTTAATTATTTTTAATGATAAATAATAATAAAATATGAAATCTGCAAAATGAAAGAAATTATTAGAAAATAAATAAAAACGAAAAAATTACTTTGTGTGCGTTGTTTTTCTTTCTGGTGACATTCTTGTCTGGGTACTGTTTGTGGTTGTTATGTTAACTTTTAGTTTTTGAAATACCGTAATAGCTTTATGTTATTTTTGAACTTACGTTGTGACAGTTGTACTTATAGCAAATTGAGAATAATAAAGTACAGGGACAAAATGCTAAATCCAAAAACTTTGAATGTGGCACCCCAATGAACAATGAAGAACATTTTTTGTTGCTATGCCATATACTTTATAGAATCGGTGTCGGTGACTACACATATTCAAATCGCACGAATATCAACACAAAAAAGAGCAAATGACGTTTTTATGTTTGATTAGGCACACGAAATTTGAAATCTGAGAGCAAATTCCGAATTCCACAGCAAATTTTGTTTTTCGATTGTCATTTGCAGGGTTAGGTTATGTGGATAAGGTGTAAATTCAGTACCGCATCACTGGCATTTGCAAAATGTTCATTAACGCAACTAATGGCATCACTTTCAACGTCAAGTGTTCATTATTTCAAAGTTGATCAAACTGATGCGCAAACATAATGACAAAAAACCATAACAGAAATACCTGATGCGCTATTGATTCGTCGGGAAAAAGGTAAGAACAATTTCTAAAGAAAAAAAAAACTAAGTTAAGAAAAATTCGCTTTTTATAAACTGTGCATCGTATCAACATCGGAAATAAGCAGTGATGCCGCATCGCTGCTCAAAATGTTTTACTTTTCTGAATTTACACAAGTTTTCTGTTGTATAGGAAGTCTAAATGTCGCATAAGAAGGCAGAATTTCGTTAAGTTACAGTCTATTCACTGATTTGCTTTTAAATTCTTAACTTCCTTACATTGCCCACCTTAAAATAGACTCAGACTCAGGCCTAAAACTTGAAAATCCTTGCACTAAAAAATGGCTACGAAAACAGTCTTATGGTCATATTGTCCAGGTAAATTTAGAAAAAAAGCATTTACCTCCGTCTACCTAACTAAAGATATTTTTAATATCTGGTATAGGCATAAGTTCTGGCAACCGTACAAAATTATATACAGTTTGTAGAAAGTCTATTAGATCGGCTGAGACACATGATGCAAACACTGCCAATAGTCTAAACCAGCGTTTCCCAAAGTGTGCTCCGCGGAGCACTTGGTGCTCCGCGAACGATATCCAAGTGCTCCACGGAAAAAAAAAAAAACAAATAACAAAATTCCAATACACTAGTGAGTAGTTAATTTTGTGCTTTTGAACTTGTCAGAAATATTTCCGCTAACAGAGAAACGTCTTCCCAGTACAAATTTCAATTAGCGTTAGCGGCAATGGCGTGTTTTAAACGCGCCCAATAGATACGGTTTTTGTTCGGTCGGTAATCAATTATTGCACTTGCTACACATACATAGCTGCGAAAAATAGCATAAGTGCAAAGAAGTGCTCCGCGAGGAATTTTTCACCTAAAAAGTGCTCCGCGACTAAAAAAGATTGGGAACCGCTGGTCTAAACCTAAAGGAATTTGCAAGACTCAATAAGATTTTATCCAAAGCGCACGCTGCTCCAACATTTATTAAGAGAACGGACGAAACATGGACGGAATCCACTAATGAATCCACATACTTGATCTCGCCTTCCTTATGGATTATAAAATCCTGTCAACCCTTGACAGTGACGGTATTAGAGTTGTTGCGTATGCGGTGGACGTCGCTGTTCTAGTATCGTGAACGCTTCCGGACGTAATTATCGAAATCGTATTAGACTGGAAATCTACTATCCAACGCGGATCAGTGTGGAAGACTAGGATACCTTTCGGCAAGAAGTCGAGATTTCAACCAAAAATGATTCGATGCACGGAGCAAAGGCACGTCTCATCCTCGTCTACAGATCAGTGGTAGATATAGTGGCCCGCCTTAAGTTGAAAATATAACATCATTAAAGACACAGTCCAAAAAACATCTGAAATTTGAATCACGAGAGCCTGCGACCAAGTGCAACCCATCCAGGCGCTCGTGATTCTTAATTTCCTACCAGTGGATCTGTATACCAAAAAAAAAAAACAACAGTTTAGCATTCAGGGCAGTTAGATTGAAAGAGTCCAAATGTTGGTCAATCCTTATGGCCATACCAACATTTTAATTCGCTTCCCGCCAGGATTGGACGTATATCATCTGACTACACACAATAATCAAATTCAACTTCCATAAGAATTTCTCTGGGTAATCTCCCCTCAAAATTCGACATACCCATCTTCACAGACGGTGCGGAGCGGGAGCGACCATATACGCAACAGAACTAAGCATTTTCAAATCTGTTCGTCCATTAATCAATACTTTTTGTAAAGAAATATTCCCAACACGAGCAGCTTGTGTCAGACCGTATAAGCTCTTATTCAACCAGCAAACAAAATGGGGACTCGATTCCATAAAACCAGGTGGTTGTTTCCTGTAAATTATTTCACTAAGATCAGCATTAAGAAATGCGGATTTAATGTCTATATAAACGACATTCACACGTTCCATGGAAGATGACAACTGGAGCGAGAACTTCATCATAGTCATATCCGTAATTTTGCCTAAAGCCTCGTGCTACTAAACGAGCTTTGTATCACTGAACCATTCCTTCAATATCGAGCTTGAGCTTATAGGTCCACTTGCTGACAACTGGATTTACATTTGCTGGTGAAGGAACTAAACTCCATATTTTCTTTCACGCAGTAATTTCTTATTTCATGACATTTACTCATTTTTCACACTTCTCCGACTTGATTGCCTCTTTATAAGTTTTCGTTTCTATTTAGACTGATTCAGCGGTTGTGGTCTTATAGCTTATGTCGTTTTCGATTTGGCTTTTCAGATTTTGATCTGAGATTTCAGATTTCTGCTGCCAAAACGAACATGAAATCTGAATTATATTGGTATGTGTGTGTATTGAGTTGGCGGCAAAATAAAACATTTTTGCACTTGCACTCGAAATCCATTTCAATTGATTTTCACACATTTATAGTACTGCATTTCGAAATCATTTAATATAAAAACTCGATCCCATACGCGTTAAATAAATAATTCAGTTAAAAAAGCAATCGTTCCAACGATAAACAATTCGTAACCGACGCTGTGTGTCATAAACATTGGTGTTAGTGAAAGTATGTGTAAAATCTGAGGAAAAATTGAGATTTCTCAAAAGTGATCTGAGATCAAAAAAAAGATTGATTTTTGTGGCAAATAGAACATGAAAAGCAATCTCGATCAAAAAAAAAATTGATTTTTTGTAAAATCGAAAACGACATTAATCGACTATCGTTTTAACTGGTTCTTCGATCAAACTGTCACTTTCACTGGAACTTCTAAAACTTAGGAAATTGTCATCTACAAAATTAAATAGTGACATTTCTTAACGTTGCGTTCCTCTTTTCTATCAAACGATTTTAAAGCGCAAGTTCCCGTCTGGCGCTGGTGTTCGTCAATCAAACTGGTTTCGACAACAATTCCAATGTATCGAAAGAAAATGGAAGACTTTTGAGCAACATTGCGACTAGATAAAAGATAACGCTCCGAAAATTGTTCACTTTCAAAGCTTCTTTTGAGGTATGTCCTCATTCTGTGTTTCGGCAAGAGTGACAAGTTGTGCTGGATTACTGCTGAACTATATAGCAATGTCATTCATATGTCAGCCAATCAATTCGATTATTTGGTGGTTGGGAAAGCCACACATCGAAAAACAGAACGCAAATATGCGATAGAGCGTTTCAGTGGAAGCACGATTGGTAATCACGCTGCACTACCTGGCCACTGGTGAGTTTTCGATCGCTGCGATTCCTTTTCCACGTATCGCTACATTTCGGTTGAATCAACTGGGTCGATGGCCAGCTCTACAACGATTTCCAAAGAATCAGTTTCGACATGCTGCAGTTTGTATTCTGGAACTGAGCTATCCCAAAGCGCTCGTTGCTTTTGCACCGCCACAATGAAACGCGATTCCTCTTCGTCGCTCCACGAATGGGTAATTTTCCTGTTCCGATTCCCTACTGCGACGGTTCGTTTTCCATTTCTCTAAATAGGTAGGTACCGAACGACACAACCACAAAAAAAAAATAGAAACCAGTTTATTAATTATCACGTAATTTTGCCACGAGACAAAATTCAAATGATAGCACAGATATCGTATTAAATTCTGCTTCAATTGCGTATAAAATGGTATAGCATGAATTTCGTGAATGGTCATTTTTTGGAGGCTGCCATTTAAATGACGAAACAGCCAAAAAGTTAAGTCATTTGTCCTAGGCGTCACTGAAGAGCTATATTACTAACTTACTTAAGATGTCCCTCCACTCCAGGCGGCTCGATCGGAGATGAGGTCTTCCTTCCCTCTGGTATGGCGTAGAAGACTTTACGCCCCGGACCATCAATGTACATCCGCTTTACATGGCCCGATCGATCACACGCCATTTTTTCCGTCATATAAAAATGGCACAAACTTCATGCTATTTTGTCTGCCATTTTCCTAGTCATTTAAATGACGCCGAAAATGTTATCCCAAAAATGGCGATCACACAGAACAACATCCAAATGACGGCTTTGTGACGAGATTTTTACGTCAGAGCGCCATTTAAATGACGCTAAAAAAATGACCGTATAATCGCAGCTTTAGGTACCTATTCCAATTCAAAGGTCTGCGTCTGCACATTGCACGGCACCCCACCCACAGTGATGCTGTTTTCTGAAACACATGGCGAAAAGCTCATCAGCCACCCACTCAACATCGCGGAAGTATACCTACATTCACACCAACGAATTCCTATTTTGTTTACCTTTTTCACACATACAACACCAAAGGCGAAACATAATAATATAAGCTTTGGCACTTTGTCAGTGCATGGGGAAGTGGATGCATAATCTCTCTCATTCATGTCTCCAGTCTCCCTGGCTCTGGCTCTGGCTCTCTGTTATCATTCATTGAAAACAGCGGCATGATGGAGCTTTTTGACCATGAAGTCGCAGCTCGCAGCGGCTCAATGCTCAAACACGAAGTATATTGTCTCATTGCTTTACCTTTACCATAGTCACTGCTCACTGCCACTGTGTCTGGCTGCTTGTACAACGATAGGAACGTTCATGATGGCGACTTTTGAGCGGTTGCTTGCTAGCCGACTGACGGCAACCTTGTCAGTCTTACATTGTTGGACCACGAACATGGTTGTGGAGGTGGCAAATCATTTGCTGCTGTAGTGAAATAAATCGTCGAAGTTTTCATCCCTTATCTCGGTTGTTGCCAAAAAAAGAAAAAGTGAAACATAAAGAAAAATCCACACAGGATAACACGAGTATATACTTTCTTGTCATTGTCAATCTTATACTTTTGTTAGCTTGGCTGAGGTCGTGTTCTGCTGACTTTAATTGCCCGGGGGAGTGTTGCTGCTCATAAAAAAAGAGATAAGTTTCCAAAGCAGTCAAGTGTAGTGAGTGGGATTTTGGGATTTTGCCAAGCATTAATATACATTTTGTTCAATTAAACATTCGTACCTGTCCGCAATAAAATAAGCAATGGTAAGTGTGTCCTCTCGAGATTTGCTGTTTGTAATTTTCCCTTCCAGCTTTATGTAATGCAATACGGGGTACGAGTATTCCTGTGAGGATTTCATTTAAGCTGAAGACTTGCGTGATTATATTCTGAAAGCAAACAAAAAACAATGCTGGGTCCTATGTAATTAAAGTATTCACATGCTGCAAGGGTTCACGTGGATAGAGGGGTGTCTTTCTTATACCTATAGGTGTATACGAGAGAAGACACAGTGCCGAGTGTTATATAATTTATCGATAATTATAAAAGTTAAAACTCTATGTGCATATGGTAATTGCTTTTAAAATTATTTTTTCTAAGCAAGTGGAATGTTTACTTTCAGCACATTTGAATTCGTTGCCGTAAAGATGTTTGTTTATGGTGAAGTTTATCAGTTGCGTTTTCAAAAATGGGGTTGTGACTTGTGATGATAAAAATATTTTGCCTCTGAGGTACATTAGTACATCTAATAAATAAATTATATGTTTGCCTGAGGTGAGTTATGGATAGAATATTTAGAGGTGACCTTTGAAAATTCCATTCCAGTCGTGCAGTATAGATTTGAAATTGTTGCAAGTACACCTCTTCCTTTCTCGTTTATGATTGATGCCCGAAAACTCTATTCTTTTGTATTTGTAAAGATTGCGGTAGGATGACAGTAGGCTTCATTACCATAGTTACGATTAACTTAATGCGGAGCGGATGAGGATTGAGGACAACAATTATGTAACCCAATTTTTGTTGGACGGCAAAATACCGGTGGTGTTTAGTTTCGACTCCGATTGATCGACCTTATATTATGTAGACCGGTTTTGCTGCGTTCCTTACAAAGACAGTATTTTTAAATGATGACTTTTTACGTTATAGTTATAGCGAGGAACGGCTGCTATATGCGCCTTTAAACTTCAGCTAGAATTTAAGTTTAAATCCGATGAACATTTATGTGGAAAACCTGAAAATACTTAACCTAATCCCAAGCTCGAATTATTGTTAGGGAGTAGTTTTCGGAAATTATTCGAGTTAGAAATACTGGACCGTGCAAAATGGGCCAATAGTGTTCCGACACTGGACCCCAAAACGTATTGTGATTGAATCTGGAGTTGAAGGTGGCTGGCCTTGGACCCAACACCAAAGTCTCGACACCTATTGGAATGTATAGTGCGGTGCAGGGAAATAAGTCCACGGGAACTAAGTCCACTGAGGGACTTAGTACCCACCAAGGGGGAAATAAAACCATTTTCGTGAAGTGGACTTAGTTCCCATATAAGGTGGGAAATAAATTCCGAAAACTCAGAGTGGTTTTATTTCCCTTTTAACGTCAAGTTGGTGTTATTGCGCTCTCAAACTATGAAATCTGTATGGGGGGCATGCTGCCCCCCTGCAACCCCCCTGCTTGGATTTACTGTTGGATTACGGGGTGGGTGCAAGGTTGGTCTTATTACTCAAATTTTGTTGGCGTTATTACGCTTTGTCGGAGTTACTCCAATAAAAGATCGTGAGTTTGTTGTCCAATTTAGTTTGGACGTAAGTTCCCCCTTCTTATTTTTGAGTGTGTACTAAGTTCCCATCAGAAAGTGGACATAGTTCCCACCCTACATGGGAACTTAGTCCACTTCACGAAAGTGGTTTTATTTCCCATTAGGTGGGAACCTAGTCCCTCGGTGGACTTAGTTCCCGTGGACTTATTTCCCTGCACCGTATAGTGCACGGCTTTTGAAGCGGAACTTCATGCTATGGAAAATAAAGACTGGATCGAAGGAAACTTTCTCGTTCATCAAAAGTTTGGTTGGTTGTTTTCTTATTTTATTACGTAGGTAGCTAAAAATCGGAGAAGCGATGCTTGATAAAAGAAACGGTTCGTGAAATATGCGAATAGTTTCAAATTCAATTCAATTTCTTTTTTTCAAATATACAAATGCAATGTCTTATCAATATCTATATATATACACATATGGGGGACTCAAAGAAGTAGATAAGGCTTAAGTATAAATTGAAACAAAATGTAGAAGTATTATGTAGTTAGTAAAAAAACTAGTGGCAAATACAGCGAGTCATAAAGACATACATGATAATCGATTTATAATTTTACAGTGGAAGGGTAGGAGCAGTTTATAATTTCGATACATATCTAAATATAGAGCACATTTAAAGATAGCCAAAGGGTATAGTACATTAATATTATATCGTCACTCGCAATAAGAGATTAATTTCATTTAAATCAAAGTTAAACAGATATTTTTCCAATTTTAAATGTAAAGGAATTTCTAATACTCCGAATTGCCGGTGGTAGCTTATTGAATAACCTTGGTGCTGCAACAGTATACAAATTTTGCAACTAATAAGTACAAAGGCGTGGAACTACTGCAAGATAACTGTCATTGGTGTGCAGAGAGTAAGCGGTTGAAAGTAAAAGGTAGCCACTTCTTATAAAAACATTTTTTATAGAAGTAAAGATGTTTTAACTGGAGAAATTCTTGAATTCCTGAACAACGAAAAGCTATGATCTCATCCTCATTTTTGAAATAATAAGTATCTCCCCAACAAACTTACCTAAATTGCAATTTCGACTGCATTAGGGCATAGTACACAGTCCCTGAGTTGTTTGCAATGGTTAATTATTAAGAACGACCGAACCAGTAGATAGATAACAATAAATTGAGCTTTATTAAAAGAGTGAGATTTCTCCTGAGTGACATTATACATTGATATTGACTTTTTTCTTTTTTTTCAAATCCGCCATTTTGTTTTCCTATTGGTGTCATGGAAATTTAGAAACCGTGTGGCATGCAAAAACATGCAAAAAATATAAAATAAATGCTGCCAACCGCTTCCAACCGTGGAGGAATGTGATAGAGTTTGGAGGATCGTTTAAGAGCGAGGGTGCTGACTGCACAAAATCTACTGCCACTAAATTCAATCAACGTGCAGTGGATAAACTTTTTGATAAACCAAAGACTATCCAAACTACAAACTAAACAGTCAACTTCCGTTTGGCTACCCGAATTGTAAATTCATTATGGAAATGGAATAAATGGAAAAACAATAAATGTTGAGTACAGTTTTATTAGATAGTTTTATTTGTTCTCTATCCTTCTTCAGCGCCAAAAAATGTTCATCCCTTCACATTTTAGTTTTTTGTTTTATATTTCTTTATATGAATAATATTTTTGACAGCAGAATTCATGCAACTACCCTGAGGATTGTTCCAAAAATACGTTAATAATATGCAAGTTAAAACCAAGTAAAATGGCCGCCGGATTCACCTCAAGTCCCTGCAAATGATTTTCTAAGGATGCGTGCGCAGAAATGGCGATCCTTTGATTTGTACATTCATCAATACTTCCGAAATGCTACGCAGCTTGCACATGTGCTCTCAGTTGAAATCAGACCCTCAGACTCTCCTTCAGAGCATTTTTAAAATTTTAATAAAATCAATGGAACGATTATAAAAAAAAACATTCAAGTGATTATTAGTATGGATTTAAGCAATTGATCTTTGTTTTTTGTATAGTAAAAAATCTACTGCGGAAAGATCCAATCTCCTGCATTATTGTAATAATCTACTGCGCTCCTCTTTTTTTGAAGTGGCAACGCTCCTGACTCTATTCAATACAGAGTCAACTTCATCCTACAAAACCTAAACGATTTATATAGTTCCACGTAAAGACCCAATAAAAAGCAGTCGCTATCTTCTCCCCCAGACTTACAAGTATACACGTTTATTTGTTTAAATGTTACTCCCCAAAATGCTGTCCATTTTCCATCAACGTCACGCTATCAAGAATAAACTAGAAAACATTCTCTTGAAACAGCATTCTGTCGCATTGTTGCGACTTTCGGCAATCAGCATGTTAATATCTACATAGTCAATAAACTTTGACCAGATGTGCTCATACGAAGTGAAAAATCAACAAAATTCGAGGTCGTTTCTACCTTAGATAAACTAACTTGGCTCGACCCAAGCTCATCCATTTTCCATTGGATTTCGTTACTAGTAATAGTAAGTCAGTGCATGTAAATTGTTTGAGCTAACAAATCTTACCGCTCTGTGTGGACCAAAAGGTAAATACTATCGAAACGTATACGATTGATTTTGCAATGCCAATGGGGTTAGAATAATGTTACTAATCAATGTGCGCACTCAAAGTGCCAATTCATCAGCCATTTGAGGTCATTGTCCATTGAGCAAAGTGTGAAAACATTGAATTGAGCTGACGGTGGCAGTTGTTTGTAATTGTAGCACATTGAGCGTCCTATGCCCCTTGGACAATGATTTATTGTCTTAAAGTATACTTTCACAGTCAGTACTGCACATACTGTTTCACGTACATCTGTTAGAATGTGTGAAGTGATTTCTAGTCAAGCTTACTATGTACCAGGTGAGGTAAGCAAGGTGCGTCAGCTTATTGCTCGAATTTAATGACAGTACCGCACACTGTTGGAATTAACGGAAACCTTAATTCCTTTTTCAATGTCGCCTTAAAGTGCCGGTCGATTCAAGTTTCGTGTGCACTGCATTTTGGGTTTTGGACAGCGGATTTGAGCGGACGAAATCACACAAAGCAAGGCACTCTGCCACTGCCTCTTCCGCCTCTTCAGTGACATGCTCTACTCGCAATATGCCGGTCATTGGGAACGGTATATATAGGTATATGTATGTATTCCAGTTTTGATTCTTTTTTCATTTGCGTGCAGACTTGTTTGTGGCGATAATTAAAAGTTTTTGTTTTGTTTCATTTAACCAAAAGGAGAGTTTTTCGTTTGGCACAACAATGAAATGCCGAGCATTATATGCAGAACTGTGACTGCACTTTAAACCGGCGAAGGATGAATACAAGTCTGCGCTCTCAGTGCTGTGTATTGATTTAATTGGGTCAGCTTTTGTACAAGGTTCAAGTGTGGATAATTTAGCAGTTGTACAGATTTAAAGTAAAGTTTACATGATTGTGTAAATCAATTCTTTATGGTGCGATACATTTTGTAGGGCTTTAAATGACTTTGTCAGGCTGGATTTAAGTTTGTATGACCCTATTGACAACCAATGGAGGTTTGACATGCGATGCGCACGAGAAAAGGGATAGCAACAACGTTTGATGAATTCAGTCACTGATGTAATACTGATTTTTGTTCCAAATGGTTTTAATACTGTAGCGATTAATTGGATAGGCTTAGGATAGGTTAGGTTGTGAAAAAGGTGCGCAATTTCATGGAGGCTCTTGGGTCCATTTTCTTCGTTGTACTAAAACTATAGCAGCAGCCTTATTTATAAACCCAGCGTGGTGGCTGCTTATCTTTATGCGCCCTCTAAAATTGCCTTACGCAGGAAAATGTGATTTATGAAGACCTTTCGAGCTTAAGCAACGTTACTTTAGGACTGCGTTAGTGAAACGCGAAAATTTGCGTTTAGAGCCTGAGTGTAGAGCTGCGTGGATATGTTTTGCATCAAATGTCATTTGGTCGTGATCGAATTGTAAACAAAACCAAAAAGTGAAAATAGGTTTTCTTTGTGCTTTGTGCATAAATGTTGTGTAAATTTGCACCAAATGAATTTTGTTTACAAAATATAAATTATATTCAATAAATAAAAACATATAACATAAGTATGCGTTTGTGATATTATTTATTTTACTTTAGTTTTGTTCCTGTAAAAAATGTTTTAGGTTGTGTGTGAATTATGTCTACATATGACCTGACAGGCATTAGATTTTGTGGTGGTTGGTGGAATTGGACGAGGAATATGGATATAGGAAGGCACATACATATAACATAATATTCGGAATGTTGCCAGATAATTAGGCTTTTTATTGTGTAAACTTATTTACGAAGCTTTTCCCAGCTGATGTCGGTTTCAGAGCAAAAAGTAATAGGTACTTCTGCAATAGTTTATCGAAATTCTTACCTTTTTAGACACAAACCTCGTTCAGTAAAGTAACCATTGAAAAATGTTTATAAATAACAATTTCAGCAAAAGTCGGGCTGCGTAAATCTTTACGAGATGTTCAACCAATCAACATCGCTTTAGGTATTTTAGAAGTAAAGAACAGACCTATGCATGGGCTCTCATTCTAGCCATATCTATGATTCAAAACGAGTGCGACTCGTGCTTGAAACACGTGCAAAAAAGAAAAATTAATGAAAAATATAAATGTAATGTAGGTATTTTTACAAGCCCTAATAAAATCAAAAATATATATATAAAGTTGTGATGCATAGTTTGCATTATTCTTTTCTCTTAGTTTGCATTATCCAACATCGTATATCTACACAATTTACCTGTATGCATTCGCATAAGCTTCCCCTGGATGTTCTCATTTTGTTCTTTCGCCGACATTCGTGGCAACATCAAACATTTCCCACGTTACGTATACATGCAACACGCATAGCCTAGAACTTTCAGACGATATAGCTGTCTAAAAAAATGTCTTCTGGAAAACTCAGGGCGTGATCGACACTAGATCACGTAGTTGAGCTTTTTGGTGTTCGCTAAATATGTTTATGGTCTCCGAGGTATGAATATCTTGACAGTCCTCCTGATTTTATCTGTAAAAAAAATGTCATAAATTGGACATCAGTGATATGTGGTTCCAACAAGACGTTGCCACAGGCCAAACAGCTGGTGCAACAATCGAAATATTGAAATCTCAGTTCGGTGAACGTGTGATCTAGGGAAACGAACCCGTCTATTGGCCGCCGAGATCGTGTGATTTAAGGCCTCTAGACTTTTTTTTTAAGGCGGCTACATAAATATTGGTCTACGGTTTATGCCAACAAGCCGCCGACATTTGAGGAGCTCAGAGCCAATATTGAATGAAAAAATGGTCGAGCCATCTGAATTTGGGTTCAACGTACCGACCGCTGCATACGTTCCCATGGTTGACACTTGAACGAAGTCAAATTCTATTCATAAATGTTTTGATTGTAGTTCAAGCAAATAATTTTTTTTTTCATATCTCAAGTTGTTTGCATTTTATTTTAAAAATAGGTTGTACAGTCCCTAATTAAAGACTCTTTATAAGGATGCGTATTTGTGGTGAATCGGTAACGTTAAGTTCGGAACATCAAAAACATGAAAATGTTGGTTTAAATAATAATAATAATAATAATAGTTGGCGCAACAGGTCTGTAGGGACCCAGGGCCTAGCTTCTCGCAACCATTCGTTTTGTGTGAGTTTTTAATTTTTGGAACGAATGGAAGGGTTTAAATAAACACTTAGTAATCCTGAGAGTTTTCTGAAATTGTTATTCAAATTCTTTATAAAGTTTATATAAAGAATTGGAATAACAATTTCAGAAAACTCACGTCGAATCCGAAAGTTTCATGATGTCCTTTGCAGTGCCTCTTATAATATGCACGCATTTTATTGTCGTCGTAGGATGCTCTTTCCACGTTGTTAATTAATATCCTCTACTCAAACACAAGCCTACATTTTTTATTTAATTTTAAATTGATTTCTGCAAAATACATGTTAAATTGCTTTTCTCTATCTCTGCTGCCATTTAATGCAAAATAGCTAATTTTCGAACCAACTTTGAAAGAAAATACCTGTCGATAAGGAAGTCTCACCCGGCGTATTTCACGATGTATATGGAAAGTGAAAGTTAATAGAGCATGCGAAGTGAATCTCAAATACACCGTATTCCACGATAGGGGTGAATTTTTTGAACTATTTGAATCAGTTAGTCCAGTTGGATTCATGTCGTACCTTTTATCAGTCATTAATGATGCTTAAATTTAAAGTGGGATGGTTTGCACAGGTTTTTTAATCATTATTGAAGTTCAGGATTTGCTAAATTAAGGCTTTCATTTGTATTGAATTTCCGTCTATGCATAGAATCCTTGAACCGACCTCCGAAGAAAGTGACTTTTCCAGTGAAACGACTTACTGAACTACGACTTACTCCTGCCGACCAAAAATCAAATCGCCCTTAATTCCATCGCATTCATTTAATTAGAGATCAAGGCTTTTAGTTTAATACTTAGTCTCCGTTCCGGTGTAATCCTCAAAAAAACTTTGAAATTTATATCGTTATTTTTTATTGAGAAAAAAGGTTACGTATACGCCACAGTCAGCACCATGCGATCACATTTACTCTTTCGCGCAATGCAAAATTTCGACAGTAAAATAATTGAAGACTGTTTTACGGGGTCGGTTTCAAGTGCAGCCTTCAGCTGCTTAGGTTTGTTTAATGCAAGTCCTAAGCACGATTTAAAACAAAATCAAGTCTCATTCGGTCAAATTAACTGAAGACCTAGAAACTAAGAAACTCTTTCATCACACATCTGACTTTTACTTTTCTTGGTTTGCCTTTTAACTACACAGAAAAGAGGTCACTAACCCGTATATGGAAATAAACGTAAACAAAGCTTACCTGGACTTGAATTAACACTTCCACGAACCGCAAGCCAACATATTCAAAATATTCAAAGTATGTCCATTGCCCATACTAAGGCGTGACTTTTAAAGTAAATCATATTGCTTTCAATTATTTGAAACTAATCCATCCTTGATCACATTCAAAGCCAATTCAAATCTGACAATCAGTTAGCGCCGTTTAATCACGCTTTTGATGGCAATGACCTTATAAATCAGGCCATCCGACCGACAGTAATAATATACTGTGCAAACTTGTTTATGACGTGTTAGTATCATTAAAAAGCTTTAAGACTACCGTCTACGGCAAACGGTTTACATCCATCAGATCGAAACCAACACGGAAATTAATCCGCCAAAATTACTGCCGCCGGCTATTTTTTTTTTTTTTTTTTTTTTTTGTGTCTATTGTGTGTATCTGCTAAACGGGCTATTCATGGGAATGTTTTGTGTTTTTGTTTGATATGTGCACCGAGAGAAAAGTTGAAGGTCGCATTGTGGGGGTTATGCAGAAGTTCCACTGTCAATGGTGTCCACGGATAGTGGTCTCTTGTGGTTATTGCACCCAGAGTCTGTGAAAAAATGTCATTATAGCATAATGATTATTTCTGGATACATTTTCGGTATGGTAACCTTGTGACTTTTGTGTTAATGAAAGCGATGGTATTGCTCTGATATATTGTCGGTATAGTGTGTTGGCTGGTATGATAATGAGACGGCATTTTTTTATGTTTTCGCAAAATTTATGATCTGTGATCTGCAGAACAAAAAATTGATGAAGCCGTGATGCGAAACCAATGGACTGTTTGGCAACTCTCGGCCAACCTATACCGCAACACATAGGAAGTGTTGAATCACGATTTTGGAATTTCATTTTTTACAATCGCGTGAGTGTCCGCTATTCGCTGTTAGTGTTGAATAGCACAAGCACAGGGTAGATCTGTATTTACCTATGAGTTGGTGAGCAGCTTTTTGGGGCTACTCTACAGCAAGTTGGATGCATACGACATGACCTTTCTTAGAATTCTGGCGGGAGTGTCTCGTACGAATGGATTAGAAACAACAAAATGTATGCGTTAATAATGTATGCGTTTTACCAGCTTAGAGACAAACTTGAATTCTTATCTAAAATAATGTTTGTTTAAGGTTAGGACGCGACCCACAATTTAATCTTGAGGTCGTAGTTTATATTATGTCTATAAGACCTCGTTCACGAGTATAGAAGAGTAAATAGGAAGGTTTTAAATAAAAGTTGTGTAATGATATCTAGACTTGAATCCAAAAGTATTGCCGAAGCGGGTGGCCCTGGCAGTGAGGGAGGTCACTTGGTGAAGAACATGCCAAATGCGTCTGTATAACTTGGACAAATGCAGGTATTTGCTTTTAGTATAATAACCTATTCATACTTCGACGAAAAGCGGGTTTTCGCGAAAACACTCAAAAACTTCATCGAAAACAAAAGTTTTTCCATACATATTTCAGTTTTCAAAACGAGTCGCCTATAATAGTTTTTCACGAAAACGACTTTCAATCGTTGGGTTGTTGAAACAAACACATATTTTGCAATATTCAGCAAATTCCGCAGAGCAGCTGACTGAAAAAATGTCACAACTCACAGCTTTAAATCATTTTTCACAATTAATCGATGTGCTAATACTGTCTTTAAACGGTCTGAACTAATTTCATTTGTTAATTAATGCGATCGAAATTTATAATCCAAATTTTTTAGACAGAAGTCAATCGAAAACTAGTTGCTGTTCGGTGCAAATGCTTCGACTAGTGTTCGACGAAAACGCGGTTTTCAGCGCGATGTGAATAGGTATAAAGTAAGTTCGAAAATTCGAAGAAAGCATTTACTTCGCTCGACGTGTACTTGCCTCGTAATTGCTGTCAAAGCCGACCAGTAAATTTGAATTTCCCTTGTGGAAAAGTGAACAAGAGGGAACGAAGTTGAAAAAAGAAAATATTAAAAATGCTGTCGGAAATTGTATCCCGACATCGGTGAATTGCACTATTTTTCGACACACATACCAAATATAAGTAAAAGATAAATAATAATTTTCGGAGATGCTTTTGTTATGTTTACCTGTAAACCCCAACCTCCTATAGTATAAGGAATGATATCATTTTCTTGATATGTGAAAGAGCACTACATGTCGATGCTATTCAGTTATGATAGAGGAACTAAAAAAAGTGGGTCGCAAAATTCTGTCCGTCGGTCGGATTTGGTTCAAGCTTCGGATTTGGAGTTTTTGGGCCTACAAATCGAGACCGTTTTTTTTTTGCAAGGTAACCACTGGTTGGTTGGTTTAGGTGGCTGTATTTCCCGACGAGGGAAAAACACAAGTAGCGCATTGAGCGCCGTTTTGAAACCACAACTAACGGAACCTGAAATGAAAGGGGGTAAAGGAAGTTAAAAGAGCTCAAAACCAGCCTGTGGAGTTGAGGAATTTGATAATCTTTTGGAAGTGGATGAGGGATGACCTAGTGCACTGCGTCTGGTTTTGGCTAGGGCCGGACACTCACAAAAAAGATGGAACACCGTTTCACTCTTGTTAGTGTCAGCACAGCTACGGCAGTGGGTATTGTGGGGGATGCCAAGCTTGGCTGCGTGAGTTCCTAAAGGCCAATGACCCGTACTAATTGCCGTTAGTCTGGCGACATCTATACGTGTTCTGGCTAAAAGGCTATTTGTTCTGGCATCATCGTAGGTTGGCCAGATTTTCCTTGAAATGACACAGTTCGTCAGGTTCAACCATCTAGTCTCAGCCCATGAGGTGAAGTGCAGGAGGATTTCTCTCCTGCTTGAAATACACTGGCTACGTTGGGTAGGCGAAGACTTTTAGAGATGTTTAATTCTGTTGAGAAAATGCCTGCTCCTACTCTACATTCCATCTTGGAACCATCTGTGAAGATAGGTATGTCGAATTCATTAACGACTGCATTCTCCTCCCATTCTGATCTAGAGGGGAATCTAACAGAGAAGTTTTTATGGAAGTCGTATTTGGGTAATATGTAGTCTGTAGACATACGACCTATGCCGTCAGGAAGGGAAAGAGGGATGCTGGTGTGGCCATAAGGCCTTTCGGACCAACACTTAGATTCCTTCAATCTAACAGCGCTACACGCTGCAATGTTTTTTATATGCAGATCCACTGGCAGGAAATTTAGAATGACATTGAGGGCAGCGAAGGTTGGTATTTTGGTTTTGGTGGTGAAAAGCATCAGTTCAGTTTTACTTGGGTTAACGCTGAGGCCACAACTTGTAGCCCAACCGCTAATCTTACCCAGGGCCCTTTCCATGATTTCACTTATCACGTTCGGAAACATTCCTGACACTAGAACGACCACGTCATCCGCATACGCAACGACTTTTATACCTTCCCTGTCAAGGTTTGAAAGGATTTTGTTAAGTACCATAATCCATAAGAGAGGCGAGATCACCCCACCTTGAGGTGTTCTTCTGCTTACTGATTTGGTTAGATGGGTGTTACCAAGGTAACCTCTACCATATCAAATGTTTAAAACGGCACTAACGATGTAAAAAAAAAATTACATTTAGGCTTAAGTAGGTAAGGTGCTGATGAGTTTAAGTCTTAGAACGCATTGCTTACATCAAATATTTTAATGTTAGGGTGGAAGTTTTGCTTTAAAAGTTGTAGTCGATAACTATGATCATAAAGACGGTAAATTTGTTTTTATTATGTGTGGAGCAAGAAGAAAGCGGTCAAAAAGCGAAATAATGAAATCAACAAAAAATTATAAATTTTTCTATCAAAACCATAATTATGTAGGTGTGTATTGATAAAAATGTTTATTTACTTGCCTTTCTTTCTCTTCCGATATTTTTCTTACTTTTTTGCCGGTGAATCAGGTATTTCTGTAATGTTTTTTTCGTTATGTTTGCGCATCAGTTTGATCAACTTTGCAACAATGAACGCTTGACGTTGAATTGAACATTATTGAACATTTTGCAAAGCATCATGAGCAACGCAACGATGTTAGTAATGCGTTACTGAATTTACACAAAGTATTTTTAAAACTTGTTTGTTACTATTTTACACAATTTTACAAAAACCGCTTTAACGATTTTGATCAAAATACATATTAAAGATGATATAAATATTCCAAATAAGTCTACTCAAAAAACTTGAAACAGAACTTGCGACAGCTGCCTGATGCTACTGAGAGCTTCAACTTATAAAAACTTACATTGTCATTTGATATGTATGGCAGTACATTGAATGAATGACCTACAAGTGAATTTTATTTAACACTATTCCTATATTTTATGAAAATTCACAAGACTTATGTTTTATGTAAAAAAAAAGTGCGTCGAAAATACTTAACAAAAGATCTGAGCCAGCGAAATAGCAGACTTGGAATTTTCGTCTGACACGTTTTATTCATACCGATCTAAATAAAGGTTGTTGGCGACGCTTTTCGATCATATCAAAAGTTGAAATTAACTCAAATCAATTTTTATTCATACGAAACTTAGCAAATGCTTAGATTTTGGGTATTAACAAATGATTGTTACATAAAGGTTTTAGGAATTGTAACTAAATTATATCACGAGTTCCATTTGATTCCAACAATTGCATAAACCGTTCAAAAAAATCGTAAACAGAACTGTGATATGATCCCCGTATAACTTATGGACAAATAATCGCCTCCCGATAAAAATCCCAACAGCAAAAGAGAAATCATTGAATGGACTACCAATTCGTTGAAAATAAAAAAACTACCACACGAATAACTGCAAGAAGCTAAGCTTAGAATCCTTCCTAGCTGCAGCTTTTTATTAAATTTATTTACATAAACTAAAGTGGTTCTTACTTTTGATGAGTTTGTAATAATTTCAGATGACTACGAGGCAATTTTTCAATGCGCTCTCATTGGTTGTACTACTCTCAGGATCTATACGTTTGACATGTGGATCAGCTGTCCTAATAGCAGATATGACAATGTCGGTAATGGTTGAACTTTCTTCACGACATCCATTTTGTAAGATGCACACTGACAGGTAGCACTCAATCAGTCACTTAATGAATCCTCTTGTCAATTTTATATGAATCTTTGATTTCCAGGGGTGACATCCAACGAATGCTTTTACAATCTGATCAGAGACGAATCCGACAAGTGCCACGCGAATCAGTCATGGAATTGGAAAATGTTTGCAAAGATGCTGGCTCATATGGAAGAGAGTTTCGCGGAGGTCTTGGATTTATCTATCCTGGAACAAAATGGTGTGGACCTGGTATGTATTTGTTAAAGGTTGATGTCATTGAAATTGACGACGCATATAAATCGCCATTGAACTCCGGTTCTTTTCTCATTAGGCGTTTTTCTTTTTTAGTTCAGAGCATGACCTGAACTGTTATACAAAAAGATCGTGTTTCTTTTTTAGCTCAGACACTTCAGAGCTCGAATTTGTATTTCTTTTTTCGCTCAGAGCATGATCAGAGCGCGCTCTATGAGCTCAGAATAAATTGACTGAGCATCCTGAGTAAAAAGCTGAGTACACATGAACAGTCACATTTGAAGGACAAAAAAAACAGGAAAAACAAAACATCCTCTGAACGCTCTGAGCACGCATGGTTCAGAGCGCGAATTAAAACACTTGTTTCTTACTTTTAAAATTAAACAATATTTATTTGGAACTATGTCCTTTATTATTGAAATACTTTTTACTAATTCTAAAAGGAGCTTAAGGCTACTATGTAGTTACAATAAGACTGTTGATAAATTCATCATACAGTCGTATTTATATACTTTTCTTATCTATCTACAAGGAGACCCAAGCGTACAATCGTCTTGCTTGATAATGAAGAAGAGATAATATTCCAACATTGTATACAAACGATATTATCTCTTTTACATATGTTATCATTGTAGCGTTGTGTGCAAGACTGTACTAGAGACTAAAGATATCATTGAATACAAATAATGTTATCTTTTTTCTCAATATGTCTTGCTATGGATACTTAACTCCCCCCCTTGTTAAACGAAATCGTCCCGATTTTTCGACGCTATTTTTAACATTTCTCTTTCATAAGTTTTGTTATATGCGTCAATCTTTTTTTGTTTTTGACGATCTGTTATACATTGTATAGTTTTTATCATTACGTACGTAAATGCTAGAATAACAATCAGTGTTACAATTGTGTATATAGTTGATAATATCGGTTTTTCTTCAAAAGGAATAATTAGTTTTTTTAAAGTATCTATGTTATCGAATTTGTACATTGTATCTTCTTTAATTATTTGGTCGATGTAAGACTCTGAATTATGATTTCTTAATATAACTTCTTTAATTTGCTTATGCATGTTTTTGTATATTTTATCGTCTAGATTTATAGTATTTTCATAAGTAACTAAGTTTATACCATTAATTGTTTGATTATTTAACTTATGCTTACCGCTTAATAACATAACACCGGATTCAATTTCTAAGTCGTAATCGTATTCTTGTTTAATGTTGCATTTTGAAGTTATATTCTTTAAAAGTGGAATAAGACAATTTTCTTCTTCAAAGTTAATTTCACAAATGTTTTTACTTAGATGATTTTGACAATTTCTTGTTCTTAAATAAGTTTGGTTACATAAGGCAATTGTTTTATCTGTAATGATTTTTCCATGTTTTGAATTTAAAGGTGTTACTTTATACAATTTACATGATTTAATTAGAACTGGATATTTATATATTGTGATGAAGAATTCATCAGTTCTAGCTAATAATATTTTAGAGTACTCAAGTATATTTATTATGGGTACTTGAATTATTTCATGTTGAATAATATTTTTAATGTCATCTAAGTCTAGGCTTTCTGATAAATATTCATTATTTTTTGCTGCATTAATTGTTCTGGTCAATAATAATAATTGTTCGTACACTTGTTCTATTACTAAATGTTCTTTAAGGCTCTGACCTTCGAATTGTTGCAAAATTTGTTCAAATCTAGAATTTATAGTTTTTTGTTTATTATTGTTTTCTATGAGATTATTTATACTCGTTTCTATGTTAACTAAGTCATAATGGTCAGGATTACCAAACACATATTTGAAAGCTGTTCCTAAAAAGTTAATTGATCTAGTATGCCTAGTATGTTCTTGTAATTGGTCTGCTAAATTCTTAATTTTACTTAACCAAATTTTTTCTTCTTGTGTAGGTTGATATTTACTAGTTACGATATTTACGTAAGGTTGAAATATCGAAGTCAGGTTGGTGGCATGTAACAAATAAGTTTGTTCTTTGAATAAATACACGTCATCTGTTTGCGTAAGTATAAACTTCTTGTTTAGTAACTCAGTTATTTGAACGTTTCCTTGCCCTTCTTGACTCTGTACAATTCCTAGTAATGTTAGGAATATTAATATTTTCGTCATCTGAAAAATGATAATTCTTTATGTTATCCTTGTGAATTTTTATTCCTTCTTTAGAGATTACAGTGTCTCCTTTATCTTCTTCTACTATTCTTGTTATGTATCTGGCGTTAGATTTCTTTCTAAGACCTGTGATTCTTACCATTATCTTATCTCCTTTTTTATACTCTCTGTGTCGAGTTCCTTTATTTAGACGTTCGATCACTTTTTTGGATGCTGAGTTTAGTTTATTTATTATAATTTCACTATTGCTATATTTATTTTGATTAAAGAAAATGTCTCTAGGTTTCAAACCGGTAACTGAGTGTATAGAATTATTTAATTCACGCACTGTTCTAAATATTTCTTCGATAAGTCTTGTTTTATTCTGAATTGTGAATATTCTAGACAGTTCAGTTATTGTACCGTTTACACGTTCTACCTGACCGTTCGCTGTCGATCTGTATACTGGAGTTTCTACTTTAGTTATGTTGTATTTCAAACACATTTGGTTCACCATTTCTGTTTTGAATCCCTTCTCGTTATCTGTCATGAGTCGTTCACATTTTGGGAAATAATTAGATAAGACCTCTTCCATAACGTCGTACAGTCTGTTTCGAGTTTCGATTTCCCGAAGGATTGTATATTTAGAATACTTATCTACTGTTACAAGGAAAGTATACTTGTCGTTGAAGTATATGTCCATATGAATGTGTGTTCCCACATGTGTTGGTATTTCTGAATTATTCAGAGGTTCTCTGATAGGTTTTCTTTCATATTTTCCAAATAGACATGCTATGCATTTTCTGTTGAAACTCTTTGCTTGTTTATTTAGATCGGGCCAGTAATATTTCTCTGAGATTTCTTGTATATTGTTACGTAACCCTCGGTGTGCTCTTTCGTGAGTTACCCTTACAAGTTTTAGTTGTTCCTCCAAATTTGTCACGTCTTGAAGTTTTCTTGGTGTGAATATAAATCTTACTAGTGGGAATTCTTTTTTTATGTTTTCACCATATTTGTATATGTTTTCAAATTTCGTATGCAAAGCTACAATCTTTTGGGGTTGTATAACTTCTTTCATCTGCCTTAGTAAAGAGTCTTTGTCCTTAAACTTTATTATGAGTCTTATTTTGTTACTAAAATAGATTTGTGTTTCGATATTATTTGTTATATCTTCAATAAGTTCGAACTGTGCAGTGTATGCATTAAAAGGCTGATTCACAGTTTTTATTATATCATTAGAAGAACTTTCAGCTGAATGTGCTGTTTCTATGGTAGAAGTATTTATGCGTTGACGTGATAATGCGTCAGCTACAAGATTTAGGTTTCCTGGTTTATAAACTAATTTTGCTCCAAAGTCTTCAATGATTCCCTTCCAACGTTTCAGCTTTGTGTTGGGATTTTTTTCTGATACAGAATATATAAGGCTCTGGTGATCGGTATATATGGTTAAGTCTGCTATACCATATATGTAGTTTCTGAGTTTTTGTAAGGACCATATGATCGCTAATAGCTCTTTCTCGTTTGTGCTATAGTTCTCTTCTTTCGTTTCTGCGTTCATGTGGCATATTTTTGTGGTGCTTATCTTGAGTGAGATGTAAATGCCTGTGCACATTATCATGTTCTATTCTGCGAGCAATTGCGAATGCGTGTTCTAGATCATTTATTGTAGCTGAATATAATGATCCTCTTGTAAAGTTGTCACTCATACCATCAATGAATATACGAACTGCGTCGTCGTTAGCATTTTTAATTAGTCTGTCGATTATATTCGGCGGATCACCTGACATAGTGATTTTTGATATTATTAAATTGAGATTTTTATTTATCTCGTCGTGGTATTCAGACAGTGTGCTTCTTTTTTGCGTGATGGCTTTCATCATGTCTTGTAGCACGTATAGAGGTTCTTGATTAGAGTACGTATAATCTAATCTGTTACGTATCGCCTCAAAATTAAAAATTGTGTTATAATTGGTTAACACATTCGCGGCTGCACCCTGTATTTTACTTTTCACTATAGTCAATGCTGCTGCGTACTTACTGTGTGTTTTGAAGTTTTTAATGCTGTCCATTAATCTGGATGCTTCTTCGCGCCACGACCGATAATTTGATTGATCGCCGTTGAAAATAGGTAGGCTTTTAAATGCGTCTAACTGTATTTCACTACCATCTGTATATGTGGTTCTTATTTCCTCTAGCACAGGTATGTTTGGTACTATGCCTAATCCAGATTTTACTTCATTTAGTTTTGTTTCTAAATTAGTGTTTATTTGATTTTGGTTAGTTATTATTGCTGCTAACCTTGCATTCTCTGTGCGTGTGTGCTCTAGGGTTTGTGTTACTGTGTTGCTCCTGGTTTCTAAAGCTTCTAATCTTGCCATTAATACTGCGAGTTGTTCCATTTTGAACTCGTGTCTGTTGTCGTCGAATTTGTGTGTTTTTTTTCTCCACATATACACTTTCACTGAATTGCTTTGCTGCTTCGTACGAAGAAGCTATATTTGTACCTGCTATGCTAGGTAATTCTTGTAACCGGTAACGCGAGTGTTCTGTTTATACTAGATTTCACTACTTGTTCCCGAGGTCCGCTCGATTGAAGTTAAAAAGTATATTTAACCTCCTGGCAGGATCGCCAATTAAAACACTTGTTTCTTACTTTTAAAATTAAACAATATTTATTTGGAACTATGTCCTTTATTATTGAAATACTTTTTACTAATTCTAAAAGGAGCTTAAGGCTACTATGTAGTTACAATAAGACTGTTGATAAATTCATCATACAGTCGTATTTATATACTTTTCTTATCTATCTACAAGGAGACCCAAGCGTACAATCGTCTTGCTTGATAATGAAGAAGAGATAATATTCCAACATTGTATACAAACGATATTATCTCTTTTACATATGTTATCATTGTAGCGTTGTGTGCAAGACTGTACTAGAGACTAAAGATATCATTGAATACAAATAATGTTATCTTTTTTCTCAATATGTCTTGCTATGGATACTTAACTCGCGCTCATAAAGCTCGAACTCTGTTCAGTGCTCAGCTCTGAACTAAAAAAGAAAAACGCCTATTGTTGTGGACTGTGTAACCCAGTCGATTGCTCCAAATTGTGATCGCCCAATTCTTTATCTAACAAAGGTTGCGAACCCACAAACGAACTGGAACTTTGGTAATACCTTATAGTAGTTTCTAAACTGACGGATTCAAACGCTACAAATTATGCTGAATATTTTGCAACCTATAAGTATAAGCTAATTAGTGGGGAATCGATGAATCTTTATTGAAAAACGTTTAAAACTCTGGTTAGTTGGTAACCTCGCTCTTTTGATTTTCGTACTATCAGGGCAGCACAGCGCATTACCACAAGAAACTATTTAAAATCCATTTACCTGACATTCAACTTCCGAGCATCTTCGTTCACGTTTCAAGTGTAGGGAGAATTTTACCGTATTTGCTTCTCTTAGTTTTATTGCGTCCGACGAAGATTCCCATTGCATTCAGTACACTGATGCTCTAAACGTCCATTCGGACCCTCTACTTAGCAATCGATATGAGTCGTTTTCTTTTTTGGGTAATGTTAAGAATGGATTTTTGTACAAACTCTGGAAACTCGTCCTTAAAATAACTACCAGCCCGAAAAATATTGGATTACCATACAATTTGCTAACATTTAGGAACAGCTGCAGTGGACTACAATGACCTGGGACACCACGCTGGAGAAGACCGTTGTTGCCGCGAACATGATTTGTGTCCCAATGTCCTGTCCGCCGGAGACTGTCGTCGTGGACTTTGCAATACTGGAGCCTTTACACGATCGCACTGTGACTGTGATGCCAGGTTCAGACGATGTTTGCAATCGTTAAACACCGGTGAGAAATTAATACAATTTTTTGAAATAAATTTATGAGCTCATTTCTTCTTTAGAGACCGCCAACACACTGGGAGCAATATTCTATAACGTCGTCCAAGTGACATGTTTTCAAGAGCGTAGTCCATGCTCAGCCCATCAAAGGTTTGACTCAAACTGTCCGATTGATTTTCGTCCGTCCAATTTGTATGTGCCACCCAATTCCGGTAGTCTCATTTCGCGCATCATTCAGAAACAGTCTCATCACCCTGGGTTTAGTCCACGATCATTGCATGTTGAAGTTGAACCGAATCGTTCCAATTTCGATTCAATTACCACGCGCATAGGGGTTAAGTTAGCATCGGTTGGTTTAGCGGCTGTTAATATATTTAAGGAATTACAAAACAACTGGCCAAAAATTTTGGGAGGATCACAAGCCTATAACAATGGGGAAGAAGGTCCCACAAATACAAATTACGATGCGAGTGAGAATTATTACCAAAGTCCGCCACCACAGGGGCACAATAGCAATAGTTATTGGAGGAGATGAGGATAAGAAAATCTAGTACCTGCCTATGCGTTGTTGACGTTTAAATGTGATATTTATTATTAAATGTAGGTTAGCTAGACACTATTTCAATGTGTGTCCATGGAACAGTGTATATTTTAAGAGGACTAGTTTAATTAAAAGACGTGTGCTTTACACCAACCCCTTAAATATAGCACAAGCTTGCTGCAGCAAATATGCGCTAATTTCGCAGCAAAAGTACGTTACGATGCGAAAGTTTCCAGCATATTTGTTTCGAAATAGGTGTCATTATACAGAGAGTTTCTTTGAAGCTCGGACTCGGCATAAGATTGTAGATCCCTTGCATTCGTCCCAAACATTAAAAAAAAACTCTCACAACGAATGGTTGTGAAAAGCTTCTGTGACGTTGTCGGGAAGTAGTCTATAAAAAAAAGACTTAATTTCGTTGACATATAGCTTGTTCACGAATTCGACCGCTCGGCGCTACATTATAGGTTAATTAACAACCCCATTAAACCCGGTAAAAGTGGTTGACTACTGAACAAGGCTACGGAGATTAAATCGCCGGCAACATCATGGGTATACTTGTCATAAGACTTCTAAGTTTAACCATTCAGATTCGGCATAAAAAAAAGTCCCTTAGATTTTCCTAAAAAAAAATTACTCCCACAAATCAACCGTACAAACTGAACTAACATTTTCTTTAGAGTGCAGATGAACTAGTAAGGACAAAGCTGAAAAAAGACCACCTGTTATTATCTAGATTAGAACTCAGAGTAATACCCTATTCACATCGAGCCGGAAACCCTGTTTTCGTCGAAAACAAGTCGATGCATTCACACCAAACACCAACTAGTTTTCGTTTGACGTTTCTATCAGCTGTGAGACACTAGTCGTAAAACTTCTGTGTGGACATTTTGGTTACAAATTTCGATCGCATTCATTCAGAGCATTTAAAAATAATATCAGCCCATCAATTAATTGTGGAAAATGATTTTTAGTTGGGATTTGTGACAATTGTTCGTACAGCTGCTCTGCTGAATTTGCTGAATTTGCTGAATATTACAAAAGGTGTGTTTGTTTCAACAACCCAACGATTGGAAGTCGTTTTCATGGTGTTTTCCTGGAAAACGACTCGTTTTGAAAATTTAAATATGTATGGGAAAACTTCTGTTTTCGATTGTTTTCCGCTCGGTGAGAATAGGGTACAACAATACTTCAGAAAAACTTTACGTAGGTATGTCTGCTTTAAAGCCTAAAAAGCCATTCTGACGCAAACTTCCTTCCCTTCAGGCCACCGATGACCAATACTACTTTCTGTTTCTTCTAGGTTGCATAAAACAATTATTTTTTTATAAATCAAGTTGCCAGTAATTGCAATTAATCTACTGGTGAAAGTCAACAAGCGAGTTCAGTGTCTCTTCTGTTTTAAAAGAAACACTTTTTTTAAGGCGCATACGAATTTTCCGCCACTACCTCGTTTAACTATTTGATGCAGGCGTATATTTTCAATTCATACGCGATTTGTATTATGCTTGCAATTTGTATTTTTGAACAAATAATGGAACGCAAAATTTATAACACAATATAAAATAAAAACCAGAGAGGAGATGGCGATGTATAGGGTGGCCCAAAAATACTGGGCCTTACTAATAGTCAATTATAACCTTCCTTCCAACTATTTTGTAGGTCAGAATGAATAATTTTATATGGAAAGTTTCGCCATTGTGAGTTCGTATAATCTAACCTGGACATGGACACTAATTATGATTATTCGTATCGCGCAATCACTTTAAAATGTCCCGCGTTACTCTTCGGGGAGATCGGTTTCCGTTTCCTTAGCAGCCCTTGTAATTTTTTTTTAGTGATTTCAGTGTAGTGTTGAGGTCCATTGTAAAATGTTTCCAAAGACAACTCTAGCCAGAAGAAAAAGCGAGGCACTAATAATTAATTTTAGTCTTGACTTTAAATTTACGAAAGCTCACAATAGCGAAAATTGTATGGAAAATATAGCCAGCTACCTACTGTGAATTAGTAAAATTAAGAGTCGAAACTAAAAATGTTTATTGGTAAGGCCCAAAAAAATAAAAAAAGTTCACAGAAAGCCCTATCTGCTGTATTTCTATCAAATTCATTACTCCTTTTGTACAATTTCATCATTTGTCTAGTCTTAATTTTTAAATTGTTATTAGTTTTGGTTCTGTTTAGTTGTTCAGTATTATATGTTTTTAAGTCGTAGCTTTTTAAGTTGTTGAATAAATGTTTCGTTCAAAGTACATAATTCTTTCTGTTCTGATCTGCACGTTGATCGATTTTTTTGTTTTAATAAAAAGGATATGCTATAAGGAAATACGAAACATTATTATTGCAGAGCCGGATACAATAAGACCACTTCGGATGAGATATGTGCTCAATGGCAATATCAGCCGTCAGAGAAGTATGTACCTAGTGCTCCCGGAAGAACTTAAAGGAATAAATATTTACGATGGTGATGCGACTGGTTTGTACAAACAAAATTGCGATGTGGTTTCAAATGGACTTTAATAACAACAAATGCAATAAATTATTTTCACGAGTTACTCTTGGTTAGTTTGTTAACTTCAAATGTACCTTTAAAAGTTCTATTCTTCAATAAATTTGTAATTCAAAATAGGAAAATGCAAGACAAATGCAATATTTACTGTTTGACAATAGAAACAAATTAATAAAAATGTATTTACCTATACATACATAAAAATAGTGTCGGCTTTTAATGCTCATATATTTAAGTAAGGGTCTATCGAATTGATAAATGGTGGTATCAAAAGGGATTATCGCAACACATTCAAGTCCGTTTCATACCTGTAGTATCCACAAAATCTGTACTGTATTATTATAAAAATGTGTATGATCACTATGTCGAATTAGAATAATATGTTTGACAGATTGCGAGAATAAAGTGACTGGACTACAGACAAGCAAACAATATAGACGTGTCTAATATAGAACTCTACATTGGCGACGAGGAGAAAAAAAAAAAAAAAGGAAAAGTAGAAGAAAATAAAAAGCAACAGGACAAATATGAATCTTAACAATTCAAATGGTAAGAAAAAACAGTTTTAAGTACTTTCGTGCATAAGTGTAAAAATGTAATTTCGTGGTGTATATATATAAAAAAATGACTTGTACGGGCAAGCTGATTTTGTTCGAGAAATCGACAAATGGTTTTCGGTATTCGCTTAAATGTGAATAAAAATATGACTTGCTCGACAAGCTGATTTTGTTCGAGAAATCGACAAATGGTTTTCCGTATTCGCTTAAATGTGAATAAAAATATGACTTGCTCGACAAGCTGATTTTGTTCGAGAAATCGACAAATAATGGTTTTCGGTATTCGCTTAAATGTGAATAAAAATATGACTTGCTCGACAAGCTGATTTTGTTCGAGAAATCGACAAATGGTTTTCCGTATTCGCTTAAATGTGAATAAAAATATGACTTGCTCGACAAGCTGATTTTGTTCGAGAAATCGACAAATGGTTTTCGGTATTCGCTTAAATGTGAATAAAAATATGACTTGCTCGACAAGCTGATTTTGTTCGAGAAATCGACAAATGGTTTTCGGTATTCGCTTAAATGTGAATAAAAATATGACTTGCTCGACAAGCTGATTTTGTTCGAGAAATCGACAAATGGTTTTCGGTATTCGCTTAAATGTGAATAAAAATATGACTTGCTCGACAAGCTGATTTTGTTATGACAGTGTGCATAACTTATAGCTAAATGCTTACGAAAGAAATTGTATTTCATTCTTAAAAGAGAAAGAGAAGAAAGTGATGTAGTATCCACAAAATCTGTACTGTATTATTATAAAAATGTGTATGATCACTATGTCGAATTAGAATAATATGTTTGACAGATTGCGAGAATAAAGTGACTGGACTACAGACAAGCAAACAATATAGACGTGTCTAATATAGAACTCTACAATACCCAAACAACTTCTTTTTGAGACTTTTTTACGGGAAGGAAGAAGGCCCCCCTTAATATAATGATCGTTGCACAGTTTTCCAGCATAAGGAAAAGAAAGAAAATTTGGAGATTTTTTTTTATAAAACCAATCAACTTTTGGGTTTGGGATGAAAGAAGCATACAATTGCATTTAACGTCTTTATGGCGATGACCGAATTCAGAATGGCAAAAGTGAGCAGTAATCTTGGGAACTTGCAAACGAAAAGTAGGCGAAAGTAGCCTTGAACATCGAAGTAAACGAGGAAATGACTTTGACATGACTGTGGTAGGGCGCATGTATCCATGATCATTATCAACAAAGTATCGGTGATGACTTCACAGACCAACGAATTTGAAGTCGACTCTTACCACATTTTCATCAACTTCAAAGCCGCGTATGAAAGCATTCATCGTCGTCAGAAGCTCTGTTTGACGCTGGAAAACATTACAATAATTTGAAAGTAGCTCCTCCAAACTATTTCAAATATGCACCGGATTTCGGCAAGCAAAATACGCTGTCATGTGACTTCTTTAGTCGTGTCATGGAACAGGGCAGGTGCCAATACGGAAGGCACTATCTTCCACAGGTCCATTCAACTAGCGGGGTATGCGGACGATATTGATACCATTGGTCGTTCACAGGGTTCTGTGATAGAGAAGCATTCACGGCCATTGAAGAACAGTCGAAATCTGTGGGCCTGTTGAACATAAGAAGGAACAATTTCGGGTAGTTAATCTGCCTTGAAGTAAACATTGAATCGACGAATGACACCCTAGTGGAGATCCGGCGTAGAATTACTCTAGGAAACCGTTGCAACTTAGGTTTGGCAAAACAACGAGGTTCAAGAATCCCAACTCGAAGAACAAAATGTACGCTTTACACAGCTCTCATTCTGCCAACTATGCATTTACTTTATATTAAGCATCATCCGGACGTTTGACAACCGTTGTGGAAAAGAATGGCACTGCTAAGTCGGTTGGACAAAGCAGACTCGAAGTTCGAAATACGTACTCGGGATGGCAGGACGCACTGGTGTAGGTCGGGAGACCGTTAGTAGTTAGTAAATAGTAAGTGAAGTTCAAATCACCTAATTTAATTTCATTTTCACCTTCATAATTCCGGGCGTGGTTGTAGACAAGTAGTGTGCAAGTGTGCGAAATTAAACCGTACACAGTTTTTCAGCTCACCTCCGCAAATTAACAATTTATAAATTAGAATAGGTACCTATACTTATTGTTATTACATTTTTTTTCTACCTATATAATATTCCCAGTTGTCTGACACTGCGACCTGAAAGAAATAGTGTATCAATTTGGAAAGGTTTATCTAAGAGACGTGCGACCTCCCTAATGAAAGTCAATGAGTCCTTAGTAGCAGAGTGCGCTATATCTGTTGGTGTGCGAGTCTCTCTATTAAAGACACGTTTTCTTAACCAATGAAATGCCGGGCAGTCACAGAAGATGTGTTCAGAGGATTCGACATCCTCAAGACAGAATCTGCATTCTGTTTCCGGACAGAGGTTCATTTTGTTGAGGTGATATCTAAGGCCCGCTTATATTATCCTTACTGAGTTCAAAGACTTCCTTATGGGAGTAAGGCTTAATTAATCATTTTGATCAGGGACATGTTCCCAGTGTTCAAGACGAAGTTGTTTTTCCCAATCGTTAATTTGCCTTAGCGCAGTAGTCCAATTGACTGTGCAGTAGGGTTCTGGTCCACATAGAAAAGATTCGGAACCAACCCTACCTAGTTTGCCTGCGTGTTCGTTGCCTGCAATAAATACCCTGATGACCCGGCACCCAGCCAATTTTTACCTTGTTGTGTTTGGCTAGGGCTTGCAGAGCATCGTGACAGCACTTAACTGTTTTTGTAAGCTTGTAAAGCTGCCTGACTGTCTGAGAAGATTTGAATGATTGCGCCTTTCATACCTTTTTTTGATATTAGATCAGCGCAAATTTTGATAGCTTGAAAAACTGTGCGACACATTTCCATGTATATCGAGATTTTGGTGTTGGGTCCAATGTTAAGAAATAAGAAGTAAAAGAAAAGAAGACACGACACACGTCTGTACGAATTAAAAGGAACAATACGAATGAAATAAGTTTTTAAAAGGATGAACATAATGTGTGGTATGTCTAAGTGTATGTATAAGCGTATGTATGTGTACATAAAAGAGAACAAAAAGAATGAATTCAAGTGATGATATATTTTCAACATCCAAAGACACCAGCTCAAACTCCGGAATGCATTTTTGATACGTCGGTGTACCATACTAAGCTTTTCATTACATATAATATAATATAACATACAATTTAGAATAAAAAATAGAATAACGGCGAATACTTTCAACTTTTGCTTAGAAGCAAGGTTGTCCCATTTGAGCAGCTTGAGTTTCTCAATCAATGATGTTTGGCCACAGGAAACATAAAGCAGTGATGCCACTAGTCGATCTTGTTGGCCTGAATGTGATTGGTCTGAACATGAACTAGCTTAAATTTAACTTATAATTAGGGGAGAATTTTGTTAATTGATTTGAGCGTTAGCTTAAAATTACTCCTAGAATTTGTTGACACTTGAACATCTATTTGGCCTTATATTGCATAAATATTATTTCTTAACACATAGTTTTTCTTTCAACACATGAACTAACACTCTGAACATGAACTAGCTTAAATTTAACTTATAATTAGGGGAGAATTTTGTTAATTGATTTGAGCGTTAGCTTAAAATTACTCCTAGAATTTGTTGACACTTGAACATCTATTTGGCCTTATATTGCATAAATATTATTTCTTAACACATAGTTTTTCTTTCAACACATGAACTAACACTTTTTTTGCAGACAAATTAGAAAAAAAAATCTATAGACACGATATTATCTGTTAGTTTCGACTCACCTCTGGTGTAATTTTAATCTTAAGCACAATCAATAAAAACTGGCGTATGGAAATTTATATGATTCCGGCTCGAAGGACCAAATGTTAATTGTTGAAATAAAAATTCTTCTTAACGTTATAAAATGACTGGTTTATTCTGCTGTTGGAGGATTTGTGTCGAGATTAAAAGAAAAGAACTACGTTTTACAAATTTTGATTAACAGCTGATGACAACATATTAAAAACAAAACATAATTGGTCTAAATGGGCAAGTTACATTGAAAGTTTACATTAATATTACATAAATTTTGATCACAACACCTAACTTTGTTGATGAACGAAAATTACGACGACGACGGAATCCTTTTCAAACCACCTTTGAAAATCATTAAAAGCATCTGTGTTACATCTCTGCAGCTGTATAGTATAAAGTAAAATTAAATTTAAGCTCACCTTCTATGCTGTACCGGGTTGCAGATTTCAGTCCGGGTAGCTTTCGCAACCTTGTGAGACTGAGCGAAATCTTTCACACATCAATAATTGTTGCATTGCGACAAACTGATAACATTTTTGTTGTAGTATAAGTAAAACGCATTGCTTTAGAGATTTTTGTTCTTGCACTTCAGAAACTGGTCACTTTATTTTATTTATTTTCTATTTCTTCGTATATATATTGGCTGTATTTAAAAAAAAATAGTTAAATTCATTCTTAAAATATAAAGAAATATATAAATAGAAATAAAAGGAACGAAAAACGAATTACTAATAAAATAAACATATCTGGCAATGCTCAGGGTCTTCGTTGCAGTTCTGTCAAAAACATGTTTCTCTTTTAAGTATTACCACTTGTGTATTTATACTCGAGTTGCTTTTTAGAAAGAAATTACATACAAAGGAAATAATTTATTTACCCAGACCTATCTTCTTCGCGTCAACTTCGTAAATGAGCAGCCGCCACATCTTGACAACAAAGACTTCCGCCTCCTCGTCGAGTACCTGTCGCATTACGGAACGGAAATAACATGTTACAACAACTGATTGATTGGTATTATGATGTGGGTAAACCTACCATTTGGACGTCATCTAAAATACTTTGAGGTGAACTGCCCGCTAGAACCTTGGAGCAAATGAAATCAACAAGTGTTGGTTCTGGTTCCCCAATGTACTCAATAATCTTCTTATTGATCCAGGGTCGAATCTTTTTCTCCATTAGGGTGTTGTCGATTTCGTTGCGGTCTAGTTTGTAGTTGAAGAGATCGCTCTTTTGTGTAGGAATTCGGTCGATGATGCTCTTGATGTGACGCCGTTTTTCCTCTTGCAATTTAGTGGAATTGTCTTCCACGTTGTTGCCGCCACCGCCACCAGAATTGTTGCTATCATGCTTGTCTCCTCGTCTCTTTGAGCTGGACTTAGATTGATGTTGTGCTGTGGCGTGTGTTGCCCCGGCAGCGTTGGATTGCTGTGATCCACGATTATGAGATTGGGCGTTCGGATATTGGTTCTCATCGTAATCTGTGTGTGTTAAGATTAAATATGTATAAAATTTAAATAAAAGAATGAGGGTGGATTATGACCAACAAACCCGGGGAAAAGTCACAGGTTAGAATCCTTAAAACAATTCCCAGGTAAGCAGGGAACGTAATATACATTTTAAAAACATTGGGAGCAGCTTTTGTGTGGGTAGTTAGTGAGTTAATAACTTCACTGTAAACTACAGCGGCATTCAGGTAAAACTTTTGGACATATCGAAAGAGCTTAGAATGTTAGGGTTTCTTGGGCGTCGAAAGTCAGATTCCAACCAACTGCCAGCATCTACAGATTACTTTTTAACATCTCACCAATCCATGAGTCGACCAGGACTAATGTTTATTTCCGTTGGATTGACGGATTAGTGGTCTTCAAGTGAAACCAATGAAAATGACATAGCGTGCAGTATCCGGTGACTTCATAATTTTTGGGTATGTTAGTCTTTTCCTACGAAGGAATTTCTTACATCCCTTTGTTTTTAGAACTAGCTTTTTTTGTAGTCTGTTCAACATCAGACCGATGCTGTGCGTTTTACAAGTAGCTTTTAATGGCAGAGGAGCTTAGTCCATCTTGTTCGTCCAGAAACACAGCAACAGATTAAGAGATCCACATCAATCTTCCATCACAGAAGATGTTATCACACTGGGTGCTAGGAATTTGATAGCAGACCAGAGGGCCCTTTCTACAGAGTACCGGTGTTAAATAATGGTTTGAGCAAAGAACCCAACACCAGGACGGAGTGAATCCTTCATACGGTATGGCGTGATGAAGCAGCTTGTACAACTCAAGGGGATTGATTGCGTCGGTTTGTTTTGAAAACATCAAGGGCATTGAGAAGTTGCCAACCAGAATAAAAGACAACTGTCAACTCTACGACAGATCCGTCCCATTATGGAAGAAACAATTATTTGTCAAGACAGCTACATAGATTTCTTAAACTGAATAAAGGAAACACACTGCACAAACCAAACACACTTACCAAGTGGAACTAACTTCCGCTTTTTCGGATTGCTAGCGTCATCGTTGTCTTCTTCATTATTAAAAACATCCGAAGTAACCTCGATTTTTTTCTTCTTAGCGTTAGCTCCTAAATTGAGACTTATAAGTGGAGCGGAAATAGGAGGAGTACCAGGAGTTGTTACATTGTTATGACTATTAACAGGACTGAAACCGTGACTGGACGATATCATGGAACCTCGTGAATCTTCATCCTGGAAATGATCAGATACACTGTCTCTGGACTCTGATTGCTGTCGGCTGGGCATCGCATTTGTGTTCGATCCACGATGTGACGTCAATGTATCGTCATTTGAGTCGGAATCAATTGGTTCTGTATGCATCATAGTTGCCGCCACCGCCGCCGCATGTGCCTCCTGCTCCTGCAGATATTTCTCCTTGGCAGCTGCAAGTTTTTCCTTCTCTCTAAGACGTTTTGCTTTTTCAAGTTCACGCTCTCTCTCCTTTTCTAGTTCACGCTCCTTACGTTGCTGTGATTCTAAATTAACGTCAATTAGAATTTGAGGCTTGTATAGGTTCTCACGTTCCTTCTTCACTCGCTCGAACTCTTGCGTTGGATTTTCATATTCTCCACTGAATATCTTATTTTTCAGCTCTTCGAGTTCTTCTTGTTCCCTATTGCGATCCTTGGCGTCCAGATCGGCTTCACGGACCCGCTCAGCCAGTCGCCTTTGAAGTTCTCGGCCTCTGTGAATTGAAAAAAGCCACCCGATAAGTATAAACTTTCATTGCAAGCTCTTTACAACAATTTTACTTGTAATATTTTGGATCATCTCTGTCGTCGTCGTAGTCTTCGACGAATTCCTTTAACCGTTTTGCTTCTTTTTCCCTTTCCTCGAGTTTTAGGTTCTCCTTTAGCTTTTGCTGAAAAAAAAAAAGGAAAATTGGAAAACGGTAAGAATGCGTGTTTCGAGGGTATAATAATTGTAACCTTTTCATATTCTTTAATTTTTCGCCGCTCCCGTAGTTCCCAATTGTGCAGTCGCTCTTGGTATGCGGCTTCCTTTTCGCGGGCTTTCTTCTCCGCCTTCTTGCGCTCGCGCAACTCCTCTTCGATTTCTTTCTCCCGCTGGATATCTCGGACATTTTTGATGATCTTTTCCTCTCTTTCCCTACAGCAAAATTAAAAAGATATCGACACATAAAAGATAAATCAACATTTTTTGATAGCAAAAGTTCATGAGATTAGACTGATTGTCAACCATACGGGACATGTTTGTATTTCATGCACTTGTTAAGAACCTTTAGATTAACCAACCTCTCTCGCTCCCGTTCCCGCTCCCTGTCTCGTTCTCTTTCACGTTCACGTTCCCTTTCTCGTTCGCGTTCTCGCTCCCGTTCACGTTCCCGCTCACGTTCTCTTTCGCGATCCCGCTCACGTTCTTTTTCACGTTCCCTTTCACGTTCACGTTCACGTTCTCTCTCTCGATCTCTTATCTCGCGATCACGATCTCTCTCACGATCTTTTGAACGAGACTTGCTTCTCTTCCGCTTATCCTTTGAATCGCGTTCACGATCACGATCTTTTTCTTTTTTTATAATCGGCGGGGATACATCCTTTGGTTTGGTCTCCTTTTCCTTTTCCTTAATATCCCAATCCTCCTCCGCATCGTCTTCCTTCTCTTTGTCTATTTCCTTTTTAATCTCTTTCTCATCACGCTGCTTTCTGCGATCCTTCTCTTTCTCCTTTCTATGATCATCTGCTTCGGCCTTCTTTCTAAATTTCCCAATCTCACTACTAATCAAATTTCTTTTCTCGTCCTCGAGATTAGCCTCTTGCAGAGCTTTGCTCATCTTGAGATCGGAATTGTCTTGCCTTCCTGTAAAGTTGTTCATAGAATTTTTATTGTAATACTCTCGCTGATCGTAGTTACCGTCATTTGTTGGGGGTAGCTCATGCCTGTGATCATCCATAATGCGACTCATCAGCATGAGAGCGTGTTCGTCGTCATCCTTTTCAATGTCGAGTTTCCTGCTGCCACTTTTCAACTCCTCCTCCTTGTAATTATCCAATAAGAGTTTATTTTTAGCATCAACTTTTGCCACTAGCTTTTTACCATCGAGTTCCAATTCGCTGAGTAGACGAACAGCACGCATTCCCGCAGTTGGACCACTAGCAGAAGTGAAATTAAAGCACAAAATAAAAATCACATAATTAAAATGAGCTACAAGTAGTAAGGAACAAGGCTTTTTCTAGTGTTTAGGGTGATCTGATCAATATAGTAAAACTCTTTGAATTCACACCAAAATTTGGTTATCATTACTGTCTCTTGTTGAGTCTGATTTGGGTTAAGCTTAATTGCTGGAAACGTTTGCCAAACCCGAGTTATTAGCGACACATCACCCTGGTCGCTTGGTATAAATTTATTGATCCGGTTCACAATGGAGTCATGTTCTCCAAAATATGAATGGTCGGCAAGTGGCACGCAGTCATATTGAAGTCGGGGTTATCATGCAATATGCAATTAAGAATTGAAGTTTCATGTGTCTGTAAGGACCGCTACTTAAATTCCAAGACAATGATAGGGATACTAATACTGAATGTATCGGAACAACCATGAGAAAGTTAACGACTCAATCCAGTGGTCCAGCAGGCATTTGCAATGGACATAATATGAATACAAAGGTTGTTCAGTCCCGAGCACGAAGAATGAAAATAAAAAATCGATATGAATCCACAACGATTGTAGAAATATGGATTGTCGAGCCTCATTCTCGGAGGAATAAATTCTTCTTTGAACATTATGCACATCACATGCAATCAAATGAGAGCACCTGCGATAATTTATTAAATTTATTCATCAACATGTGTGAAACCGAAAATGTATTGTTTTTGCGAGGATTTCTCTTTGCAATTTTAATTTCAAAAACATAGCGATGGCATAGAAGGCAGTATCCACCTTTAAAAAAAGGAATTCCAAGAAAACACTCGTTTTGGTATATTGGTGGGTGTACAAACTGAAAGTCAAAATGATGAACACATTATTTTAAATAACAACGGCCTGTTAAATATCGTCCAAAATGACTTCCTAAAATGTCTATAGACAATGCACTACCGCTCACTATTGAGGATTTGTTTTTTCTTCACGTAATGATTTAAAACAAGGCCAGTGCATAAAATCTCTGATGAAGTTCAAGCATATCCATACATGTTATAAAACTGAACGTGGAGCCCTCTGTTATTGTCGTTCGTCCACCTTCGTCCAGGTTTTAGTAAATAATTTTATTATGCATTTTTGCAATGTAAAAAATAAGATGAATTTAATAATAAACATGTCAACACAAAAAAAAAAACAGCCTCAGATGAAATTCTAGTTAATATTTCCAACTCGCGTCAATGGGCACTACCTAGTAGCAGCCAAAGTAGGCTTGGGGCAGAGAAAAAAAAAAAACATATCAACGCTTTATGATCATAAGCGATTTCTTCCATCCACTGGGTTTCATTTCAACACAATGATTACACAAGAAGCTAGTTCTTCTGCTAGGTAGTGCCGTATAATTTGCCTATCGTTACAAATGATCGTCAAATTTACACGTTTTGAACTACAACCCATTACAATTTTCCTCGATTCATGATTCCGATTCCGGGTTTTCGTTGCTGTCGATACCTATGTGGCCAAACCCGTGTTACTCAAATTCTAGATAAATACTTTATGAGCTTCAGTACACATTCCAGAGTCAATGATAATCACATCACGTCTGTTTGTTTCTTTAAACGCTCTTTGTTGTCCAATTTCTTCCTTTCCCACCATTAATTAAGTGATATAACGAGTGCCGAAAATTTGAAAGGACTGCGCAAGACTGGACAGAATTTATTACGACAAGACAAAAATAAAGTTATAATAATGTTCTTGTTCCTTAAACTATGTGCACCTGAGTCTAAAATGCACTTGCAAAATGTTGGCCCCGCAAAAATCAGTAGATGGGAAATTCTCTTATTTCATTAATTCCAATGAAAATAACAAGTAGTGAATATCTCTTTTAAAATTAGACGGTTGTATGTTCCTACTCAGCCATTTAGACATCAGACAGACCAAATAGGCCGTTCAGGCGTAAAAAGCCGAAAAAAAATTCCTGATGTCGGAGATAACCTGGTGAACAAATGTCCCACTAATTTTCTTTAATCGAGGCTACTACAGAACCATTTCCGATTGTTTGTTGTCGAACAACATCTTGAAATTTATTTTACTCAATACTTACTCGTATTCGCAGAAGCCAAATGTTGAAACCCGCTTCCAGTTGACGACAGGGCCGCACGCGCTCAAAATTCGCTTGATTAGTACCTCTGGCACCCGCTCACTTATGTTTCCTGAAAGTCAACGTGTACACCACAATAAGATTTTCTAAAAGACAACACTCATAATATGACAAATCACTTACCCACAAACACCGTAATAATAGGACCCTTGAATTGCGTTTGCGGATCTGGGTTGATTCTCGAATACACAGTCGGTTGCGAACTTATAGTCGCAGCGTTCCTGAACGATGGTCTAGTTGGCGGAGGTGGTGTTGTTAAAGGAGGCATTATCTTAAAATACAACACAAGAATCTCTGTTAAACAGTTTGCTTAACAAACGTTTATAACAAAACAAGAAAAAAAAAATGCATGACAAATGAATTTATTCTAAATACTTGTCTGTTCTGAGTTTTGTTTTATTTTTTCAATGGTTTGCTGGAGAATTGTTTCCACATAATGTAAAAATTAATTAGACTCACGGTTTTTTTTAATTAACTTCAACACTTTCTACAAGCACCCTCACTTTTCCTCGAGCTTAATACGCCCTCTACATCCATATACACTTAAAATATTTTTTAAAACTTACCCAATAGGGATTTCACACTAAAAGAACAAAAAATAAATATCTAGTTTTGTTTTCAGATAGCCGGTGTATCTTTTGTAATTTTAGTATTTAACGTTTCTATTTTTTTAGTTTTAACTTGCACAGCAAAGTGCAATCCTAAAAGGAAATTAATACAAATTATTATAATTTTGATTTGGGACCTACGTGTGTGCCCATGGATGACATGACAGGCGGTGGAATCGGTGGTGGTGCCATGTACGGCGGCATATTTGGAACCATTGACGAACGAGATGGATACGACATCGCTGATTTTAGTTACTGAAGCGGGGTTAAAAAATCTGCCAGGAATTATTCCACCAATATTTCAAGTGAACCTGAGGGATAGAAAAAAAAAACACGATGGTAGTTTTGTTGGGATCGGCACACAAGAAAAGGATTTTTATAGCAAATTGCAGATATCTTACAGTGAAAACTTAATTAGTTGGTTTATTTCTGCAAAGTATCAAATGAATTGGAGAGTTTATGATTATAATGCTTCAGTTTTTAAGTATTATTTCGGTTTAAAAACTTTCCGAACTTTTCACAATTGTCGCCATTTTTCACTTGCTTGCTCTACTCGTCAAATTCCAAAATGCCATTTGACTTACGCACAGCGCCCTCGATTGGGGAGTAGTGTGTGTAGTAGCTAGTAACGTTTGTTTTGATATTCATCAGTCATGTGTAATGCTATAAATCAGAGACAATACAATAATTATAAACACTTAAAATACGCGAAAACTTACATGTTTTCAATTTTTTGGAGGAAAAATACATTTTTTTTTCCATATTTTGACATTTGTCAATCGACTTCTGTCAAAAGAAATTCACCAATTTTTTTTGGTTTGCTTTTTTTTGTTGTTGCTCACACGGAATTGACATATCACCGATAGCAAAATAAAATGGCGAATTTTAAAAAATTAAATCGAGGGACCAGCGGCAAGAGGCGAGTGCGAGTTGGGGGTTTCAGTATTGTCTTTGCTATAAATATAAATAATACCTTTGTATATACATTCCTATAGTATGTATGTACAAAGATAATACCTACAAGGCTACAACCTACAACTGACAGCTGTATTTATTAAAGGGCTTCTTCAGATTCGCTCTCTGTTTTCAGATTTGGTGTGTTCTGAAACCGACATCAGCTCCGATAAGCTTCGTAAGAAACTAAACTGAAGTAGAAGAAATAATATCACAAACGCAGAATTATTGGAATTTAGTTAAACGAAACGAAATTCGTTAAGCGCAAATTTTTCACAACATGTGAAATGAATGCACAAACAAAAATTTGTTTCACTTTTTGGCATTGTTCAACTACGACCAAATGACATTTGATGCAAAAACATATTCACGTAAGGTCCATATGCAGGCTTTAAACGCAAATTTTAATTTTTGCATGCATGTGAACTCAATGCTGCAGAATCAATGGCACGCATCTCCGAAGAGAGATACCTACTATTATACCAAAGAATAAAATCTAATATCTTCAGTCGTCGCGAAGGAGCTTTAACATAGCAATTAGACCTTCTTTAGAAGGGGTTAAACAGGAACAAATAACAAACAACAACATTACAGTACCTACCTAATCTAGACCATAGTCGGAGAGGTGGGATAGTCGTTTCCTGAAGCCAAGTATAAATGACAAACAAATGACTAGGTGTAAAAAAAAAATTCTACCGTTAACTCGAATCAAATGGAATGTGATGGAATGTTTGATTTGACTGAATTCACTCATTGAAAGTGGTGCTGAGTTCATTCTATCACTGAATACGCTTTACCAAATCTGACAATGCGACTCGACGAAGATTCGTTTAATAATTGTTCGATATGTTGCTTCTGCCTCAAAATTTTTTTTTATCTCGATTTTAGGAGTGATGTCTACCACAATATTTCATGTTTTTGATAATTTTGCACGGTCGTGGTTTCAATTGTTTTTCCCGATAGCCGCATATCACCCCAGACAATGAACAATTTCATTTCATTAACTCGCCATTTATCACATTAATCCGATAACTAAACAATAATCTTTCAGTCTCTATGCGTAGTTAAACAAAATCGAAAAAAGAAATTGTGCAAAACAAAATTTGGAAACGCAGAGCCATGTTTGTATCGCAAAAAAATGGGTACAATTGCTTCAGTGCTGCAATGGACCTGCACAAATTGTAACATAATTAATCCAACTGAGTGTTTGAAATGTGTGAAATGCGGTAATATCCGAAGAATTCTCTCATCGACGCCATCGGATTCGTCGTCGGCTGTAGGCAAGTCTACGTCGTCAAATGTAATTGATTCTGGTGGCAGTGGAGGAGCCACTTCTAATGGTGAATGCCTCGAAGGAGGCTTAGCCAATAGTAGTCGTCTTCCAACTCCTCGTTCTGCCTCGGAACAACAACAGATATCGTCCTCCAATACAACATTACCAGGATATGTGGAAATCAGTTCTCATGGGTAGGTTGTAACACTTCTTTGTTTCCTTTCGTTTCCATTGGTTTTTTTTTTTTTTTTCTTATTTTGTGTGTTTTGTGCAGTGAAAAATCGATACACGAAATGACAACTGCTGTTTATAAAAATATTGATTTATTCAAATCGCACATAAAACTGTCAGATGAAGAAAAGTGCTGGGTACTAGACTTTGTTGGTGAAAAAATAAAGAAAGAAATGTTGAGAACCCGTTGAATAGTTAGGGATTTGCAATAATTTGTCCAAAAAAAAAATTAGTTTAAAGCAAATGATTCACTGATTGATTGAGCACGTTTGGTGGAGTGGTTTAATTGGATTGTGTGTGCAAAGCTTTCCCAGGGATTGGGTTTTGTATCCCATAATATGAGTATTTCCAGTTTTGGTATGTAAAAAAGAAACAACCGAATCGAAGATAATTAAATTGATGGCTGTAAAGTGTAATAAAACAGTAGTTGTTGCTAAGGCAACTTTTCAAAATGGGTTAAACATTCCATTACTGTGATGTTATCTCGTGTGTGTCCTTTATATCGAGGTGAAAAATTTGTGGTCTTTGTGTTACGAGTAAGTAGATTAAAAAATGGTATATCTGTAGGAATTATGTAAAATTTTACAGTTACCAACATAGTCAAAGGTTTTCTCAATCAAACGACAATATTTTGATTTACTATCGTAAAATCCAATTCGAATTGAATTAGGACATTGAATCGAAAACCAAATAGACCACAAATTAGCATTGAAAACATCAATCATTGGTTTTCACTTTTATCGTTATAAATTGACATAAATACAAATAATACCTCTAGTAGTCTAATTAGTATGTATTTGGAATCGGACGTGGGTACCTTTCGTTGCTTTTAACACTAGGTCAGTTTTTTTTTTTTTTTTTTTCGTTCAACGGATCGGTTTAATCAATACTCAGCGCAGGAAAGTTAGCTACATAATATTTTGAATATTTAAATCGCTTGAAAGGGATAGTGATACCCACAGTAAGGTGTGATAGTTTGCTGAATAATTAAGTCGGTAAAATAGTGCACTTAATTGAAATTATAAATCGTTATATATTTTAAAGAAGTAAAGAAGTTTGCTGAGAATTCCAACTGGTGCTTTTTTCGACTCGTCGGCCTGTGTGCTCCGTTTTGTTTGTTTCTTAAATTACAAAACATTAATGTTAATCAACGAACACAATAATATGGAAAAAGTTAACCGAAGTAAAGATGGCTTTTCTTATGAATTTGGTTGGAAATGGTCTTTATTATTAATTTAAGTGGCAATTGGTACAATTGGTATATAGTGTTTCTGCACGATCGCGACAATCTAGTTTCTTGCTTTAAGGGTGAAGCTATTTTTATTTGTATGTTGAATACTGGGCGTCGAGGGATAGGTAGTCCCTACACCATTTAAAATTGACGCACGATTGATCTTTTGTGAAAACAATAATTGTTAATATCTAATTTAAAAAGGGAAAGCAATCATAAAACCGAATCTAAAAACAATACTTGTTTGTGACACCCTCAAAAATTAAATGCAATGTGAATAGATTTTGAAGATCTGAAGGTTTCTTATGCATAAACGGTTAGGTAGGTATATTGCCCAAAATAAAGTCAGTATAACTATGTTTATCCTGCAGTGGATTTCTCTTTTTGGCGGTATACAGTCTACTGGAAGTTACGAATTACGATGGATGTTCAAATGACTCGCTTTGATATACTTGTAAAAGTTTTTTTTTCCAATTTTAAGATGAATCAGTTTTGATAAAACGTTTCAACTAACTTCCTCCGTTAAATAAAAAAAAAACAGGCCTGCATATTTACATATGAACTTGGATTAAGTTAAACATAGTATGAGGTATCTCATTAAACAAAAAAGAGTTAAAAAAAGGAAACGTAAATTTCCTGTTGTTCATGTAGCCTACTTTCTCTGAGTGTTCAAATTTTACAATACATTAGTTGCGGTCTTTCGGGTTCTAAGTCAATGCCGATTCTAATATTTGCTTTTGCAGTCTGAATGGCATGTGTCACCTGTGTGCTTAAAAGATTTCAACTAGTGTGCAGAATTGATTCCTGCCTACTTTACCATTTTTCCTTTGTAGAGAGGCTAAAGTTTGGGTCGGACCTCAATCAATACTCCTTTCCAGTTGTCTTTGGTTGAATGCCTCACACTCCAAGTTCGTTGGGGTCCTCTTTAGTTTGTGCGCAAACACCTAGGCGTATACGCATTTAATTTCAGAACACTGGTATATTATATAACCGTTTGTGTATATAGTTTCAGTTCAGATCACGCCCCAAAACGCTATTATCGCTGCTTGTCAAACTATCAATGACTAGTTGACTATCTTTAAACTAGTTGTTGTACTTCGATATATTTACTGTAGCTCTGACATAAAGAGATGGAGTCACTTACGAACCTAAGCTGACATAAAGAGTTGGAGGCACTTGCGAACCTAACAGACTGTTTGATAGAAATTGCAGACAGAGTTCTAAGGAATGTGTAACTTTTGTTGGCAACTTAATAAAAGAAATGCAAAAGATTTAATTTTCCATACCAGTCAGTCAAAGACTGTGCAGCTGTTGCGCGCTATATTTCCACCTTAATTTGATTGCAACTGATCCTGGTATTATTCGATAGTCGCCTTAAAGCTTTCGCAATTCAACAAGTTGACGTTACCTTAATAATTTTAGTGTATTCGATTTCGTGATGTACATAATAGATTTTTTTTTTTCAAAGTTCTCTTTTTGGTTTTCTTATCCATTCATATCAATTAAACTTTAAAACATATATAAATAGACAGACAAATCCCCATTGAACATTTCAGAAACGAATCACGACGTGTTTACAAAACCCTGCTGCGAGGTTGCCTGAAGAGACCACAACGACAACACCCGAACGTACCCCAAGTCAATTGCATTTTCTGTGAAGACACACGAAAGTATATAAAAAACTCTATAGAATTATTTCATCACTTTTCAAATCCGAGTCTGAATCGTCGATGGATCTGCCAGGACTGTGAATTGGAAAACAATTCAGTGACATGGCACTGTGTGACTTGTGATAGCGTTAGTTATTTAGCACCAATCTATAAGGAGACTCTTGTCTATCGCAAGCAACAACATCAACAGCAGAAGCATCTGCAACAACAATATCATCAGAAACAATCACTACAAAATCAAGCGAATCCTGCAACTGCGGTGCATAAGCATCAGGCCTCCTTCGAGGATGATTTAACGGACAAAAATGAACGAAAAAATAAAGCAAAACTGCTAAGACGTACCCGTAGTCTGAGTATGGACTCTGGATCGTCATGCCGAAATTTATTAACAAAAAGCTGCCATATTTGTTTTGTTAATAATTGCAAAAACATATTCAATCTACCCGAATCGAAGGAGTGTAAACATCCAACGACAACACCAATCCCAAGCACAGCTGCAATCGCCGGAGCAACAACGAATCTACGTCTACCATCAATTGAGGCTTATACCGGAGGTCCTGTGGCAGAGATACACACTCGACGTGTTCATTACGATGAGCGTAACACACGACCGGGCAACCTGTCAATGTATAGCAATCGAAAAACTAATAAGTCTTTGAGCAACATTTCCGATACCGCATGTGGTGAGAAACAAAAACTAATATTTTTTATTTATTTCCAATTGCATCGACAGAGATGAGCAAAACAAAACAAACATAACCTAACTTTTTTTTTTGTTAATGCTTTGTTTTTTGAGGGGAGGGTTGCGTTCCAACAGGTAAACATCTCATTAATAATAATTTAACTATTTCAATGAACATAAGGTGCTTTCGTGAAAGGCGCCGTGTTATTCCACTATAGGTAGATTATTTTAGGTCGATTGATTGTGTGTGTCTGTTTTGAAATAATCAATCGGATTATTCGTCAGATTTATTGTAAAAAACTTTCCTATAAATAAGTTTTGACTTGAATCTGGGTTGGGTGGTTTAGATCAATAATCGATCTTCCCGCTCTGCAGTACTAACAATTTAAGTCAGAAAAAAAGTCGATTATTGTCCTTCTTTTCCTTGGACATATTTAAAGTGTTTGTAATACCTATGTTTAAATTAAATCAATTTTTTGTACGTGCGTATTTTGTTGTAAATGGAAAACAAAATGCTTTCCGTTTGTCTTAGCACAAGTGCAATAAATTGAAGAGTATGCGACAATAAGAGTGAGCCAGGCAAATAAAGGGACATGCGCTTAAATTTCTATAAAATACCAGGATTGTCTTCTTTTGTAATTCTTTTAGAGAGGGAAAGCTTCCACGCCGAAAGCAGTTTGCTACCAGCGTCAATACGTTAAACTGTAAATACTTCAACATGAACAACTATTTGTTTCGCCTCCGAATTTAGTTTCTTCCAAGTCACTTCAGCTTGGAATAAATAATTGGAGTATCAAAAGTGTTAGAATGTAGTTGTTGTAATTGCATGCTTAAGATAGTACTCTTTGCCAATTTACTCAGGAAACAGAAGAACCCATTGTTGTTTAGATTTTCCTGTCACGAAAGAGAATTATCCGATGTGCATTCGATGAACACCGATCCAATGTTCTTATAAGGAAATGCGCATTTGTGTGATGAAACATTTGAACGTGTGATATCTTTATCAATTTCAATGATCTTTCATTTCTAAAGCCTTGTATGCTATTCCAGGAAAGCTAAAATGAAGCGCCTCTCCAATGTTTTACTCCACCACTTTGTTTAACTTTGACAGTGTAAGTTCCGTCAAAAAAAACGTCTGATTGACTTGCTCTGTTTAGTCACTTGGTACTTTCTAAAGAAATTTCTAAATTCTAAAAGAAATTAAATTAACAACAACGAATTTCTTGTGTTGAACTAACCAATCTCCATAGGTACTGTTAATTTGCTTTCGCTTGAAATTTTGTTGCGAATACCGATATATTCTCTGATCTGTCAAAATTTAGCTGTGGTAAAATATTTTTTGCTTACTTAAATTCTGTAGAGTTTTCGTACAGTGGCTCACAAATTTAGCTTGAACTGCGTACTGCTTGGAAATAGTAGGAAGGTGTACCTATGTATTGCTTTTTTCGGGACTTGTAAGCCACCAGGGCTATCAATAAATAATTCACTTTTGTTGAATTAAAGTGTTCGGAATCATTGAAGTTGAGAAACAATAAATGTGTGATCTCTAGTCTGAAGTGGAATTGTGTAAAACACGAAACAAATATCATTTCGATTTGGGTCGTTTTCCATTGGGATTTTCGGATTTTGCTCTCAAATTTTTCGTGGCTAATGAAACATAAAACGAGATTTTTCTTCCTTCGAATTTGTGGTAGTGTGTGTTTTAAAAGTCAGCTGTTCTTAAGTTGTAATTTATGCTTATAAAAATCCACTCAATTTATGTTGACATCCATTCCGGTGGCCAAAATGTAAATTTTTCTCTATTTTTCACAGTCTGGTCTTCTACATACGTAATTAAAACACACTTTAAAGTTTGACAAATGACAAATGTTTTGGTTTAGTTTAAGTAGGTGTTAATCTCGCTCATCCGAAAATTGATCTGACTCTCAAAAATTGATTTGTCTGTCCCAATGGAAAACGACATTAAAAGTAATTGAATTGAAAAGGAAAGTTGACTGAACTAGCTAAGGCGTCTTTTAAGATTAGTTCTTATTATTCTTCCTCAAAAAAATCAACCATTACGCCTCTAAAGTTACCCCGGTCTTTGGTTGGTTCAGGTCCCCTTTCGTATGTACGCCTATAGCGCGCTCTTTCTCTTCTTCAGTTCAATTAGGTTAGGTTAGGTTTTGCAACCGATGCAAATTTCACCCAGAAGCCATGAAGGCCCATTGTGAATACCCTGTTTGTACATGCAAGGACATGTGGCTAACAAAACCACTTCGATCTGTTGAGGAATAGTTTTATGTCTGATAGAGGTACCCCTGCCAAGTCGTCCAAACTTTCGAAGAACCTAGTTCCCATAAAGGATGAGCGGCGTTCCTGTAAAGCTGGGCAGTGGCATAGAAGATGTTCCACGGACTCTATTTCCTCTTCGTCTCTACAGCTTCTGCAGAAGTCATTTGCAAAAAGTCCTAGCCTTTTAGCCATGTTTCCTATGATGCAGTGTCCGGTTAAAACGCCGACGAGCATCCGGATTTGGCTTCTATTAAGGGAGATTAGGAACTTTGATCTTTTGGTGTCAACCACAGGCCACAGACTTCGGGTTATGACGCAACCGATGGTGTTGCTCCATTGTTCCTTAGCCAGTTGTGTGGTGACGCCTTCAATAAAAGTCTTAGCAGTGTTGAAAGGCGGTAACACCTCTCCGTCCGCTAGTTGAGGGTTCATATCAGAGCCGTATCTGGCCAATTCGTCCGCCTTTTCATTCCCTTCCACCCCAACGTGTCCCGGAACCCAGCAGAGTAGAATTGAGTGATGACTTATAGCCCTGAGCGCCACGAGGCAATCTGTAACACATTTCGCATTAATAAGATTGGAGCCGATAGCTGCTTGACTGTCCACACAGATGGTTATTTCCATTGCTGGTAGTCCCATCGATAAGATAGTCTGTGCTGCTTTTTTAACCGCATATATCTCAGCTTGGAAGACACTGCAGTGATCGGTCAGTCAGGTACGACTGGCTAATAGCAAGCCTTTCTGAGAATATGCCGGCTCCTGTTCCATTTTCTGTTTTTGAATCATCCGTATAGACGGCTATACCTTAAATGATGGTACTGGGTGATTTCCAGTCCTGCCTTGTGGGTATAGTGATTCTAAAATTTTTCTCGAAGTTCAGTTGAAGTACATACGCTTTCTATGTCCCAGCCGTCCGAGCCGAATAGTTAGAAATTTCATTCGATTTAAAACACAAACAAATGCCTTTCCAGTTAAAAACTTCTATAAAAACTTGACCAATAATTGCCAACAAAATTCTTTCTAGTCGTGTATCATTAGTCTCCGTGGAAGCAATCAAAGTGTACTTTAAATAACATTCTCATTCATAATGTTTTTCATAACAACAAACTAATTACTCAGCCTTAACATAACATGCAACCTTTACTGGTGGTGTTGTTATGGAAAACACCTCATATAGAATGTGGGTCGGCCACAAAATCTGTTTTCATGCCTTGTATGACAATGTTTATCTACTTTTTATTGATTTGGGCTTGATAAAAATGCCGTGACATTCAACGACTCGGTAAAAATGTACTATTCGTCGCACTCTTATCAATTATAAATTGGATATGAGTCACAAAGAACAATATTACGATAAACATTATCAAAAAAAAAAAAAAAACAGATTAAAATGCAGTCGCTCTACTAAAATCCATTACTGTTTTCATTTCAACACACACACACACCAAACATCAAATAGTTTTTGTTTCCGTTTCAATAATCGTCTCATTTATGAAATATACTCATCCTAGGAGAACAACCAGTACAACACATCCATCAATATCCCCGACAGTCATCTTTTCCTGATTCGCAAACCAGTTCGTTCAGTGGCATTTCCAATCAGCATCTATGTGATATTTGCGGTGTTTGCAATCGCAGCAATGAAAATAGTAATTTGACAATAACAACATTGTCTAGATCGTATAGCGTGAACGCGAATCGTTCTTCGACAAATACGCCACATTCGACATTTCCGCGTAATGGTGTTCTGATAGCGGTCAAAGATTGGTCGAAAAAGTCCAACGACAATAATCGAGCGAAAATCACCATCGGCGGTGACAGTACAATTTACGAGACGTTGCTAAACAGTCACGGTGGCACAACAAATATCGAACGTGGTAAGCACTATCATCCCATAGGACATCATATCCAGCATATGTATGAGAATAGCTCTATAATTCGACGTGCTAAACAAAACTTGGAAAAAATCAAATTAGTAACTGGTTGTAGTGCAACAGCAGCAGCTGGTTCGGAATCCTGCGAACCGATCTACGCGGTAGTGAATAAGTTAAATAAAACAAAGAACAAGACGAAGAATCCTCAACCGATGGAAGAGGTGAATCAACACACTCAGATGGTGGCAATGTCTGATCCACAGAAACAGCAGCCGAATGAGTCGCTGTATGCATCGATGAGTGATTTTACTAGCTCGCCAGCAGCAAGGAAGCATACCAATGCAAACAATATCAACAACAGCAACTGTAATATCAATAACAATAATAATTTTGCATGTAAATTACCAGCAATCGAAATAATGGGAAATATGAAAACCACAACAAGTCACAATAGTTCAGCGGCAGCAGCTGATACGATGGACTCGGTTTCGTGCGGACAATCTATAGAGTCGGCGGCGGACGATGATAGAGCCGATGCGAACAACGAGAACGAAGAGTATTCTATTTACGCTAAGGTTTGGAAGGGTCCAAAGAAACCGAGCGAATGTAAAATGTATGTGGTCTTATGTTTGCTTAAACAAGTTCTTCTTCTTTTTTTTTCGTTGTTGCACGTTTTTGGTTTTCTCGCACCGGCAACGTTAGGAGCTTTTTTAACATTTTCAAAAGTGAAATAACACATATTTGGTTTGCATGTCTTGGCACAATGCCTTATCCAAACAGAATGGAACTTGATCACCGTGAAAACAGTTTTTTTTGACGCATTTGTCAAACGTCTAATCGTATTCGGAAATTTTGTAAATCTACTCCCTGTTTGGATCGAGTATTGTGCGCGTCCTATTTTATATAAGTAAATTATTATTTAAGCAAAACATTGTCGCCGTTATAGTTTAAATAAAACAAAATCTAACAAACAAATTGGTTCACATTTCTTTTAATTTCAATTGTTCCTACTTACGTTCACATTTTTCTTTTAAACTTTATACAAAAACAAATTTTTGCTTACCTATTGTTAATTATTTCAGTTCCTCATCACATCTGTCTACAAAAGGCATTCTGACAAATTCTACAAACTCCAACAACGGCAATAATCCATCAAGCACTCCTCCTAGGATGTGGACATGCACAAAATGCTCGTACGCTTACAATCGTATTTGGGTAGAACAATGTGATATATGCGAATCGACACGGAGTCAGCCGTCATTGACTCAACCGAGTCTGATTACGGTTACAAAAATTGGTGATACAGTTGCTCCATCGATAGGTATGTGGTTTGTGTTGTTGATATCTTTTTCGGTAGAAATTATTTCTTTTTCTTAACAGAGTCGCGTAAGGAGCTGAAATGCAGTACCAAAATGGGACAATCGAAATCGTCTCATGCATTTGATGAAGTACCATCGATCGTAGAGGTGCCCATCGCAACATTCGAGCAGGATTTGGATGATGATTTTCAATTTATTACTGGCAAGTTGTAAAGTTTTTTTTTTTTTATAGTTAGTTCTAGATCGAAATTCTACGAAAGGCATTCGTAAAAGACTTTCCCTTACGGAAAGTAAAGAATGGGAAATTTCCACCATGGTGGACGAAGGACCTCGTTGAAATTAGAAGGAGATCCAGAGCTCTTTTTAATTTGGCCAAAGCCAGAATGACTGGGACGCTTATGAAGTCAGCCAGAGGAAATTCAAAAGGGCCGTAACTAGTGCTAAACGCGCAACACGGCGTACTTTCTGTAGTGATATTGAATAGCCAGACTTACGAAAATCCTATGCAAAGAATTTAGGGTCCCAGGTTATCTCAAAGGCAATAACGGAGCGTGAACACAATCTAGCGAAGATACTTTAAGTATGTTTTGAGTTTGTATCATTTTCCTGGTTTTACAACTAACCAGACCAACCAGTCAAGAAATAATACCGTAATAACGACAATTCCAGGAGAACTCATACCTGAGGAAAAACTAATCTGGGCAATTGACACATTCTCCCCGTTCAAATCCCCTGGATGCGACGGGATTTTCCAATTATGCTCCAGAAAGCTAAGACCACCATTATACCGGTTTTTAAAAGAATTTTTATTCGCAGTCTTGAGTGCGGCTATATACCTAAAGCCTGGCGAGAGGTCAAAGTTGTCTTCATTCCGAAGGCAGAGAAATCCAGCCACAATACTGCCAAAGACTTCAGGCCTGACATTCTAAGTCTGACATCGTTCATTCTTAAAACCTTTGAAAAATTATTAAACGTCTTTATACGTGACCGGCTTGACGACAATGTGATATCCACTGCTCAACATGCTTATACAAAAGGTAAAGGGGTGGAAACTGCATGAGGTCGTAAACACCATAGAGAAGTCATTAAATGACAAAGAATATACAATAGCTGCGTTTTTGGACATTGGAGGAGCCTTCAATAACGTTAAGATTTGCGCAGCGAAGAGAGCACTTCAGAACTCGAATTCTGATCAATCTCTCACAAATGCAATCGGTGAAAGGAATAACAACGCAAATTAGGTGACACTGACCTCTTTCTTTCTTTCTTTACTCTGCTGCCAAATCACGGAAGCTTTGGCCAGAATATAACAGAGCTCTGACTGGTTATAACTTCCTAAGAATCCAATAACAAAATTTCAAAGATTACGACATAATGTAGAGGCTGCGAAGGCGAGGAGGTACATGAGGACACACCTCACTTCCTTTTTCATTGGCTCACCCTGCTCTACCTACCCATTTACCTAACCTAATCTAAGGACTAGAACGAATCGATAGGCCATACTCATACTCCACTCATGCTTTAATAGTAGACCTGTTTTAGTGAACATTTTTTGTCTTAGTAAACCAAAGAAAAATAGAACCTTCAGCGAGCAATTACAAATAGATGCTAGTCTCCACATTGTTTTATTGGTCACTAGCTTACTTGCTGCTTTTGGGCAGAAGTTTCAACGCAGAACAATGTGCATAAGTTCCTTAAAGGTAACCCAATTCATGCGAGTCAGTTCGCATATCAAGCTGGCAAATCTACCGAAACTGCCATACATAGCCTCACAACGACGATTGAAAAGACTCTGGCAGCAAAGGAAACGGCTCTCTGTGCCTTCATTGACATCCAGGGAGCGTTTGACAATACCTCCTTCGATGCCATAAAGAAAGCTATGATAAGGAAAGGCATTGCCCCACTAATCATAAAATGGGTTCTGAACATGTTAGAAAGCAGAATCATTAATTTGACGTATGGAGGCTCACAAAAGACTGTTAAAGCCACTAGGGGCTGTCCTCAAGGAGTACTTTCTCCTCTCCTCTGGACTTTAGTCATAGATGAACTCCGGACTGCAACCCGTCGCGAACACACGTGTGTGCAGCCGTAGCATTCTCCCCCTTAGACGCGCCAAAAACAAAAAAAAAAAAAAAGCGAAGAAAATAATACTAATCTTCTGCCGCGCAAATCCATTCTGAGTGCAGTGCCAGTGAAGTGTTTTGGAAAAGAAAAAAAAAAAAGAGGAAAAAAAAAAACCATTAGCGTGGGCGATTCCCTCCTCCCCCTTTCCAATCGTTTGCTGTTGCACTTTCTTGGTCTTTGCAATCGCCGGCCGCCAACGTACAAGCGATTGTGCTTGTACTGTTGTACATAAGGCAATTGCAATGAGTGGGTGAGGCAACATCTGGCGGATAGCGGGTTGTGTGTGAAAGTTTTTGTTGGTGGACCAAAGCAAATTGTCATACGGGCATAACACCTATGACAGTTTGATTTGAGAATCTAACATTGGATTTTCACTTCACAGCCCTGCTTAGAAGCGTCGGAGTTGTGTTTTTTGGTGTCTGCTTTTTGTATTGATGGGGAATTTTAGGGTTGACTTGTGCAACATTCGTGGGCTACGATCGAATCTCTTCTCGGTGTACGTCCACGTTGCTAAATATAAACCAGCTGTTTTGGCGCTGAGCGAGACTCAGGTGGGTGTAAATTCTGATAAATCGGAGTTTGATCTACCTGGGTATCGTTTAGTGCCTTTATTCTTTCTTCACCGCGGTCTCGCCATCTACGTACGTGATGATATTGCCTACCAAACTCCAGGTTCTTATGGCCAATGTTCCAATTCGGAATTTAATTTCATATGGCTGAAATTCCACATCCGTAGGCAAATCATTCACTATTGTTTTATCTACAGAAGCCCTAATCTAGATAGCAACTCGACTTTTAACGAGTTTGATGCGCTGTCTGACTCCATTACAAGAATTGTCTCCCTGTATCCTAATACTGAAATTGTCATTGCGGGCGATTTCAATATTCACAATTCTAACTGGCTTCGACATACTGGACAGACAACACCCGAAGGAATTTATGTTCAGATCTTCGCTGAGGTAAATCAATTAACCCAGCTTGTAAATGAGCCAACACGCGTACCTGATATTGACGGTCAGAATGCCAACACTCTGGACTTGTTTCTTACCTCCCACCCTGATAAATACTCTTTAGAAGTATTATCGCCTTTAGGCTCGTCGGACCACTGCATCATATCAGCTAATTTCTCGTACTCCAACCACACAGTTAAAGAAAAATCTCCGAAAAGAACCGTATGGCAATACGAGAAAGCCAACTGGAGCGGACTTAACAACTTCTTTAAGAGTTTTAACTGGTCGTTATGCTTCCTCGATAACGACGTGGATGCCGCCGCTGATATGGTGTCTAGTATTATCACCTTAGGTATGAAATCCTTTATCCCTAACAGGATAAAAAGTATCATACCGAAAGAAAATGCGTGGTACGACTCGAGCTGTGAAGAGGCTATCAGACAAAAGGAGTTAAGTTTTCGGTCATATAAGGCCAACCCATCTGAGGAAAACCGAAAAAAGTTCAAGCGAGCCAGAAATGACTGCAATACAATTATCAAGCGTGCTAAATTCTCGTATGACCAAAAGTTGAGGCAAAAAATACTACAATGTCCCAAGGGTAGTAAAAACTTTTGGTCTTTTGTAAAAAATATAAAGAATTCGGTCTCATCTTCGATCCCAACGCTCATTTACAATGACATTCCAGCTGTCAACTCTTTAGACAAAGCGAATCTGCTTGCTGCACATTTTGCAGCCAGCTCAATGCTCCCAGATTGCGCTTTGCCTCTACCTGTACTTGAGAGCGTCGAATGCACCATGGGACAAATCCATTTTCGCACTCGTACAGTGGCAAGAGTACTTAATGATCTCAACATAAATAAATCCGCTGGTCCAGATTGTATTTCCCCAATTGTTCTGAAGAGGTGTTCTTCTACGCTGGCAAAACCACTGCGTAAGCTTTTCCATCTGTCCTATTCTTCTGGACTCTTCCCGAGAAGGTGGAAAACAGCATTTGTCCAGCCCGTCCCCAAAAAAGGCGAATCTTCTTCTCCCACCAACTACCGACCCATAGCACTTACATCCATTCTTTCTAAGGTCATGGAAACACTGATAAATCGTCAGCTCATGAAATATCTTGAATCACGAAAACTCATTAATGACCGGCAGTACGGTTTTCGTGGCAACAGATCCACTGGTGATTTGATGGCTTATCTCACCGAAAAGTGGAACCAATCTCTACATCACTCTGGTGAAACGAAGATTGTTGCGCTTGATATTTCAAAGGCATTTGACAGAGTTTGGCACCAAGCTCTTTTGTCGAAAATGCGTGCGTATGGGATCGATGCGTCTCTTCTTCAATGGATTAGAAACTACCTCTCTGGCCGTTCAATTCAAGTTGTATTGGATGGCTTCAAGTCTGAAATCCACCATATAAATGCTGGTGTTCCCCAAGGCTCCGTTTTGTCTCCGACTCTCTTTCTCATTTTCATAAATGATCTCCTGTCTGCAACATCTAATCCAATCCACTCCTTCGCCGATGACAGCACCCTCAGCTTCTCATATTCATTCCAGGACTCACGTCCCTGCTCTTCGGCCGTAGAACTGGAACGGCAACGTATGTTAAGCTCATTAAATTCCGATCTCGACAGCATTATAAAATGGGGTTCAGCCAATAGAGTGGAATTTAATGCTTCTAAAACACAATGCTGTCTGCTGTCATTAAAGCGAAACCAGAATCCTCAGCCATTATCCATGAATGGCACTTGCATCGCCGAAACCGAAAGACTTTCCATTCTCGGTATGTGTGTCCATGACAAACTCCGTTGGAATGACCACATACACGAAGTCGCCAAGAACGCTGCGAAATGTCTAGGTTTCCTCAAACGGTGCAAGAAATATTTTACCCCTTCTGATCTGGCTGCCATATACAAGGCGTTCATTCGCCCCAAACTTGAGTATAACTCTCATATCTGGTCTGGTGCGCCCAAAACCTCACTGCACCTGCTGGATAGGATACAGAATCGTGCTTTAAAACTCATTGGAGACACAAATATAGCGAATTCTATAAATTCGCTCGAACATCGCAGAAATGTAACATGTCTTTCATTGTTTTATCGCTATTTCTACAAACAGTGCTCAAGTGAAATCGCCAGCTGCATTCCACCCCTTCAACAATTCAACCGCAATACTCGCCAAGCCAGGAATGCCCATCAGTTTACCCTTCAGCCTATTTTCGGTCGTACTATGAAATATAGAGATTCCTTCATAAGCCGTACCACGCGAATGTGGAACGCCTTGCCCGGCTCTGTCTTTCCCCCTCGGTTCAATTTGCAGACATTTAAAACCAATGTGCATCGGAATCTCCTATCTTCTCTATCCCAATTTCCCTAACGCCCGCGCTGTGTACTTCAAACTACACCATAAGAGTAGTCATAACCTCTTTAGTGCGTGTTAATTATAAAAAAAAAAAAAAAAAAAAAAAGATCACCTCACACAAGCGGGCTATACAATACAAGGTTATGCAGATGATGTAGTAATCACTGTCATGGGCAAGCATGACTCCACAATATCGGAAATCAGGCAAAGGGCCCTTAACTTAAATTACAGATGGTGTCAGAACAAAGGATTGACCATAAATCCCTCTAAAACAGTCATGGTACCATTCTCAAGAAAGAGAAAACTAGAACTAAAACCGATCAAGCTGAATAACGCTGTCATCGACGTATCAGGAGAGGTAAAATATCTAGGAGTAGTCCTAGACAAGACCCTCACCTGGAATTCACACCTTGATCAAGTCACAAAGAAGGCGACAAAGGCAATCTATATGTGCCAGGGTCTTTACGGCAAAACCTGGGGCTTAAAACCAAAAATGATCTATTGGTCATACAATACGATCATCAAACCAATGATCACCTATGCAGCGATATCATGGTGGCCAAAAACCGAATGTGTTGTGTTGGTATAACGGGGGCAATGAAAACTTGTCCAACCGCAGCCATAGGGGCAATGCTCAGCCTGTTGCCTTTACATATTTCTGTAAAGAAGGAAGCAGGTCTTAGTGCCCTAAGGCTCCCTGATATATCAAATCTTAAAGCAGGAAACCTCACAGGACACCTTCGGGTATTACAAATGCTTCAAGATGATCCTGTGGGCAAGGTATCAGACAACATGCTTAAAAGGCTTCGCTTCACCAGAAAATTCAAGATAATCATATCTGACAGGAATATCTGGAGAACCAACCAATTCGTAATACCATCGGGATCACAAATCTGGTACACCGACGGCTCAAAGATGGAAGATGATGCGACCGGTGCTGGGGTCTATGGGCCCAGGTTCCAACGAGCCATAGCACTGGGAAAATCACCAGACATCTTTCAGGCGGAGGTACATGCCATAGAGATATGTGTCCGAGAATGCTTACGAAGGCGCACTAAGGGTGCCCGCATCTTCATCCTCTCAGACAGCCAGGCAGCTCTTAAAGCCCTGAGATCGTACTCGATCAGATCAAAGCTAGTTTGGGAATGTTTTAACCTCCTCGAAGACCTGGCCAAGGACAACACAGTCACCGTCGCGTGGATACCAGGCCATGAGGGATTCGAAGGAAATGAAAGAGCGGATTGTCTAGCGAGAAGAGGCGCATCACGCCTGCTCACTGGTCCTGAGCCCTTTTTCGGGTTACCTTTGAGTTACGTACACTCAAAATTCAGGAAATGGGAAGATGATCACCATGCCGAACACTGGACAAAATCCAAAGGACAGAGGCAGGCAAAAAGACTCATAATCCCAGCTCGTAGTAAAACAAAAAAGTTACTTGAGCTAAGCAAAGAAGATCTAAGGATCCTAACGGGTTATCTTACTGGTCACTGGCCACTAAGATACCACCTCAAAAAAATGGGACTATCCGACGACGACTCCTGTCGATTCTGCGGAGAAGAGGAGGAGACAACGGAACACATACTCTGCGAATGTCCTGCTGTGGCAAAGAGCAGAATGTTCCACATGCAAGGGGCATTTATAAGTCCTGCAAATATAGGAAACATGGAACCAAGAAGGGTACTGAGGTTTATAAAGAGCCTCAACAGTTCCCTGGGTTAAATAATAAAGGCCAACACAATAGATCTCTTCTGGTCGCAGTGTACAGGTCCTAATACTTACAATACAATGTGCATAAGAAACCCGGTGCAGAGCACGATACTTAATATAAAATTATTCCATCAGCTGCCGCAGCATGAAGGGTGTGTATTTGAAGAAGTCTCTCGCCTTCATCCATGATGGATCCTTTTCGAAACGTATATTCCCCAGGAAATTACGAATGCTCTAATCAGGGCCGAGAAGCGCTTGCTGATCACCATCATCTTCTTAAAGCTTCCCACCTAGACAACTTAGGCCCGTTAAATGCGCTTCTTCTGAAACAAACCTATTCACAGAAGTACTTCAATTTGGCATTGGGCCTTACGCTATGTGCCCTGTTGGGGCGCTCAATACGGACGCTTTTACAAGACTAGGGATTTTTTTATACATAAACATATATCTCTTATACTTTTATACGGCTTGGTCTTTGAAAAGGAGGATCGGTCTTCCGAACGGCTAACTCTTTTCCAACCGTAACGTTTACTTTGACTTGCGTCCACAGTCATTTACAATTTTCTTTCGTATTCTTGATATTTTTAGGGGACACATCATCCCACCCCAAACAGGAGTGGACTTGTAAAAAATGTACGCTAGTTAATTCGCATTTGTCAAAGGCCTGTGTCGTGTGTGGTGGATCAAAGCTGAAAAGCATATCCTCCGTTGAGGACATGACACTGCGAAAAGGGGAATTTTGGTCGTGCAGCCAGTGTACGTTGAAAAACTCGTTAAATTCAAATGTTTGTATTGCATGCAAATCGGTACGAACCATACCTATTATATCGGGACAACAAACCAACTTTCGTCCATACACGTCGACACCAGCTAATAATAGTAACAGCGGCCATCATCACCAAAATAACAAAACACATGCCTCGCTACATAATCGGCATGCCCTAGCATCGTTAAGTACTAGCAATATTGGAGCGGTATCACCGTCAACAACATCACCTTCCTTAAGTAGTAATCCAGTGGGCGCATTGTCGCCGCAACAACATAATTCAGGGATTTCCTCGAGTCTTGTTCCACCGACGCCCAGAACATCACGGAGCCCTTCACCAAGGCACGACAGAACATCATCGGGTGCTATTCCAAAAGTAAGTACGAATGAGTTATGGATTATCCTCAGATAGCTATGTAGATGTGTGGCAGAGATGCAAAGTACGAAATTGGCTTTCGTGACCTGTTGCGCCAGCTATTTACAGTATTTGGTTTGTTTCTCTTCTTTTGTAGCGTCACAGTACTGGAGCTGTTGTTACGCGGCCAACTTCCTCGGCATCATCATCAGTCAATGTAAATCGTCACAGTAGTAGCGGCTCTTCAACATCCATCAAAACTTGGCAATGTCCAGCGTGTACATACGAAAATTCTTCAGCAAGCGTTGTATGCGACATATGTTCGAGTCCACGCGGCTTGGCCAACACGTTGACGACGGAACCATGCACAACCAGTAATATCATAGTAGACATGAATCGACAAGAGAGTAAACTAATGGAAAACTTGCGCCAGATCGAAGAAAGCGAAGCCCGTAACAAATGGGAGAATATTATTCAGTACTGCAGAGAGAACAATGAGCTCTTTGTTGACGATTCGTTTCCTCCGGCTCCGAAAAGTCTCTACTACAATCCAGCAACTGGTGGTGATGGGAACCCCGTCGTACAGTGGAGGCGACCGCATGAGATAAATTGTGATGGCGGGGCATTTCCTCCATGGGCTGTGTTCCGAACTCCGCTGCCATCCGACATATGCCAGGGTGTTCTTGGAAACTGTTGGCTTCTCAGCGCCTTAGCCGTTCTGGCTGAGCGTGAAGATCTTGTCAAGGAGGTACTAGTGACTAAGGATATTTGCCCCCAAGGTGCTTATCAAGTGCGGCTGTGTAAGGATGGAAAGTGGACAACGGTGCTGGTAGATGATTTGCTGCCATGTGATAAAAGAGGACATCTAGTGTATTCCCAAGCGAAGAGAAAACAGCTGTGGGTGCCGCTGATCGAAAAGGCAGTTGCGAAAATTCATGGCTGCTACGAGGCATTGGTATCGGGACGTGCTATTGAAGGATTGGCCACTCTAACGGGAGCTCCATGTGAAAGCATTCCACTGCAACCGAGCTCGCTTCCAATGCCAAGTGAGGATGAACTCGATAAAGATCTGATTTGGGCGCAACTCTTGAGTTCGAGGTGTGTGAAATTTCTTATGGGCGCAAGTTGCGGCGGTGGTAACATGAAAGTAGACGAAGACGAATACCAAAGGAAAGGACTGAGACCAAGGCATGCGTACTCAGTTCTCGATGTGAAGGATATCCATGGGCACCGACTGTTGAAGCTAAGGAATCCATGGGGTCATTACTCATGGCGGGGCGACTGGTCCGACGATTCCGATGTGTGGACAGATGAGCTACGAGAAATCTTGATGCCGCATGGAGCATCCGAGGGTGTGTTCTGGATATCTTTCGAGGACCTTCTCAATTACTTTGATTGCATTGACATTTGTAAAGTTCGGTCAGGATGGAACGAAGTGCGACTGCAAGTGAGTAAATTGAAAAGAAAAAAAAAAAGTCCCGCTCTCGTTATTATTACTGTTGCTTGTGTGTATAGGGAACTCTCCAACCACTGTGTTCATTGTCATGTGTCCTGCTGACAGTACTAGAACCAACCGAGGCTGAATTCACACTTTTCCAAGAAGGGCAACGAAATTCAGAAAAATCGCAGCGCTCGCAGCTGGATTTGTGCGTGGTGATTTTTCGAACTCGTTCACCTGCGAGTCCGGAAGTTGGTAGACTGGTGGAGCACAGTAAGCGGCAGGTAAGACCGCAATTATATGCAGATGGTCCCATAACCTAATACATTGTATAATTTTGCAGGTCCGTGGATTTGTTGGCTGCCATAAAATGCTTGAACGCGATATGTATTTACTAGTTTGCCTCGCATTTAATCACTGGCATACTGGCATCGAAGATCCCCAACAATACCCTCAATGTGTGTTAGCTATTCATAGTTCTAAGCGTCTTCTAGTCGAACAAATTAATCCGCCATCACATCTCCTAGCCGATGCTATTATAAGTCTCACACTGACAAAAGGCCAGAGACACGAAGGTCGAGAGGGCATGACGGCCTATTACTTGACAAAGGTAAGTCGATTTTTGTTCCAAAACTAACAACATTTCAAGGAATGAATGCCAAGAAAGGTGTGTCAACGTGCTACTGAGGAATTTCAGTATTTTATAACAAATTTGTATTCTCCGCCTATTCAAACACACACAACACAGAGCTAAAGTTTTGAGTAACGCCTATAGCAAAAATAAACTCTTACAATTTCTTTCAAGGGTTGGGCTGGTCTGGTTGTGATGGTCGAGAATCGGCATGAAAATAAATGGATCCACGTGAAATGTGATTGTCAGGAAAGCTACAATGTTGTTTCAACGAGAGGAGAACTGAAGACTGTGGACTCCGTGCCTCCATTGCAAAGGTACAATTCTAGACTTCCAACACATACTTATTAACAAATACAATTTTTTTTTTTTCTTCAAGGCAAGTGATAATAGTTTTGACCCAACTGGAAGGAAGTGGGGGTTTTAGTATTGCCCACCGGCTGACACATCGTTTAGCAAATTCACGTGGTCTCCACGACTGGGGTCCACCGGGTGCTACACACTGTCCCCCTATAGAGAATGTACATGGTTTGCATGCGCCTCGTTTAATAACGTGATTCAATAACAATTAAAACAAGAAACTGAAAACAAAAACTAGTCGTGAGGCGAAGCTACACATACAAAGAATATAATTAAAAGTATTTAGAATTATTATATATTAGTGTACCCATTAAGATTAACGTTAAATACCGGTAATATTAAGGAATTATGAAATATACTTCAATATACAAAAACAATTTCATTGTTTTCTTGTTTATTTAGAAAAAAAAAAAAACAGAAGAGCTACAGTAGTGCCCAGGATGGGTGCATAGTCTATTGATCCATATTTTCAACTTTTGCCACTTTTTTTACCTTTTCGGGCATCTCTTCTAATTTCATTTTTTTGCCTGCTGCAACTTCTTCCTTCGTTGGCTGAGTAGCAATAACACGTTTCTTTGGTTTAACGTAGCTACCATGGCCGGCAGCGCGCTCGGCTTCTTCGATGGAGTAAGGTTCTGCTTCCAGAGCTTTCATGCGACGTTTATGTACCTAAAATTGAAAGGAAAGAATCTTTGAAAGGTTCATATTGGAGAGGTGAACATACAGAGAGTTTGCTAAGTCACAAAGATCTAGTGTAGTAACCTATAATGCCGCTAAATGAGAAAAATATAGTACACATTCAAGTGTCACTTCTATCTACCTTCAGAACAGGTGGTTAAGGGTTGAACGGAGGGTGTTTAAGATTAGGACGAGTGCCGACTTGCTATTCGGATGCGATTCACACTCATCACGCACAATGGAATAGTGGAGATAGTTACCCACGACGTGACTCAGTATTTCAATTTACTATGGAAAATACATATATTTCTTGTAAAGTTTCCCAGTGAGAAATTTAATTATATTTTTGAAAGATTTATGGTATTTATTTAACTGAAAACTTATGTCAGAAGCGTTGGTAAAGATGGATCATTTTTGTTATACCTATTTGAAAATTTTGTTGACGATCATCATCCAAACATCCAACAAGTTGCCTTGTATAAAATACACAAACTACACACTTGGGTGAGTGCTTCTTGAGTGGATTCTGACTTCAAACCCAGAAGCGAAATTCTCTCCTCAGAATCACCAGAAGAGTATTTTTTGTGCCAATGGAACGGTTTCAGAAGTGATTTTTTCGATTCCGGACGCTTCTTTTTGCCCAATGGAAAACGACATAAGTAGTAATTGATTGGCCAGATAATAACACTTCCTTTTTGGCTCTTCTAGGTAACTTTTTGAGTGTAACATGTAGAATTAGTTTACGTACTCCTTTGTATAATCAATCAAATTTTGATCTCTCATTATAAATTTAAAAAACATAAGATGTACCTAACATTTTGGCAAGTCTCTTCGCCAGTCATAATCGACACATACCTTCGTTCTAAAATGAGTTTGCATTGCACGGTCATCGGTGAAATATTTTGCACAATGAACACAATAGAATTGGGCAAATCCAGGCTTCTCCAGATCGACTTCTTGGTTAATTAGTTTTTCTGCTCCGGTCTGAATATCCGAATCGATCTGCAAGAAAAAGTTTGTTGGCAAACATTATAGTGATTTAAAGTTTGTAAACAATGAACTTACTTGATCCAAATCTCTTCTGCGGTTACGTACACGCCATCTTCTCTGCAAATGGGTATCCCCATAATGCATTTTCTTTCGTTTTTGTACCATACCCATTTTTAATAGTTTTTTATTATTTTAACTGCGCAGCGAAAAGAAAAAATATTATGTTCAAGACACACGTGCGAAAAAAAAAGAGAAATTCAACCAAGCTGTCAAATGTTTACATTTTCGAGGGTGCGTTCAAAAGGATGGAAATTATGTGAGGGATGGCAATACAGTTTTGGTCAAAACCAGGGGTGGCAGTTGTACATTATTTCAGAAAATAGGTTGCCGTAAAAGGTCAACATAGGTAGCGTTTTTATTGCGTAAACGATTTGATTTTTGTCTCCATTAGCATTTTAAACAAAATGCATTTATTTTTATTGAATATCATGCTGATGAGTGCCATTATTAACCGAATGATCTTAAAAAGTTGTAAAAGGTAGGTAACAGAAATTGCTGGTCAGCGGCAATTAGCTACTCAATGGTCCACTCTACTTTCATGATAAATATACCTATTTGTTTGGAAATTTATACAAAAAGAACAATAGACATTTGGATTGATAAATCAGTGAAGCAATAAGTTGCTTCAAAAAGTTTTATAAAATTCCCAATAATATTCGAGTTCGAATCGTTTGGTATTTTGTTTGTTTTTAAAGAGGGAGCCTGGAAAACTTGCGATAAACAGACTATGGTTATTGCACCTCTGTTCAAGAAAGGGGATCAAAGGTACACCAATTTTAAAAGAGGTATACATATAGCCTTTAAGTCTTAGAAAAGGTTTTCGCCAGTTATTCACGTTTGGAATAATGCTACACCTGTTTACTAGTGTTTTGTAGAGTTAACTAAGGCGAACGACAAAGTCCATGAAGGTAAACTCTGGAGCCTATTTCTTAAATTGACGATGCTTTCTTTAAGGACATTTTGTTATTAGAAAGGGCGAAATCAAAGTTTATCGGACTTTAATTGTTTTTTTTTTTTTTTTATTTAAATCTGATATAAGGTCATGCGATTTAGGTAATGATCAAAGGAATTAGATTCCGAACACAATCTGCGGAACTGAATGTTTTATTGCTGGGGTGACTCGCACAGTCATCAAGCAGGCGTCTCCTAATCCTAAGTAGCTCAAGCATGAGACGGTTTAACCCAGTGCGTAATCTTTCCTCTAAACGTATGCATGCATACGTTTACTGCACTTGATGTTAAAAAAATGATAAAATAATAGAATAACCAAACAAAATTGATTCCCGCTTTTATAACCACGGTTGCTCCTAAATAAAAAGAATTTTAAGTGACCTTCAGTCATACAGTAAAACAAAAGTCAATATAAATTGTAGACATTTAATTAACTCGTACAATAAAAATCGATTTATAAAAACATCGTTTACTACTTTACCGCTCGATGGAAGAAAATAACTTACAACATACCAACTATCCCATACCCTTATAAAAAAAGAACTTATGAATAAAAAACATATTATGTTGACCACATATAGAAATATGTGTTTTGCCACTGCGGAATGTACTCAATGAGCGGGTTACAAATGTTCTTCGCAAATGGAATCTTATTGCCCAACGATTCTAGAATTCTTTCCAAACGATGTTTGCTAATGTTGTCATAGAATGGCGATCTGACTAAGAATAGTAAGAGACTAACGGATCGTCGTGACAGCTCAACTTTTTGCTCCTTTGTCATAAATTGTTGATTTTTATAATACGTGCGAATGCTGGAACGAGATTGAAAGCCAAGAGTTTGTAGAAACTAGGATTTTCTAAAATAGTTTTCGCTTACCTTATGAGATCCAACGCTAAGGCAGTGTAATAGCTTGTCCAGCTTTTTCTTCCGAAGACTCCCATTGAAATTAAATGAATGAGGGGTTTTGCAACATACAAAGCCTCTGCTTTCAATAGTATCGGATAATTCGCTTTTTTAGTGTCTTCACTTTCCAGCGGTTTCCAATTTCTATAGTGCAATGGCGGCGCACCTTCAACCTTTCGAATCACTCGTCCCGATCGTTTAAGTTTAAAGGACACAGTGCTAGCTCCATTGACCAGTTCCTTGTCGATGCCTTCATTTGCTTGGCTTTCCTGTCCAACTGTTTTCCTATTTAATAGCTGAATTGGCGGCGATCGAATAATGGTTTCGGAATACTGGCGCAAGAGAAAGAACCTCCCAATTGTCCTGAAATGAGAATCACGTCAATATAATGAAATGGGGGTATGGCCGGGAGAAATTACAAAAAGAATTCAACAATCCAGATAGGCAATACAGTCTAGACATAGGCAATACATCTCTAAATAATCGATTTTCAACACCACCTGTCAAACCTATTGTTGTTTAGCTTTAAGTGTAATATATCTTACTTCATTGTTTGTACTGCTACTATAAGGATCCATCTGCCATTTTCGCCAAAAACTTTTTTCGCTGCGGTTTCCAAAAACACTTCACAGTATTCTAATGTAGTTAGAATGACCTTTAACCGGTAGGCTGACTTCTCAAGCACTGTTGGTGCGATGTTGTGTGATTTTTCTATTATTCTGTCATTAAATAAAACAAGCAAGTTCGACAGCGAATATATCATTTCGGTGACAACAGATGACTTCGAGATTCGTCCTGAAACAAGTAATTCTATTACATATGACTTGTCCACTGGGATTTTTCCTTAAACATACCAGCGACAAAGTAAGACACCCATTTCGCAGTTGTCTCCACATCACTTACTGTCTGTGGATTCTCTGCAACCCACTTTTTGTACGCTTGGAAAAAGTGCCGTACTGAATTTATGTAAGTTATCATGTTCAATAATGGACTCTGAACGATTCTTAAATTTCAATAATTGATATCCAAATCCACTTGACGATGCAAATTGTATTTAATTAAAGAAAATCTAGAAATCCCAAATGCCAGTGTAAGCGGGCAGTCAAAATCGGCAAGAACCCTCAAACATATGTAACAGAAAGTGATACCAGACTCCTAGTTTTGCGTATAAAAGTTGGTATTGGGGACGTTCAACAGCTGTGGTGTTTTCCATAGGCCTATTCATTAGAAAAGTTTAAATGTAGGTATGTGCACCATGCGCAGAGCTTAATTATCTGCGACTCTTCTTAAGCCGGAATAATTAGTTAGGACAATTAAAGCCCACAATGCAACTTTGACATAACGTATTAAGCGACAGCATCTGTCAAGGCAACAAGACGATATTATTTCACTGCCGAAAGAAACAAGTCTAAAACTATTCAAATTAGTACTTAAGCTATAGAATAATGTCTGTCTCATGCACATTCCAAAACTTACCACAAATAAAAAGTTTTGTGAGACGTTGTACATGAAAGGTAAGTAAGTGTTGGGGGTTATAAAACTTTACAAAACAACTACTGGGATGGGATAGTGGGACTGAAGACGGAGAACACACAACAGAGACAGAGAGGTTATGTTTAACGTATGTTATTCTTCGCTCTTAAAATCTCATAAGTTGGCCGAGTGTTTGCTGAGGTTGGATAGGTAGACGTGTGACCAGACGTATAACTGTTATAATCATACCGACTCCGACCAAAACTACATGTCGGTAAATGACACTGATGAAGAAAAAGAAACAAAAATGTTCATCTGTCGCAATAATTTCCTTGCTGCCGTTTTTATTTTCATGTTTTAAGCCGAGTTAAAGTAAAGTAAATATAAATATTGTCTTAATAATCAAATGAAAGAAAAACGCTTTCAAATATGCATATAAAGCAGGTAAAGTTAATCTCATAGGGAGTAAAGTGTTAATGTTTACCCAAATCAATCGGGCGCCATACCTAAACTCTGGACGCTTGCAAATGTAATTTGTAAAAGTAAGTTGTTTTTATATATTTTTTTTAGATCATTATTCAAGGATTTAAGTCCTATAAGGATCAAACTGTCGTTGAGCCTTTTGATAAAAGGCACAATGTTGTAGTTGGGCGCAATGGATCGGGAAAGAGTAATTTTTTCTATGGCAAGTGTTCTTTACAGAGTTCTGTTCTTTTATTAAATAATTTTTCCCTCTGTAGCGATTCAATTCGTGTTGAGTGATGAATTCACACATTTACGTCCCGAGCAACGTCAAGCACTTTTGCACGAGGGTACTGGAGCCAGAGTAATATCTGCATATGTTGAAATCATTTTCGATAATTCCGACAATCGTGTTCCAGTAAGTATATCGTAATTGAGTGCATTTTTGAGATGCTCTTTTACTTTCCCATTAGTCGATATTAAATAGATAATAACTGGATTTTGAAAATCCAAACTGAAAAACTCGGACAAATTGTTATCAGGGTACCATACGCCATGGAAGAATATAAAGCAAACCATTCGTGCACACGAGTTGATCTGGTTTCCTTGCCAAGTCGCTTATGATGTTCTAACAGATTTTTTATCGCAATTTCAGATTGACAAAGATGAGATCTACCTACGCAGAGTTATTGGAGCAAAGAAAGACCAATATTTCTTGAATAAGAAAGTCGTACCACGTACAGAAGTTGTCAATCTCTTGGAGTCTGCTGGTTTCTCTAACTCAAATCCGTACTATATTGTCAAACAGGGTAAGATCAATCAAATGGCTACCGCCGCAGATTCATATCGTTTGAAACTACTGCGCGAAGTTGCTGGCACTAGAGTTTACGATGAACGCAAAGAAGAGTCTCTCAACATTCTTGGCGATGCTGTGGGAAAGGTTGAGAAAATCACAGAATACCTACGAACTATTGAAGACCGTTTGCAAACGCTCGAAGAAGAAAAAGAAGAACTGAAGGAGTACCAGAAGTGGGACAAGGCACGACGTACGCTGGAGTATATAATCCACGAAACCGAACTTAAAGAAACCCGACGGTCCCTAGAAGAGCTTCAAGAGCAGCGCAAGTCATCTGGTGACAAGCAGAAGATGTATAATCAAGAAATTCAGAAAGCCCAAGAGAAAGTCAAAGCTATTCAGAAATCTTTAAAGGACGCTAAGAAAGATGTGTCGACGACAAAGGACGATCGTTCGGTTTTGTTAACTGAGCAGCAGCAGCTTCTTCGAGAAAAAACCAAACTCGATCTGACCATAGTCGACTTGAACGACGAGGTTCAGGGTGACAATAAATCAAAGGAGAGGGCTGACCACGAGCTGAAGCGTTTAAAGATCACGATCGCCGAAAAGGAGAAGGAACTAGAAGACGTAAAGCCCAAATATGAGTCTATGAAGCGAAAAGAAGAAGAGTGCTCAAGGGAACTGGCCCTCAAGGAACAGAAACGAAAGGAGCTTTATGCAAAACAAGGGCGTGGATCGCAATTCTCGTCACGAGACGAGCGCGACAAGTGGATTCAGACAGAGTTGAAATCCTTGAACAAGCAAATCAAAGACAAGATCAATCATAACAACAAGCTCTTGGATGACTTGAAGCGCGACGCAAACGCCGAGAAGGATTTGGGGAAAAAAATCGAAGAACAGACAACCGAAGTCGAACAGTTACGTTTGCAGATTGACGAGCACAACAAGCAGTATTACGAGCTGAAGAAGACAAAGGACCAGTATCAAGCGACGCGAAATGAGCTTTGGCGGAAAGAAACTCAGATGACTCAGCAGCTCCAAGCACACAAGGAGGAACTATCCAAAGCTGATCAAGCATTACGCAGTATGGCTGGCAAACCTATTCTCAATGGTCGTGACTCAGTACGCAAGGTGCTTGACAGTTTCTTGGAACGTGGTGGACAATTCGCCGAAATTGCGCGTGCTTACTATGGTCCCGTGATTGAGAACTTCAGTTGCGATAAAACTATTTACACTGCTGTTGAGGTCACAGCCGGTAATCGTCTTTTTCATCACATTGTCGAGTCGGACCGTGTTGGCACGCAGATTCTTAAGGAGATGAACAAATTGAAGCTTCCTGGAGAAGTGACGTTCATGCCACTGAATCGTCTGCAAGTTAAGGTCCATGACTACCCAGACGACCCGGATTCGATCCCAATGATCTCCAAATTGAAATACGTCGAGCAGTACGATAAAGCATTGCGATACATCTTTGGCAAGACCCTGATCTGCCGTAACTTAGAACGCGCTACAGAGCTGGCTAAAAGTACAGGTCTTGATTGTGTTACTCTTGACGGAGATCAAGTGTCGTCGAAAGGTTCTCTCACCGGTGGGTACTTTAATACATCCCGCTCTCGTTTGGAGATGCAGAAAAAGCGTACCGAATACTCCGAAACCATCAAAAGCTTCGAGGAAGAACTAACAACGCTGCGCAATGAATTGAAGCAAACCGAAGCAAGCATCAACAAAGTGGTTACTGAGATGCAACGAACCGAAACAAAGCAAGGCAAGGCCAAGGACGTGTTCGAGAAGGTTCAGGGCGACATTCGTTTGATGAAAGAGGAACTGGTGCGCATCGAAAAGTATCGCGCTCCGAAAGAAAGATCAGCTGCACAATGCAGAGCCAGTTTGGAAGCAATGAACAACACAAAGGCAGGGCTGGAGTCTGAGATACAGCAAGAACTAATGTCAACTTTATCCGCGCAAGATCAGCGCGAGGTGGACCAATTGAACGACGACATCCGACGGTTGAATCAGGAGAACAAAGAAGCATTTACCCAACGCATGCAGCTAGAAGTCATAAAGAACAAGTTGGACAACCTGTTGACGAACAATTTGTTCAGAAGGCGAGATGAGTTGATACAGGCGTTGCAAGAGATATCGGTAGAGGATCGCAAGAGGAAGCTGAACAATTGCAAAAACGAATTGGTGGCCACAGAGAAAAGAATCAAAAAGGTCAACCAGGACCTAGAGGAAATGGAAAAGAGGTAACCCACTCAAAACATTTATCATTTGATGGTGAAAAGAAAATATTTTTAATTTCAGAGTTCAAGATGCAGTAAAATCGCAAAAAACCCTCCAAAAGGATCTTGAGATATGGACACAGAAAGAAAAGGAGGCCCAAGATAAAATCGGCGAAGACTCAAAGAAAATGGAGAAATGGGCAGCAAAAGAAAACTTGTTGCATCAGAAAATTGACGAGTGCACGGAAAAGATCGCCAGCCTAGGAGCTCTACCACAAGTGGATCCGGCCTATCAGCGAATGTCGTTGAAGAACCTATTCAAAGAGCTGGAGAAAGCCAATCAACATTTGAAAAGATACAATCACGTCAACAAGAAGGCCCTAGATCAGTTTCTGAGTTTTTCCGAACAAAAGGAGAAGCTGTACAAGCGCAAAGAAGAACTTGACATCGGTGATCAAAAGATCCGAGAGCTGATGAATTCACTGGAAACCGAAAAGATCGTAGCGATCCAGTTTACATTTAAACAAGTGGCGCAAAATTTCACAAAAGTTTTTAAGAAACTAGTGCCACAAGGCGCGGGCTATTTGATTCTCAAAACTAAGGATAACGATGGCGAAGATCCCGATCAGGAGGTTGCCAATTCAGATGAATTTACCGGCATCGGTATTCGGGTGTCATTTACTGGCATCGATGCAGAAATGAGAGAAATGAACCAATTATCTGGAGGTCAAAAATCTCTAGTCGCGTTGGCACTTATATTCGCAATTCAAAAATGTGATCCCGCTCCGTTTTATTTGTTTGATGAAATCGATCAGGTAAGGACGATAGATTTGTTTTCCAAGATGACACCTAGACATTTGTTCTTCTTTGAAGGCTCTTGATGCGCAACATCGGAAGGCAGTTGCAGACATGATTCATGAGTTGAGTGATAAGGCGCAGTTTATTACGACAACTTTCCGACCGGAACTGCTGGAGAACGCACATAAATTCTATGGTGTTCGCTTTAGGAATAAGGTCAGTCACATTGATTGCGTGACGAGAGAACAAGCGAAGGACTTTGTCGAAGATGATAACACACACGCATAACTTGTTTTATTTTTTGTACTTTTTGTGTAACGTATAATTATTTTAAATTAAAGGACATTCTGACTATAAAAAGGAACTCTGTTGTTCAACTGAATTATTAAGAGCTTTGACTTAAATAAGAAAAGGTTCGCTTTAGAGAGCATAGATAATCATTGTGAATTCTTACAACCAAATTAACTTCCAAGAAGCACTCAATTGGAGAACAGTGACCATATAGGTATAGTACTTCGTCGATCACATTCGCGATCATCCATATATTTAGTCACTCTTTAGATAGAATATAAAGCACAATATATTTTTATGGTAAATTTTTATTTAATAAGTTCATTAATGATTAAGAAAACAAATCTCAGTGAGATAAAACATGACGTCCCTTAAGAATTCTTCTCATTAATACACGCCGACCCTCGGGAGTGGACATTCTTGTGTCCCATCCATGAACATTTATCCTTTTGACTTCCTTTGGTTTAGGAAAGTGACACCTAACCTTGGTTTTCAAAATGCCTCTGTCGAAAGCATGAGCTTCACGACTAAACATCAATTGCACTGAGAGGTTTGCACACCTACGTTATTAAACAAATATAATCAGTTAATCCAAGCGTAAAGTGTTTTAATTAATAAATTTACCTTCGAACAAAATTTGGAAGAAAACTCATCCTGCGAACTATTTAGAAATAGAAATGTCAAAACCGCAGTACAATTTATGGAAGATGAAAATATGATCCAGATGATTATAATTGTAGTAGATTTCTACATTTTGAACAGAGATGAATTTATTAAAAGAGATGGATGTGTATCTTTCGTACGTCTGTTGTACGAGTGTTGTTTTTGTTACCTATTACAGATTTCAGCCACCGTCTATGAATATGAATCCGTTTGAGCTGCAAGAAAGCGTGTTGCTCATGGGCGGCCTGCTTTTCTGGACATCACAGAGTTCAATTGTTTTGTGTGTTGTATTCAATTTGTTTGGTTTTTGTGGAGTTTTCGATTAAATTGAAGCAAATAGTGAAATACACATTAGAGAATACCGAATTCTTTAATTAAAGTCCATTTCATGAATTCACTTATACCAGAAAAGAGTTTAGCAAGTGTTTGTGAATTCATGAATTTTTCGGGAAAACGATGAACGAATTTACCCTGTTCCAAGTCCAACTGTTGCACACTCAAAAATCTCCTTGTCTGAAGTCGACTAGATTGGTCTGAAACGTTACTTTTGCTATGTCAGAAACATATGCTACCCCTCCATAAACGTCAACTGAAGGAGCTGCTCATATGACGGATCCAAGCCAATTAAAACTGCGAGATACATCAAGTCCGACAGCTGCCAGACTTATGTTTTGGGCACTCTCAGAGCACTTGTTTTGCTCTAGGTCACTTTTTATGTTCGCTTCTTTTTCCTTTTTCAGATCACTTTTGAAAATCTGAACTTTTTTCTGAGTTGCTTCAGATTTTCCAATACAAGTGCGTTTGAGTTTGACAGCTAGTGGAGTTTGTTTCCGTTTTCGTGAAATTTTTGGACTGCAAAGAAACGTAACGGGTTATTTGTGTTAATATAGCAGCACTCGAAAATTGCCGAAGACAATAAATTGCATGAATATCAACAAAAAAAGCGCAATTGACGTTTTTATGTTATCTGAAGAAACCCAATCGAATAATACAATACTAAACTAGATATATCTATTATGATTATGAATCATGTGGAAAAAATATAAAACGCAAACGCTACGAAGTGGGAACATTTATTTTTACTTACCTCTTCGAACCAATGGGCGCAACCAAATCGGTAACCCTACTTTCGTGAAGGCAAGTTGCAATTGCAAATGTCAAAAGTGACCACTTCAGTGATTCCTAAACAAAAAGCAGTAGTTAACAAAGTATTGCTATTTTGCGTGTAGAAATTTATATCTATTCATGTGTTTGTAATTTGTTTTTGGTGCAGTGCAACATCATATTAGAAGCTGTTTACATTCCAAAAAAGATCCAAACCAGAAAATGAGATGAGCAATAAGTTTGCAATGTTTGCCAAGGGTCTATTGTGCAAATCATTTTGCTGGGGCATTATGGTGGCCTCGTTTACGTGGTTAATAACAATATTCTTATACTTTCACTTAACAAAAGATACCTTCATCAGTACAATAACTCCAGATACAAATAATGCACTTGCATTTGGTGCATCCTCAAAGTTTTACATTCCAATTGATCGTCGGCAAAGTCATATATTCGGTAGCACAACGGAGCAGAGTTCCGCCAAGTATTCCATCAATCCATTAGTGTCCAAATCTGCATTTATGAAAAGCTTAGGTAAGAACTCTCACTTTCAAATAACTGATGATGAGACAGCCCCTCTGACCAACCGGTTTTATTGTCGACTGCATATTAATATAACGAATCTTGTTTTAGGTAATGTCAACAGGTATGGGGTAATAAATAATTTGGATGATCAACATGTACGTGACATGGGCTATAAGAATCATGCGTTTAATGCATTGGTCAGCAACAATATTGGAATCTTTCGTGACGTACCGGACACCCGCCATAAAATGCAAGTAAACATTTTTAATCTAAAATATGATGCAATAAATCGAATCGGCTTAGCGGCACGAGAGCACCGCAGTAGGTCGTACAGCTGAGTTCAGATAATCTATAATAATCAATTAAGCTACACATCAATTTATATAATATAACGAAGCGATCTTTGAATGGCTTAATATACTATAGTTACACTAGACATATACAATTTTAAGCTAAGTTTGTCTGAAAGTACAAACATACTCTCATAACAGCCAACATCGATAAGGTTACGATTTACTAGGTCTGAGCAATCAAAGAGCAGATTTAACAGCCAAACAATTATTGGGTTGAACATTTATTCTGCGGTATTCCCATCAGCTATTCGATAAGTTGGTAATATAATTTGAAACAAAATAAAAGTCAGATACATAACGTCAAATACGTCGCACTTTAAGAAAACTTTGCTGACTTTACTGGATTTGTGTGTGTGCTTTTTAACAGGAAAGTTGGTTGCGAGGTCCCAGAAATTAACGTTTGTTCTATTGTTCTAACTAGTTGCAATTGGTGGCATCGGGAATACGTCGTAGAAGGTGGGGATTGTGGTACTTTTTCCAAATATGCCGATCGTCTACAACTTTTTTTTTTTTCTTATAATACAAAATATAAATGTTGTTTTTCCTTGCAGATGCCAAACACAAGTTTATGATGAAGAGCTTCCAAACGCATCGATTATCATGTGTTATTATAATGAACACAAGATGACTCTTTTACGTTCCATTAAATCTATTTTGGAAAGAACTCCTTCCAAGTATCTCAAAGAAATTATACTAGTGGATGACTTTAGCGACTCAGAAGATCTAAGTGGCGGGCTCTTGGAAGACGTGTTTAAATTAGATCCAGACTTCAAAGTAAGACTCATCAGGAATAGAAATAGAGAAGGTTTGATTAGAGCTCGAGTTATTGGTGCAAGAAATTCCACTGGCGACGTACTTGTATTCTTGGACAGTCACATTGAGGTCAACAAAGACTGGATACAACCTCTGTTGCACATAGTTAAACATGAAAACTCTACGCTTGCTGTGCCCGTAATCGATATAATCAATGCCGATACATTCCAGTACACACCGAGTCCCCTTGTTCGAGGTGGCTTTAATTGGGGACTGCATTTTAAGTGGGAGAACCTTCCGGACGGTAACCGAATGGAAACAAATTGACTAAATATTTAATAAAGATATATTTATATAATTGAAGGTACGCTGAAAAATGAAACTTCGTTTGCGGGACCATTTAAGTCACCCACTATGGCTGGAGGGCTGTTCGCTGTCGATAGAAAGTATTTCAGTCACATTGGCGAATACGACATGGGCATGGACATTTGGGGTGGAGAAAATCTTGAGATCTCATTTCGTGTTTGGCAATGTGGTGGGGCTATAAAAATCTTGCCGTGCTCTCGGGTGGGTCATATTTTTCGAAAGAGACGTCCTTACAGTTCCCCAGACGGTGCCAATACAATGTTGAAAAATTCGCTGAGAGTCGCGAATGTGTGGATGGATGAGTATAAGGTATACTCGGAAGTTTAGAATATTACAGTGCTCACAAGTGTATTACTTTGATGGTTTCAGGATTATTATATAAAGCATGAGAAAATTAGTCGGTTTTTTGACTATGGCAGCATTGATGACCGCGTTGAACTGAGAGAGAAATTGAAGTGCGCCAACTTTACCTGGTATATGCACAACGTATATCCCGAACTAGATTTACCTGGAGAGCATAAGAAATCTGTTAAGATTTCGAAAGCAGTTTTTCAACCTTGGCATTCACGGTAAACATAGGGCTTAAAATTTTAAAATACCAAATATTCAAACGTGTTTTTGGTTATTTACAGAAAACGATCCTACATAAGCAGCTTTTTGATGCGACTTTCAGGCACAAATTTGTGTGCTTCAGTTGTCGGCCCAAAGGTTAATGGATTCTACAAAAAAGGAAGCACAGTATCACTGCAGGCTTGCACAAAAACAAAGAATCAAATATGGTAAGCCGTATTGAAGTGTAAGGAGCATTTGTTTCGGATTTCCATAGGCCCTATAGGTTAGTGGTAAGTTAGAGATACACCTCTCCTCAAGAGACATCCAAACATGGGAAAATGTAGTACACGGGTAAGTGTCGAAGTCTCTCAGTGCAAGAAGATCAAGATTTCACGACCGAAACGACAAGCATTGTAGTAGCTTTAATAAATCTTAATAACAAGAGCGCCCTCGCTCTGATGGTTAACCAGCCAAGCTCTTAAAAACGGACTTGACATTTTTGAAAGATAAATTTAATATTTATAAGAAACACTGCCATAACTATTAGAAATGTATGTTAACAATATACGTGCAGGTATTTAAATTTGTAATGATTTTAGGTACGAGACGGACAAGTCAGAAATCATCTTAGATAAATTGTTTTGTCTGGAGGCCTCACTAAGTTCAAATTATGCATACCCAGTACTTGGAAAGTGCCACGAAATGTTAGGAGACCAACAATGGAGGCACACTAGCTCAGTAAGTTTAAAGTTCTTTTTGGTGAGTTTTGTTGCCAAACTATAGGTGGGTGATTGATATTTTGAATACAAACACACCGATGCATAAACAAGATCGATGGATAATTCCTTGTTCTTTGTGTGTGTGGCCTATAGATGGGTTAACGAAAACAACATCTTATTTGTATATGAAACAAATTGATTGATTATATTTTGTTTATGATTTGAACAGGAGAGTAGTCCCGTCTACAACATGGCAACGGGAACTTGTATGAGAGCATCTGACTTGAATGAAGGAGCCACCCTCCAATTGGATCTATGCACAAAAAATGTTCCAAACACATGGGACATAATCTCAATGGATTAAAAGTTGTAAATTAGAAAATGTTACATAATTTTTAAAATACTCATAGTTTATCTTTGTAAAAGCCTTTTATAAACCAATCTTTTGTGAAATAGACAAGACAGTATTGTTAGATAAGATGCAGTTTTTATAGATAAGAATATTACTCTATATTCTTAAGCGAATCAGTTGTAATAAATATATTAAGTTTTGTAGCCGTATGTAATATATGGGATGCGTAGGACCAAGACGGGATCTTAACAGTGCTGCACGCTATTTGGAAAAGTTATGAACATGGTTAATTCGATTCAATTTGATGAGTTGGTTTTTCTTCTCCACGTGACGTATGTCTCATTTGACATTTTGAAGGTGCTGATCCCAATTAAAAAATCATTATGTTAATCATTCTAGTTTTAAAAAGTTACCTATGAGAAAAAAAGCTACGAAATTTTTAAATAATAATTTTTGACCTGAACGAGCCCACCCAACTATTACTTTTTGCTGAACATCTACTACACTCTTGCGTATTGATTTTCTTTGACAGCAAAATTTCATGAAAAGAGATATGTCAGAGTAGAAAGAAAAAAATTTTACTACGAAGGAGAAAAGTTTTTAGAATGAATTTTTAGGAAATTAGTGCAATGTATCGCGTACAATAAATACTATTTTTCTTTCGTCAGTGTACTTGTGAACATGTTTCTATAGAAATCTAAACAATTTAAACAAACACATAGTGAATTAATTGCCATGAATCGTCATCAAGTCCTAAGTGGTGCCTGTAATGCTGGAGATCGATGTTATGCAGTGGGTTCAGTCGAAGGAATCCCCTTTACGGTGAGGCAAAAAAAAACTCTGAGAAAAAAAAATCCAAAATGTATAAGATACCACAAAAAATCTCAAGATAAAAGAGCTTAAAATCACCCGATTAGTCCGAAAACGACAATTAATTTGTCAGCTAAAGGCGAACATTTTCTCGTAAATCAATTAGTTGGCTGGTCGAAAGAGGGAACGGACAAGAGACAACCGAAAGACAATTTGTACTACATCATATTGTTTATTATCAAGTGTGCAATAATGTATTCATACCTCGCAGTTAATATATCTCATAAAAAATGTTCACCTTAGTGGTATTCCGAATTGTCGTTTCTTACCCCAAATAGAGGCGTTTCGGGGGGACGGACGAGGTTGATGTCTTTGTTAAAAAGGCGAAACGCGACAAAAACGTCTGCAGCATTGTACCCGAAAATTTTCTATATTTTTTTTTGTCTCTTAATTTTTAGTTGATTAGAATGATTCCCAAGAGTGTATGTCGTCGTCGTTAGATGATGACGCAACTATGTACATATTTTTAAATTATTTTCACACTTTTTTTAGCGACACACTCAACGTTCTGTATCTAAATTAATGATCAATATTATTCCCTCTATGTCCAAGGGCAGGACTTTTTTTTCCTATTCAATTTTGCAAAGAAGTGATGTTTTCGCTTCTGATTCGTCCAACAGGGGTGCGGGAGAACTTGATATTTTCATTAGTTATCGAGGAGATAACTTGTTTACTTTTTGTTTTAGCATGTGACTTCGGTTGTTGTTTTTGGCATCGCGAATGAAGTTATTAAAGTGCATATTGAGAGATCTCTAATTGAATTAGGATAAACATATGTATAATTTAAGTTTGAATAGAAATGAAGACCTTTTTTCAATATAAGATAGATGCTACATTTGTGATGTATATATGGTTGTCATAATGAGGCCATAAGGTGGGAATGAGTAAATGAGGGCAAGGACCTCATGACCGAGATGAAAGTAAAGTTGTATCGAACATTTTTTTTGTTCTTGAAATCAATAGGTGGCTGTAATGCAAATTATGTAATGTAATCTATTTCTCATTAGGCTACCAATTACTGCAGTGCTAATTAGAAGACATCTGCTTTAGAATACATTCTAGGTAGGTATCGATATTTAGTCAGAGATAATTGTAATATGTAATGATTTTCGAATTTATTTTTTGCGTTTTAGGTCAGTCAATAAGGCATGGGTTCAGTTATACTAATTTTCACTGTATTCGGACCATGTGAGACCCTTTACCGATCCGCTTAAACGGGTTCGTGGGATGATGGCACGGGCACCTGTAGTCGCCTTTCTGTTTTTGATATCTCTTTTAAAATACTCCCTTCAATGGACTAGATACTTCGTTCTCTGAATGTTTGAAGTGCACAAATTGGAAAAATAATTTAGTATTATTAGCTACCAAAAGTATTTGGAATAGTCGGCCTCTTAGTTTTAGTAGTCGGCCCCAATTTATTTGTACATTTTTATAAGAACAGGTGGCTGGTAACTGAAAAATGTTTCATATTCAGATCGCATTTCTTTAACGACTAATGACTACTGAAAAACAAAGAGAATTTATCATTATTTTTGTGATAATCAATAGAGACTGAAGTCTCCATTCGGCCTTAATAATAATCAATCACTAATGTCGACAACTAGTTAGATGTCAGCTTTAGTAAAAATGTACAGCATTTTTGTGAAATGGTACCAATAAACAATTAGACCTCCACATTCACTAGTCCGACAACTTTCTTAGATTCTATTACATTTGTTGTCATTGCAGAATTCAAATTTCATAATTTGTTTTCGTGAAAAACAAGGTCAATGGTCTCTTTCACAAGGAGGATTTTATTCTAAAAGAAGGAATACATAAATTGCAATTAAATTTGCCCAACACATATCTTTCCAATGCTCTTTGAGACAGTATAAGCAAAAAACAAAACACAAAATAGGAAATGCACGAAATATCCGCTGATCTGTCAAATATCATATGCAAATCGGTAATGCCATATCGTTCGATCGGACACAATTTTTAGTACTTTTATGGTACGCTTTCCCATGTTTTCTAATACTACCCTGCGATTTCTTTGTGAGTGCATTTCTGTCGTAATAAAATCTCTTTCAAATTATTCAATAAACGGAGCATAGTTTATTTGAATGGTTTCATTTATTCGTAGGTTGACGATGCAAATCTAAACTTATTTAGTGGTCTAAACATCACAATTGCGTAATTAGCAAGTAAATATTTTTGAAAATAGAAATAATAGCTGGCTCATTCATTTCAGAATAAATTACAATCGCACGTAGGAAGCGTGTTACGAACTTATCGCTTCCGTGTTTGAAAATAAATGCAATTTAACCTATAAAAAATTGAATGGCTTATATACTTAATTCCGGAAACTTAGAAACCGACAAAAGTTGAAATTCGAACTGAAAAATTTAAAACGCACATTTTTATGCACACATATTCTCGTACTACCTGTTACCCCTCCAGAAGTTAATAAACTTTTTATTTTGCATGTATTTTGCTGAGTGCTTATAATTCTATTTTTATAACTATATTTTCTGCGAAGTGAACCCTTTTTACACCAACCATTGCCTCATTAGAGATCCTCATTCTCGGTAAACAGACACCTTTTGCAAAGAGTTTGAAAAGGGTTTGGTTGCAACAAAATATCTACCTGATTGTTGCAAAAAGGTATGAACTGTCCAAACTTAGGTAAGAAGATATTTTATTCTGTTTGCGATGACTGTCAAGAAAGTTTTGGAAATATCCCAAAATTACATACAATTCAGTTTTATTAAGCAACTATTTAAAAAGGAAAACCAATCATAAAGCAAGAACTAGCGGTAAAACAAGATAAAACAGAAAAAAAGCACAGAAATATATGCTTCACATGTTAAGAAATAAAACGAAAATGCAATATTTTTCAATATTTTGCATACATTTGTACAAAATTGTGTTTGTTAGACTTAAAAACCATTTGCATTGTTGTATTGCAACGAATAAAATTAGAAAACATTCACAATTTACTACAATTAATTAATAATTGTAAACGCTAAGGCTGAACAACATCGTATTAAATTCTCTTCTATTATGAAATTTAATACCGTGATTTTGGATGGTTGGCAACACTTGTCTTCAAAATGACATAAGGGAGGATCTATTCAGCTAATACCCGAGATAAACATGACTTTCTCAACACTAACATTTAACCCTACAGTTAGCGATAGTCTGGCAACTATATTTGTTTATTGGTAAAGGGATTTTGGAAAGTGTGGAGTCTTTTCGTAAAGTGCCAGACTAAAGTTGATTATTGGTAAGGCCGAATATATTTGATATTCAAACGGGAATTGTTTGAAAACAACAACGTTTATGGACTAAAACCTTATTTTAAAGATAAATGCGATGAATAAAATCTGGAATCAAAGCTGATTACATTTTTTAGTGCATCGCATATATTGCAAACAGTTTTATCAATTTGTTTGCATTATGGCAAGCACAAGATCAGAATTGATTTCACTCATTTTTAACAATAAAATGAACAAAGTGTTATCATCTTCGTACTTTGTTCACCAAAACATAAGTATTTTTCAAATTCAAAAACTGCCAGACTTCAGGGCAGCATATTTTGCGTTCGATATGATAGCCGAATTTTCAGGGTTGTGCAGGTTTTTGGGTAGGCGGGAAAATCAGCTGACACTTCTCAGTGCGCACTAGTGGGCACTAGTGCTAGCCACGTCAAACAAACCTAATAATCAATCATTTTTTAGTGATCGCTTTACGCAGAGCAAAGAAGAGTTGATAATCAAAAACGACGATCAAAAAAGTGTCAATCAACCATCACCTTAGCCGATTCCAGCCCAGTACAATAGTAATCTTTTTTTCAACAGTGGCGTGTAGACAAGTAACGGCAAATTGACCGAAGTTGTTGGGATCAGGTGGTTTGTCTTTGGTTATTTGGAATTTACTCCGACTTTTGCTCGATTAAAAAAACAGTTAAAATTAACTACTAGTAAGCCGCTGTTAAAAACGTAAAAGCATACTGTTTAAACAAAAAAACACACTATCAGTTGTTATCAACCCAGTTTTTAGATTATATCAACCAATTGGTTAAATTGTAAAGAGTTTGAAAATTCAGAGGGGTAATTGATAAATCGGTTATTTTTAACCGAACTCCGTTAAAGAAGTTGACTCGGTTATTTTTAATCTACTAATTCTGTAGGACTTGGTAGTTTTTAACCAAAATTTGGTTGATGTTCAAAGTGATTTATCCGAGTGCAAATCCGGGCACCAATTGATTCTGCCCTTGCTCTCTGTACAAACTTTGTGGTAGGTAACTAATAATATCAACGTCATTGTCCTTATATCATATGAGTCATCTGCAGTAATATCAATCCCACCGGAGGAGGCTGTTTTTTTCTACGACTACACGCTAAGCGCTAATTAAGCAATGGATGTGACCAATTAGCACTTGATCGTTTTGGTCGGGTGTCTGAACACCTGCTGTATGTCACTCTACGAGCAAAGACTATGTCCCGGTTGAGGGCCATTTGGCCTTAATTACGTGTACGCATCAGCATATCCGGAGTCTGGCGATATTTATTTTCCAATCACCTTAACTCCCATAAACTGTTCTACACCATGCATCTCTGTAGACGGTTGTGTTAACTGATTAGATTGTCAGAAATGGAAGCGCCTCCTTTTCGTAAGAAATGCGGTTGGACCAGAAAATCGTTTTGATTATTCGTAGAAACATGTTGAATGTTAAAGTCAATCAATTTTAAATCAATCAGTTTTAGATTGGCGTGTCTGATGCAACCCTCACTTTGTTGAAAGGTAAAGCCATGGTTGTGACGAATAAGACCAACCCATTGATAAAATGGTTATTAGTAATAATGAATTTGCACCATAACGATGGGACAGAGAAGAGAAATCCGTTTGTCAGTAGTCAATGCTAATAAAGGCGTAAGAATGAGATAAAAAATCAGGCCCCTAAATTGTCGTGGATGCTCCACCTATAATTATTATAACGGGTGATTTTTTAAGAGGTTTAGAACTTTTTTTTAAAAAAAAACACAAAAAATTCGAAAAAATGAATGAAATATTTATTTGAATCGATAGTTTGAACCTTGCAATTTAATGTTTAAAGATAATTTCATGCAAATGTTGACCGCGGCTGCGTCTCAGGTAGCCCATCCGCTGAGTCCAATTTTGGCATACTCTTTCACACATATCGGCCGGTATCTCACGAATGAATGCATGGATGTTGGCTTCCAGTGCGTCAATCGAAGCGGGCTTGTCCCTATACACATTAGCCTTGACATACCCCCACAAAAAATAATCTAATGGTGTCAAATCGCACGATCTAGGCGGCCAATTGACCGGCCCGAAACGTGAAATTAACTGTTCACCAAACTCGCCTCGCAATTGCGCCATTGTTTCGCGTGCTGTGTGGCATGTGGCACCGTCTTGTTGAAACCACATATCATGCAAGTCAAGAACTTCTATTTCGGGCAAAAAAAAGTTTGTTATCATCGCTCGGTAGCGTTCACCATTGACAGTAACGCTGCGATTCGCATCATCTTTGAAGAAATATGGCCCAATAATGCCGCCGGCCCATAAACCGCACCAAACAGTGGCTTTTTCGGGATGCATTGGTAGCTGTTGCAATGCTTCTGGCTGATCTTCACTCCAAATGCGGCAATTTTGCTTATTTACGTACCCATTCAACCTGCTCAGAAGGTCGAGAATGCCGATCATAAAATGGAAGCAGCGCGCGATGAACATTTCGAACCGAGCACGAATTTTGATAGTAAAATTCAATAATTTGCAAGCGTTGTTCATTTGTAAGACGATCCATGGTTAAATTGCAAACCAAACTGAAGCTGTTTGACAGTGACACAAGGTACTAAACACACGTCAGCTGTCAAAACCAGTGTTGCCAAAACCAAACCAGCTAAAAAATCACCCGTTAGATGTATAAAACGGAAATAAACACAAGTTCCGGCAACCAACATTTTTGCAATCACTTACAAACATTTCTATTTCTTATTTTAAACATGTGAAATGATTGTGGTAATTATTTTCAGTGAATGTAATCAACAATTCATCAATTAGTTATACGTATTAAATAAATAATTGTTCTTTCATCACCTCCACAAGCCATTTTGTTTTATAGAAACGCGAAATATCGTAAACCATCGCCATAAAAAAATCAACATGCTGAACTCTCCCATAATTCCTAATACGTAAACAAGATGGCCCACCAAAATACGTGTCACGTACTTTTATGTATTAGACTAGCTGGTGCCCGCAACTTCGTACGCGGCGTGAGACTGTGTAATTTCCAATAAAAGAGATAATAATAGTTAAGTTTCAATACATGAGATAGTTATATTTTTGTATGATAACTTTTTTACAAAGCTTCTTGAAATACAATATTTGAGGTTCTGTTGCCTGGAGCATACACGTATGCATGTTTACTTTCGCTAACTCCGGAAGGAGACACGTATAATCGACCGTGCGAGAAACAGTCGTTGGTGAGGGTTACACCCGCGGTGCACAAAGTCACAGGCTTAAGTCATACCAGCAAATTCGCCATAATTAATTTCTTTGGTGTAGGTAATAAAATCCACTTCTGATTTAATTTACCACGGAGTATGTGTTTCTTTGTAACGATGGGGTCTGATATTCTTCATCCGTTTTCTATGATCTAACTCGTCTCATTTTTTAGATCTTGGTGAGCTTCGAGAAAGATTTCACCGTTTCCTCGACGACATACATATTTGTAAATTAACAGTCTAACTTAAACAAAGCGGTGAACATTGTCAATGTGAAAAAAACATCAGGCACTCTCCGGGAGTGCCGACAGAAGTTATTACTTGAACAATTACAACAGCGCCACCTATCGGGTCCAAAACTATCCTATCTTTCTTGCTGCATCCAACCATGCACACAAACAAAGTTTCATTGAGATCGATTGAGTTTCTCAGAAAATGGGCAACAGCGCCACCTATCGGGTCCAAAACTATCCTATCTTTCTTGCTGCATCCATCCATGCTCACATACAAAGTTTCATTGAGATCGGCTGAGTTTCTCAGAAAATGGTGTCGGTTTCTCGGTGTCGATGACGCGGTGTTGTTTTAGAAGTAACCCGAATTCATTAATTTCTTCCCATCTAAAAGTGCCCAACGCGCCTAAAGAAGTAATAACTTAAAAAAACTTTGAACTCAATTTCTATATACACCACCATATGTACGATTGTACGTCCATCAGCGCACGTCATCAGCCACCTGCGCATTTCCTCAGAAACATATTGTCGCTGTTGATTACATACACATTCACATTCACGTCGCATACTTCTCTATCTCTTTCGTTTCACTTATGTCGTTTTCCATTGGTTTCACTCATTCTGTACTCCAATGGAACAAGAAAACTGCTTCTGATTGAATCCACAAGAGTATTGGTGAAATGCCAAAAAAATAATCTACGGCAGCCGTCAGTTGCCTTGTATAAAATACACAAACTACACTTGTGTGAGTGCTTCTTGAGTGGATTCTGACTTCAAATCCAGAAGCGGAATTCTCTCCTCAGAATCACCAGAAGAGTATTTTTTGTGCCAATGGAACGGTTTCAGAAGTGATTTTTTCGATTCCGGACTCTCCTGGACGCTTCTTTTTGCCCAATGGAAAACGACATTAATTCGGAGAAAACACCACGCAGTTTTTTTTTTTTCATATGAACGTGCTTGTGCGATGTGCGCCACCCAACCACCCCAAAGCAGAACGACGATCAAGAACCGCGGCTGCTGATAAAGTTCGATTTGAGAAAATAAATTTATTTTTTTCGTGTTAGATTTTAGGTTGTAGCTCAGCTTCTAGAGGACGTAGAAAGCTGATTGATGGCTTGAAATAACTGTGAAAGTGTTGGCTCTCCTAAGAATTTTATTTTGTTAGCATTGATTACGAATTGTTTGAGTAATAGCGAGTTAAAGGCAATAAAGTAAGGAAAAAAAAAAACACATTTTGGTCAAAAACGCTCCCAAAAATAGACTTGTCAATGAAAGGAATAGCCTATGACCTTCTAAGGCCCATTTTATTCACTGGAAGTTGAACACAACTCGGGGAGTTTTCCATATAAAAATCCCCAAGTTGTGTTCAACTTCGAGTGAATAAAATGGGCCTAAGAGTCTTAACTAACATTTCAAAAAAAGTTTCATTAAAATCTGTTCAGTAGTTCCTGAGATTAGCGCGTTCAAACGAAAAAACTCTCCAGCTTTATAATATTATAATATGATAATGTTGTCTTTTTCAGTCATACGGCTATTTAGTAGGTATAAAATTATAGTTCTTATAGCCGGGTGGGACCCTTGTAATGCAAACGATACCGCTTTTAAATCCCAACACAGATCACAGACTAACTTGTTGCTATTAAGGGGGTTGCTTATATCCGGGAGTACTCTAAGGCCCATTTTATTCACTCGAAGTTGAACACAACTTGGGGATTTTTATATGGAAAACTTCCCAAGTTGTGTTCAACTTCGAGTGAATAAAACGGGCCTTAGGCCCATTTTATTCACTCGAAGTTGAACACAACTTGGGGATTTTTATATGGGAAACTTGCCAAGTTGTGTTCAACTTCGAGTGAATAAAATGGGCCTAAATGCAGTATAAGTAAATACTGGAAAGCAAACTGAGAAGTTAACGAATTGTTGAGAAGTTTTTTTCTAGGAGTTATTGTAATAAGACCAACAGTGACAACTCTAAGACACAGTCACACCACTAATTTATCATCAGACTTTTTTTTTTATTAATTTAAAGCCTTTTCACATAGAACCGAAAACTGTGCATTGATTTTGTGCGATTTTTTCCGCAATGTCGGTATCGAGAATATAATGTAGGCGAACTTTCCCATACGCAACCTATTTACATAGGTAGGTAGCGAAAAGGATGTCGGATGAGAACAAACGACAACAGCGTGACCGTTGTGCGACAATTTGGTAGTTTTTTCGAGGATACTGAGTTAATTTTTTTAAGTTGAAAAAAGCACATTTTAGGTCTATTCTCATGAGATCCAATTGCGAACGAACTACGAACCAGCGAATATTCGTAGTTTTTGACACTTGAATCACTTCAATCATTGTTCAAAGTTAAGTTCGATAGAAGTTTTTCATTCGTTTGTTTGTGGATCACGGCTGTTTTATTTGGATTGTGAATAAAGTGTGATAGTTCGCGGCAAGAATTTTCAATTGCTGTAATTGGAATGAGAATTTATCCAACTGAACGCCGGCAAAAAAATAAAAGTCGAGTTCGCGACAATGGCAAAGTCAAATAAGAAGCAGAAAAAAAATAAGTGACAGCCATTTTTAGGTGTCAGAGTTTGTTCAAACTGTTCAAAATAAAAACGATGAACGATTCGATTGAACGATGCGACGATTATGTTATATGAAGTAATCTGAAAACTATGTCGTTTTGTTCAATCGCTTTGACGACTATCGTTTCGTAAATTAAACGCTTAGAGCTCAGAATAAAAGCCTTGTAGAATTGAAAAATGATAAGGTAAAAGGCTTTTTAATAATATCTGAACAAAACACTACTCTGATCATTATAAATCTTCCTTTTTAGTTTACAAGTTTTTTGTTGACGTTTGAACCAAAAACATAGCCCATCTGTGAAGGGATAGGCTTCATGAAACACTAGTTGCTAGGAGTAATAATGTCTTATTCCATGGTCCTAGCTTTGTTTGGACATTTACTGCCAGCTTTACGTCACGTCAGCAAAGCTATACGAAATAAGTTTTAATTTAACTTTAGGGGTGCTCAAAGTCGTTGGCCCCTTTCGACAACCAAAAAACAATTTGTACATCCTCGCCAATGTTTTTACATGGCATATGTAATGTGGTTTTCCATTGGGACGAAAAATCAATCTTTTTTTTTGATCTAAATCACTTTTCATGTTCCATTGGGACAAAAAATCAATCTTTTTTTCGATTCGGAGCACTTTTTGCAGATCTCGATATTTTTTCAGATCTACACACACTCTCACAATACCAATATACTTTGCACAGCTGTTTACGTCATTTTAAGAAGTTTGCTTTGAAGACAAATGGGGGAAGTTTCGTGAAAACCAAAATAACGAGATACATTAAATAGCCATGGATATAATTTAGGAGGAATTATTATCTTCATAGTTTTCCTCGTCATCTGAAGACTTCGAATCGCAAAAAAATACTCCATTTGTATGTGCAATTATAGGAGAAACATTTTCCAAGTCGATATCCATTTGTGATTTCTGCAAAAACAAATGCAATTTGAACAGCTGATATTGTTGTCAAATAATGCACTAATCCATTTACAAAAGCAGATCAATTTCGTTGCATGTTCCATTTGCCCAGTAAAATCTGAGATCTGAAAAAGATTTGTGGTGGTCCCAATGGAAAACGATATAAGCAATACGTATGCGATATGTATATGACATGTGCCACAACTTGGGTGCTGTGCGACAACATTTGGAACAACTGCAGCTGAACTTTACACTTATGTCCCTATTGGAACCGAGCCGAAAACCGTGTGTTTGTTGTAACAACCCAACGACTGGAAGTCGTTTTTGTGGTGTTTTCGTGGAAAACGATTATAAACGACTCGACGAAGAAAGAACTTCTGTTTTCAATTGTTTTCGTGAACACTCGGTTTTAAGTATGCATTTGATTATTTTTTTGTAGGAATATGATACGTGCTTTGTGCCTATTGTGTTGCATTGTATGCGAAAGCCCTAAAGATGAGCCCTTATCGCTTAATCTAAAGGCATTTTTAATTGAAGATCCAAGAGAATTGCCCCGAAATTCGGAATTGCTCTTTTCAATGAAATTTGATGGAACACTTTTGCAATAGTGCTATGTATATGTATACACCATAAAGTTAGATTTGGCTATCTGTTGCTACTTTTTTGTTCTTTTCTAAAATAAATAAAGGCCAAGTTAAATTATTTCAATTAAAGTTAACATTTTTGCAACTTTATTGATTATATTTGGATCATATAGTGCAAATTTTGTGTTGACGGTTTGCAAGTGTGTGTTGGTGAGTTCAGGGCAAGATTTTAAAGATATACCGGACACTTGGAAGTGCCCCTATTTCTTCAATAGGCAAAAAGACAAAAAGTTTGTGTTTTTTTTCGTTCAGTGCATGATAAGAGCGCTCCGAGCTCCGAATAAATTGACTGAGCAGTCTGATCTGATGGCGATGTCAGAGCATTTTTGTTGCTCTCAGAGCAATTTTTATGTTCGTTTGGTACAAAAAGAGCAATTTTTTTCGGATTTCAGATTTTATTGAATTTTTCTCCAGTAAAGAAAGGCATTGCATCGGGTGAATCTATTTTTGTAAATTATTTATGTATAGATAAATATTTAGAAATCAATCGGGACGGATATTTCGAATGTTTTAATACTAAATTTAACCAGTGAATGGAAATCGCTTAAAAGGTGTCGAAGACATTTTGATATTCAATTCAAGTCGTATGAATATCAACACAAAAAAAACCAAGTGAAGTTTTTATGTTCGATTAGGCACACGAAATCTGAAATCTAAGAGCAAATCTGAAGAAGCCCAATCGAATACCACATTAGTCAATACGTATGTGGTTTTTCCTTTGAAACAATAAGCTCATGCTATATGCCAATAATCCAGAGAGAGGCCTTAGATTTTTGTCAATCTCAGTGTCAACATTGAACACGAAATTGCGGGCATATATGAGCACAGAAAAGTCACGGAAAACCAAGTTCAACGTATTTACTCGTCGAACGGTCCTTTGTTCGATAACTAATGGCGCCGATGGTTACTTAACCCCGAAATGCATCAAACATTTTACATAAATTATCTAATAACCTTGTCCTGTAGTCCTAGTCATGCACACTCACGCAGCCAAATTATCAGGTGGTTTCTCCCAACATTATTTTGTTTACCTTTGCAAAGCTGCGTAGCGGTTTGTGTTAGGATTAGGACATCGTAATACTTAAAAACTATGAGTAGGTAATCAATTACACGCCGCCCACTTTAATTATTATGTGGACGACAAAAGCGTATCTAGTAAGATTTCTAACCACTTGTGAAGAAATTTTGAAAACCTGTTGACCGTTTCCATTTATTTTTTTTTTTCCTACAGGCATATGCAGCAGGATGTAATATCGTTATATTGGCAAGCACTTTTGAGCGTGTACAGATTATTCCTGGTGCCACCCATGGCTATATAAAAATATCTGCATTAGATTGCAGCACAGATACTGGAAAAATCGCTGCAGCATATGAAGACAAAATCTGCATCTTCGAGCCGACTCCGGTCATTCAAAATGAACGCCCAGCAACTCATAATCTGGATTATAGGTAAATTGATTGCTCAATTAACCCCAAATAGACCTTCAGAGATTAATTAAAAAAAAATATGTATCGCTTTAGGTGGGTTCAAACTGGTTCATTTTCGAATAACTCGCATGTTACCACACTTTCATGGAATCTGGAGGGAACACGCCTGCTTACCGGCGGCGCATCCTTGCAAATGTGGCGAGAAAAGGTTTCAGAAGATAACGAATCAGCAGGTACGGACTCACATTGTCATCGTTTTGCTTTTTAAATACCCATACACCTTTTCGGCCTTAAGCTTTATTTTTTCGTAATCCACACAAACAATTATTATAATTATTTATTGTTGCACAGAATTAAAATAACTTTTAAAAATATATTCTTTTAGATTCATTAGCGAACATAAACGCATTGCCTGAAATAAAAATTTACACTGTAGATTCTGATGCAGGTATTGCTCGAAATTGTTCATTTTTTTTTTTTTGCGAAAAGCAAACAACAATTTGTTTTGTTTTTAATTTTCTTAAATTGGCTTGAAAGTGAAACAAAAATGTCCGAAATAAGATTGGGACACGTTTTGTGTGAACTGGTGAACTAATGTTTGGATGGAATACCTTTTAACGCTTTACTTTGTTTTTCTTCTTTCTATTTTAACACAAATGTCTCTCCCCTTCTATTTATCATATCTAATTGGTATAGCAACAGATTAGAATAATTTTCGTCTTTCTTTAATATGCGTTTCTGGTCTAACCATGAATTAAACAAGCGAATGGCGGGGAGGAGTAGTTCACTAACACACGAATAAATGACAATTTTGTGTATTGGCGAACTTTTATTGATTATTGATTTCCATAGTTTACAACAATAATACGAGATCTGTTACTGTTGTTTTAAATCATGGAAATCAGTGATCTATATAGGCTAGAGTTCGCCAGTGTTAGAAATTCTACCAGTATAGTAACCAGCATTGCAATTTTGCACAATCTTGCCAACAGACAGTGAAAGTGGTTCTTAACCATTTCCCTTGGTCTATTTAATTTATAAGATCATGTGGGGCAAATAAAAAAACGGCTGTTGAAATATATTTACATATAATTAATAACGGCTTGTGAAATTTTCAGTCAAATTTAATTAGCAGCAGTAATTCTAAAGTCAATATAAAACGGTATTGATAAGATTGCTGGTCAATGTTTGATTTATTTCATATCGGGAACATGTTATGGACAGTTGACACTTAGATAAGAATAAACTTAAAAAAGTTCAGGAAATGCTGCAAGATATAGTTTTTCAGTAAACTTTGTTTCAGTGACAATGAAATCTGGTAGTTCAAGGTTAATGAAAATTGGAGACTGAGGTTAATTTTGTTTTTCAAATTTACGTTTCCAACACTCCTATTTAGATAAGGAAAATCTATGACGACTGCATGCCTCTAATATCCACTGACATCACTAAATAGTGAAGCTATAAGTAGGTTTATTAGCTGAATGAAAGCATGGTCTTTAATTTGGTATACATGTCTACTACCAATGCTACAAAGACGTAGTGTTAGCAAAGACATATTAAGTAGACAGAGTTTTATATGTAGAAAATTTAGAAAAGCTGTCAGTGCACCAGAATTGATTCATATGCCGGAAACGCAAAGCAAACTGCTGCAGCAAGTAACGAAATTCCTTTAAACAATTCAATTCATATTTATTCACCAGTTGGACTTCATCCAGAAAATTTCAACAGTTATTCGTTTGTTTCTGATGAGGTAAACAAAGTTCCTTTAGTTAAAGCTCTATACTGCGAGTTGTGATGTTTTCTTTGATTTACCAATATTGACCTAGACTTTTACTGTCCCAGATCCGAGATGGAGAACAGCCGCTAGACAAGCGCCATCAAAAAATATCATTTGAATAATTGGTGAAATTCACTACCATTTTCGTTTGACCCGTCGCGTCGTGTCGCTTCGTTATTTCTTCGAACGTGCCCGTTTGTATCGCATCAGTAAATGTTGCTAATTATCTCTTAACATATTGCAGTGTTATTAATAACGATTTTTATTGCCGGCCTTTAAGTAGCATAAAAAGTTGGAGTCATTACAAATTCAGACAACTCTTGCATTGCTCCCATCAATATGGGAAGTCTTTTTTGAATTTGGGGGATGTCCTAGCCTGTTTAATTTTCTGTTACTTCCCACGAAATGCTGTTACCGCTCTGCGAGGAGATCGTATATTAACTATGGTATATGGCAAAATTGAGTGACTAAATTGACCGCACTTAATCTTAGTTTATTATACGTTGGTATCGGATCTTTAAGAAATTCAAATAAGATATTTTTTAGGATGTTGCATAGCCCAAAATACACTGAAAAAAGGGGTGAAAGCTCACTTGATACGTGCATCTACATTAGTTTAAATATTCATTTCCACCGTCTTAGTTAAGGCACTGCGATCTTAAGATTTTCTTTCTTATTTACCAGTTCAGAATAAAAACACTGAAAGAATTATGGAACTTTTATTGGAGAGGAATAGAAATCACTAAAGTATTCCCATGAAACAAATGCTAACGAAAATCGAATGCAATATATGCTGCGATAGGATTTAAACATTGTTTTCGGAAAAAAATAACCCTTACCGCAGAATATATATATTTTTTAAACTGGTTTCACTTTTATTTGCTTTTATATTACATAGTTTTGTACAGTCTGTTAATAAAAAAATGATAAGCTAAGTATTCCCTGCGTTTCGGAGACTTTGTAGGAACACACATCCAACGCTGAACCATCCAAAAAGACCCTGCCTAAACATCAAATCCTTAGAGACGATTTAAAGCTAAACTAATCTCTTACGTTTCTGTATTCCGACTACTGAAAACTGAGAAAAATTATAACATTTGAAATGATTTCAAACGATAGTACATTTGGCAATCCCTTGTAGTCTCCGACTATTTTCAGCTAGTAGCGATTTATTTTTGTTAAGATCTGCAGAAGCGCTACATAACGAAAAGTGGCTTTAAACTGATTTACTAACGCAATTGCCTTAAACAGCGCAAATACCGGCAGAGGCACACACAACACTTAACTCTCCACTAACAACAAACTAATGTAGCTATTAATTAAAATTTCAGGAGTGAAATTCGAAATCGGTGGCGGTGACAGAGATGTCAAAACTCCAACCAATGAGTCCAACAGCGACGAGACGGCATGGGAAGCGATTTGGAGTTGTCAAACCGCGATTCCCGTCTATCACATGGCATTCAGTCCAGATGGGACACTATTTGCCACGTCTGGTCGTAACGATAGATTAGTCAAGATATGGTACGAGAACAAGCATGGTAAGCGAATCGAACCGTCAAATTGTTGCCTCGTTTCTAAAGTTTCATAACCTTTTCAGTACTCTTTCCAACAAAGAGCTTTGACACGTCGCAATTTCGTTCGGGCACGTTCGATGACTCGGATTTGAACTACACCTATGTATATATCGCTCATCCTAGAGCCGTCACAAATATTTCATGGCGTAAAACCAGCAAATACATGCCCAAAGGCTCTGTATCGAATATGCTGGTAACGTCATGTCTGGACAATATCTGCCGGATATGGATAGAGACAGTGCTACCTGATGATGGATTGGTCAATATGACGCAATTCGATCCGTTGGCCTCGCAGAACCCCAAATTCCGGACACACCGGCACAAACATCGATTCATGCAGCGCTTGAAGCACATGAAGACATGCTTTCACATACGACGGCATGCAAAAAACGGCGCAATCATCGGAAACATAGCGGCGACAGCCAGCGATTCTCCACTTCGACAAGGTCCGATACCATCACTTCCATCATCGTATAGTGTACATGATTTCCATTCATACGGTTTCCATGGTACCGGTGTTACTCCTGGTATGCATTTCCATCTGGCTGCCTCTATTAACGCCGAAACAGATATCCCTTTGGTGCCATCGATGCAGACTTCTGATCCCTCGAATCAGAATAATTTCATCCTGCACTGGTTGAACAACAAGGAAATGCATTTTTCGCTTCAAGCGGAAGCTATACTTCAGGAGTTAACACGAAAAATAATTGACAGGGAAGACAATAATAATAAAACAACCACCAATCTAAACGGTCCAGAGAGTCAAACGCATATGGAAGAGACAACAGGAGAGGCTGAGCGGCGCGAGGACGTAAAAAAGAAATTCGTAAAGTCAGTTCACAAGTCGTTTTCGATAGAAGAGAGCAACAGCGATGAACATTCCAGTAGTAAACATTCCGGTCAGCATGGTCCCCATGGTGGCATATCTAATTTAAATTCAATTTCGAACACAACATCGCTGAACTCCTTGGCAGCTGATAATCACCCCGCCGGTGGGCATATAATCGACTCGCTTGATATGAAAATCGATTGTTTGCTTAGAGATTGGCATCACAGTCCAGACTTGTTGTACTCCATTCATCCAATCGATGGAAGCTACTTGATTTGGGTGATTGAGTGGTTGGATGACTACTACCCGGGGTCATTCCGCCAGGCGCAAGTTTCGTTTTCCACACGAATCCCCGGTGCATTTCCGCTGGGCGATGCGATGTCGATGTCAACAATGGTAAGTTTGTACAACACCGGCGCGAGTCCATTGAACTTCAGGGAGATGGTAAAGTCGGTGAAAAAGAACGAGCATATTCCCAATGAGAACGGAAAGGATCCGCAAAGTCTGTCGATTGTCTCAGAGGAACAGGAAGCCGATGACGACGAAGGACAGGACAAAGATGCTGAAAACAACGAGCAAAAGAAGGAAAACGGCGATGAGCAGGTGAAGACTAATAACACCGATGATATGGTGTCCACCACGCCCTCTCCAACAGTGTCTATGGTTACCAAACACTCAAATGGCACACTGAATTTGTGGCAGTTGACTTTCTCCTACAAGACGAAGTTCACGCAGGTTTTAAGCATTGGCCACGTTTGTCGGGCATCGGGTCATCGATTCCGTGTAAATGATATAACGTGCCATCCGGTATTGCCGCTGTTGGTAGGTAGAATAAATCCAAAACCGTGACAGTTATTAATTTTCTAATTCCCAGGTATCGACATCACATCACAACATTCCTGACGCGAACAGCAGTGTTATGAGCCCACTAGAAAAACATCATAACTTTAACAAAGACATTTTTGCTCCGTCCGGCTTCTGTTCGGAACTAATACTTTGGCGCGTAGATGCAGTGGGTCCACTATGTCACTCTGGTGGGGTCAGTGAGCTGGCGCGAATCAATTCACCAGAAATATCAGCATTCAGCAATGTAGCATGGATCCCAACACTATTACCCAGTACAACTCTGGGAAGCTACAGTAATTCACCATCAGCCTGCTTTGTGGCAAGTGATGGTGAGAATTTACGGGTTTATCAAGCCGTAATTGACGCCCGCACACTGCTGGCTGAAATATCCTCATCGGAGAGTATAAGTAAAAAGAACGGTTCCATGACGTCCCTGTACTCAGAGGTTTCATCAGAGAATTTCTACCACAAAGCTTCGTTGCACGACAAGATCAAAATCGTGTCTCAGCAGTCTACTGCTCGGCCGGGCTGCATTATTCAGTTGGATGCGCTTTCGGATGCAAAGCATGACTGGCAAAATACCCAGTTTCTGCATGTCTTCCAGGAGCAGCTGATCACTGGGGAGCGCACCGACAAACAGAAGAGCGATGACGAGGCAACTAATCAGCCAGGCTTCATGGAGTCGCAGCTAAGCGCAATGGTTGATTTGCAAAGGAACTCGGAGTTTGAGGAGCCCTTCTATATTGTTATTATTGAGAAAACCCTGAAGGGCAGCACTATTCATATGTGGCGTATTGTGATAGCGTCGAAGCCGCAAACGTCATTTCTCTCTGAGTCGGCAATGTATGTACCGGATAGCAACCTCACGCAAGAGTTGGATGATCCGGAGATCACACGTCGTATGTCTGTGGATAATGGTATTGCTGGAGAAGGTGGGCCCGAACTAGAGGCGCCACACATTTCGATAGTAACCAAAAAGGTATGCACACAAGAGTTGCCCATGCCCGATGGAGTAGATGTAATTCACGCATCGCCCTCTGCTGGCCATCTAAGCTCTTCCTCGATCTACCCGGCTTGTTTCGCTCCATATATAATAGTCACAGCGTGCTCCGATTCGGTGTCACGCTTTTGGAAGTGTGACGTTATCGCTGGCAAAGACGGCGTAGGTGACTTGGCGACAACAAAGTACGAGTGGTCGGAGTGGAAGATGTTTAGTCGACAGCAGGACTCGGCCATAGAAATATCGGGCCAGCCGCTGAATATAAGTGCTGCATATTCGGGTCGTGTTGCTTGCGCCTACAAGTATGGCAAATCGTTTACTAGGCCGCATAAAGGTGACCCGGACTCGAGATATATCAACTTGTGCGTGGCAATTTACGAGTGTGAAAGCACAGGTGGTAGTGAGTGGGTCCTTGAGGACACGATTCACCTGAAGAACGTGCATTTGCCACGCATCAACATTGATCACAGTCTCGATCTGAGTTACTTGCACGACAGTAGATATCTGCAGAAGAAACAGCGACTCAACCAAGTTATACAGACGTTTACTCACGAAGACAACAGATCACCGCGAAGTGGGGAGATCACTCCGGAATTAGGTGTTAAGCCAGCCTCCGGCTTACTGGCTGTTCCCAGTTTTAGCACGCTACAATCGCTTAGAAAGAGCATCACAGAAAATGGAAACACTTGTCCGCTAACGCAGAAACATCTGGTCCAACTGGACTGGGTGTCAAAAGAAGATGGATCGCACATTCTAACCGTTGCGGTCGGCAGTAAGATTCTTCTCTACACCCCAGTGTCCAGTGACCTAGCACAGGCCAATATGAAAGCTATGAAGGAGTCACGTTCAGCTAATCGTCCGATTTTGCGCAAAGCCAGCTCGTTAGCCCAACCTCATTTCAACGATGAAATCCGTTGGATGAAGCTACGGCAAATTGATTTGCAAACAGCCGATGGACTGCCGCCGCTTCCCATGCAAATCTCTTGGGTGCGTGATGGTATTCTGGTGGTGGGCATGGACTCTGAAATGCATGTGTATTCGCAATGGAAACCACGGTACGCGCAAGTGCTTAGCGTCGAAGATATGATGGATACGAGGAATCTGCGAGACGAAGATTTACGATCCCTGGCCAATGATACAACTCAGCGGAGGTTGAACAATGTGCAATCGATGCCGTTGATGAGCAAAGCCAGCACGGTTAACCTGCAGCTGCTCTCTGTGGATAAGAAAAAGAAATTCGGCAATATGAGCACCGCTAACATACAACCAGGGTCGGATGCGCAGCAGTCAAACGATTACATGACAGACTATGGGCTGTTCCAAGCTTCGCGAATAGCCTGTCCAGTTTTGCCGCAATATCATCCGAAACAGTTGATGGAACTGTTGAATTCGGGCAAAATTCGATGGGTGAAGGCAATTTTGGCGCATTTGGTCCGGTGTATGAGTGGCCCATACCTCCAAAATGGCACAAATGGTGGCGATGATGAGAGCACGCAGAGACAGGTTAGTACTTAAGTTAATGTGTATTCCTATTACGGGCTCATTGGTATAAATTACAGCGTGCCTGGTCCAGGTCCAGGACTCTGTCGATAAGCTATGTTGGTGGAGCAAACAGTCCAAATGAGCAGCGTGGCTCTACCACACAGGTATTTATCTGTTTGCATTCAGTAACTTTAGTGCTGTACTTAAACTTCATTTCCTCAGATTCCCGAAGAGCTGATGTTGGACTACGCTGAAATCACATCTATACCACCGCTTCCGCTCTGGGTCCTGCTGTCGGCAGACAAAGAAGGCTCCGGTCAAGGTAACCAGCAGAAGGAGGAAGTCAAAGATTACGATGAGCTCTTTGACATGAACGCCGAAGAGGATGACCTTGATGAACTTCTCGACAACGATTCCGAGCCTCGTCGCAACGATCGTAGACCTTCCATACCGGAGAAACAAGGTATCGCACATTTCGGACCACGCCAGGGACAGCTTCTTTCACGACTCCTCACACACACACATTTACCGGGGCTCTCATCGCTTGACCAAATGCATTTGCTAGCCCTGGCCGATACGGTTGCCACCTGCAACACGGATTTCTCTGAGAAATTCGCTATCGATGCGGCAAAGAGCGCTATAGCTAGGGAAAACTTAAGCAACAGCAACGAAGGTGGTCACAACGTTTCGACCGAATCGTTGGATGATTGTGGTCTCAGATTTTTGTTAGCCATGAAGCATTTTGCTTATCTGATGAGGTGTTTGCCGCTAAATCAGCGCTCGAACTTCCAGAAACAGGGCGTTGGCACCTCCAACATTGTTTGGGCTTTCCACTCGGAGAGCGAGGAGGAACTACTCAACTTGATCCCATCGTACACCAAGGGAGAGCTTAAGTGGTCCACCCTGAAGGAGTTGGGTGTAGGATACTGGTTGAAGAATGCCACCGTTTTGAAGCAGTGCATTGAAAAATTGGCAAAATCCGCCTACCAATCAAAGCAGGACCCACTAGACGCTGCCCTCTACTACCTGGCGATGAAGAAAAAATCCATTGTTTGGGGCCTCTTCCGTTCGCAAAGAGACGACAAGATGACAACGTTTTTCCAGAATAACTTTAACGAAGACCGTTGGAGGAAGGCCGCCCTCAAGAACGCATTTGTGCTGCTAGGCAAGCAGCGATTCGAGCACGCAGTAGCGTTCTTTTTACTAGCTAACTCACTGCACGATGCCATTGAAGTGTGCTTGAATAAACTTGAGGATTTCCAATTGGCGCTCATTATAACACGATTGTACGAGGGTGAATTAGATATGAACACGCCATCAACGTACAAGAAACTGATTAACGAACATCTGCTTGGAATCGAAGCCGATGGCGGCGGTCAGGATGTGAGTAATGCGAACCCTGATCCGTTCTTGCGTTCAATTGGATTTTGGATTCTCAAGAATTATTCGGCGAGTTTAAGTACTCTGCTGCTGAATAACGTTGGGCAGAATCACTATACGTACAAGGATGACGATGGCTTGAAAAATGAAAACACCCAGTCAACTAATCCGAATGTCTTCAACTTTTACATATACTTGCGCACCCATCCGCTGCTCATTAGGCAGCACATTGCGTCGACCGCACAAGAGAAGAAACTCACTCAAGTGGTTCTCTCTGGATTCAGTTACACCGGTGATGCAGGCAGCTCGGGATTGAGTGACAAGCAACTGCAGCTGGAAGACACTATAACTCCGCTAGAACGACAACTGTACTTTACCACTGCTCATGCGCACTTCAAGGCGGGCTGTCCGGCATTAGCTTTGGAGGTGCTTAACAAGCTTCCCACGAAGGTGATTGAAACGGCAGCTAACAGTGAAGTCGGAACTCCATCAGAAAATGTGAAGAATGACCAAATCCAGTCGGGAATTCTTGAATGGGGTGCAGGAAGCGGAGCTGACGGTGGTTCTGCTGCTGATTTCGATTGGGGTGCTCCTGTCAGTGCGGCAAAAGAGGACGACGGATTCAAAATCGAATGGGCGGACGATGAAGCAAATGCTGACGACGACGATGAAGACGACGAAGAGAAACGCAAAACTCCAACACCGGCAGTAGTAAATCCACCATTAACGGCCGGTGTCCCAGAAGATAAACCTCAAGAGAAACTCGACATCATGGCGCAACAGTTGAAATTTGTTGCATGTCTGAAGATTCTAATGGAAGAACTGTCCACGCTGGCGACGGGCTTCGAGGTAGACGGCGGTCAACTGCGCTATCAATTGTATATTTGGTTAGAACGAGAAGTGGATGCACTAAAGCAGCTTTGTAATTACTGTAATGCGGAAAATGATGCCTTAGAGAACAATCAAACGATAGAAATGACTCAAGTAAGGCGGATGGAAATATATATTTTTTTGCGTTACTTAATTGTTTGTTTAAATTCTTCCCCAGACGGACAAAGACAATAATATCACCTCACAAAAATCAACAGATAAACCAACATTGCACGAGATTTTAATGCAGGAAAAACAAGACTTTGAGGCTAAAGTGAAGCGAGCAGCAAGACGAAAGAGGTGGCTAAAAGGTAAGAGATTTTCTTATCGCATTTGCGGTATATTATTCGATTCTTGAGTAATTTCCATTCAAGGAGGAGTTGTTTAGTTATTTTCTTGTGTACAGGTTCATAGCGTAGTGATTAATAAAGTTGTGCGCTATGTAGGTGCGTGATTCGTATAGAAAATTCAATAGAAAAATCCACTGACTTTCTATCAATACTAGAACTATTTTTTGACATGTTTCATGCGTTTATCTTGGGCTTACTTATGGAAGAACATATTCTAAAACTTCCCCAAGCCGCAGATTATGGAGCCAGCGTTTTGCTTTGTACCATTTCGATAATATCATCATACATCTTTCAACCCCAGTGGGACATAGTACGGCAACAAATGTCGTCTCGGTCTGCAACTAAATCATTCATCTGTGGTCACGTTTTTGCTTGGGTCTGTGCTTTTCCTAAGAATATCTACATTGTTTTGGTCTACAAACCGGGCGTGCACCCTACGGTTTCATTAGAAAATCTTTTTCACAATGATTCTTGTGCGGGACCAATCCAGTCGCTTTTATGCTCCCTTATCTCGACATCCAACAGCTTGTGACTCATTTTATACCATAATTCTTAGCTGAATATGGTATATTATGTGTAATCCTTAGGTCCGATCGATTTTCCATTCTCCTGCAACGCTGCTGACACATGACATTGAAAATTTAAACGGTCTCCTTTGGTTCGCATGTCTGTTAGATGCACCTACTACGATAGCACATACATATTCATATTAATATTGGTCGGACTATTCCCTGTTGCACTTCGAAAGATATTGGTTATGTTGTAAATTGTGGAGAACGACATTCCAACGCTCTTTGAAATCCGCAAAACATAAGTTTCTTGAACTCTATTAATCGGACAAGAATAATTCCTAGGTCTATGGGCCACTGCGAATGTAAAATGTCTTTTTGTATGATTGTGACGAGTTCCCTCGCTCGAAATAATTGACTTCTGCCTGAGCTCTGTGCTGGTCTTTTTAAAACTTACTTCTCAGTATTCTGACCAGCTATTGTATCCCAATTTGCGTCAAACCGCGTTGAATAGTTTACCTTGAATATGTCAGCTTCTTGTGTGTACCTAACACGAATGTCACTTTCTTCTATCACGACTGACCCGCTTAACTAGCTCTACATTAATTTTTTTCCTTTGCAGCCAATGAAACTCTTTTGCGTACACTTTTAAGTTACTGTTCACTTCATGGCGCCTGTGGTGGCGGACTAGCTTCGGTTCGAATGGAATTAGTGCTTTTGCTTCAGGAATTACAACAGGAGAAAACACAACAGCAGCTACTGAGCCCCCTACCCTTCCCCACAACTCTTCCTCTGTTAAGTGCATGCGTTGCAGGCAATAAGACTGTTATAGCCGATCCAATTAAATATCTCCAGGTAAGACAACTCATCAAAGCTGACCTATCCGCTGTTGAACAACATGTTTCCTTCTTTACAGTCGCACACGCAGGATATGCTTCAGACTGTCGTGGATGTGCGTTCGCCATTTGTTGGCGTTAAAGAGGACACCTACTCTGAGATATTTGTTCTTCGTGATTTGGCGATCGCACTCTCATCATGTATATACCAATCACTCTGCGATTCGGAGAGTTTCGTTGTCGGTCAATCGCTGATTTCGAACGGCTATCAAAGTCCAGGCATTGAAAATCTAGCAAAACTAAATGCATCCTGCCAGTGCTCACATTTGATGGTGAATGCCAACATTTATCAACGCAAGCGAAAGTATTCTACTGATGAGCCAGCTCCGATATGTACGCTACCATCGAAATGGCCCGGCGTAACCAATCTGCGAGCTCTGTTGGCACGAGAAAAAGACGAAGACATCCCAAGACTGACTGTTTTACTGCTAGAGGCCTTTGTTGCCACTTATATGTCTTTGATGGTATACGCATTGGCGTCTTGTGACTGTCATATATTGTATCGGCTAATTGGACAGAAATTCTCTAATTCCACGTGGGCCACACTCTTCGGTGGTGGCATTAAGAAACTTCTCCGCAAGGCGACCTCGCAAAGTCATCTCACCCACAACTTTCAATCTCAGAGCTCACAAGATATACCTGATGATAATAGTGTTTGGAACACAGTGACGTCCATAAAGAAACAGCGACTGAAATTAAACATGAAGCTGCTCGGTAACTTCAATAATCCCAGTGGTAGCTCTGTGATGAAGGAGGACAAGCCAACCTACAGGGAACAGTTTGTCTCGCCCGAAATGTCGATGGTGTCATATTTCTTGATAAAGCCATCTCCGTTAGGTAAGTCGCATCTGAGGAGGGAAATGCTAGGTTCACTTGAACGAATCTCTTTCGTAATGTAGTTGATGGCAATGAGGAGGACTATGATACTGACGATTCGTACGCATCTGATGAGGAAGAAGATCCGGACGATGAGGAAGTATTCGGCGACGAGCCACCAAAAATGAATAAGCGACGAAAGGACAATATCGAACACTCGAATCCGATGTCTTACTCTTGGAATATTATGCGATTGGCTATAATTAAAATGATTTCAATCAAACTGCAGGAAGTCATTAACATTGCTGGAATTGAGAACCAAGGTACATGACTCCTATCTTAACAATACACAGGGTGTGGGAATTTTAAAGTATTTATTTTCAGAACTACCTGTGGCAAGTCCACTCACGCACGAAGTATTACGAAACCTTAATCAATGGCAAGAAATCGTTACAGAGGAGCTGCTTGCCAAAGGACCAGCACCTGCAGATTTTATTCCAGGTACAAACCCAGATCATAGTTTCCATGATACCGAAATTAATTGGTTAATATTTAATTCAAGGTTGCTTTGTTGAAAACGAAGCCAAGGGACCAGCTATCCACAAGTACAGATCGTTACTTGAAAAGCACAACACACCATTTGTGGAGAGCTCCTCTGCAAGACCAGCTACACGCCTATGGAACTTCCTTGTACGACAGGAACAAGTACAAGATATATTCATACGTGCAGTGTTTGGCAAGAAACGATCAAGAGACTGGGAGGCAGCTTCGAACGCATGTTCAAAACCGGATTCTACCGGTGCCACCGATGTTGATTCCGGTACAGATGAGTTTAACTATTAGACACAGCAAATATAAATTACTTGTGCTCACGTTTTAGGTAGTGAACATTTGAGTCCACATCTCGAACCCATTCGAATCATTCATAAAGACCAAGAATCGATATCAGCGTTCTGTATTAACAATGAATCACCCGGATTAATGGCAATAGCAACACCTCGAGAAGTACAGGAAATGGACATTTCGTTGCTTTTGGAATCACCGAACTGGTGCGAAGATGAGTGCGAATACGATATACTGAATCTTTCGAAAGACATTGATTCGCTACCAGCGACTGGATTTCTCGTCATACAAGCAGCTGCAGACAAGTAAGTTGCCTATTATGATTGATCAGCTGTACTTGATGCACATGTGATTTCTATTTGAAATAGGAATTCAGTGAATGCCACACCAAATATCCAAAACTACGGATCATCGTCAAGCTATCAACCAACAATAGGTAGCCAGTCTGGACGTGGAACATCCGTGGTGAGTTATCTACACCCTAATGTGGTCCTTGTTTTTCTATCGCTATTTTAATTGTACATTTTTACTAACACCATGCCAAATCATTTCCCACAGTCTTTTTTTTTTTTCCTTACAAAAATAATAAAATCGTTTCGATGTGACACATTCATTTTAAGATGTACATACCTCGACTTTTTTGTGTACGCTATGTAAATGAAGGTGATTCACACATACACTACACACATTTATGTTTATCTGAAAATCGCAATAAAATTCGATTTTCTCAGATCGGATAGTACAGGGTACGGTATAATAAAATATAGAAAATTTTAGGTTATTGTATGATTGCGTTTTTATTTATATGGTTAGCAGGGGAATATCAGATATTCCGCATCGTGACGGCATGAGCAGTAGAGGTTTGTTATCAGGCCCGCACATATGTAGATAAGTCCTTAGTACCTTGCAATAAGGGATCGCCCGCTAACATCTTCCTCAAATCTTTATCCTTTCTATTCATCCCTTCGCTGATTTTTTGATATTGCTCTGTACGCTGTTTCCCATTGACCGGGTGATCCCATCTCTGCTGTCATTCTGGCACATTTTCTGTGTAGTGAATTTTGCCTTATTTCTTCTTCTAGCCAATTGTAGCTGCCGTTACTCTGTTGACAAAGTTTTTTTTTTTTTTTTTTGCTTCTAATTGGTAACAGCAGACATACTGCATCTTATGACGCTACTCACTCGCTGAAACGCTAGGTCGCTACTACTCTCGTTAATAGCAGTCTTCTTCTGTACATGATTGAACATCATTCCTGTTAGTGAAGGTGCTACTGATAACAACAAGTTCTTTCTACTTCCCCGCTAGTTGTAGTTCCATTGTCGGGTATGCAGTGATTTTTGTATTGTTCTGATTCCTTCAAAGTGATCGTGTTCTAGGTTCTTAGGAAATGTACGTATTATGTAAACAAAAACTGTTTTGTTAGCAAAGCCAATAATCTGTGACGATCCTGACCATCGAACATTAAGTTCCACAATACCGGAGAAGAAACAGCTTTACGTCGAAAACTCCTTGGTTACCGCAGACATTTCATCATTTCATCGTTGAGCCCCCCAGTGCACATAAACCATATACTTTCAATGCGAACCATGGTCTAACGACTTCTGCTGAAGACTACGGCGGAGTAGTTTTTGTTGTTTATTGACATGTTTGTTTCACCTGTTTCACAGCAAAAGTGAAATCTCTGCATTCTCTTTCTGATCGGTGTCAGATTTAGTGCATCATAACGCGTGAACATTGAATTCACCGATGAGAACATACATTCTCCTTTTGAAGGGCTGCGTATACTTCATGTTAGAGTGCATCGCCGCTTACCTTCTTATTAAATCAATGTACATTTTTTAACCCATTCTTAAGGGGCACCAATTTCAAATGCCAATAAGTTTTTTTTTTGCTAAGAGATGTTTCATATCCCTTTCCCAAGCCGTTGCTATTTTTGAAAAACATTAAAGTCCATTTATGCGCTAATTAGTCTATAGAGCTTCCACCCTCTGAACCTTATAGTTGTTAGCGGCCCAACTGCCGAGCGTGACAAGTTAAACAGGCTGGTTTCAAGTTAACCAAATGATCCACTAAATTGTCAGGTTTCACTCCATTGGGTGTAAGCAGTTCGCCATTTCTTTATTGATAGTTATTCATGGAAATTTAGTGCACCTTTCCCTGGCCTTCGTGACAATGGCACCAACCAAAGGCAACTCGCAAACACAACACTTAACAATCCGCTTACAACATTCTGCACAATTAAACACGCATTTGAAGTCTGCTTAGGAAAATATGTTTGTACACTGCTAATCGAGAGCCGACTGATGAGACCCTACAAAACATGGCGCCCAACAGTATTGTTCTCTTACATTTCGTTTTTTGTTTTCCAACTTTCCACAGACGGATAAATAGAAAATGTTCAAACCAAACTGCTAACTATCATGCACATTCTTACATTATACATCTTACACACAAATGTTTACAAAATGCTTTTTTGTTTTTCCTGTCTTCCGTTGTACGCTGCAGATAAAAGGAGCCAATTTTCCAGGTTGTCACGATCCATGGTATTGCAAAATGGTTTTAGAACATTCTAAGCACTTGCTAAAGCCGGTACAGTTTCCTTTCAATAATTCAACAATCAAAGTTATTATTTTTGTTCCTCTTTTTCCTTTAAATTCGTGTGCTGATTTTGTATATTTATTATTAGAATCTTTATATTTGCTTCCCTTTGTTTAAGTATTCCATTGTTTTGTGGAATTCTAGATTGCAAATACGTTGTTTGTTAAAATTCGCAGTTTTGTGCTCATAGTGCACAAAGTGTGATCCATGGATCACCGAACTCTATAGGCAAGTTTTTAATGATTTATTTATTTATCCACAGGTCATGAAGCACAAAGTGGACAATGTAAAGCGAATGAGCGCTCATCCATTGATGCCACTCTACCTTACCGGAGGTCAGGATGGATCTGTTCAACTGTGGGAATGGAGTCACCAGCAAGTTGTTTGCACTCCACGACCACCTGGAACATTTGCCAAAGTTACGCGATGTAGATTTTCACAACAGGGAAATAAGTTTGGAATTGCCGATGGTGATGGTAACCTTAGTCTGTGGCAAGCTGGCATTGCCTCGCAGAGCAATCGGTCATTTTTCGTAAGTCGAGTATTGACATTGAAGTGGCGAGTTTGAGAATAACAATAAGAATTTTATTACAGACTCAGCAATGCCATAATAAACTTTTGGCAGATTTTGTTTTCCTTGGTTCTTGTAGTTTGGTGGCGACTGGTAATTACAAAATATAAAAACTTTTAATTTAAAGAACTTCTTTGACCTGAGATTTTATTTTGCAGCTGGACATAGTTCAGAAAACAAGAATGTTGGCATATGGGATACGCTGCTTCCGCAGAAGAAATCGTTAGTTTCATGTAAGTACTACATAGTTATGTTAGCCCCTGTTAAAGCCACTAGGGGCTGTCCTCAAGGAGGAGTACTTTCTCCTCTCCTCTGGACTTTAGTCATAGATGAACTCCTAGATCACCTCACACAAGCGGGCTATACAATACAAGGTTATGCAGATGATGTAGTAATCACTGTCATGGGCAAGCATGACTCCACAATATCGGAAATCATGCAAAGGGCCCTTAACTTAACCTACAGATGGTGTCAGAACAAAGGATTGACCATAAATCCCTCTAAAACAGTCATGGTACCATTCTCAAGAAAGAGAAAACTAGAACTAAAACCGATCAAGCTGAATAACGCTGTCATCGACGTATCAGGAGAGGTAAAATATCTAGGAGTAGTCCTAGACAAGACCCTCACCTGGAATTCACACCTTGATCAAGTCACAAAGAAGGCGACAAAGGCAATTTATATGTGCTAGCGTCTTTACGGCAAAACCTTGGGCTTAAACCAAAAATGATCTATTGGTCATACAACACGATCATCAAACCAATGATCACCTATGCAGCGATATCATGGTGGCCAAAAACCGAACAAACAACGGCCCAACAAAAACTAAACAAGATATATCGCTTAGCATGTGTTGGTATAACGGGGGCAATGAAAACATGTCCAACCGCAGCCATAGGGGCAATGCTCAGCCTGTTGTCTTTACATATTTCTGTAAAGTAGGAAGCAGGTCTTAGTGCCCTAAGGCTCCCTGATATATCAAATCTTAAAGCAGGACACCATCGGGTATTACAAATGCTTCAAGATGATCCTGTGGTCAAGGTATCAGACAACATGCTTAAAAGGCTTCGCTTCACCAGAAAATTCAAGATAATCATATCTGACAGGAATATCTGGAGAACCAACCAATTCGTATTACCATCGGGATCACAAATCTGGTACACCGACGGCTCAAAGATGGAAGATGATGCGACCGGTGCTCGGGTCTATGGGCCCAGGTTCCAACGAGCCATAGCACTGGGAAAATCACCCGCATCTTCATCCTCTCAGACAGCCAGGCAGCTCTTAAAGCCCTGAGATCGTACTCGATCAGATCAAAGCTAGTTTGGGAATGTTTTAACCTCCTCGAAGACCTGGCCAAGGACAACACAGTCACCGTCGCGTGGATACCAGGCCATGAGGGATTCGAAGGAAATGAACGAGCGGATTGTCTAGCGAGAAGAGGCGCATCACGCCTGCTCACTGGTCCTGAGCCCTTTTTCGGGTTACCTTTGAGTTACGTACACTCAAAATTCAGGAAATGGGAAGATGAACACTGGACAAAATCCAAAGGCTCGTAGTAAAACAAAAAAGTTACTTGAGCTAAGCAAAGAAGATCTAAGGATCCTAACGGGTTATCTTACTGGTCACTGGCCACTAAGATACCACCTCAAAAAAATGGGACTATCCGACGACGACTCCTGTCGATTCTGCGGAGAAGAGGAGGAGACAACGGAACACATACTCTGCGAATGTCCTGCTGTGGCAAAGAGCAGAATGTTCCACATGCAAGGGGCATTTATAAGTCCTGCAGATATAGGAAACATGGAACCAAGAAGGGTACTGAGGTTTATAAGGAGCTTCAACAGCTCCCTGGGTTAAATAATAAAGGCCAACACAATAGATCTCTTCTGGTCGCAGTGTACAGGGCCTAATACTTATGCCGAATTCACAATGTCGCGTTGAACGAGTGCGTGCGTCGTCGAGCTTTGACACGCTTTATCGAAACTTTACGATTTTAAGTGCCAAAGCGCGCGAGCAACAATTTTGTAAAACGAAATGCTGCTTTGAAGCGAATGCGCGTTGAGAGAGTAGAGTATTCGCCGAAATGGAAAAAAAATCATATATAACAGCATAACAAGCAAAGAACAACCCTAAAGTGGATACACGACCAATGATTAATATTTTTTTTCAAAGAAAAACATACAAAATCAGTAATTGCTCGAGAAAAAAAATAGAATACGTCATTTACACACACTAAATTTACTAATCGGCATTGAAAAAATAGAAGTGTTCTTTAAAATAAAAATTTGTGGATCTCCATCTAATCAAACGCGTGTGATAGTATAAAGTAGCTCTACTCAGGCGTCGCGTTGAACTTTACGATATTTACGATCTAAAGTCGACTCAACGCCTGAAGCTGCATTTTGTGCAGCAGCATATGAACGCTTTGTTTCTACATAATCTGTCAACGCACGCGCGCGTCAACGCGACATTGTGAATTCGGCATTACAATAGTCCTACATTTAATTTGTTTTTATTTTATCTACATGATCTATATAATAATGTAGATCATTGATTTCCATTTTTTACATCAATAGTTGGATCTTGTACATCTGTATGTATGTGCAATAAAAAACGCCTATTCTTCCGACCAAATCGTGGAAATCTTTATATGCTCTTCACGTAGACATCCGCTTTTGGCATGATTTTTTTTCTTCAAAATTTAACCTTGGAGTTAACGATTTTCTAGTAATTAAATTTGTTTTTATAAAGAGTTAGTTGCCAGGCTAAAATCGATTATTGATAAGACCTCTTGAGAATTTTTGCTCGTATACTTTTCCATTTCACTTTACTCGGAGCACAGCAATACACTTATTTTAAGAATCAAAAGTCAACTAATTTTGAATTGTTTTCAGCTTTTACGTGCCACGACCAAGGGGCATCAAGTTTAATCTATGCACCACAGCACCAGGTCCTGATTTCGTCCGGCAAAAAGGGAGATATTTGCATTTTCGATGTCCGCCAAAGGACATTGCGGCATAGATTCCAGGTAAATATACATTTTCACGTAAAAACAAACATAAATCTCATTTAATTTTTGCGAATAAATAATTAAGGCCCATGAGAGTGCTATTAAATGCATGGCGATGGATCCGCACGAAGAACTTTTTGTTACTGGCTCAGCTGAAGGTGACATAAAGGTATGTCATAGTGTTTGTCTTTAAGGTTATATATTTTAAGTTTTGTGTATTTTCACAGATTTGGAGTTTAACGCACCATGCACTATTGTACGCGTTTCCTGGAGAACATGCTAAGAGTAGCTTTTTCAAACATATTGGCCAAGGTGTAAGCCAATTGCAATTGGACTCACAGGGTCGATTGTTTTCGTGCGGCTCAGATGGTTCGATGAAAGTGAGACAACTTTCTGACAGGGATAACATTGTGCAGTCACTATACTAACAACAAGGTAAGCAATTGAAACGTGTACATGCATCGTCATATTGTTTGCGATTCATAATTAATTTATTAATTCGCGTTTGTCCATGAAAAGAGTCTTGTTATACTGGATTCTGTTGAAATGATAGCCGTATTTTATTATCAGCGTGATCTGATCCGAATCACGAAAATAAAACAATACGGATCATAGTCGAGTTGTGGCAACAGTTGCTTTCAAAATACGACCATGCCACCAGCCATATTGCAAACATTCTGTACAACGACATTTCAGTTGCTTGTCGGGGGTGTTGCCATATCAATCAAATTAATAATTTTTAATTTTTGAAGGTGAGAGTTTTTTAAGAACTTATTTAAAGTGTTTACAATCAGTTCGAAATATAATGAAAACCGCAGTTTACACATCTGGTCTTCTTAGATTGGAATAATTCTGAGACAAAGCATTATGATTTTCATAATAATACCATAGTTCTCTCTCTGCACACACACAAAATACATACGTTTGATTGTTAAAATAAAATCGTCACTTCACGTAAATTTGAACCTATTTGTCCAAAAAACTCGGCGAAAACAGTTGCAGTTATAAAATAATTTAAATTTATGCAGCCTGCTAGTTTACATTTTTCATTAGATATTCCGAGATTTTCTGGACATTTTTACCTGATTTGTACTTTATGTAAAAACAAAAAACAACTCTCACCTTTCTGCCGGAAAACTTGTGAAACAATTATTATTTACTGCGACACATTTCATAAAATTTTTTTGTTAAACATTTACTTAAAAAATTATGGAATATTTCGCTGGGTTTGTCATACCTTTACAGAATTAAAATGCAAAATCTCCAAGGACGGGAAATTTATTGGATGTAAAAAAATGCTTATTGATTTTTTGTGCTATGAAGAGTATTGAATTTTTTAGTCTGGCAACGTGACTATATGGCTATCTTTTACAGGCACACCAACATTCAAGAATGAAACAAACAGCGCTGCGAGCAATAGTAGAAATAATTTTCAGATCATGGTTCATGATCTCGATGAGAAGCAGGATCATATGCTGTTGTTGTAAGTGCATGTAAATCGATGATCTACTATATAGATCATGGCTGATAATAAAATAGGGCTGATGTCAAATGATCGGTTGGGAAACAATTTTTAGAAAGTCTTCGTGGAAAACGCTCCACAGACAGAGTTTTTAACAGCATATCTGTATTTTTCCCTCATAAATGTCAAGGACCTTCAATTTATTTTAGCTCTGTAGCCTTCCGGAATTGACTAACTAAGCTTCATAAGCTCAAACTGACAAAATAATAAACTCTTAAAAATGAGTGGCTGAATCTGCATGAGACATGAGCCTGTCAGGAGGAAACTGCTTCAAAGTAGGCTCATTAGCGCCGTCCATAAAGTGCGGTGGAATGAACTGTGCTGACGGAGTATGTATATATATATATTTGAGAGATGTTCGAATCAGACCACCACTGACGGGTCTCTTTTCGTCTCTCTGCCACTATAAACCTTAGCCAGATAGACTCTCTGGATTTCTCCAGAGTTCTTCCCTGGGTTCGATTCCTAGTGTTAATGCTAGCATCTGTTTATGTGAGATCTGTTTCATCGACTGGGTCTCCAACCAGTGATGCCCCAATACCTTTATTCTTCTGCCAGCCAATGCCGGACATTGACACAGTATATGTGCCGCTGTCTCGGATTCCTCCAGGCATAGTTTTCAGGTATCGTCCTCTACATTGTTCCATGGTTGACCATCTTCTCAGATGTTCTGCCGTGATCTAGTTGTAAATCAGTTGTTCAACCATTCCTCTGCCAATTGAAGAGAATGGTTCTGGTCCCAGCAACTTTTCAGCTGACCCCTGTTTTGCAAGGGAGTCCGCCTTTTCGTTGCCTTCGATCCCTATGTGTCCTCGTACCCAAGTCAGTGTTACTTCATTTTTAGATGAACACTTATTTAGCTTGAGTACACATTACAGTGCCAATGTTGTTGTAATGTTTGCTTGCTCCATGCATCTGATCACCGCCTGATTGTCCAGTGCTATAAGGATATTTCTTCCCTTCACCTGACCCTCAAGCAAGTAGCCCAACGCAGGCAGCAATGCAATCATCTCAGCCTGGTATACAGAAGTGTGTTTCCCGAGGCTAACGTGACGGGCTAGTTCCAGCTCTTCTGAAAAGATACCGGCACCCGCTCCGCCATCCATCATGGATCCATCGTGAAATCACTATTTCACCACTCCTTTTTTTCTGGAAGTAGTCCGTTCTCAATACGAGTTTTGTGATTCATTTCCATAACACGCACCCTTGTAATCCCATCCATAGGCATGTTCTGTTCAGCTCCCTAATCTCGTTTTTGACAAGTTCCAGGATCTTCCTATGTCCATAGATGGTACCACGATTGTGCCATTTCGCATCTCGATGCAAACGAAGTGCCGTTAGGGCCGCTGTTTTCTTACAGCCGTATTAATAAAAAACCCGTAACTAATCTCTAACTCGTATATTACCTAGCACCTAGTTAAATAAATAACACGTGAGTTAAATATTCTTATTAATAAAAGGAAATAACTCGTATAATAACTAGCTGTTGTTTCTCTAAAATAGCTGGCATCACCTAGCCAAATTGTACTGAAAACAGCTGAAAACTACTACATATTGGCTATCATCACGGCTGGCTAGTGAATTTCAGTTGTGACAAATGAAATAGAAAAAAAAAACAACAGAAAATTTTTATTTATTTTTGAATATTTTATTTGTCAATAGGGTTTTTTCTTTTTTGGTACACTTTTTTCGATTTGGGGCGATAGTATAACCGAATCCTCCCCTAAAATATTCACCAAATATTTGCACTATTTAAAAACACTGAAAACCGGTCAGCCATTGTTCTACAATTTTCCAAATTTGAATTTAATTTATTTGTCACTTTGACGGGAACGATTTTTTTATGATTTACTCACTCGCTAACAGACCTCCTGTCGTTAGTTAGTTATATGAAAGTTACGAAGCATTAGTTATCATCTAAAAATGTTTATTAATAGGAATTTGAGTTTAACTAATGTGTTTGCCAGTAGTTAGGCCTAACACGTAGTTACGCGACTATTGTTAATAGGGCTGTTAATAAATAAGTCCAGCGGTAAGATCCCCAGGATCACTTCCATTGCGCATGTTGGTGTTGTCCGTATTGCACCTGTAACTCCTATACATGCTAAGCCTTGGACCCTATCCAGGTGCTTCCTCACTGTTTTCTGGGAAGCTTTCGCCCACCATACAACCGAGGCATAGGTGATAATGGGTCTAGTTATCATCGTATACATCCAGTATGCTGACCTAGGCGAGAGTCCCCACCTCTGTCCACATACACGTTTGCACTGATGTAATACCCTTTTTGCCTTCTTGACCTTCTCCTCAACATGGTAGTTCCACGAAAGTTTAGTATCTAGACAGACTCCCAGATACTTGACCTTCGTGGTCGTTGTTAGTTCCGATCCGAAGAGCGTTAAGGGTCGAAATTCCAGATTTTTCCTCTTCTTAGTGAAGACTATTAGATCTGTTTTTCCCGCATTAATGGAGAGCCCTTCTTCCAGACACCACCGCTCAACCACTCTGAGCGCATTCCTCATGATATCTGCCGTGACGTCTATAAATTTGCCTCTGGCCATTATTGCTATGTCGTCGGCATATCCCAATGTGTGAGTGCCAGTCGCCTCAAGTCTGTCGAGAAGAGAGTCCACAGTGATATTCCACAGTGTAGGAGAGAGAACACCTCCCTGTGGGCAGCCCCTGCTAACCCTTCCTCTAAGTTTTGAGGTTCCCGTCTGAATATTTATTGCCCTTGTATTCAACATATTGTCCACCCATCTTACCACCAGTGGGTTAACCCTACGTTTTTCCAAGGCTTGTTTCAGACTTTCAAAGCATATCGTATCGACGGAGTATGTAAAAAGGGTACTTATAAAAGGTGCAGAATCTCATTTCGTACGAGTTTGAGCCTGACTTGAGCAAGTAGTTTTGAGCTTTTGACAGGGTGTGAACGCTTGATGATAATTCCTGTCAAGGGTGTACGATCACGCCACTGACTATGGACCTAACCAATACAAATTTTTAGTTGCGACTCTAAATTTTAGTAGTTCACAATAGCCACATTTACCTAAAAAAATTGCAATTGTTAGCTTCCGTAAATTCTAAGTCGAGGCTAAAATTTGTTATTAGTATACTGCGCTATTTGTTTGACCTCTGCGGGAAAACATTTGAGAAAAGTCCAAGTATAAAGTTGAAATCGTCCGCTGGTATTTCAATAGAATAGGATGGCATCTTTGGTTGTACTTTTAGAATCGGAAACCATTTTCTATCCATGGTAAAGTCTGAAGCCGGACTTGAGCTAATAATTGACTTTGCTGCGAATTGTAACGTTGCTGTAGCTAGCACATGCTCTACTCATCATAATTTATATACGAGGGTTGTTTGATAAGTCTGTGAATTTTTGGATAACACATAATTTTTTTGGGCAAAAAGTTTTTTCATTTCTCAACATATTCTCCTTTTAGCTCGATACACTTAGACCATCGTTTTTCAAATTTTTTTACTCAACCCGAATAATAGGTTTTCTCAAAACTATCTAAATAGGCATTTGTTTCAATGATGACCTCTTCATTGGACCTAAATCTCTTACCGCCCGCAATTTTTTTAGGTTTGGAAACTGGAAATAGTCGTAAGGGGGCAAATCTAGAGAATATTCTGGATGGGGTAGCAGTTCATAGCCTAATTTGTGGAATTTTGCCATGCTGACTGCACACGTGTGCACCCGGACATTGTCTTGATGAAATAACCCTTTTTTCTTTGCCAAATGCGGTAGTTTTTGCTTCAATTCAGTATCAAATCTACCCAAGAGCTCTAAAAATAATATTCCAATACTCTTGTGGATTCAGTGAGAAGCAGTTTTCTTCAGAGACAATACTGAGACCCCCAATTCGCAATCATCTTGACGCTTTTGAATATTTTTAACTTCGATTTCATGAGTAAATTTTTCTTATGTGTTATTCGATTGGGCGCCCTCAGAGCACTTTTTTTGCTCTCAGAGCAATTTTTATGTTCGTTTGGTATACAGGAAAAAGCAATCTTTTTCAGATTTCGGAGCACTTTTGCGAATCTAGAATCTAGATATTTTCTCAGATTTACCAATACAAGTGCGTTTGAGTTTGACAACTGATGGGAGTTTGTTTAATTTTTAGTGAATTTTTTCTCCAGCAAAGAAAGGCATTGCATCGGGTCAATCTATTTTTGTGAATTATTTATGTATAAATATTTAGAAATCAATCGGGACTGATATTTCTAATGTCTTAATACAAAATTTAACTAGTGAATGGAAATCGCTTAGAAAAGTGTCCAAGACTAAACTACACATATTCAAATCGCACAAACTTCAACACAAAAAAGAGCAAGTGACGTTTTTATGTTCGATTAGGCACACGAAATCTGAAATCTGAGGGCAAATCTGAAGAAGCCCAAACGAATACCACATTAAGTAACTGAAGAAAGATTGCTCAAAATGTTTTTATTTTCCCTCAAACTGGATTGTTGATCATAAATATTTTAGGCAAAATTACACTTATTCTTTAATTTAACGGATATTATTACATGAACTCTGCCAGCAGCGGAGGTGGTTCATATTTTTTGAGGGTATGTTTGGGGAGCCAGAATTTTTGAAGTTACATTTGTCCATTTGTCAATACGAATTCCTATGTATCAATACTAGCGCAAACATGACAACCCCATAAAAATATAGTTTGTAGTTATGTAACGAGAAATCGTCCGAAGATGGGGGTCTCAGTATTGTCTCTGGTTTTCTTGTTCCATTTGACTACAGAATGAGTGGATCCCCGAGTGAAACCAATGGAAAACGACATTAGTGATCGCTTCAGGCTTTACACAGAGCAAAGGTTAGTTATGTGGTATTGGTATTCAATTGGGCTCTCTCAGAGCAACTCTTTTGCTCTCAGAACACTTTTGATGTTGGTTTCTACAAAACAAGCAATCTTTTACAGATCTCAGAGCACTTTTGCGAATCTCGATTTTTTTCTCAGATTAACCACCACAAGTGCATTTGAATTTGACAACTGGTGGAGTTTGTGTGAATTTTTTTTACAGCTCAGGAAGGCATTGCATCGGGCGTATCTATTTTTGTAAATTATTTATGTATAAATATTTAGAAATCAATCGGGATGTAAATTTCGAATGTTTGAATATAAAATTGAAGCAGTGAATGGAAAACGCTTTAAAAACTTTCGACGGCTACACAAATTAGAATCGCACGATCAGATTTGACTTTCGTATGGACATAGCGATAGAGTTCATTATACAATTCACCCGAAAACATTCATTTGCAATAATCTGTCAGTTTTTTTTGTGAAATATTTATTCTCAATACTATATTATAATATTTCAGACACGTCCTACTATAACTGCAACTATAGGTCTCTTTAACGTGCAACAGCGCAGCACATTAACTACCACATACTAAGAGAGAAAACTGAAAACGAATACCAAAGTTATTTACTAATATTTAAACAACAAAAAAAAATGTTAATTTCGTCTGCATTATTATATATAAATGTATTTACGTGTGAATTTTACTTGTATTTCGTATATTTCCAAAACAAAACTAAATCAAATCTCCGCGTTTTTCCTGTTTGAGTATGTTGATAATAATAAAAAAAAACTCTGTAAACTACTTTTCTCCAAACAAACACAAACATACACCTTTCCAAGTCAGTCATTTTTAACCTTTCCAATTTTTATTAAACACAACTATACATACATGTTCCCAATTTAAGAAAAAAGAAAAACTATTAAAAATCAATTCTTATGAAGTATTGAAGCTAAGGCTAAAAAATAAAACATAATTTACATTATATATAATACATCTTATTACTATCACATTAAATAATTTATCTAAATTAACTGTGAACAAATTTAATGTTGAAATGCAATCAAATGTTGAGAATATATTACAAACAAGAAGAAAACAAAAAATATTATAATAATAAAAAAAAAAAACAAAAAAATCGCAAAGAGAAGGTTAAATTATTAAAGATGAGGCACAAAGTATAACCGAAACATTGTTGTACTTATATTACAGAATAAATATATACATATATACATAAACTATTTACATGTACGCCTCGAACTATAAGTTATAACGCAATAGAGAAGAGTAACAGAACGATAAATAAACAAATAGATTAATACTGTGCAAATCAGAAATATGTATTTAGCAGAATTAACGAAAAGTAACTGAGAATATACTAGCGATATGCATATATGAGGTGTCTTGACTGTTTAACCTGAATACACTTAGGCCCATTTTATTCACTCGAAGTTGGGGATTTTTATATGGGAAACTTCCCAAGTTGTGTTCAACTTCGAGTGAATAAAATGGGCCTTATTGGTTGTGCTCTTCTGATAAATTGCACTTTTTGCACTGGGACAAAAGAAAATGAAATTTGCGATTCAGATAAAGCTCCTTCGACGCGATCAGTGACACTTAACGGACATCCCCTCCGCCTTCTATTCGGATACTAGACGGTTTTTTTTTTTTTTTAAAGTTATGTGGATGTACGAACTTATTTCACAATAGTTCTACAGTTTCAGCATCAGCTCAATCAACATTTGAAGTTGTTTATTTCTCCCTCATATGTCTGTGGTAATGAAGGGAAGTTAATGGGGAAAAAAGAGATTTTATCAAAAGTATATGAAGCTTATGGAATTATCACGATCTGAACCTAATTATAAAGACGACATTAAAATGAAATCAATTAGTACAGATCAGAGCTTGCGACGAATATGTAAAAATTAAACGCTTTAGTCGAGAACAACACATCATATTAACATTTTTAATAATAGACTTAACTATACTATTCCGATTCGAATTAATACTAAGTCGGTTGCATTCGAAATAAAGTTACAAAACCATAAAATGGAGGCAATACAGCTTCCAAAACGTCAAATAAATTATCAATGTTGCAGTTTGATTCAACTACTAAATTTCTCACTTTTCAATTTTGAGAAAGCATCAAATCAAAAATGTCATTGATGTGACGGATGTCTAGCGTTTCGACCAAGAATCGTACTTAAGTATACTGTCAAATACTTCTTGTGTTTTCTTTGTTGACATCCCTCTACCCATAGCCAATCGAGCTCGTAAGTGTTATCCCCGGTAAGAAGGCAGCAAACTTGAAAGTTGCACACCAAAACAGTCAAGACACATCCTATACACATTTATATATAAATATTTATAAAAATAATCAGTAATGTGAAATGAGAAAGTATTAAACAATATATATATTTTATTTATGGATTTGTATTATAATATTATGTGTTACTGAAGTTGAATTGCAGTTTTATATTAATTTTTCTGTTCTTTTGTTTACTTAACTTTAACAATGTTCATTTAGGATACAAGGTGTTGTCTTTTTGTCCTTTTCTTATTTTCGGGTAATACATTATATCACATGGGAGAAATACAAACTAAAAAATAAATTTATATTTTATTACGATTCATGTTATACATTGTGTAGTCCAAAAAGTGAGACGGCTTGTTGCGTGTGGACTTTAAATGGAGGCCGAATTAACGTCTATGTGTTAGCATTACATCTATAATTATTCAAGTACACAAAATGTGTTGATTTGTAACGTAACTATATATGAAAACAAACTACATACGAAATGAAATTATCTGATATTTTATTCGCAATACTAGAGTTCTGTATTTTGTTGAATTTATGATTGTTTTTTTTTTTTTTTTGTTTTTTAATAAAAATGATTTGTTTCTTATTCTGAAAGAAAGAATATTTCATCGATTACATCAAACTGTTATTATGATTGTTAATAAAAATTTATTTAAAGCCAAAAAGGAAACTCATTTAAGATGTTTAAACGTTTTAATTTTTGAAGATATGATCGGTAAGATGTTACTACAATAAGAAGATCAAGAGGCCGGTGTTATCACGTGAGTTTTTATTAATCATTTCTTTTATAATTAACATTCCATATCCAGCGTTATCTTACCGATGGCAAAAATTATAAAGTTGCCAAGGAAAAGTGGCCGAGGATCTAAACAAGGGGCCAATAAAAAATACAACCAAAAAAAACAGATCAAAAATAAAAAGAATATCCATTATCCAAGTAAAGGGTCTTTTATTAGCAACTGGGCAAATTAAAAATGTTAGTGTGAACTTAAACCTTAAACCGATTACCGAGTTGTCAATGTCAAAATATTCAGGAAAATCAAAATTTTCATCATAATGAAGTACACGAAGAAAAAATGTTTAGAAATAATTAAAATTGACTACCGAAATTCCGAGTCGGTGGTCGCAATGCGCGTGATGAAGCGCATTTTTGGTTAAACAGCTTCGTCATTAAGCAAAATATGCGTTACTGGACAGGTGAGAACCCTCTTGTGCTTCATGAAATAGCACTTCATCCGCCAAAAGTCTATGTTTGGTGCGGTTTTTTTGCTCGGTGAATATGGTCACGTTGTGCTTACGTTTTATATTGGTACCAGTAACCAACTTACAAACATATGAAAACCCATTTGACTAAAATTCGGTCACATTTCGGTTACAAGTCATAGCCAAAATGGGGACGTTCGGGTACCTAGCTTATGTAAAACGTCAACTAGATTTGTCGGGGCTAGGATTCCGAACGCGTTGATTAGGCAACTTGTACTGTTCTTGTTCTTGTATTCTAGCGGTCAGCGTTACCTTTGTTTGATTTTGCCCTTTTTTATCTTCAAATAAGTACATTTAAAATATAACACGGTTGGCTTTCACAACACTATTATAGCGGTATGCGAACTAATGGTTGTTAAATATCATGCGAAAATTCCAAATTTGCTGAGTAGCTTTAGAAATGACACATTTTTCTCTAACCGGCCCTTTTTTTGACTCTTCAGAAGTCTGCAGCAGCCACTCTGTTTATTTTAAAGTTGTCTCTTCAAATCGAAATGTCACCTGAGTAGGTATGCAGGCAGTATTTCCCTGACTAGATTCGCCGGCTTCCCCTCTATAAACGACAACTGCAAAAACTATTCACGTGACCACTCTGAGCCAATAAAAACCGAAATACATGTAGTCAGTCAGCTGTCAGAATTACTAAACTAGAAACTAGTCACGGAAACATTTCCGAAATGTAGGCACAGCGCTTACAATATAACCAACAGTTTCTACTTGGATACGTAGGTAAAAGGTATTTGCTACAGAGATAGTGGGACGTTATTTCTTTGAGCAATTGCATGAATTGAACATCAGTGACGGTGCCACAAGCCGGGTGTAACAATCGAGTTATTGAAGTCTTAGTTCGGTGAACGTGTTTTCTCGAGAAACGGACCCGGCTTTTGGCCGCCGAGATCGTGTGATTTAACGCCTCCCTCTAGACTTTTTTATGGGGCTACATTAAATCATTGGTCTACGTCAAGAAGGCGGCGACGTTATAGGAGCTCAGAGCCACTATTGAACAAGAAATAGCGACTATATGGTCGAAATGTCCGGACGAGTTCACATTCCCGTAGTGGAAATATGAACGAAGTCGAAATCCGTTCATAAATGTTTTGACAGTAGTTCAAGCCAATCAAATTTGTCTTTGAGATATCTAAAGTAGGTAGTTTGCATTTTATGTAAAATATAAGTTATCAAGTCCACATATTATGGTTATTGACGAATCCGTTCATCGCTGAAAATTGAAAATTGGCGTTAAGGCTCTTAAAGTTGCGGCCACCGACTCGGAATTTCGGTAGTAAATTTTAATTATTTGTAAACGTTGTTCCTTCGTTTCGTGTATTTCGCCATGATGAAAAGGTTGATTTTACTGAATATTTTGACATTGACAGATCGGTAATCGGTTTAATGTCGTTTTCCATTGGGCAAAAAGAAGCGTCCGGGAGAGTCCGGAATCGAAAAAATCACTTCTGAAACCGTTCCATTGGCACAAAAAATACTCTTCTGGTGATTCTGAGGAGAGAATTTCGCTTCTGGATTTGAAGTCAGAATCCACTCAAGAAGCACTCACACAAGTGTAGTTTGTGTATTTTATACAAGTCAACTGACGGCTGCCGTAGATTATTTTTTGGCATTTCACCAATACTCTTGTGGATTCAATCAGAAGCAGTTTTCTTGTTCCATTGGACTACAGAATGAGTGGATCCCCGAGTGAAACCAATGGAAAACGACATAAGAGTACGTTAACAGAAAACGATATACAAATGACATATCCCAATGAAGTTGTTTATCATTTTCTTCTTGAATATATCATTTCTAATTTAGAAACAATTATATGGAAAACACGATCAATGAAATGCGTAGTATTGGGGACGTTCGGATTCGTAGTTTAGTAAGTCTGACAGCTGTCTGACTGAAGCGTCTCAGTTTTTATTGGCCCAGAGTGCTCACGTGTATAGTTTTTGCAGTTGACGTTTATGGAGGTTAAGCCGACCAATCTAGTCAAGAAAATCCTGCCTGCGTACTCAGTTGACATTTCGAAGAGTCAAATTTAAAATAAACAGAGTGGCCGTTGCAGAATTCTGAGGAGTCGAAAAAAGGCGCGATGAGAGAAAAAGGTGTGATTTCTAAGGCCACTCTGGTAATTTAGAGTTTTCACACGATATTTAACAAACGTTAGTTCGCATAACACCATAATAGTGTAGTAATTGTCAGGCGTGTTACATTTTTAATGTACTTATTTGAAAATAACATTTTTTTAAAGATTTATGAAGGGCCTTTCCAAATAAAAAAGTGCAAAATCAAGCAAAGGTAACGCTGACCGCGAGAATACAAAAACAATTCAACTTGCTTAGTCAACGCGTTCGGATTCATAGTCACGACCAATCTAGTTGATGTTTTACATAAACTAGGTATCCGAACGTCCCCATTCATACTGTGATGGAATTTGTCAATTATTGCGTATGCAAAATCGACATTATTCCGTGAACATATAACTCGTTTATAGAGCATAGGACTCAAATACTTGGAAGGTTAGCATATTAGGGTGCAAAACGAATAACAGGAACGAAGAAATATTTTTTTTTATATGTAGAAGGAGAAGATTCGACCGCGAAGTTAATAAGGTGGATCAAGAGGACCTTTGAAGTTTGCTAAGCGAGCTAGGAGCTTCAAAACCCCCGACTGTATGTTGATGGTGAAAGAACTACCTTCAATGTTCATTATTATACCAAATACTTACAAGCTTTACGCCTTCCACGTTAAAAGAAACCACTATTGAATTAAGTTAATATCTGTTTTTTTTTTTTTTATTTCTTTCATTTATCATTCCATTGAGTTTTATTTGACTTTATATACTTGTAATATTTACATAAATAGTGCAATAACTAATTTTTGTTTTTAAATAAAATCTTAAATGGCTACATTAAACGTATATTATTATTTATATTTCCTTTTGTTTACTCAGTATTTTCTTCACAATAATTAATAATAAATATGCTTCCGGAAAAAGGAAAGTCAAGTTGCTACACTTGACAACTATACATCAATAAAAAAGGCTTTTAAAACAAAGCAACATAAAGTCTAAATTCAAAAGATTGATTTTGGTTTCATTCAAGCATTTTTATATTATGTAGAAAACAAAAACAAAAACTAGTACTAATTATATTTGCAGTCGAAAAATAAATACGAAACGATGAAGAAAAACATTAGATTGTATTTATAAAATTGCCTTACAGATCCTACATATACCTAGTCGTGTTTATAAAGCAATGGTACCGTCTTTTTCACAGGGTAAATAAATAGTTTAAGATTTATGATGTGTGTTATGATGATTGAGGAAGAAAAAAAAGGAAAGTGCTGAACATCGATTACATAATACATGTTTAAGGTTGAACTTATAATATTTTTGTATCTTTTTTTTGTTTTTTTTTTTTTTTTTTTAAATAAACAACAATATAAGTGAAAGCATTTTCAATTGAATTATATATAATACGTTTCTGTTATTTTGGTTTACACATTGTTTGCAAGTATTTTATGTTCAGCTCCAATCAGTTCAATATTTTATTCATTCATAGTATTTTACATACTAATTTTTATTTATTTTCTTTATTTTGTTTCTCAATAATACAATAATTTTGTTGTTTGCTAATAAAGGTACATAAGCATCATTTAATTGGCTTTGATAATTATTAGTTTATAATAATGCGTTTTTCACTGTATTGTTTTGTTTTAGTTTTCCTTTCTTTTTGTAAACAAAGATAATATCTAAATTTTGCGCTTAATATTAAGTTCACATTTTCGACAAACGTCGATCATCTGAATATGGAATATATACTTTTTTTTTCATATATAAACTATGCCATATGTGTATAATTTTGTTGTTTCAGCTGTATGTAATATTAGTTATACCATTGTTGCATTTTTTGTTATATATAATTTAGGTTTGCTGTTAAGCATAGCGTATCGTTCGTTATAAATTTCAATTAACATAGCTTACGAAACTTTTATAAATACAACAATTTTCAATTTAGTTTTCCATTTATATTATGAAGCGTATTTTATTTAATATGTTTTATTTATATGTCGTTTTGTGTTTTTTTGATGTTATATTTGACTTTACGAAATATTCTTATACTGTCAATAAATTTTTAAAATTGATCGTATGCTTTTGTTATACATTTTAATTTCATTCTTTGTCATCAATTAACTAATATTAATAATTATCTATTCATATAAAGACATTTGTTACATCCTGCATTATGGCATTGTTAAGATTTTCATTTTTATTTTCATATTTAGATAGCAAATATCAATGTTATATCTGGCCAAATATCTTATGTAGAAATATATGCTGTTGCGGTTACAACTATGTGTCGTTATTTTCTAGTTTCAATATAAATAGTTACATTTATTACACGTGTTTTTTTTTTCTTATGTATGACGATTTGCAGCTGTATTGTAGTATACATAAAATGCTTTACTTTTCTTATACATATATGCTTTATGTTTGTTTTTGCGAAATAGGTAAATGATCAAGGAGAATTGATGATTGTTTAGTTTTTGTATTTTTGTTAGCTGTTTAGAAACTCGTATTTCCAAAAGAATAAATAGAATAAGACAGACAGACAGACAGACTGTGCAGTGTTGTGTTGTTCTTTCGTCTTTCTTTGTCTATACACATTTCAATAATAAGTATTTCTTAAGCCTCTTTGTATAGAATCTTGTTTTATTTATGTATAAAAAGTTCAGTAAGCATTCATATTTATATTCATTTGTTTTAAGAAAAAATTAAAGAAAATTCCTATTTGGCTGAGAGTAGTTTGGAAAATGGTAAAAATTGGTGGAATAGTCAATTTTTAGTAGAGAGTTCGTTAGCTCTGTACACTCGGAAAATTATTTCATCTTGCTTCTGCTACTTGTTTTAATTAGTGCCGATTGAAATGATAGTTTAACTATTTAAAAGTAGAGAATTGATGATGATTTAGTCTTTGGATATAATTGAATATTATAGTACTGCGTTTGCTATAAATTTGTAAGCTTTTCAAGCTATTTTATATAGGATTTGGTTGTAGTAATGGATTTTGTTTCAGGGTAATATATACCTAATAATTGAATTTAGTTGTTGTCAATTCCATGAGCTAAACAAAACAGATAGGTGCAATTATATTTATTTCAGACAAGACATCTCGTTAGACATGTGAATCATAATAAATCAAAATTACGAACGTAAATGCACTTAAAATGTGGTACGAAAAATTGCTCCAATATAATTTTGTTTGCTTACATCATTTACATCACACTTGTCATCAAAATCTCAGTTTTTGTGGCGCGAATGTTCTAGACATATAGGTAAAAATAGCATTTTCACTAGCTTGGTTTATCAGTAAACGTTTCCAAGATGTCTCGTAACTTAGTCGGAGAAAGACATTTGGACCTTGCCAATAAGCATTTATACCCCTAGCCTTCAACATTATGTCGATAACAATATATAATAGGTCTGTTCCCTAACGATAATGCATTGAAACATAAGTCAAACCTTGTCAAACTTCGTTCCCTTCTATTCAAATTTCGAGTTAAGGGCATGAAATCACTTTATCAGCTGTATCATGAATGCGTTCCCAGAAACCGTACTCTTAGTTGGGATAAATACTAAGCGAGATATTAATAATCATATTTAGTGTCCTGGCTAGATTATACGAATTCACAATAGGCGTTTTTCTTCAAGTTCAGAGCTGAGCACTGAACTGAGCTCGAGCATTGAACATCTACATCTGTAATCAGCCATTTACTCAGCCTGCTCAGTCAATTTATTCTGAGCTCATAGAGCGCGATCTGATCATGCTCTGAGCGAAAAAAGAAACACTAATTCGAGCTCTGATGTATCTGAGCTAAAAAAGAAACACAAACTTTTTAGGATCTACTCTAAACTAAAAAAGAAAAACGCCTAATGGTGAAATTTTCCATATAACATTACCGATGGTTACCTAAAAAATATTTAGTACAAGGTTAAAAGGTTAGTATAAGGTTAAAAATGGGCCCAATACGGTATACATTTGAGAGTATTTGTCTTTGTCAATGTTTCTTTGCCCTTTGTCTTTTCCGACAGGATCACACATTCCTATCACGGAACTAAACAGCCGTTTGACTGAAAGGGACAGCATAAAAAAACGTGATGTGTTTTGTGTCGGCCATCTTGTTTGTGTGGTAGGAAGTATGGGAAAGCTATGGATGTTGATTTTTTTTTATAGCGATGGCTTACGAAATCTCAGTTTCATATAAAGCAAAATGACTTCCGGAAGTAATGAACGGACAATTATTTATTTATTTTTTATAACTGATTGGTGAATTGTTCGTTAAGTTTACTGAAACGAATTACCACTCCCATTTCACATGTTTTAAAACAGAAATATAAATGTTTTCAAGTGATTGCAGGAATATTGGTCGCCGGAACTTGTGCTTATTTCCGTTTTACGTATCTATAATTACAATTTAGGCGTCTGATTTGTTGTGATCTCATTCTTACACCTTTATTAGCATTGATTGCGGATCTCTCTCTTCTCTGGCGTAAGTTCAGTATAAAACTGGTACAAAAATGTTTTTTTTCAATTTATCTTTGTTTGTTGTTCATAAAAATTGTTTTTTAATGTGTGTTAAATTTGTTGTCTAAATTGAAAAAATAAATCTTTGTCCCAATGGTGATATCTCCGTTCCAGTCTATCGGTATATTTTTCCGAAGTTATGTGGAAGGAGGTAGAAAAAGGGGAATTTTGTTTTTGAATTTAGTCGAAAACTAAAGCTTTTTCTGATAAACAAAAGACTAACAGTCATCATAGTCTGGGAACACTGCTCTAGGTACATAATTCCAACTGTCTTTGTATATAAAGCTTGCTTCTCTCAAAAGGTCTTGTAAGAATTTGGGAAACATTTCCAAACGATCCTCCTCCAATATGTCGCAACGCACACAATAATTAAAAACTACGTTCAAGACGTCTATTTTCAAGAAAGCCAGGAAGTTTCCGTAACCAAAAGTAGGTACGTATTTTTGTTAGTAACAAGGGAGCGCCATATCTTTGACATTTGACAAACCATTTGATTTTTTTTTTTATTGTAGGTAGGTATGCAAACTTCATTATATTGGAGCACTGTATTTGGGTGTAGGTTGTGTGCAGTAAACAGCTATCAAAAAATTGGTTAAAGTGTTTTATAAAAAAAAAATTCAAAAAGCAAACAACACATACGGTGTAATATTAACTTATTTTGTGGCATCTTTCAATCACTTCACTGGTGCATCTTTTAGTAATTTTGCATACGTACATTTATATCTGAACATTTAACTCTTTAGATCAGATATTCTTCCATCCGATTCTAGGGATGCAGCTGTTCAAACAAGATAAATATTTTCTTTTGAATTCAACAAGATAAATGGATGGCTGCAACCGAGTCTTTCAAACAGGCTTACTCAGAGAATCCTTCCTGTGAGGGGCGCTGCTAGAAAAACTTCAGTTGCGTATGAAAGTTGGTATTCCAAATGGACTTCCTAATTAACTACGTGTGTACTATCATATAATTTATGGCATTTTGTGGCAGTCAGTCCATTTGTAATATTATTTGCTTGCTCTCTAGTATAACTAAATAATAATACAAATATACAACTTAATCAACAAAAAAAAAAAAAACTATATTTATAAACAATGATATATTATATAAAAATAATAACTTATACAAATCAACAATAAATAAAAAATAATAAAATATTTAATGCATTGCAATTAGGCTACAAATTAAATTAAAACAAATCTACGGTTGCTCACTTTCAATCGATTCTTTCTTTCGTTTTCTTTTTCTTTTGTTTGTGTATATTGACTAGAATGTTAGTGGTTTTTGTTTTCGTTATTCATCAATTTCGAATGGGATGAGGTTATGTTTGAGCCAACAGATTTCATGTTCAAACAGTTGAGTAGGTATTTACAAAATGTTTGTGCGTTAGGAGTGTGGAATAAAGCAACATTTTTCGACGCACAAAAAAATGCATTTACACGTGGGGCTTTGTCTTCTGATAAAGAGAAACTTTACCAAATATAAGAAACAATTGCTAAGCAAGGAGCTCTACTAATAAAATGGACGGAATAGGGTAAGCATTTCATTTTTTTTTTTCCAATTAAACATTATGTAACATACAATATGCGAGTTTAAAACAGAGATTTGATCGATAACAAAGAGCATCAATGAGCTCTTACTAAATAGAGGATTATTCTGTTACAACGTATAATATAAAGACTCCTTTCATCGCTACAGCCTCCTTCAAATGCAGTACAGGGGGCGCCTTTCACTTTGAGGTGTAAATTAAAAAATTATGCACAAACCTGCAATACAAAGGCTCTAATTCTGGATGCATTGAACAGGTTAAGCAAAGAAAATAACATTTACACTTTAAGTTTAATAATCAATGTGAAGGTGAGGTGTGGTGACTCTTGTGTGTTGACTAAGGACTAAGGGGGATGTGTGAATATAAAAATACATTAACAATGATGCGGGGAGGATAATAGTTAATGATTGCTTCTTCCGATGAGGTATGTTAATAATGAAATGAATTCACGGTGAGTGATTGATATGAATGATTTTTTTTTGTTTGTTTCTTAAATATCAACGGTTGTTGTTGTCATTTATTATTGTTATCGTTTACGATCACTGCAAAGTCGCGATATCCAGATGTTATTGTTGTTCCAATTTGTATTTTGTTTTTTTTTTTTTTCCTTTTCTTCAAAATTTTGCCAAAGCGTTTTGTTACACATTTCTGTTTGTATATAGGTGTAAAACTATTCGAAATATTATCTATTTATTGCAATTTGACTGACTGGAAAGAAGCCCTCTCAGATGTTTTACCTTATTACAAAAAAAAAAAAAAACTATTCTCGTCAGTTGCCTCGGCAAAATAAAAAATAAATTTTACAATACAATATTCTTGATGGCTTGATTAGGCGTTTGGAAGAAAATGCATCAATTCGATTTTTAAGCGTACGACTCACTCAACTGCTCGAAAAAATACTCAAAATTCGGGTCATCAACATTAATTTCTGGACTAGCCGGTGGTGGCAGAGCAGCACTTCGGTATTGCTGCTGAAAGGTCGATAGTATTTCGCGGATCTTTGCAATGATCTCTTGCACTCAGGCATTTGACTCCTGCACATGGGATGAGGCCGAATGGAAGAGAAAAACAAACAAAACAGAAATTCAATGAATAAAAGCTGCGTTAAGCAATTGTGCTAATCACAACAAAATAATTTCGGTAAGATTTATTCAATCGGTTATGAAGGGTTTACCTTAAGATTATCAAAGTAGTGCATGATTTGTTCGTAGTCCATGTCCAAGTCGTCGAGACCGAGACTCTCACCGGGACCGATGTCACCGTCGACTGTGGTCGAGAACATTGGATTGCCAACGACTGTGGCCCGTTTCACTTGGCTTCTTCTTGATTTGCCCTCATCCTTGGGCGGCGTTATAAAGCCGCCATTGTCATCAGAACTGGAATTGACTGTGTTGGTGGTATCGGGCAGCGATGACGAGGGAACAAATGATGTTGATTGTTTTTTGTGCCGTCGCTTAACTTCGGCATTTTCGTCTGGAAATATAAGAGGCGGCATATTATCACAATTTACAGGGATATTACTTTAAATATGCACAAATCAAGCGATCACCGACTAAGACTATATCTATAAAGGAGATATCAAAGTTTTGGACAGCGGTTAGTCAAGAAATTATAGACCATTTGTTTTAAAGACAGAATAGGCAGTGGATGATTGCATATAGGACTGGAAATTGCTCTATATCAGCTAAAGGAGATGAATCAACGCGTTTTAAACGCAAAATATACACAACTGTGCGACTTCTTCGCCATAGAAGGGGTGTTAGACAATACTTCTCATGAGGGTATTACTCCCTGAAAAGAAAAGGAGTAGTAAAATGTCCGGGTGGACGTGTACATTTTTGAACATCAGATCTATACAGACTCAAACATCGACTAGGATTATCAATTCAGTACAAAAAGATAATATCCATAAGGATAGTAGTATATAACCTTTAGTATGAAGCCCAGTTGTAGATGAACAACTGGAAAAATTAACTAGTCTTGGATCAACTACTGTCAGTCATACATGTGTCGATGACAGAGTATTGAATGGCAGAACAAATTTCGAGGAAAACGTCAGTGATATTATACAGTGGGGCGGTGGGGGGCTACGAGTAAGACAAGAAGATGTCACCCAGCTGGACTAAACATCAACCTGTCAAAAACAACAACTTTTTTATAAAACTTCTGGCTCGCCAAGGCGATAAAGAGGCACGTCGACCTAAAAAGGTCTATTGTGCCGGAAATTGCCAAGAATAGTTTAGGTTAGCAGAGTTTCCACTTCCCTAATGTAGCTGATAATGTTTTCAGCAGAGGATTTCTTCAGTTCTTCCGGACTTATTAATTTCCTTCTATTAGTGGATAGAGCTGGGCATTCGCACAAGACGTGCTCAGCTGTTTCGTCTTCTTCGAGACATAGACGGCACTCCGGGAAGTTGACTATATGCATTTTGTATAGGTGATACCGCAAACAGTGGTGACCTGTTAGGTAGCCTACAAGGTTTTTGATATCATGCCTTCTGAGGTTTAGAATTTTTTTGGCATTTTTTTTTGCATGGCACGATTGCCCTTTTGGCCTGTCTGAGGCCTGGGATTTCTTCCCACTGTTTGATACACATTTTGTGTTCCCAGCTACGTATCGTGGAGTTAGTTGCTGATTTGGTGACGGCGCAGAAAGGTTCTGGTCCTATAAAAGGGATCTCTGACCCTTTCCTAGCAAGTTCGTCAGCTTTTTCGTTTCCTTCGATGCCCTCGTGTCCCGGAACCCACCAAATTTTGGTTTTGTTTCTGGAACCAAGAGTTTGAAGGGCATTGAAGCAGTGCATGACTGATTTTGAGACAATGATTGGTGAGCTAAGGGCATTTATAGCTGCTTGACTGTCTGTGAATATATGGATGTTCGCACCTTTTATACCTGTAAAGCTTATAAGGTCTGCGCATTCCTTAATGGCATGGAGCTCCGCCTGAAATACACTGGGGCTTTTCCCCATCGGTATTGAAATATTGCGGTTTGGCCCATGTATGCCAGCTCCCACACCCGAGTCCATTTTGGAACCATCCGTATACCACTTTAGGCCGTTTTGGCAGTTTGGTGGTTTGTTGCTTACCCATGCTTCCCTTTTGGTGATCTCCGTGGAGATCACAATAGTACCATTCACAAGAAATAGAAAACTGCCAGGGACACTGCAAGCCCTCCGATTACTAAACAACTCTGTAGGATTGCACCTAGCCCGGAGCATTGCCCAACTGTAAGAGGTTCTCTTGTAGTTGACTTTTGTCTGACAAGACAATATTACCTACAAAAAAGACAGCTACAGCTTCTGCTGTACAGTGCAGAATCATGAATCTTCTCCAAATCGAAACAAAGGATAGAAAAGCTAAGTAGAAACTAACGGCGTCTTCTATAAAAACTACTCAATCCTTACATGGCATATGAAGCTTCAAAACTAGATCTACCCACTTATATAAAGAATCAATGATTGCAATTGAATATTACCAATTTTCAAGGCATTCAGTTGTAGTTCTTCTTCTGATGATGATTGTGCATTCGCTGATTTGTTTGCATATGGACTTGCTCTATGCGCAGCTGCCTCTCGCTTTGGTGTAAGCGAATCGAATTGGAATGCATTTTTCTGCTGTTGTGCAGCATTCTCTACAAGTCTTTCGGCCATGTGCAAATCGTTTCGTTCCTTCTCGTCCTCCTCTTCTGTCAAATGACTAATTTTCTTTGGTGATAATGATTCCTCCGGCGAGGAGTCATCCTGCTGCTGAGCTACATGATTTTTAAGTGCCAAATTTAATTGTTCATGTGTAAAATTCAAATGATGATCTGGTGGTCTGTCGTAGCAACGAATGAGATCAATATTGCCGTGCACCTGTGAACGGCGATTGTGTGCATGATTTGGATTTCGATGATGTTTATGATGATGACGTTTTTGAATCACTGGAATGGCTGTTATAGTTGTATCCTGTTTCAAAAGGAGAAATGCATTTTTTCGTATGATTTTTGTTGAAGAATTTCGTTACCTTCTCAGTGATGGTTTCGTTCTCACTGTTACTATTCACAAGTGCGGTCACTCCGATATTACGATGTGGGGGTACTGGTGGTCGATATTCATTTTTTCGATCGTTACTTCTTGAATGTGGTGGTAAAGGTGGGGGAACACTATCGTCGCTATGTTAAATACTTATTAGCAAGTTTTTATTTTTCGTAAAGTTGTTAAAATCAAAAATTAAAATTTATACATTGAAAAACCCCCCGGTTTTATTTAGCAGACACTATCGTCTCCATCGCATCCTTCTCTAAATAAAGGACTTAAAGCACGATATGCACACTACTTGGGAAAGTTCACTGATTTCAATATATAATTTCTAAATTTAATTAAAAGAAATAAAATACATAAATAACAAAGTCACTTACGTGGGCCTTTTTTCATTTTTGTTGTAAGTAGCAGAGTTCACAACATCTGTGCTTATACTGGAACCCTGGGCACTTGGGAGATTGTCAAAAGTTGATATACTGTTAACAGCATCGTTTGGGTCGGAATAATTCAAGATCGGATTACTGGTGATACGAATTCGAGAGTCTGCAAATAGAAATATTTCGAATGAGTCCATTTACACCGCTGCAACATATCACTAATAAACAAACCTCTGGGGTTTTCGAAAATATTGCCATTTACTGAATCCTGGGCAACCGATGATCTGTCCATGGTGGAGCGGCCCAACCATACCCAGTCGTGAGCATTTGTTGTCGATTCTCGTGGCTTGCGCGAGTCTCTCAACAAACCGCCTTCGTTGAAGCTATCCTTCGGTAAGTTCTCCAAGCCGGATTCAATGGTGATTGGTCGGAATTTCGAGGCATACACCACACAAGATATGACGAAAACAATAATTGCAAAACAGAATGCAGTCAGCAGGACATACATTCCAATTTCCATGGAGGTCATATCACCATGCGGACCTGGTTTATGACGAGGACCACCAACCGAGTTAATGCTGCCACGATGTTGCCTAGCCTGCACTGTGGGCTCATAGTGGTGACTGGCATCTTTCAAAGGAATGCCTACTGCAATGAAATGTCATCGGGATATATATTGAATTGTTCACTTATACACCCAGCTTACCGATAATATCAGCCAAATCTCCGCTATCGCGGAAACTTTTGCGATCACCCCTCGTAATTCCGTCGTTTTGAACGGTATCTGGTTTGTTTACGCTTTCGCCGGTGTTGAAATCCACTTGCACAGAAGCCAAGGCGGTCCCTAATGGACCAGGATTTGATTTCGATTGTTTTGCCATTGGCATACTTCGCCGAAGACGGCAGTCTTCGGAAAGTAAGAGCGTTACACGCAATAGATCACCATTGCCTTCGCCGACAGCGATTACACGAGGATGGTGTGAGGCCAACATCGGAGCAAATGCGACCACTTCCGTATCCAAACTCTCAACCAATAGGAAGTAATCATCAACAGCAATATCTCTGTGAAAAGTTTGTTATAGAGTTTGTCTTAATTTGCTTTCGCATAGCTTACCTCAGGGGTGTCCTGGCGCCATCGGTAAATTCCAAATCAATGTCCAAGAGTCCTTCCTGATACTGAGCCGTCAATCTTCGGGTAACCGATGTTTCGGCTATGTACCCATTTTCGATAGTGCTATCGGGATTGATAGTCAGCTGGAGTCCAGACACCACACGAACAATTAATCTTGTCAAACTGACTTTATCGCTTCCCACTCGAATCTCCTTGGCGCCAATCACTCTTCCAGTTATTGGCGAAAGAACCTTGAAATACCGTCATCACGCTAATGCTCAAAATTTGTATTTCAAATTATTCAATTACCTGTACATCAGTTCGTCCCATCGATTTACCCTGCAGAATACGACCCTTGAGACTGGCTATCTTAGGATCTGCCACTCTCAGCAGGGGTTGGACCAGGTCAGTTACCCTTAGTCCGGTTCGGCGAGATATCAGATAACTAATTCGTCCAGAGTTCTGTAACGACACCGAGAAAGTTACGAAAGAAACTTCAAACAGTATTTTGGACATAAGAATTTTACCTGGTCGGTCGCTAAAAATCGAGCATACACTTCTACGGGACTTTGTTGATATCGAGCACGGCATATCGCCTTGTCGGACCCCAATACATTCATAAAATCGTCTCCATGCTGACTCCATACGTATGAGCGCTTCCTACGGCGTCGTGTTTGTTTTCCATGCCTGCAATTGGATCTAAATTTAATTGGCACCAAGAGACCAAACAAAAAAATACCCATACGTGTAGTGATGTTCGTCGGGTACTTTCCACCCCTTTATCTGTGATAGTCTAAAGTCGGCGACATACACTTCGAGCGGAAACTCGGGCATCCAAACGATGAACTTTGCCAGACCAATGTATGTGCCATATTTGACGATAATGGATGCATTCGATGAGCCGCGTATCTCTGAACCATCTACATAAACTGAACTGCACGACGAAGACACCTGCAGGGTGGGAATATTTTTGTTTATCAATTTGATTTTAAACGTTTCTTTATCACAGGTACTTACTTTAATTACACTTTCGTCTTCCGCATGACAAGAGCTCTGTAGGGTAACATCGGCTACCTTGCCGGCTTGTGATACAATGAAAACTTTCATAGCTTGCGCTACTTGACGTCCGGTGAGCACAGCCGTGTTCATAAGTTCCCAATTCTGTTGGATGGTAACACGAAAAATATTATCATAAAGTACTGAATTGTAATGATGTTGTAACGAGCACATTAAAACCAATTGGCTATTCTAGAAGTCGGTTTATGGAATGAAAATGGGAGCTCCTTTATCTCCCTCTCATTATGAAATATAGTCCTCTGTTTCATACATTGCTAGACTAATCAAAATATAGCCAAAAGTATGGATGAGAATATTCAAAGCACTTCAACGCAAATCAGAATAGCAGAAACCAGAAACTTTTCCAATTGAACTTCTCGATATGCCTACTGCAGCAGACTACATTTCCAGCAGTTTCGCCCAGTGTTGTTATATCGTGGGATTTATCCCTTTTTGTGGGATTTTCGATGTCTAAAAAGCTTTCCGTGGGATAAAGGGAAACAGCACGAAATCGTGGGATTTTTAGGATTCTAACAAAAAACATTCAAACTATAAACTTTTGCAGCAATTTCATCGAAACATTTACATTTTACCACGAAAAAGTGTCTATAAAAAAATGTTAATGTAAAGTGTCTTTCATGAAAATTTCCTACTACCAAAAATAGTCACAGTAATGTTAAAAATCTGCTATTTTAACACTATAGTTTAATTAAACATAATTTGTTTTCCGTGTAATACTAATTTTACTTCAAAAATTAGAATTTTTTTCAAAAAAAGTATCGACGGATTTTTAAGGGATTTTTAGTACTATGAAATGGGAAAAATTACTACGTTTCGTGGGATAAATGAAGAGAGAATCCTAACAACACTTTCGCCTCTAAAATCTATATCAGTTTACCCCACGCATCCGCCGTGAAAAGTATAGGGGGCGAACCCATTAATACATTTCAAAAGTAGGACGAGCAACTCTCGAAGTTTGCTGACTTTGTTTGTGCTAAGAACAAGAACAAGAACAAGATTTAAATAATTTATGCAAAAACTGCACCGTGAAAACCAAGTCGGTGCTGCGAAAAGTCCATTTTTGTTTTCGATTTCATAATGTGGACAGTTTGAAATGGGCTCATGGCGCCGTTTGCATGTCGGTTGCTAGACTAAACTACGACGAAAGTGTTTTCGTTTTTTATAGAGATGTGTGGAAAACGATAAATGACAGGATGGTGCACTTATAAGGAGGCTATCAAATTGAAAACATGGATTGAAATTGAAAACATGGGCTAAAATTGGAAACATTGGTTCATATTGAAAACTCTGTTGGAAACACAACATTCAGAACCTTACAGAAATGGTGGCTCTTTAGTACCAAGATGGTGGTGTCAACTTAAGGTGGTACATTGATCAGTGCACACAAATTGTATCTACTTATGTTTGAGAGTTTCCTCTTACTGACATGAATAGAAGATAGCCGTACGTCTTCCTAACCGATGTAGCACACTTCAAGCGAAAGTGTCGGCTATAATAGAGCCAGCCGACTAGCCTTACACTCGATAGAGGGGAAGTATATATCTTCATCTATAGAGATAGACAGCTATTTTAGTCCTAAATTTTGTTTGTAGAATTGCTAAAGTGTATTGTTCCTAACCTTAGTGAAGAGACTTTCGGTATGGAAACCCATCTCAAAAGGGGAAATCTTTTCATTTCCTATTTATGAACGAAATGCCTACTGAGCATAGTTCATGTCCCGTCCATTGGAATACAATCATCAACAAAATGGGGCGACAAGTGAATTTAAAATAAAATCCTCATCAGAAACTCACTTTAGATATTGGTAAAACTGCCTGGATATCGTCCTTATTGATCTCGAGTTTGGCTATGAGTTTCTTTCGTGTTTCTTCGGGGGTAGAGCCGGTACTTTCTGGAGACGCATCCTTTAATTTCGGACTGTCGTAAACGTAGCTCACCGACCAAACAATCTTGCCGCCATCCCAGTTTTCTTTCGTATCGTTTGCGACTTCCAGCAGCCAAGAGAACACTTCAATCACCCTAAAAGAGAATTATTTCATCAATCAATACTTCCTATGGCGGGCCACCTCGTCAACCACCCCTTACTTGGTGCTATTTTCACTTTCAGACTCTTTGGCAGTGCTATCGGGATCTTGATCTTTTCGGAAGGCCGTCACTCGTGCAACAGTATGCTTGGGATTCTCCTTCTCCACCGACACGTTCCATTCATCAGATGAGGTGGTTGCTCCAAGTATTCGCATTCCAGCTTTAACACGTGCCCTTACAATGAACACAGCTATATTCTGTTCGGATTGCTGATGCAAAAATACGGGAACATGAATTTTCGACATGGGGTACAGTGCTCGCTGTGGCAGAAGAATCGTTAATGAATCATCCGCTCGCAAATCCTTATATGGAGACTGGGCAGCGACCAAAGGTAACTGTGCAAACGATGTAAGTGGTTGAATTTGAACTTTTGGTTCGCACTGCTCTGGGTTGCGTGACGGTGGCTCGAAGACACTGTACGAAACTTGAACCAAGCGCTGCGGCACCTTCGGTGGAACACTTCCGCGAGACGTTTTATCCGGTGGCGGCAGCGATGGCCACCAATTCGATGGTATTACAACCTATGAAGATAATTGGAGTTAAAGTTGAACACGATTAACATTTTCAATATAACAAGTACTTACCTCGGCCACGCACACACCATCCTCTCCTTCGGGCATGCAACGACCTTTCAATGGCGTTCGAGATCCCATTGAAACATGCAACAGAACGCATATCTTTTGCCTCTGCAAATGACCACCTGGATCGGCGCCAGCATGAAACAGCACCCTTAGAACGGGCGAGTCACGAGGAATTGTCGTGCGCACCAAATGCGCCGATATATCCAAGTGCAGATTTGTCTGTTGCAGTTCCATGAGTGCGACAGTGGTATTCTATATGTGGAATGTCATTAGCAAAAGGGAGAAAAACAAACAACACGCAATTTAATTAATCCGCATCCATATACATGCTTTTCGATATGTTAACTGATCTCCTTCGGACTGCAACGCATGCGGGAGACAGTGATAATATAGAACTTGACTTACGTTTAGATGATCTCCTTGAGTTTCTATGGCATCCGGAACAATGTAGCGGGCAGGCACCGTCTGCTTTGTGGAAAATGGTCCGTAACTCGCTCTAATTGAAACAGGCTGGGTCGTCTGCACGACTGTGAATCGATCGACGGACAGCACCGAGTCTTGGGCAACTCGTGGCCGCGCAACAGATTGCACATTTGATATCTCTGGAGTGACCGGCGGCTGTCGGGGGGAATGCTTTAGAAAAAATCCACTGTCGGCAGCTTCGAAATGAACCTCAACGGATCGACATCGGTCTGCAAATGTTAATAAGGAAAAGTATTTTAATTTAGATCAATTAATCGTGCATAAAGGGAGACGATTAAGCGGCACTCAACATGTGTGAAGGTTTGTTTGTTTGAATGCAAATAAGTCAATTAAAAATGTATATTTTTTTACGAAAACAAGAATGGCCATTGAATAAACATCTGTACGAAGTAAGAAGTTGAAGTAGATTATAGTCCGAACGGCAACGAATTCCATTTGAATTTGTTTTCGTAGGTTATTTCAACAGTGGGGCAACGACTCATCAATTGATCTCTTGATGTACTTTGAAGTCTTACTAATTTTTATGAATGCCGTTCCTTAGCTCGAACAATTCATAAAAGAGGGAAATTAAAATAAGCAGTCGAATAAAGGGCCGATGAAAGAAAAATGTGTAATTTCTAAAGCTAATCTGCAAATTTAAAATTCTCTTACGATATTTTTTAACAGCCATTAGTTCGCATAAGACTATAATAGTGTTGTGATAGGCAACCTTGCTACATTTTAAATGTACTTTTTTGGCAATGAACATTTTTGAAAAAATTGCGTAGGGCCTTTTCCAAATAAAAGAGGTAACGCTGACCTCAAGAATACAAAAAAACAATTCAAATTGCCTAGTCAACGCGTTCGGATACCTAGTCCTGGCAAATCTAGTTGACGTTTTACATAACCTAGGTATCCGAACGTCCCCATTCTTCAAAGACTACTACAAAAGCGTTATGTCCGTTGGACATACCAAAACCAAAAATGTACACAATTTATAATTACTTTATTAAAAGAGTTAATAAGTTAAAATATACATTAAAGAAAGAAGACAAGTGTTGTTCCCTAAGCCAGAAACAAAAGTAAAGTTGCGATCGAAAAAATGGCAGGTAACTCATGTACAGGGGTGATTCTTTTACTCCAGCAAAAAGCGTTCCCGAACTTTTTCGAAAGTGTCTATCTCTGAGACAATTGCAATTGCAATTGTGAGGCCTATGATCACATACGGAGCTGTAGCATGGGCAAAACGAACCAGTCTATTCACAACAAGAGACACTCTTAGTAAAGTGCAAAGATTAGCGTGCCTATGCATTACCGGAGCAATGCGTACAACGTACATGCCCAACTTCAGCCATGGAGGTACTCTTAGAGCTAACTCCTCTACATCTCATGGTTGAGGATACGGCATATAAAACAATTCTACGGATGGCAAAAGAAGGAATCGGAAGGGAAAAGTGCATTAGTTCAAAAGAATATAATGTATGGCTCGAAAAACTTCCACTTCTAGCTGTACCCAGAGATGATAGCATCAGGAAATTCAATTTTGAGAAGAATTTCATAACGAAGCTCAGCAATAAGAAAAATTGGAGCAATGAATCCATGATTTACGGACTGAGCCAGCACACTGTAAAATGGTATACAGATGGATCAAGAACGGATGAAGGAACTGGTGCAGGAGTGTTTGGGCCAGGAACTAAACACTACGAATCCATGGGCAAATGTACCAGCATCTTCCAAGCTGAAATATGCGCCATAGATAGGTGCGTTCGAATCATCCTCAAGAAAAATTACAAAAACTGTAATATAGCAGTGATGTCAGACAGTCAAGCTGCCATCAAGGCACTTGACGCCTATATCATAAAGTCAAAGCTTGTATGGGAATCCCTGCACAAGCTTAACAAAATAGGTAAAAACAACAGAGTAACCATTTGCTGGATACCTGGTCACATCGGCATCGAGGGCAACGAGGCTGCAGATGATCTGGCAAGACAGGGCGCGGCGGAGCCCTTCGTAGGCCCTGAACCATTCTGCGGCATAGGGGAACACACCCTACGAGAAGAGTTCAGCAAAATGGAAAAGGAAAAAAGAACCGCAGCTTTCAAAAATACCCAGGGGATGAGGCAGGCTAAGAAACTTATAGGGAATTACAACCTAAAAAGATTCAAAGCATGTATCGGTCTAGGCAAAAACAACCTAAGAATCCTTACGGGTCTCCTAACGGGACACTGAAGGCTTAAAGAGCACATGAGGAAACTGGGCCTATCGGAAGAGGGTCTCTGCAGATTCTGCGATGAGAGCGCTGAAACCCCAGACCACATTCTGGAATCCTGTGGAGCACTAGCCCACAAGAGGATTAAACATCTGGGCAAGTACCAGCTAACAGATAAGGATATACAAACCATAGACCTCGCCATAGACCCACTACTCATTCTCAGATTCATAAGAGAAACTGGGCTGGATGAAGTGCTCTAAAGTTTATATATTCTCGCCAAGGCAAAGACAAAGCAAACCCTCAAACACGGTTCTTAATGGAATTGTGATGCGATGGCGCTCTGGAAAAGGGCACGAACCTTTCCAAGGTATAAGACAGAGCAAACCCTCAAACACGGTTCTTAATGGAATTGTGATGCGATGGCGCTCTGGAAAAGGGCACGAAACTTTCCAAGGGCACAATAGACCACAAGGTCGCAGTGCACTAGACCCTCTCTACTATTATTATTATTATTATCTCTGAGACAAAATCTATCCCCACCACTGCCATTTTGACAGTATTTTCCATTCATACTACAAAAGTAAAGGAACAAACTTAATGCCACAATTCCCTCATTTCCAGAGAACTCGCTCACCAAAATGAAAAATAATCAAAAAGAAAAGGAACCTAGGCGGCATATTAAAATATGTACGAGTATCAAATATTCGAATGCCTCTATTAAATACCTCTATTTAATAAATTAATAAGTGTGATTAGAGCCGTAGTCCGAGACTAACAGCCTTTAGACAATCTTCATATGAACAGTTTCCCCTTTAGTACATCAGGATCTTCATCGTCTGATTTGGAATTTTAACAGTTCTAATGAAGTATGTAATTAAATAAATTTCTTTTTCAAATACTTAAGTATTTCAAAGTTTAAATTTGAAATTGACTCTTGGCAATTACTAAAATTTAAGCGGAAAACAAATATCTAACTGCACCAGTGGAGTTGTTGAAGAGCACAAGTTGGACTTTTCCAAAATAAACAATAAAAAGCATTGAATCCGCCTTATCAAGGTTAAAAGTTTTTATCGGTGCTTAAAAGGGTAGGATACTGACTATGGATTTAATATACCTATAAGTGTTTGGAAAAAAAACTTAAGTATGTGGATGGCAACGTCCAATTCCAGAAAGAAGTTGCAAATAGCTGTTAAATGATTAAAACTAGAATAATGTAACCTCCACTTCACCTGCAGTTGACTCCGATTAACTGAAACACCAATTTCCCTCAATTATTTTCGAATCTCCAAAGTAGCTCAGATAAGCGGAGTTGACTGTTTGTAGTCACTTGAATAGGGGGAAAAAAAAAACTTCGCCAAAAGCAGAGCAGCTGTCAATAAATAAAACATTGAAAGAAATCAATGGAACTTTTTTTCTATGTTATTCGTGACAATCTGTTATCGGCCTTCTTTTGTTGGTTGTGCATGATAAACAGATCACCCATTCCCATTAATGTGTATAATTTCCTCCTCTGTGATGTGCTTGTGGAGTATATTCAATTTCCTTAAGCATTCTTTTGGCATCCAATTTGGATTTATGTAGTAATGAATTCATGAATTAATAATTATTCATACGATATCTCTCTAAAATTGCAGTTTAATAAAGCCATTAATACTATCGTGGTCTATTAGAATATATATATCATGTAAAAAATATGCAACTGAGAAAACTACTTTGCATAATTTCCCACAAATGCGATGTGTAGGAAAGATAATGAACAATTTATGTGTACAAGGAAAATGGGTCAGATTTTAAATTGAAAAGGTGAAAATAGCTTGTATATAGGTAGTTTAAAGAAATTAAATAAAAATATGAGGGCCGATAGCTTAATAATTTTTTGTAATTATTCTGTTAATAATAAATAATAATAATAATAAATAAAAATATACCAACACAATTGCATTTAGGCTTTCTTTTAAATATTATATTTAAAATCGAAAAAAAAAAAACTGATGAATGAACGGAATAGTTCCGCTATAACAATAAAGCGATCTACATTTCGTGAGCATATTTTTTTTCAAAAAGAAGCATTTCCTTCGACACGATCTTTTCTGAGTTCTCACAAAAGCATACAGCAAGCTAGGCTATAGTTTGAAAAAGTGTTCCCAGGCTTTGAAGACAGTTCACAGTTCTTCCTTTTTTATCAGCAAAATCATTAGTTTTCTGGCAAATTCGAAAAAGGTCTATTCGCGTACTTTCCCGAGCCAAACACTAACAATCTGTCAAATAAAAAAAATTTAACGACACTCACAGATACCTGAGAAAATACCCCAAAGTACGTGGATAGACTTCTAACTACTTTGAGACACTTTCATCTTTAACATCTAATCCATATCACAAATAAATATAAACATATACATTATACATATCTACCTTTATGCAACAATTGAAACGCTCTAGGAGAACATTCGACTAATACAGATTTTTTTTTTATTTTCACAGATTTTTGTTTTCTTTGCGACTGAATTTTAAGACAGATTTTGAAGTTGTATCTTGCCTTTGACATATTTATCAGTACTTGCCCGTTGAAATTCTCTGAGCTGTTTCGAGCCAAGAGAGGAACTGCTCGTTACTCGTTATTTTGCTAATTTTCTCTTTTTCTGTTATTTTTCATGAGAACGTGTACTTTGTGCGTTTGCGATCGATTTATATCGAATGCGTTCGATTTAAACCGGGTACGTGAATGAACCTTATCAAAACGATACACAAAAATTCTAACGAATAATCGTCTGATGTGCTGTGTTTTCTTTCAAGGTTAATATATGTAATACAAACAAATCATTCTTTAAATTTGTATCGTAATGAAAATACGTTTTAATTTTATTGTGTAGCAATTTACATTTCAGAGAAATTATTGATTTTTGTCTGGATTGTGTTTTGCGAAGCCCATCTTTTCACAGACGGTGTATATTTTTCGATCTAACGTCAAAATAGTATAAGAAATCTGGTAGGTATATAATGGCAAGAGAAGTGTTTTTTTCAAGACTTCTCAGCTATTACCAAATACGTTTGAATTGAATTGAATTTTTCAATTCTACAATTTTGTATCTTGTTTTTTTTTTCCACTTTATTATACTCGTATACTTTTTAGTATTTTTTTTTAACATAATTATAGTACAACCATGTAAAATCTGTTCTGTTTTCCTACAAGTTTTTTTGTCGTCACTTGGCTTTTTCTTCCTCTTATTTGACACTGAAGTTGTTGTGAACTACCCAATTGGTATCACTGGTTGGAATTAGTGGCTACCATAGCAAGAGCCGACAACAATTTCGACTTTAGTGACTTAATTCCCATGTGATACTACGTTAATAATTATCACTCAAATTCAATACTTGGCATCGTAGAATACTTTCGAAGTGAAGGATTCACCAGTCGGTAATGTGAATGCGTTTAACGCCATCGTAGAAAGCGATCGAAGTGAAACTCCCCATATCAACGTTGCCGCTGAAAAATTTCAAAAAAGGGGACTAAAAAGAGGCCCGAGCCGAAAAAAGGGGCCACCATATTATATACAAATAAAAAAAAGATAACAGATCAACAACGTTGTTTATTTTTAACAAAAAAAAATGTATTTAGCACGAAACACGTTTTTTCATACGTTTGCATTCTTTTTCGTTCAATAAGAAATAAAATCTTACTTGAACTGAAAAACAGTCATTTTGATAATTTTTCAAAAAGTGGGGGCCAAGGATCCTGAGCCTCAAAAAAGGGCCATTTGGCCCCTAAAGCGCAACGCTGCCCCATATCCCCATTTATTTTTAATCTGATTTCTGAAAAATTAATTTTAAATTGCTTTGCTATATGTCTGCTGCTATTTAATGCAAAACAGCTGATTTGACGACCAACTTTGAATGAAAATACCTGTCGATAAGGAAGTCTCTCCCGGCGGAATGAAAGTGAATCGAGTATGGGAAGTGAATCTTAAATACGCCGTATTCCACGATAGGGGTGTAGGTACTCGTATATTTCATCCATCAAGAATTCGATCCATTTATTTGTTAAATAGTCCTTTCTGTCAATTTGAAACTGAAGTTGTCGAAAGGGCCCTATTTGACACCTGGGATTGTACATACCTAGGTCGCTTTTTCTTTGGGGCCATTTTTTCAAATATTTTCCACGAAATCACATTGGAGCGCAACTTAGATTATATCCAGGCTTGCGAGTAAGATCACATTCCCCTATTTGCAAAACGAAATGGTTACCAATTATTCAAAACTTATTCACGGCTACTGGCAGGATTGGGTTGGTAGCCATCGGCTACTCTAAGGGCCATTTTATTCACTCGAAGTTGAACACAACTTGGGGATTTTTATATGGAAAACTCCCCGAGTTGTGTTCAACTTCCAGTGAATAAAATGGGCCTAAGTGGTTTAAAAGATTATTTCGTACGCAGTCTTATGCCAGTTGTATAGCGAATGCATTACTTTTTTGAACCAATGAAACATCGGGGCTGCATTTCTATCAGTATTTAGCTCACGCTTGCTTAGTAAAGGTAAGCCCCTACCCTAATCATCGAAAGTTTCACAACGTTTTGAATAACTGTTCAAATAACAGTACAAGATTGCGTTCTTCGCTGCACTTACCACATGGCAGTGCAGCATATTAAGGCCCGTTTTATTCACTCGAAGTTGAACACAACTTGGGGATTTTTATATGGAAAACTCCTCGAGTTGTGTTCAACTTCGAGTGAATAAAATGGGCCTAAGCCTATTATTCTAGGTTAGGGATAAAAGTAACATATTTCACAGTGCACTTATACATACTACGCTTATGCCTTTCCTCACACTGCGCATGCCTTTTAAAACTCTATACAGAACCTTGATTGTGTCCTCACACATCTTTGCCATATAACCGCACTCAAGCTGTTAAAGGGAACTGTCGTTTGTTTGTCATGACCGACCGAATTCCCAGTGGTCCTCGCGGGAGGTGACAACGACGCAAACATTAAACCTACAACGGGAATGTTCAAATTTAAATGATAAATGTTGCAAGTATTTAAAGTTTCACTATTGAGCCCTCTCAAGTCTCTGGAGACGTCTGAAAATCGATCTTCGGCTCATGCGAGTGTAACCAAACCTAAAAGTATGATTAAAGACGAATTGGAAAGGAGACACAAAAACACAATCCGGCTATCAAGGCAAGCTGTCATCAGCAAATAAACGAGTTCCTTGGAAAACAGAAAAATCATTAATCACCCGACAAGAAATGCATCAACATTGCAGGGGTCGACCGACACGACGTGTCAGTGCTGTGTTGTGTACCATCGAAGCAATGGGAAAATATCGATTAGGTTAATGTATTGCGCGAGGTTATTTTTATATCGGCTGCGCTCCTCCTGTCATGGATTTAATTTCAGAAACATGTTCTTCGTTTGCTTAGTGCCTGTTGGTAATATAAAATGTCGAGCAAATAAGCGAAATATGCAGACTCATTCAGCAAACTACATCCAAGTGAAGGGTGCACTTGTTTTGCATTTAAATTAATTTATAACAGCAGTAAAAAAAATAGTTCAACGCAAAACTAATTGAATACAAACGGCTCGTTACATTCCTCAAATTCCACACATATAGACATCGCTGCTGCTGCAAAACTGACGGGAATGCATAAATTGGACTGTCAGAGCTCTTTTGAGAGAACCTCTCTCCGACATGAGATTAATCGATTAATGCGTATTTTATTGTCGTAATTAAAAACAGGTTAATTTTACGCCAATTGAATGGACGAAATCGAAAATGAGCACAACCCACCACAGAGGGATATACAGATGCACGCCCAATGTGTATAAGGATAAGGATACAGTAGAAATTATTCGAGTAAAGCTAGGCTATGTTAAGTGCTGTCTGCAGTGGAACAATATATAACCTCGTTGGGGATTAATTAATCGGGAAACACGACCAATGATTAAACGATTATGCAAACATAATTGCCGTATGCAGAAATGAGTAAAAATCGAATCGAGTACATGCTACCCGTATATTTGTATGCGGCGTATATGCGAGAGCATTGGCTTAATTACGTTTTATTGAGATTTGTTGATGTACAAGGACATACGGTTAACTGCAACCAGCCAGTAGCTATAATTATAATTCTATAATTTGCCGTTCGAACGCATTCGACAGAAAACTGGTTAAGTTGTCAAAAAAGTGTGCAGGTTAATCAATCATCTGATTGGGTACATGTACAGATTACATCGCACATTTGATATTGGTATTTAGGTGACCAAACTTTAATTGTCGTTTTTGATAAATCGTTTCCTGAGATTATTATTCAAATCCCGATTGCCCGGAAACGAATTGACAAATATTTCCTGCGATGACAGTTGCACACACACAATGCGACCAATATGCTTGACCCTCATCACTTGAGCGCTGGCGGGAGGTTATGCGTCATCGAAACCTATTTACATTTTTTTTTATGGTTGGTTTTTATCGGTCCATTTCATTACTTTTCTGCCATTTAAAAGTAGAGCTTGGTAATTCCTTTTTATACTTTCCGCAATAATTTTAATATGTCATTTGTAAGATTGTGACCCGAGTTTTTACAGCGCAATGATTTTCGTTTATTTCCGCTTAAAAAATCTACGAACAATATTTTTAATTCTTGTTATACACTGCATTTTGCCTCTTACCTTAGGTATGCTTGTAATAGGCCTATCCAAATGTATATTAAACGAAATTAACTTTCGGAAGAAAAAGAAGAATGTTCTTGATGGTCGGGTGGCATTTAAAAAAAAAGAGACCCAGGAAATGCATCTCAGGAAATCGTGAAAAAAATTGGTCCGTTCGTGTACTTTTAACATAGAAAAATGAAAGATGTCAAATCTCTAAAATCGAGAGAGAAGTCTCTCAACTTCTAGTACCTGACCGGTTTTCTTACTAAATGTTTAGGAAATGTCAATTTAACACTGTCGTAAAATGCAGCATATTATACAAAATAAGTTGGAATTGAATTATTTGTAAGCTAAATACCTATTTTACTTGTCAAACTTTTGAGCTGTCACTTAGTTGCCAGTTTCCTTTTTCAGTAAGTCGAAATTCGGCGAGTAGAAAATTAAGAAAAAATTAAAAGAGGGGAAGGATTCTCTCTCATTTTTTTCAATATATCAAATATAAAGAAATGTACTTTACGTTACTCGGAAAACATTCCCAGCTCAGTACTGAGAACAAACTGCTTTTATACAAGCAAGTGCTAAAGCCGGTGTGGACCTACGGTATACAACTTTGGGGTTGTACCAAGAAAACAAATGCAAATATTCTACAATCTTTTCAAAATAAAGTGCTCAGAGAAATTGTTCAAGCACCAGGGTATATTAGAAACAACGATATCCACAGAGATGTCGGAATTCCAACAATCGAAGCTGAAACTAGAAGCTTAGCGAGAAATCTTGGACGAGAGCAATTTATTGCGCCGACTACAAAGAACGAAACCGTTCGACTTGGCGAGATAAGATTAACCGCGTTTAAGTTGCGGAACACGCAGGATCTTTCATTGGAAATTAACCTGTCAAACGTTGTTATTTCATGATAGAAAAATTGCTTGATAAGTTATATCTTAGTTGCAGTATCTAACAATCTTTAGAAGGGTGGTGTTTTTAGTCAGTAAAAATCTGGCACTACTATGAGAACGCGCTTGCTATTCTCATAGTGTCTTCGGAAGATTTTCACCTACCCTCGGATAAAAAAAAAAAAAATTTAATTTTCTCAGTACGTGGTCACTGGTCAAATTCGCACAGTTTCTTAGCAAATTTTAAATAATTTTACGTTTGCAAAAAAGTAGGTACCTAGCGAACCTATAGTGACAGTACCTGGATCTGTTTATTTAAAAATATTTGAGGGTGCAGACACATGATGATATACATTTCTCATTCGCAGACAGAGCGACATTCGCAAAATTTCACATTTAAACTGACAGGCATGTGAAAGTGTGTTCTAGTCTTTTTTAACCACTACAAATTAGTATGCAACTGTTTCGGAACAAAAAATCTCATACAAAAGTTACACGAAGCGTGACTAAACAAATGTCACTGTACAGTTCAGTTCGTTGTTGAATCTCCTCCTTCGAAGCCCCCACCGCTACGGGCAGTGTTACCTTCGGGACGCTTTAGTGTCATTTCGACTCCTATCTGAGAGCACGGACTCGGAGTCAAATTGGACTCTTTTTTTCCAAATAAAGGATGCTATTGATTTAATCCGAATATATTGTGTTTAAGCAGTGAAAGTGGTTCTTAACTGTTTGCCCTCGCCTAATTATATTTTTTTAGGACTGTTTCTGAAAATTTTCCGAGGTCGGAGATGTTATTGCCAGATTCTGCGACAGGGCCCCTGTGTCAAATCGCAGTACATTTGCAAGAAATCATCATTTGGCCTGTCATGTCAAATCACAAACAAACAAAATAAATATGTGTTGACATAGACAAAGTCCCAGACTACCCCACAATTGTAGCTGTCGATTGTTGCGTTGTAACGTTCCGTCTCATTTATCGACGTTGGGTGTCCTTAGTAGTTGACAGCATGTACTTTGTTTTGCCCTCGTTAACCGCTAAACCGAGACCACTATACATACTTGCAACCGCACCAGTGACAGCTCGCTGTATTCTACCAATTACATCAATTGCCAGGAAAGACTAACGTCGATAAGACAAACATAAGCTTCGGCACTAATTGGTCTGTTGTCTATTCTCGCACCCGAGAATCAACCCAGTTGAATCGTTTAAGAACTCGAATACAATTAAAAATGACAGGAGACATCTATGCCGCCAATCATCAGTAAATAAATCAGTAAAAAATGCTTCTAACAATTGTAAACGCGTTGCTAGGACGATCTCTCTTAAAATGCCAACTGGAAACTATATATGTACTGGGGGATTCCACTCGCCAATTTGATTTTGTCAAAACATAAAACACCTCAATAAACTATGAAAGCCGAATGCGCTCAAAGTCGCCATTTAACTTTGTGGTCGCTTTATGAAAACCAACATAATACTCAACACCAATGCCCGACACATTCCCCAACAAGAACACACTTGTAGTGTGTGAAACTACTCGTCTCGTATATGTAGTAAAGCACCACTCAATGTTCACTACAAAATCCTTCACACTCGACATTAATTGTTGTATTTGGAAGAGACCGAGCGAGGAGAGGCGTTTGCCAACCCCACTTGTAATAACTTTCAACAAGTCTATTCCATATGCTCACCCCCCCTCCCCATACATATACCACAATCCATTTCCATCATTCTAGGGCAAACTGTGGCAACGTCAGAGCGACGAGCGAGTAGCGAGTTGTTGGCTCACAAGTAAAATAATTTCTCATATAGTGCACTGCACAACTGAACGGGGTTTGTTTGCGAATGGAACTCTTATCAGCAAGAGGCATCAACACATGCATGACATTTGTGTTCCGCGTTGGTGTACTCGTACTCGTATATTTATACGAACTAAATCAAATGCGAGTGCATGTGATTGTGAATTGCGAATCCTTCGCCTCTTGATATTGGCGAGGACAATTGGAACAAGTGTCGTGCCATAACAGTATGTCATAGCAGTCCAGAGTGCATTGAACACAATATTTCAAAGCAGAGTCACACACGACACAAAGTTTTGCGGTGGGATGTGGGATCCCCCTGTCGACACACATCAAAATAATATCTGCATGCACAGATGGGGGATGGGGATTTATTTTCTTGTTTTTTATTCATACAAACCAGCTAATGGGAAAGGACGCTGTGCAGATTGAGTCATTAGATGAAAATGAAAATGTGCTTCAAAGACAAAGTCCCACAGGCGGGCCAAGGCAACCCCCACCCGCTGTATATATACGCTCACGCAAAAAAAGAAGCACACTTCATCGATGAGAGATGACTGCAACAACCACGAACAGAGTAATCGATATTGACACAGATGCCGTTCGCCAAGAACTATGGCGCCAGCATAATAAATCTTTCACGTAATTTGCAACTTGTATCGTTTGTTTATCGAACATATCCGCGGCACGCATTAAATTTGTTGTTGAAAATATTTACTTCGACGAACTTTGATTTCCTTGGCGTCGAATTTTCAAAGAAACAATATGAACGAGGACGGCATCGGCCCCAGAAATAATTCACTTAATTAGATTTGGCCGAGATTGTGCACTTAATCTAGTACGTTCATGTGAAAATATTTGTGGTTCGTGCATGAGTGGAGTTTTCATTGTCAGCTCCTTGAATAGCCAAATAAAAAAAATAAATAAATGAGATAATAAAATGTGAATGAGGTCATCGCCTAAATATAGCACCTACGTACTTAACATGCACACACAATCCACGAATCCACCGTCGTCATCCGCAAAATCCAAGCAATTCCTTGAAATATGGAGCAAATCGTTGGCGGGACTGGCGCCTTCGAACTTTTGTTGGGTTCTCAGAAATTGGAATACGCGCAAGTTGGCAGCACATTTTTACAGGGGTAGTCTAGATGTATATACGAAATGGAGAATTTATTTTTTTCAGCCAACATTCAGGATGCGACTCGGCTATGACGTAATGTGTCAAGACTTTTAGATGCAGATGATTTGTATTTGATAAAGCTAACTTAATGTGACGCACCTACTCGCAAAAAGAGCAAAGGGCGGCAGGGTCCACAAAAGCGGGGGTTGAGGTTGCTTGTCTTTTTCTTTGGGATTTTGTTGGACTGTATTCATACACGGATATTCGTTTAGCTCACGAAGTTTGTGATTGCAATGCACGTACGCCTAAAGTTGAGTCTTCAGACACAGGACGAAATGATCGGTGGAACATTTTTCATTCGCCAGGCTTTTGCGTTGGGCAAAGTGGGCGCAGTGGCGCAGTGGCTCAATGTGATGAACTACCAACGGTCTGCGGTTCAACACAAAGAAAAACACAAAGTAAGTCTCGCCAAAGCGACTTGAATTCAAACTTTCAGTGTTAACGCACCCTTAAACCGATTACCGAACTGTCAAAGTCAATGTCAATAAATATTCAGTAAAATCAACATTTCACGAAGGAACAACGTTTACAAATAATTAAAATTTACTACCGAAGTTCTAAAAAGTAAAATTTAAGAGCTTTAACTCCAATTTTCAGCTATGAAGTGCAGTTTTGGTTAATCGGCTTCATCATTAAGCAAAATATGCGTTACTTGGCAGGTCCTTCAAGAAACAGCACTTCAACTGCCAAAAGTCTTCGTTTGGTGGGGTTTTCTTGCCGGTGGCGTCATTGAGCCGTTTCTTTTTTCCTTGATGAAAATGACTGTCACCTGTCACGTTGTACCTACGTTTTTTATATTTGTACCAGTATTTCTATTTCATATTTTCTGTTTCGTGCGAACCAACTTACAAACACATGAGACAGCTCACTTAAATTCTGTCACATTTGGGTTACATGTCATAGCCAAAATACATTTATGTGTGTTTCCCGAAATTTTATGATCTAAAACCTATTCCCCACTTTGTTCAACGTACCATCCTTCACTGGAAACAGTACGCACTTTGATACACACTGCTACTGTCGCGGAAACATTCCCGAAATGTAGGCACAGCGCTTACACTATAACCAACAATTTCTACTTGGATACGGTAAACGGTGTTTGCTACAGACACATGCTGGAACGTTATTTCTTTGAGCGATTGCATGAATTGGACATCAGTGACGGTGCCACAAGCCACACAACAATCGAGTTATTGACGTCTCAGTTCGGTGAACGTGTTATCTTGAGAAACGGAATCGTGTGATTTACACCTCTAGTCTTTTTTTTATGGGGCGACATTAAATCATTGGTCTATGCCAACAGGCCGGCCACGTTAGAGGAGCTCAATATCCAATATCGAACGAGAAATAGCGTCCGTATCATCATAATCGACCGACTACGCAATCAATCGGTAAATTTGTGAAGAAATTTGAAAAGAGTGGAAGCGTTACTGATGTCGTAAGGCCTGTACACAGTAGGGACCAAAGTGTGCTCCTAAAAAAGAATAATTGCAGTCACTAGTGCATTTGTGAACATACCCACTTACCCACTTTATATACGTCGACGAAAAGGAAACAAGGACCATAAAAAAACGCAATACACGACTATCGCCAGTCCATGCACAAACATCTACAACGAGCGACACCTGAGACCAGTCAGCTTAAACTTATAGTGAAAAAGAAGTAAATGGGGACGTTCAATTATCTAGTTTAGTAAGTCTGACAGCTGGCTGCATTGATTTATCTCATGTCGTTTTCCATTGGGACCATCATATATTTCTTTTAGATCTCAGATTTTACGCGGCTCATGGAACATGCCAAGGCAACGATCGATTTGATCTGATTTTGTAAATGGATTAGTTCAGTATTTGACAGCAATAATCAATATCAGCTGTTCAAATTGCATTCGTTTTTGGAAAAATCACAAATATGGAAATCGACTGTAGTTTTGGTGATTTGGTAGTCTTCAGATGAAGAGATAATAATTTCTCCAAAATTATACCGAGGGCCATTAATGTATTTTTGTATTTTAGTTTCCACGAAACCATTTGCTTAAAAACAAACTTTCTAAAATGGTGTAAAACAGCTGTGCAACGTATTTTGGTTAAGTAGCAGTACCTATGTGTAAATCTGACAAAAAATTCGAGATTTGCAAAAAGTGATTCGAATCAAAAAAAGATTGATTTGATTGCCTTAGATCGGTCAGATGAACAGTTTCAGTTGACGTCTATGAAGCGGTAGCCGCCGAATCTAGTCAAGACATTCGGACTGAGAAAGTGACTAAGTTTGACAGTTTGTATATGTGGCTGACGTAGGAAAAGTGACGTTCTCAGCCAATCTAGTTTTTGCATTCAGCAAACATCTAGTTCAGACCAATTTAGTCTACTTAAGATAACTAGATTCTTGAATTGACCAATAATATCGTATAGGTGCGATTTTAGCAATGACGTTGACATGTGTCTCCTTCCGAATGTTTGACCGATTGCGATGAATTAAAAACTAAATATTGCTCCATGAGAAATCCTAATTGTTAGGAGAAATCAATACCTACCTTTTAATAAATAAATGATAAATCAATTAATTGTGGGAACTGATTTCTAACTGTGAGTTGTGACATTTGTTCGGTCAGCTGTTCTGCTGAATTTGCTGAATATTGCAGAAGGTGTATTTGTTTCAACAACCCAACGATTGGAAGTCGTTTTCATTGTGTTTTCGTGGAAAACTAATTTAAACGACTCGTTTTAAGAACTGCAAAATGTATGGGAAGACTTCTGTTTTCGATCAAGTTTTCGGGTGTTTTGAGCTCGCTGCGAATAAGGAATTAACCGTCGAACGGCTTTAAAGCGCGGCAAAAACGCACAGTGATATATGATTTCTTAGAGCAGTCATATTGACTTACTGGTTATTACTCCAACTGAAGAAGTGGTCTTTGAATTTTGCTATAATATTATCCCTTACTTTAGTTTCTTTTTACGGAACAACCATGTGGTTGAGTATGTCAACGATAGAATGTCAAATTAATGAAAGCACGATGATGAGCTCATTTTTTGTGCTTTTCCTATTTCGTTTCTTTACATTACTTGGCATGGGCGAGATCTTCTGTCACGATGTAGTGGAATTGATCGGAGTAACTCGAGTAGCAAATGTTGCTACATTTACTCCCTCCTTAGGCCCTAGTTATATCCATACGTAAAATGCAACCGAAAAACAGCGTGAAAACGTTCCTTTTTCGTTCTGGCAAAAATTCTGTCAAAAAAAATGTTCCCCAACGAAAAGAATTACAACAAATCACCCACCACTGATTGGATTCCATCAGACAAAAAATTCCAGACAGATGGAACAGTAAAGAAATGAAATATTTCAGTGGAATGATTTGTTTTTTTTTTTTTTGTTGTGGTATTGACTGAGAACTCAGAAAAAGTTTATCGTACGAAAATTATGAATAAATTACTTTTCCAGAAAATTTTAAGATTACTTGATTTCTTTGTTTATAAACTAACTTTAAAATTCAAAAGCAACATTTTAAGACCAAGATTGAGTTCAACCATTAGGTTAAAATGGTAACAAAAAAGCAAAAGAAAATGTAAGAAACAAAGTGACAGAGTTTTTTTTACATGTGTTTCTTATTAGATATTCGTTCTTATATGAGCCACGACAGACCGGCTTTAAGGTGCCAAGTCTTGCAACATGATTTTTAATTCGAGAAAATTTCAATTTATATGAACCAACGAGTGACGGATATATACAAATATTAAACCATCTCCTCACATTCATATTTCATGGAGTAGACATCTCGGCGCTGGGAGAAAACTCACATTACATTTCCCACAGCACTGACCTTTGGCATTTTTCCACCCACAAGCGAGTGGGTATAACTGCATCCCAGGACGCACTCTTATAAAACTTAAGATCAAAAGTCCCTTCCCCCTTTCACATTTCATTTCTAGTAACTCGCCCGCACTCATGACCCCTTCCAGCACTCATTAATCATCGGCCAAGAAGCGCATCTATCCAGACAATATGCACACGTTTGCGTCGCACCCGAACAAACCCATTGCATCTGTTCACACGGCGCAAGGCATTAGTGTACACAATTATAAATGCCACTGTTCATATTGCGTTATTACGGTCTGGAGAAGATAAGACAAACTGAGCCAGCGCCCATTCCAGAAAGTCGCTTTTTCTCCTCGCACAGCCCAGGATAATGGATTTTTATTTGTCTTTGCACATTCTGTCGGAGAAAAGTCAAGAGCAATTTCCAAGCACACACAGTAAGCCTAAAACAAGGAAGAACACGTAGAGGTGCATTAGCAAAGTTATAACGTTCGAGGGATTGCCAAATGCCAACACATGGAAATGGAAGAAGAAAACAGTGCAAATCGTGCATGCAGCTCTTCTGTGGCACACACAGGAACACGAGTGTGTACAAAGAGGCAAATAACCTCGGAAAGAAGACGCTTCATGTCAGGCCATAAGTAAGCAGTCTTTTGCCGGGATGTCCTCCCTCTAACCCGATGTATGTTGTTTGTAGGGTGGCATGTGGTGGATTCACATATCAACTTGATATTTTGTGGCATGAATAAATTGCTTATTTTTGGTCGAGTGCAAACAGAACCACGGAGCGGGAAGCAGGGCGCCTAGCTGCCTTTGCTTTGCTCTACCTGGAGCAGGTAAGACAAAAGGAGCTTTTGGTCCTCATCTAAGGCACATACTAGGAAGTCGCTCATCTGTAGTGCCAGCATACTTGTGTTATCGTTTGTCGAGCGTAAGTAGTTTGAGGTTGCCATATATATTTGTTTCCCTGGAAATAATAAATAGGACCGTCCGCGTGTCTTTAGCTAACTTGGATGTAATTCATGCAACGGAAACAAGACACGGCATTGTTTCGGCTTTTACTTTGCATCCACTTTGACGCTTTGTGAATGAGCTGATTGCATTCACGGAAACATCCTTCATGGTACGACGAGCAAGTTCTTCTGTACATGGTGTGTGTGAGTGCTATGCAGTACACCAGGGGTTCTTGTTGCAGTTTTCGCCGCATATGCAACATTAAATGGAAGGTATTCTCTTTCGTTCAAGGAGAATACCTGGCAACGGTAAAAAAGGTGTGTGCTGAAAAATGTGTGTATGTATTCCCTCAGAATGGTTAGGAAGGAAGGCAATGCGCTACGTCTCCTCAGGGAGTGACTGCATGCTTCACTTTGGTTAGGTGTTCAAGGCATGAAATTGCTACTGTCATTTGGAAAAATATATTCCCGCGAAAGGCCATCATCAAAAAATATAAAGTTGGCGTAAACAGCGACACGCGATAAAGATCCTACCCCTCCTCCTCGCCGTCTATGCATGTTCTGCAGAAGTCGTTGATTGGTGGACACATTCTCTGCGAGGGCCAGTCTAAGATGCAGCAATAACGTACGACTAGAATCTAGTACATTCCTATTGTAAAGGGTGTTTTTTTCAGAGGTATATAACTTTAATTTGGCAACACTATTTTAACTGGCGGCCATTTTGTCAAGTGATTTATTTTTAGTTTAATTCGGCATTTAAACATGAATAGACTGACGCCTCAACAACGCTTCCAAATTGCGCTAATTTATTTTGAAAATCATGGTTCTGTTCGAAATACGTATCACGCACTACGTCAATTTTCATAAGCGAATTTTGTTTAGCGACGAAGCTCACTTTTGGTTGCCGTATTTGGTTGGTGGAATAATTGGTCCGTACTTCTGCCCAGAACGTTACAGTCAACGGTCACCGCTCTGTAGAGCCATGATTACTGACTTTTTCGTTCATCAATTGAACAACCATGATGTGCAGAAGCTGTGGCTTCAACAGGACGGCGCAAAATTGATTTATTGAAGGAAACGTTTGGTAACCGCATATTTTCACGTTGCGGACCCCTTAATTGGCCTCCAAGGTCGTGCGATTTAACGCCGCTTGACTATTTTCTGTGGGGGTATGTGAAGTCGCTAGTCTACGCTGATAAGCCCGAAACGATTGACCACTTAGAGGACAACATTCGCCGCGTTATTGCCTATATACGGCAACGAATGTTGGAAAAAGTCATCAAAATTGGACCTCCAGATTAGACTACTTCCGAGCCTGCGGTGGCGGTCATATTTAAATTATAATACCAGAAGATTATCTTTCGAATAAAGTAAATTTCCTGTGAGTTTAAAAAAATCATCTTTGTTTTCATCCATTTCCAAGTACCTACTATACATCTAAAACAAAAAAAAAACTTTACATGTCGCCGTTTAGATCTTGGTTGAATATTCCTCTCTATAATGCATCAGATGGGATCGTTTCGTAGGTCGTAGGAAAAACTTTTCAGACAAATGTAAAACGTTTGGAAACAACTTTTCTCTCAAAGACTCCATAGGGATACAGTCGCGCTTTAAGAAAATAAACAAAAAACAAATTTAAGAGTAACTTTGCGATAGTTTCCCTACGAAGAAGTGAATAATGTCCTCTTAAGATTATTTCACAGGTGATTTTTTTGAAAACTAACGACGACGACCGCTCTCCTTCACTGAGTAATTGATAGATAATACTTATTCCACATGTTCCCAGAACTTGTTCTATAACCACTATAGTATAATCCTTGAAGAATATCTTACACAAAATGCAACAGAAATTAAATTATAAATTATTTTAAATCAACAATAGGTATACATACGATTTGCGTTAGCTTTTGTTTTTAATTTCAAATATGTACATAGTCATTTAATTGTGCTTTCGTGTTTGGAATGTTTTGGCAGTAGAATAAATTATTCTGGATAAATGCAAATGCGAGTATTTTTTTTTTGCGCCGATAATAGACTTTCACGTTGAACAATTTGTTTATCGTATTAATTAATTTATTTGTTGGTCAATCGGCAATTGATTGGCACAAGTGCAATTTAGCAATACAAAGCAAAAAAAAAATCAACAAAAAAATGCCCATCCTTTATTATACGAGTCGACGCATAGATAAATAAGCAAAAAATAAACTATACCTATATGCGCCTGTAGCTGTTTGCAAATTAATGTGTATGAATAGGCATCCAAGTACATGAATATATAAATTTAATTTAAATTTTTGCAATTGCTGCAGTTAGTGGGCAATAAAGTTTATTTCATTGCAAATGATGTGAACTTTTGATCATAACCTTGCTGAGTAGCAGGCGAAAAAGAAACAATTTAAATTTACAGCTGTCAATTGTAGTTTACATTTATGTGGGACGCTACTCGTTGACTTCAAATAACATAAATAATAAAATAAATTGAAGGAATCTAGCAACAACGGGATCTGCACAGACCGCAGACTCAGACTCTGTGAATTGAATTCTAGAATCAAGATGAAATTGAATTAATTCATTATTGTATCTTGAAGTCACCTTATACCTAAGACATTGATAAATAAAAAAAAACCGGCCAAGTGCGAGTGTCACTCGCGCACCGAAGGTTCCGTATTTGGCTAAAGTCCAACCCATCAGATATTATTTCAAATCGATAATAGCACAATTTAGTTTAATTTACTTACTTAATATTTTTACTCTCAAAAATTACTCACACATGAATCTCATTGTGTGATTACCGCAGAAAAAAAACCCAAATGCAGATTTTGATTCTTTAATTGCTACCTACAGCTACACAATCCTCACCAATTTCCAATTCAGTATCTGTGTCCCTTAATTCGGTAACTCTCTCTTAGTATTGTGCTGTATTTTCTCTTTCCTTTCCTTCTTAATGCGAGTCTCGAAAATTCGGCGAAATCATAGCACATATTATAATATAGTGTACCTATACAGACGCCACCAAAACAACATAGCCGCCATAGGCTGTCTAAAGCGACCTGTCCCAATTGAAAAACTATTAACTAAAAATATATTACTTTTATTTTGTTCTGTACTCCCCAAAAAATGTATTATACTCCCCAACGAAATTATGAAGCGGCAGCCCTGGTGTATACCACCAGTGACTCTCTTCTGTCTTTGATGGGGTCAATTGTGCACAACTGCGTAGTAGCTAGTAGAGATTAGAACATTTATGAGAGCAACGTATTTTACATGGTCAAATTATCTTTTTTGAAAATATCATGTAAACTATTAACTTTTCGGCAAAACAGTATTCAGCACTTATATAGCTAAGAATATGATCTACAAAAAAGGAATTTATGTATTTTTTTGTGAATCAAGAAATAAACCGTTTTTTGGGCGAATGAAAATATTTTTTTCACCAGATTACTAATTACTCGAAAACCAATCGATGTATTGCTTCCATTGGTATTTGTCGTTTAACTAGAGGTTATACCGGATGTTGTGTGTAAATTTTAGCCTCCTATGTCAATCGGTTCTTGAGATAGATCTGGTAACAAAATTGGCTTAGTGGGTTCGGACAGACAGACAGACGGAGAGACATCCGAGCGAAACTAATAAGGTTCCGTTTTTTCCCTTTGGGTACGGAACCTTAAAAAGAACACCGATTATATTTGCAAGTGAATTGCCGGTCCAAAATTGACGTGTCATTTTCGAAATTGGGCGCGTTAAAAAAGGAACGAGTTGAACAAAGGGCAAACAAAATTAAAAATCTATTAAATAAACATATTTTTATTACGAACAAAATTGACATATTCGGTTTAAGACTAAGCAAGTTCAAAAACAAACCTCTTAAATCTTACATTATAAATCTAAGTCTAATACGAAGGCTACTTTTTTAAACCAGCGTTACATAAGTTTCAGTAAAAAATATGCACTTGCAACCCTCTAACCAGAACTTGCGAAAATTGCCTTTTATTGAGAGCTAAAACTTATAATAACCCACATTGTTATTTGATATGTACGAATACCTACTGTCATATCGCATGAATAGCCTAAAAGAGAATCTTGTTTAACACTTCTTATTCGTATATTTCATGAACCGTCTTTTTTTATCAATCGTCGGTCCTCTGATTTCTACATAATAAAATAAGAAAAGAACCAACCAAACTACTTCCGAAAGAGAAAATTTATTTTGACGCAGTCGTCTTCTTTTTTTTCCATATTTTAGGATGATATGACAACTTTTTTGACAACATGAATGTGTTCCACATCGACGCCAGTGCTGTTGTGTCACGTTTTACAATTAATAAATTTAATATATACGTACTTCTTTCAAGTTGGCTGAAAACTCTCTGTATTGAAGGAGTAAGTAGCTCGGATTAAACTGATGGCATCCTGTTTACAAATTATTGATTTTAAATTGCAAAAACATCCTAAACGAATGTCCACCTACAAGTGCCGTATATTAAAAATGCTGAGCCAACAAGTTTGGCGTAAAAAGGCTCCTATAATGTACAGTCTAAAGAACTAAAGGGCACAAACTTTAGTTACAAGAACTTGCATTTGATCATTAAAATAATTGGAATCCACAAAAATCCCATTTGCGCATGGACCAGAGACCATAGTACTCCGACGAAACCCTTCTGGAGCCGGGAACCAAAAGTAGAGACATCAGTGGCGTCGGCATGCAGCAATCATTTATCCTCTATAATTAAACCACTTCGTCGGCCGCAGTGGCTTAGTGGTTAGTGTGTTGGACTACTAAGCGAGGGGTTCAGGTTCGAATCCCGCAAAAACCCAAATTCCAACTCAGGGTTTTTTTCACTGCGCCACCTCTCGCGAACGTCTGACAAACATCCGAGAGTATAACTGTCATGAATGAGCTTCTCAATTAGCCGTTTGGAATCGGCATAAAACTGTAGATCCCTCCCATTCGTTCCAAAAATTTAAAAACTCACACAAAACGAATGGTTGTGAGAAGCTAGGCCCAGGGTCCCCCTACAGACCTGTTGCGCCAACTATTTATTTTTTATTTTTTTTTTAATTAAACCACTTTTGTTTCCCCACAAGCAACTGAGTTTTTAATAATTTCAGGCAGCTCAAACACCCCATTTGAAAGTCAATCAGTACTAACTCCATCTGTATTGAGCCATTAGCGTCACAGCACAGACCCTGCTGGATGTAGTTGATATCTAATTCCCAATTCCTCCGCATATGAATGTCGTATATACTTCTAACAGCAGCAGCATCATAAACTGATAAGTGAATGTCTCCCATGGGTGCTGACATGATTGCGCTTCCATATCTCTATTATTTAGATACTCCGACGGATACCACAAGAGAAATCCCGAAGATGAAATCAATTTCACAGGCAATGCGTCAACAAATCAACGCTAATGTGATATCATTCCCCAGAGGAGTGTCAATGTCATCAGCTTAAACATGCCGATGATGTGATTTGACGACTTTTATTTTGTATTCCCCAAGATTGCTTTTTCAATTATCATAACTTAATCAAATTAAAAAGCATTTCGTTGCCAGATAACAAAGATGTCTAATTAAAATCCACATCGTCGAACATCCATGAACTATACGAGTACATATTTCCAACTATACACAAAACATAACACATCGGCTGTCTTCTCTTGTGGCTGCCAAACAATGCAGCCAAAATATTGATTTCACCAAAAGAGACCAAATGCAAAAAGACATTCATTCATTGCACCAAAAGGAGCAACGAATTTAGACGTTTAATGGGAGCACAAGCACATAGCAGCATGTTGTTCATGTGTCCCACATTATACCGAGACACAAAACAATGATACAAAACAAATAAAAAAAAAACCTTTTTCAATTATAATTCCACAGTTTTTGAGCCAAGAATATTGCAAATGGAAAATGGGTGGCATCATTTTCATTTTACGCTTGGCATTCTTTTTTAGAAGCGCGTTTCCCATCGAATTAATCTCAAAGCGAGTCTTACGTAACATTTTATATATGAATTATTTATTTGCTTGTTCAATTCACACACACGCACGCATTTTTTTATTTCTTTTAAATAGTTTTGTCATCAAAGGCACGGTCGTTGAATGACATATTACTCGGTCTAGTCCTGTTAATCGATTTCCGTTTCTGATTCCGGCTGAAATGACTGTGCTTTCGCAAATGAATGACATTGACATCGCCCAGATGTATGCAAAGCTATAGATGTCAATGGTGCGGTTTTGTCATTCAAATCGAAGATTAATCTGATAGGGAGATTGAGGTCGAATCGAGCGTCGCCATAAAGAGGGAGTTTTTTTGTCGGTTCTTTTTTTTTATTTTTTTTTTTTTGATATATGTATCTGTATTGGAGTGAAAAATTAATGGCGCCTGTCAACTATTTTATTGGGCGACCGCTTGAGTAATAAATTCCCACCGCCACCAGAGACGAGTATTTAGTTCAGTAGTTGATGGTGCCATGTGTCCATGTTGAAGAGCAGAGCAATTTGGATGACAGAGATGTTTTGTAGGAGTGCAGGGAAGTCAGATCTAAACATAACAGGTATGGGTCAAAATTAATCGCCCCATCGGAAGATGTTATAATTTTTGCAAATGGAGTCGTACGTCAATCATATTTTACATTTGTGAACTACAGCTGCAGTATAAGAAAAACAAGCGATGGAGCGCTATACAAGAGCGCGGAATAATAATCTCAGCAACGAGGAGGATGAATTTGTGACAAAGATCATCATGAGCGATGAGGCGCATTTCCACTTACGCGGTTACGTCAATAAGCAAAATCTTCGTTTCTGGGGCACTGAAAATCAGCGTGCTATGCACGAAGCGCCATAACATCCACGCAAAGCAACTGTGGGCCGTATTTTTTCGAGGACGCTCTCGGCAAACTTTTACTGAATAACTACAGGGCCATGATAAACAACTTCTAAAGGACCATTCACATTAGCGCGGACTGCAAAAAAATCAATTTAACTGTATTTATGAATTGAAAGTTGCTATTTGTTTTGCCACAAAAGCATTATATTTAATTAATCTGACATTTAGTTTATAAAAAAAACCTCCGTCTCAATTGATTTAAAAAAGCTAAATTTACAATTACCTACAGAAATTTAGAACTGTCACACTTTATTCACAATCCACATAAAACAGTCGCGATCCACAAGCCCACGAATGAAAAATTCGTTCGAACTTAACCTTCAACAATGAAACTGATTCGCGGGTACCTGCGACTAACAAAAGCTTTCATGTGACTGAAATGTCAAAATCTACGAATATTCGCTTGTTGGCAGTTCGCAATTTGCTCTGTGAATAGTCCTTTACTGCCGGAATTGGTTGAGCAGGACGAGCTTCAATGGATATTGTGAAGGAAGCGTTTTGGCCATTCGACATGGCTAGCAAGATCGCCCGATTTAACCATCCCAGACTATTTGCTTTGGGGCAACTGGAAGTCGCGGGTTTATGCCTTAAGGAGAATATTTGACAGTAATGCGACCAGTTACCACCGGAAATCATGCGAAAGGTCATGAAAACTGCGAAACAACGAGCACTGCCGGCAGCCACTCGACGGATATCATCTTTCTACTTAAAAGAAAAAATTGCAAAGGTCCCAATAAAGATTTCCATCACTCATTTCATCATTTTTTTGTATTTCGTAAAGAAGTAGGTAATTCAAAAACAAAATGGGATGTTTTGGCTACGGTCCCAACACTAGCGCTAGCGCTCTTGGTTCAAGGCGGAATAAATTGGACACAAATCATAAGAAGCAAAAATAAAGTCGGTTTTATACATTAAAGGCAAAAAAATAAAAGTTGAAGAAAGAAGTAAGTTAACAGCTCCCCTGACCTAAATTTGTGAAATTCTGAGGAAATTCCATCCGATCCTGCAGCCTTTCCATCGTTCATATATGTAATTTAGAGCTTATAGTAGGTACATCTTCCAGAGTTATGAATCTATCCGAAATAGCATTTGAAATTTTGTAAAGCTGTCCATCGAAATGTATGCACAAGTGTTTGTTTACCTATTTAAAAAAAAAAAGAGTGAAACTTTTGAAAAAGCACTCATTCGCCATCAATATACGTAAATTTTGCAAAAAGATTTCTTATTAATTTTTTGTTGGTTCCATCTATTATTAATAATTTTAACTGCAACATTTTCGATGCGACATCTATTGTGAAACATTCCGCATTAATTAATTTCAACCGTTTTACTTAGTAGATCCACTAACACCCAATAGGTGTCTTTAGCATTATATGGAGAAATGCGCTAGTGATGATGGGGTCGTTTGGTAGCCAGAGCCTGTTTGGAACTAACGTTTTACAGTCCATATACAGTATGTCAATGACTTGACCATTCAAATATATCGTCGAAGCGTCAAAATGAACATCCCCTTTAAACACATCAGCTTTACTATAAATATATATACCTACTTGTATAAATTACGAGAAGGACTGATTATCCCTTGATCGTCTGCGAATGAATTATGTAAGTGTAACACTTCATCGAATTGCTTTATTTGAAATTCAATTAAATTAGCATTTCGTTATTCGAAAGAACACACCGAGTCAGAATGAATACTCTGACATTCTTGCTCTTGGTAAACTTGCCGATATGCATTTCATTTTTTAACAAGAAAACTTCAAGCAGATTTTAGATATAGACATTGGCTGAAGTCATTGTCCTCGTTACACAATGATGATGATTTTGCATACGCAAATATGAGAAGGAAGTATGTCATTTCACATCAGCCATCAGCATATTGCTATTGATGGTTATGATTATGACGAAAGCCTTTGCAAGTAATCAATCTGAAAATGTATTTGCCGTTTTGATTAAAATGCATTCCTCTCATGGGCTTTGTGATTTTTGTTGGCGAATAATTTTGCCACCTATCGGCGTGCAGAGTCAATATGTGGAAACCTACCAGTGTGCCTCTGGCTAGCTATACGATGCACATACTTCGAACTTTAGATAATCATAAAAAATTTCTGTTGCAAAGTTTTAAAATATTTCGAGTCAGAAGCACAGGGTGGGGCTACCTATAAGAGTTACACTTGCAAACAAAAAATAGGCTGCCAATAATATAACTTACTAAGAGTATAACTTCAACTTTAACGGCTCCGATAAAAATCGGAAAATAATATCACATCAGAAGTCCAGTCAAGAATTATTTCCCTAAGAAGACGATTGTTCAATAGGGCCTTGTCAGGAAACTATTTTTTTAAAACCCTCTAGCTACACTTGTTAAAATACAATGTTGCAACAAGATGGGCATTGGCGGAGGTAGATGACGATATCTCTGTTAAGAACTTGACCTCGGTTTCATGGACCGAATTTAGAAGAGAAGAGGAGAATTAGAAGGGATGTCTTCGAACTGTGTTGTGACATTTCACTGGCCAAGAGAGAGCAAATCATTCGACTAAGACGGTCACAATGATTCTTGGCATTGATCTTTTTCAGTAAAAAATCGAATAACGGTATCTACTTTTGAAATTTGGGCAATCTCGAAAACGATCTAACGGTTGTAACAACATTTTTTTTCTAAGGTCATATTATGGTCATTTCTAGTTTTAGCTTGGTATCTCAGTTTTTTTTCTCTCTTATCGTACAATGGATTTTTGAAAAAGACGTTTTTTAAAATGTCGCTTGTTTAGTTTACCTGAAAACGGCAATAACGATTTGGATCAAAATGTACAGTTAAAGTAAGATTGATGTTTTCAAAATTATTGCGTCCTTAATTTTAATACAAATCACCAAAAAAGCGAATTTAAAAAAAAATTTTGGTCATATCTTGAAAACCCCATTTTCGATTTGGACTAAACTTTAAAAAACAAGTAATGCTTACATCCCGAATAATATCCAATACTCAGTTTTCAGCTTAATAGTTGAGCAATAGTAATTTTCAAGCTAAATATTTCAATATTTTACTGTTTTGTCTGTCAAATTTAACAGAAACCGCTATAACAATTTTGATCAAAACATATATTAATAAGATATTATGAGTATTCTAAATAAGATCCCGTATTAATTTTCCTCAAAAATATCGAATTCAATCAGTTTTTGAATTATTTCTCGAAAATTACTGCCCAAATACAAATCTCCGAATTCGTACATAATCTACTACTAGGTACTTTCATTCATAGACACCACTAATCTACTCCAGTCATAAATAACATGTAACAGCAGATCAGAAAACAGAAACTCCTGCTACACTTTGCTTTGTTTTAAAATAGTACAGTACAGCTTACAACTCTCTAACCAGAACTTCAATTGTTTATTACTGAGAGCTTCAACTTATAAAAACTCAAAATGTTATTTGATTATCGTTCGTTCGACTCAGTCGTGCACTTTATTTCTTGTGTTTTAAAAAGAGACAGCTGGCGTTCATTTCGAATTGTTTAAAATAGTTTCCAGGAATGAAAATGAATATTGTTCAGCTCAGTATACCTGTGGACACTCCCAACATAAATTTGAAAACGTATTTAACTATGAAGCAGAAAAACATCTTTAGAAAATTCCATAAAATGATCCTACCCACATACGTAAAAGCGAAACTACGACTGAACTCAAGCCAACAAACGATGCCGGATTATAAATTGTTGTTAATTAATTTGTTCCTTCGCCTTGGCTTACATATCGGATAATCTCAAGTTACGTGCTGCGAATACAAGTAGCACTCTACTGATACTAATTTTTATATGTGTATCGATTAAGTGACATTTCTATGTAATCAATGTTCCGTGTGGGACTGATCGTCATTGATCATTAAATAAATTTATCACTGATTATGTGCGAATAGTAATATACGTCGTTCAGGAAATTGTGTAATCAATACTCAGCTTTGGTAAAATTATCTACTCAATGTGCGGAATCTGTCGCGTAACTTGAAACGAAAAACATTGGGTAACTAAACGTTATTCAGGGTCGGCATTTTGGTTCGAAAGGTTCAAACGTTTTCGTGTTTGATATTTGAGTTGAAGTAGAAAAGCGTGTAAGAGAACTGAGTTTTGCTCTTCAGTAATTATTGTAGGCGCAGTATCTTAGTGGTTGGTGTGCTGGACTACTAAGCAAAGGGTCCAGTTTTAAATCCATCAAAAACCCAAAATTCCAACTTAGTGTATTTTTTCCAATGCGCCACCTCAAAAGTATATTCCACACGTTTCCACACAGAGATTTTTGTTTGTTATTAGGTATAGCTTGACAACTTGTGTATAGAGTTGAAAAAAAAAAAAAAAACTGATGACATGTGCTCCTTTTTTTATTAAATTTTTCCCAATCGACTAGTTCTGCAAATTTATTTATTTGTTAGAAATAGGAGTAAGTCAAGGTTGCACTTTATAGCTCCCCCACGCATATTTACTTCTTAAACTTTTATTGTTCACCGAGACTTCTCATAGATGCGCGGAATCATAAATATAACGACAAAATTTCTCCCCTTTCAATGTATCAAAAACCGTATTTTTCCTATATCTGTGCGTCTGGGTAGTGCTCCATACTTATTAAAGAAGATCGATCGTAACGTAACATTCTTATCACGCCCATAATTTATGGCTCATAAAAAAAACAAAAAAAAAAGTATTTAATTACTCAACGACACCTCACTTAGTCACCAGTAGTTAATGATGAAATAAAATAATCAATTGTACAATAACAACAATTTATTTTTACAAAGTTGCCAACAGTAGTAAATCAATCAGTCAGTAAGTCAGCCAGTCAACATCTAAGGAATTAACACAAATTGCTCGAAGCACTTCTAACCAGGTAGGTATCGATGTATGCAACTTTGATGCATGTTAATACATCGTATATCTATGCTAGACTTTGATCGCAGAATATCATTCTTTACGATCAATATGAGCACAACATTAATTAAGAATCCAAACTCACGCGTGTTTTGTTCTATAAATGCTCGCCTAAAGATATTAATTTTAAAATTGACACATCGAATAGGTAACCGATCGTCAGGGATCGATCATGTTGACCGAGTGATTTATGGAGCAGCAGATACAGCGCCCAGTTTTATACGAATAACAAAATTTATGTAATCTTTTCGAATATAAACCAAACAGTAGCGAAGTAACCAGTTTACAGGCATAAGACTGTTTCGATTCGAAATGGATCTAATTTGAATTCAGTTCGAGAATTTCTCTTCCCGATAGGTTATGCGATATGGACTATGTTAATACTTGGTATAAAAAGTATACACCAACGGTATAATAAGACCTTATAGTTTCATCTGATAAAGAAATCGTTTTCAGATGTTTTTACAAGAAAAGGAAAGAATGCTAATCTGCTAATTAATTATTTATCGGCCATGTTAAACTGTCAATGTAAGGATGTTCTTTTTATTCACAGTTGGTAAAATCTGTCTTTGTTTAACTTTGTCTGTGGCTTTGGTAGGTCTTTGCTAAATTAATATGGCATTAGGTTGTTGTTAAAAACAGTTCCGTACGTAGACAGGGTGCGATTTAGGTGTCAGGACAATTTTGTTTAGCTGTCATTTATTTTTATAAGTATTTTTGCGGAAAAAAGTCATTCAAACAATATTAGTCGTAACAAGAATTTCTTCTCATCTATAGTCCCATATCCCATAAAACAGTTAACACCCCCATTTCGGGTTTGATTAGATTTTATTGCAGTTTCATTAGTTTCCGATAAGACTTCAATACAAATCGAGTGCTAAAATATGTGTACTCTCCTTATCGCACTGAAGAGTCACAGTCAGCCATCAGTGAAGGTCAACACAAAAGGATTAAACTTAATGATGAAATGTCCATTGGACCTTGTAATGTGTACCTACTTTGCTCAGATAAGAAATATCAACACGCTGCTTTTACTACCGGGCCAACAAGACATAAATTATGTTATCAACGCACATTTTGTTATAGACCGAGATGGGAAGATTTATTGCGAAATCGGCTTGATTGAAGTTTGCTTTGATATCAGTAAACAATGAGTTCTATTTTAGGTTATGTTAAAAGACGGTAATAATCGTTTCGTTCAAGTCGAATCGAGTTGAATTTTGACAACGAATACAACGATACCAATCGTACTTAGGCATTCACGTCATTCATCAAGAGATGTGAATTAATGATTTATCCGCCATGGAAAACTGTCAATGTAAGGATGTTTTTTTTTATTCACAGTTGGTGAAATCTTCTCACGAATGAACTTGTCATTCAAATTGTTGAGGTCGGGATATTAGACGAATAAATTAAGACACGCGTTTCGTATAAATCACCTTTACAAAATTAAACATTCCGGCAGAGTGACGGGAGAAATTTTCCAACACAATGATGGATTTTGTTTACAAAAAAATATATATAGCATATAAATTTCTGCCAAACGGTTCACGTGAATGTCGGGACCTCTTGGTGTGTCACACAAATTGTTATCATTTCTCAAAGAACAGGTTCATATGCACACGCAGCTCTGCTCTGAGACGTTCAGAAATTATTCAGAATGACGTTTCCCCGAATGCTTCTGTGGGTTCACGATTTAAGTCAATTTATTGCATACAGTTTGAGGTCAAACATTGTTTGCGTCTTAATTTTTGACAACTCGGTGATTCCACTCTCAGAGCATTTCTATTTGAATTTCCTTGCTAGAGATTGGCCATCGTTTGGTTTCCTTTTAAAGTTTATGTACAAAATTAACCATTTCATATTTTTGAAAGAGACCACACTTTTGATTGCTTGTGGAAAACGGCTTTGCCAGTTAGCAATTTATTTTCAGTTCCGTTCGACAACAAAATACCAAAGTAACTAAGAGTCAACTATTTAACTATATTTATTTTCAATGGTAGGACTCTCAATCATATGCGATGAATGTTGTTGAATTGTCTCTGGATAACATTGGTCTTTGTAGCACCACAGAAAAGTACATACACGAGAAAGCACAGCTCAGTGCAGCCACAGAAAATTCACAAACAAACACAACTGAATATAGATTATTGGAATTTTTTATCAAAATTAACACTTGCGTAAACCAAATAAATACGTGGTATCCGATACCTACTGTATTTCTGTTGGATACGAAATAAGATGTCACTGTTAAAAATAAACAATTAAAGTGTGGCCAGCGAAAAATGTTGCTAGATTAAATTGTAGTTGTTCGTTAATTAATAGAGTGCGATAATAATGCTACATGTATGATAATTTCAGGTCTTGTATGATGTATGATAGGAAGCCATTTTTAAAATGAATAATAATTGTTCGTTGATGCATTACCGTAAATATTGTGGTGTGGAATGTAGCGTGGAACCTAAAATGGTAAAGCGTAAACAACCCATTAGTCACCCAACATGTTCCACTTCGAATTGGAGACATGAATCTGTCAAATAAATGTAAGTCTCCAACTGAGCTAATTATAGAACCAGTCGGAATGTTTGTAATACACTAGAAAGTGGTCGATAGATGGCGGAGCGGAAAGAAAGGGAGATTTGAGAACAGGAATGTAAAGTTGATTTTTAAACAGTGATTTTTTTAGTGTTTTAAGTGATATTGTTTTAGCACTTAATAGGTAAATGAATTATTGGAATAGTCGATAAAAGTGTAATAAAAGTGATTTTATTAATAGTGTTGCATCTTTTCGAATCCCAGCTCTAACGTATAACAATATCTTACGATCACCCTAAGTGGTTATTATTCCACTGATTTACGAAATATACTAGGTTTGTTCCTTTCTATTTTTCTATACCTTTCTTCTACCTTTATGCAAATAAATGGAGTCACTTTTGAAATTGGAGGAACGAACGCACTTTACAATTTTTCGTTCGGAAGTTTTTTTTTTCAATTACTACAGCGGTTCACTTCAGCCTGGAATTCTTTTCCAATTTATATATATACAATATACTCGAAGTTCCTAAACGCAAACGAATAAACAATAATTTTAAAAGCTGACCAAGGTCCAAAACATAAACACATTATTTTTCCTAAATTTTCGCACAAAATCTATTACGTTTGTCAGAAATTTGTTTTTAAATAAAATGGAACTTATCATCACTCTCAGATATTGTATGAGTTATTCCTTTGTTTAAGAATATTTAATATTTACTTTCATACGAGTGAAAAGGCACTTTCGAGTTTCTGATAGGCTTAGAATTATAAACCAAAGACACAGGGTGCTCAAAAATCTAGTCAAGCGCTGTGGTTACCCCAGTTTGGCCAAGATAATTTACTATTTAATTTTAAGGTTCTGTACAATAAATCGAGGTATTCATATTTTCTAGTAATGAACACCTCGAAAAGCTTTTACAAATTCTGTATGATAATTTCAGGTTCGTATGATATAAACTACCAAATTTTATAATGACTTATTTATAAGAATATGGTAGCACTGACTGAGATGCATGGTAATCTGCATATGTTTCCAGAGTTCTATGGCAGACCATAATTTTTTTTTTTTTTTTTTTTTTTTTTTTATAATAAACACGCGCTAAAGAGGTTGTGACTACTCTTATGGTGTAGTTCGAAGTACACAGCGCGGGCGTTAAGGAAAACAAAAGCGCTGTTCAGGCGTTCAAAAATTGAACAGTCCCATTTCTTGGAATGAATGACGTTTAAACAGTTTCGTTTGTAAAACGCAAAAAAATTTAGTTTAAATTAAGGAGACAACTGGTCATCTCATCAACTACATCGGCATATAGCAATAATTTTGTAGTAGTCAAGCAATTCTTCAGTTCAAATAATACAGCGGCTTCGACATCAATTTTATCTGCTTCATCATCTTCAGATATTAAAACAAATTTATCAAGTATTTTTGCTGCCTTTATCAATTGAATCTACAACAGGTTCGGCCTGTTTCTTATCATTAACAACATCTACTACATTCCATACTGTGGCAAAAATAAATGCCAGTGACAGTACAAAATTAAAAGCTATTTAGTTTGCCAATGCAGATGTTTCCACTTGTCATGCTCATTCATTGCCAGAACAAGCGTTTTCAGTCAACTCAATGACAGACAACTTTGCGCTACTTTCACTGAAGGTTTTTCTAAATGGCATTAAACAACACCATCTGTCAGTTACAAAATTACCATTATGTAAACACTAAAAACTGTAACAACATTTTACTAGACACCCACCGTTACAATATTATTTGCGGTGCAAAATTTCCAATTTTGTTCTTGTTTCAATTTCAAAGACTGTCGCTAAATTGTTTTATGTGCTGAAAGAATTGAAAAACACTAGTGCAGATCGATGCTTGATACTTTTTTAAGTAAATAAGTGATGCATCAAAACAAGCATGGGACGAATTATCTGTCAGCTGTCAAATTGACTGTCACTTAAGAAAGTGTTGCCAATTTGAAAAACGTTTAAGCCCCCTTAATCGGCCATCAAATTGGAAAGGTTGAAAGTTATTTATACCTAGTTTGCGGCTATGAGGAAAACTCTGGGTAGTTAGCCAAGATCGGTTTCGGTGTTTAGATCCAAGATTTTCCCGTACGATATTTTTAATGTTGAGATGTATATGAATATGTAATGTATATATGTAATTCTGTAGATTTATTTCCGATTTTTAACCCTAACTATCGCGTCAATTTTTCCTTTCTACTCTTCCACAATCAAAACCTGCATCAATATTGCAAATAATTACAGAAAGCTGTAATTGAAATATATGAGTAAAAAAAACCGCTTCACATCTGTTCGAGTAACAACCGATTGCAGTTATAGGTACTCATTCAATGCGCAACAAATCCGTCAAAATGACAACCGCCTACGTCTCGACTTACATCAATGTAAAACTTGTTGCTGATCACGTTTTGTCGCCCATAACAATGCTGTCCACCTGAACGTCTACCATAGACTTCAAACACTCACGAGTTTAGTATTGTTTAACTTGACCGACAGCCTCAAAATGAAAATCCGTTGCCACACCAGATCTGATTTTGACACTGCAGTGGGATTTTTGTATTACTTTTTTTCCTTCCCCTAAATGTTGGTAAACAAGTCTGCATTACAGTAAACATTCAATTTCACTTGAAAAAAAAGAAAGAAAAGAAACTCTCAAGTACCCGACTTCAAGAACCATTTCGCCACTAAACGCGATTTGCTGAAAACGATTTGTTTATGTGTGTACGTATCTACAAATTAAAAATTCCATTAAGTGACGATAGTCTGGATTCACACGTTCTCACAAACGAAAAAAAAAAAATACGAAAAAAATCTCAAGTGTTCCACTTAAGTGGAGTTCACTATTTGTAAAGGGGGAAAGTTAAAATTAAAATCCGATTCGAGAATTTCGATTTTTTTTCTCATTTCTGAATTGCATTCCTACCCTCTGAGTTATCGTTTTTGAATTTTCTAGCACTTAAGTGTTTGGTATCACGCTTTAGTTAAATCGTTTCCCATTTTGGATAATTAATTGGATGGTTTGGGTGGATTGCTTTAGGTTAAATGCCAAATTTCAGCATCTTACATTGATTGGTGTCATTTGTTTTCTTTCCCTGGAGGGGGTTACATAATTCAGAGAGTGGTGTGGCGTTTTGTACTCCTTTGACAACCAAACAAATTGAAAGCGCTGTCAAGCGATCAACTGTCATAGTGCTATATCCAAATTGAAGACAGGAAAAAATTTACACCCATGCCTCTGATGTGTCAGTTTTTATCAAAAGCGTTGCACTATTTTTAGAAACACATTCATTTCCTTTGTTTGGCTTTTAATTCTTCAATTAAAATTCCATTTACGATGGTCGTTCATGTATCCATATCACGAACGCACTTCACACAAAAGCCGAAGGCGCCGACGACGCGTTTAGTATCTCCATATGCGCGATCGCCTTTTGCGTCTCTCTCTTGACTTGTGCTGGCTTGCTGCGTCCAGCTGTGCTTACTCATTCATTGCATTTATTAATGACCAAGTCTGAGGATTCAATTGATAGACGGCGTGTTACACTTGGCGGTATTTATACGAATGAATATTCTTTCGAAATGAATAAAAAAAATTAATTTAAATAAAGTAATGGGAACTCACGCTGTCTGGGATGAGCTGAATAATGTGTTCTTTTGCAGTAAGAGTCAAGGCGGTTGAACTTGTTACACGGAGGATGATTTGAATCTCTAAGATGACTTATTGATATCGGACTGTGACTTGGCGAACGCGATTCTGAGTGGACTATAATATTTTAAAGACAGTTCAACTAATAAAGTGTCTAAGATGATGAAGAAGATTATTTCCAAAAAAATGAAGGGCCCATGATTCGCCTGAAGGTTAAACAGATTCTCACGAAATTTATTAGTTAAATGGTAGTTCACACTTGCGTATTCCTTTTTAGAAATATTGACGTATTCAGTTGAGCGGGAGTGTATTAAACATCAAGCGCTTCAAAAATACGGGTCATTCATTTCGTGGTTTCAAGTTGGTAGCGCTGGCATTTCACACCTGTCAAACTCAGATGTCATTTGAAGTGTCACAATATTAGTTCAATGCTTGCCATTTCCGATAATGGCGCGCTTAACATTCGAACAACTCGTTAAAGTTATTAAAACTTACTACGAAAGTGGTGATTCAAACATTCAAACCACTTTTCATTCATTAGCGATGATAATGGTCGTCATAATCGACCGACTTTGCAAGCAATCGTTTCAATTGTGAAGAAATTTGAGAAGGTGGAAGCGTTACTGATGTCGTAAGGCCTGTGCATCATCGTAAAGCACGCTCAGTCGAAAGAATTGCGGCTGCAAGTGCAAGTGTTGCTGATGATCCGAATTTATCGATTTATCAATTCGAAAAGATATGGTCGAAAGGTAACCGATTTTTCTTGGCCGGCGATTGAAGACCATGACCTGGACGATATGTGCTTCCAACAAGACGGGCAACAAGCCACACAACACGACCAATTATGGCTTCATTGCGTGAGAAGTTTCCTGGTCGCGTGATTTCACGCTTTGGCGACGTCAATTGATCACCCAGATCGTGCGATTTGACACCGTTAGACTTTTTTATGTGAGGCTCCGCAAATGACCGCGTTTACGCGAATAATCCCGGAACTCTAGACGCGTTACAAACCAACATTACTCAAGTTATGGCTGAGCTACCGCCTAAAATGTGCGAAAAAGCGGTTAAAATTACCTCAAAAGAATCGCATGCTGCGAATCTTCCCGAGTCGGCCATTTGAATAATATTGTTTTTCACACTTAATGGCAAGAACTACGCTTTTTGCCTGCCTCTGTCCTTTGGATCTCGTCCAGTATTCGGCAAGGTGATCATCTTCTCATTTCCTGAATTTGGAGTGTACGTAACTCAAAGGTAACCCGAAGTAGGGCTCAGGACCAGTGAGCAGGCGTGAAGCGGCTCTTCTCGCCAGACAATCCGCTCGTTCATTGCCCTCAAATCCCTCATGACCTGGTATCCACGCAACGTTGACAATGTTGTCCTTGGCCAGAGTAGATTAAAACATTACCAAACCAGCTATGATTTGATCGAATACGATCTTAGGGCCTTAAGAGCTGCCTGGCTGTCTGAGTGGATGTAGATGCGGGCACCTTTACTACGCCTTCGTATAAGCATTCTCTGACACATATCTCTATGGCGTGTACCTCTGCTTGAAAGATGTCTGGTGATTTTCCCAGTGCTATAGATCTTTGGAACCAAAGCCCATAGACCCCAGCACCGGTGGCATCATCTTCAATCTTCGAACCGTCGGTGTACCAGTTTTGTGATCGTGATGGCATTACTAATTGGATGGTTCTCCAGGTAGTCCTGTCGTCTTATGTTTATATAGTTTTATGTAAGTTTTTGGTTATTCTTCCAACAAAAAAAAACATGTCCTATAAAAGACGATGTTCTTATTTGCACTTTCCTTTATAAATAAATTGAATTGAACAACTCAGTCTAACTTGTAGACTTGCCTTACCAATATGGCAGATGAGCCTATACTTAATGCTGGTTTTTTGAATCAGGTGAGCTCTTTAGAGACAGTCTTCATTAAATTGCCAAAAATATGAAACCATTAGTTGCCAAGAGATTAAGCCATATTTATATGGAAGTTGCATTCAAAATAAGCGGAAACAACATGACAGTTAACACTGCAATAGTCAAAAACAGGTAGCAAGCTGTTCAATGGAGTTGCTCTATTTATTACAATTCACAAACTGTCGCATCCCACTCATTGCGGATTAAAGTCTACGTGAATGCTTCAAATAAATTGTCTCAAAAGTCAATGCGTGACTTAATCCCATCAGTCGCACCACCAAGCGGGCCTTAGTAAACCACATATCAGCTTCTTGCAACTTATTGAAGATACCTCCTCGTGCGATCTACTTAAAATTTTTGGTATCTAGTTAACCAACCGAATTACCCGCCCACGTCAACCAAATCCGGACTTTCAAATTTCTGTCACGATACTTTTCAAAATTCAAACGTGTTTTCGCCCTTGGAACCGCTTCCAATTGTAACTCTTTTCGAATGCATTAAGCGTTCCCGAATGGGTATTGTCGAAAGAGATAAAATTGAGTTGTTTATGGAAGTACATCCATTGAGGATACCAATCTCAATCAAAAGACACACGTCTACACAGCAGAATATGCTCACCTGATTCTGACAAGAATCGTACGTACAGCTGGTTGTGCTATTTTGAATTCAAAGCATGACTCGTCTTGGGGTATTCAATTGGTAACTGCGACGACGTTGAATTGAGCTGCCAACTTTATTTTGTAATGAGGTAAAGGCTTTTGCCGATTTATCGTTTTTTTCACATAACAAACTTCTAAGTTGTACGGTTCCAAGATGAACCGATGGACACATTTTTGATGAAGGTTAAATGTTCAAGCAAGATGTGCGTACATTCTGCAAACGCGAGTGCGAATTAGTGTTTGAAAATATTTTGGCGATGAGCGATTGAGTTGGCTTAGATTCGTGCCACACTCAGGTATCCATTGGGGCGAAAGAAGTTGTCCCTTAAAAAAAGGCTGCAGGTGCGCTTCGTACTACCCCGGTAACACTGGACCTATTAAAGTGCACATTTAAAACAACTTTGTGGCAATGTTGCAATGTTGGACACTGCACAGTGTTAACAGAGTAGCTGCCGGTCAACTCGATGTTGGCGGGTGAAATTGAACATTCCATCAGAAGATTTGTGAACGGCAAGTCGGTGTCCCTTTTTTTTTTTTTACTAATCTCTCGGTCTTCTGAAAATTCTATGAAATCTCCCGAATTTCCAATATTTCATTTTAATTTTCTTGAAAACCAGACTACGCACATTTAAGAAAAACTTTTATTACGAATACAATGCAATCTAATAGGATGTGGCATTATTCTTTTGGTTTCTAATCTGCCACGTGTCACGTGTTGCAAATACTCGTATATTTGCTTACTCGAATGAGAATGGCGGCTGACAAAAAAAAAGTAAGTTATTAAAACATGAATTTCAATATCAAATAATCTAAATAATGTTGAAAGAGATTGTGTTGATAATGAGGTTTTTCTGATTCTACCCATTTGTTCTCAGTCTGTCGATATTTTTTTCTGAAACCTTCCGATTTGTTGAGAAACATTTCTGGCAAACCTAATGAGAAGTGCAAATGATTTTGCAATCTAAGCAACTGGTTTGAAAATATACAGGGTGTGCCCTCTTTTATGTCGGTATGCAAACCTTGAATGACTTTTATCAACCGATTAATTTGAGTAGACATGTTTTTGAAAATTCAATTTAGTACTATTTTAACCATGAATCGGTTCAGACCGAGGCAGCACTCCGAAATAGTGACACTGTACATTGAAAAATAATCTTTCAGTTGTGTCAACTCAACGTGCATATCGTCGAAAATACCGATCAAAGTTCCGCCTGGCAACACTATACTTTGTCGTTTGGTGTCGAATTTTTTTGAGCAAAATGTGAACCGTTTCAGGGAAATTTCTCAATCCAGCTCCATAGAGAAGAAAGAACAACCTGTCAAAGGAAATCGCTCAAACGTTATCAAATTGTGATAAAATTGGTTATAAGTTAAGCAATTATTCAGACTTAAGGTAAAAAACTGTAACCGATGCGAATAAAAACCGAGCTCAGTGTTTGTCATATTGATACAAACGATGAATATTTGACGAATAACTTTATCGAAGGGATGTACCCTCTTGGCCACTTTTTTCATTCCATCACTGCCCTTACATTGTGAAAATGCTTACCAAAAAATACAGCCACGTGGGCAGCTATCCTGTTTCAGAGACAGTTCACGTTACACGCCGGGTGTCCATTTCCAGGACTTGATTGAAACGTAATATTCTACGTACCGCCGTGTGTCGATTTGCAGGACTTGATTGAAACTTGATATTCTACTAGTACCGCCCATCCATGTTTGTCGCACTTGCACGTATTCGAGTCGAGTTCGATTGACGCGACACCACCTACCTAAAGTCAACCACCCGAAACGGAATTCTCTTTCCAGACATTACACATACATAGCATGTCCAGACTATATCCAATGACGCGTCATCCATCGACCTCGCATTTATGGTTGTCCTAAATTTTATGAGCAATATTCCTGATAAAAAACAAAAAAAAGAAAAAAAATTTAAACTCTCAGTTGCACAACTTTCAGTATATCCGCTGTCAGAATGTTAAACGTGTCAGTTTCTATAAATATTCCTAGAAAGTTGCATCACATGCATGTCGACGCCGCAGCTCACTATCGTCGCCGCAACAAAGAGCCATAAACTGTCCCCCAGTTTAACCCACACGATTTGGATCAGCCGCCTATACTCCTACAACTTATTGCAGCCATTAAATTTGGTTTAAAATTAAGTCAATATGTTTGTTTGGTCGTTGTATGAAAATGAGACAGAAACACCCATAAAATACTCGATCAAGTTGAGCGAATGATTCCGTTCTAAAATGAGATGCACGCATTTATGCATCTGTGGTCTGTGCCACTTTATATAGAATGCCGGACACTGGGGCGAGGGCCACAGAATCTGCGCTACTTTTATGCATTGTCTGTCGCAGTAAGCCAGTTAAAATAAAAGTCAAGACGACCAACAATCTTGCATATATCCGATAGAGCAATATAATTGACACCCAGGGAGAGGCAATTTCATATCGCCATTGAAGCTGCATGGACATCATGCGGTGCTTCTTACGAGACAATGTTTTCCTGGAAGCACTAAAAAACACACACACACACCCAAACAAGACCCTTTGATCGAGCAGATAAAACGTATTGAAAACCAATTTCCGACTGCTTCCAAGCAGTTTCGAGTTATTTTTTAAGAATTACCCAGCACGTGTCAGAATGGGCGCAATCTTTACATTTCCTGGAGAATTATCGCCATTAAACGCACGAATCGCTTGTATTCGTTTAGTCGGGGATGGATACTTGTGGTGTGGCGTCAGCGTCAGTGCATTTGGTTAACGGCGGGTGTTAAACCTTCGCACGTGCTAACTAACTTCCACTCCAGTGGATATACGGTGGTGTATCCAATTGTCAAACACCCGTGGCGCAGGAAATGAATAATTGATGCAACTCCTTCCGTCAACATTTTTGTTACTGTGAACAAAGCGCGTCGTGCATTCACAGCACTATACCGATGCAATGAGTGAAATAAAGGCGACAATGCTTATATGCGCAGCGGATGTCATTATGACTTCAATTGCGTGAGTGGATACGTGTTTTCCTTCGGGGCTTTGGTGAAAACTGAAAGAGTTTCAATTCTGTTTGGGTTTTGGGCTGTGTATGTGTGTGTGTGCAGTTGCGGTAGCAGATTCTATAATGCCCAGATGGCATTCAAGGCAAACACAAAAAAGAAGTGAGATCATATTCGCAATTCACAAATGGCGTGGAGCTTTTGAAAGACTTACATCGCAAGTGGCGCCAGACAGTGGAGCAGGTTGTGCACGCAAGCAAGTTGCAAGCAAACGCTTTCAAAGAAAAACTTATCGGTTTGATCGTTATACCCTATTCACACCGAGGCGAAAACCGTGTTTTCGTCGAAAATTAGTCGATACATTCACACCGAACACCAACTCATTTTCGTTTGACGTTTCTATCAGCTGTGACGCACTTGTCGTTAAACTTCGGTGTAAACTATTAGTTAATTAACAAATAAAATTAATTCAGAGCCTTTGAGCTAGTAGCCCATCAATTAATAGTGGAAAACGATTTTTAGTTGTGAGTTGTGACATTTGTTCTGCTGAGTTCGCTGAATATTGCAGAATGTGTGTTTGTTCAACAACCCAACGCTTGGATGTCTGTTTTCGAATGTTTTTGCGAAAGTCAAGTTTTCGGCTCGTTGTGAAAATTGTATAAGACCTTATTGGAGTGCGATTGTCAAAGCACAGCGTGGCTTAACTCCGACACTATCAGGGCTATCGGCATTTCCCAGGTTGTGTAAACAGGGCATTACCAAATGTACAAAACCCCCTTATGGCTTAAAGCTAAAGTGGCAAAAAAGGGCGGTTCATGTTTCAGTTGTTGGTTAGTTTTTTTTCACCTTGATTAATCTTTGCAATTACTTAAATTGGTTCATCACATCGATTCATTCGCATTATATTCATTTTCGAATATAAGAAAGAGACATCGTAAGTATGCGTTTATCTAAAACCTTTAATAACGTACCATTTAATAATAAACTCAATAAAACAAAAGGTTTTGTAATCATCCCAAAGGAGAAACATTTTATTCTCTACCCGGAGGTTCAAAAAAGGGTTCTATTGTTGCGCGAGTGTAATTTTTGTTCCCTGGAAAATATTTTTCCTATCGCGAATCTCCATTCCCCGGAGTTTTTCGAAAATGTTGCCAGTTGTCAATTGTGATTTATTCAATTATCAGTTTAATTCATATTTGGGAGTATTTTGCAAAATATTTGTTTTAAACCAATTTTCGTTAATTTGAGCAACTGCGAAGACGCGAATTGGATTTAGCCCGTATTTAAATAAAAATAAAGGTTCGATTCGGTAAAATAGATCATAATATGAAGCTTACAAACTGCACAGCGCAGTGTTTAGATTGGTGACCGAGGAACAAACTCAACAAGCAAAAAGTTAAGTGCAACTGAACAGAAGAAATTCTGCTCATCACATAAACTTACCATCATTTCTTATTGTTTTTGATTTGTTAAGCTACACCTATTTATTTATTTTAGTTCACTCTGGAAAAAAAAGACTTTATACAAAAAAGATACTTGCATGATTAAGGATTTTTCTCTCAAATTTTGCCCTCATTTTTATCACATTAAATCATGTTGAAAGTTGAAATGTCAGCCAAAAGAAACCAAATCTGTGTTACGGGGTAGTTTGCAAAGCAGCCACAAATTTTCAAACGAATTTATAACCACAAACTTCAAAGTGACGGGAGTCAAATTCTAATAGTGTTGAAATGTCAAAAAAAAAACTGCCAGCAGCTTAAAAATGTAAATTGAATACCTACGTTCTCAATGCATTTTGTTGATATCTCTACATTAATTATGTTGGTGTGTACGCACTCACGCCTATCGGGAATTTTCGTAGTAATTGTTCATAGGTAGGTACTGCTCTAGTTTCATTTTAAAAGTCTGAAAAATGCCAAAAAAAAAGTCTCATACTTTACTTTTTTAATGTCCACCTACAAACTTACGAACGAAATATTCCGGAGGGGTTTCCCATCAAATTCCGTGGGTAATTTCTCCGGGGGGATTGTTCTTCTTTTTGAAATTCATTTCCGATACATATATTATTTGTTCAAAAATGGGAAATATTTCGGGGGAAATTCTTACAAAAACTTTAAGAAATGTCATTTTGACATTATATTTAAATTCAGCATCTACAAAATAACTTGGAATTGCATTTTTTATAGGCTAAATACTTTTTTACATTTTCTATTTTGAATGCGCTGATATGTTCTAGGAGAACATTCAATTATAGCTTGTTCGTCTGACATCGTTGAAGACGAAAATAAATAGAGATTTACTTGTCAAACTTTTGAGCTGTCACTTAGTTGGCAGTTTCCATTTTTCATTTTTCAGTAAGTCGAAATTCGGCGAGTAGAAAATTACGAAAAAATTAAAAGAGGGAAATGGATTTCTCTCGGATTTTTCTCAACATCTCGAGAATCCTTTTGAGGACTTTGATGATGAAGAGTTTTACTCGCTACAGATTCAATAAAAAAAACTGTTCATTACATTCCTGTATTTTTATTTTTTTTTTATTTTTTTTTGCTGCCATTTCATTAAAATATGTAGAGAATTCCCCAAACTGCTTGACACAAATTTGCTTCGCGCCGGTTCTAGGGTTGGTACTAGTTGTAGGTTACAAAGAGTGCTGTTAGGATCCATAAGCGTAAAGCCTGCTTATCTTTGCACACCATTGAAAGTGCTCTTACGCTGGAAAATGTGATTTTTAAAGATTTTTCGAACTTAGACAACGTTACTTTAGGGCTGCGTAAATTAAACGCGAATGTTTATATTAAGAGCCTGCGTAGAGCTTACGTATGATTTTGCATAAAATGTCACAAAACTAAAAAGGGGAACTAATTTTTGTTTGTAAAAGTAAAAGTAAAAAAGACGATAGATAAAATGTCAGCTGCCGCATGAGCAGGGGTGGCAGTTGTGAGGCCATCTAGTTGTCGATTGACAAATGTTCCTTACTCCAACACCTCCCTCACTTAAGAAATATCATAGGCCTTAATCCATGTCGGTGCACGAACAGTTCTTCCTGATGAAGTTACAAGTTCTGGTTCAGGAATGTCGGTTGTTGAAGGAAACCCTAAGAATTCAGATGTTTCTGAAGTTGTTCCGTCTGTAGCATCTTCGAAAACGTCTGCGTTATCTGGACTTGAATCCTCATTGACTATGTCTGTTACATTATTGGTTTTTGTATGTCCCACGGACATAACAATTTCGTTTTGCAAATGCAAATATTTATAAGATATAAATTAATTAGGTTGCCGGAAGCCATGATGGTATCTACCGCTGTATTACATTATTTTGTATATTTCATATACCTGCAATAAATAATAATAATAATAAAAATAAATATTTAGTTAATAAAAAAATATCAAATCAATGTTTGCGATATTATTTGTTCTTATACAGTTTTGTTGCTTGTAGGGAATGTTTTAGGTTGTGTGTGAATATGTCTTCCTATGGCCAGTCATTCGATTTGGTGGTTGATGGAATTGGACGAGGAATATGGATATAGGAAGACGCAAATATATATGATTGCAGGTTGATATGTCAGAAGTCCTTCCAAAAACATTTTGGAATTGTGTCACATAGTTTCACTTTTCATTGAGTGAAATGATCTTATGAAGCTAATCGGTTTCAGAGCAAAAAGTAATAGATTTTGTGTTTTCTTTAAATAAAATCGAAATTCTTACCTTTTCTGACACAAACCTTGTTAGTAAAGTTACCGTGGAAAAATGTTTATAAAAAACAATTCCAGCAAAGCCGGGTAGATCTTAACTAAACAACATCGTAGAGTTGTCGTAATAATAATAATAATAACTTTTGGCGCAACATGTCCATATGGACCCTAGGCCTAGCTACCCACAACCATTCGTTTTGTATGAGATTTCATTTTTGGAACGAATGGAAGGGATCTACAATTTTATGCCGATTCCAAACGGCTAATTGAGAAGCTCTTTCATGACAGATATACTCTCGGATGTTTGTCAGGCGTTCGCGAGAAGTGGCGCAGTGAAAAAAACCCAGAGTTGGAAATTGGGGTTTTTGCGGGATTCGAACCTGGACCCCTCGCTTAGTAGTCCAACACACTAACCACTAAGCCACTGCGCCTAGAGGTGTCGTAAAGGAATATAAGAAATACGGCTGGATGTCTATAGTTTTGTGCAAATGTGTTTTGTTGTGACTATTTGTTAACTAATTGTTATTTTCAATTAAAAAGTAACAGAATATTAATTTTAGACCTTTTTTCATTACTTTCGGAGTAGATTTAAGGAATTATTAAAATCTCGAAAACAGTTTTATTTTCGAGATTTAGTCCCGTTTGCTAATACAAAATACAGCGATTTAAGTTCTACTTAAATACCTTTTGGGTTACTTAACATATGTCTGAAACTGTCACATAAGATTTTAAGTGGAGCTTCAATTGCTATGAGTAGTATCAGCAAACGGGCATTAGAATTCTGAGATTTTTATTCTTCTTATAGATTTTGTCCCATTCGAGATTTATGAAATGCATTTTCGAAATTTTGTCCATTCTATATTTTAGTCGTTCTAGACAGCGTTGCCGTTTGGGCCCTTTTTTAAGATCAGGACCCTTGGCCCTCACTTTTAAAAAAAATATCAAAATCGGCCCTTTTTCAGTTTGGTAAGATTTTACTCTTTATTGAACGAAAAAGGATGCAAACATATGAAAAGAAGTGTTTCGTGATGAATAAATTATTTTTTTGTTGAAAATATATGTCTTTTTTGATTTGTTTTCTATTTTGTAATTAGTATTTTAGGTGGTGGTCCCTTTTTTGGCTCAGGCCCCTTTTTATTCTAGATATTATTATTCTAGCTGGTTCTAGATAACGTCATGATTCTCTATCCAATGCTTTGATGAACAAAAAATGAATCTTATGAAAGTTTCATACCATTATATCATTATGAATATTTTCATACACGAATGAACGGAGCTGCGTTCATTGATTGAATGAAATGATACTTTAGCTGAATTTCAATGATTTTTTTCAAACTGTCTGCGCATTTGTTTCATTGTCATCATGTTTGACGACACTTTCGCGAAGAAAAAAGATTTCTAAAAGTGACATTGACCTGGAATAGAATAGTGCGCTTCAGCCTTCAAAAGAAGTCCAGGCATGCAAAGTGAACAAACACCAACGCTTCGGGCCAAAAAAGCCCCCGACTCCGACTCTGTTAAGGATTGGAAACGTGTATAATCAATAACCATTTCCATTTCAGATTATAGAGTTTGCTGCCACAGTAACATGTGTCAATAAATTTGAATTTTTCTCTGATTATTCTGTACACGAGGACATATCTCCTTGTTTATACAAAAACATCACATTGGTTGCCTACTGATGAATCAGAATGAATCGGATTGAATTCATAATCCAAGGACATCCATATATGTACCACTCGTTAGCGAATGGTTACAGTAGATAAATATTGAGGGAGAGTCCACCATTTCTATGCAGAGGGTGACGACTAAAAACCATATCCTATGCCTCTTCGCATTTAGTGCTTCCATCGATGCTGTTTTCTGTTCCCAAAATGCCGAACTTTAACTTTAATTTCGCCTCACTTATGCTAATGCTTACTTTTTCTGCATAGAATATCATTAGCGCATATGCACTCCAGAGTTCAGTGACTGAAAATTATAGTCAGTCCTATCCACACACACTTGAAAAAAAAATCAATACCATTAGCACTTCTTCAAACTCATATGCAACGCTGCCTCGCGCCATCCCCTGACTTCATGTGTGTATGAGTGCGAGGCCAGATATTATAGTTTATAGTGTATGGTGAGTGGCATAATGGTTAGAACTTAGAACTCATAGGGCAAAATAAGGTCACCGCAATCCACTGCGCACAAACACATCGTGTGTTGCTCCTTAGTCTGTCGTTCTTCTGTACTCTTGCCATCCCTATAGCACTCATTTTTCTTCGTCCAGCAGTAGCAGATGAAGCGGAAAAGAAAGAAAGAACAAAAAACCCTCCTAAACGAATGAACCGAAGGGCGAATAAAAAACAACATGATTTCCTAGAAATTCGGTAAACGACGACGCTGCCCTTAAGCTTTGGTCCTTGAAAAAGACCTTTTTTGTAGCATCAACCTTCTGCCTCCCAGCAGCTGTGGCTGTGTATATTTTTTTCGTCGTCACTTCACCCTCATCTGCACACTGATCAAAGTGGTGGCAAAAGGCATTTCGAGTTTGAACGCAATTAGTTTTGTTGTAACTCAGAAGAGGGTGAGGGCTTTCGTATACATTTGCCAGCCCCCGCTGTTTACAATGTAATGTTGTACGCAGCTAATCATCTGTTGCAAGTACGAGTGAGTATGAGTATGAGTACTCGAACGTTCCTCGTGCGATGCTGTGCTCACTCTGCAATTAACAAAGCAAAACACGAAAACACACTCAAGAGATGCTCTCCAGTGCTCCTTGTGCATTAAATTAATCGTAAATATATTAACTATATACAAAAGGGTTTGAAATGGATGTCGCTTCGGTACCCCTATATTGAAGGCGGCTTTTGTTCGCACAGTCGAATTTGTAATGCTTAACGGGATTACGAGAGAATTAGGTAAGGTTTCTCCAGTGTATGGGTATATGCATCTTTCATTGAATGAAAGCGGTTCGCCAGTGCGAATATAATTGATATTTACCATTATACCCAAATATTGTCGTAATCGTACTTCTGTCACTATATGGTCAAAGATAGGGGTTCGATGGAAGATGAGTGTAATTGGGATTTTGTGATTTATTGACCGGAATACGTGTATTCATTATAGATATTGGAAAAGCGTTGTCGCAGTCAAGGGCAAACCAAGTAGCATATGATGGCCAGATGGTCGACACAACAATGGTCAGATCGATGTGACATGGATAACGATTCAGCAAAGCTCTCTAATCCCATCCAGGAAAACGTAAACTGGCATCAAATCGAATTAAATGACACTTGGTTGATTGGTTTCGCCTATAGTTACGTAACCAATCTACATAATGGTAGTATATAACTAATTTGTTTATGTTAGGCTAACCTTGAGCAATATTGGTTTTGTTTATTATAAGACCTAGGTGCGGTTGGAAATGGGACGGTCTTGCAGGTCTTGCAGGTCTTTAAAATCTGCCTAGGACATAGGGAACAATGTTGTCAGTAGAAATACTTGACACGTGTAGCCTACTTGAAATTGGAGATGCAATTTGAGACCTATTAAATACGGATGTGTTGGAATGTGGTCTTCAGCTTTGAGATGTCCAGCATTTATTTAACATGGCATCACAAGAGAAAGTTAGCTTCAGCTTTAGTTGGGATACACACTTTATGTTAAAATCATTCGTCAAAAATTTAAACTACAAATTTCGCCAAAAAGAAAATCGAATAATGGTACTTTTGAAATTTGGACATACATATCTTGAAAACGGTTCATACGATTGTAACAAAAACTCATTTCTAAGGTAGTAATATGTTCATTTTCAACTCGGTTTCTCTCTCTCTTATCGTACAATTGATATTTTTTAAAATTTGCTTTACTTAAGTTTAACTAAAAACGGTAATAACGATTTTGGCCAAAATACTTTGAGTAAAATTGATATTTCCAAAATTACTGCGTAATTACTTTTTTATTTATTTATTTATCTACTAGGCAAATAACCTTCACAGATTTCGCAATAATAATAAAATAGAATACATAATGTGGATAGTGAGGTAATCCAAAAATAAAAAAATACATATGTAATATTCAATTCGAATAACCGAAAACGCTAATTTTAGAAACTGCTCATATCTCGAAATCCCATTTTCGATTGGGATTAAACTTTAAAAACCAAGAAATGGTTACATCCCGAACAATATCTAATACTTAGTTTTCAGCTATACAGTTTAGCAATAGTATTTTTTAAACTAATCATTGCAATATTTTTTGTCTGCATAATTTTACAAAAACCGCTCCAACAATTTTGATCAAAACACATAGGTATTAAAGATAATATCAGTGCTCTAAATAATTTCTCGTACTTTACATTCGAATAAATCAGTTTTTTTCTTTAAATATTTTTCAAAAATTACTGCCCAAATCAATACTACCCTATTACTATAACTCTTTTAGTACAACAACCGAAAATTGCCAGTTAGTGAGAGCTTGAACTTAAACAAAACTCACATTCCTATTTGATACGGCCATATCAGATGAATAATCCAAAAGTTGATTTTATTTAACATTTGGACCTCTTCTGCGAAATCTATTATTCTGTTATGAATCATAAAAGGTCTCGACCATAAAAGATCGTTCATCAACCGTATTCTGGGTTTCGAACTTCTATGAAACTTTTAAAATTGAAATCTGCTACGAACTCTTCAAAACGGACAGCTTTGTTTTTATTTTTTATAAATAGTAAGTGAGCACCTGATCAAATTGTTGCAAAAAAAAACAACATAAAAATGCCGACTGAAAAGAGTAAGTTTTGAATTATTACATATCACGAAGAACAAATGGGCTTTTATTAAATCTTAGTTCCAGCTAAAGTTATCAATGTTTTCGGCTAAACAAAAATATAAATTTAGAAATTACATATTTTCAATTATATAAACCTTCCTTAGTTACAAAATTCCATCTTTTATTCTGTTATGATTCTTAGCAGAATTCAAAAAAGATTTTTCCGCACAGAATACCAATTCTAGAGGGCTCCCTGAAATTACGCCAAAGGAAATTACGCCAAAAAGTGTTTTGGAAAAAAAGACCTAAATAATTGGGGCGTAATAATTTTGGCAAAAACGCCAAAAACTAAAAATGAAAATTCGCCAGAATACCAGGACATGATTTTGGAAAAATAGCCAAAAAATAAAATGGAAATTACGCCAGAAAAAGTTTATTCTTTTGGCATAATTTCCAAATTTGATTTGGAAATAAGACCAAAAAATCTGTTTTATTTCTGGCTAAATTTCCAGAATTTATTATGGAAATTAGGCTCAAAACTCGTTGTGGACTTATTTAGCTATTTAGCCATATCTAGTTATTCTGAAATAAAACTAAATATGCGGCTGCGCGTTTTGCGGCTACCATCGCGCGGTCGCGTGGCCGCCCGCCGCGCCGTCCCGCGCCGCCGCGTTCATCAATGCTTTGTAGAACTTAATTTAAGAACTTCGCAATCTGGAACCTAAGACATTGAAATTTTCCAATTCATTAACTTCTTTTAAGATTGCACTAAAACGCTACTAAGCGAAAACCCGCTAACTTATATACCTACCTACTGATTACGCGTGATCGCACGTGCTACATCAATGCTCTTGAAACTTAATGGCAAAACAACATAAAAACTAAGCCAAACAATGCAGCTTTATGGTGCTTTTTTTTTCTAAAAGAAAATGTTTGCCGTATTTTCCTTTTTAATTTGGAAAATAGACCAAAAACTTTTCTGGTGTTTTTTCCAAAATATTTTTCTTGGGCTTTTTTTCCATTTTCCTTTAATGGAAAAAATGCCCAAAACATTTATGGAAAAATAAGTCAAATTTTGTGGCACTTGCGCCAAAATATTTGGGCGTTTTTTCCTAGGAAAAACCACCACAACTTTGTATGGAGATTTTTGGGCTTGTTTTCCATTTTCATTTTTTGGCGTAATTTCCTTTGGCGTAATTTCATGGAGCCGAAAAGATTTTTTGACAGTTCAAACTTCTGTATGGAAATTCATAACAGAATAAATGGGTAAAAGATTTTGCCAAATAAACCTGATTATCCTTATATTTTATGAACCGTTTTTTTTTTACATTTCTAGCTAACAAAATAAGAAAATAGCCGAGCAAACTTTTGAAGAACGATAAAGTTTCTGAAATCGCCTATATAATCGTGTGTCATTGGCTGCCTCCTTAAAAGTACCAAGGTAAAGTACAAAAGTACAAGTTGCTACTGGCTTTTTTGTAATTTTTCATGCGTTAATTGCGATATTTTCTTTGTCAATACCAAATGTTGAGAAGTGTACGAGAACACCATTCGCTCTTTCCTTTAAGTTGAATTGTTTACTGTAAGGTACCCGTCGCTATGCGATTAATACCGCTTGGATGCCATTTTTGCTAATATTTCCCTGTTAACCATTTTAAACGTCGACGAAAAGAAACAAACGAACGCCAACAACGCAGAACAGGATTATCATTTAATTACCACCAGTCCATGCGAAAACCACATGAGCTTTTTTTGTGTAAATCGGAATGAGTTATGATAATAATTAAAAAAAAATGTTGCTGCATGTTAAGCCCTATGTTGTTTTAAAAAATGGGGTGGGTAGTTTTAACACGACGCGGGTACAAATCCTAATACAAAACAAGAAAACTTTACAATTTTATTATATAGTGAATAATTTGCCCATATTTTAGTTTTCCAATGTTAAGATTTAAATTGAATTGTTTTTTTTTTTTTGTAATATAGGTATAATTAATAAATATTCTTCTAAAGATAATTATAAGTAGTTTTCCTTTTCGTGTGTTTGCTTTAGAAGTTGTAAAAAATATCGAAATTTTATAAAATTACTTTTACTACCTATTTTGGACATACTTCAAAAACCACAGAGCTTGACTCGGGAATTGTAATTTTTTTTTTTTCTAATTTCCGTACTTACGCATAATTCAAACAAAACTGTCGGTCACACTTACCTGAAAGTAAAGAAGAATTAAAAATTAATAGGTATGTATTTGACATTGTTTTACAAAAAAAAAAAAAAAAAAAACAGAGTGGAACCTTTAAAAAGAACAGTCTGACAAAAAAAAAGACCACCCCATCGATCTAATGATTACTCGTACGTGAAATGTTACAGACAGTAAAAAATACATCTACATACGAGTACATATTCGGGAGCCGCACTGACTTTCCACAAAACCGCTCACTGAAGCGGATAAAATGCTTTTCGATGATCAAATCCAACGATAAGTTTTATAATCACAAATAACTATATGCGCCTGGCGCCACACTTATCAACATGCAACATGATTACGTACACTAAGGCATACCATACATATATGACATTGATAATGCAATCCCATTCATGAAATTACCAAAAAAGAAAAATAAATAATGTGAATAGGGTACCTACTACATTCATCGAAATACTTCTAGATTTCTGTATCGAACCAATTCCATTTTACTGATTAAATAATGCCGACGAAAAGTTGAAGGACGGATTATTTAAAATTGATTGTGACAGCACGATATGGTGTGGATTTATTTTTTTTAATATAAATATTGCATCTGTGTAATTGGAATTTTTTTTAAATTTCACGAAGCTCTTAAGCTTTCGTCAAGGTATACTTCACCTTTTGAATCCACGAATTAAATTCTTTTCATTATAAATTGTGATTGATGAAAATTAATTTGTTATCGACGTTGTAAGGTGTTTGCTTTTGATGGCGCTATAGTCCGGTGTTGGTTTTGGGTTATAGGTACATAATATATGAATAGGGTTGGTTAATGGTTACTCGATACGATAAATTGAATGGTGTTTCTTGGATATTTGATGTAGATCCAAGTGGATACAATTAAATAATATTAGATGATACGAGTTTGAAATATTAATTTAACATTCATCTTCTCAAATTGATTTTCATTCATCTCCCGACTTATTTGCCGAGGGGGCTTACTCCAATCTTCGCTTCTCCAAGTAAAGAAAACTATGCTCCGGTAGATATGTATAACAAGTATTCGATATCAAACTCAAAATAAATAAAGCAATGAAGTCTTCAACCTAAAGTTATTCTTTGGTTACGAATGAATGGTCTTTAAATCAAAGGTAGTTACCCTGATCAGGATTTAAATCCTAAGAGAAAAGAGTACCAAAAGTTCAAATCGAATCGAATTATTTATATGGATTTAAATTTAGTTTAGTGAACACTATGGGCCTTAGCAATAAACATTTTTAGTTTCGACTCTAAATTTAAGTAGTTTACAGTGGCTATATTTTCCATACAAATTTCGCAATTGTGAGCTTCCGTAAATTTAAAGTCGAGACTAAAAATGTTTATTGCTAAGGCCCTATAAATAATAACTTGTCATACACCTAACCTCGCACCTATTCAGAAACCCAAGCAGTAACCCACAGCAGTGGGGTTGCCGGGGGACAGTATGCCCCGGCCCCCCCAATAGATTTTCCACTGCTTATGAATGGAGGGCTTACATAATATCGTCGCGTTTTAAGAGAAATTATTTCCCCCAAAAAAAGGAATTCATTGCTCACTTTTAGTAGGAAATAATAAAAAAAAAGGTGAAATTATTTCCCACTCGAGGTGAATTTTTTTTCTAATGTGAAGCACCGTAAAAACGGACAGAGAAGTCGTGAATATTTTTATCGTTTACCAGTCAAGATAATGTGACTTATTTTTCCGCATTAATTGAGAAACGCTACAGTGACCGGGAAGACGAAATGAGAAGCTATCAGAGAAGACCCCCCCATCAATCACGTCCACAGTTCTATTCTTTGTCTTAGAATGATCTAGTGGGAATTGTGACCTTCCACGGATTTCTTGCAAAGGAAAATAGCAACAGCTGAGTTTTTATCTCTTATCTGTTTCTAAGGCTTCCGTCGTAGCCTGCTGTCTAAAATAAGACCCACAAAACTTAGATTCTGAAGGTGGTTTGTTTAAGGCTGGACCACTTTTGCATTTCCTGGTTGAAGACGACGAGTTCAGTTTGGAACGCTCAATCAACAACGATTCGAGCAATTTATTAGCTGTGTCTTTATATTAGCAAGAACTAGGAACTAGAAAATTAGGGCGTGTGTAGGAGTTTCTTAATGTATTAAGCTGCTTCCTGCGTCATTCGCACAAGCTTCCACATTGCCGAGTTCCGCTGCAATGCATGGCGACAGGTCTTTCGGACTTGTAGAAGTATGAAAATAACCTTTGCTCTTCAATGTTATCTCTAAATTGCTGCCAGGATGTTATCCGAAGTCATTTTCAGTTTGTATGATGTCATAAACCGTCTGATTCTGCGGAATCGCGCGGTTTGGAAAGATGTTTACTAACGAAAGTAGTTTGCCTCTTGTACTAGTATTCAGACAAAAAGGTTGTTTATTAGCACATTTATATCTGTTTGGATTCAAATGGAAATGAGTATCGCGAGGCAGGCTACGCGACTTCTAGTCGTCTGGGAGTCATTTATCTTTTTCAAACTGTTGCGCATGATTGGGTTTGTTCAGAGGATATTTCTTGGACTCGGTGCCTCTCGCAGGATTATCCTATTTTGCAACAACTGAATTCCATTAAAATCCACTCAGCGGTTGGATTTTATATGTGTAAAAACTACGAGAACCGAATTTTACTTCGTTAAGTCAGGCTTAATTTTATTGCCACCCCATTAACGAGTAAAATGTGCATCTCTCTCCGAGGACCGTTTTCGATAAAGAAGCAAAAAGCTTTCAGATTCACTCTGCTTTCTGTTTTAAAGACAATTTTATTTACAGCTACATAAGTTCCCTTTTCTTATGAGGGACAAATCGTGTCGGATGCGCGTTATTACATAAGTAACGCTACATTAACAACAATCAGAAGAACAGCCAACTTCGCATGTAGGCGTTATAAAAGCCGCATTAGAAACAGAGCGCATACACAGACATAAGAGGAAACAGGAAGATTTCCTCCTTCATGGAACGCCCGGAAATTCCATTAATGGAACTAATCAATTTTAAACGATTTCAAACACAGCCCACAGCTAATTGGTTGAATGTGGTCTTCCTTCCAAGATAATGATGAGAACCTCCACACCCAAGCTACCGTATACACACGACCACAACAATGGAGGGAACAAAAAAAAAAATAAGAATTGCATTCAAATCACACTTTGAATGGGCGTCCTCATTTATAAATTGTGTGCCGCACTTAATCGTACACTCATGTGGTTTACCGTACCGACGACGACGGTATAATTGATTATCTCAATACAAATTTTTTAACTTAAAAGTACACATTAAAATGCACTGATAAAGATGTATAAACATTTATACGACGACATCAACACGCACTTTGCCATGGGTTAAGTGGTTTTTTGTTGAACTGGATGGTGATGAATGCATCTTCTTGGCCGGTACTGAAAGATTCAAGTGGGAATGCACTTGTAGGGGTTTCGAGTGGCCACATGTAGTTTTTCTTGTTTTTTTTTTTTTATATAACTTTTCAATGGGTTCACTTCTGGAAATATATAATTAATGTCCTCGCCACTCCGTGTGCATTGGTTTTGGTTTTAACTGGCGTAATAATGAATATCAACTTGTCAAACATGTGGCAGAGAAAATATTAAAAGAATATTAAATTGTACAAGCATAAGGCAACTGACAACTAGTTAGATTTCTGTATCGAAATGAAACACATGCGAGTGAGAATTGAAACACAGATGTGATACGACACACGAGCATTCCCCCAGACAGACATTCGGAATGTGGAATTTTGTTTGGTTAAGCTTCTGAGGGAAACCGAAATGGGTTTTACTTTACGAAACAATTTAGTTGCGCTACACTTCGAAACTATATTTATTCTTATTTGTTTATGAGATTGTGACTCGAACCGAAGGCTTTCGTGTATATAAGTCAGTGCGTAGTTTATGTTCCTATTCGATTGGGAGTATAGCTAGTATTTGTTTATTTGTGTGTCATGTCATGAGCTGTGATTGACGACTGTGCTGATGTGGCAACAGCAAAGTGTTACTTCACATTTTTGGGTGATAGTTTAAAGCCCTTGCGATGTGCATCCTGTTGTGCCAGAAAACAGAAGCACAGCGATAAGCTGAAAACAGGTATGGGAACGCATCAGTCGTCACTTGACCACTCATTGTCACCGAGGATTGCAGTTAATGGTTTCAGGCTTTGGTGTTTCCAGAAGGGATAATAAAAATAAACAAGGCGGTGTATGAAAACATTCGGCCTTACTAATAATCAAGCACTTATGTCGACAATTAGTTGGATGTCAGCTTTAGTAAAAATGTTAAATCTAATACTTTTGTTGTCATTCGCAGAATTCAGATTTCATAATTTGTTTTCGTGGAAAACAAGTTCAATGGTTTCTTTCACAACGGGGATTTTATTCTAAAAAAAGGAATGCATAAATTGCAATTAAATTTGCCCAACAGATATCTTTTAAACACTTTTTGAGGCTTATTATTAGGAAAAAAAAAAAAAAAACAAAGCACAAAATATCCGCTGATCTGTCAAATATCATGCAAATCAGTAATGCCCTATCGTTCGATCGGACACAATTTTCAGTACTTTCTATAGTACGCTTCAATTGTTTTTTAATACTATTTCAGGATTGTTTTATGAGTGCATTTGTGTCGTAATAAAATCCCTTTCAAATTATTCAATAAATGGAATACAGTTTATTTGAATGCTTCGATTTATTCGCAGGCTGACGATGCAAATCAAAACTAATTGGTGGTCTAAACATCACAAATGCATCTCAAGTGAATATTTAGAAAATATAGTCTCACGTAGGAAGCTACGAAAAGTGTTAAGAACTTATCGCTTCCGGTTTTGAAAATAATTACAATTTGATCTATTAAAAACTGCATGATTATAAAAATTGGTGTGATCAATAAGTCGAATATGAACAATGGGTTTGACTGTGGACTTTGAACAAGCGAACAATAAATACGTGTCCTATTGTGAACTCTACAAGCAAGAAGAGTTGACACTTTCGACATAAGGAACATTTTCAGATACGCCCTTATTTCAAGCCACCGACATAACTTCAGTAGGTTGTTGCTAGAGCTATGAAAATTATATCGCATCAGGAATGAAGCTAATATATGGTTATATTATCCAATCGATGTTTTTTTCTTACAAGAGTAGAATGGTCTTGTACTAAACCACCAAGAAGACTACATAAGACCTTCATCTTAAAAGTTATGCTTTATATTACACAAGTATTGATGTATAGCTTTAGACGTATGAGGATATGTTCATGTTCAAAAGTTTAGAATAATTCTTTAAGCGATCGCGGTTCAATTCCGTCTGCGTTGACGGAAGGAGAAACGGCAGTTCCTCACTTACTTCCATTTTATTTGTTTTAACCCTAAGCAGGCCCCTCAAAACATATTGAAAGCAGTCTTTTTGTTAAATTCAAAATTACAGAAGACCTTCGTGGAAACTCTTCCAACACACCCCGGGGAACTGAACAAAAAAACGCTGCCTGTTGTCGGTGTACACTGAAATGAGCAGCAAAATAATTTGAACGGGTGAGTAAAAGCGCAAGTTGACAAGACACGGACATTCTCGAGACTCTGACTTTAGAATTTACAGTGACAATTTCGATAAGTTTTTCACTACCCAGCTTAAGCTATTTAAGATTCCATTTGAAAAGCTGTCTAAAACGTTTGACTTTACATGGAGAATTAACACTAAAAGACCATCGATATAACACACGCTTCTCTTTTTGAAAAACAGGTCCATTTTTACATATTAAACAGCTTAAAACCCTTTAAGTCAAAGCCAAAAGACAACCGCAAACATGATCACAATAAAATGTCAGCATAGAAAATGAATTCGTAAAGAGAATTTGTATTCCCATTAAAATAGGCCATCGATATGACATAACGTACCCAATTGACAACATAAAGTTCACCATATGCGATGTACAAAAGGACGGCTATAACTCTGTAGTGTGTACACATGAACCCAAGAAAGTACGCAATCCAGCCAATAAAAAAAGAAAATGTCGCCATATGTTCCACAAGCCAACCGTTCCCTCCCAACTGTCCTTATGGCCAAAACAATTTTGTTTTCTCCATCTTTGTGTATACAGATATAAACTTTTATACATCTACACCAACACAAAGCAGCAAGGACACTCACGGCAGGAGCAAAGCAATTCAAATGCCGAAATACTGTATGGCTATGGCTGTTTTTCTTATTTTGTAATGTGCACATTATGTTAAACGAAAACGTGACTACATTGGCCGTTATCCGTATAGCTTGTAGCATCGTTCAATGCTGGCAATGAATGATTTCAGCAAAACTAAACCAAGAAACAAGAAGAAATTTCCACAAGGAGAATCAGAAAAAAAAAATTAGTTTTCTCCCTTGCGGATATTCGGTCTCTTGCATCTGATGTATAATTATTCCATGTTTACTAAAAGGCTTAACCGAGATGGGAAAAACTTTGCGTTCGAACAAAATCCTTGGAATAGAAAAGCTACATCTTAACATAACACTAAATGCACGAAGAACTTTGGTCGAGTAAAGGATATAATATATATAACAATGGGATTGTCGCCAAAGAAGTTCTCCACCATACACAGGGAACGTATGTATTTAAATGCATGCTCGTAAGTATGGTGGAAAATGTCGTTTTATGTGCGGGTTTAATGGGTATGTTATGTACTTGGAAAGGAAAAGTTTTTTTTTTTTATTATTAGTGCCGTTCAAGGACTAATTCTAATTTCATGTTTCGGATACATGAGATGTCTCCTTTAATGCATTTTATACGAGAACTTTGGGGAAAAAAAACTAAGGTTCCAGTGTAATGGTCGTTTGATAAAATCATGTGAATGCTTAGAGTTTAAAACTTTTGTACGATAGCTCTTCCTTGGAACGGTGCACCTGATTGTCTTCAATATCAGTGTGTTCTTATGGGTCTTATTGAGTTGTACATTAAGTAATTCTATACGACAATAGTGTTATAACCTAATGTTTGCTGTCAAAATAAGCTTACACCAGCAGATAATAAACTAAAGGCAACAGCGCAATAAGTTCAACCCAGCCCAAGAAATTCAGGATTTCCCTATGTCGGGGAGTAGGTGATCTACATCTACATCTTTTGGCATACTTACTATGCAAGAATCGTGTAGATTTTGGACATTTCTCCGAGCAATCGTGTAGATTTTGGACAGATTTTTAGAAGAAGAAATTTTAGTTCAACCTGAGGGTAGATTACCTCCGCAAGAAAAGCTTTTATAAATGTTAGGCGTCTGACAAGCTCGTCGGTCGGCCACTTTTATGGCCAGGAAACCATCCGTTGCGTTATGGTCATCCACTTTAACGTTTGCAGCAGTTTATCGCGTTTATTCGACAGCACCTCAGCAAGACTCTCATGGCCCTATTTTTTAACCCTGAGAGGAAAGTGATAAAATTGTAGCGCATTAACTAGACTACTCCCGGAAATTACGCCAGAGGTTTTTTGAAAAAAAAAAAAACGCCAGAAAATATTCTATACAAGTCCGGCCTTTTTTCCAAGGGAGAAAAGTCAGAAATTTCTGGAAGGGAAGAATTTTCGAAATTTCAGCGGTTGAATTACTGCATATATTTACAATACACAAAATTAAGTGACGTATTGCTCGTTCACGGATGCTGTAGTTCGACATTCGAAATTGTTTTTTTTTTTCCAAAAAAAATTTCCTCTCCAGATAATGGGAAAACACCCGAACACCTGACTTAAATGCTAACTTATCCAAATATGCACATGTGGTAATGATTCTCCTAACTATTTAAGGAGAGAGATGCAGATGACGTTGCCTTTGCCTTGACGTTGATGTATTGTATGATCAACATCTCTCTGACCGAATTTTTCTTAATTTCTGGCATATTTTCCAAACAAAATTCTGCTATTTTTTCCAAATTTCAAAGCTAAAACATTTTCTGACATTTTTTCGAGAAAAAAAAAAAAAAAAAAAAAAAAAATCTGTCCTTATTTCCTCTGGCGTAATTTCCGGGAGCCTAAAAAGAGTACGGCTTTATTATGGCATTATAAAGGGTGTTCAAATCGGCAATAACTCAGCGAATGTTGTTCTCCAAGTGGTCAATCGTTCCGGGATTATTGGTGGCGTAGACAAGCGACTTCACATATCCCCACAGAAAATAGTCAAGCGGCGTTAAATCGCACGATTTTGGAGGTCAATTCAAGGGTCCGCAATGTGAAACGTGAAACCAAACGTTTCCTTCAATAAACCAATTGTGGCTGTGTGACATGTTGCGCCGTCTTGTTGAAACCACAGCTATTGCAAACATGGTTGTTCCATTGATGAACGAAAAAGTGGCTTTAGCGTTCACCATTGACTGGAAACGTTCTGGCCAGCATCGTTTTTAAAGAAGTACAGACCAATTATTCCACCAACCCATAAAGCACACCAAAGAGTAAGTTTTTGTGGATGAAGCTGTGTCTCGACATACACTTGAGGATTATCATCACTCCAAATGCGTCAGTTTTGTTTATTGACGTATCCATTCAACCAAAAGTGAGCTACGGGTTGGGGTCGAAATTCTGGCGAGGTCAAAATTCTTTTTTCAAAATTCTGCTTTCAAAATTCTGTTTTACAAAATTCTGCTTTCAAAATTCAGCTTTTCAAAATTCTGCTTTACAAAACTCTGCTTTACGAAATTCTGCTTTACAAAATTCTGAAAATAAAAAAATATTTTTTGAGACAATGGTAATTTGCGCAAATTATGAAATGTGAAATGTGTATTGCAACCCCCCTGCTTGGATTTACTGTTGGATTACGGGGTGGGTGCGAGGTTTTATACTTATATTTTTTGTTGAATTTTCAAATTGTTGGGCCCAAAATTCGAATTTCAGCACTCAAACTAGATAAAAATTTTCGAGATTTTAACCATTCTAGATTTTATTCGTTCTAGTAATCGTTGAAAAATATTTGTTTTCTTTAAATTCGTAAATTGGAAAAAAACAGAATTAGCAGAATTTATTTGTTTAAGATATTGCCTGTCAGAATTTTAAAAAGCAGAATTTTGAAAAGCAGAATTTTGTTAGACAGAACAGAAAAAAATCTGAATTTTGAGAAGCAGAATTTTTGTGTTAAAAAGCTGAATTTTGCAAAGCAGAATTTTGAAAGCAGAATTTCGACCCGCTCCCGTGAGCTACATCGCTAAACAAAATTTGCTTATGAAAATGGACGTATTTCGAGCGGGTTGGGGTCGAAATTCTGGCGAGGTCAAAATTCTTTTTTTTTAAATTCTGCTTTCAAAATTCTGTTTTACAAAATTCTGCTCTCAAAATTCAGCTTTTCAAAATTCTGCTTTACAAAACTCTGCTTTACGAAATTCTGCTTTACAAAATTCTGCTTTACAAAATTCTGAAAATAAAAAAATAATTTTTGAGACAATGGTAATTTGCGCAAATTATGAAAGGTGTATGGGGGGGCATGCTGCCCCCCTGCAACTCCCCTGCTTGGATTTACTGTTGGATTACGGGGTGGGTGCGAGGTTTTTTACTTATATTTTTTGTTGAATTTTCAAATTGTTGGGCCCAAAATTCGAATTTCAGCACTCAAACTAGATAAAAATTTTCGAGATTTTAGATTTTATTCGTTCTAGTAATCGTTGAAAAATATTTGTTTTCTTTAAATTCGTAAATTGGAAAAAAACAGAATTAGCAGAATTTATTTGTTTAAGATATTGCCTGTCAGAATTTTAAAAAGCAGAATTTTGTTAGACAGAACAGAAAAAAATCAGAATTTTGAGAAGCAGAATTTTGGTGTTAAAAAGCAGAATTTTGCAAAGCAGAATTTTGAAAGCAGAATTTCGACCCGCTCCCATTTCGAGCATGATTTTCAAAATAAATTTGCGCAATTTGGAAGCGTTGTTCAGGCGTCAGTCTATTCGTGTTGAAATGCCAAACCAAACTAAAAATAAATCACTTAACAGCTGACAAAATGGCCGCCAGTTAAAGTTTTGACAACTTAAAGTTCTATACCTCAATAAAAAAAAATCCCTTTATATTTTAATTAAGCGTGATATGGACACCTTCTTCCTTATTCGTTTTAGGAATCCAATCTTAAATTCAATTTTGTTCCATTATAGCTATCTTCTCCAGGATTTTCTCAAGCATGAGTAGCATATTTAATGGTCTAAATTCTTCATATTTTATTGTCCTGGCAAGAGGCACCATGATAGCTTCCTTCCATCGTTTTGGAAAAGTTATTTGTTCCAATGACTTATTAATGGTTGAGGCCCAGGTCCACCCGGACTGTGGCGCCACCTAGGTAAATAAGTAATGACTTATTAATAAGTTTCGTTACACTATGAGTAAAAATGTCCCAGTGGTATAGGATAATGTTAATGTTCATGTACCTTAGGTCGTTCTTCTTGTTCATACTTCTGAAAATATCCTTTACAGATACCGTTGACACATTGGTAAAGCAAGACGAAGATGTGATTTTAGGAACGTTATCCATTATCAGGTTCTAGCAAATTTATAGTACAACGAATTTTGTATTCGTATTTTTAATCCATATCCTGTTTGAAATTCATTTTAGAAATCAGTCCTTACACCGATAAGATAGCCAAAAGTGTGCATGCTATCATTACTTATGCGTGGGTACATCAGACTGCGGTTAAAACCATGCCGCCCCACGCTGCCTTGTCTAGGAAATGAAAACCGCCAAACACTTGCAGTTTCAGTTTTAACATTTTTTTTCGTGCGGATTTATCAGTCAAAAAAAAACCCTTCAAAGAAAGTTATATCGCACAGCTTCCATGGTGTTCTCCCACCATTTATTTTTTTTTCGCTTCAAGCTAAATAAATGCAAGTAGAGGAAATAATTAAAACCATTGAAATTAAAACTAATTTATAACTAGGAAGTGCTAAAACAATCATAACATCAGAATGTTCAGGGATATAAATAGAGTGCACTTTAACGTACTTAAACTTAATCTGGAGTACTTTGGCTTGATAGCGGTCTTTGATGCAATTGCCGTTCGCATAGAAGTGGGAATTCGTTTCTGTATTTATCTTTCAACTCAACCTCACGTTATTCACTAAAGTTTTAAGTCTTGGAGTTTATATTGGCATTTTTTTTTTTTTTTTGTAAGGTTTTATGCAGAGGTTGTGCTCAAAGTTTAACCACCCTCAAGTTGGCCATACACCATATTTATTTTTCGGGTCACAATTGGTTGGCTTTTACGAGTGTTATTTATTTTAATTCACACTTTTGGGAAACTAAAAAAAAACTGGGTCGTTGCGAACAAATATTTAACAAGGACTTTAGCTTTGAAGTGTTTTAAAAGTGATTGTTAGAAATGGTGACCAGATTTTAAGTGTTAATTCTGCTCAAAAGTATTGACATAGTTTATTATAGGTAAGTAAGGATGTGGAACTCAGATTTGGACGAGTTTTTTTTTGGAAAAATAACTACACCCGTATACCCGGTTTTGCTTGTGTAAAACTTACTTTCAGAACTTGCAGAAAAATAATTTTTTTATCCATACCTGAAAAAAGAAATTACCGCAGCAGTAGAACTATTTTTGTTTAAGCATCTCTGTAAGGTTAAAACTTTGAAGGAGAATAAGGCAAATTAGCCTCCTGCCATAGGGAGTGACGTAAGCCAGATCTAAGAAAAAAAAACATCCCAAGACTGACTGCAACTGATGTCCGTTTGCATAGAATATCACGTAGGGTCGCTTGCTGACACTTTTAATAAATCTGTTTCACATTAAGTTTATCTTTAGTGAAACTTGGTTAATTTTCAGTAGTCAGAAAATATTTAAGACAAAATCTACAAAATGCTACAAATATGAACTTTATATGAACTTTCAAGTATCTATCGCAGCAGCGAAGAAAGACAAAGAGGTCGGTACTACTTGCGGATCAAAAAGGTCTCCGTAGTAATATTGAATATGTTTTCAGAATCGCTGTGCATAATTAAAAGTGGAGGTCTTGGCTTGGCAGCGATAGCAGCAGCCCGTAAGCCTCGTATAGGGCCAGTTTTACTCACCAAAAGATAACTTTAAAATCAATTACTGCAAAGAGCCTTGTGGAAAACAGTCGCGAAGAGCTCCAAGTTCTTCAAATAGAGAACAAGGTATCGCTCTGTTAGGTTCATGCATGAACTAATTTCAGGCTGTAAAAGAGCAGATGAATGAGCAAGAAAAAGTTCAACAGCTGTTTCAGCTGTTCGTTTTGTGAGTATTGCGCCATACATACCCTATAAATATATATACGACCCTTTTTCAGCCTCGTTGAAAATGTAACTAAACAAAATACTCAACGGAAGCGACATGAGAAAAAATGCTCCTGACCAAAAAACTTTGCAGGGGCTACACGCTGTGACGGTTTAATTCGTGATGAAATAACTCATTTTCTATTTTACTGGCCACGTCTATAACTCATCAAGGAAAATATTCCTTGGGAGGTGCTTCTTTAATATAACAAGAAGTTAATTAACTTCATCAAATCCCCAGGATGGTTTTTGTATAGCACAACACAATTAGTTTTTGACATTATTTTTTAAATGAGGTTACAATGGGTAGGGGGCAATCTCTTTTCCGCAACGTCTATAGCAAAGTGTGTTACTAGTGACTGACCAGTGCCAAGAAGTCGACCTCCTCGAGTCAGCCCACAGACCCAATCCAACCTAACACAAACCTACTTCCTAGGCAATTAAAGTGGTTTTATAAGTTAGCACGATGAAGAAAAACACAACGAAACTAAATCAGATCGGGGACAGTACGAACCTATGCAATTAAAACAGTCAGTGCACCCAATTTAATAAGGATTGTGACCCCTTTTGAAGACATTACGTGTTTCAATGTTCAAAGTAGGTATTCCAATGAAAATATGCAGTCTTCGACATCCCAACTCATGATCTTAGCTCTTACTCTGCTTCTGTTAAGTATGATGAAAACCACAACATTATGAGATTGTACAATCATTCTCATTCTCTCAATCACGTCTATATCACAGGATCCGTCGTATTCGGAATTTTGCTACGAACCCCGAAAGAACTATCATAGAATCCGTCGTAGAGGAAATGTTTGCTATGAATTTCGAAGTTCGTAGCAAACAATTTCCCCTACGACGAAATGCGTAGCAAACATTTTCCCCTACGACGGATTCTATGATAGTTCTTTCGGGGTTCGTGGCAAAATTCCGAATACGACGGATTCTGTGATAGACTTGAATATTTCATCGGTGAAAAATTTAGAAATAATCTTCCTTCACTCTTTGCAGCCATTATTTTGTCAGGAACCTGAACCCTGTACCTAACTTTCAATTGACTGAAGGACGTGTAGTGCGTATTCTATACATGTGTCAATTGAAAACGTCCACGAAACCGATGTGAAAGATTTTATTGGTTCTCGCGTTATTTATTCGTTCATTCTATTATTTGTTTTTTTCTCTTTATTCGCACAATATTGTTCGATTTCGATTTCTATCGAACCACTGATTCTTTGGTTAATATTTTGCTGAACAAACAAATTCGATGGTTACCAGCTGGAAAAACCGATGATTCAAGATAACGAAGACTGAACAAACTTCGCCTTTTTTTTCTTGTTTCTTGTAGCAGAAACATACAATTTCTCAATAGAAATATTTTCTTGGAAGTCCGAAAAACGTAGTAAATCTTCTTTCCATTTGTTTGTTTTTGATATAAAGCTCAGCCACAGCATCGCACCATCACCCTATACACAGCAAAATCTTTTTTCCATTCTGACTAAATGCAGCAGAGTACTCTCCGAATATTCATAGTAGAGATGTAGTGAACAAGTGTACGGTTCTTAATTGTAGCTCCTAAAGAAACATCTAATATTCAAATTTATTTCTAAACCGTCTTCCTTTCCTATACAAATCTTTTCGTCGAAATGTCAAAAATTTAATGCGACGGTAAATCAAAGCCAAGTCAAATATTTGTGGAGAGATTTATGTATGAACATCCAAAAATCTGTTTTTGAAGCAGCTGTCACTTCGAACTTCGAAACTTTCCAGTGCAAAGTTCATTTTGACAATTCGCGGTGCCCAATTTGTGTGAAAAATCGGATTTCACGTGAATTGCGTACTAGATCATTTAGAATTTAGATCATTAAAGAAATATTCCAAAATATAACCGCTTGTTATGAAGCATAACTCAATTTAACATTCTTTCGCACCATTAGAAAGACCGTTTTCTTTTGCGGGCATAATTATCCACAGTCTCATATGCAACAAACCATTCGACGAAAAATTTCGAGAAGATCATTTTTTTACTTTGAAATTAGATAGCGCTTAACTTTTTCTTTAAGAATGTTGTTTTTTTGTTTTACATATCAACTAAATGAGAGCAGAATATTTTAATTACATAGATATTTATTTAATTAGGCACTCGTCTTTGATTACCTAACTGATTACATTGGTGTGCTTGCAATTAATTATATAAATAAATCATTGATAATTAAGGCTGTACTCTGTTCGAGTAAAGTGAAATTTTCACTTATCTCCAAAAAGTGCTTTGAAATAGAAAGTGAAATATTTTTTGGAGATTTTTCGTGGAGAAATTTAAGCAGGGTGACTGATCTAAAAAGATTAGTTTTTGTGGGAGTTGAAAAAGATCTTAGGTTACCTATAAAATAAAAAATACTTCAATATTCAACTTTCGCACTTTTGTTATACTAAAAAAAATAACATCTGGAGAAAACGAATTGGAAACTTCACTTGTTGTGAATCATGTGATACAGTAAAATGTATTGACCTCATACCTGTCCAACCACAAAAAGTTATTGCTTTACAACCAAATTCTGAAACCCGTATGGACCTGCGGTTTTTTGCTTGTACATTCAACACTTGTCACTCTGACAATAGATTGTATGTGAAATAAGAAAAAAAAAAATAATAAATAAATATTGCTTTTACCAGTGTTGCCACTTTTTGGTATAACAACAAAAGTTAAGATTCCAATTACCCACAACAGGGTGCAGGTCTGTTTTATTTGACAATATCCGCTGGAAAAATGATTGAAGCATTTACAAATTTTGGGTATTTAATTCAAAACCTCACCTGTTTTGGAGATAAAAGAAAAGGAGAACTGAAAAATTACTTTTTCCCAACCTTTATTCAAACTCTTGTAACCTTTTTTGAGTGAAAGTTCCTTAGACTGTCAAACCTAAGGATTGTCAGTCAAATACAATCCAAAGCGAACAGAACTACACCAATTTCAATTAACAATAATCTTAAACACTAAAGAGCTAATTATCCAGCAAACGTCATATAGGAGGCAACGATTTAATGCAACTAATATGTAACGGGTTCATAGCTTTTACACCGCAATTACTAAATCCGGGGTTGAAAGTTTAGAAGGAAGTCTAACGCATGGTCTAGTAGGTAAATGTCATAATGAGGCATAACATGCCCACCCAACAATGTAGCACATTTACATCTACTTGTAGTCGCAGGAATGAACTAAAAAACAAAACAAAAAAAAAATGAAGAAGAAATTAAACGCCTCGCCAGAGTGAATGCCCCTTTGTTATATAGCACGCGTCGCCAGTTTGTAATTTCACACCAAAGTAATTGTTAGGTGGGCACTTTTCTACGCTTAGTGATTTCGAGAGGCACAGCAAACACAGTTATTGAGACGAAAGTGATGAAATAATAGTAACTCCTTTGTTGGCTAAGCAAATGACTTCTGGTTATTAAATAATGAGACAGATGTTGTTCAGACAAAAAGCAATTGGACGGACCTATTATTATGACATACAGTGTGAACATGCGAAGTTCTGTGTACCTATATTGGACTTGTTTTTTTTTTTTATAACTGTTGTACATGTACGGCTGGCAGTAGGAACCACCTCTTATAAAAGTTAGAACGCTCTTAGTTGCAATGTTTTCTGTTATGTGGCCGCCGCCGCCAGAATCGATGACCCGATTTATATGGCGTTTTCCATTACTCTTGTCAGAACTTCCGGCAATAGAACCTCGTATTCTTGACGGATATTCTCATTGAGGGCTTCAAGAGTCGGAGGATTTGCTGGCGTCGTCACCTTCAGCCATAGCTGCAATATTCTCAGACGAACGGCTGCTCCGGGTCCGGTAAGAACTGTCAGCATCTCGTGTTGTCAATTACTCTTCTATGGGAAAGTGGCTAAACATCAAAGTTTTTGCCAAGTCAGTGTCTGAAGATCCGGAAACCTGCGCACAAATTCACGCTGCGCCATGGAAAAATAATGGAAACAATTATTCCACTTTCCTTACGAGTATAGCGATTCATGCATTTGGTATCTGTTCGTTTACAAATGTCAAAGTATAGAAATGACATTCGCCGCCATTTGCAAAATTTGTATTATCTTCCGAGAAGGTGAAGACTTTCGAGACTGGGATAGCACCAAATCTCTTTGAATCGAGCATTTTAAGTCGTCTCCTCGTTTGGATTTGTATTCTACCTATAAAGGTGTATGGCACATATATAGTTGCAATGGTGGATGAAACTTGTTTGCATGTTGATCCCAGCAAAAAGGATTTTCTTTCACTAGATAGCATCAGTTCCTTTTCCATGCCTTGCGGCATGAGATTGAACGTAAGATTTAAATTTCGAAAATTGAGAACGAGATTTAACTTCCAGCAGTTTGTAGGTAAACCAGTAGATTAGTTGCAAATATCTAGAAAACAGACGCACAGTCTACTTCCCCCTAAGACATAGTTCACCCGAGTGATTTCTTATCAGAAGGGGCAGCTGCGGGATGAATTTCGAACTCAGGTGAATCGAGTTATGAAGAAAAACTAGCTTCAGTATTTTGACAGGGGTTTTGAAAGTTTTCTACCAGACTTGGTGCGAAAATAATTCCCAACTATACGAGTATAACATCGAATACCTATGACCACCGCAAACAAGTGTGCACGATCAACTTTTCTAGAGTTCGAGATAAAGTTTTAATAAATAATTCACTCGACTATGTGAGTGGTAAGTGCGCGCACACTAAATACACATTCCGGCCATTTGTGTCATTTTTCTAAATTACCATCAAGACGCAAACAGAAAGTACTTAACCAACACTAGCATATGGATCTATGAAGCTCCTGGAGGCATTAGATTTTTCCGGCTTAACTGCTGAAAATGTGCGGTTTGCAGGACGAAATTACTTTTTTTCTTTGCATGTTTTTACTGCTGTCACAAGTTTTGTTCTATATTTCATCATCACGCTCTTATTCTATCCCTCAAACTCTGCGGAAAATGCAAAAGTTCTATTACCCTTACGGGGAGGATTATATAACTAGGGCCGCACATGCATTCGCAAGATGTTTTTTGTATACTTGCAGCAGGAACGATGTCCTCTTTTCTGCTAGCGTATCATACACGAACAGACAGATATATACTGGTCCAAGGATGTATCACATCCCTATTGCGAAATACCGCACCTTCTCTAATGGCGGTTGGCATAGTTTATAATTTTGTTCTTCCCGGAGAAGAAGAAACAAAAAAAAAAACTGCCAGAAAACTTTTTGCACAAACTTCAAGTTATTTGGTACACTCGCAGAATGCTTTTTCACATTCTAAAGTTCTTCATCCACCCAAACAATGTTACATAAGAAGGCCACACCAAAGTATACCCTCTGATGATTCGCCAGGCTCCATCTATTCGTATATGTGCATTCAAGCTCTTGCTTAGTGCATTTTCCATTATTAATAAAATTGAGAGAGAGAGAAAAAAAACGGTTGTTGAACCAACACAGTTTGCATTTAATATGCGCCAGGACATGCGGCAACAAACAAGACACTCAGTTTCGGAACAATGAATGTGTGAGCCTTGTTTGCAGTTTCACCATACACTTACAGCCATTTTAGGCGACTTTTATCAGTAAGCCGCCACGGCATATCCATATCGTATCTATTGCCATTGTGTTAAGACTTTTTGTCTATATACTTGCTCGCACAAGCAAAAGCTACTCCAGCATGTCTCCCCAAATGCGGTTAAGCAATTAAATGACAGAATATTATCTCTGGTTTTGGCAAATGTAGGTCAATTTGATGGGAAGAACAAAGCAAACAAAATGCGACGAGGACTGTTTATCTGTTTATTGCGACTTCAAGACGACACTGTAAATGGGACATTGTTTTCTTCGAGACATTTTTAATATCTTTCGGAGACAAATTAAGCGAAAAGCGTCGGAAAACATTCCCGTCAAGAAAGAAGCAGCGCTGTTTCTGAAGGCATTATTCTCTGTCGCATAATGGCTTCGCTTTTGTGGAGCATGGCTATGACAGACTGATGGATTTAATATCTGAGAATTAGGAGCATTAATGGGATAATAATAATTTATAATTCGTCTTGATTACGGCAGTGTATACCGAATTTTCCTTTCGTATTTCTGGTGAATATGTTTGCTTTAAGTTTTGTTTTCCATCAATATTCTATTTCTTCTTCTTCGGTCGAACTGAAGTTTGGGGTGAAGTTGGGCCTCCACTAAGGTGCAAGTTGGTTGATATCTCCTTCCACTTGTGGGCGACACCTAGGGCTAGTTCTACGGGCTGAAGCATAGTGAACACAGATCAGCTTTGGGTTGGGGTAGTATTTTTTGAGAAATAATTAAAAATACATTTTTCAAATTTTAAGATATAAGTATGGGATCATTTAGTATTATTTTACTATCCTAGATATGTATTTTAATCAAAATCGTTTGAACGTTTTTTTTTTTTTTTTTTTTTGTAAAATTACGCACACAAAACAGAAACAAATATTGAAAGGTTTAGTTTGGAAAATACTATTTCTGATGTACTATTTAGCTGATAACTGCGTATTAGACATTATTCTTGGTGTAAACATTACTTTTTTTTACTTGTTTCGAGATATGAGCTGTTTGAAAAATTTGCGTTGATTCGAATTGAAAATTAAGGACGCAGTTATTTTGGAAGCATCAATTTTACTCTAAGTATGCAATTTGGTCAAAATTTTTACTTCCGTTTTCAGGTAAACTTTTTATTGAAAAATTAATTGCACGGTAATATAGAGAAAAACTGAGTTTTTTATAAAGTAAGAAATAAGCATAGGTATGACATTAGAAATAAATTTTTGTTGCAATCTGTAATCCGTTATTAGACTTTTTAGCCAAAAACTGGGCACTCATTCCGTAACTCTGAGAACGATAATCGTTTCAGCGATAGTAGTCAACGATCTCGTCACCAATTTGCTTTTCGTAACTCTATCACTATCGTCTCGTCTATCGTTTATTTTATACAAATCGTGAGAGCATTGAGTGTCTTTCAGATACCCTCAAACTACATGAAAATTCCAATCAGACGTCGTTTAAAATGTCATAAATGAGTTTTTTTTGGCAAACAATTTTGTATTTGATGCCGGCAAACTTGAAAATTACAAAGTGGAATTAATTCAAATTTGTTCTTTAGTTTATTAATAACTAGCTGAACCCCCCGGCTTCGCCCGTGCAAAATGTGGTTTCAGTACAGTTGATGGAAAAAAGATCTAACAAATTTCCTATCTTGTAGGGGGCCAATTTTTTTTCAGTCCCGCATACATTTCGCACCCTATCTCTTTCAATCCCACACCCCGCACGCCACATTCTTACACGCCAAAAGCGGATACAATTGTATCGATTAATACATGTTCAATGAAGTATTGAAACTAAGAATTTGTTAAGAAACGCATATCATAATTTTAAAATTGAAAGCTTTCTTTTACAAAAGAACTCACAAATAATAGTGATAAGGCGGACTAAAAAGCCTAAATCCTTAGGTAAGACTCGACTATTATTATTATTTTATCCATTGAAAGTCTGAATTCCTTTGTTTTCAAAAACAATGTATTTTTTATTATGGTCATAATATTATGTCACCAGTAATATTTTCAAAATATTGACTTATTTTATTTAAAGGCCAAGGATGGAACATATTTGTTTTTTAAATCATGAGCTTAAATAAAAACAGAATGAAAAAAAAAATTGAAAAAAAAAATCGAAAAAAACCTGTCGTAACACGCTGGGTGGACAAAATAAGACATTTTGAAATTTAAAAAATGTTTTTTCTTTTAAAACCCGTGCTGAGAAAATACCTTTCGAACAAAGTATAAAAATCGGTTCGGCCAATCTCGAGTTATGGGATAACATCGCTTCGGACACTTTCTTTTATATATATAGATAACAAATAACATCGAAAATATGTATTATTGATAGGTCAGCTATTGTCAAGCAAATGACAATTCTAATTCTTTCATGGATGTGCATTGTGCATCCCGAATTGTTCAAGGGTTACAAGCCAAATAGATACAATAATTGAATTATTTATTTCGTCCTTATTTTTGAACTGTCTAATCCGGTTATTTCCACTTCATATTCTTCGATTGCTGTACAATCACTATCAATACAAATGTTATGGAGGGCAGCACAAACATTTGCAAAAGCTACCTTTGTACGCATTGTACCTTTGTAAACACCAATACACCTTTCCACAATATTTCTTGCTCTTGATACAAAATAAGTCTAAAATGTACATAAATCGTTATTTATATATTTGGTAGCATTTGAAACATATCTGAAGTCAAGTTTTCTTCTTGAAATTCAATAAAAAATCTTCAGTTGTTTGCAAAACATACAAATCAATGCAAAACGATACCTCATTAGGTATCGCTCAAATTGTATCATCTGGGCGATAGCGTTTCGACGATTATTGATTTAGTACCATTAATGTTCAGGTTGCCTTGCAAAGAAAAAACGGTCCCGAACTGTAGGCAGATAAACGCCAAATACGAAGTTCCAACCAAATCAGGGCAAAGTTTAAGTTGTAGGCTTCCGGAGTATGTGCACAGACAGACGGTCAGAATTTTGCGAACCACTTTTTTTCTATCATATTAATGTTAGAATTGATTAACATCTCGTGTTCAAAATTTTGTATAAACTCTTACTGCGAAATCGAGAAAGCTACAAAAAGACTGGTTAGATCAACGGCATATAAAGAATCTCCTTTGTTCTCCAATGTGCGCCTTTACCACTCAATTGGCTTTTCAGACCGAAGTAGAAGCAGCGGCAAGGGTTATAGCAGAGCTGAGGAGAACAATTTTTTTTTTATGCCAAAGCTTCGTGGCCATTTAATGTAATAGCAGAGTAATAATTTCGCTATGCCATTAGTACCTAAGTCTTAGTAAAAGAGTTGGAAAGCATACGGTTTCCATTTTTCAAAGTCATATACAGACTTGTCAAAAAAGTACGAACGAGGCTTTTTTGATTGAGTTCAGCTTTCAGCACTGCTATATAAGGGTAGTTCTTACCGCCCGGTGATGCAAATTCAGTTCATTCCTCGAACGTTTGTATTAGGCTTAAGTTTGCAATATCTGACCAAACTAATTTAAGTCAATGTCTGTCTTAATGTCACCCTATAGAACCAAATGAGAATATTAGGACTACGATCATAGGTTTCCCCGAATATTCTATTGTATGCTACCGATCATTGTCTTCCTTGTTCTATCCTTTATGTTGAGGTGTCAGTTAAATTCTCCCTCTTTAGAAATACTTCAAGAACCAAGATTATTGATCGAGTTTACATCAAAATCCGCAGTTATCCATTTACTGGCGCAAAACGAACTTGTTGAGTGGATTATTTTGTGCTAGTCGGTGGCAGTGGCTTAGTGGTTATCTTGTTGGAAGGGTCCCAGATTCAATTCTCGAAGAAAACCAAATTCAATCTTAATTTTTTTTTCACTGCGCCACCTCTTGCGAAGGTCTGACAAACATCCGACAGTGTAACTGTCATGACAGAGCTTCTAGATTGGAAATTTGGACTCGGCATAAGATTGTAGATCAATTAAATTCGTCCCAAAAATTAAAAACTCACACGAAAATATAGTAAAAAGCTAGGGCTAGGGTCCATTGAGACCTATTGCGCCAACTATTATTAACTCCTCCGGTTTTTGCCCATGAATTAACGATAAGTTTGTCTCGAAGCTTGCAAATAGTCAATAAGAATTAACAGGTCGTCGCCATAAAGATGTTTTACTACTTTGAAGCCGCTTGATTTAAGCTTGATAAAGATCAGGAGTAAGATTTGAATTCAGAAAAGTGTTGAACGAAACCCATCTTGTAGTGAACCGATATATAAATTTCGGACTCAGTCTATCCCGAATATAAATGTCAAACAACCGAAGAGTATTAAATAAAAAAAGGTTACTAGAAAATACAGCTTTCATCGATGCAACATTCTCATTGTTATAATTTCCAAACTTCATCATTATTCTGCTAAACGTTTTCAAGCTAACAATGTCATGTTGACAAGATAAGTCACGCATTTTGCATAGTCAAAGCTTATCACTGAAATCCTTTTTCAAATAAAAAAAAATAATTAAATTGTCCATTGGTTTAGTCGCCTTTTCCATTCAAAAGAAGATTTATATCTCCTCAAGAGGTTATGCTTAGGGTGTGAAGTCTTTTGGAGCGTTTCGACTGGGTGCATGCACCCTAAGGGTACCATTATAACATAATTTTAGAGCTAATGCCTTTATTAGCCTGTGGAGCTTTCCTTTTTGTTTATAGAAAGCCTAGGAACACTACTGCTATAATTATCGCCGTAATACGAGCTGCTGCATATATTTATAGGCAACCGTTTGACAATTTGACACTCAAGTAAAGGTAAATTTGAAACTCATCATTTTTATTCAACTTGCTTAGCGACTCCCTCCGAGGGGAATGTAGGACTTGGTCGTGTTTCCCTACCCCACGGTGGTTCTCAAATTATCCGATGCTAAGTGTGTTGCCAAATTAAATTAAATTTGAATTCACCAAGGCCATTAGTCCCTGGCCCTGACTCCTTCTTAACAAGAACAAGCTGCATCCATATGTGGCCCCTCGTTTTCCCCCTAACCTTCAAGTTGTGTGTCATTAATTACAAGGAAAAACATCAAATTACAGCGCATGATGTTGGCGCAACTGACTACGAGTATATATATGGAGGATTCTTTACGTCACGTATTTGTCATCCTTTTGTGTCACCCAGCAAGAAAAACCCGCCATACAAATCTCATTTCTGCTCAAGTATACGACTTGTCTACAACATTCATTCGCATAACAACACAAATAATTATAATGAGCCTGCAAACTCGACATATCCTCGAGAGTGTCAAATGCAAGCAAACATCAGGCACTCATTATTCGTTACACTTTGACACACCGGTACCCGTGTATCACAAAAAGGATTCAAAGTTGACCTTTCACGTGCACCATCCACCGTGTAAACTATGTAAGTGTATATAGCCCGCATGTGCCCTAATGTTAGAGTAGTGCCAACTATTTTGACAAACATGCATTAAAACAAGTGCACTTGAGCGAAAGAGAGAGGAGCTCTTGAACAATTTATAAACAACAAAAAACGCATATTGTCTTCAGTTTCTTGTTTGCCTGTCCTTCTTGATGCTTTGGACATTCTGATTAACATTTTTCATGCATATGTTTCTCAAAAGTTTTATTTCTAATGGGGCAAATTTATGCTCGGGTCAAGTGGAGTTTTGTGCCTCTTAACATGTAAAATAGGAAAGGAAGACACTGACAAGAGGGGTACACACTACACACGCCATGGAATGGGAACCATAAAAAAGGTTGTACGTGTATTCATTTTGTTCATGTCAAACAAGATGTTGACAATAAAAGGAAACCAAGGCATAGCAAAGTGCATAGCAAATATAATATGTAACTTTTTATAGTTAGCACTAATTTTCACAAAGTGTGTGAATGGATTATTAACATTAGTTTGTTATATGTAAATAAACAAGGAAAATACATGCGTGAACTAAGTTAAGGAGTCTTTCTTTAAGAACCGCTGTTTCCGTTGCGTTTTCCATTAATCCTTATACGAGTCAGGTTCGAGTTAGTGCTTATGTCACATTAACAAGCATTTAAATTGTAATCTTGCTATTATGCAATCGATGTTCTACGAGTAGCTCCCTGAAAACTGACTGTTAGAGATAGTGTTTGGGATGTAAGCATTTCTTGGTTTTTAAAGTTTTATAAAAATCGAAAATGGGGTTTTCGAGATATGAGCAGTTTTTTTTAAATTATCTACGATTTCGGTGATTCGAATTGAAAATGAAGTATGCAAACATTTTGGAAACAGCAATTTTACTCTAAATATGCATTTTGGTCAAAATAGTTGTTGCCGTTTTCAGGGAAACTCAAGAAACCAACATTTTTAAAAGGCCTTTTTTTTAAAAATAATTTCTACGATAATAATAGAGAAAACCTGACTTTTCATTAAGGTAGAAATGACAATATTACCTTAAAAATATTTGTTTGTGTTTTGGGACCATTTTCGACACTTTCAAAAGTACGGTTATTCGATTTTTTAGCCAAAAATTGGATATGCAGCCATGATAACCCCATCTACTTAAGTTCAACTGAAGCCCCTTTTCAGACCAGTCTTTAATCCCCTTTTTGATCTAATTAATAAAAAAAAATCAATTTCGGTTGAAATAAATCGATCTTGTTCAATTTGCTTGGTGGAGAAACATTGATCTTAAGCACCTCAAGAATGCGTACCCGTTCATAACATCCGCGCCACGACTCTGTGTGCAACTGCAACAAGTACGTAATCCATGCAGATATATGGATGTAGGTAGTTGGCACTTTGTCTTTATCTTGTATGCGTTTCAACACTTGCTCTGTTGAGTAAACGCCACACTGTTATCTGAAATATAGCTAGTTAAACATATCTCCTTAGATAAGATAAAAACTGTAATCAGAAAAATATGAAAGTCATGCATCGGACTGCGGAATGCTCATGCACTAAGGCGCATATCTGGAATGAAACGAGCGATCGACACAAGTATTTTGATAAAACAAAATCGTTATGCATACACAAGATCAATGTCATCGAAACTTCAAACATTTACTTTGATCAACCGTCAGTGGAGTGGATATGCTTCAAAGAAACCGGTTACAGTGCGTTGACTCCATATTGATTTAGTATTCCAATAAGTAGGTTGGTTTAATTTGGACCTGTGGGTTGTAAAACAATTAAACTGATACACCATTCCCACGTGTCGCACCTGTTTGGTATTGGTTGTATACTTTTGTGAACATTGTCGTCAATAGTTGTGCTAAACACGTGTACTTTTCGTGCGAAATGTAATTTTGACATTTCACTAGCTCAGTTGGGTTATTGCAAAAACTATATAAATTTATCATAATGTAACTTTCCATTTTGTTATTAAATATGTGCCTGTGGGAGATAATATTTCACTCCTACAATTTCTGCAGAAAATTTGACAGTAATTTTCCAACAGACATTTTTAGCGGAAAGCAACTTTAAGCAAGATTTGTTTTTATATACTCACATGCTTTCAAAACCAGTGGCACATGTACTAGAGATGATGGTACACATAATAGTTGTTCCCAAAAATTGTTTGACATGTTGTACTTTGAGTATCACCTCAAATTACATAGTTGAAATCAAAAATACAAAACAAGGTGCGTTCGATTGTTAAGCCATTATCGTAAATGGATGAGTTGACAGGTGTCAAATGCCAGCACTACCAACTTGAAATAACGAAATGAATGACCCTGTATGATTGCAGGTTGATGTTTCAGCAATCCCTTTGAAGGCATTTCGGAATTGTGACACAGATAATTTGACTTTTTATTGAGTAAAATGATTTTACTTTCTTACTAAGCTAATCACAGTCGATGTCGGTTTCATATAGCGAAAAGTAATAGATTTCAGTGTTTTCTGAAACCTCGTTTAGTAAAGTTACCGCGGAAATATTTATAAATAACAATTTCAGAAAAGCCAATAGATATAACTAAACAGCAAACGTAGATGCGTCGTCTAATAAATACGGCTGTCAACTGTTATATGACAGTAATGTGTTAAGAATGCCGGGTTTTCTTTTCATGGTTGCTTTGTGAACAAAAAATGTCTGAAACGTGGGTTTTGGACTTTGTTTTATGACCTTAGTTCGCCCAGTGTTAGAAGTTCTACCATTATAGTGACGTGGCTTACATACAACATTTTGGAAAATTAATCAAACACAGCATTGCATCTCTGTACTCCCCCACCGAAGTGGACACAAGTCCATTATGAACTTATGTCTCGTGGACTTATGTGCAGTGCTATAGAAAAAAGCAGTTTCATTTTATCTCCCACAGGCATCTCTCGAATGGTTCCTACAGTGAACGCAATGGGCCCAACTGAGTGGCTTAGTGACGAGTTTGCCAACTGTCGAAAGACCACCTATTTTTCCGACCCAACATTGGAACGTCTTGAGAGTTGGGAGTTGATGAACGGCATGTCAACGATCTCCCACTGTCCCATGCCATGAATAAAACTTCGCTCTCCTTTACGTTTTGCAGTAGGGTGCTGCTGCGAAATGATGGCGAAAAGTGGATTATTGTAGTAGAATGCTTGGTACAATTCTCCACTAAATAAATTGTCTGGGACATTATTTGCTTGTTAAAATTTGACATTTGTACTGCAGTTTTGCCAGCTTTTATAAGAGGAATGGAGAGAAATTTAAAAAATCTTGGAGCCAATAATTGCCAAACTGAAATATTGCAATCAAAAGTGTGCAGTTTTTTGTAATTCTTTAGGCACACTTATTCTGATTAATTTATTTTTACAGACGACAATACTAAATAAAAACAAAAATAAAAAAATACAACACAAACTCATGATTGAGAGACGTTTCTATTTTCCATTTTCCAATGTAAACAAAAAAAAAAAGAAACATTTTGATGGAAGGGGGCATACCTGCATACTTGGACAGTGTGTTTTCACATTAATGCATTTGCATATATTGTGAGATGATTTTACTGCTGAGATGTGAGAGTCTGTTCACAAACTGTAGGAAAATATAGTTGACTCATTTGAAATAAACTGTTTTAGTTAGGTATAAGAAAAGAGTACGTTCGCAATAGAACTATGCCTTTTTTTATGAATTCCTATGGAGATCAAAAATCGCCAAACTTTAAAGAGATAGGTTAGATCCCAAATTACAATTCAAAGGAGCCAGTGAAAAGTTCGCGTAGCCGAATCGGAGATAAATCGCTTCTGGTGCATCAGCTGATGGAACTCTCCACAAACTATTTTCCGCTGTCTCTTCGGTGACATTTCGCTCTCGCTTTGGAAACCATCGGTATATTTCGTTCCGAAACAGGTGCGTCCTACGGTTTAAGAATATTGGTCACCAAATGAAGAATAGTGTTGTCAGACGGAGCTCGTTCGCAGCTTTATTTTTCATAATCGATGAGTTGACGCCACTCAACAAATGTTTTCAATGTACAGCGTCACTTTGTTTCGATGTTAAGTGAAAGCGATTCATGGTTAAAATGTACTGAATTGACTTTTCAAAAGCCTGTCTACTCAAGTCAATCGGTTGATAAATGTCACAATCACAGATATTCAATGTTTCCATACTGTCATAAAATATGGGGCACCCTGTATGTGGATTTGTACACGCATCACGATATACCTAAAACTGGTCACAAGATCAGAAAACCATAGGGCTTGACTTGGCACAACTTGGGCCTATATAAAACCTTCAACCACGTCTGTTTCAACGGATAATAAAACCGCGATTTAAAAATTGGTCGATTTCTCACTTATTTTTCTATTAAAAAACTAGTAGATATGAAGAGACATATTAAAAAAAAACTGTTTTTGATATTTCAACAAAAAAATATATTCATTTAGCAATGAGTTTGAATATAGTTTGAATTACAAAAACTGAAATCCAAACAAATGCCCGCATTTGTCGCATAATCCTACAAGTTAATTGCGTTATGAGCTTTGGATGTATTTTGTTTATGCATGCGGGAGATGCAACGTCGCGTCGTCGGAAACGCACTATTCCTCTGTTGATGATATAATTTCCCATTTGCTTTGGGTATGGTATGGGTACGGGCAACGTCCCCTGACCTTGAGTGCAGTTATGCCATATAAATGAGTATCAGTATTTCATTGACTATACGTAATGGAGTAACCGATAATGCGGTAGGTTATGGGTTTGAGTGTAAAAATGTAATTTTGATCGAATTAAATAGTCATGATTCTTTCCATTGAAATAAATTACTAAATATATCGCCTGACATAGCAACCTTTTGCTGAGTTAATGTATGGGCAGAGCTGATAACGAGGTATGGATTGAGAAAGAATTTAATTTCTCGACAAAGTTACGGTCACAATGTTACTTAACCATCACTTAAATTGGCAGTTAGGTTGAGGGTAATAGTATTTATTTATCGTAAAGCTTCTCCAGACAACTAATTAGAAAAGGTCGACTAGAGAAACTTTTTAGGTTATCATGCATTTTTAATAAGCGAGTGTATACCTACCTTGCGCTACCCTGTCCCTTAATTTAAAATTGTTGGGAGCACAGCCGAATGACTAAATAGGTACTTTTGTGATTAATGCAGCATATAAATCAATCCTGAGTATAGCTTTCTAAACTTTTAAATATGGATAAGGTTATTGAATTCGTTTTGTGAAGTGTTGACAGACCTAAAAGTTGTTTGAAGTTTCCACCTAATCATATATACCATAAAAAGTTATTGATAACTTTTTTCATTTACTGCCTTAAAAACAAATAAAATGAATAAATTTTCAACGATGAAGATAAAACTACGTGACATTTAGTTTGTCGAAACAAAACTGAAACTTCGTGGTGGGTTATTTTGACGAATAGCGAAACAAAGAATTTTAATATAATATAATGTGATTGCAGCAAATATTGGTATTCAGTGTGACGTCTGTTTGATGAGGGAAATTTGATAATATGTAATAAGAATAACAGTACCTAGTGCTAGTTCTGAAAATCTCCTTTGAAGCTTGACTTGCAAGTTCATGGGCAAACACATCACTTTCAAAGCTCTTTTTGTTAAAGAGGAAAATGAGCAACAAACGAAAAATGGGAACCTTCAAGAATATAGTTTGGTAAGTCTGACAGTTGGCTTACTTGATAGGTTCTTTCGCGGACGCGGTTTAAATCCAACGCAATCGATATAAGTCTGTACAAAATACACGTTCTCATTAAAAAAAAAAATACAGAAAAAGAGAAAATTAGCAAAATAATAAGTAACGAGTTCGAACAGTTCCTCTCTTGAATCAAAAGAGCTCAGAGAAATTCAAACGCCACGGCAATTGCTGATAAATATGCCAAATGAACAAAGTTAACAAGAAACAAATTCAAAATCCCTTTTAAAAAGCAGTTGCGCTGCGCCCAAAAACTAAAATAAAGAAAATTTCGCGGTGGTACAATGTTCTCTCAGAAAATTTCATATTGCAAATAGGTTAGCTATATTATGTATATTTATTTGTGATATGGATATGGATTAGGTGTCATGTGTCAAAGATGTAAGTGGCTCAAAGCAGATCGAAGTCTATTCAGTCTAGATCTAGAAGATCCAGATCCGCTTGCTTTGGAGTATATTTTCAGCTCTCTGAGAGAGTTTCGCTCATTTTTTTGAGTTTCACAAATCTTTACAAATCGTTAGTGCTTATCTCGGGGAAACACGTTAATTGTTAATAGATATATTGACGTGATGTGCAGCGTTGCCAACCAATTTTGACGAAAAAAAGCCTAACTTGAAAAAAAGATTCCTTTTTCAATAAAATAGTGCCTAAAATATTTTTTTATGTAAATTGGAACAATAAATCAAAAATTAAACACAAATATAAAAAAATTTACAAAAACATTTTTTTCGTTTGGAAACACATTCTTTAAGACCGAGCACCGAGGTCTTCTTTTTGCCAAGATTTTTTTATAATATTTAAAAAAATAAAAAGTCAGTATACGTTGAATCAAAAAAAAATATATAATGAAATAAAAAAAAAATGTATTTTTGGAAATAAAAAAGCCTTAAAGCCTTAGCTAATGAAATAATGCCTAAAAGGCATGAAAAAGCCTAGGTTGGCATCGCTGGTGATGTGTCTCCTTTTTTAATTCTCCGCTTTTTTTTTCAGTTGACGATTATGGAGGGGTAACTGACGAATCTAGTTGACAGTTCGTATATATGTATAGTGTGACTGACTTGGGAAAAGTGATAACGGGTGATTTTTTAGCTGGTTTGGTTTTGGCAACACTGGTTTTGACAGCTGACGTGTGTTTAGTACCTTGTGTCACTGTCAAACAGCTTCAGTTTGGTTTGCAATTTAACCATGGATCGTCTTACAAATGAACAACGCTTGCAAATTATTGAATTTTACTATCAAAATTCGTGCTCGGTTCGAAATGTTCATTTTCGCTTTTTTATCGAAAAATTGTGTTCAGCGATGAGGCTCATTTTTGGTTGAATGGGTACGTAAATAAGCAAAATTGCCGCATTTGGAGTGAAGTTCAGCCAGAAGCATTGCAACAGCTACCAATGCATCCCGAAAAAGCCACTGTTTGGTGCGGTTTATGGGCCGGCGGCATTATTGGGCCATATTTCTTCAAAGATGATGCGAATCGCAGCGTTACTGTCAATGGTGAACGCTACCGAGCGATGATAACAAACTTTTTTTTGCCCGAAATGGAAGTTCTTGACTTGCATGATATGTGGTTTCAACAAGACGGTGCCACATGCCACACAGCACGCGAAAAAATGGCGCAATTGCGAGGCGAGTTTGGTGAACAGTTAATTTCACGTTTCGGGACGGTCAATTGGCCGCCTAGATCGTGCGATTTGACACCATTAGATTATTTTTTGTGGGGGTATGTCAAGGCTAATGTGTATAGGGACAAGCCCGCTTCGATTGACGCACTGGAAGCCAACATCCATGCATTCATTCGTGAGATACCGGCCGATATGTGTGAAAGAGTATGCCAAAATTGGACTCAGCGGATGGGCTACCTGAGACGCAGCCGCGGTCAACATTTGCATGAAATTATCTTTAAACATTAAATTGCAAGGTTCAAACTATCGATTCAAATAAATATTTCATTCATTTTTTCGAATTTTTTGTGTTTTTTTTTTTTTTTTAAGTTCTAAACCTCTTAAAAAATCACCCGTTATTACTGACCAAAATGGATTTTACTTTCAAAGTACATCTAGCCCAGACCAATCTAGTCGACTTAAGATGACTAGACACCATTTTGATGTGACATTTTACACAATTTCTGATTCTGACACATAAAATACTAATACTAATACTTACCTATACTAAGTTAAATTTTGAATTATTGAAACTATAGGAAATGTTAGTGAAAAAAGAATTTTGTAACTAACTAACTACATTTTCGAATGTGTCCAATGGTTAGGTAGACGTAAGAAGGAAAAGAAGCAAACTTTCAAATTTCTCCTATAGAAACAATTCAACTCCTGCTCGAAAACAGTTTTGTACTTTGGTCTTTTGATATTTGATTATTCCCGTCTTGGAAAAATTAACAGTTTCCAAATTTGTCGTTCAACGCGTTCCTTTTCTTTTTGGTTAGCTTTCATGTTGGTGAGCGAATTCTCTCGCAATGAGGGAAATATGACATATTGAGAATATTGAATACGGGAACAGAACAGACCTATAATAAGAGTCGACAAATTGTCTCTTTTACAAGTAAAACTTTCTGAACTAGGTAATACGAACTTGAAATTCACCAAAAATCAACTTGATCCGCACAAATAAGGTAAGTTCAACCTTTATCCAATTATACCAAACAATACCTAATTTTATAAAAAAAAAAACCTTTTGAAAGAGGATATAACATTTAACCATGAAAAAAAAAACACTGGAGACTATTTTTATTTTTAAACCAATAATCGTCAGTGGAATTTGAGGCACCTCGAATTTCGGAGCAGATTTCCCGACCGCCCTATGCCAACTGTCGAAGAGACTGCAATCTGCAACAACACGTTGTGATACAAGAGGCTCCTGATGGTCTTGTATTTTTTTTTTTTTGCACTTCACTAGAGAAGTCAGACGCAACTGATCCATTGTACTATCAGGAAGCAGGTCCAGGCCTCGTAGTTCTCGTTCCGACGAGAATATCCCCGCCCTTTACAAAGTGCAGACAGTCCATCAACTACTGCCTGCAGTCCGTCAAACACATCTAGAGTACCCCCATGCTCCACGACGTACCCATATTATATTGAACGATTTAAGGTTGAAATTTGCATCTGAATGGATAAGTAAGCAAACAACATTTATGCAGCACTGCAAGATTCCACGTAGCGGTATCACATAGACTGAAAGTCACGGTATGGTGCGCCACTTACGCCGGAGGTGTCATCAAGCTAAAATTTTGTCAAGGAAGCCGTTGGTACCACAGTTGCTGCGTAACTGGTGAGCCGTCCAAAAACATTTCAAAATGTAGGAATGTAGTTTAAAATGTAAACAAAATAAACTTATATTTTTGCATTCAACGTATTTATTCTCTTTTGATATTAGACTGACAGTCCCTACTTTTTTACAGCTTAACGAAAAGAGAAGAAACAATTTGAGTTTCCTTTGAAAATTGCTAATTTGAGTCCTTCTGAAAACAACTGGCTTTGTGGAGAAGAGTTCTTGTGGATAAGCACCTAAAAGCTTCAGTTCGCCCACTCTTGAAATGGAATAAAGCCTAATGGCACTATGAATCTTTCTCATAAATATCTAGGTACGATGGTATAGTTGCATTTAAGTGTATACCTACCTTCATTTCAATTTGTACACACTGACGCTACTTTGTAGGTTTTAAATATTTTTTCTTTTGAATTCAAATTTCAAGAACAAGTGGAAGAGGAAAAGGAAAACAAAGAAGACTTATTCGCTGCACGTCTTTGGTTTTTAATCGCAAACATTTGCACTGAATGCATTCGATTTTTAAACTTAATCTAAGCGATCGCTTGGCAAGTGGTTGTTTATTTTCTGACCACAGTGTCCAATCACGGACAGTCTCTTATCAACAACGTAACATATTTTCAAAGATTGCAAGACGAAATGTCAAACGCATGGGTGTGATTAACTTACTTGCAAGGCATCACTTTCTGACAGCGATTGGAAGGAACGCTTTCACTGCGATCAATGAACAGACTAAAGTGGTTGGACTTTACGACAAACAAAGAAGTTCACCCACATCAGACTCATAGTGGACATGAACTTCACTAATGACACTGATGCTATTTATCTATTAATTTGTCATAAGCGTTAACAAGGAACAAGCTTTGTTTAAGCAATGGTCCAGAAAGCCACTTAGTTTCAATACGGGTTTATTAACTGCGCTAACTCGGTATATATAGGTTGATGGCCCATTAGAAGTATTTTTCTGTCCAAAATCAACTGAATTTTTTTTGGAACGCAACTGAATGAACTGTCAGATAATTCGTTTTTTTTTCGGAAATCACAAATTACATTGTTTGAAAGTACTAAAGCAATTTTCACAAATAGATTGCCTTTTCTTTTCCTAATCTGAGGCAGAGAATTCGCTGACAATTGCTTCCAGCTGTCACACTAGGTAAGCTGGTGCTCAGAATATTGACGCAATGTAATTCTTTTCTGCAGCAAATAGAAAAAAAAGCTATACAAAAAGGTAAAACACAATGTACTACCATAATGACGGAAGTCCCATACAAATTGCGAACATTTTAGAATATAATTATCTTAAGTTGACTAAACTAGATTGGTCTGGACTTGATGTGTACCCTAAAAGGAAAACGGGAAAAATTGTATTGTTAGGTAAGGTTTATCCTTCTACGTCAGCCACATACCTATATGAACTGTCAACTTAGTACTCCATCTCGAAGTTCATGACAAGATTCGTCGACTTACCCTCCATTAACATCAACAGAAAAAAAAAAAACTGTTCATGTGACCAATCTAGGCCAATTAAAACTGAGATACATCCATCAAGTCAACTGTCATGAATACGGAACTAGATTCTTAAACGTCCCCATTCGTATGCGTGCAGGGTAGACATAATGAGTGACATTAGTAGAAACAAGCACCTGCGACAATAAAAGACAGCCAGTCCCAAATTGACATTTGAGAGAGATTTGACACCGAGTGGACAGCTACGAATATGTAGGTTCGTTCGGGTACTTTTTTGCAACCGTAAGATTTTTAAAAATTTGCTAAGAAACTGTGCAAATGCGACAACGTACTGAGAAAATTGAAAAAAATGAGAGAGAAGTCCATTTCCCCTCTTTTATTTTTGTCGTAATTTTCTACTTGCCGAATTTTGACTTACTGAATAATGGGGACATTCGGATACCTAGTTTATGTAAAACGTCAACTAGATTGGTCGTGACTATGAATCCGAACGCGTTGACTAAGCAAGTTGAATTGTTTTTGTATTCTCGCGGTCAGCGTTACCTTTGTTTGAATTTGCAATTTTTTATTTGGAAAAGCCCCTTCATTATTTTTTAATAAATTGTTATTTTCAAATAAGTACATTTAAAATGTAACACGGCTGACAATCACTACACTTTTAAAGTGTTATGCGAACTAATGGTTGTTAAATATCATGTGAAAATTCTAAATTACCAGAGTGGCCTTAGAAATCACACCTTTTTCTCTCATCCCGCCTTTTTTCGACTCCTCAGAATTCTGCAACGGCCACTCTGTTTATTTTAAATTTGACTCTTCGAAATGTCAACTGAGTACGCAGGCAGGATTTTCTTGACTAGATTGGTCGGCTTCCCCTCCATAAACGTCAACTGCAAAAACTATACACGTGAACACTCTGGGCCAATAAAAACTGAGACGAATCTAGTCAGACAGCTGTCAGACTTACTAAACTACGAATCCGAACGTCCCCAATGTAAACTGAAAACTAAGTGACAGCTCAAAAGTTTGACAAGTAAATCTCTATTTATTTTTGTCTTCAACGATGTCGGAGGAAGAAGCTGTAATTGAATGATCTCCTGGAACATTTCAGCGCATTCAAAATGGTAAATTTATTATGTATTTAGCTAATAAAAAATGCAATTCCAACTTATTTTGTAGATGCTGCATTTAAAGAGAGTCTTGTCAAATGTCAAAATGACATTTCTTAAACTTTTTGCAAGACACCCGGTCAGGTACTTTTCTTCAAATTGAGAGATTTCTCTCCCGATTTTTGAGATTTGACATTTTTATTTTTCTATGCTGAAAGTACCTACACGAACGAGCCTTTTCTGTTTCTGATACTGGGGACATCTAAAAGTCTGACAGCAGGCAGAAGACATATATCAAGACACTAGATTTATGTAGTAAGATTGGAAAGGAGAGTCAAAATGGCAGTGTTAGGGGTATACTCTCTCCTAGAGAGAGACTTACAAAAAACTTAAGGAACGCTTTTGTAGTAATCTATAAAGAATGACAGAAAATTCATAAATTGCAGTCGTAAAGAAAAATCAAACATTCGAAATGAGGAAAAAGTGACACTGGTAGCACTTTTAAGAGGCAGGAAATCAAACATAGGGCACGCGTATGTCAACGTCAAGTAGGAAAATAAATTCCAAATCATCTGTCAATTGTCAGGTGACTGGCAGCGTTTCGAAATCTTACTACAAGAAATTTGTTGACTATTAAAATTAGTAAAATTCTCAGTGAATGGGTATTATCTTGCTCTCTCGGAGTTGATCTTTTTTTCGAGTAAATGAACGGAATTGAGTGAAAATTCGTAAAAATTAGTAAAAATTCGTAAAATTGAAATGAGAAGGAACAGACCCCATTTTGTGAACAGTGTTTTCAATTGACGTTTATGGAGTGTAAGCCGTCACGAATTTCCCGACTTAGTATACTAACTTGACATCTCGATTTGTCAATTGTATGGCTGAAGAAGTAAAAGTGACATTAGTAACCAATGAAGCTATCAGGGCAAATCTAGTCCCAATTTAGATTTCAGACGACTAGCTGTGCGTACTACCCCTTGCGGTGGCTTTCGGTTGACATGCGTAGTGTCAATGAAATAATACTCATAAAATTGTCGAATATTTTTAATCTTCCTCGATAACATCTTTGCTCAGTCAAGTCATACCTGTCGGTTGAGGGCAATTATTTGAACTCGTCGATATGAGTTGACATTTTGACATATTTTGGTCGATCGAAAAGGTGGGACAGTCAAAACGTTTTGGGAACTACTTTAATTAAAAAATTATGTGCTCTACTAAACCATGCTCTGGTCAGTAGATTTATCAACAAACTGACAGTTTGTCCCTTGATTATGTGTCACATTAGCCACAAGTGTTCTATGCCATGCATAAATAAATAACCTCATTCGAATAGTAATTATGTATTTATTAAAAAAAAAATATTTATATCAACGAAAGGAAAGCCCCAAGAGTGGTTGACATAAAAAATAATGTAATATACATAGTTACATGTACCTATACCTTTACATTCTTGAAATACAAATTTGCTCAACATTTTTGTTGTATATAGCTGCGGGTATTGCAATTATTTTCTTTTATTCCGCCCACTCTATGGCGTATCATTCCGAAAACTAGAATTGAGATCGTTACCAAAAATGAATACATACAGCTCCGGCACAACGACAAAGGACACGCAATCCAAAAGCACACATAGAAAGCAGAATGATTCTGTGCTATCGATTGATTTTTCCCATTTCTTCCCCCATTGTGGATAGACATCGACACAACGAGAACGACGAGTTTGAGGACTTTACGACGCCACCAGTCAGCCACTTTTTGGCAGTTAATTTCACGGAGCAGAAACAACAAAATATAAATAGGAAAGTGGAACACTCGCACGCACCAGCAAACGGTATAAGTAGGGAACGCATTCAACCAATTTAATCACATTTTGCAAGATTCTATTCTAATGGGACGTGGATGGTACCTGTACAATGTACATACACATACCTAGTAACGTTGTCTTCGTATTTCTCTATGTCCTGTGGAAGTTATTTGGCAATTCCAAATTCCAACCCAAGTGAAAAGGACTCGACAACGTGTGGTGTGGTGAGTATACCTGAAAGGCGGCTTTCGTGGTATACACCCATCCCACCCACCCACAAAAGTGCAGACGAGTGAGCGCTTGGGCTCTGACGTAAAAGAAAAAGACTCAGGACTCAGGACTCAGCTATCATCATCTACATACTCGTATACGTCGTGTTGTAGGAATTATGTACATTGATGGCGCGGATATGCGAGGAGTGGGCAAGTGGTAATTTCTCGCATGTAGCATAGCACTTTGTCCACCAAATGATATGGCAAATTCAGCGGCAATTGATGGTTGTCGACGGTAAGCCCCAGAGCTACCAATCGTGCCTAAAATTTAAATTTTCATTACAACAACGTTACATTACCCTACTGCTGCAAGCCCCGTCGACTGCTTAACAATTTTTGGGTGTAGGACAGCGGAAGGTTACACCAGTGGCAAAAAAACAAAAAAAAAAATGAAAAATCCTACACACAGACACACTCACGCCATAACGAGAGAAAGGACGAAGTACGGTACGAAGAGAATGAAACTCCGCACAGCTCCAAGGGGTGAAGGCTAAAATGCTGGATGAATCGGAGGGCGGGGTTTTCGGTGGGATGGCGGCGACACGGCTATGCCAGAACGTTGGAGTTGGATCACATTCAAATACATTCTAAGGGGTAACATCCTAAAATTCCACCACAGACACACTGCGTGTCGGTTCAAGAATATTTTCCATTATGTCATAGCCAGAAGTTTACACATCCGCTGTGCTCTAACCGCTGGCACCATGGTTTACTGTTTCGTCTAGTGGTGCCTCTGCCTAGTTGCCTTTGCCTATCCACCTTTTCGCCAGCCTAAAATGGTATATATACGATGTAGTAGTAAATCCACACGAAGGGAAATACGACCAGCAAAAATCGACATTGGGAGAGAGCACACCGCCTGCGCTAGTATCGATTGTTTACCACTACTTTTGATAGTCACTTTCTTGTTGTTTGATACTTTCCGCTGTGTGGTGGATTTTCCTTGGTAGTTTTTTTTTTTCATTTCGATATTCAAGAATAAGGACTTTCTATACTACTTACCCGAAAGGCACAGCAGAGCAAGCAGTGGTATCCAAAATAATTGTTTCATCTCGAGTCGTTATCCTTTTGTTGGTACTTTCTTGAAAATAAAAATCTATTCTTTTCCGATTTTCTCTTGAACTTCCTTCTTTGTCGTCAGCCCTATGGGTACAGGTAGAGTAGATGGAAATCTAGGAGAAGCAAGTGACTTCTTTGCTTTGAAATTTTTACTTCGATTCCCTGATTACAGAAACACCTAGTTGTAGAAAGCACTTATATTGTCGCAATAAGCGCCTGCTTCATTGGAATTTGATTCACTTGAAAATATGTTTAGCACTTTCGCGATTCGAAATTGATTTGGTATAATTTTCTTGGACAATAAAACGTATCGAAACTTGTATGCACTTGGATATTTCGTTTGGAAATTTTTTTTCTTTAGCCCGGTCCGTAAAGTGAAGAAGCCATTGTGACTCCTACTGGAGATACGAAGAGACAACTGCGAAGATCCTCTTTGCACAACACATCACATTGTTAGAACGGGCTTGATGCGAAATTTATTGTAGGTACCTTAAAAGAACAACCGAGTGTATACTGCGAATGACAAAGGATTAATTCACAATGGAATGAATAACTCCACCATACACCACAGTGTATTTTACTTTTCTTAATGAAAATCAATTTTTATTTTATTATTTGGTAATTCGAACGCACCGAAACCGTCTCCGTCAACACTCTACGACTCAATTGAAAAATTCGAACTGCCCAAGAAAATGTTCTTGCTTGGCGTTGAGTGAAAATGATATTCGGAAAATTACGGCGAATTGTTGTTGTCTTTTGGAATGGAATGGAAATGGAAACTGCGAAAGCGAACGAAGAGAAAAATATACACAAATAAAATAAATCTATATCTACTCAACTCAACTCAAACTCATTGACAAAGATAGAAAATCTGGCAAATGCGGGCGAACGTCGCGAACGCGAGCGAGCGAGTGAAACTGAAAATGAAAACCGACAGAAAATACAACAAATACAAAACAGATTGAAAAGGAGATAGGAGATTGGTCTTCGTTTCGCTCTTTCCTGATGCCTGACCGTGACCATACCATAGCCGGGCTGCATTCTGCATAAGGAAGAAAGGAAAGAAATCAATTTCTTTTATGTAAAAAAGAGTCCACACTATGGTCCATCTGTTATGAGAAAGAAAAAGAAGTGAGATGAGAGCAGCGTTGCCATAGCCCATAAGTGCAGTTTTGTCTGCGCTTCGCAGATTTTCAACCTATCTGCAGACTTTTAACAACCAGAAAACTGCACTTCAGATTTTGTCTGCATTCGCAAAAATATTATAATTTGTACTGCAATCGCAGTATGCCATAATTTCTGTATTCAGTTCTTTTTTGTTGTTGTTTTTGTTAAGATTTTTCCATAGAAATCTACATTGCAGATTTTTTTGTCATAATTGCAGATAACACTGGTAACACTGAATGAGAGTTCAAAGCAAACTCAAGTTGTATACATATTTTTGTTTGAGTTGTGCCGTTTTGCGTCTGTGCAATGCAAATGAGAAAGGAGAAAAGAGTGCAATCGTGATTTTGCTGTTCACTCATTGCTCAAACATGTTGGGACTTTAGGTTTTAGGATGCTATACAGTTATAGACTCGTCCTTGTCTTACAGATAGTAGGTAAAGAGGACAACTTAAGAAAATCAGCTTCCTTAGTTCAAATTTTGAAATTAACTTTGAATTAAAATAGTTCTGGCTTATCTGGTATGTTAAAAAGCTGTGCACACTTTTTTGATTGGTACCTGTACCTACCTACCTACCTTACTTTAAAAGATTCAACAACTGAAAATAATCAATGGACAATTCAATAAGTGAGTTGTTGAATTTAAGCTTCCATAAAAAATGATCCCAAAAATTTAATTCAGCTTTAAATATAAACTAAAAAGAAAATTATATGTCTCAGAATGCATGGGTCCGCTTTTGGCAGATACATCATAAAGTATCTGTCAAAATATAACTGACCCATTTAATGGCTCGGCACATTTTCCCAAGCTACATTTTAGCCACCGTTGTTCTATTTGCGAAAAAGTAAATTATGTCGTTTTCGATTTGGCTTTTCAGATTTTGATCTGAGATTTCAGATTTCTGCTGCCAAATCGAACATGAAATGAATTATATTGGTATGTGTGTGTATTGAGTTGGCGGCAAAATAAAACATTTTTGCACTTGCACTCGAAATCCATTTCAATTGATTTTCACACATTTATAGTACTGCATTTCGAAATAATTTAATATAAAAACTCGATCCCGCATTATGCGTAAAATAAATAATTCAGTTAAAAAAGCAACCCTTCCAACGATAAACAATTCGTAACCGACGCTTGTGTCATAAACATTGGTGTTAGTGAAAGTATGGGTAAAATCTGAAGAAAAATTGAGATTTCTCAAAAGTGACCTGAGATCAAAAAAAAAGATTGATTTTTGGGGCAAATCGAACATGAAAAGCAATCTCGATCAAAAAAAAAAAAATTGATCTTTTGCCAAATCGAAAACGACATTGTAATGTTTTATTCAGGTTCTATTGTATAAGTTGTAACCATTTAAGTACTGCCTTAAGAGCTATTGTGCCAGATGTCAGTGTGTCAGATGTCAGAGGAAAAAACCTCAACCAACTTCACTTTGGAAGTTTTAAATTAACGACGACGCCGCCGAAGAGAGCGAAAATCTATATATAGCAGATAAGAATATTATAATTATATTTGTATTAATTTATTCGATCCAATAAATAATAGATTACAAAAATCAGATGTGGGGTTCGAACAACATGGAAGAACAATTAACACGAGCGCAGGTGATTTCTGCCCTAAGGGAATCGGGAGTGGAGTTTGACGAAGAAGCCACGTTGGTACAACTACGGGCCATTTATGTGAAAATTGGACAACCAGAATTCTTTGACGCACAGCAGTCAGAAGCTTTACAACAGCCAGGAGCACTACAGCAGCAAGGGGCACTACAGCAGTCAGAAGCCTTACAGCAGCCAGAAGCAGTTCAGCAGCAAGGGGCACTACAGCAGTCAGAAGCCTTACAGCAGCCAGGAGCACTACAGCAGGCAGAGTCAGTTGAACAGCTAAATCTACGTGTGGAAGAAGCACGGCTGGACAAATTGTTGGCCATTGCCAGAAAGAAGCGTGAGCTGTTGGAATTGCAAGCAAACCTGAATCAGCTCGAAAGCCGACGCATTGATCTGGCCATATTGAATGCAATGATGAGCAATTTTGACGGTTCTGATTTACACGATATCACCAAATGGATTGGTGACTTGGAAAACGTGTTCGAGGCATATCAGTACAGTGAACGTGACAAGTTGGTCGCTGCTCGCTACTTGATGACAGGACATGCAAAGCGATTTACCGACATCGTCATGGCACGCACCTACGACGAGTTAAAGCAAGCCCTGCTCACAGAGTTCAGACGTGTTTTTTCGGTACAAGATGTGCTAAACCAACTCAAATTGCGAACTCTGCAGCCAGGTGAATCACCGCGACAATATGTTGTTGAGATGCAGCATATAGCAAGGCGGGCGAACATCGCTGAAATCGATCTGATGGACATTATTATCGACGGGATAAACGACAAGTCAGCACAGATTTCCATGCTGTACAGCGCTACCACAGTGGCCGAGTTGAAGGTTCTAATGGAGCGCTACGAGAAAAAGCGACGTGTATTCATAAAACCGAGGACAACCACAGTTGCCAGTGTAAGTACGGGTGCTAGTACCAGTGCTGCAATGAAACCGGAGCCGTCCGCCATACGCTGCTTTAACTGCTTCCAATATGGGCATTACCAAAGCGCCTGCTTGGCACCTCGACGCCCACCAAATTCTTGTTTTGTGTGCTCCGAAATTGGGCACACCCGTCACCAGTGTCCGAAGCGGAGGAAGACTGGAGAGGCAGCAGCAGTGGCAGCAGCCATCGCCGAAGAAGTAGAAGAGAAGCGGTTAGCTCATCAGTTGGCCAGTATAAATTTGGTAAGTGTTGCCTTTATTGTTGACCAAATTGAGTGCACTGAAGTAATCCCATTTATTGCTTTGTTTGATACTGGCAGTCCGATTAGCTTTGTGCGTCGATCGTGCGTACCACTGAACTTGAATGATGACCGGCAGCCAACAAAATATCGTGGCATGGGCAACAAACGGCTAAGCACACACGGGTCTGTTAAATGTAATATAAATTTTAAAGAACATGGATTTACCCATGATTTTGTTATTTTACCAGATGAGGAAGCGGTGGTACCACTACTGATCGGACGTGATTTAATGGATAAAATGCAAATCCATCTTTGCCAGATTGCTAAAATAAAATATAACTTTAATGAAATATTGAGATTAAAAACAATAAACGAAGTCCCATTGCCTCTAAAAATTGTCAGTGCACTCGAGTTGTTCGATTTATTTAAGAGTCCATCAGGTAGTCAGACATCTGCTCCAACCACTAAAAGGCCAGTCGGAGAAACAATTTCAGAGACAAAATCGAATTCGGTTGAAGATCCTGAAGTAAATGTAGTAGCTGACCTTGTTTTTTTTGAAACTCAATTAAAGTCATGTATATACACTGTGAACTTAAATGAAATAGATTTGATTAAAGAATATGAAGAAGTAATATTGCTGATAAGTGGGACTGAGATTGGAGATTTTGAGGAATTGATTGATATTGATAAACAGTTGAACAAAACAGATGCAGATGCTTTGAGGTCGACAATTTTTGAAAATTATATGAACACATCGGAAAGAAGTAGTAAGTTGAGTAGTTATTCTATGAAAATTAGATTGAGGGACGACATCCCAGTGTACAGTAGACCGCGTAGATTATCATTTAAGGAAAAAGTTGAAGTACAGCAAACTATAGATGACTTATTGGCCCAAGGAATTATTAGACCAAGTGACTCACCCTATGCCTCCCCTATAGTCTTAGTACGGAAAAAGAATGGGGAATTAAGAATGTGCGTTGACTATCGCGCATTAAATAAGATCACTCTAAGAGATCACTTTCCGTTACCACTCATTGAAGATTGCTTGGAATACCTGGGGGGAAAGTCTTTTTTCAGTACATTGGATCTGAAGAACGGATTCCATCAGGTACCAGTACATGAAGACTCAAAACATTTGACTGCATTCGTCACACCGATGGGTCAATACGAGTATTGTTATATGCCATTTGGACTGACAAACTCTCCGCCAGTGTTTCAGAGATTTATTTCATTGGTTCTTAAACCACTAATAGACTCCGGCAAAATTGTTGTCTATCTAGATGATATAAATGTGGCGACGAAGACATTCCCAGAGCATATCCAAGTATTGGGTGAAGTGTTGCGATTGTTAGCAGAAGCTGGCTTGAAGTTAAATTTGAAAAAGTGTAAGTTTGCTTATCAGGAGTTGGAATATTTAGGATATCGTGTGAATAAAAGAGGTATTCGTCCAAACGAGGCTCACCTAAATGCAATTAAGAACTATTCAGTACCTACAAATACAAAGGAGGTACAAAGGTGTATAGGACTTTTTTCATATTTCAGACGGTTCGTCCCTGACTTTTCTCGCATAGCGCGACCTCTGAACCGCCTTATGCAGAAAGATGCTAAGTTTGAGTGGACTGACGAATGCATGAATTCGTTCTTGGTTTTGAGGGATAAACTAACAGAGCCCCCTATTTTGAGTATATTTGATCGTGACCGTGAAACAGAGCTTCATACAGATGCCAGTTCTCGTGGGTACGGTGCTGTGTTATTGCAGAAGCAAGAAGATGGAAAATTTCATCCAGTCGCTTTCTATTCTAAGACTACAACTGATGTAGAATCTCGTTATCATAGTTATGAGTTGGAAACCTTGGCTATTGTTAATGCATTAGAAAGGTTTAAAACGTTTTTGGACGGTATCCCATTTGTCGTCGTCACAGACTGCAACTCCTTGGTTTTGACATTAGAAAAGAAACTGATTAATCCCCGGATTGCACGTTGGACATTGGGTTTTGCTAATTTTGACTTCACAGTTCGTCATCGTCCAGGAGAACAGATGGCCCATGTGGACGCGCTGAGTCGTCTACCAGTTGTCTGTCCTATTGAAGAAAACGAAATAGATCTGAACATTCAAATTGCTCAAACACGTGATGCTAATATTCGACAGTTAAGAGAACGATTAGAAATATCAGAAGTACCAGGTTATGAACTAGAAAATGGTTTAGTTTTCCGTATCAGTGGTCCGTGTCAGCAGCTTTTTGTACCAAGTGAAATGGAAGACAGTGTAATGAGAATGATACATGAGGGCTATGGTCATTTGGGCATTGATAAGTGTACAAACCAATTGCAGAAACATTATTGGTTTCCCTCGATGCGTGAGAAGCTAAATAAGTTTATTAGGAATTGTTTAAAGTGCATTTATTACTCTGCACCACACCGGAGTAATGAGCGTAACTTGTACAGTATTCCAAAGAAAGCAGAACCCTGGGATACCTTACACATTGATCATTTTGGTCCCTTAGAAACAGTGAATTCCAGACATAAGCATGTGTTAGTTGTAATAGACTCATTTACAAAGTTTGTAAAATTGTATGGGGTAAATACTAGTGCAAAAGAGTCTATATGTGTACTTAAGAAATACTTTTTGGATTATAGTCGCCCACGAAGAATCATAAGTGATCGAGGCAGTTGTTTTACTTCCTCGGAATTTGAAAAATTCTGTCGGGACCAAAACGTTAGCCATGTGCTTAATGCAGTAGCATCACCTCAATCCAATGGTCAAGTTGAAAGGGTCAATCGTGTTTTGAAGGCTATGCTGGCAAAGATAACTGAACCCATAAGTCATACTGACTGGAAGGCTAGATTGTCGGATGTCGAGTTCGCATTAAATAATACTGTACATTGTACAACCAAGAAGACACCCAGCCAAATGTTGTTTGGTGTTGAACAACGTGGAAAAGTGTTCGAAGAGTTGACAGAGTATCTGCATGATGTGTATTCTAAAGAATCAAGTAATTTGGAAGTAATAAGAGAAGAAGCCCAAAGTGCCATACAGAAGTCTCAGTCCTACAATCAGAAGTATCATGAGGAGCATCATAGACCTCCAGTTGAATATGAAGTAGGTGATTTAGTAGTTATTAAAAATGTTGATACAACAGTTGGTAAAAATAAAAAACTCATTAATAAATATAAAGGTCCATATGTAATACGTAAACTTTTAGGTCATGATCGATATGTTATAACAGATGTAGAAAATTGCCAAGTAACGCAATTGCCCTATAATAGTGTGGTAGACTCTACCAGAATGAAAAAGTGGTTGGAGCCAGATCAGGGCACAAATTTATCGGACCAAGAAGGCAACACTGTAGAGTCCGTAGATGAAAATTATTATACTGATTATGAATATTTAAGAGACACTGAGGAATGATAAAATGTTGTAAAACGATCGAGGTCGATCGATAGTCAGACTGGCCGAGTTGTAATGTTTTATTCAGGTTCTATTGTATAAGTTGTAACCATTTAAGTACTGCCTTAAGAGCTATTGTGCCAGATGTCAGTGTGTCAGATGTCAGAGGAAAAAACCTCAACCAACTTCACTTTGGAAGTTTTAAATTAACGACGACGCCGCCGAAGAGAGCGAAAATCTATATATAGCAGATAAGAATATTATAATTATATTTGTATTAATTCATTCGATCCAATAAATAATAGATTACAACATAAGTTTTTTTTTGCGAATACCTCGACGAGGAGTACGTAGAAACTGAAATGGTTGACAATATATAGAATTGAATTTGTGAAGGAAGCTATTTAGAAATAGGTGTTTTTGCAATTTATTGTTTTATCACCAACTCATATTAGTTTTATTCTCTATTTGATATTTCACACTCTCGAGATTGTCATTAACTTCCTTTTATTTACATATCACAATAAAACAAGCAAATTGTCTGTTATTATTGCAATTGAACAAATTATTGTGACTAGAGCTTAATAATATTATTTTTTTGTGAGAAGTGTAAACAAGCAGTTTTCCGAACAGCTGATTAAAAACGTCAGTTGTAAAATATAAGAAATTCTAAAGATGAACCTTTCGATTGCAGGAAGAAAATCTATTTCTTTAAGAAAATGTAATTTTCGAATGGTAATTTTAATTCCCAAAACAATAATTAAGACACATTTAAATTACAATTCCCATCAGTTTTCACAAAAAGCCCAAAATGGTGTGTCTGGACTAGCAAAAAAACCCGAGCCACATGAGGTAAACGCCGACTACATTGGCCCTCCGGATAAGGAATCGAATCTTCGACCTTACGTCCGATGCATTCCAAAAGATGAAACTCCCTTGGCATGTGAACTCCGGCTAAAACAAATCGAAGTTGAACAATGGAATCAAGACTTTTGGTCAAGGCACAACAAACGATTTTATGATGTAAGAAATTTCGTTATAGTTGACATTAGTTTCTTTTTAGACTTGTTTATTATAGGAAAAAGAAGATTTCATCAACGTACATAAAATAGCAGGAATCGATGAGATATCCGCAGACAAAATGAGCGAATTTTACAAGTCGTTTTTGGATAAAAACAAGAAGATGCATGTTTACTACAACATATCGTGGTATTTGAAGAACTTTGATTTGCTTGTGCTGTCTGGTCAAGTCAACGTTCAGAAATTATGGAGAAAAATTCGTAATTAAGACCGCGCTATCTTTGTTATGACGCAATCGAATATTTATTGCATTAATTTAATCGAACTACGTATTTGAGTTGCTAAAAAAGATTGATCGAAAACTTTAATGCGAGGACTTTCATTTTTAACTGACGAGTTTTGTTAGCGCAAAACGAACTGGATTTTTGTAATCAAGCAAGAGATCGACCATAGGTAATTCAATGGCGGGGGGTAGTATCTGTTTTTTGGTCAACAATTCGTCAATCGGCTAAGGTGATAGTTGATAGTTGACAATCAAAATCCAAGCTTTACGTCTTCGAAAATTGATAATGATGCTATAATCAATTTCATGTGACAGCTATTAAGGTGTCGCTTTCATACATTTGTGTCATTTTCATAGGTATGTACCCCGGCTTCGACTCAAAATACATTAAATTCTTTTGTGAAAAAAGAAGGTTTGTTTTGGGACTGCTTGATTTACCAAATGGAAAAAGGTCAAAGCATGTTCCAGCCATCTAAAGTGATCACTTACGCAGAGCAAAGAAGAGAGAGTTGATATTCAAAAACTATAATCAAAAAAGCGACAATCATCTATCACCTTAGCCGATTGCAGCCCAGTACTTTGCAAACTGTGAATAGGAACCAACATTATTAAGAGCTCCTTTTAATTATCATTGATCAGCCGAGGCAAGCTGTACTTGTGTACTTCATTTGCAGAAAAAGTTTGATTCTACGCACTTCATACTTTCAAGACATCGTTATTAGTTCAAAAGTCTTAAACATGTTCCAAATCAAGAAAAAAGTGAAACACTTCAAACAGTGCGAACAAAATGGGGCCACCTGCGATGCTGAGAATCATTTTCTTCGATAGGGAATGTATTGAAATTGGATAAATGTTTAGATAATCGATTAGGTACTTCATTTCAGTCTAAAAGGCCACAGCAAATTTTGGGTGCGAAATATAACCGAAAAAAGTAGATAAATTGAAGGTTGTAGCACAGAAATATAATATACAGATGTCGCAGTCCCATGTTGGCTGATGTCCACATTTCTTGCGATCGTCCAACAACGATTGTCCAACAAAAAGCTCTTCTCTTCGTCCAACAACGACTATCCAACAAAATAAAAGCTTTTTCCTGAATGCCAATTGAGCATATCGTAATCGTTTGCGTGTGTGCACAAATGTATTGTGCGTGACGAAATTTCTTGCTTTCGTTTTATCCTGTGCTTCTCGTTCCCATTCCCCACAAGCAAAAATTTAAATTTTTCTTGTGATAAATAAAAATCGCAATTGGTAGAACAAAAAACCGACAACTGTTGAATTATTATCTCACTTTACACTCGCTTAGAAAGAAAAAGGGACGAACACATTTTTCTGATAGGTACGTACCAGTGTTAGTATATCGAGGGAAATTTACCTTTTTGTGGGAATTTCGATGTTAAGAAACCGTCTCGTGGGAAAAAGGGAAAAAATAGGATTTCGGAAAGATTTTGTGGGAAATTTGGTAAACTTACAAAAAAAAAATTGTATCAAACCTCATATTTGTACTACCTTATTCTGTGTTCACAAAACAAGTCTAAAATTACAATTACAAAACACGTAAGAGGGTAAGAGTATCATTTTTTTTTTTTGTACACATTTTGAACTTCTCCTTCTAACTTCATTGCTTATATTTTCAACTGAGTTAATGCTTCTGTTTTTCGCTGCGCTGTTAGCTAGGTAAACATTTAATTTTGACGACGGTGTGTATTAGCGAAAATGAATTTTGATTAGTATGTCTCTCTTTTTATAAACTTACAGGCTTATTTATAAGCCCAACGTAGAGTCTGCTTATTTTTACGCACCCTCTAAGATGCCCTTACACAGGAAAATGTGATTTATAAAGATTTTTCGAAATTTAGGGCTGCGTATAAGCAACACGAAAATGTGCGTTTAGAGCCAGCATAGAGCTTACGTTAATGTGTTATGTAATTTATTTCGCATGTTGTGCACCTTTTTTTTTTATGTTAAGATTTCGTTTGCAAATGCAACTTTAAAATATAATTATTATATTTAATAAATAAAAAAATATCAAATATTTCCGCGTTTGTGACTTTATTTCTTCTACTTAAGTTTTATTGTTTGCAGGAAATGTCTGAGGATGTGTGTCGTGTGTGAATTATGTCGTCCTTTGGCCAGGTATAAGATTAGGTGGTGGTTGGTGGAATTGGACGAGGAATATGAATATAGGAAAACACATAGATATATGATTGCCCAATACATTTCGGAATTGTGCATATAATTTGACTTTCCAGTGTGTAAATTAATATTAAAATCCGTAATATATAATATTTGTGTGTCTTTTTTATTTTTTGTTAATAAAAGTATTGAAAATATACTTTTTTATTTAAATTAACTATGTGGGAATTTTGTGGGAATTTTGACTAAGTCCAAAAGGGAAAAATGGGAAAAAATTAGCTGTCCGAGGGAAAAACCATCTCAATGACATACTAACACTGGTACGTACCTATATACATATATAGGGTTACACTCAATTTAGTTTTAAATTGATTTTGAAAGGTAGCATATCGTTTAGTTTTAATAGTTTAAGACGTAATACAAAAATAATAAGGATAAATATGTGAAGACTAAATATAGAGTACAATATAGGGGTATTTCTTGGAGTAAAGTGTGTAATTCTAATTATAGGTACTTGTTGACAAAATTTGTTTAGATTTCCTGAACTAAATAATGCAGTCAGGAATCTGCTGGGAAAAATAAGAGCACGCAATGTTTATAAAACTAATTAAAAAAAGCGTTTATGAATTTGATTTGAATTGCAAATGATTTCTCCATTGGAATAGGTATACTTACGAATAAACAATCATATTACGATGATGGAGGAACTCAAAAAAGTGGGTCGCAAAATTCTGTCCGGTCTGTCCGTCTGTCAGTCCTTCACGGGCCTACAGCCTAAACGGCTTACCGGATTACGTTCGAACCTCGGATTTGGAGTTTTTGGGCTAACAGTTCGGGAGGTATTTTTTTTTCAAGGTAACATCAATATTAATGGTACTTCCCATATACAATTTTCGTACCAGTTTGATTTGATCGAAAACGGCTCTAACGATTTCAACCAAAATTGATATTTAAGCTAAGTAGGTGAGGTTACCATGACTGCGTACCCAGTTTTTGGCTAAAAATTCGAACAACGGTACTTTTGAAATTTCGACATATCTCGAAAACGGTCTATACGATTGTAACAAAAATTAATTTCTAAAGCGGCATATACACACGTCAAAATCTCTTCAAGCATGCGAGAGTGTATTAGTGAAAATGAGACACGTATACGCTGTGTGTATGCTTGAAGCAAAATCGAAACGTTTTGATTTTTGTTCAATCAGGTGTCAATGCTTGATAAGTGTATATCGGTGATTGACTGCTTGATGATGCATATGCTCATTTTCGAGTGGACGGCGAGGAAGCAACATCGGTGGAATTTATTTTAATTGTTTCTTTTTTGTATAGGATGGATGACAAATGTTTTGTTCTGGAATTCATAGAACTTTATCGTTCTTTACCAGCGTTGTGGGACGTAAAATCTTTTTTTTTTGTGTATATTTACCGATTTCAAAAACAAGCGCGCGCACCCTTTCACCTCAAAATCTAAGTAAAAATGAATGATTGAAGCCACATGCTTGATATGTGTATATGCAACGTCAAATAGAATTTGCTAATACACTCTCGCATGCTTGAAGAGTTTTTGACGTGTGTATATGCCGCTTAAGGTAATGTGGTAATTTATAACTTAATAGCAAACTCAGTTTTTCTCTATATTATCGCACAATGGATTTTTGAAAAAAGGAATTTTTTAAAATTTAATTTTTTTCAGTTTACCGGAAAACAGCATTAACGATTTTGACCAAACTGCAAACTTAGAGTCCAATGGATGTCTTCAAAACTTCTGTGTCCTCAATTTTCAATTCGAAGCATCGAAAACGCTAATTTTGAAAACTGCTCATATCTCGAAAACCCTCGCGAAAACCTCATCTTTGATTTCGTTAAAACTTTAAAAACGAAGAATTCTTACATCCTGAACACTAACTTATAATCGGTTTTCAACTAAATAGTTACGCAATTGTATTTTTCAAATTATACATTGCAATATTTGGTAGATATACAGTTTTGTTACAAAAACCGCTCTAACGGTTTTGACCAAAATATATATATTGCAGATAACATAAGTATTGTAAATAAAATGCCGTGCTTAGTTTTCCTCAAAAAATTCGAAGACGTCAGATTTTAATTATTTCTCAAAAAATACTATAGAAATCACGATCTATGTATTTTCGCATATCTACGGTATGTTTTTGTAATAGGCTTAATGTCCCAAAGTTACGCTTAATTCCTATATTTCATGTGGGTACCTACCTATTTTACTTTATTAATTTTGCTTCCTATTTAATGTTTTGCCAAGGAGTTACCTATAAATTTGCCTTTAATTTGTTCTAAAAAAATACACAACATGAAATGAGGCAGATAATGAAAAATGAATGAGAATCCCTCGATTTTTATTCCATCAAGCACAATATGTATTTTTTTTCCGAAGAGCAGGACATTCGATTCATATTGAGAAATGAGAAGAAGAAGAATAGGATATAACAAAAGAAAGAAAATCAGTCATGCACGAACGATGTCCATCCAAATGATACGCTTGCATTCGTATGAGTTCAATATGCATGTAACGCGTCCAACTTCGAGGAAGGAGAAAAATGAGGAATACCTAATGAAAGGGAGACCGAATAAGTGATCTGTGTAATTTATATAGATGTGTGTTTTCCTTTTGCTTTGGTTACCTACGCTTTCTCTCTGTAAAAGCTTTTTGGAAAAGCTCTTAATGTTTGGCATTTTGGTTTCATATGACAACATTTCCTATTGGACTGCGTCATCTAGGTAATTATATTATCTTTGGTTGTAGGTTAGTTGTAAGGTTGATGCTATAATTAAATTAAAGCTTTTAAGTTCGGCTCAATATATATTGACTATACCTAGTTTTAAATCTTACTAGTGAGGTTTCAGATTTTATATGACGTGGAAGCTGGTTAAATTTTTGAAAGCCTTTAAAAACCAAACTATTTCGCGTCGCCGCTCTGGTCACAAAACCGATTCGAATATCCCCAGCATTTCTCAGTTGATAAGGCTGATTCTCTGCGACCAATGATACTGTTCCTGAAAAGTATTGCGGAGTGATTCGATTTTTCATTTTGAATATAAAGACTAACACATCCAAGTCCATCTGTTGCCTTATATTCATCCATTTTAACGTTTGCAGCATCCAGTTAATCGGTGTGAATCGACTGCACTATAAACCAAAGTCTTGCTGTTAATGTTAGCTGATTTTAGTGAGTAATTATTAAAACTGAGATTATTGATATTATGTAGGTGTTCGTGAAAACTATTGCTTCATTTGTATCTACAACAGGTGGGATTTTTTTGAAGTCGATATCCATTTGTGATGTTTCCAAAAACAAATGCAATTTGAACAGCTGATATTGCTGTCAAATAACGCAATAATCCTTTTGCAAAAGCAGATCAATTTCGTTGCATGTTCCATAAGCCCCGTAAAATCTGAGATCTCAAAAAGGATTTCTGGTGTTCCCAATGGAAAACGAATGTATATGATGGTGCTCTCCCTCCGTTAGTACGGTCTTTTTACAAATAACAATTGAAGTCGATTAGTTGCATGAAATAGTTAATAAAACACCCAAACTAATTGGTTAAACAATTATTTAAGTAAGACGAAAAGTAGGCTAACTGGCACGTTTTGGCTTTGAAAAGATGGTGAATGACTGACACAGTCTTCCCCGCTTATAGTCTCTGACATCACGCCGGTGCATGTGTGGGTAAGCTCTGTCAAAGTGATTGGTTACACTTAAGTTTCATGCAAACCTTAAATAGCCAATGAAAATCGACATAAACAAATCAAATAGAATGTAATGGTAATAACAAACTACTACACCATATTATTTTAGTAATAGATTTTATTGTAAATAGCGTCCTCATATACATACCTGCCACAAACAAATAAAAAAAAAGGAATGTGACTCACTGTACAGCAACAATTGACATGTGTTTATATTTTTTTGACAAAATCAAAATAATTGCGAGTATTGCCAATTTAATCCTCAGGGGTCTCACCACAGATTTTAATGTGGAGGAGGTAAAGGATGAGTTGGAGCGACTGGTCCCCGATACTGTGGAGTCTGTAAGCGTTTTTGAAACCATCAGATCCAAAAGGGATCAAATTAAGTTTGACCTCTTTTTAATAAGAATCCTGAACGGTAAATCTTCTGAATGTCTTACCAAAATCAGAAGTATGTTTCATACCCGAATCTCATGGGAAAAACCCCATGGTAATAAAGGCCCACGACAATGTCGGAGGTGTCAGGCTTTCGGCCACATTGCAAAGAATTGTGCCAGAAGGTACAGATGCGTCAAATGTAACATTCCACATAACCCTGGCGAATGCAAAGTAAGCAGAAGCGAGGACTCCGTCGCGTACTGCATAAATTGTGACTCTACTGGTCACCCGGCAAACTTCAGAGGTTGCCCACACTACAAAAAATACATGGATCGTAGAAAGGATCTAATTAGTCAGGCATCTCAAAAAAAAGAGCCTAGAATTAAAAATGTTCTTAGCCAAGTAAGCCAAGTAAGCCAAGTTAACCGCGTCTCCCCTAACATCTCATTTTCTAGTCACTTCAAGCAACCGTCCTCAAGCAAACCGAATCTCCAATCTTCAAACGGAGTTTTCTCGGACTTTCTTAACCTCTCGCAAAGCCTCTTTGGCTCTGATGTCACTACCTTACTTGCCAAGGTGAAAAAGTTTATGAATAACTTAAACAATTTTGGCTCTCTGGAGCAGAAGCGTCTGGCGTACCTAACGTTGCTAGACGAAGTTGTTATTGCAAACCCATAATGATAATCAAAACCATGTCTTTCAACGTTGCGTCATTAGTCGACCATAGTCGACGAATTGAGCTATCTAAAATACTCACCCATAACAACATTACTTGTGCTTTCGTTCAAGAAACTCACTTGAGGGATCGTCATAAGGTCGTAATTGATAACTATAAAATCTTGTGTAACAACTTAAATCAAGGTGTTGCAGTTTTAATACGTTCAAACATAAAATACAAAATAGTGGATTCCTCCAATTTTTCTATTCCTACTGCCCTGATCTCCGTCGACTTTTTAGTCGATGGTATTACCAAGTCTTTTCTCTTCGGTTCGGTGTATGTTGAGTCTAACTTATCTCCATCCATTTTACTAAATGAACTCTGCAAAATAGAAGCATTAGCCAACTCGTTCCATGGCGCGGTAATCGGTGGCGACTTCAATGCCAAAAACCCATGCTGGGGGGATTCAGTGCATAACCCGAATGGGCGAACTGTGCAAAACTGGCTTAATATTGGCAGCACCAACCTTTGTAAACTCACACCTTTAATTCCAACCTTTGTGAATGGCCCTTCGTTTCTTGACCATTTTTTCGTATCTAACCACTTACTAGACGCACTCACGCCCAACTTCTCATTGGTCACTCTACCCACATTTTCGGACCACCTACCTCTTGTCCTTACTCTTAATATTAGTAATGCTAAAGTTGTTCTTAATGAACCTATCGCTTTTAGATCCTTCAAAAATACTAACTGGCTTAAGTTCCAAAATGACTTAGACTGTGCTTTAAATGATAACTTTCCATCAGCAAGGATTAACCTTTCGAATCACGAGATCGACTCTTACATTGACGAGTTTGTTGTGTGCACTCACAGAGCCGTTGAGTTGAACACTGTAGACATCACCCCCTCCACAAAAAAATATAAAGACCTTCCATTCGACATCAATAGGCTTTTTTCAGTCAAACACGCGTGGCAAAAAAAACTTAATAAAATCTATAAAGCATTTCTCAATAGAAATAACCCAATTTACATTGAATTGTCAAAACAAATTTCTCTACTCAAAAAGATAATAAAGGATAAAGTTTCAATCTGGCTTAACCAGAAACTCCAGCAAACGCTATCCACTATAAAGCCAGGTCCTCAGGCTTATAAGCACATCAAAAGAATTATGGGTCGAAGGAACAATTCTTCATGTGAGAAACTTCTTGTAGACGGAATTACCATCTGTGATGACCATGGAAAAGCCAATACATTTGGAAAATTTTATGAGAAAATCTATAGCAAAAAAAATCCAGACTTCGACCCTCTCCTCCAAATGAGAGTGCATTCGATAGTCAACTTTTTAGAAGAAAATCTACCAGCCAGAATATTCAACTTCGACTCGGATAATACGTCCCTTTGCCCTATTGACAAAGGAAAGTTCACATCAGCTTCTGATGAGGTCTCATCCATTTTGACTTTGATCAATAACAAAAAATCCTTTGGCTGCGATAAAATCTCCAACTATACTATCAAAAAATTCTCTGAGAACGCCATCAACTTCTTAGTTGTAATTTTCAATAATTGCTTGAACAACATGTACTTCCCAAATAATTGGAAGAAAGCCAGAATTATTCCCATAGCAAAAAAAAAACAGTAGTTTAGATGTAGGTGATTATCGGCCAATCTCAATGCTCTCAAACCTGGGGAAAATCTTTGAAAGAGTTATTTCCACAAAAATGGACATATTTATTGAAGACCATCCTGGTCTCATACCTAATCATCAGTTTGGTTTCAAGAGACAGCACTCCACGACACACGCTCTTCTGAAGCTTCACAATGACATCACTTTAAACCTACGCAAAAAAAAATGTACTGTCCTTTGTTCTCTCGACGTCGAAAAAGCTTTTGATAGTGTGTGGAGCAGGGGCTTGCTCTACAAGATTGCTTTAAAAAACTTTCCCACTGAAATCTTTGGGGTCCTTTCTGGCTTTCTTTCCACAAGAAAGGGTTTTGTGCAAATACAAAATACTGAATCAAGCCACTTCGAAATACTATCAGGAGTTCCTCAAGGCTCGATTCTTGGCCCTAAACTTTTTAATATCTTCTTATCAGACTTTCCTCATGAACATCACATCAACAACACCCTGATTTCCAAAGCAATCCTGTATGCTGATGACACAATGATATTAGCTCACTCACGTCAACCTTCTTTGGCCCGAAATTACATTAACCAACATCTAAACGTGATTAACACATTCTATAAAACTTGGGGTATTAAAATAAACTTTCAAAAATCTGGCTGTATTTGTATCCGAAATGCCGCTGGTAAGGGTCCCAGGGGAGTATGCTTGGAAAGCAGACGCTTGACGCTAAAAATAGACAATACCAACATCCCGTTCAAGAACACTATCAAATATCTTGGCATTAACTTTGACGTATTACTCAAATTCAATCATCATGCTAGGAATAATTTGATCAAAGCCAAAAAAACCGCTAACATACTAACACCTTTCCTAAGACATTCACAACTTAACTCCAATACAAAGCTTCTGTTTTATAAAACATTTGTTCGCCCTATACTCCTATACGCTTTTCCCTGTTGGTTCACTATCTCACCAACCGTGGCAAAGGAGTTAGAAATCTTAGAGAGAAAGATACTAAGGCTTTGTATTAATGCCCATTACCAATCTAGAAAAAAAAAAATTCTCCAATAGCTACATATATAACAAAGCAAAAGTCATGCCACTAATGAAATACGCTCTGACACTCATGGACAAAACCATTCGCAACATGAGCTCCAACCCCAACACCCTCATCAAAGAACTATACGATTTCCAACCCAACATTCTATGGGAAAACTCCAACTATCTTTCCCCTATTAACATAGTATCTGACAGCCTTGATAATATTCTGGCTGGCTCTGAAGAACAGCCGCTCCTTCCCATCTTCTACCAGAAGACCCTCCCGAACCAGAACCGTGGCTAACCCCTCAATGTCACCCACCCTCCCCCGTTACGTGATTAACAACAACAATACCATCTCCTGCTTCTTTAAGCATCACCACAGACCGTGGTTTGAATCAACCAACACCATCCCCATCTATTTGGTGCATGGCAGCGGTTGCCCAGACCTTAGTCGTTTACCACCCTAACCCTGAAACGTTACTTAAATAACTATCGCCATATTTCCAAACAAACAATGTTATTCTCAAATAAAAAAAAAAAAAAAAAAAAAACATTATCACATAAACTGTAAAGATACATCATCTATTTATTCATTACCTACCTTTGTAAACCCATAGCTATAACATGTAATATAACATAATCAAAATACTTATGTATATGTAGCGCGAGGGTTGCGTTGTAGAATTCCGAGCAAATAAAAAACGACTCAAATCGATTTCTTTTTTTATTTAACAATTCAAAATTCAATTTAATTTTCTATTTTTTTATTTGATGTGGAAGGGTTGAGTGTTGTGCGCAGACTGACTTCACTTGAACAAAAACTCCTCGTCGTAATTTTTGTCTTCTTCTTCTTGTTCTTTTCCTTGTAAGTTGCATGTGTCGGCTGATGTTGTGAGAACCGTATTTTTGTTTTTTTTTTCTTCTTGTTGTTGCTGGCTTGTTGGCTCGCACGACAAAACCGCTTGTGTCGGCTGATGGTGCGAAAACCGTATTTCGTCTTTCTGCTTCTCGCTGTTGTCTTCGTCATTCTGCTTGCTGTCTGTGACCGTTATGTTTTTTGTTGGATGTGGTTTGTCACCACATATCTCCCCTACTGCGGAGAAAGAAAATAAAAAAAATTATATGCAAATTTATAAACGCAACATTAGAGAGAGAAAGAAAGATGGTTTATAGCGCAAAACGCACGTGTTTGCGCGGTCTACTTCTTGGCGCTAAGCTGGTCGAAGGCTGTGGGCTTGCTTCCTGCGCCCCGTGGATACGTTGAGAGGATTGACTCCCGTTGTCCTCTAGGTCGTCTTGTAGGAAATATGCAGGTTTTAACCGATCAACGGAGATGGAAGTGTTTTTTCCCTTAATGGAGACGACGAAGTATTTGTCATGTTTTTCTGTGACTGGGTAGGGACCGTCGTAGGGCGTAGCAAACGACTGCCTAATGTGATCGTGTCGTACAAAAACGTGAGAAGTGTCTGCAAGGTTCTTGAAAATGAAAGTTCCTCGTTGGCCATGACGGGACATCTGCTTGGGGGTGAGTTCCCTGAAGTGGTTGCGCAAAATGCGTACTAATTCCGGGGCTGGGGTGTCTGTCGTAGACGGCTGTAGGAATTCACCTGGTAGTCGAATTGGTTCGCCGTAGACTAGCTCTGCGGGAGTAGTGTCGAGGTCTTCCTTCCATGCAGCGCGCAGTCCCAGAAGTACTACCGGCAGTGCATCGTACCATGATTCACCATGACACAGTAAAGCTGATTTTAGCTGCCTATGCAAGCGCTCTATCAGCCCGTTGGCTTGCGGGTGGTATGGGGTTGTTTTGATGTGTTTGGAACCAAGGATCTTCATGAGGCTTTTGAAAATATCGGACTCGAATTGGCGGCCTAAGTCGGATGTGATTCGCAGTGGGACGCCGAAACGGGAAATCCATGATGAGACTAGTGCTCGCGCGACAGTTTCAGCGGTTCCATTCTCCAAAGCGATGGCTTCCGGGAATCGCGTGAATCTGTCGATGATGCTGAGACATTGGTTGAATCCTTTTGACGGTGATAGAGTAATTAAGTCTATATGGATGTGTTCAAAACGTTTTGATGGTGGTTCGAAGTTTGCTATTGGCGAGATGTTGTGGCGCGTAATTTTATTTGCCTGGCATGGAATGCAGCACCTAGTCCATTTTGCACAATCTTTGTTCATCGACGGCCAGACGTAGCGTTGAGCGACGAGTTTTCGTGAAGCGCGCTGCCCGGGATGTGACAATGAGTGCAGTGAATCGAAAACTTGTTTCCTCAACTGTTGAGGTACAAATGGGCGAACAGATCCTGACGAAACGTCGCAATATAATTCGAGTTCGGGATTCTGCAGTGTAAGTCGGCGGAGTTGTAGTGACGAGTCTGGATTGTCGCGCATTTCGCGAAGTTGCTGGTAATTTATTTGGGCCTGTGCCAGTGCTTCCGCAGAAACTGCCAACGCTACTTCGTCCACTCGCGAAAGGGTATCAGCGACAATGTTATCTGCACCGGCGATGTGCCTGATGTCAGTTGTGAACTGGCTGATGAAGTCCAGTCTCCTGAACTGCCATGGAGAAGCGCGTTCAGGTCGTTGTTTAAACGCATGGGTTAGGGGTTTATGGTCCGTGTATATGATCACGTGACGTCCCTCAAATATGTGTCGAAAATGCTGGACTGCTTCGTAAATTGAATTTAGTTCGCGGTCGTATGTGGACTTTTTGGTGGCCGACGGGGAAAGTTTGCGACTGAAGAAAGCAAGGGGTTGCCACTCGGCATGACAACGTTGTTGCAGCACTGCTCCAATTGCTGTCTCCGATGCATCGGTGAATATTGCCCATTCAGCGTTGATGTCGGGGTGGGCTAAAAGAGCTGCAGACGAAAGAGCTTTCTTGCAGTCTTCAAAGGATTCTTCTAACGCGGGCGTCCAAACTACTGGTTGTGAGCCTCTTATTCTCGGACCCTCAAGTTCTTTGTTCATTGGAGCTAATAGTTGTGCGGCACCCTTAATGAATTTTCGGTAGAAATTTATGGTACCGAGGAATCCCCGAAGTTTCTTAACCGTCTGAGGTCGTGGGAAGTTTAGAATCGCAGAAACCCTCTCAGCGAGAGGAGAAATTCCGCTGGATGAGACTTGATGTCCTAGGAAGGGCACCTCAACTCTACCGAACAGTGATTTTGAGGCGTTTATGACGAGGCCGGCGTCTTGAAGGCGTTGGAATAAGATGCCTAGGTGTTCGAGGTGTTGCGTTTGGCCATCCGATGCGACCAGGATATCGTCGATATACGTAAAGACAAATGGAAGGTCCTTAGTTACCTCGTCCATGAATCTTTGGAAGGTTTGCGCTGCGTTGCGCAAACCAAACGTCATTAGCGGGAACTCGAAGAGTCCGAACGGGGTGATGATTGCCGTTTTGGGAATGTCTTCACTTGCTACTGGTATCTGGTTAAACGCCCGAACTAGGTCGATGGTTGAAAAAATGTTTTTTCCATGCAGGTTTGCTGCGAAATCTTCCAGGTAGCGTATGGGGTAAGAGTCAGGTATTGTGCGGTCGTTTAGACGCCTATAGTCGCCGCAAGGACGCCACTCACCGGATTTTTTTGGTGCAAGATGTAACGGCGCGGACCATGGGCTATCCGAGCGGCGTGCAATACCGTGTTTTAGCATTTTTTCAAACTCCATCTTGGCGATCTTTAAACGATCAGGTGCCAGCCGTCTGGCTCTACTCGAAACCGGGGGGCCATTCGTGGTTTTGATGTGATGTTCGGTTAAATATTGCTTTAATCTGCATGCTTGACCCGGTTGCGTGATTGGAAGGTAACGCAGTAGGAGTGAAGCGTACGGTGCTTCGACGTCAGCTAGGTTGGTTCGCACTGATGCCACCTGTGCTGTAGAGAGCTTTCCACTTGCGGATAAACCCGTGGTTTCGTCGATGACACGTAGTTGTTTAAGGTCGACAAGCAAACCAAAATGGCTCAAAAAATCGGCCCCAATGATAGGACGTGTGACATCCGCCACAATAAAACGCCATGTCATTTCCCTGCGTAGACCCAAGTTGAGGCTAAGAGTGACGGTGCCGTAGGTGTTTATCGGCGAACCGTTAGCGGCGTACAGCTGGTATGTTAATGGCGTCAGCGATTCTTTGGTTTGTTGCCGTGGGTAGACAGAGATTTCAGACCCAGTGTCGACCAGGAATTTATCTGCTGACGATAAATCCGAAACGAAGAGACGGCAAGAAGTTAGCTGAGAGTCGTGTACCGCCATTAACGGCCCTCGGCGGAGTTTTCCGAGAATGTGCACCCGCTTTGGCACTTTCGTGCTGTTTTGCCAAATTTATTATGATACCAACAAAAATTTGAATTGGGTGGTACTTGCCTGGTTCGGGATCTGCTTCTGGGTCTACTCTGGTGGTTTGGGCTTCTCGATCGTGATGTTCTAGTTGGCGCTTGGAAGTCAGCAACTGTAGAGGAGAGGGCGGCTACTTGTTTGGCGATGTCGGACAGCTGCTGGTGAAGGTCTGAGGTTGCGACAGCAGCTACGTTGTGGGGCGAGAAAACTTCGTGCAATTTGTCTGCCAGGTCACCTAGTGCAGTAACGGAAGATGATGTCTGCGCCACGAGGCAGGCCTGTGTTTGTGCTGGGAGATGAGACAACCAGCGAGCTTTCAACACTTCCTCATCTATATCCGGAACTAAGCTTCGGAGGCGTCGCAAGTGTTGAGACGGCGTACGGTCTCCCAGGCTTTCCATGTCCAACAATTGCAAAATTTTTGCCTCTTTGGATTTGGAAAAGCGTGAAATGAGAGTGCTTTTTAATGTTTGGTACGGCGTGTTTATCGGCGGATTGATAATTAAATCCTCAACCTCGGACGCAGAGCGTGTGTCTATCAAGGGAATTGTTCGGTAGAATTTATCGCTTTCGGATGTTATGCCGCGATTGAAGAACTGTGCTTCCAGTTGAGCAAACCACAGAGCTGGTCTTTCGGCGCTAAATGGAGGTGCTCTAACGTCAGGTGGTGCAACCGGTGTGGCGGCGTGAGTTGGTACAGACACTGTGGGAGCAGGTGCGTCGTTTCCGATAGAGGAAGTTGCCATGATGCGACACAAGGGGAATGGGAATCACCGCACAGCGCGAGATGAGAGGACGTTCGAATGATTGTCGAGAAAAAAAAAATTTCTTAACACGAGCGCGCAGAGAGAAACAAAAAATTTTTAACAGCGTAAGAATGTTTCACACACTAAACGCGGGGTCACCAATGTAGCGCGAGGGTTGCGTTGTAGAATTCCGAGCAAATAAAAAACGACTCAAATCGATTTCTTTTTTTATTTAACAATTCAAAATTCAATTTAATTTTCTATTTTTTTATTTGATGTGGAAGGGTTGAGTGTTGTGCGCAGACTGACTTCACTTGAACAAAAACTCCTCGTCGTAATTTTTGTCTTCTTCTTCTTGTTCTTTTCCTTGTAAATTGCATGTGTCGGCTGATGTTGTGAGAACCGTATTTTTGTTTTTTTTTTCTTCTTGTTGTTGCTGGCTTGTTGGCTCGCACGACAAAACCGCTTGTGTCGGCTGATGGTGCGAAAACCGTATTTCGTCTTTCTGCTTCTCGCTGTTGTCTTCGTCATTCTGCTTGCTGTCTGTGACCGTTATGTTTTTTGTTGGATGTGGTTTGTCACCACATATACACTCTGGATAAAAAAAAAAAAAAAAAAATTAATACTATGTAAATTATCTATCACCTAACTCCAAACACTTTCCTATTATATATCTACACCACATTACACTTCATATCATTAGTTTAAACAACATCATCCAAGGCAAGGCTGATCTCATTTTTATTACGCATATCATATCAACCAACAAATTTAATTTTCCACAATCTTTTTTTTACAAATCGTTGATACACAACTTGCAACATGTTGCTAAAAATCAAAATTAAATGTTGTTATAGAACTCTCCTCTAACCGTATCAACAAAAAAAAAAAAAAAAAACACAAATGAAAATGTATATAATACACACACCAAACGTACAAACGCCATACGATGTACCTGAAGAAAAAGACAACACACCGAAAACCGCACAGCGGTCGTCAGTGTGCTGTCTCTTCCACCCTAGTTTTTAAGTTAGGTTAAGTATTTATCTCGCTTACTCGACACTACGTCAAACAAAAAGTTAAATGGCTCCCCTGAGCAAGAGCCTTCATTATCATATAATACGAAATATTTCCTTCTCACTCATCTCCACAAAATAAAAAAGAAAATGCTATAGGCGTTTTTCTTTTTTAGTTCAGAGCACAACCTGAACTGTTATACAAAAAGTTCGTGTTTCTTTTTTAGCTCAGACACTTCAGAGCTCGAATTTGTGTTTCTTTTTTCGCTCAGAGCATGATCAGAGTGCGCTCTATGAGCTCAGAATAAATTGACTGTGCATCCTGAGTAAAAAGCTGAGTACACATGTACATGCACACTTCCAGTCACATTTAAAGGACAAAAAAAAAACAGGAAAAACAAAACATCCTCTGAACGCTCTGAGCACGCATGGTTCAGAGCGCGCTCATAATGCTCGAACTCTGTTCAGTGCTCAGCTCTGAACTAAAAAAGAAAAACGCCTTATGTAGCAACTGTCATTTTAGAAAGAGAGATTGTAGGGCAATACATTAGGCGTTTTTCTTTTTTAGTTCAGAGCACAACCTGAACTGTTATACAAAAAGTTCGTGTTTCTTTTTTAGCTCAGACACTTCAGAGCTCGAATTTGTGTTTCTTTTTTCGCTCAGAGCATGATCAGAGCGCCCTCTATGAGCTCAGAATAAATTGACTGAGCATCCTGAGTAAAAAGCTGAGTACACATGTACATGCACACTTCCAGTCACATTTGAAGGACAAAAAAAAAGGAAAAACAAAACATCCTCTGAACGCTCTGAGCACGCATGGTTCAGAGCGTGCTCATAATGCTCGAACTCTGTTCAGTGCTCAGCTCTGAACTAAAAAAGAAAAACGCCTATTATAGCCTTAAGTTTATATAGTTGTAAGAAAGAGAAAATGTAAATACCAATGTACAAAAAAAAAAAAAAAAAAAAGTCTCAATAAAGATATCTGAATCTGAATCTGCGAGTATTGCCTGCGTGCGACTAGTCCAGCCAGAATCCAGCAGTAAAATGACCGAATACAAAATCCTTGAGCTTTTCAGTGGTATTGGAGGGATGCACAATGCCTTCAAATGTAAGACAGCATATTTTCAATATCCGACATAATTATAAACGTTTTTATTTGAAGATTCAAAACTGTCTGGAGAAATTTGTGCTGCAGTGGACATAAATACTGTCGCTAACCTTGTCTACGAATTCAATTACCCAATGGTCAAGCTTCTGAACAACAACATTCAGAAGTTAACGCCGAAATTTGTTGAAAAGCTTGGCGCAAATATGATTCTCATGTCTCCTCCGTGCCAACCCTTCACTAGAGTTGGAAACAAGAAAGATATTGATGACTCTAGAACAGATGCTCTAAAACACATTTGTGATATACTTCCCGATTGTAAGAACATTCAGTTCATACTGATGGAAAATGTTAAGGGCTTTGAAACATCGAAGGCACGAGATGTGTACTTGGAAACATTAAAAAAATGTGGATTCTTCTTCAGGGAGTTCATTCTCAGTCCGTCGCAATTTGGGGTGCCAAACACAAGGCACCGGTATTACTGTTTAGCAAGAAAATCAGTCTTTCCTTTTGAAGGCGAGATAATACACGAAAAACTCCCAGAGGAATTACACAAACTTTCATCAAAGAGCTTCCTTGTTAAGGACGTTGTAGAAACAAGCAACTCAGTCTCCGAAGAACTGCTCCTTAACGAAAAAGTACTTAGAAAGCGAGTATTGCTATTTGATATTGTTCACCCCGAATCATCAAACACTATTTGCTTCACGAAGGCTTACACCCATTACAGCGAAGGAACAGGATCGATTTTTACACCACAAAGTTTAGATAGGATGACAGAAGTGTTTGCAGCTGCAAAGGATATTGATCCATCTTCGCAAAAATATTTAGAACTATTGTCAACATTAGAGTTGCGCTATTTTAGTCCTCGAGAAGTTGCGAGACTGATGTGCTTCCCAGACACTTTTGAATTCCCCGATGTAACGAGTCTTCGGCAAAGATATCGCCTTCTTGGCAACAGTATCAATGTACTGGTCGTTGGCGAATTAATAAAGCTTCTATGTTCATAGCCTCACTTGGGTGGTTATTTATTTATTTTCGGAACTAACATACAGAAACACTATTCTTTGGTTTGATTTTTCAACTAAATTAACAATTATTTACTGGGTGGCACTCCAGTCCTAGCTTATCCTTTGGTTACAGCTTCGCCCCACTCCCTTGCCATCATGAGAACAGTTTTTTGGTTAAGTCTCGGTCCGATTAATGGATTCATCTGCGCCATGTAACAACAAAGCCAGAAAAGCCAGCATGTAGCTCCAGTCAGCATCAGCACACACTGAATAAGTCCTCGGTTCGGCCCTTTTGGGGTCATCATTGGAAGAATTACTCCAACTCCTCCAAAGACAATGGTGAAGAACAATATGGGAAGCACTGCAGCCGCCATGGTAGTTTTATTTAAACTGATAACGAAATATTTGTTTTAAGTCGGAAAAAACCTTCGACTTTTATCCAATTTGAATGGAAGGAAATAAATCGATTTTTGTTTTCTTCCCTTTGTTTTGTGTGTATACTTTTGGGTCGAAAATTGACTGACAGTTCGTTAGATGGAGCTGCCATATGCAAATTTCTATTACAAAGTAGGTAAGTGAGTGCAATTTTTTTTTTTGAAATTAATAACTTTTTGTGCACAAAACATGAGAGCGAGCGAACGAATTGCTGAAATGCGAACAAACCACTTTTAATGCATTTATGAACAGAAAATTGTACATTTTACTATTCCAAGAGGAGGATAGTTAATTATCCCATCAAAATGTATTAAGAAAACATGATAATAAACAGTTTAAATAACGAAATTTCGAATTGCAAACTTTTTGCCGCGAACGAATACACCCTTGGCGCGAATTGTCAAAGTTTATTCACAATCCACATCATTCAATTCGCGTTCCACAAACTAACGAATAAAGCATTCGTTCGAACTTAACCTCAAACTCAAAATGTTATAGAGACAAAATAACGGCGACGGTTATTGGATTCGCGGGTTTCTGCGACCAAATTAAATGCATCATGTGAATGGACTGTCAAAACTTGCGAATATTCGTTCGTTCGTAGGTAGTTGGTCGCTCTCATGTGAATGATCCTTTACACCTACTTACTTAGGTGGTGCTACAGTTCGGGGTGAGCCTGGGCCTCAATCAACATGACTCTCCAACTAGCCCGGTCCTTAGCTATCTGCCTCCAGTTCCGCACTCGAAGTTGATTGAGGTCGTGTTCTACTTGTGCACGCCACCTAAGGCGAGGTCTTCCTTGACTGCGTCGTCCCTCTGGGATGGGGTCGAAGACTCTGCGGGCTATATGAATTATAAAGACATAATCATTCTTAACTAATAAATAATGTGTGAGTCCATTAGAAGTCACTAAATTTTCTTGGCATTCTACTTCCGACTAATACTTGTAGAAGTGATTTGACAACAGAAGTTTAAGTTAAGTATACTGTGAAAGTGAATTCGTTGAAGCAAACCAAAAGTCGAGGCAAAAATATATATTGGTAGGTATCACAAAAGCTACTCCTAGCTGTCATGACCTAAGCTCACACTGCATTACCATGTTATTCTTGGTACTTTTTGGGCTCATCGAACTGTATGTTAATGACATAAAGGGAGTGGCTAACTGGCTAATGGCTAAAACAAATGTAAATGTCAATTTAGTGATTAACAAAATAGGGAGTTTACTTTTGGTGTTTATGCTTTTAAATTGTTTTTATAGAAAATCATGGAACTTTGGAAGATTTGTTTAGTTACCACACTGGGAGTTTATTTCTGCACCGATGGTAACTTGCGTTTTTTAGACATCATTAACACACAAAACTAATTCTTTCCTCTACAGTGCAATTTGTTGCGGCTCTGGAGTGCTACGTCTGCTCTAACCAGACTGGAAACACTGAAAAATGCCTGAACACAATCAAGACATGCGAGCCAGGCGAGGATGTCTGCTTCACAGAAATCCGATGGGGCAGCCAGCCGTATTTCTCGCAGGGAGCTCTTAAACAGTATTACGTATCTAAACGTTGCATGGCCAAGAATCATTGTCAGAAGATGCGAAAGCGCTATATGCCCTACTGCACGCACATTTGGTACGAAGATTGGTCATGTGCCGAGTGCTGCCAAGGAGATAGGTGCAATTATTTTGTCATCGTAAGTTGTAAATCTTTAATGTATTATACTGATTCTAATGAGTTTTCAATTTCAGAGTGGTTCCTCTAAATTAAGAGCAGCGTCAGCATTGTCAATGGTTCTTGGGTTTCTCTTTGTTTTTAACAAACTTTTAAAATAGGATTAACTAGGGTGACCTGCTTAAATCAAGCACAATCGAATAATTTCGAATTCACACAATTACCGTCCAAATGAACAACTTTTGCTGTTCTTGTTAGAATTATTGTCAAGTAGTGCCTTTTTGTATAATCTCTTGCTCAATGGATTTAGATTGAATAAGTTTCCGTCCGTATCATTATTATATTTTTTACAAACGTTTTTTTTTAGACAAATAAAGCGCATTAAACTGTTTTAAAATATGTACAATAAACACTTGATCGCAAGTAATTAGTGTTTCATTTCACATCAGAGGTGGTAGATCACGCTATTTATTTTGGGTGGAGGAGAAGTTAATTACTATATGGTTGCGAATTGTTGTTGAAGCACATTGCCTCTCGCTATGTGATGCTTGTCAGCCCACATTCAATTAGAAACTAGATGGCTGTTTTCATAAATTTACTAAACGTCGTGCTATCAGTCAACATGGACATGCCCGGGACATCAAAAAGTTTTGGGAAAAAGTACAATGATATTTAATGTGATAAGATTTGTGTTGATTTACATTTTTGCTGTTTTTAGGAGTGGTCGACGAATTGAAAAGCAGCAGAAAACTGGAAATTGCATAGTCTACGCGGCGAATATGATGGTCGACGTATTGTGTTGGTTCCTAACTTCAAGACTGTTGATGTAAAATGTAATCCCCGGTACTAATAATCATTTTTAGTGTCCAGGCTAAATTTTTCCAGCTCACAATGGCGAAATTTTCCATTTAAAATTGCATATTGTGACCGAGAAAATATTTAGTGTGGAGGTTAAAAATGATTATTAGTAAGGCCCAATGTCCGTTTCACATTTAAAAAAGATAGTAATGAAGTTGGCTGAAGTGCACTATAAAAATCATAATTAACGCCTGTTATTGATTTCGTTTTGAACGGTAATTAAGTGGTATACGAATTTTTATGAAATTTGATGTTATCCCTGCAAAGCCTTTAAATAAAATGAGTTACCTATATTCGAAAATTGATTTTTATGTTATGAAAACGAAAAAAAAAATAAATTGTTTGGCGCAACAGGTCCACATGGAACTGCAAACCGACAATTTTACAGTTGTCCTCAAGAGAGCTACGGGCATTGGCGCATTTCTTGAAAAAGGTTGGTTATCAAGTTATCATCTTACATAGATAGCCCACTATTTATTGTTAACGTCAAGCAAAGGTTATGTCGGCGCAGTATTTTGTGGTGCATCTTGACAGTTATTACATTGTTGATTGTGGTTACTTGACTTGTTGCGAGAGATGCCTGGTCAAATTATTCACTCAAAGAGTTAACAAAATGTTTTTACTAAACAAGTAGAACGGCTTAAGATGGATTCGTCTGTATATACTCGCAGCATTTCGGCTTAAGATGGATTCGTCTGTATATACTCGCAGCATTTCCCCTACCTTCCAAAGGTCAGAAAAAAATGTTGTCCTAATGTAACGCATTACAAATTTCAGTTTCGATTCCGGGATCGAGAATTCTTCATGTGGTTATAAAAACTTGGGCACTCTCAGAGCATTTTTTTTCCGTAGATCACTTTTAATGTTCGTTTGGTACGAAATAAATTCATTTTTTTCCCGATTTCATTGCACTTTTGCGAAGCTGGATTTTTTTCTCAGATTTTCTTCCCAGTGCGATTGCATTGCATCGGGTGAATCGAGTTTTGTTAATTATTTACGTACAAATTATTAGCAATCGTTTTTTTATATCCACGATGCCGTGCTTTCTTGAATTTACGCAGTTGATTCAATGTCAATCACAATTAGTTTTTAAACGGCATGAATTGAATCACTGTGGTCTGTTTTAAAACTCTTGACGTAGAAGTACTGCGTTTTTACTGTTTACTTCAACAGTTATAGATATAAAAAAAAACATCTCGTACATACTCTACCCAGCTGAAAGATGCGACACAAAGATACGACGCTAATGCCATTCAAAACAATTGCAAATGACTGATCAATGTCGATAATACAAACACAATTGAATTACTTTCCCAGAGCGACTGTGCATGTTTGTCAGCAATGAGCTTTTACTGATAATAAACTTAAAATACGATAATATTCGGCAGGTTTCCATAAATATTAAGTTGAATTTTTATTATATAATATTATAATTTAATATAAATTATTTATATCGAACTCATGAGTTGGTTATACTGCAAGATACATAAACTTTTAGCACGACTGAAATAATATCCATATTATTTTACAAGTAGAAAAAACTGGCGGCAAATAAATTTATAGTATTATATACAACAGCATCTTTAATTTATTAGATAACATACGTAAAAGAAAGTTTTATTACTGCCGAACTAAACAGATGAAATGCAAAAAAAAATTCTAATAAAGAAACGAAAAATTCAAGAAATCCCATCAAGGCATCGAAAAGACTACAAAGATCATCATAGTAGCTAATATTGGTTAGGTATCTACAAAGTTAAACAGAAATGTCTTTAGCTAGTTAAGGACATGCAGCAAGGATTTAAAAAGACACAATTTTAGCAAAAAGCCCGCTTCCTGTGGAAATATTTGTTTAACAGTTGATTGCACTGTGCATAACTGACAGCTGTAGATAATTTCCAACATATCATAACCAACGTTTCTTTTTACATCAAAGAATTTAACTAACAAAAAAATTTTAATTATGAAACTATAACGGACAAAGCGGCATTTAAGGAAAATCAAATTATAATTCATCCTTTAGCAAGGTGTAGCGATTTTTCGATGGACCCAGTTTCCTGAATGTCGACTCAGGTGGCGATGTATTTACTTTATTGTCAACGTCATTTGAATCGTCGCTTGGGTCGGGTCCATAGTGGAATTCCCTAGATGAAAAACATCAAACGATGTGCATAAGACAAGCACAGAAATCATTAAAACAAATAACCATACCTATGCAGCTTTCCATTGTACAAATCTTCCAAGAATTGTTTAAGCTTTTGTGGTTTGTACATATCCTTAAAGTCGGGGAACAAATACATATGTCTGAACGAATCGATTGCTATTAGTGGCAAGTCCTCCTCTGATTTTCCCAGGTGATGCAGGGGGTGTGCAAAACGTTTGCCATCAGCGGTTAGGAAGTTGACATTTTCTATGCAACAAAAAAAAAGAGTTCAATTTAAAAAAAAACTACTTGTGTTTCAAGTGCAAGCAAAGCATACGTTTCTCAGAGAGTAGTTGGCTTTCGATAATTGCTTTGTAGTCCTTTATTGAATTGGTGTCTTCCGTGTTGTGGAACAAAATCAAAAATGGCAATCCTTCTTCGGTAAGTTCCTCTGCGTTTTCAAATGTTATCTCTCGCACCAGAGGAACACACTTCTCTTGCACCCAAATGTTGAGTTCATCGAAATTGGAGAGGCCTCCCTTGTAGGTTTCGTCGTTCTCGTGGGATAGCGCCACGTCAGGTCTAAAAACAATTATTGGAGTTCCTGCAAATAATTTTTGACAACAGTTTGGCTTAGATAACAAATTTGGATACATATTGGAAAAGATGGACGAATGAGTTGATGAACATTTAAAGACTGAGTTGTTTCGTTAGTGTGGCTTAAGTTGCATTAGTTTGTTTGGATGTTGGTATTGTTAGTTTAGCTTTTGATTAGTAACAACATGGAGACCTCAACATTTTTGACATGACAAAGACAACTAAAACCTTTAAATGAAAGCCGACCAGTATATTTAGGCCCGTTTTATTCACTCGAAGTTGAACACAACTTGGGGATTTTTATATGGAAAACTCCCCGAGTTGTGTTCAACTTCGAGTGAATAAAATGGGCCTTAGTGTCTCGCTTCTTATGAAAACTCTGATCTGCTTCGACTGGGACATGTTGAAATCTTTTACCACACACTTATGACGACAGCGCCGGCTCATATACTATTTTTCATACGAAATTCACTAAATCCACCTCCCAGCATATACAACAACTATGTTCTTTCTGATTAATCTAGAATTTTTTTCATCAATAACTTGCAAAAGTTCAAGTTTCGGTAGCATGGAGTCAAGTTTAGTTCGTTGATATGTACATATTATTCAACGCCTGTATTTTCTTTGGGCCTTACCAATAATCATTTTTAACCTTCACACTAAATATTTCCTAGGTTACAATATGCAATTTTGTATGGAAAATTTCCCCATTGTGAGTTCGAAAAACTTTGCCTGGACACTAAAAATGATTATTGGTATCGCGGTTTGTCATATTTAATCGTAGGAATTCCGAAATCCCAAGGGAAATCTTTACTTTTGATGAAGCACGGTACACTGACGAATGATCTTAATGCTTAATTTATCAAGAGTTTGAAAGTTTGCTACGCATTTGGAGTAATTTGTCTGGAACAATAAATAAGCAAAGCAGACCAACCACTTGTTCATACAGCCACAAGCAATAAAAGCTTCTTTTTGAGGTTATGTTCTACGCAATTATGTAGGTATATACGTTCTCATTTGCAAGCGGAACTTAGTTCGTGTTTATAAATACAGGAAAATTATTAATTTGTTTGATTGTAGGTAAAATTAAAGGGGGTTGATTAAGTTTCGTTAAAAACAATTTTGTATTTTCATTGATCTGATTTGTCTGTGTAATATATCAATTGTTAGCTAGGTCGTTGCATCGACTGTTTGACCTGTTGTCGCACTTTGATATTTTCGGCCTTTTCGTGGCTTTAATAATCTTCCAGAGCGAGCAGTCGGAATGCCAAAGCTTATCGTTTTGTATTTTTTTTTGTGTTTTTGAAGTATTTTTTCATTGAGCTTCTAGGTCATAGCGCGTCTTGAGTGATATCAATCAGTTCGGTATTGTCTAGAACTTATTTTTAAAGCCTTCAATGTTAGTTTCGCCGTTTGATAGTTCCATAACTTTTCGGTTTTCCTCAGCGTCTAACTCGTTAAAATTACCAAAAACTGATAACGTCAAAGGTAAAATCGTTCTTCATTTGTTCATTTGCAATTAAGAAGTCAATCGAATCAATTTAGAGACAACAGTTGATAGACGTGTCGTAAAGCACTCCTTTCAGTGATACCCATCTTGATCTCCAGAGATTATGTTTTGCGATCAGTAAATATACTTAAAATGTATGGCAATAATTTAACGTACGAGTTTTCCGGTGATAATTGGGATGGTAAGATGCACTATAAAAGAAGAGACGCCACTGCATCGAGTTGTTGTGCCGAAATGAAACAAAAAAGTGTTTCTAGACAAATACATTTTATTGCAGACGGCATAAAATCACAATAAAAACTACAGCCAGCACTAAGCAAAGATAAGGCAGACTCCAACATCAAACACAGACGTTACAGACATCTAGAAGACTTATTGAAACAGTCGCGGGCACGGCGGGTCTTGGTGAAAGAAGACAATTTTCAATATTTGCATACCTCAATTGTGAGCAAACTGTTTACAACTAGTGACGAGCAATACGAGTGGTATTTATGTACCACCTGGTCTGTCGCGAATCTACGATTGCCTTTTCACAAACAGTCACATGTGAGGTTATGTGGAGCTTAATTTTTATAAATTGTGTCAACAAACGGCCCTAAAACCTCCACACAACGTAACAAAAACTGTAATCTGATCTTCCACCGAAAGTTGTATGCTATTAACAAATTCCCCACGAATCTACCACCCAAATGTAGTGCATCGTAATCTAAGCATACTGTTAACATTTACCTATTGTTCTAGGTTCCTCTCCTTTTAGGTCTTAGGAAAGATATAAAGAGATCATGCAGGTTATTCAGAGATTAGTTGTTAATAGTTGTCAAAAGCACTTCACACTTACCAGGGGGATGCATGGCTGCCGATGAATCACCAAAACCAACATGGAACTGACAATCTTCTTTGAGATTTGTTGCAACTCTTCGGAACGTATTATATTCGGGTTGATCGCGACGATCAAAATAACCGATGACAATGCGTTTCTTGGAGTCAAGATTCTCAAGATCTTTTAACGAATGGAACTCCTTGATAGGATCCTCCAATTGTTTCTTAACAAATTCCAAAAAAGCATCAGCTGATCGCTGTCCTCGATATTCTCGCTTTGTTAATTGACCATTACGGATTACTTTGAGTGTGGGATATTTTGTAATGTGGAAACGCGATGCAATGCTTGTCTCACGATCGCAATCAACTTTGCCAAGAACAACACGTCCAGCTTCGGGGAATGCTTCTCTAACCTTATAAACAAGAAAAAAACAACAAAATATTGATAAACTTATACTGAAGTGGTAAATTTGGTTGTTATTAGCTTACCTTATCAGCGGCTTCGTTAAATACGGGTTGAAGGATGTTACTGAATCGACACCACTCTGCATAAAAGTTCAGAAACACCAATTCATTCGATGCTGTAAAGAAAACACATTTCAAAGTTAAATTATTTCAAAGTAAGTTGTAACCACACAAATGAAATGGGCCTTGCCAATAATCATTTTTAACTTTCACACTAAATATTTCCTAGGTCACAATATGCAATTTTGTATGGAAATTTTCGCCATTGTGAGCGCGAAAAATTTAGCCTGGACACTAAAAATGATTATTTGTACCGCGGAATATGTTTATTTATTTTTTTCTCCACGGCATCTGCTTCGGATAATCACATGGAAGTGGTCGAACAGGAAAAGACGTGGTGCTGTTGGGGAGGCTATTTAATAGGGACTAGATATATATTATTATGGTGTCAGCAAAGCAAAGGTAATTTATTTAAAACTGTGTTCCTTGTTTCGGAGTATTAAACACCTGCCTTGTAGATTTGGAACTGACGTTAGACTAAGTCCCTGATGACAAATTCTAGAAGTGTAAAGAGCTATTTGATGTTTTTACACAAACAACCTCTAAGCGGGTAGTTAGCGACAAGTCAATACTGCACTATTCCTTTTCATTTCCGACATTAACTGGATGTAACACAGCGAAGCCTTTCCAAAGTTGAGTCAGTTGTTCTTCGATAATGACTTACTTAGACAGCTAGGTTATTCTGCAATCAAAATGTTCCTAAATTCGGGGCGTTTTTCAGCTCTTACAAAACGAGCTTTAATTCGCAAATACTACGTGAGGAACACCAGAATGTAAAAGTAGTCATTGTTCAGCAGCTATTTGTCTGAACGAATCTGTGCATGATAAACAAATGAATCTGATTTATAATGTAGATTGCCATTAGCAGGCCCCTGTGAGACGGAAGATCCAAACGTATGAAGGGACCAGTTTCAAGAAATGTATTTACCAGCTCCTTCAAAGGAAACTGCATACAGTATTTTGAAAATGCACAGATTTTTTGGTGCTCAACTAGAGTCAGCAAAGAAACGATTGCGGATATCTCGCATATATCTACGCAATGCAATTATAGTCGTGTCAATAGCGAAGAAAGCGGTTGGATAACTTACTTACTTACTTAGGTGGCGCTACAGTTCGGGGTGAACCAGGGCCTCAACCAACAAGCCTCTCCAGCTGGCCCGGTCCTTAGCCAACTGCCTCCAGTTGCGCACTCCAAGTTGGCTGAGGTCGTTTTCCACTTGTGCGCGCCACCTTAGGCGAGGTCTTCCTCTACTGCGTTGACCCTCTGGGTTGGAATCGAATACTCTGCGGGCCGGAGCGTTGATGTCCATTCGCTCTACATGTCCTAGCCATCTCAAACGTCCAATGCGCAGTTTTTTGACTAGGTCGATGTCGCTGTACAGCTCGTATATTTCGTCGTTGAATCGTCTCCTCCAAAACCCGTCAACGCATACGGGACCGAATATCTTACGAAGAATTTTTCTCTCGAATCGACCAAGGATATCTTCATCCGCCTTGGAAATAGTCCATGCTTCAGATCCGTACAGCAGGACTGGAATGATGAGGGTCTTATACAGAGTCTCCTTAGTCTTTCGGGAGAGGGCCTTACTACATAAGCCGTGTTTTATTATCAGCGTGATCTGATCCGAATCAGATCACGAAAATAAAACAATACGGATCATAGACGAGCTGTGGCAACAGTTGCTTTCAAAAGACGACCATGCCACCAGCCATATTGCAAACAATCTGTACAACGACATTTCAGTTGCTTGTCGGGGGTGCTGCCATATCAATCAAATTAATAATTTTTAATTTTTGAAGGTGAGAGTTTTTTAAGAACTTATTTAAAGTGTTTACAATCAGTTCGAAATATAATGAAAACCGCAGTTTACACCTCGGTTTACACATCTGATCCGCTTAGATTGGAATAATTCTTAGACAAAGCATTATACTTTTCATAATAATACCATAGTTCTCTCCCTGAACACACACAAAATACGTTTGATTGTTAAAATAAAATCGTCACTTCACGTAAATTTAAAACTATTTGTCCAAAAAAAACTCGGCGAAAACAGTTGCAGTTATAAAACAGCCTGCTAGTTTACATTTTTCATTAGATATTCCGAGATTTTCTGGACATTTGTACCTGATTTGTACTTTATGTAAAAACAAAAAACAACTATCACCTTTCTGCCGGAAAACTTGTGAAACAATAATTATTTACGAACTGCGACAGCGACACATTTCATAAACATTTTTTGTTAAACATTTACTTAAAAAATTATGGAATATTTCGCTGGGCTTGTCATACCTTTACAGAATTAAAAAGCAAAATCTCCAAGGGCGCGAAATTTATTGGATGTAAAAAAATGCTTTTTGATTTTTTGTGCTATGAAGAGTATTGAATTTTTTAGTCTGGCAACGTGACTGTGTGGCTATCTTTTACAGGCACACCAACATTCAAGAAAGAAACAAACAGCGCCAAACAGCGCTGCGAGCAATAGTAGAAATAATTTTCAGATCATGGTTCATGATCTCGATGAGAAGCAGGATCATATGCTGTTGTTGTAAGTGCATGTAAATCGATGATCTATATAGATCATGGCTGATAATAAAACACGGCTAATAAAACACGGCTATAGTTGCCTTCTCAGCCCAAAGAAACAGCGGTTGGCAAGAGTTATTCTCCGTTTAATTTCTGATGAGATGTCATTTTCAGATGTTATAGCAGAGCCAAGGTAGACAAAGTCCCTTACTACCTCAAAGTTATAGCTATCTATTGTGACGTTCTGCCCGATTCGTCGATGTTGGGTGTCCCTTCTTGTTGACAGCATATACTTTGTTTTGCCCTCGTTAACCGCTAAGCCCATTTTAGCCGCTTCTGTATCTATACTTGCAAATGCGCCAGTGACAATATCGTCCGCATATGCAAGTAATTGTACAGACTTTTGAAAGATCGTACCTCGTATGTTAGCTTGTGAGTTTCGCACAATTCCTTCAAGTATGATGTTAAAGAAGTCACAATTGATATAAAATGACATATGACGCTTATAATCGCGGTATTGGTTTAAAAGTACATATCAGGCAGAACGTAGAAACATGCAAGAAACAGCAAGATTCAAATCTCTTCGAATATCTAAATATTCAACAAACAGAATTTTTAAATATTTGCAGTCCTTGTTTAGACTGACAAATTCTGAGAATGTTTTCCACTTAAAGTTTGGTTAGTTCTCACATCTAGAAGAAAGGAAAAATATCAACCTGCATCGCAGCGGACTTAAAGAGATTCTCGTCCAATGTAATTTTACAAGTGAAAGCCTTTATTCCATTGACTTATTATATATTTATATGGACTGCTAGTAGCCAACTTCACGCATGTTCCAAAAATAGTGACGCGCCACAGTTTGCCAGCGGAAAATAAAGTAAACTTCAAACGACCTAATTTATGTCGTTTTCCCTTGGGTTTTCTGATTTTTCTCTCAGATCTCAGATTTTTCGTGGCCAATGGAACATAAAACGAGATTTTTCTTTCTTCGCATTTGTGGTAGTGTGTGTTTTAAAAGTCAGCTGTTCTTAAATTGTAATTTACGCTTATGGAAATCCACTCAATTTATGTTCATATCCATTGCAGCGGCTAAATGTAATTTTTTCTCTATTTTTCGCATACTTGTCTTCTAAATATGTGATTAATAACACACTTTAAAATTTGACAAATGTTCTGGTTGGTTTTGGTTTAAGTGTAAGTAGGTATGAATCTCGCTCATGTCTTTTTCCATTGGGACAGAATACATGGAAGATACCTGTAGGCATTTTTGTTTTCAGTTTATGGGTAAATAAGTAAATAAATTGTTATTTTCGTTTTCTTTTTCAAAATAATAAACATTCCTAAATAGTAATTGAAAAGCACTCTTTGTAGCTTTGCATCTTTCGAATAGGTGACGCTCTTTTGTTTACATTTTACTATGGAAATGAGTCCCTTCGCACAAGATGTCGCTCTTTTGTTTACATGTTTCTATGGAAACACACTTTTTTTTTGAAAAAAATGTAGCTTTTTTGTTAACGTTACTATGGAAATTTAAATTTGACGGCGGCTATGCTTCTTTGCTAATCCGCTCGCAAACTGTGGAGCCTGTGCTGTTTTGGAACATATTTTCTCGCAGAAGTATATGAAAATGACATTTCACTAGCAGTCCATATATAGTAGGTTTGTTCCTTTACTTTCTGGTTCAATTTTGGCAATATGTCACATTTCTCTCATTGCGAGAGAATTCGCACATCGAAATGAAATATAACAAAAAAGAAAAGGAACGCGTTGAACCCCAAATTTGAAGAATGTGAATTTATTTTAGGCGGGAATATGGAAATAACAGTAGAACAAAGCACAAATTTATATTTAAGACCACGACTTGAATTGCGTTGAATGCAGAAATTAAAAGCATCAATTCTTTGCGTCTTACATCTATTTTAATGCTACACAAGCACAAACTATAAATGAAAACAAATAAAAAGTCAGTTACAAACAAGCATTTGAACGATTTGACAACCATCTGTCAGCAATAACCAACTAGCCCAAAGAAATTTCTTGGGCTAATATTTGCAGGTTTTTTATGGAGGGGAAATGGTTTGTTCTCTCTTTTTGGCTCTCTTCTACCCAACTTTTGCGTAAGGGAACGAAGTTTGACTAAATTTGGCTAATGTGTTCGAATGCATGCATGCTTTATTCCCTAGCATTCGTTTTTTTTTAAGTAGACGATTTCGATAAATAATATTCGACAACAAACTGATATCTACTTGGGAATTCCTTAACATTGACAACTGATTGACACACACAATTTCATTTGCTTTGCTTGTCATCGCTATCAGTTGGAAAAGGTTGTAGAACTTGCCCATGTTTATGTACAAAATAATCAAATTTATTTATTTAAATTTGACCGATTGGTTTACGTGTTAGCTGCGTTCCACTACACAAAACATGCGTCAGCGATTAACTGATTACAATCATCGTTCATTAGAGGAAACAAAAGTGAACACTTTTCGGCTATAAGTTGCTCACACAACTGAAACTTGGGTGAAAGTGTCAATTCGGATTTTTATGTTTCGCCTGAATGAAGCACGCGGTCCAAGGTCAAAAGTGAAATCGCCAGAGATTCAAGAGTTGCAAAAAAAAAACAAAAAAATGCAAATTTTCAGCCAGAAAAAAAAGTGAATATGGGAAATACCCTACTTCTTATCGCAGCTTATACTTTAACAAAATATACAACACTTCAAGTTATATAAATACAAAGTCGGTGAAAAATGTATGTTTAAACATTTATGTGCCGGCTAGTTGCAGTTATACTGCGATTCTTGTTATGTATTCATATGCTAACAATTCTCTTTGGCAAGACCTAGATTCTTAAAGCCCACTCAAATTGAATATTATGCTATTTCCAGCACAATAGTTTTGTTAATTAAATAAAGTGCAATATTCATAACTACAAAATGATAAGAATATATCTGCTTTTAGAACAGTAATAACAGAAAGTACAGTATAAATTATTATTTGATGTCGTAGTACAAAAGATAACTGATATCTGTGTCTGATAGGTGTTGTATCCAACATCATACTCTTTAATTAGACCGTCGTCACAGAAGCGTATAATTATCGACACCGCCAGAGCGGTAGTGACACGTAGAATCTAAACACCATTAGAATTGACCGAATGCGATGCTTCGAAGTAGTTATTGATTGTTTCTTACCTAGAGTCATGTCAATGTTTTGACTATTCATTTCCACAGCCCCACTGTCGGTTGGGTTGTAGAAAACATAAAACACCTGAAAGACACAAAAAATAGGCAATGTTAGTGTTTTTTTTTTTTTTTTGCGATTATTGAAACTACTACACTAATTAGCTTTTAAATGGGCGAAATTTATTGTACCAACAAAATATCGAGCAATTTATTATTTACATTATGAACTGCGTGAAAGTCGTGGCAATCATTTTTCTTTACAATTCAAGAACAAAAAAAAAAAGATTCAGAAACCCTCTTCCACCCTCTTTGATGATGGAAGATGATTTGCCGCAAAATGTAGTAGGTACATGGTGGAAAATGTGACTCACCATAAAAAGCTGGAATAGGAGGCATTTTGTACTGCTGAATAGATTCATATTTATTGAAATTGTTTAGAAACTTAACACGAACTTTAAGATAATTTCATGAAACACGGGAAAATGAAAAAAATACCCCGTCACCAGGGATTGTGCTCGGCTTCGACTTTTGACTTTTTCCACACACGACAGCTAGGTACAGCTAGAATTTTGATGACATTTCTGTGATGCTACCAACATTACCAATCAGAATAAATCTGCGGGTAGCTAGTGACATCTATTGGGCAATAGTAAGCAAAACTCACAGTTTATTTCTTAATGGCATTTTGAATTAGTGAGCTTAAATCAATTAATTTTTACTATTCTCAAATCAACTTAAAAGTCAACTATCCCATCGGCTACCTAAAGAAACAACTAGTACGTTCATCGGTCTAGACTCTGCTATTTGGATCAAATTGTTAGCTAGAATTGTCTAGTAATAACTAAGGCAACTAGTTATTTTCATTGAAAAAGTAGATAAACTTTGTAATACAATTAATAAAGTAAAATGTTCTGTCCTACCTCTAAATTTTGTTAAGGGTGCTAGGTTTTTGATTGATTTCTGATTGCATCGACCGCAATTTTTTCCACAAAGAAGTAAATATTTTCTGCTCTGGTTCTGAAAATATGATTTAAGGAATTCGCTGAATACCTAGAAGAGTGCGCCTTAAATTCCTAAACCCTAATATACATGTAATATTTCCTTGAAATTTGTAATCTATTCAAGTTGAATTTTTATTAATATTCCTTATAAGCGGTGTAACGCGCCAGCAGTATAATCCACCTATATTTGAGTACGAAAGCTGTGTCCAAGGTGCACAACCAGGCAATACAAGAAGAAATTGAAACGTAGTTGGAAAACTCAATTTGTTTCATAGGTTATGCAAACGTGGCAAGCAAAAAATTGATCTTTTTAAAAGTTGCAGTATCGTAGCAAATAGAACCAATGGACCTCGCATTTACGAGCCATAACCATTGACGACTTCCCACTTCCAAAATAATACATATCTTTTGGGTTAATACAAAGAAAAAGCTTTATTTCACTAATCTGTTATAATGCTTTCGCCGTCTGTCTTCCTCGAAGGTATTATTCCTGGCCCATTCCTTAATATTACCCTGAGAGCGCAACAGAGCGGATTTTGAATCCACATCACGCATAACAAACGGCGAGTAACCAGCGGTGTAGTCTTCGTTCATTGCATTTGTTTTAGTTTTGGCCACACGCGAGGGCATTTGTCTAGGCATGGGTTGATCTTCATAGAGAATTGGATTGCGCGAGTGCTTACCTCCCTGAAATCTGGGAAGGCTTTTGTTTTTATATTTCGCAGTAAGTGGTCTTTTCGTGTTAATGTGAATCTAAAAAATAAATTAAATAGTTCAATATCCAAAAAGAAAAAATTTTTTATGAACTTACCACTTGTTGTCCATTTTCATCAAGGCTGACTGCGACTTTCTTCAAGGTTTTGTTGCCGCAATTTGGACAGAACTGCTTGGTCATGACGCTGGTCGTTTTAAAGCAGGCATAACAACGTAGAATATATGTGCGAACGTGTTTGATCACACGACCGTTGAGCGCAGAAACATTGAGGTTCATTTGCTTGAGAACGTTCTGTATAGCAAAATCTGTTGACATGCATGCCACAGTGGGAATTACTTCGTCTTGAATCTTTCCCTCAAGATCCTTTTTCACTTTTTGTATATTCGACGGAGTTATCCAACCACTCTCATCATTGTAGTCCTCTTCGCCATTCCCCTCATCATATTCTTCATTTTCTTCACTATGCTCATCGTCACCCACGGAATCATCGTCGTCTTCTACTGAATTTGTTGGTTTTAGAATGTCCAAACTTTCTTCTCCTTCAGCTGTTTCGCAATTTAACTTGGCAAAACACTTTTCCAATTCTTCTTCGGTGATTTCGTCGTCGATTTCTTTCAACGTATCTTTGTCGACATTTTCTAAACTTTCAGAAGTAGTTTCTTCACATTTTTCTTCCGATTCATTTTCACTTTCATCAGATTCGCAGTCGCCATCAGCATTTTTCTTTGGGACATAGAACCCAACTAACTTTGTGTTGTCCACAAGTTCTTCCGGTTTCTCCTTTGAAGCGATAACTTTTGAAATTGATGGTTCTGTTTTAATGTGCTCGCAACCAACATGTTCCTTCTCCAATTCGTAAGTCAAAGCAATTACTTTAAGATCGATTGCCGAAAGACTGGCATAGTCGCCAGTCTTTTTCGAAAGTTCAGTAACAATCTTAAGACAGTCGCTATTCGGTTCCCGTATCTGAAGATCAAAAGGCAGCACAACCAAACGACGAATTTGTCGTTTGTTTTTCACTTCTTCAATTACATCAGGAACTGTCAATATGTTTTCCGCGTACTCCTGTAATGGAAATTTGAATTATCAATCGGTAAATATATATATATATATATTGTAGGATTTTACATGTAATTGAACAACATTAATAAATGCAGTGGTATCCGCAATCAAATATTTAATTTTGTCCTCAGCCATAACCAAATCCACGTGCAGTTTTTATAAGAAAAGAAAAATGACAGATTTTCTTTCAAGTGACAAATCAAAAGGAGAATTGTCAGTCCATACACAAACAAATGCAAAGGGTTTCTTAGCTCTGAACTACCTGATTCGCTAGAGGGTTACAAGGCCCGATTCACCAGGGAATGCGCCATTTTCCTGGTGAATTTTAAAAACATACGTTATCGGATTTTATTTTTATTGGAAATAAGACTTCGGGCTTACTGGGGAATTAATCGTTAGGTAATTGATGTGTGAAATAATATTTTGTCAGTTTTTCCACTTCGGTGCATGCAAAAATAAAGATTGCAACCGCTAACCGACATAAATATCAAATTCTGAAGATTGTTATAGTTTTGTTTGTTTTTGTTGTAGGACTTAAAACAAACATCCTATCTCAGCGAAAGTAAAGTACAACAACTAATGATGTCACCTCCTCCGAGCCAGTCTAACAATAAATGTCTTGTACCAAGTCTGAGATATGGAAGGAATGAATTCTAACTGTTCCATTGAATGTGTAAGGCTAAGGCTGCTTAACAACAAAATTGAAAATTCTGCACGCAAGATGCTTTGACAGACCATCGGACCAAGACAGTAATCTAAAGGAGATTAGTCAGGCTGGCTCAGTTTTGAGAATTTGGCTACAAAGCATGGACTGGAGCAAATCCGTCGGAAATTTTCGTTCGTTTTTCACCTGTGCGAAAATTATATTCACCTTTCGAATGAGGTAGAATTTTAGAGCACCTGAAGTAAACAATTCTGACGGGTTGTGATGAAAAATACAATGCTCAAATTTAAATTGGTTGGCAATTGTTGTTTTGGATTGACAAAAATAAATAAATACGTATGGCGAAATCGAAATATTCCGAGCATATTTATGTCAATTCGAAGGGATATTATTCAATAAGTGCTTTCATTTAAATTGTTTGATATATTTCAATTTGACTCTTTTTCCCCACACGCCAATCATAAAATAATTTTTTAAAGTATCCAACTCATAATTCCGTATACGTGATGCAAATCCGCATGGACAACACAGACGAGTAACATTCGAAGAGAAATTCTCGTATGCGGATTTTGAGAATTGCAAATTATAGTTTAACATCGCATCGGCGATTTTGACTGATAAACGTATGCGAGAATTATTGAGAAGGGGTCCTGTTTTGTGTCTAAATTTTACGTAATACGAAAGTTAAGATTCATGTTATCCATGTTAAAATAAGGATGCATTGAACTCGTTTCGTGGAAACTCAGTCTTTAAGCAAACGTTTCAGTAATTTATTGTATTGTTAGTTAAAAAAGCTAGTGCTATAATAGCTTACTCTTTGACAGCACACCATATAGCGCACCACAACATCCTGTTACGTTTATTCTACTCCGGATGTGTGTCCTTTTGCCTTCAACATATCCTGATCACCTGTTTTTGGGGAAACCAAATGTCAGCAATGTCATTCTACCATTGTTTTCACTAGTCTCAACTATTGTTCTATGTACTTCTTATTGGTTTGTCCGCTTTTCCACATTTTATACATGTTCAGCTCAGCTCGTCATATAAAACCATGCTCTCGGACAAATTTTCTTTCTGTGTGGTGGTGCTGGTGATTTAATTTTCAGTCGAGCGCAAATCGTCGAAGGAAACGGTCGCCGTTCCTCGACCTTCTTTGGTTGTGTTATGAAAACTCTCACTGATAACAAAAAAAGTTCGTTTATTTTATTTGGTACTATGATTCTTGTTACGAAATCACAATTGGTCAATAGACTCTAGTGCAGTTACAGTTGTTGATTAACCCAATACTAAGTGTAACTTTCTATGGCTAGAATTACAAGTCAGTGTTGTTAAAAGTGTGACGAATATAATATGGGAGAATGTCTTCCAATGCTATAGTTTCTCTGTCATCGTTTAACTTATTATTTTTCACCCAAGGTAAATTTATTCTAGAATGGTTAATATCACACAAGTCTTTTTTGCATTTAAAACAATAATGACAACCATTCTGTGCACTGAAATGGAAGTGAATTTATTCGGGGGTGCGAAACCACAAGTCCTGTGGCTCTGGCCTATTACGAGATAAACATTGATTTTTTCCTTTTTTTTTGCGGAACCCCTTACTGAATCTTATTTGCGATATACAGGGCGTATACGTAACATGCTGAAGGTGATTGTGTTGTGGTGGAGAGTGTAAGAAATAATTTTCTTTCCCTACTCAAGGATAGTTGTTTGAGTTTCGGGCTTTGATTTTATTTTGATAATCTTTGCTCGCATTCAACGTCAGTTGTAAGGATTCCTAAACCAAAATAAGTATTCCGCCACGAGGGCTCTTCGGAAACCTGGATATCTTGAAGACCTCGGGCGATGGTGTTTCTCAACGTTTGCTTTTGTGCTAATTGTCAACAATTTTACACTCACAGTGCCAAGGACTCTGGTTTTTCATTGCTAGTGTTTGTTGACGCTGAAGTCTGGTGACTCGGTATTTTTAATTTCATGAAAAGCTGAACGTCATGAGCTCTTTTCATTTTGTTTACCTTCGTCACAGCTTGAAGTGAAATCTTGTAATTGTTTCAATTTCTCGTGTGGGTATTCAGAAATCTTTGCGAAATGAGAACTCAACTTGAATGCTTTTTATTTATTTTCTTCTTTTTTGTTTTAAAAAGAGTACCTGTAAGGCAAACAAGCAAGTGTAAGGGATGATGTTTAGCAAAAGTTCATTTGATGTTTGCAAAATTGCGAAACAACAGCAGAACCCTGTAATTTCCCTAAGGAGCTAAGATTTGAGTCGTCAGTTGTTCTTTCCAAGAATGAATTTCGTATCTCAAAAGTTAACAAATAGTACTTCTAAGGACATCCGTACTCTAGCTTCGTGTATTACGTAACATTACTCAACTATTTCTGTCAGGTGTCCATGCTAACACGCATTGTTATTTATATTATTTTAAGTTAACTGATTAATCGAAATGCCCCTTAAAACGATGATCCCTGTCTCACTCACGTTGTCTGTTGATAAATATTTAATATTAATAATAGCATCGCCAGGGAACACAAAATAAGTAGATGCAATAAATGTATCCGAGTGGTTCAGGAGTATACTCTCCAAAGTAAGAAAGGAAATGAGTTTTAGCTAGTTTTGAGAGATTGACAAACATTTCGTAGACAAACAAAATTTCAGCGCCTGTACATTCCATGTTTACACGGTTATAGTCCTTGAGTAAAGTGTATTCTTTTGACAATTGATAACTTATAATTTTCACTTGTCTTTCGCCATGCAAAGTAGTTTTAAGTTTATTCAATTAATGGTTCATGTTTTCTTAAAAGTGTTACCCTTCACAGCTAGTGGAATGGATTCTCAGAGTTGTATGACTATGCGGTTAGTAGTTAGTTAGTAGTACAGGACTTTGCTCTTCGCCTCTTTTTTACATGAAATTGAATTGCTTTATATCGATAAGTCTTATGCATAATTTAAACAGCGCCATGGCAACGTTCCATTGACCGATTGATTACTAATGTCGTTTTCGATTTGGCTTTTCAGATTTTGATCTGAGATTTCAGATTTCTGCTGCCAAAACGAACATGAAATCTGAATTATATTGGTATGTGTGTGTATTGAGTTGGCGGCAAAATAAAACATTTTTGCACTTGCACTCGAAATCCATTTCAATTGATTTTCACACATTTATAGTACTGCATTTCAAAATCATTTAATATAAAAACTCGATCCCATACGCGTTAAATAAATAATTCAGTTAAAAAAGCAATCGTTCCAAAGATAAACAATTCGTAACCGACGCTGTGTGTCATAAACATTGGTGTTAGTGTGTAAAATCTGAGGAAAAATTGAGATTTCTCAAAAGTGATCTGAGATCAAAAAAAAGATTGATTTTTGTGGCAAATAGAACATGAAAAGCAATCTCGATAAAAAAAAAATTGATTTTTTGTCAAATCGAAAACGACATAACAGAATATAAAACTTTACAAAACTCACATTTCAACATAATATGCGCTGAGCTCCATGCACAAATTGTAAAATTGAGAGAAAATTTACCTGCCAAAGTCATTGGCAATCATGTAAAAAGAGACAAATTTAAAAGTAGTGTCAATAAAATTGAGAAATAAAGTAAATTAAATATTATACTATATTTTTTATTGGAAAGCTGTTTATTTATATTACTAAAAACAAACTGGTATACAAATAAATGTAATCTTTGCTCAGATGACGTTTCTTCAACTAGGATACTATTCGCTAGACGTCTGGCGATAGACTGGTTTTCACAAACCAATTAAATTTTAAAGTTTTGTAGATTATTTCTCTTTTTATGGTTTTGTGAAAGAATCACAGCTTTATATCTTGCCCATACATACGAATTTCTTGACGAGATTTGTCGGCTACCCTATACCATAAACATTTACTGAAAATCTGTTCATGTGCCCTTTTTACGCCAATCAAAACTTCGACATATGAAGTCAGACATCTGTCAGACTTACTAAATTAGATACATAAACGTCCCCATTCTCAGCATAGACTGATAGTTCTTCAGGTATAGAATTTTCCTGATATGTGTTTTTCTTTGTGCTGTCAAAGTATATTGCATAAATTTGCTGTCATTAATGTCAGTTTTCTGAAAGTGTTTTTGTGCGATTCTTGCTTACTTGGTTTAATAGTGACACATGTGACATCGGGGTACGCGTTTGGCGAATATAATGTTGTCATACTTCGATGCTCGCATTCGCACCTTCATCGTCTCTAGGGAATGTTATAAATATATTCACAGCTCATGCATGCAAAAGTTTCCCCATCGCATATGCATGAGGTGTGAATAAATATTTCCAAAAAGTAAGATAAGTTTAAATCGTATGTGCGATAGTTATAAGTATAACTAATATTCAGAAGTTTTAGCCAAATTCTTATTATGACACGATTTCTGTTCTATTTACTTACTAAGTGTGTGTTCGTGCATTTACACATTTTTGCATGAGTTGTATAAAATGTAAAATCACTATAGTCAGGCGTTACCCATCTTGGGTTGATTTCTATTGAATGCAAAACATGAACTTCAATTACACGGTAGCAGTTCTAATCACATGTTAACAAAAAAATGAAATTGACTCTCACCTTTCATCAATTTAAAACAGTTTCCATATTCACCCAGCCGTAACACTGTTAATTTACGGGTCAAAGTGTTTTTCAGTGTCGTCACGTTACGGCCCTTGGATTATTATTAATTTGCTTTGAAAGTTGTCACATAACGTCATGTACACATCTAACCACAATATTCATTTGCATTGTCATTATTACAAACTATTGAATCAGTTTTGATAGGTGTTTTATTTGAAAATTGCATGATTGCGCAGATGAAAAGATGACATGATTGTCACAATATCTAGTTGAAGTAACTGGAACATGTTTTGCCAGCAAATATGCGCTTTTTTGCATCGATTCTTTATTCATTTGATATTTACAATAAAAATGATGTCAGTGAATTGCGGAAGCTTAGGAATTACAACCCACTTAAGCCGGAAACGATGGATAATGCAGGGCTGTTAGGTACGGAAGAATGCAGTTGTTACGAGTATTGCCAGATAATTTATCTGGAATTATCGTAATATATTATATGTGAAAATAGGAGTTGAATTCGACTTCGTTTTGCAGGATTAAAACTAAATTACAAATGGAAAAACCAGCTCTATAGAAATGGCGAAGACGACCATGACATAATAAAAGTCAAGACTTGCGTTCAGCTGATCAAAAGAATCTGATGATAGCAATATCCAACGACCAGATCAAATGACATTAAATCGCATTGTTACCATTTTATTCCTATACCTATTTTATTAATGTTTACTTACTTTACTTTTAATTATGACTGAGCAATCAACACAGATTATTGTCATCCATTTGTTGCATGATACGCTCCCAACCTACATTCCCTACATTAAAAAATACTTTAGTTCAATAACGCTTATATGAACTATACGCTATACGATAACTTATTATTATTAATGGCGAATTAATCCCAACTCCTGGTTACTCGTTCTAAAAGTATATAACTAGTTAGTTCTTCATACAATGAGTCAAATCATTTTGCATATTTATCCCTATATATAGCAGCTCTCATAAATCTCAGAAAAAAATTAAACATTGTAAGCATCCTTCTCATGTAACTACGTGTAAGGAGTGCAATTAGTGTTGCTTTCACATGTACTACATCATGGTAATCCGTTTAAGTATCATTAGGAGAGCTATTATTCAAAGTAAAATGCTAAAATGTTTTTAATTGTTTTAACCTAATTAACATTTTGAAGGATCAAGGAGTTTTTTTCATTTTGCTTACTTCGTATATTTAACCTGCTGAATATGTAGTTTTTTGGAAGTGTTTGTCAACTGTTCACGAAAGTGACGCGAAACGCAAACTGAATTAGGTGGCATATTATATCCAGTTTAGAGTGCAATGAAGTTGTGAGAGTAATGATTGCGTTGGCATATCAAAAGGTAAGTTTTTTGTTTAATAAATTTACTGGCACAACGTTGTAATTATTTTTTCGAGTTTATTTTTTCATATTTTGACCGTTCACAATAGGCCTGTTTTATTGAAAAACTTTCCATTAGAGTAAAACAAAGAGAAGTACCTAATACGAATGTCGAATTAAACGGTTCCGGACATATTTGTGATAAAGTAGTATAAACTGTTATATTCTGTTGTGTCTCGGGCACCAAACCAAGTGCCAAAGGACAGAAACATCAACAGAACGTATTTTCGTTCGGTAGTAAATTCTGGTTCTGTTTACGTTGTTCGCTCAACTACACAAAACTGAAACAGAAACAGATCCAAAAAAAAATTTCTACCGCCTATTCTATCAAATTGTTTTTCGTTTGATTACATTTTCAGCAATTACAAAAATGGAACATATTTTTGAAACGTTTAGTAAAGAAGGCTTACATCAAATAAAAAATAGTATTTACAATGCGAGCGAAACAAACTGTCTGTTCCTCATTCTGTTTCTGTGCAAATGTATGGGATTCATTTTTCTGTTCTTTGTCACTTGGCGCCCTTATTCCTTCTCGTGAATGGAGCTAAAAGGAGTTTACTATGTATTTACAACTTCATCACCAGAATAGCTAAAACGTGAACTGCTGCTGTCAAGCCACTTCTGCTTGGGATAAATACCTGGTGTGGATTTTGGAAGTTTGGAGTGTATAGTATTTGTAATTATGTGCTGAAGATTCTACTTAGCCTAAATTCAATAAAACACGCCTACAGCGAACGACTCAGATATTTGACTGTTTCGAACTTTCAATACCGTGAACCAAAGGAGCTGGTGCTGATCTTTGACTCAATACGTGAAGTCAAGAAGAAGTTAAGTTATAAGCAGTGAATCAAAGAGGAAATTTGCATAATTTGTTATCTATACTATTTATATAAAGACGTAGTAACTGCTAAAATTATGATCGCAGTGTACTCAAAAACTACTGAACGGATTTTGATGAAACCTTTACTAAGATTCTGCAGTAGGCTATATTTAATTGCATTTGATAATCACTTTCTTACGCTATATTGCATAATTCAGTTTTGTATTTTGACTTTGCTTCATTCAACAATCAATATGTGTGTTTCTTAGCTTCTATAGCTAAGCAAAGCATAGACAAACCATACGGAGACCGCCACCTCGCAATTATCTTGCCGCTAGCCCCCTCAATGTTTTGTAATGTCAATTAGAATCCGCGTGACATCCAAAAACATAAAAAAAAGAAATAAATGATGGTAACTGCGACCAACCGTGGGGAAATGTGCTAGAGTTCGGGAATACCACATTTTAACATTACTAAATGCCTCAGGTATTGTGTTATATTATATATTGTTAAAAGGCGAATAATTTGATCTTTTTGATTAACAAAACTATCTACGGGAGATGTTTTACATACAAGAAACATAAGGACATCGTTATTATTAATATTAGAATATCATTAACATCAATTTCATGCGGTGTACATTTTTCTTTACAAACTGATGATTTTATATCTTAAAAAAAATCTATCCATAAAAAATAAAAAAAAATCTACGAACGCTGTCAGCGTCTTGTACACAGTGGAAGTGGCGAGTGTGTTGGTGAGCCGGAATTTTTGAAGTTACGCGACATTTGTCAATGCGAATTTCTTTGTGACAATACTAACGCACTTAGCATTTACCACCACATAAAAATTAAGCTTGTTGGCAAGAAACGGAAAATCGGACGATGTTGGGTGCTGGTCTTATCGCTATAATGCCTGTCCTATTTTTTGGTACTTTTTGACGTCTTGTACACACACGACAACCAATCAAATCACAAGAAATAGAAGCAACCGCTGGGATGTGCGTTGAGTCCAACACGTCCATGAATGCCGTTTGATTGAAAAACGTCGACATTGTAATATTTCAGTTTAACTTTTGAATAAAGAACTTGAATTGACCGAAATATATGAAGCAGTGTGCTCGGAATTATTATTTTCATTACATTAACAAATTTGGCCAGAGTGAAGTTCGCCGGCTCAGTTAGTTATGAATGAAACAGCTTGTCGAGACCGAAATGCTAGAGGGATGTACTTTTGTTACGCAGTAGTTTCTTAAATTGATACCTACATGTCTTGTATAGTCTTTTGACTTTGCGGCTTTCTTTAAGTCTCGACCTTTAATATACGGGAGCTCAATTGCGAAATTTGAATGGAACGTTGAACCACTACAACTTATGGTCGAAAGTAAAATGTTTATTTGGTAAGGCCCTTTTTCTTTTGATATACGTGTTAACAAAAAATAGCTTGAAACAATTTAAGAAAAACATCATGATCTTACCTTTCCTTTATTCATAGCTACTAATACCTCATATATATTGGAAAGATACGAATGCAAGGGAATTACAGACCGGCTTCTGTACATTTTTGGACTAAAATCTCAATGCAAGTAAAAATCAAAGGGCATTGTCAATTTATTTGATTCGCTGGAAGCTTGCAATTAACAAGACAGTTTCGTGGGATCCTACTATTATTTTTACTCGAAAAATTTCTCTAAACTCTTTAACTAGAGTGGTGTTGTCTTGATTATTCAATAATTTGCCTCACCGACGGATTTATTAGGATTTGCTATATAATGTATTTATGTAAATTCGCCTCAACCGACTTGCTTCTCCAGCCAGCTGCCTGCAGTTGGTTTTGCAACAAGTATGTCTTTCTCTTTCGTGTGGTCCCTCTTAAACTTTTACGTCCGTGTAAATTATACTTAACCTCTTGAATAAGTAAACAAATTATGTTTTCCCTTTCAATTTAAAATACAAATTTATAGACTTTGTGTACCTTACCGCTCTTATTACGGTTTTTGCTGTCATAAAGAAAATGCCCAAATCAATGCAAAATATCGATAAGTAATTGGTGCAATTTGTATCTTCAGCATAAGCTGTAAAATATATCTGTAAAGCTTTACTATCTATATTCGTGATTGCGAAACGAGTAAACTACTTTCTGTATCGATTTTGTTCTGCTTATCCTTCTATCGATTCATTACGGGGTAATTTAGCAAGTCAATGACGTCACATTTTGCCATTCCTAGCTAACTCTACACGCAATGGCCGCATTATATTATTATGCAATAGATTATACTCTCCCGCCGCAACAGTATTGGGTTTTTGAAGCTGGCTTAATTGAATTCCTCTTACGAAGGAACGCTGATGGAAACTTTATGCGGAAACTACACATAATCCTCATAGAACGGATTAAATTACAATCATCTTCTTTTTCCGATTTTCGTTATGAAATGGATTCCTGGGGTCTATTAAGAGGAATAGTTTTGAATTGAGTTATTTTAAGAAAAGTCGTCATTGTGTACATTTAGATGTATGTAGTTGGTTTTCAAAAGTGCGGGCATTACTTTTCATAAAGTAAGAGGGTTGCAACACGGTGTAGTTCCGCTTTTCAAAACATACCCAATTTAGAACGAAAATAAATCAAAATGACCATTTAAAATTAAGTGGAGTATTACTTCTTTAAGTGAAATTACTTTTCTCGGCCACTACATTTTGTAGTCTGTGGCAAAAACGAACTTGTCGTTGATCTCCGAAATAATTTCTTATATCTTAACAATGTTTTTTTTTTGTCTGATTGCGACTGTAATAAATATTTTAAAGCGTAAAAAGAGCCTTTGACTCCATAGACCGGGACATATTTTTGGAGAAGCTGTCTAGCACATCACTGCTTAAGTGAATAACAGCTACTCGGAAGTTTTACAGTGAATGATACGATTACCGTAAGGTTTAATCTTCGGGCCAATGCGTTTTGCTAATCAGGAAGTATTGTGTTTTTTCTATATTCACCCTTTATTGTGAAGTTTTGTGGGACTTTTCTTAACCAATTTAAATTCAAGTTTACGATTTAAAAAAAAATATTTTTGAACATAGTGTTAAGATTTGAATTGATTTTAAACATTTAAAGCTGCTGAGAAATATGTCCCCAGGAAAAAAAATCACTTCTAAATGGAAAATAAATACACATTTTTAAAGTGGCCTTTTTTCGTACAGGAGCATTTTGATTTATCTTTGAAATACGAAATTTTACTGACGAAAGAAAAACAATATGAAAACAAAAAAATCTCTCTATATATAGAATAGTTCCGTAATTGACAAAGAATGCACAGGCCTAACCGTCATTCGTAGATTCATAACATTTTGAGGGCGCATCCACTAGCTTTGAAGTGGGGTTTTTTTTTTCACAACTCACGAACATGTACTACTGCAATATGTAAAATTTTATCAAAATGGAGTCGATATCTACTTTGAAATCAAAATTATTTATTTCGATCAGCAGTTTTATTTTGTCATAGCTATTACATACACAATATTAGCTCTTACCTTTCACTGGAATATGGAGACGGTCGGATATCTAGTTTATGTAAAACCTCAGCTATATTTGTCGGGACCACGAATAGAAATCCGAACGCGATGACTAAGCAACTTGAATAATTGTTTTTGTATTTTCGCGGTCAGCGTTACCTTTCACGGCTCGTTGTTAAATATTATGTGAAAATTCAAAATTTCCATAGTAGTTTTAGAAATGACGCATTTTTCTCATTTTTTAATGACTTGGTTTTTTTTTTTAAATTATATTAAAAATCGTTATACTCGACGTCCACTGTATATGTAGCTAAAAATCTATAGCTTCAATGACTCGTTTTGAAACAAGCATACTGTGTCTTTGTCTCATTTATCCCTACATCGAACAATAAATAAATTTCACAGCAAAGTACAAAGGTATATTATGTAAACACATTAAAGTAATACAATTGTTTTTTGTTTTTTTCATTGCTTGCAGTTTTAACCGTCTTAACATCTTCAATCAAGTACAACGAATACGTCACCGATAAAGGCAAAAATATTTCAATACCTTGCGATGCAAATGGATCCATAATGTGGATCAAAGAAAATGGAAACAATTCAAGAGTTATACAGGTAAGTTCCGGTGCTTGTCTTTAAAAACCTTCTCCATTTGCAGAGGTTTGCTTTTACTAACGTTGTTTTTATTGAAATGCAAAGAGCTTGAGTGTGTTCGTGTAATAAGTGATCCTAACACGCTCATGTAATATTTTCGGACTGAGTTCATGGTCATGTCGAAATAACTGAATTTCCCTCACTTTTCCATCATTTCGCACAAAATGTTACATTTGAGTTTGGACTTGATGAAATGGAAAAGCAATTTCAACTATATATGTACCTTACATGAATTTCAACAGCAGTTTCAAATTCTAAACGCCTAGATTAAATACCACCTAAGGTTGAGAATGGAGTTAACCTCTAGGCAAGCCTATGGGTGTACCGACTCAATGGGTGGGTGTGAAAAAGGATTCAAACTATACTTACAACTTACAAGGTCCTGGAAGAGAAAACATCTGCTATAAATAGGTTGCAAAATACCACTACCAAGCGCTGATATTACCATTTTAATTGAGTGCCATAGGCTAGTTAACGTGGTTTCCTCTGTAAAGATAGCATCAAGGCTTGTGTTTGTGTGTGACAAAGAGCTACGGGCACTACATAAGACTATTATGGCATATAAAGGTATTAAAAAGTGGATTAGTTGATAATAAAGATATTTCTACGTTTACTATACCAACACAAATAAATTGCAGAACAGAACAGGAACAGGACAGGTCGTCCAGATGATTTGTACATCAAGATGTGCAAACCGATAATAGGTACACACTTCCTTTGTTTCTGCCCAACAACTGGCAGCTAGGATTGTCATATGGGGGTTTTTGGTCTCCTAGACTTATGGCTTTTTTTTGTCAACGGAGGGAATCTGTTTTTTTTAACCCTAGAAGGGTAATAAGTTAATCATTCGTAGATTCGAGGACCAATACTAAAATATATTTTTTTCCTCAATCATTAGAAAAGTATTGTCAAATGATAAACGTGATTTTTACTAAATAAATACTTCAGTTTTCATTATTAAACAGTCTTTAAAGTAAGCACATCATTTCTAAGTCTAAAACTACCATCAGTTCAAAAACTTAAAAAAAAATTCTTCTTTGGCAATATTAAATTAGAAAAAATAAATTAAGGAACTCCTTTTTAACTTTCTCCATTACGTAGTAAGAGAAAGATATTGGTTTCGTACAAAATTTCGAACTCGAGATTTTAATCAATTCTGAAATTACGATGATAGAGCAACTCAAAAAAGTGGGTCACAAAATTCTGTCCGGTCTGTCCGTCTGTCCGTCCTTCCACAGGCCTACAGCCTAAACGGCTTCCCGTATTACGTTCAAACCTCGGATTTGGAGTTTTTGGGCTTACAGCTCGGGAGGGGTTTTTTTTTTGCAAGGTAACCTCAATATTAATGGTACTTCCCATACAACATTTTCGTACCAGTTTGATTTGATCGAAAACGGTTCTAACGATTTCAACCAAAATTGATATTTAAGCTTAAGTATAGGTGAGGTTACCAGGACTGCGTACCCAGTTTTTGCCTAAAAATTCGAACAACGGTACTTTTAAAATTTTGACATATCTCGAAAACGCTCTATACGATTGTAACAAAAAATAATTTCTAAGGTAATGTGGTCATTTATAACTTAATAGCAAACTCAGTTTTTCTCTACATTATCGTACAAAAGATTTTTGAAAAAAGGAATTTTATTTTTTTTTTCAGTTTACCGGAAAACGGCAATAACGATTTTGACCAAAATGCAAACTTAGAGTCAAATGGATGTTTTCAAAACTTTTGTGTACTCAATTTTCGATTTGCTGAAGACTCTGAAAGTCAGTCAGACAGTCGTGCACTTTATTTCTTTTGCGTAAGATCCGCACAATGAATTTGCGCTATTAAGAAATACAACAAATAGAAATACTGGTTCTACCTGCCGGGCATTGACATTGACTGATAGGGTAAGGGTAGTTCGCGACAACGTCAGTGTCAAATAAGAAGAAGAAAAACCCAAGTGGCAGCTAAAAGACTTGTAGGAAAACAGAACAGAGATTATATGGTTGTAGTATAATTATGTTGAGAAAATACTGAAAAGTCTATAATGAAGTGCAAAAAACAACATAAAATCATTGTAGAATTGAAGAATTATGTTTTTCAAACATATTTGGTAGCTAAAGTAATGGGAGTTGTGCGCCTTTAACAATATTATAACAAAACACTACTCTGGCCATTATGAACATCCTTTTTTACCCTACAAGTTTCTTTGACTTTTAAAACAGAAAGTTAGCCATCCTGTGAAAGGTTGGACTTCGTGAAATACTCTATTGACATTAACAGAATTGTAACCACACAAATGATTGAGACCAAATGCATTGCCAAACGGAATCAAGTTCTTAAATCAGGGTGATGAACTTTTATTGAATAATATAAATAGAAAATTAGGCAAAAATAAATAAATTAACAGACAAATAGCGTTGGACTATTTTCGTTTACAAAACAAGCCTTTAAAAATAATCCAATACCCATTTCACTAGGAAAAAGTTATAAATTTCGGTACCTACCTTCTTTCTGTAATATGTTGTTCCTTTTCCGTATTTAAGCACCCCCATCAGTGAGATTTATAAGATCTCGGTAAATTCTCTTACAGATGGTTCCAAAAAGAAAGAAATTTTGAAAATTATTTGCCGAAAAAAGCTTAAGACGTAATTTGAATTTCCGGGGATCGAGCCTGGGACCCCTCTCTTAGTATAGTCCAACATCAAATGAACGTTCTATCCAAAAACTTACAATAAAGTGTTCCTTTAATTGCTTCGCCTTTATTGCCGGGCATGCGTTTAATTTTGGTTTGTCCATGTGAAGACCTGGAGTATGGTATTGACAAAAAAACCGCTTTGAAAACAACATAGGATATCGTTAAAATATCTATATAGCTGCATTTTTCACTGACGCATCCAAAATCTAGAATTGTTGATCACTCTGTCCTACTATTTACAAGTTCTAGGAAATTTCGACATAGACACGTTTGCTCTAAAATCTAAAGAAAATAATTTGCGTGTGTCAAATTGTCCAATTCACAAAACATAGTTATGATCATTATTGTAATTAATTGTAAAAACTAAGTAGCATTATCATTAGACAATATATGGCCGACCGTTTTGTTGAAACCACACCTCATAAAGAACGATGTTCTCAAAGATCGCTGAAAAGAAATTCGAGCTGTCGCCATTAATAAATGAAAGAAATAAACGCCACCATGTCATAAACCGAACCACAGAGTGAGTTTATCGGTATGCAAAAGTAATGCATGCAAAATTCGCAGATGCGACGCAGTTATCTGGTAAACAATCGTTAAAATCCTGTTTAATTTTCAGAAAATTGTGTTAACTGTTGCTTGGTCTAAAAACAGCCTTTACTGAATATTTTCGGATCCAGAAGTAAAAAATATATGCCAGGGACCCATTAATACTGTATATTCTATTTGGAATAGAAAAGGACTAACTTTTACACACTAACTATTAAGTAGTCTATTGTATGAGTTTAATAAAATCTGTTTCCCTTAAAGTAACCAACAACAGTATTCCACACCGCACTCTCCCCTATATTATTTCCTTTTATGTTTAGTAATACATATTTATTGCATAACTCAAATCGGTTTTAACAGCATTAAAATTTGTTTATTTCTTCGCATAATACAGACAGGTAGGATTTTAGTTCTAACAAATGTGTCGGAAGCAGATAAAGGACTTTACATATGTTTAACATCGGTTCAAAGTGAAACCGAAGAATTCGACCAGGACAATGATACAAACAATAATGAAACCTCTTCTTCAAGTGATGCCAATAGTACATCATCGAACAGTACCAAATCCGTACCACTGTTAACATCTGAAACGACACCGATTGTTGAGTCTTCAGCTACAACAGGAAATCTTACCCACATCGAAGACGAATTTCAGGCCTACCTCAAAGCTAACCTGAGTATACGTACAACTCCCGGACCAGTTTCGCAGTTGTACTTCAAGGCATCCACAATTCTTGGTTTTCTTATTTGGAGATTTAATAAATCCAACTCTGGTGGTTACCCAGTTCGCAGTTTTACAGCCGAATTTCGAAATGTTTCGTATAGCAATAGCGAAAACCAAAAATACGAACATGAATGGAGTCGTATGGATCCCATTAATATAGCCCCGAATGTCGTAAGTATAGATGTCGGCCTCCATCCTACGAGTTCCTTTTAGCTTTCTCAAATGTATATAAATCGGAATTTTAATGTTTGGTTGTGCTAAAAAAGAAAAAAAAAAATAATAAAACAGTAATTTGTGTGTCGTTGAATGTAGTTGGAAGAACAGTTGAAAACTATTTAGCTAGGGTATTGTTTTAACTTGTTGCGTTCCCGTGTTTTTTATTTGTCGTAGAATATAATCTTGTGAGTGTTTGTAAGTAGAATTAGAAAACAATAATGTTGATTGACAACAAAATTGTGTACACTATTTAGTTAACTGTTTAATAATATCTTTGTACTGATTTATTTCTTTAGCAATTATGTCTTCGTAATGTGATAAGTGTTTTACTCTATTCGATATCATACATGTGACTTTAAAATGCTCCTAATTTGGATACCCAAGGAAATTAACAGTTTGGGCGTTGAGGATGTTCTGCATTATTTGATTTTTAGTCGGAAAATGTGATAAAATAATTATTCTTCTTTGAAAAAAAAAACTACCTACTCGATTACATTAGTTGCGGTTGCGTTCTTCTTTTAAACATAGAATGCGGTTTATCCCAAACGAAACTGACATGTTTAAATGAGGTTAGGTATTAATTGCAAGCGAAATTTTTTGAAGTTCAAATTTTTTTTTAATTCGAGGTTAATATAATACATAAAATTGACCAATCTATTTATCGAAACTATTAATTAATTACAAAAGTTTCAGAAAAGCTTAAACGTTTTTTTCGTAACAAATGTCATTTGTCAAACTGGATCTGTCATTTGTTTGGTGTATAGTTTTTATTCATACGTCATACCCAAACGAACGTCATTCGATCAACAAATTTATGCAACTAACAGTTTCCGAGTGGACGCGATTGCTTAGTGGTAAGTTTCCCGGACTTTTGAGTGATCGATCTTGTTTTTAGAGTTCCTCTAAAATGATGCGCAAATTAATAAAGGTATAATGCAGTTTCCGAAAGAACTAGTACTGATTCCCATAGGTCGAACAATGTCACAACATATTGTCTTAGTTCGTTTATTTTTAAGTGGTTAATCTTTTTACTATTGCATACATTATTTACCCTATTCATATCGAAGATCATAGCTTAACTTGGTAAACCCTGATCCGACAAACTACATGAAACGACACATATTTGTTGGTTTAAATCAATTTTAGCTATTACATATCTCTTATCCAGCGACAAATGGAAGTTTATCGGCTAGAACCGAATACAACCTACGAATTTCGAATATGGGCAAACAATCATTTGGGAGCCGGCGAAATAGTAACCACAAATGTAACGACTCTTTCCGAAACAAAGGAGGAGGGTAAGTCTTTGTCAAAAAAAAAAACGAATAAAAATTATGTGATAACGTTTACACCAAACAATCTATTCGTAAAATTGGCCACACTGTCGTCTTAAAAAAATATCAACACTACCTTTCCAGATAAGAAAAATATTCAGTGTTTACTTTTTTTAGCTAATGCATAGTGTGTACCTATAGCCACAAAATGACTGTTAAAGCAGCAAGGGAGGAAGTCCCTTCAATAACATTTCGTTCTGCTAGTCTGGACTCATGAAATCAGCGCATTGATTCTAAAATAATTTTCAAACTTGCAATGGCGAAATTTTCCATACAAAATGTCATAGATTGTGACCTACCAAATATATAAGGTGAACATTAAAAATGATAATAATGGGCTAGGCCCAATGTGTATACGGATTTTTCTTTTCCAAGTCGATATTTTCTCATTTTTTTTAAACATTTGCACTTGTGCACTTGTTGGTAACAGCATAAACAAATTAATATACAATTTAATATATTCATTTGTGGTAACAGCCACAGTAGGTGCATACACTTTTTCAAACAACAGCTCTTCAAAAGTGGTTTCCCTTTAGCAGAAAAGACCTATTCTTTTTTATTTGGGACACTTTTTATTGCTGTAGTAAAGTTTTTCCTACTATCTTTGAGTTATCGTTACATTATCTACTTAATTAATTACTTAATAATCGTGTCCAGGTAAGATTTTACGAAATTTTCAATAAGAAACTACCCACTGTAACCTAAAAAAAAATTTTAGTGTGAATGTTAAAAATCATATTAGTAAGGATCACAATGAATATTGAATTAAACTGGAAATATAAAATGGGCTAATACTTCGTATACTTAATGTGCCTTCTGCACATTTCTTGAAGATGATTGATAACTTTGAATGTTTTGTTATTATTTATTAGGTAGCAATAATTGTCAATTAGTTGGGTATGTTGTTCATATATTTTTTAAAGTTTTTTTTCTTTACAGTCAGTCAGTGTTTTTGGATTTTTAAATTAACTTTTTAACTTTCTCCATTACGTAGTAAGAGAAAGATATTGGTGGTTTCGTACAAAATTTCGAACTCGAGATTTTAATCAATTCTGATATTACGATGATAGAGGAACTCAAAAAAGTGGGTCGCAAAATTCTGTCCGGTCTGTCCGGTCTGTCCGGTCTGTCCGTCTGTCCGTCTGTCCGTCCTTCCACGGGCCTACAGTCTAAACGGCTTCCCGGATTACATTAAAACCTCGGATTTGGAGTTTTTGGGCTTACAGTTCGGGAGGTGTTTTTTTTTTTCAATGTAACCTCAATATAAATGGTACTTCCCATACAACATTTTCGTACCAGTTTGATTTGATCGAAAACGGCTCTAACGATTTCAACCAAAATCGATATTTAAGCTTAAGTAGGTGAGGTTACCATGACTGCGTACCCAGTTTCTGGCTAAAAATTCGAGCAACGGAACTTTTGAAATTTCGACATATATCGAAAACGGTCTATACGATTGTACCAAAAATTAATTTCTAAGGTTATGTGGTCATTTATAACTTAATAGCAACCTTAGTTTTTCTCTATATTATCGTACAATGGATTTATGAAAAGAGTAATTTTTTAAAAATATAGTTTTTTCTAGTTAACTTAAAACGGCAATAACGATTTTGACCAAAATGCAAACTTAGAGTCAAATTGATGTTTTCAAAACTATTGTGTTCTTAATTTTCAATTGGAAACACCGAAAACGCTAATTTTAGAAACTGTTCATATCTCGAAAACCCCATCTTCGATTTCGATAAAATGTCAAAAACGAAGTATTTCTATAATCCGGAACAATATCATACAGTCAGTTGTATTTTTCCAAATAAACATTGCAATATTTGCAACTGTTATGTCTGGATAATTTTACAAAAACAAAAACTTCATTTGCACCGCACACACGAGCATCGGGATATTCAATTTATAAATACTAATGCAAATTCACAAACGCCTGAATTATTACATAATCTTTCTAAAGATATCGGTCTATCACGAGCAATACTTCCAATAATTGAAAACTTAAATCATATTCCAATCAAAATTAAAAACATATCCTTAGGTCAAAAACAGAAACTGCTACTAGGTACGCTTGTCCTGTACTCAAAAATCAAGTGAGGAGTAAGACCTTACAAAATAGTACAGTAGACGCTTGCGACATTGCCAGTTACTGAGAGCTTTAACATTTAAAAACTTATATTGTTATTTTATATGAGATGAATATCCAAAAGAGAATTTTGTTTTCTTTTGTCTAGTATCGAGAAAGTTTCGTTCGACCCAGTCGTGCACTTTATTTTATTTAATTTTGTAGTACTAAAATGTACATAGGTACAACAATTATTATATTTATGTTAATTTTTTTGTAAAAGAAAAAACGACGTCAAGATATTGAAAAAAATGCCCCTTTAAAAATTTAAATGTCGCTGCGCCATCCCATGTGCGTTTTGAAAAAAATTTTTTTTTCACAAATTGGTTGCCAGACATTTTTTGGGAGGAAATGTTAGCTGCATTTTAGGTACCTACCTTAACAGATCATAGCCCAAGGTGTTTTACAATCAGAACAAATAAAACTCTTCTAGTATAATTTGCTATGTTCGTACGTTTTTCTCCAAAAAGCTGTTATTTATTTTTATTATTTTGGGATATTAAGTAACATATTTTAGTACAAAGCTGGGCTTGGAAAGAAACTTTAGTTCCTCTTGCGAAGTTTTAAATTTTGGAGTTGCTTGATTTTCTTATTATGCCGATGGAGAATGTGGCCCCAGTCGCTTTTTAAAAATCTATCAACTATCATATTTTTTTCAAGCTTAGATCGATTCTCCCCCCATCCTGTCTTTTCGCAATCAGGTTTATTATAAAAAAAGAGATTGTTAATTGTGCAATTAAATAAATAATAACAATATAAAAAACACAAACTTACTCATGCTAGAAAACATTTAAATTTCATAGGTTTTTTATTTATTTCTCTAATTATAAAAATTTGTTTTCCCACTTCACACAAATTTCTAGTTTCACCTTCTAAAACGTATTGCATACATTCTTGACTTGTCTTCAATGTCCCATTTAATTGCTCTCTTAAAATTAACAAATTTCTTCCACTTGAACAAAAAGGGTTGGGGTCGAAATTCTGGCGAGGTCAACATTTTTTTTTTTGTTTTTTAATTCTGCTTTCAAAATTCAGTTTTACAAAATTCTGCAAATAATGTAAAACAATCAACCTACCTACTCACTTGTTATAGAAGAAGAGGTAAAAGGAGTTTTTTTAATTGGTTTTAAGTTTGCTCTCTTGGTTAGACAAATATTCTGTTAGTACCTATACCCTTGTGAGTGAACGTGTGCTTCTGGACTCTAGAGTGAAAATGAATATATCTGTAATTAAATCAAATAAAGGAAAATATAAGTTGTGCGTGGATGGATATGATATACTTAATATGTATTATTGTGAAAAATTAAATAAATTTAAAATTTTTAATTGGGCATGTGCAAACCGAATAAAATACAAGTGCAATATAATAAAAAATAGTGAAAAATACAAGTGTAATATAATAAAAAATAGTGAAAAATATTTGTTTTCTTTAAATTCGTAAATTGGAAAAAATAACAGAATTAGCAGAATTTATTTGTTTAAAATATTGCATGTCAGAATTTCAAAAAGCAGAATTTTGTAAGACAGAACAGAAAAAAACAGAATTTTGAAAGGCAGCATTTTTGTGTTACAACGCAGAATATTGCAAAGCAGAATTTCGACCCGTTCCCGAACAAAAATCTGTCATCGAAGGGTAAAATCTGAAGCGCCTAAATTCTGTACTAATATTGAAATAGGATATAAAGCTATATAATATTCGTAATATTTGATGTACAAAAAAATGTATAGGCTCCTAATAAGACAAATAAAACAAACAAAAAATCAAAGTTCCGAAAATCGCACTATTGGAGTTGGGCCAGCCTATACTTTCACCGTCTTTTGCAAATGCCCGTCGCCGTATAATAACCATCCGAAATGTATCATTTGTGGTGTATCTATAATCGCCAACAAATATTGTAAATGTAGATCAACTGTTTTGTGATAATGGTTGTTGTAAACACACCAAAACAATATTCCTAACAATTTTCCATTTATCGTTCTGTATACTAATAATGTATTTTTCATGTTGTACTAAACTAGGAACATCCAGTCCCAAGTATGTATATTTTTCTACTACTATTTCCTTGCCAGTACATGTACCAGTACCTTTCTCTTTCGTTATTAGGTGTAAACGTTATAAACACACAAAAACAAGTAGTCTTTCTTTACTAATTTCTAATTTGCAATTTTCTTTCTCTTCTTTTCTATTTGTTATATCTTTTAAGATTTGATACGCCTTATACAAGCTGACTTAGATAATTTTGATCCTCGTATATGGATAGTCGCTGTCAGTATAGTACTTGGAACCCTTGTGATATTAGCAATCGGATTGTGTATAGTTTTGTCTAAAGAATACTATCAATCATCACAAATGGGTACTACTACAACCACTACTTCTACTAACGACTGCAAGTTGGATGTTGTAATCGCTTGAATTTTGTTTTTTGTTTGCTGTTGAAGTTTTAAAAAAAAAATATATATAATATACTATGCAAAACTTTAAAGAAAAGAGAAAAGTTCTTAAAACACGGGCCAAGTTGACAAGTTACAGAAGCAAATGCTTTATCTTTTCGCCTATGTGTAGATATTTAATTCATGTTATTATGTTTTATGTGTTATTTTTTGTTAGAAGTGTTCACGTATTAATATTTTTTTTTGTTTTTCGGCAAAAAAAAAAAAATGTGTTATAGAATTGTTTTGGTGGTCTTGTCAGTGTCGTTTTTGAAGTGAATTTTGTTTTTAATTGTATAAATTCAATGTACATACAAATAATATTATGTAGAAATGATTAAAACAAGAAAAAACATCGCTTAGACTTCTCAAAAAGCAAGCAAATATAGAAAAAAAGAACGTACCAAAAATTAAATAAATAAATAAATGAATATAATAATTATTGTAAAGCTTAGTCCTATATATAGAGCACATAGATAAGAAATAATAATAATACAAAGAAAAAAAAATGTAGTCGTAGAATACACAACCATAATCACTAATCAAATCCAATGTGCTTCTTTCTCTTTTTTCTTTCATTTACTATGCGCAATTTCGCAATGCGATATCTTGCGCGCCCGCTCTAGCAGACTTCGAGGATGGTTGGGATAGTATTGAATTGATCCCGAATATCATATTAAATCCAGGATTCTGCGAATCAGATGATCAGGATGCGCCATATACCCGAACGATTATATTCGGCGAAGACGATGAAAGCGACGGCTACGATGACGAATCCGACGATGAACCGCCGATGGAACGATTTAAACGAAAAGTTTCGATATTTTTTACCGGACCCACCATCAAACGTATTTGAGAGTACAAACAATATGTGAATTATAATTATTTACTATATGCAAAATTATTATGAAAAACAAGTGCGCTGGCTTAAAGAACAAAACAACAAAATAGCAAAAAAAAAAAACAAACACAAATATGAATGCAATATTGTTTAATAATTCTGTGATTAAAATATTAATATGGCATAAACTAAATTATAAAAAAAATTAACGCTGAAATTCCCGATTTTAACGATTTATTATAATACAAACGTAATGCACTTTGTTACAATTGACATTTAAGTACGTTATTTTGTAGAATTTAATCCACGTAGGTCAAGTGCCTAATATGAATTTTTGTAATGAAACATACATGAGACACAAAACGAATAAGAATGTAAAATATGTATGAATGGTATAGTAGGTATAAAAAAAAAGTTGTATAATATTAAATAATAACTGGGATTGGAAATAACGTAACAGAATGTCCAGCACCAGTGATCACACAGTATTGTTATCTCTGTATTCACCAAGTTTTGATTAGTCCAAGGATCTAAAACAAAATAACGCAATACTCATTGCTCAAGATCTACAAGGTTATATATGATTTTTAAGACAGGTTTTGGGTGAATTTTAATTTCTTTTTTATATGCGCATGTTGGTCTTATTAGTATAGTAAATATAATCACGAATGTAGGTAGGCACACTCCGACAATAGGTCACAATATCATTGCATTAGTCCAAACATGTTGGTTTTAGACGATGCGTTTTGTTAAAAAAAAAAAAAAACTAATAGCGATCATCTACATTTATGTATTTTACTTAAAAATAGAAAAAAACAGAACTCAATTTTTTAATTCTGGTTTTGTTTTTGGAATAAGTGACGCAAAAAATCACACTTATTGTATGAGTTTTCTCACTCCAAATTGAAGAAACATGATGTGATTAATTGAGGCGGTTCTTCCGTTTGAGCTTTTGTCGAAAACGGCATAGTCTGGAATTATGAGTTGAGCTCTCAGGTTAGCGAAATATTCTTCTAAGGAATCCGAAGCGAGCGAATCGCATAGTTAACTGGGATAGAATCATAAGCGTCGACCTAGCTTTTTACGTACTTGTAATAGCGATATTTAGGTTAGGTTAGGTTGGGAGGGCAGTTTTGCAAACGATGCAAATTTCACCCAGAAGCCATGAAAGGCCCATTGTGAATACCCTGTTTGTACATGCAAGGACATGTGGCTAACAAAACCACTTCGATCTGTTTAGGAATAGTTTTATGTCCGATAGAGGTATCCCTGCCAAGTCGTCCAAACCTTTGAAGAACCTAGCTCCCATACAGGATGAGCGGCGTTCCTGTAAAGCTGGGCAGTGGCATAGAAGATGTTCCACGGACTCTATTTCCTCTTCGTCTCTACAGCTTCTGCAGAAGTCATTTGCAAAAAGTCCTAGCCTTTTAGCCATGTTTCCTATGATGCAGTGTCCGGTTAAAACGCCGACGAGCATCCGGATTTGGCTTCTATTAAGGGAGATTAGGAACTTTGATCTTTTGGTGTCAACCACAGGCCACAGACTCCGGGTTATGACGCAACCGATGGTGTTGCTCCATTGTTCCTTAGCCAGTTGTGTGGTGACGCCTTCAATAAAAGTCTTAGCAGTGTTGAAAGGCGGTAACACCTCTCCGTCCGCTAGTTGAGGGTTCATATCAGAGCCGTATCTGGCCAGTTCGTCCGCCTTTTCATTCCCTTCCACTCCAATGTGTCCCGGAACCCAGCAGAGTAGAATTGAGTGATGACTTATAGCCCTAAGCGCCACGAGGCAATCTGTATAAGATTTGAGCCGATAGCTTTAAGTGCTGCTTGACTGTCCACACAGATGGTTATTTCCATTGCTGGTAGTCCCATCGATAAGATAGTCTGTGCTGCTTTTTTAACCGCATATATCTCAGCTTGAAAGACACTACAGTGATCGGTCAGTCGGTACGACTGGCTAATAGCAAGCCTTTCTGAGAATATGCCGGCTCCTGTTCCATTTTCTGTTTTTGAACCGTCCGTATAGACGGCTATACCTTTAATGATGGTACTGGGTGACTTCCAGTCCTGCCTTTTGGGTATAGTGATTCTGAAATTTTTCTCGAAGTCATATCTGGGTTTCTCGTAATCGGTGAGTGACGTGAGTCCCTTCCGATCGAAGATTTCAAGTATGCTTGAGTGTCCGCAGTAACCAGGCTTCCAAGTTCTGTTCTCTCTTAATCTGAGAGCGGCTTTGGCTGCAACGTTCTTAGTGAATAGCTCAATGGGTTGCAGGTTCAATAGCGTTTCCAGACCTAGTTGTGGTGTGGATTTAATTGCGCCTGTTATTCCCAGACAAGCAATTCTCTGCACCTTGTTTAGGTTCTTAAGATGGGATTTGGTTTTAACCGCCTCCCACCAAACAACTGAGCCGTAGGTAAGAATGGGTCTCACAATCGCGGTGTACATCCAGTGCACAATGTTCGGTTGCAAGCCCCAGTTTTTCCCAAAGGTCTTCCTACATGCATAAAAGGCATTAAGTCCTTTCTTCATTCTTTCTTCAGTATTCCGTTTCCAGTTAAGTTTGGAGGTGAATATCACACCTAGGTACTTGGCCTCGGTTGAAAGATTAAGTCGGACACCTTTAAGCTTCGGTGGGTCCCATCTTGGTACCTTATATTTCCTGGTGAACAGAATGAGTTCGGTCTTTTCCGGATTAACCGAAAGACCGTTATGTTCCGTCCATTTGGATAGTTCTGATAACGCAGATTCCATAATATCTCTAATGGTGGAAAGGTATTTTCCTGTTATTAGTACTACTATATCATCCGCGTAGGCGACTATCTTGATACCTCTGTTGACAAGGGATGTAAGTATTTTGTTAATCGAGATGTTCCACAGTAGAGGAGATAGGACCCCCCCTTGTGGTGTTCCACGATTTGTGCTTTTCTTAATCGAACAGTCTCCTAGGCTGCTGTTAATAACTCTGCTGTTAAGCATAGTCTTAACCCAGTTTGTCAGAAACTGTGGTGAACCTGACTCCTCAAGTGAGGATGTAATGGTTCTTGTATTCAGGTTGTTGAATGCACCTTCTATGTCTAGAAAGGCCGCCAACGTAAATTCCTTGTTTCCTAGGGATTTCTCGATTGTCTTCGTTACTTCATGTAGCGCTGTTTCCACGGATCTGCCTTTGACATATGCGTGTTGTGCACTACACAGAGCACCGCTTGTTTCGAGAGTGTTCCTAAGGTGTAGGTCCAATAACCTTTCTAGTGTTTTCAAAAGAAAAGATGAGAGGCTAATTGGTCTGTAATCCTTGGGTGTGGAGTGACTAGGTTTCCCTGCTTTGGGAATAAAGACCACCCTCACCTCTTTCCAGCAGTCAGGAACAAGTCCGAGTGTCAGACAACCACGAAAGATTGCCTGCAGCCATGGGACGGTCCTTTTGCTAATAGCGATATTTTCTACCCATCATTATTTGCTGATGTTACATTTTATCTATCTAAGGTGGAGGTTTAACATGATTATAAGCAAAGCATTCTTCAGATGCTGTTTTGGCTCTGGGTGGGGAGCTCCCATGTCTTGTCATTCAACACACGATCCGCATCATTGTCAGTGATCACTTGCACTTTGCACAAGAACCGGTGCCGTGACATTTTGCCAAGCGACATTATGCCAAATATACAAATTTGGCAAAATGACGCTTTCGAAAGTAACACTAGGCCGAATTGTACGCATTTGGCATAATGTCGCTTAGGTAAAGTGTTATAAGGCCAAACTTGTTTGTGACATTAGGCCAAACGAACTAACAACTACTTACTTCAAGTGGCCAATATCACGACACTATCTTTGCGAAGCAAATAGGGCTGGCGCATAATTGTTCGTTGTCAGATCGATAGCTAATAATGTACTAGAATGCTGAATGATGTTACCATAACCTCGTTCACGTACAAGACAGTTTGCCAGATTTCAAACCCCAGTTTTTTTCACACATATACGTATTTACACCTACAGCTAAACGTATTTGACTTCAGTTATCCCATCACGCCTTAATAATCTAAGGAAAGTAAAAACAATAAAGCAAAACAAATCTATACTAATTCACACTCGTTAATTGTATATATACTTCCATAAACTTAACCAACGATTTGTTGATTTCATTCAATTGTTATTATTCCATAGAACAAAAAACAATGATGGCTAAAATTTATATTAGTCGAATGCTTTTGTTAATTGTATCGTCAAGATTGAAACAGCATAATGTATTCCACAACTTTCACTTTACTTGGGGAAGAAGTACCTTCTTAAATGCATCACGAGTAGTTCCTTTGAATACGCATTTTTTTTTATATCACAAATAATTACATATAGTACATAGAAAAACAAAAATGCACAATAGCGTCAAACATTGTATGAAATGTTAAAAGCTATGCTTCTAACCTGTGATGAGTTATTTACTCTACTTCTATCTATACACACGCAATGTTTAGCAAATTAAAACAAAAACCGCATAATAATTATGTAAGAACTAACATTCCGAAATATATACACAATTTGCTTCCATAATAAAAGTAATAAAAACAAAATTTGAGAACGGCTATAAAACAACAAAATATTAATAATAAAAACATATATATATTAAAGGTACCTTAATTGTTAATAGTTTGCAAGTCAATAATAATAAATACAAAATATGCTGTTTGATACAATGTATTAAAGAAATAATAACAATTTTAAAGTAATTAATAAAGACTGTAGTTAATTTTTTTAACAAATCAAAAGTATAAACAATATACATATAGATTGCAATTGAAGCATTTGCATGAGTTTGAGAAAAGAAATTAAACAACTAGTATTAACTAACAAAATACATGTGATTATTACGATCGATTATGTTTGCTTAAAACAAATGTTTTGTTTATGTAATTAGTAAATATTTTATTAGACTCTTCTATTTATATATATATAAAGGTAAATCACTTAACTTTGATATCATAGAGCAACACAAACTATTTTAAACAATTTTTTAATTATTTCCTACTTTATAATAATTACTTTTCAAGGACATTTCCTGCTTTCTAGGCTTTTCGTGTACATTGCGTTTTAATCAATTATTTAAAAAAGGGAAAATAAATTTATACAGAACCTGAATGCGTTGCGTTTCATTTGCTAAAAGAAATGTTATTAGAATGCGATTTTTCAAACCAATTATTGGCATTTAATGGAATTTAATATTTTTGTAGCGTTTTCTACTCGTCCTGCTCAGATTTCTATGATCTATGACTACTTAATATCAGAAAATAAAGAAGGAAAGTAAGTTTTCCGTGAAAGCGGTGGAGACGGACAATTAAAAAAAAAGTTGGTGCTTGGTCTCTTGGTTTCTTTCTCTTTAAAACATTAGCTTGGTGTTAATTTTCCATTATTGGGACAAATGGAAGGGACCTACAATTCTGTGGAAAAAAAGTAAGTACCTACAGCATAAGTCGACTTATGTCAAAATTGAGTTAACTTTACGATCGGATGCACCGATCTTACCCTACCCTGTTATATTTGTCATAATTTGTTTCATTCAAATACCTCTTACGGCTGCCGTTGGGGATCCGGAAAAAACAGTATTTCATGTCGAATGTATTATGTTGAAAAGCTCTGCCATGACAGTTATACTCCCTGATGTTTGGCAGACGTTCGCGAGAATGGCGCAATTAATAAAAAGCTAGATATACGTAATTCGTGTTTTTCTGATGCCACACGCTTAGTTTGTATATCTTCTCAAGTTCTAATTTCTATTGTCAAAAAGATAATTTTTAACCTTTTTTATTTGAGTACCTATATAAATTGTATGGCTGCGTTCGGTCAAGCGATCATATGATTTTTGGCAGGTCATATGTACGACAAGGGGTCGTATGAATAAAACGTATCAATTGCTTTTACTCAAGATAAATGTCAAAAGCGAAGCATTTGCTACGTTACGTATGAAACCAATTTGAGTTAGTTCCCACTTTTGACATGTTCGAAAAGCGGCGGCACTGACCTTTTACTCAGATCGGTATGAATAAAACTTGTCAGACAAAGAAAATGCTATGCAAATTTTGAGTTTGCTATTTAGTTGACTCAGACCTTTTGCTAAAAAATATTTTGTACGCAACTTTTTAACATAAGACAAATCTAAGCGTTGTGAATTTTTGATGTTAAACAAAGAAGAATTGGTGACGACAAATAACTTTAAGCAATTGTTCTGTTTCACGCGTGAAAATGTGGACATTTTGGCTAATACTTTCTTAAATGATAGATTTGAGACGCGTGGTGGTGCTCTTTCAAATATCCAGAAAATCTTTCCTAAGGTACCTATTTAGGAGATCTGGGGTTTCAGGTAAACATTTCAAAATTCATGGCTTAATAACAAGTGAAAAATGTATGTATTTAGGTTGGTGTTGGAGAAGATCTTGGTGTTCTTGTTTTTCTTTTAAGTTTTGTTCACTTTTGACAATTTTCCCACAAAAATTTGAAAATAAATTCAAAATAAACAAACCACCAGACAGTTGTCACTTAACACAAATTGCAGGGCAAGTACACGTACAGCGAAGTAAATGCTATGTTCGAATTTTCGAACTTACTTTAGCAAACTAGGTTTTTATTCATACCGATTCAAAGCATTTGCTAAGGGCTTTTACTTTGCTACAACCTTTTGCTCAAAGCAAATGCTAGTTTTTATTCATACGACCCAAGACATTCATTCGCTATTATCATGTAGACAGAGTGAATTTAAGGATGATTTGAAAATGGGGCCAATCTATGTACATACGAGTACATACCGATTCGGATGTCATCCATTAAAAGGATATTACCATCCTAATATTATTGTTATTATTATTAATTAATTTACCAAACTTGAGGCACCTTTTGTGCTTAGTTCCATGGAACCTGTTGAGCTGATAAGTGTAATCCACTTCCCCTGTTAAAATATTTTGCGAATTCACTCACTAACCTACTCAAATCTATGAGAATCAAGAAAATGTTCCTTCTCTGTAATTCTCATAAATGCACGTACCTTGTATGTTATTTTTATTATTAAATAGGTTCATTGCAATATAATCTTTCTTAAAACACAAAAACAACTCGAAAATGATTCGTTCATATTTGTTTATTTTTCATATATATATATTTTTTATCTTCGTCCCTTTGATTAAAACAATAATAGGTATTTCGCGTTCTCCTCTCTGGTTAAGGTTATACGTCACCGAGTTCTCACAGCTCGCGTGAGAACAAAGTCGAGTAAAGAAAACATTCGAGCGAACGGCCACAAAAATGGAGACAAGTGGTGGGCGCTTGGACAAACAAAGATGACCAACCACCTCAAAACCACAAGAACAGCTGACTTTTAAAATACCCACCACCACAAATTCGAAGAAAGAAAACTCTCGTTTTATGTACCCAATAGACTGAAAATCCCAAAGGAAAGAGACATAAGAACATTTTGATGTTCTTCAATTTTTGTTAAATTTAAAAATTGCTCCCCCTTCTCGTTTTCTACTCTGGTAGCCCTGTATATAAAGGGTTTTCCAAAGATAAAATTCGTGAGGCTATCGAGGACATAGGGCAGCCACTTGGTGATTTGGTTATGGAAAATTTCATCAAAATAATGTGGTTATGTATGCGTGCTCGTGGAGTTATTGGCTGATGTTGTTTTTCATTATTAACGGCATACCTTTCTCTTTATTATGAAAAAAACATCTGATCATTTATCTCAAAAAATTGCATTTTTCTTTGAATACCAAAATAACACCTCTTATTGGAAAACCCTTTACATCAAAAAAGTTTACTTTCGAATTAATATTTAACCCGAGAACCGCAGCCGGCTCCTCGATTTCACCCTTTAGGTACAACAAAACAAAGTCTGCCTTTCTCGATAAATTTAAGTCGCTTCTTAGAACAACAGGCGTTCCTATCACTCCGATATTCTAACGCTTAGCAATGAAGGTACAAAATATGTATAGGTAAAAAAATATTTCATGCATGGCTTTAAATTGCTTTAATATAATATTTATATTTGCTTTTTTCTTACACTTTAAATGAAATACGTTTCAAATGTACAAAATTAGTTCTTCTGACAATTTGAATAAATCCAATACTGAAATCAGATGAAAAAACTTAATTAAAACTTAGGTACTTAAAATAACTTAGTGCTACTTATTAAATGAGAGCAAATGAAAACAGCTTATTCTATGTCAAATTTAACAAATCATTCAAGAGGAAAAAAAAAGTAGGTAAATTGTTTGAATACAAATCATATTCAAAAGTCTTTTATAAATACTCATAATCGTTCTTGTAAGGAATAAGCGATTATTGTTGACACTAATTGGATTAGATCTACATTATATCTACATATATTTTTCAGGCATTTTATTATGTTTTAAGTTAAGTTGAACACTTTGCGAGAACATTTTTATTATGCCGTAGTACTTATTTGAAAACACTTTCAAGAAGCTGGGCACATTTTTGCTGGCTAATTCAGAACAGAATTGCGGATACTTTCGGTATGCAGGCTGCATTTCGTCCCAAATTGTCAGAATATCACACTCATTACTAGGAGGAAAAAAGAAGAAAGCACGTTATGTTAAGTTGTTAGATTTCCATAATTAGTTGCTGTCATACTTAGCAGAGTTTGAGCAGTCGTTGAAGGATAAAATTAAATACTGAATTTTAAGTTGTGAACACTGGTTGTAGATTTCAGATGACTGCTGTCTGCTGAAAACAGAATAAATACTTTCTGTTCGTTCACTGCAAAATAAAGAGGAACAAGATTTTGAAATAAATTATAAAAAAATAAGCAAACAGTATTTGTTCTATAACAGAGTGGAGAGCAGAGGGACAGTAGCAATTTGCATAACTTCAAACCACCTTTAATTATTTTTCCAACTAAACAATTAGAACGAAAAGCAATATATCATTTAGAGTTGTATAAAAATAATGCCAACAAATATGGAATACAGACCAATATTTCTCCTTTGTATCGCATATAACAACGTGCTTGGTAGTAAACCAAACTTTTACAGTTCACTCACAATCTAAATTCTTTGATTAAATATTTATTGGTGCAGTACCGCAGTTAGCATGCGTACAAGAAACATACTACTCTAAAGTAGTTGAAGCCGGAGGCCACGTTCAGAACCTAGGATATCTTCAAAGTCTTCCTAATAAATTATTTAGTTTAAGTAACTTTTGACGGACGTTTCTTTTTGTCCAAGTACACTTTCGAAAGTGTCTCGAATTCGAAAAATCTGAATTTTGACATTCGAACAGATAAGTTCATCCTATCAATCAAAAGTAAAAAATAAGATTTGCTCTGTTTACAAAGGACTCACTCCAATTGGACGAATAGGGAACAAAAGGAAGCGTTTCATTTCATTTCATTTCATTTATTCAATCTACGATTTATAATCCACAGATATCGAAAAAAATACTCAGGATGATGGAAGAAAATCCCGAAATCGCAAAAGGGGTTCTCGACGAACCGATTCGATACTGGCCGATTCTGGAAGGATGCTGCAGAAAAATTGAATAGTCACGGACCGCCCAGTAAAGACGGAGCTACGTGGAAAACGGTTTAAAATGTTCATGCAGTCTGATACGATTAAGTTATTTTTGCATTTCAGGTTTGGGCTGGTTACAAGTCAAAAACAAAGAAGAAGCTGGCGGAGAATGAGAAGAAAAGGAGACAGACAATAACCTAGTCGTTCTTTTAGAGTTCGAGCAGGCTGTCTCGAGAATCACCTGCATCAATGCCAGGGTATATGGCATTTCACAGACAGCAACTGTTCCACGACTAGATCCATCACCTTTAATGCCATAATTCTCAAGAAACATATCGATGAATAAATAGAGACATTCGTTAATTGACTATTCGTTCGAATCTCAAAATAAGCGTAAAAAATTGTCCATCTGAAATTGAAGGCGGGCGTCATTACAAAACAGGGGCCAACTGCAGTACAGCTGACAGGCTACGATCCTCTGATGGCAATTAAACTACCAACCTGATCTACTAAAAAAAAGTAATAATCATGAGCAGAGGAACATTGAAATAGATTTTTGCGCTATCTACAGAATGTGGCAATATCTGAATTCACTTCGACTTTAAAATCAACTAAAATAAAAAAGCATTTCTGTTCAAAAATACCTTATTTGGTGCATATCCAAGTGGGCATGATTAACAACCGGCCGATTGGTCGTCAAATGAACTGTTCCAATTATATCAACAGGACCTACAAACACAAAACACTTATTTTACTATTGACTCTGAAAAAAAAAAACACCTCATTTACCTCCAAACACAGCATTCTTTTCAGTGTTTATATTTATCCACTCTAACATGCTTTCTAACTCATCACCATAACTTTTGGACGGCAAGTATTCTTCATATACATTCTGAAAACATAATTCAAAATCAACATGCTGTATAGAGCAATCACATTTTAAGAACTTACCACAACACCCGGATCAACAATGCTTGTGAGAAAAACAGCAAGCGATATAGACAAAAACAAATTACTATGTTTACCATTACGTAACTTTGAGTAAAGCGTTGGTGCTAATACACAACCCTGAGTGTAGCAGAGGAAAAATAGCTTTTTTATGCTTAAGCCAATGAAAGCAAATACAACGAATTGGACCAGGCTGTAAAAATAGTGATAGCTGACTGGCCCATTTGATTTAGGTTCCAATTTCGGCCTTGAGGTCTTCGTTTCATTCTCTGTCACATTATCACCAGACATCGCTGCGATGTCATCATCAAATTCCTTGTGATCTGTCTCAACGGCCGGTTGGCCATCAAGACTTTCACAAGTGGACTCTCCTACGTGCTTTTCATTTTTCTGCTCCTTGTGTAAATTGATTTGCTTTTTTAGGCATTTGATTTCGTTCAAGAAGGATTCATGATCATCTACAACGTCTCGCTTCTGCTTGCTTCGCTCTTCTTTGTATTTCTGGAACTCGTAATCACATTGCTCTAGCAGGGCCCAGCATTCATGCAATGCCTTTTCTGTTGTCTCATTTGACATGTCTTTCATTGAAATGTGATTCTCTTCGAGGAAATCCTCGAGCACGTATTTCTTTGCTCTTTCCACGTAGTCAGTGTTCTCTGATTTGGGTGATTGTATCCGCCATTTTCGAAGGAATTTTGCCAGCAAAACAACTCCATATAAGCAATATGGCTTCGCAAATAGTATTTTAATGACCTCCCATACGTCGTACAAATCCACTTCGGCATAGTCCGAATTGCAGGCCAGAAGGCATGTTGTGAAATTCGTCCGACGTTGCAGTGTCCATTGTAGCACCAAGTCGCGGTATACTGAGAACGGATTATCCATCGAGCTTGCATAACCAGACTTCTCCAACAGATCAATGATTGTTCCCTGCGAACTTATGGCCAGAAGAATGCCCAGCAGTATGCTTTTCATTAAGTTATCCGATCGTGGCTGTGCCTTGTATATTCGGACTAAACTTATAAAAAGCAGCGCAAAAGCGGGACCATTTTGCCAAGCGAAGAAGTACTTTTTATTCTCATACGCGAGGAAGTAGGCGATTATGTTTGAAAGAAACTGGGATATGGTATAGTCTATCGAAAATCGATTCGAAACCAGCCCCATGCTCCACGGGGTAATCATTATGAGTATTTGTGTTGCATAGATCACTGATGAAAATTGCCAACATAGCAATGATGCTGTTGTGAGAACAGTTAGTTTTATAATCTAACGGGGAAAAGTATTTGTTAAAAAAATTCCAAACAAAAAGAATGCAAAGTTATCTGTACTCACCATAATTGGATTGGACTTGTGACAATCTGATTTCTTCCGCCTTGAAGCGCCTTCTATACAAATGCACAAGTAGCACATTTGCCACAAAATCAGTGGAAAGGCAAAGTTCTCCCTTGCAACAGGCCGATCGTATATCTTTGAAACATTCTTGTGAAATATAATATAGGAAATAACAGCGTAAACGCCTCCAAATAGATTTTCACTAAGGGTAATAAGACAAATTAGCTTTTGGTTGACAAAAAACACGGAAAACGACATATTATGTTTAGGAACACAGACTTCTAAGGACTAGTGTGTAGGTACATACCTCAAGAGCGACGCGTACATGTAAATAATAAAAATAGTAAAGCCACCAAACATCCACACGAATTCCAAGTAAAAGTAAAACGGTTCCCCCAGGCCATCACACGTCACACCTGGTTCCGACAGTGGATCCACATCTTCCGTCCTCCAACACGAAATTATTGGAATATTTAAATTTCTACTTATACTTCTAAACTTATGGTACAAATACCTAAAACAAACAATTTGTTATTAGCTAACATGTTATACGACACCCATTTCATATTACCCAATCACAATTTCTGGAAGTACATGAAAACGATGCACAACATTTACACTATGAGGATATTCAATTGTGGTAACATTCAGGAGTTTTTCGTAGCCACGATTAAAATCCGTTTCTTCGACTATTGTTTTATAAAAGGAGTAATATAGAGCGTCTTCCTTTCTCAGCAAGGCCTGACGCTGCAGGTTTGATAAATGGCCAAAATTATTTCGGGTCTCGAATATCGACCGGACATGGTATACGTAGAGGAAAAAACAGCCAACAGCTGAAATACAAAGGTTTAGTTCCTGATTTTGCCAATGGTTTGAGAATCTTGTTTTACCAATAAAAGCATGAGATATAACGAGTAGTAAATACTGTTTTTGCTTCATTTTTTCGTTTGTTGTTTTATTCTTTAAGCTTGTTGCATTATATTTTCGGTAACTTTATGCACTTATTTGTTCTAATTAGTGTTAAAAGTACAAATAAACATAAAAGCCGACTTGTGGTAGGGACGAAAAATAAGAACTTTGTAGGTAGTTATTTCTTAGGTGTCAGGTGTCAGTGAACAGCTGACAGCCAGTTGTCACAAGACTTAAGGGCCCAGCCCATAGAATCCGTCGCGTCCGTTGCGTCGGCGGATTGCCGTATTTGACGGAACGAACTGTCCCATAGAATCCGTCGCATGCGCTAAGTGACAGTGTTTTAGTACTCTATACCTATTTGTCCCAAGAAACGTGGGAATTTTTCCCTTTCCAACGTAGTTAAATTCCCTTTCAAATAATTCCCTTGATAGGCATTTTTTTGTGAAAAAAATTAACTTTTAAAAGTAAAAGTTAAATTATACGGATAAATAATCACATTAAATAAAATTTGGTATAAAAATCGCATTTTTTTAATATCATAATGACTTATTTTTGGTACTAGAAAATTTTGATATTAAAAATCTTGCTGAAAGGTGATTTAAAAAAGTTATTTTTTATGTACATACATGTGTTGATTATCAAGGTGAAATCTAGATACTTATTTTGATGAAATTTAGAAAAAAAAAATTTTTTTTTCAATGTTGTTTTAGATTTTTCTTTTTCCCACTTAAGGCTTTTCGGACATCGAAATTCCCCAAAAAAGGAAGAAATCCCACAATATAAGAGCACTAGTGAGAGCCGATGACAGCCTCTCTCACGCGCTCAATATTTCCACCAATGAAAAGGAATCTTCTCACGATGTGCCAATTGTCAACGGAGGCGACGGACAGAAAAGTAGAAAGTAAACTTACTTTATCCGTCGCTCCGGCACGTGCGCTGCTTATGGGACACCCTCCATAAGAGAGTGTGTATTCTATCAACCTGTCAGTCGAAAACTTTGCCGCAACGGACGCGACGGATTCTATGGGTTGGGCCCTTTAACCACGTTTACACATCGTTTGTTCTAATTCAGTACCTAGCGATGGGTACACTGCAAACTAAATTGACTTTTCTATTGAAAATTAGCTATGTCGTTTTCGGTTTGGCAAATAATTAGGTAATTTTTGGGAGAAACATTTGTTTTGTTGATCAGAAGCACTTTTGAGAAATCTCGATTTTCTCTCAGATTTACACATACTTTCAGTAACACCAATGTTTATGACCCACAGATGGTGGTTAAATTTTTTTTATCTTTAGAAGAATTGATTTTTTTACTGAATTATTCATCTTACACTTATGAAAAGGAGTTTTTATTTTTAATTATTTCGAAATGTGTGAAAAATCAATTGAAATGGATTCCAGTGGTAGTGAAAAAAAAATCAAGATTCTCTATCTGAACCAAATTTCATGTTCCATGGCGCAAAAGGATTTTTTTAAACTAATATGATTCATGCATATTTAGAGACATATATATATAAGTAATAAACCTTGGAGAGCTGTTTTACATCAAGTAGACGGAATTGTACAACCAACGATAACGCATTCAACGAAGGAGTGGTCCTATAGAGTCCGTTGCACAACAATTTGTTTGAAAGAATTGTTTTGTGATTGAACTGTCATTGGTGCTTCAAGGATTTCACCTATTTAAAGGCCTGTTTTTTCTAGCTTTGTTCTCAAAAAAGCAAAGAAAAGTACGATTTTCAGCACGCAGTTACAACCAGTTACAACCAGATTGACTCCAGATTGACAGTTCCAAACTTCATTCGAAAAACTATTACGCTTATTACGCTTTTACTGAACGTGTCCATCTCCAGCTATGGAGAATGGAGCTGCCAGTAGGTACTAAACTCATATGTTTTTGTTGTCAGTTTGACTTTGACATTGACATATACATTTTGAGAGAAGATTCATCGTGGGAGGATGGCTTGGGTAACCATAATATTTATTTAGGTATCTCAGAATTTGTACCATTTATAAAACACTTACTTTTCAGTTTTCTACGTTGCACATAGCCCTTTTGTTTGCAGCAATTACCAATATTGGATCAAATGTTTATGATAAAGAACTGACAATTAACGTGGAAGCAGGAAAGCAAGACTGCTTCTACCATCAAGTTAAGACCGGTGAGGTTATCGACATCGAATATCAAGTAATCGACGGAGGTCATGGAGATTTGGATATAAGCTTCTCCCTATCGGAGCCCATTGGTTTGTTAATTGTTTCCGATTATAAAAAGTCCGAAAATATTCATCGCTACGAAGTGAAAAAGGATGGCGATTATCGCTTCTGCTTTGACAACACCTTCAGCTCATTTAATCGGAAAACAATATTTTTTGAATTGATTGTTGAAAAAGAAGGCGAAAACAATCAAGGCGATGCAGCTTGGCATGATATTCTCGAAGGCCTATCACCGGAAGAATTCTACGAAATGAAAGTCCAAGACATCATGGATTACGCCGGTCGCATTCGTATGCTGCTTGTAAAAGCGCGTCAGCTTCAAGATATGTTACGGTCCAATGAAGCCAGAGATCGCAATATCGCCGAAGAGAACTACTTCAAAGTGAATGTCTGGTCATTTTTCCAGATTTGTGCTATGATAGCGGTGGGTGCACTACAGGTCTTTATGTTAAAAAGCATCTTTGAAACTAACTCAAAGCTGACATCGTTTTGGAAGATGCTGGGTCTCTGAGTTTTTTTTTTTATTTGTTTTCCTGAATTTAAAAACAGTTTTTGTTTATTACCAAAGAATCATCAATTATTACCATCACGAATCTCTTGTTGCCATAGTGTTTATTAAGTTTAAAGAATATGTTTTACAGTGAAAATTTTATTCAGTTCTTGTAATATAAAAGAAATACAAGTATAAAAAAAAATATTTAGTGTTTCTTTTTTGATATAGACACTCCTGGTTCTTTGTGTGAGCTGCGTGTGAACCGCTTGATCTTCCTTGCCTTTGTCTTTCCGACTTCTACACTGGTTGGCAGGATATTTCGCTTTTGGAAATTCTTAAAACGATCCACCAGTAGACTGGTTTCTACTTTAACGTTTCGCAAATTGCCAGCAATCTCTTCGGGCATATTAACATCTACATCGGGCTCCTTGAACTTCAAACGGCCAAGACGTTTAGTTTCGAATTTCTTCTTATCAGCCACCTTTTTGCGGTGCTTCTTCAGTTGATTGGATTCCTCTGTTTCTTCTTCAACTTCTGCCACGATTTTCTTTATCCTAAAAGATAAGATTGATAACAAATAACATCGCATTAAAAATATCGGGTTATTGCGTGGAATTATGAAGATACAAAACACACAATCTTACCTGTGTATGTCTTGTCGTTGTTTTTTCAACTCTTTCTTCTTTTGCAATTCATTTGAAATCACTTTTTGCTCCTTCTGCTTTCTTCTCTTTTGTTTACTTTTCTTCTTGTTTTCCACTGGAGGGTTGGTTGCCTTGTATGGTGCTTCGTCCTCAGCTCCATCATTGTTTTCAGCATCTGGCTCCCCTCCATCTTCCTCGGGTAATCCTGATGACATTTCCTTTAGACGAAGCCTGTCGCGTTCCTCTGGGGTAACCTTGGAGAACATTTCCGTAGTAACCCGCTTCAAATGCTTCTCGATTTTTATTATATCCTCCTCCTTGCTGACAACACTACTGATAAGATCTTGGTGTGCTTTCAATGAAGGATTATAACTCATGCCAGGATGTGGAGGTTCGAACGATCTACAATTAAAATCAGTTGTTACTTTTTTTTCTTGTATAAAAATAAATATATTTACGCACTTAGCTTTCGTGGTTTTGTGCCGAATGCTGTCATGTACCTTGATAGCGGACTTGCCAATGTTTCTGAGAATATATAGGGACAAATCCCTACTGATCCATGGATCTTTAAGCCCGGGTGCACGTTCGCGAACATCTTCTTCAATCCAAATGTCTTTTTGAAACCCTTTATCTATTTTATTTTTAGACAATTTTTTGTCAAGCTTTTCGTAGTACTTTGAGCGATCACTGTTTGCTTGAATATGTCTCTGTGATTTTGGATTTCGAATTTCCTCTTCAATATTCCGTCCACTTCTCTTTTGCTTGACGTGATTTCTAGAATGATTTTTTTTTTTTTTTTTTGTAAAACAACACTTGAAAATGACGAAATCTTACCTTTTAACTATGGGATCCTGGACTTTGGAAGAGTTCTCTAAAGCAGCAAACGTTCGCAACGGTTTTAAAGCATTCAATTTACGCTTTTTCTTTTCTGAAAGGACAATTTTTTTTGCTTGAACTGAATCAATTTGGAAGAGATCCTCATCCTTCTTTTCCGAAAAAGTTCTGTGCAAAAATGTTGTCAGGTTGTTTTTCGGGTGAACTTTTTTTTTTGTTTATACATACCCAATACGTTCCTCCTGCCGCTGGTCTTCTAGAAAGTCTTCTACATCTTTAATATCGGTGTGCTTACGCCAGGCAGCTTTATTCTTTTTCGAAACACGTTTTTTCTTAATCGAAGCCATAATAACTGAAATAGTGTTAAGGGTGTTAAGTTTACTTAAAATTTCTTCTTTTTACCGAACACGTGCAATTCGGATGCCTTCGAAACAGCTGTCACCTTACAAAAGTACACTAATGAGCGAATTGAATATTTTTGTGCAAGAAGCCGAGATCGGAAACCATTTCGTTGCGACCCGCTAGGCCTGTTTGTGAGCCAAAAAAATAATAAATACCTACAATATTATACAATAATGTTTCATATCATTGACCGATGAAAGGAATTCAGAGCGCGTTCTACCACCACCAAATGTGTAACGTAATATATGGTAATATACTGCAATACATATCCCCTGTCATACAGAGCTCGTTCTTAACGTTTACAGATTATTTTCATTGACACGACGCGTAGAAAGGATTTTGAAATTGTGATATGGAAAAATTTATTGAAGGTTACCCATGCCTATACGATATATGTGTGATGAAATATACAAGAACATTGTTTAAAGCGAAAGATATAAGAAACAACTCCAAAAGAATTGAATGAGGGTGAAGCATTACATTTTTTTTTGTTTTTTAACCCATGCCTATACTATATGTGTGATGAAATGTACAAGAACATCGTTTAAAGCGAAAGATATAAGAAACAATTTCAAAAGAATTGAATGAGGATGAAGCATTATATTTTTTTTTTTTGATTTGTACTATTTAAATATTCACAACTCGTATGCGCATTTTATTTCCATTATTTATTTGTAATCCTTTTATTTCGCGAATTACTTAGCGCGGTAATTCTTCTTCTAGAGATAAAGCCGCCAAAATGTTCCTCTGACACATAACGTTCATTTGCGTATGCGGTTTAAGTCGATCACAATCGATATGAGTTGATCTCAATTGCACACGTTCTCATCAAAAATGACGGAAAAAGTGTTAGCAAAATAACGAGTAGCGAACAGTTTCTTTCTTGGCTCGAAACAGATCAGATAAATATGTCAAATGCACATAGTTGACGAGAAACAAATTCAAAATCCATCTTAAAAATCAATTGAACACAAAAATAAAATCTGTGAAAATAAAAAAAATCGGTGAATATTCTGACAGAACGTTCCATATAATTGTTGCAAAAAGATTTATATTTATTTGTGAGATGGATTACATGTCAAATATGTAAGTGGCTCAAAGTAGCTCTGAGTCTATTCACGTAGTTTGGAGCAGAGATGAATGACTAAAAGAGATGGTTATCTTTCGTACATCTATCCCCCCAAAACCCATATTGTTTACATTGTTGTTGTTGTAATGTCAACCCCCGTGAATACGTGTGACCAAGAAAAAAGCATCGCTAATGGCCGACCGCGAATCATCTTGCTTTTATGAGTATCGCGGTGTTTAATTGTTTTGTGTTTCGTTTTGAATTTGTTTGATTTTTGTGCAAGGCGTTGATTAAACTGAAAAAATAGTGAAATACACATTAGAGAATACCTAATTCTTGCATCAAAGTCCAATTCATGAACTCACATAATACTATAATAGAGAGCAGGTGTGTGTGACTTAACGAATTTTTCATCTCTGTATTCCATTATCTTTGGTTTGGAGTAGGTATATTTTCAATTTTCAACTGTCTGATAGGTTTTCGCTGAATTTTTTGATTGACAGGTTTTTAGTGCTTGGCTCCGGAAATTACGCGAATAGACCTATTGAGTCCATCAAACAATTCGAGTGTCAGTAATTTACTCCGTAGCTACAAAACAAACATACCTTATATTAGGTTTTGAAAGATAAATCGGATTATCAGCTGTCTTGTCATCTTTTTACACAAGAAAAAGAAGAGAATTCATGGGTTTTTGTTGTTGTAGCACTTCAGACAGCTTCTGAATAAATTTTTCGTGTCACGGCCAGGTCATCGAATATTCTAAAACCCGTTGGTACGTGGCATGCGGATGGAGTCAAGAAACGTGTGCCGGTTACCAAACTTGTTAACACAAATTAATACCGATTAGATTGTCATTAAGTGATCAAGTAAAATGCTTTCGGCTAAGTTAATTTTTTGTTTTATCGTGCTGCTACCCACGGTCTGTCTGGGCCTTCTTGATGGCCTATATTGTGGCAAACAGGATTGCTACGATGTACTTGCTGTAACAAGAGAATCCACTAAACAAGAAATTGCCAAGGCATATCGTGCATTAGCGCGCAAATACCATCCAGATTTACATCGTGGCGAAGAGGCTAAGAAAACTGCCGAGGAACAGTTCAAGTTAGTAGCTACAGCATACGAGATTCTCAAAGATGACGAGTCCAGGACTGATTACGATTACATGTTGGACAATCCCAACGAGTACTACGCCCATTACTACAGATACTACAGGCGGCGGGTCGCTCCTAAGGTCGATGTTCGTATTGTAATCATTGTTTCACTGACTATTATATCAGTCATACAATACTACTCGGGCTGGCAACGGTATGACTCTGCGATTAAGTACTTTGCCACTGTACCTAAGTACCGCAATAAAGCACTGGAAATGGCCAAAGACGAAATAAACGAAAAGATCAACAAAAAGGGAAGAAACCGTTTGCCAAAAAGTGATCAAAAGGAGGAGATTGAAAAAATCATCCGCAAGGTGATAGAGGAGAAGATGGATGTAAAGGGGGGCTATGCCAAGCCGTCGATTCTCGACGTTCTATGGATTCAATTACTGATACTGCCTTACACTATAATCAAGTACATTATTTGGTACGCGAAATGGACATGGAAGTTTACAATCTTGAAACAACCATATGGCGAAGAGGAGAAACTATACATTATTCGACGCAACATGGGCATGGGACAAAATCAGTTCTTATCACTCGAAGACAAACAAATTCGAGAATATCTGGATTTTGAACTGTGGAAAAAGGATAACTTTGTTGCCTGGAAACAGGAGCAAGATGAAGAAATGAAAAAGGCTCTGGCGGAGAATGCAAGATACAAGTCATACCGTCGCTACATGAAGAAGCATGGACCATCAAGGTTAACATTTGAAGACTAATTCTATCGATCCAATACATTTAATGAACTTCCTTAAACTTAAAGTAATTTATTTCTATTTACGTATGTATAATAAACTTGTAGTAACCCCCTTCATACACTTACAACTTATGACAAGAATCAAGTTTTATTGATTTTCTGCGGAACATACGGAGCCAATTTAATTTAATTTCACTTTCCCCAAATTCTACTTAAAGTAATTTGTAAATAACAATAAATGTAATAAATACGCTCAATTTTGTAAAACTTTTGTACGAATGAATCAATGAGATTTTTCTTAATTTAGGTACCTAATGGGCGAGCAACAAACATTTTTGAATTTAAAAAGGTGCTCGGTCTGGATTGTCGTTATGTTGTTTCGTTTAAAACGTATTTGGTGAGCCTTTTCAATTTCCTCGCAATACTGACGCATCGTAGCCTTCTGTATTTTTGTTGATTCTGGTGTCAGTTGTTTCTAGTTTTTGGAAGAAAACTTTTTTTTTGCTTTTTAAATTACCTAATGTTTTACATTTCTTGTCGCTGCACTTGAGAGTTGGAAATTGCTGTTCCTAATGGTCAATGCCAAATATTGGAATTTATTAACAATTGATTGGGTAAAGGTAGTAAGGTGGAGATATTACTTATGCGTTTTGAAAAATCTGCAACTCTGCGGTGCAGATCCAGTGGTATTTAAATACATGTTAACAACTGGCATGACTATCATCTACTTGGTTCTGTTCAAGGGAGCAAACGAATACTTTTTTACCTGAATCACCTGATAATATTGCTGATTGAACCGAATGTCAAAATCTACGAGTCAGTATAGACTATAAAAGCGGATTTAGTTTTTTATTAATGTGCTGATCGATCCTGGAACTAAAGATTAATAAAGTACCTGCTGCTAATATGCAATCCATCTTTGTGCTTTGCCAGTGTTCAAGATCTCAATAGTGGTTATTATCCCCTATAAGGTGTCGCTGATTGTAAAACATCAATATATGTGAATATATTAAAGATTTTTAAAACGAAACTGCAGAAATAAACAGATAAATGGAGGCAAGTTTTGTTTCTTTCTAATTTTGAAACAGTCCTTTAAAAGGTGACATCAAGGCTATAGTGGGACTTCCTGAAGATCAGCAGAAATATTAAACCCAAGGCCGAGAAAAATAAGAGAATTGAAGTTACCATAAGCTTAGGGTGTCTCTTCTTCCTTTCGACCACGGTTTCGATAAAGGATGATACTCGATTCCAGCTGTATCCGCTTGCGATCATCTTCCATGCGATATAACCTATCTCCGATTGCAGCTGCTGTCTTTCCGCAGTTCACCTGCCACCCTGTGTTTGGACACTGATATAGTGATATGACCCATAACAAACCTCTGTGAATATTTGGTTTCTATTCAGAATCGACCCCAATGCAAAGCACATACACATGGAAAAACAAAAAAACATAATTTTACATACTATATGTAACGGTTAGTGAAAATTTATTTACACCCCTTCTAAGGTTCTTAACTTATACAATGATTTGTCATTATAGGGAGACGGAAATTATTTAAAACAAAGCAATTGAATCTTAATTCTAATAACGTTAGATTTGCATTTAATTCGTACGTCTATCATTAGAGAATTACAGACTGGATTTTTGCAGTAATCACTCACGATAATTCTCCTGGATGACATCGCCGCATTCTTCTGACTTTGGTATGTTACCCGGTATTACAACGTACCTATTAATTGTCGACTTACATTGGTCAAGGATGGTTGCAGTTGCTGCGGAAGTTTCGTAGGATTCTTCTTTCGCACTTTCCATAATGTGATGGGTCATATGATTATCAAGGTATAGCTTTTTCGTGAAACCCCTTCCGCACTCGGTACATATGTACTTCTTTTCGCCAGTATGAGTCCGCATATGAACTGTCAATACATGGGCATAAGCGAAACTCTTGCCACAAGTTGAACAAATATATGGCCTCTCGCCGGTGTGCGTACGTTCGTGTTTTATGCGACTTCCAAAATCGGAGAAGCGACGCTCACAGTACTGGCATTCGTAGGGCTTTTGACCGGTGTGTACTCGCATATGGCGCCGTAATTCGACTGCCGAAACAAACGCCTTATCACAAAAATCGCATTTGAATGGTCGTTCGTTTCTATGGCGTCTCATGTGGCTATCTAACGCGTGTTGATACTTATAACTGTTACCACAAATTTCACAGATCTTGTTAGGTTTATTTTCAGTTTTTGGTTTTAGCGTAATTTCTCCAGGCTCTGGTAGTGAGTAATCGACTTCTGCAACACGATCGAAAACCTTTTTAGGACGTCCTCTTCCCCTTTTCGGTGTTGCTCCTGTTGATTTCTTCTTTCTATATTTGGGCAAGGGCTTTATGTCACTGAGCTCAGCAAGTTCGGACATAAGTTCGAGTTTTTCCATTTCTTCGAACTCATTTTCCAGGTGCTCTGTCGAATTCTCTTCGTTTGGCATATCATTGTCATCCAGCACTTCCATATTATCCAAACAGTCAGTTGCGTCGAAATGCTCACCTTCATCGGTCTTTGATTCTTCGTCTTCATCTTTAATTGTGCTTACAATGGGTATTCTCTCGTCACTAGCATCACCATAACATGATACTTTCTTAACGGTGATGTTTATTGGGATTTTAATGTTTACCCCGCTTATTTCTACCTCACGATTGTCTTTTCTGAGAACTGCCGAGATGATAGAGCTTGAGTGCTCACAATTTTGACGAAATTTAAACGCTACATTCAAGTCTTCCAAGCATTGCGGGCAAATGTTTTGTGGTTGGTCGTTACCTGGTTTAATTAAAAGATCAGAGCATTTCATTATTTTGTCCGCGATGGATAAGTGGGAGTTTTGGTCCTTTTCAAAAATGCAACAATTATCGCATTTCTGCAAACAAATTAAGCACAAATTATTCCAATTAACGACTGCCGTCATTTTGTGTGTTTGTATAGACAGATCCAAGTCCTTAAATGATTATTATTACATTCAAAGCAAAAAAAATACTTTAGTTAAAAGTAGAAACACCAAACGCTTTGAAACAAAATTTTGACATTAGTAATAATTAAACAAAGTGCATTTCTTGGGGCGGCAACACAAGAAGGGTTGTTCGATTTGATGTAATTCTCGATGGGCAATTCCTGATGTCAGCGTCAAATAAGAAAGACAGGAATCCAAGAAAAAAACAGATCAAACATATCTTTTTGAGAAAAAAACTAATTTCTTTTTGATATTGGTTTTCATGTTTGATTAGCGAAAAAAATCAATCTTTTTTTTTGTTCTCAGATCACTCGAGAAATCTAAAATTTTCTTAGTTTATACATACTTTCACTAATACAAATTTTTACGACACAGAATTTCGGGTTGGGGGTTGCGAATTGCTAATCGGTGGTAGGATTGCTTTTTTAGCTGAATTATTCATTTTACGAGTATGGGAATTAATCGAAATGTACACCTTGCTTACTTCTCCCGTTCTCCGCAATACAAAAATGCTACAGAAGAATAGAACACAACGATCTGTCAAAATTTAGCTTGAGAAAATTTCCCGACTAATTAAATGGGAGCGCTAAATTTTGACAGATACATGAAGGACTTTATGAAACAAAAGTTTGATTATTTAGTTCGAATTGCGTAGGGGTACCACTCAGCTAAATGTGAGTTCTAAGTTGTTGCCATTCTTAACAAAATCTACTAACCACTAATGTTCCTACAATTTGCCAGATAAAAGGAGGGAGCATTTCGAAAAGTACCCATTTTATTGACTGCCCTAATAAATGAACGTCATACTGCAGCCAGATACCCACCCACAAAGAAAAGTTCATAAAAGAGCAAGTAAAGAGTGAGAATCGTAACAAAAACGAGTCCTAAGTTTTCAAAGTAGGAAGGCAGGCGCCAAATAAAACAACTAGTCACTACTTATCTACTTCAGCGGAATATATACATTTTTTTTGGCAATCGTTGCTCGTTGGTGCAATCTCTACACGCTCTACACAACTCTGTTATGGTGGTAAAATTTTCTTACAAAACAAACAAAGCCAGGTACTGTCAAAATATTTTCAACTCCAACAAATATATTTGCGATTGCAAATTGCAATAGGTAAGAACAAACCGACTGTGAGATATAATATCTTATTGGACTGGCACTGGATGCAGGTTAATAAATAACATTATTCATTATTTAGTTTTGCAAAAGAGTAAAACTCAATGGCTTTTTCAAACAACAATATCCTAGAAGCAATGCTTGGTAAGAATAGTTGCTTGCGAAATTCTATTTTCATAATACATACAAGGGGATTTCCCAAATTTTCTTCCAAACATCTAGATCGGGCGACAAGTTCAACTGACGAAAATGTCGATGAACTGGCTGTGCAAATTTTTTGCGTTACTGTTCGAAACGATCCAAATTTAATTCCTAAAGCGACTGTTCTACTAGTCTCAAAAATTCAGTCTCCCAACGTGACTCAGTCTATTCGGGCTCTCGCGGTAGGTAATCGTGAATGAATGCTGCAAAACAATAATTATTTGTTTCTTCTGTAAAGCTTTTAGAAGAATGTATGTCCAAGTGTGGGAGCAATTTCCAAGACGAAATCTCGAAATTCCGCTTTCTAAACGATTTGATACGTCTAGTGTCGAAAAAGTATCAAGGAGACAAAACCCCGTCACCGATACGTGAAAAGATTATGGACTGCCTTCTGCTCTGGACAACCGAATATCCGGATAAAACCAAAATTCGGGAAGCATACGATTTGTTGCGTAAGGAGGGCAATGACCATGCTCCTGCAGTAAACACGGTGAGAAAAGACAATATCATGGGACCTGATGAAGAAAAGTTCCGCAAATTGGTGCAAAGTCAGAATGCTGAAGATTTTAAAAGGGCAAATCTCCTGATTCAGGCTCGAGTTAATCAGGTAACACTGTTATGGTAATTTTTAGTTCTCTTATTGATCAAGCGGCATTACCCAGGATGCAAGGAGGGTAGAATTAATGTGTCGACATAAGACTGAGCTTGAAGAAATCCAGAACACTTGTGCACTTTTGGGTCAAATGCTTGATTCTTATGAGAAAAATAACAAGGACGGCGAAGACGACTCTCTTAGTCTTATAAGGGAGTTGTATGAATCATGCAAAAATTACATACCCATTATGGAGCGACTGCCGGAACTAATCGATAGCACAAACGAAGACCTCATTGGTGAGTCAATGTCGAAAAATGTTTCTCCCTTAAATAAATAATTGTTTACTTCATAAGCTGCGATTAAGTATGTAAATGTGACAAATGATGAGTGGCAATAGTTTATACGGATATTTACTAAAACTAAATAAGTTTAAAAAAATAGATGGAGCAAGTTTTGCAATGCATGGAGTCTACGCGTGGTTATTCAATAAACCGTATTTGCTTTCAAACCTCTGGGGCCAAATATTGCGGTTAAGTAAATCTTTTCAAACACCTAATCGCAACTGTGTCAAATAGTTTTATAATTCGCATCCTTTATCTTACTTCTCTTACCACTTGTGGCCCATTCAAAGCGAACTTCAGCTATAACGAAACTTTTTAGTCAATTGCAACCAATTTCATATCATATAAGAACTTAAGACAAAGGGTAGAAATTACTGAGTTGCCAGTTGGCCAGTGTGTTAAAGAAAATGCTACAATTTGACAGGTTAAACGGCTTAAATTTTCAAATAATAAAACCGATTGCAAGTTGGGTTACTTTCTGTGTTACTTTGTTAACACACGCGCACATATCAAAAACAAAATACGCGATCAAGTTCCAAAAATAAATAAATGAACAATAACTGCTTACGTTACAAGCAGTATTACAGCAATTTACTTCCTTTAAGTGATGACAGTTAAATTTTATTGCTTTTTTTTGTTTAAAGTGGAAACCTTGGACATCAACGATCGTTTGCAGGCAGTAATAGAGCGGTACAAAGCTGTTAAACTGCCGGACATCTCCTCGAATCCGGGTGCTTCCCAACCATTGCCCATACAACCAACAACAACTGTAGACACGTCTGATCTCATATCAGAAATGCTTGCTCAACCAATTAAAGCAGATGTTTGCAACCCAACTGATGGTCTAAGTCCACTTGATGAACTTAGTGAAATCTTTGGAAAATGCGACAACACAACTTCGAAAATACATCACTCTATGTTCGATAACATGGATCTCCTTGAACCCACCACAATCCCTCCTTCCGAAATCAAGTTGGAGAAACACGAAGAAAATGTAACACTCAAATATGATTCCAGCAGACTGAAAGACATTGATATTCTTAGCGAGGAATTGTTGAAGGAGAGTTTGCAAACTTCAGAGAGGTTACGAAGTTTCAAAAAGTGAGTATGGCAGGCTCGAAGGAACATTTTTTTAAATTAATATTTCTTTTTTTTAGAGAACCAGAAAGAGTAACACTTAACGAATTGGCGAAAGAGAAGAGCATACCTATTTCGGCCAAACCGTCGGCAGTGTTGTCGAAAGTTTCAACGAATTCTGTTATCCCAGAAAAAAATGACACCAAAATTGATGTCGTCATTCAAACCAATAAACAAGTTGACAACAATACCATCGACAATAACTGCTCGAAAGACTTTGTTAAATCTGAAGAGTCGCAGCCCGAGAAGTCAGACACACCCGTTAAAAAGGAGAAAAGTCTGCCAGTCGTCCATTTGGCGGATATTCATGTAGATCTGGACGATGTGAGTCCTACCACTGAGAAACTACTGTTGGATGATGACATCAGAATCACACTAAACTTCACATCAAACCGACCAAGTCCGAATGTGTCGGTAATTGTGGTTTCGGTTACGAACCAAAGCAAATTACCCGTTACTAGTTTTCAGTTTGACGCGAGTGTACGAAAGGTAATCCAATTTTATTATAATTCACAACTTTTTCTCAAAAAAAAAAAGAATGTTTTCAGCCGAGCAAAGTAAGATTGTTGTCTGCGACTGGGGATTCCATGCCTGGAATTAAACCCTTTAGGCCACCCACGCCCATCAACCAAGTAATGCTAGTTTTGAATCCAACTAAGGCCGATGTGGATGTAACCTGCATTGTGGGCTACAAACTCGGTGATGATCCAGACCCAATAAAGGAGTCAATTGTTGCAAAGGGCATTGCTTACGTCGACTAAATTCAATGATTCCATTTTGCACTGTTAACATTAAGTATTTTATTTGGTTAATAAAAACAAAAATTGTAAGTATTATGTAATAAAAAATGCATAGCTTGTGAGTTGTAAGCTGGGTTCGGAAGGAAAAGTAATATGTACAGTGTCAAGTCTTGGAGTTTAGAAAGAGGTAATAGCAAAGTTTACTTCAGGCTATTATTTTTGCTTTTGGAAGGATCATTCATCAAAAATGTCTGGGACAATGGACACTAACGCACATCTCCTCGAAAGGCAGATGTCCATTGGGACTGTTTGAAGTTTATATCCATGCAGCAGCTGTGCGTCAATTAAAGAGAACATTCTGGTCAAAAATGCTGGCGAACGAAAATTCCTGGTTATAGCTGGCGAATTTAAAGCGTTGTCTGTCTTATATGTAGCAAAATTGGTCGACATGTTGTTTAGCGATAGAAAGTGAATTATTTTGGATCGTATGAATGATTAAAGCTTGGAAATGATTTCTGAGTTTGGCGCATTAACTTATGCTGATACTGATTTCATTTTCTATGCTAATCACCCCTATCGGGAATAATATTTCCCCGGGAAACATTATTGCCGATAGGGGTGAATGTCCCACCTATTGATAAATGGAACGTAGGATACAGATGGGAGCCTCCATAACTTTCGATTTTTCGTCACTGATTCGACTATCCCACTAATGCCGTGGCATATAAGTATTAATAGAAGGGTTGGCGAAAGCATTTAGCATGTTCACCAGAGGCAATATTATGTTTGTTCCCTTACGATAATGCATTCGAATACATTGGAATACATAAGGCAAGCTTCGTTGACTTATACACCCAACTTTTGCCTAATGATGTCTCTGGTTCACATTATCGAAGAGTGCCTCACATACGGAATTTTGTTTCTCGCATGTCCTATTTCAGGAGCTTGTATTATCGATTCAATTCGGGTCACCCAAATCTCATAGACACTGGCAAGTTTTTGGAAAAGCACCCACTTAAGAAATCATTTACAAATTTAGGAGAGCTTTGTGCCTCAACCGTGCTAAATCAAATATCAAAATTCCTCTTTGACAATTTTAAATGGTCCATTGCGACACATTTCATAAAAAGTGCATTTTAAATCCTGGAGTACTAAGGCTCAAACGTCGGTCCATTCTACTACCAAACAGAAACATATTTTGTTGGTCTTTACCTCTTCAGTTGTACTTGAAAGAAAGTTGCTGCTGCAGAAACAAACAGGCAAAAATTGTTGTTAAAAATAATATAAAACATTTTATTGAATGAAATTTATATTAAGTTTACCTTCGACCACCTACTCGGAAATGATTTCGTCTTTGAATGATAGCGCTGTTATCGCCTTGGTGTGGCCAATGTACTTTCTTTCGGGAGTTTTTGTTTCAAGTTTCCATAGTCGCGCAATACCATCTGAAGAAGCGGTAAATAAGTATTTAGAATCTGCACTAAACTCTGCATCCCATATCCAGTAGTTTTCTACGGACAATTCCTGCCACATTTGGAAATCATCAGCCTTCCAGATACGAGCAGTTCCATCACCTGACGTAGTAACGAGCAGACTAGAATCAGGACTGAACTTACAACGAAGGACGTATCGTTTGTGCGCGTAGATCTTTTGTTTCGCTTGCAAGGTACTTAGTTTTTGATTGCTAGACGAGGAGAGGGTCCAAATATAGCAGTTGCCTTTGTTATTTACCGCTGCGAGATACATTCCATTGGGACTTATAGCGATGTCCTGAATGGAGGCATCCACTTCAGGCACAAGCTGGTCATGGTTTTCTGACTTTACATCCCACAGAAAAACTCCACCGCTCTGCGAACCGACAGCGATTTCCACTTGATTGGGATGCAAGCAGGCAGCATTAATGGGTGCCTGACAGTCGAAAACACGCGAACACGAAGGCGTACTATACCCATAGGACATGTCCATGTCCCATATACGTACACGACAATCTTCACCAGCGGTGAACATCCATTTGAAATCTTCTTGAAAGCCCAGACGCGTGACATTCTTCTGTGCACCATCAAAAGATATCAGAGGATTGTTGAAGTTAGAGTCCATGTCGTACATTCGAACGCATTGATAGCCGCATGCAGCTACCATGCTTTTGTCCGGGGAAAACTCTAATGCATTTACTTGCTATAGTTGGATTTTTGTTAAAAATATCTTAGTGAATAGCCATTCAATATAATGTAGATGTATTTACCGAGGATTCATGAAATTGAATGGTCCGAATGCAATTGCCCGTGTGGGCTTGCCAAAGACGTATTGTATGGTCATAGCCACCAGTGGCTAAAATTAATTGGTCTCCAGTTGCTTCCATTATTATTTTCATTTATTTCATGTTGTGAGAATTGTATTTTAAGAATGATAGCTATAATTTTGGAAATTCTTCGATCAGCGAGTTGAGTCTAGAGTTTATGCTTTTTTTCCTTTTCTGACAGTTCACCGATAGTTTTGTTCGTTTGCTTGACATTTAGCAGTTTTGTTTACTACACAATTTTCTTGACATTCACAATAATTTCAAAATGCCGGGTTTTTTACATTTATGTGAATTGGTCGTAGTGGTAATAGATTTTTGTTTTACATATTTGTAATAGATTTTAAGTTCGTTGAGGAAATTCGAGCGTAGGTAGGTAGCAGTGACAAACCATAGTATGGTTGGGATCAGTGCCTTGATTTTGTGCGGTTTTTGAGGCGATGTCGCTAGGGAACGGCCCGAATCGGATTCGAATGTGTGAGTGAGCCGCGCGCTGTGACCAACGTGACCGTTGTGCAATAATTTGGCACTTTTTTCGAGGATACTGATACAATTTGTTACTACTGTATCCCTTTTTTAGTTTGAAAAGGAACTTTGCAATTTTTAGAGACACAGTGGTTTTCAAATGAATTTTAGTAAATTTTATACTATTTACCATCAAAACATTAAATTTAATTAATCTTAAGTCTAATCTAAAAAAAAGTCGGACTCTCAATCGATTTAAATAGCTCAATTTACAATTATTACAGCAATTGAAAATTCTTGCAGCGTATTGTCACACTTTATTCACAATCCAGATAAAACATTCGCGGATCCACAAACCCACGAATGAAAAAATTCTATCCAAGTTAACATTGAACAATGATTGAAGTGATTGAAGTGTCCAAAATATTCGCTTGTTCGCTGTTCGTTCGCAATTGGCTCTCATGTGAATAGTCCTAAAATGTGAATTTTGCAACCAATAAAAAGGAACAAAGGAATAACAAATTGTATTAGTGTCCTCGAAAAAGGTACCAAATTGTCGCACAACGGTCACGCTGTTCTCATCCGACATCCTTCTCGCTACCTAAAAAGGTTGCGTCTGGGAAAGATCGCCTGGAATTTCCCGGAACAAAGCAATATAAGAACAAGAAAAATTGGAAGTTGTCAGTTCACGATATCACTCACACATTTATAGAATCCGCCCATACGTGAACCCTTTCCGACACCGCCATTGCGGCAAAAACCGCACAAAACCAAGCACAGAACTAAAAAGGGGGACAAAACCTTTATTACATTATGTGGTATTCGATTGGGCTACTTCAGATTTGTTCTCAGATTTCAGATTTCGTGTATCTAATCGAACATAAAAACGTCGCTTGTTCTTTCTTATGTTGATAAAACTAAAAAACCACAAAAACTAAACAAACAAGTTGTTTAAATCAAACTCACTTGTCGTGGTAGATCTGAGAAAAAATCCAGATTCGCAAAAGTGCTCTGAAATCTGAAAAGATTGTTTTTTTTTTGTAACCAAACATAAAAAGTGCTCTGAGAGGAAAAAAAATGGTGAATGAGGGCAAAACAAAATATATGTTTTCAACAAGGGGCACACAGCATCGAATTGGAGTGCGCAATTGGAGGCAGTTAGGCGAAGATCGAGCTAACTGAAGAAGCGTATTGGTAGATACCCCGAAATGTGGAACCACCTATAAGTGGTAAGTGGTATAAACCTTCACGAAACCTATTGTTGGGTGAATAGGACACGAATCTGCGCTGCAAAAAGAAAAGAGAGGTACACGTAAGCTTGTAGGTAGAACTATCGTGCCAGGGCACCAAAAGCCAAAAAGAGAATTACGGACTGTTAAATATTTACACTACGACAGATCGTGTAGAAACCAAATATTTAAGATCCAGCCCAGTGGAAAAGATGAGGTAAAAATTGGTTGCGAACAAAACCAAGTATATCCTACCGCAATAAGAACATCTACAAATCGGACGGAACGTTTTAGCAAACATCTATATAACTTTGAGGTAGCTCAACGCGTTGCTCAGCAAGTGTACGGATACTGTAAGAGCGCGTGTTGCAAGTTGAACATGAACATGAATTGGACATCAATTAATGTCCGGCGCATTATCTGTTCAACCCATTGCTCCACTTCTGGCATATATTGTTGATTTGAGTTGGGTTGGGTGCAACGAAATTTGTATGCCTATTTTGTTAGGCTATTGGAATTAATCAAATCACAGCTGTTCATGCAAAGTGTACATCATCGTTGTCATTTGCAATCCATTGTGGAAATATTTTTCCTCGACTATTGTTTGGAACTAGACAGATGTCTAAACAGCGCAAACAGACCATGAGTTGCGCAGGAAGTGGAAAACCGGCAGAACTGAGTTCGATATAAATATCATGAAGATGCCAGTCGAGTACATGTCAGTACTCTCCCCCAAACATTCTAAATAAGTGCACTAATATTTGGAAAGCAGAAAATCAAAGTAAAAATGTTACGTATACGCCCTAGACACTTTATTTTTGAAATGGAGAATTAGGGCCACTTATTTGACAATGGCATATATTAATTTATCCACTGTTTAGTCTAATTCCGTAGATTATGTAATAATTGCCTAGCAGGCGACACTTATTCATCTATCAATGGATAAACTGTCAAATATATATCGATTCGATTCGGCCCAAACATCAAATAGTAAAATAAAGTGGAAAATGCACGATTGTGTCAAACATTCAAATCAAACAAATCAATAAATATGTATCCACAATGGACTTCAATTAATTTCGGACGACGACGATGAAGCAACCGTAGATTTCATTCAAAGTGATTTTTATAACCAAGCAGCATTGGGAAGAAAAAGATTGTTTCAGTGGCTTATGTATTCTATTGCTCGACCTTTCTTAAATATTAGAGAAACATCGCAGAGAAGAACTGAAGGTTTTTGAACATTTTTGTTCCGATGTGGAATGCGATTGTAAGTTACTTTCTTCATACCAAAATAAGAGTTAGCACAAGTGAATGATTGAAAAAAGCTAACACTTGGTTTTTCCCTCCCATTCACACTCAACAGTTTCCTTTTTTGTTACCCAAATGCTTCTTGTATTGCACTCATCTATAATGAAAGTATAACATCGGGTAGACTTGTTAGACTTTATACCTACCCCACTTACACCGAGCAGAAAACACATCGAACACCAAATCGTTTTCGTTTGACGTTTCTATCAGCTGTGCGACATTAGTCGTGAAACTTCTGTATAAACTATTTTAACTATTAGAAATGATATTAGCACATCAATTGAGTGTGGAAAATGATTTCAAGTTGTATGAGTTGTGACATTTGTCCGGTCAGTTGATGTGCTGAATTTGCTGAATTTTACAAAAGCTGTGTCTGTTTCAACAACCCAGGTTCAGGTGGCCACAAATTAGTTGTTTGCCATGTTCACTTTACGAATTGATAATATTTTCATAGATTATTTTTAGAGTTGGCTCATGTCTTAATTTCTTCGACAATAGCTTCTTCTGTTCTTTCCTTATTTACTTGAGAGACCAATATTTCTCCCTTATAGGGTTTGCCAGCAGCCTTAGTATTTTTACGAAAACTTGCTCAATTTTTTGTAGAGGCAGTTGGAAACAGAAATAGTTTTTGAATCTTATTCGGTATAACCAATACCGCCAGGAATTTGTTTTTTAAATTGCAACTAACTTTTAGCGTATCAAGTAATTACTTGATCGCTTTTTGTTTTGGCCGTTATAATCTTCAAGTGAAGAATACGTAAGTGTTTCAACAACGTAAGTATTCTTCCATCAAACGTTTGTTGGTAAATATAGTTATGAAGGTACAGGACAATGAAGAAGTGAATACAAAAACTTAAAATACAAAAGCTGCGATGGCTAGGCAAGATTGGAGACTGGGCCGACGATTCTCTAGGTCACACAATTTGAGAACGATCTCAACCAATTTGGTGTACGTAACTGGAGCAAACAAGTGACCGTGCTGTCTGAATGCGATTGCTGGTTGATCCCATGCAGGGTCTACCCCGGACTGTTAGCGGCATCTTAAGTAAGTTTAAGTTGGACATGAGTTCTACTTTTTAGTCTAATATTTTTGCGTTCGATTGAAACCAATGGCCGTTTAAATTAGTAGTGGTTCGACTAACAAAATAACTCAATGGAGACGTTCGGATACCTAGTTCATGTAAAACTTCAATTACATTTGTCTGCACTAGGTATACCAACCCGTTCACTAATCAACTTGAATTGTTTTTGTATTCCCTCGGTTTATTTTGAACTTTGGCACTTCGAAAAGTCAATTTATTATGTTGGTATAATTTTTGGACTAAAAAATTCCATGAATCAGCTAATTTTGTTAGTAAATTAGCAAATTCTACGAGATCAGATATTTTAACGACTTTTCTTACCAATTTTTTTAATTTTGAATTATGCATCTGTCATTTTTCTAAGATTACTATAAAATTGTTTTAAAACTTTTTCAAGTTTCTCTCTCTCTCTGTGGGATAATTTATCCTCGACCACTGCCATTTTGACAGCCTTTTCCATTCTTACTACAAAATTAAAGCAACAGACCTTATATATATACTCCCCTTATGTATAAGAATTGTCGATTGTTTCATCTGATGCTTAAACGTTTTTACGGAAATCGGGTAGCTGGACAAAGTCGAGCAACCGAAAACAAGAGAGCATGAAGACAATTCATCGCTTTACCAAAGTTCACTCTGCTCATCCCACCCAAAACCCTCACATAATGTCAAATGACCTTCATTAGTATCATGTGCACCATTTATATTTTCGTTGTATGTAATTGTTTTTGATTGTCTGCAAGTTCATCATCCGTCTAAGATTGCATTAAATCTACACCAAGTTCACAAGATTCTGGTAAAAGATGCATCGAGACCAAAATTCCGTAAGCTTGACCATCAATTACCACATGGCTGTATTAATCTAATAATACTCTGACTTCCGTGTTTGCCTTTCCGCCGCAGATTAATTACTTTTACATTATCGGGCACCTGCTAGAACAACGCCAGTCGGTTTACTCCCACACTTGCCGCTGTTGTCAGTCTTTGTCGTCGTCGTCGTCGCTAGACGCTAATAAACAGTTTTCTCACGATGGCGCATATAGGCGTTGTAATTCTCTTCTAAAGTGGTAAATACGATTATAGAGCTAGATCTGCATAATCTGTCTGCCGCTTAATAAACACCAGCTTAAGTAGCTAGATTACTTTCATCATCAATTTGTTAATGGCACACAAATTTATTCAAGCGTCAGAGTGGCGCTGCATGCACGCAATTCAAATTGCAATTGTCAAACACTTGGAGGTTTGTATATATGGTCCACGATCATAAACTCTTCCTCTGTCAACGAGATAAGATGTACTTTAGCCATGCGCATCTATCCGAGCGCTAATTTATAGTCATTTGAACTCATTACCGCAATCGTTTTTTACCATCAAAATGTCAATATTCAATTGGACCACTTGTCATTGGGAAATAGCGCGACACTGGCCACCGAGCACAAAGACGAGAGTGACTATCAACGAAAAAGATTGATCTCCCCTTGTTGGCGATTGTGTACGAAATGGGCAAATAAATTTGCAATAGATGGACGTACTAGATCGATACAAATCGAAATACAAAAGTGCAGAACCTGCCACTGTCGCCATTTACTTAGAATACATTACGTACTCAAATATGTCATGTCAGTCTTACACTATATTGACAAGTGAATTTCGTGCATTCGGTCAACTCGGACTGACTACAACTGCCGGCATGGTGTGGGGTGGTGTGGTGCGGTGTAGTGTACTGTACTTGAGTGTTTCAGTTATTAACCAATCAATCGAACAACAACTAGAAGTAGTTTACTTCGGTTTTACTTGATTAACCGAACAATAGCTCAGTTGAATAGCTGATTCACACATTCGTATGCGAATGCGAATGCGAATGCGAAATGCACTACAGTCACAAGCAATTCATCTTGATTTTTGATTTCTTTCGGTCAACTCGTGCAATGAATAAGCAATTACGTTCATTAAGATATTTTGCAATAAGTTGATAAAATTGAAGTAAGTCGAGAGACAATAACCCGATAAGAAGCAGAAACAGAGTACCCTATGGCGAATTAGATGAATCAAACAGATTGACGAGGTGCTGAGGGTAACTAGCCGCAGAGCTGCCATTCACCGAGTACATATGCAAATAATGTGGAATGCTTCAATTTAGTAAGTACATGTATTGTTGCTGCATTAAATGGAGCTCTGCTTTTCTCTCTGATTGCGAGCAAGACAGAGGCTCAGTAAATTGATTACAGTGACTTCTGCATGTACTCGACGTCGCGCCACTAAGCCGTCATGGTAAGTCGTCAAGACGCTTCCATTATGAGACTTAGACAATCAGTCATAATGTTTTTATTGATGGGTCGACCAAGGGTGAACATCTTTTCTGCGTTTGTGGATATGCATATAGTTTAGCATGGATTACATGCGGATCGCAGAAAGAATACAGTCTGTATCTATACATGTGCGATAATTTATATGAGTACTTATGGGTGGGGTATTATCTAGGCTTAGCTTCGAAAGTTCGTGTTAAATTGAGATTCAATTGTCAACAGTGGAAATCACGAGTATTATTTATATTATTTATTGGCGACACATTGTGCGTTCACAAATAACAAGCATTTAACGATTTACGTAGTTTGAAGTAACATTTTTAGGTTAGGTGCCGGAAGATTGGACTGTCAAGAGTTATTTATAAAATAAGCAGGAGTTTTTCTAAAGCATTTTTATTTTGAAGAAAAGAATAGAACTGCAACATTTTTTGGTAGCGTGTGTGATACTTTCGCAACAGGCCTTTCTTAAGTTCCTTCCTTTCTTTCTTACGAACGTTCAGTCGGAGTCGTTATTTAATTGTTTTTTAATAATGACTGATGCGCTAAGTTTCCATCGTGATTCGTTGTGACAGAATTCAAACTAATGACTCGGCGAATTTATATCCTGTTCTCAAACTGTACACTGAAGGAGTTTAATTTGTTTCGCGCTTATGTACCTATGTCTGTTTGACGTGACCTCCTGAAATCGGTTTCACCGAGTTTGGAGGGGTAGTTATCATTAGTTAGTTAAACGACTATTGTTTTATTCAAAAAATGTTTACAATATTTGTTATTTTAACTTAGCCTATATGGTTATCATTATATTCGCATTATTCCCAAGAGTGTCATAGTACAAAAGTTGCTTAAAAAAAAAAAAAAAAGCCAGTGACCGACTAGAAAGGAACTAAACCAATCAGAAAGGAACTAAAAACATTCGAACAAGAAACATTCAAGCATTTAGCATGTGTTGGTTGTCTTCGACTGTCAATTAATTATACTTTTTTATTACCTTTTACATATTCTTAATGCAGGGGTAAACGCGGTTTCAGTTATATTTACATCGACGAGTCTCCAAGGGCTATTGCTTCCCGACCAACAGCGCACCTTAAGGAAGTGGGAATCGTCGTGGGAATTAAAGGAAGTGGGAATCGTTTTCTAAACTCGTGTTTTTAAGCAGCTTAAGTTGCCCTGCTCGAAGAATTTCTGACGAACATTGGCTTTTATATTTCCTGTACGATGTTTCAAGCCATGCCAATGGACTGTAAGCCAAATGATTGTTGGGATCTTTCTTTCCCTTGCTAATTAGCACTGTTTGATCTTTCCCCCTCGGTTCAATTTGCAGACATTTAAAACCAATGTGCATCGGAATCTCCTATCTTCTCTATCCCAATTTCCCTAACGCCCGCGCTGTGTATATTCAAACTACACCATAAGAGTAGTCATAACCTCTTTAGCGCGGGTTTATTATAAAAAAAAAAAAAAAAAAAAAAAAGCGCCCTTGCTGGTGGCGTCTTTTCTTGTACACATAAATTAACAGATTGGGGAAAGCTTTTGCGATCATTTACTAAAAAGTTCGTCGTTTTTCACAATTTTTATTCCAGCCTATTTTATCTTGTTTTGGCAAAAAAAAAAAACGTAACTAGCTTTTATTTGTCGTTCAGCTTCGATATCTATCTGTGTTACCCTTAGTATTACCTAAGTATTGATTGGATCTTTTTGAGCTCAATTTGGGAGATGATTTCTGTATCCACTTTTCGCAGTTGTGTTCCTCTTCTTCATAGCGTTGTTGACTGCTTCTTTTACTACCTTTTGGTTAGCCTCATGCTCCGTAGCTCTTTCTGGCTGTTGATTTTTTCCCTATTTTTTTGCTTTTATCTCAGCTTATATGAGGCTTTGGTGTTTTTTTTGTTAATGTTACTACAAAATTCAGAATAAATATTTAAAACATTTTATTTTCCTGATTGAAAAATCACATTCCAAGAAGTCTGGGAAGAAACGCTGCAGACATAAGGAAAATTGATTAATCTTCCCGTATCGCGTTTACAGTAAAAGCCTAGCAGAGTCTAACTAGACTTTCGTATTGTACTTCAATATGACCTAGGTGACAGAAAATACATCCACGACCCAATTACTAACGGGTGATTTTTTAGCTGGTTTGGTTTTGGCAACACTGGTTTTGACAGCTGACGTGTGTTTAGTACCTTGTGTCACTGTCAAACAGCTTCAGTTTGGTTTGCAATTTAACCATGGATCGTCTTACAAATGAACAACGCTTGCAAATTATTGAATTTTACTATAAATTCGTGCTCGGTTCGAAATGTTCATCGCGCGCTGCTTCCAAAAAATTGTGTTCAGCGATGAGGCTCATTTTTGGTTGAATGGGTACGTAAATAAGCAAAATTGCAGCATTTGGAGTGAAGATCAGCCAGAAGCATTGCAACAGCTACCAATGCATCCCGAAAAAGCCACTGTTTGGTGCGGTTTATGGGCCGGCGGCATTATTGGGCCATATTTCTTCAAAGATGATGCGAATCGCAGCGTTACTGTCAATGGTGAACGCTACCGAGCGATGATAACAAACTTTTTTTTGCCCGAAATGGAAGTTCTTGACTTGCATGATATGTGGTTTCAACAAGACGGTGCCACATGCCACACAGCACGCGAAACAATGGCGCAATTGCGAGGCGAGTTTGGTGAACAGTTAATTTCACGTTTCGGGCCGGTCAATTGGCCGCCTAGATCGTGCGATTTGACACCATTAGATTATTTGTTGTGGGGGTGTGTCAAGGCTAATGTGTAAAGGGACAAGCCCGCTTCGATTGACGTACTGGAAGCCAACATCCATGCATTCATTCGTGAGATACCGGCCGATATGTGTGAAAGAGTATGCCAAAATTGGACTCAGCGGATGGGCTACCTGAGACGCAGCCGCGGTCAACATTTGCATGAAATTATCTTTAAACATTAAATTGCAAGGTTCAAACTATCGATTCAAATAAATATTTCATTCATTTTTTCGAATTTTTTGTGTTTTTTTTTTAAAAAAAGTTCTAAACCTCTTAAAAAATCACCCGTTATCAACACCATCTCGATGACATTCAAGACCAGAGGGGAACTTTTGCAGTTGAACTACAGACCGTATATCACCAAACGCAATGAAGAGGCAGAATGTTCTTTATGCAATCTGCGAGCTATAAAAGACGTGCATCATTTAATCGGAGTATACCCAATATTGAAGGTGCTTAGAAGAGCACATTTTTTAGCACTAATTGGCAAAAATTGGAGTAAACTGGTTTGCTACAAAGGGGCGCCATTAAAATATTGACAGCAAATAGTAGATGAAGCCTTTTAAATTAATAATTCCATTATGTATGAATATTCAAAATTGTAAATCTTTCTTTTCCGGCTGACGGCTGTATTTTGTGACAGTAGGTAGTGAAATTTATGAAATTTGTAAAAAAGAAATATTTTTATTGTTCAATAAAATCACAATACAATACAATCTACTTATTGTCAAGGGTGGCTCTAAAAGTACAAACACTTCTACTGCTTCTTCGAGAAGTTTTCGTCTCCTTCCACACAGGGATTACAGTACACCGGGGCTATAATAATGCGTTGCATAGAGGGGATCCGGATCGGCTACAAATATAGCTGTTCCAGAACCCAGCTTATTAAGCTGAATTAGTTTGAGTTTCGAATTAGCGACATTTTTGACCGAAGTAAATAGGCTGTTTTTTTAAGCTCAAAACAGCGTTTCAGTTGTAAACATTTTTCGAGCGCTTGTTTCCGAATTTTCGTTCAAATAACACGTGCCTATTCTCATGTGCAATGCTCACAGGATAGAAAGTTTAATGTTTTGATACGGATTCGTGTATCCACCCACATTTTGCGTCAAACCTATACATTCACACACTCTTTAATAATTTACAAATCGATTAAGTAAGGTTGGCTGCAGGCACCAACAGTGAAGAAAGATTATTTTTCCTTATTTTACTACAATACGCAGCCATATTTATCCGCCGACAGGGTTGTCTCTGGGATGCAGCTATTTGCGTTTTATTATTTAAAGGGAATGATTTCGTCGAAAGTAGAAATTTCATTAAACGACAAATTTTTTAATTTAGTGTGACAACTATATTAAAACGCAAGCCAATATCGATTGAATGCAATGCTATCCGACCTTATACATGTATAGGTTCAATATTATTAATGTGCTCGTGTAAAATGAAATAATTAAAATATCAGCACTGTATTAGGGCTGGTCCGATGTACACTCTAGATCATATAAATCATTCAGTCAATTAATTGAAGCGTAATAGAAACACATTTGGTATGCCAATAGATATTATAAGTTAACACAATCGTGGCGACAAAGCTTACAAGTATTATAAACAGATCGCTTTCAAAGTGGGATGCAGGGTGTGAGATACAACAGACGCAAGTCGATGCAAACTAAAAGATAAAACAAAAAAATAAAACACAGCAAAAGCTGTGCTACGCCCCATTTAGAAAAGCACCGGACTGATCTCTGGCGACAGAGAGTCTCTCGTGAAAAAATGCCCGTCTGATGTTATGCAGATTTTGACATTAGAAATTCCGCCCGTCACTTTATGCATCGCATTTCTCGTTACGGTGTGAAATAATTATTTTCGAAAATAACGCTCGGGTGTACGGCTGACGTGGATACTTAAAATTCAATGGAAACTTTATCTCTGTGAATAAGAACTTAATTAGTTCAGATCGGAAAATGCGCGCAATGACGACACCTGATGAATTATAATTTATTGATGACTTGTACAGGGAGGGTGTGGACCTGGCTGTAAATGTTTCGATAGTCATTTTTGCAGTCATTGAATTGAATTACTCAGCGTGCGGATCTCATAGCAAGTTTATATAATCATTTCGTTCAATAAATGCAAACGTCCGTTTATACATACGAGCGTGTGCTGTGGGCTGCTGAAATACTTTTTTCTATTCAGACAGGATATGAGAGCATTCTATTGTCACTTAATTTCGATCAGAACAAATAGCAGCTTTTTACTTTTAATCATGGACTTGCTGATGTTATAATGTTTTGAAATCCGAGATCCGCTTTGAGTGCGATTCAACGGAATTAATGAGCGAACACATTGGTTGAGCTGAGTGAAGTGTAAAATGATGATTTTTCGCTTTAACAAATGTTTGTTGTGATTTAACAAAAAATAGTAGAAGTGATTTATGGTCGCTAAGGTTTATTGCAGATTGTGTAGTGCTAGGAGCGTGTCTGCGGAGAGTTGCTTTTTTTAAATGTTCACCACTTTTCTCTCTTGCGCGTCTTGCATGGTATTTTTGGGACCGCTTTTAGCTTTCCTTATGGTGAGCAGGTAAATTTCGCCCATTCAGCTGGTTACGTTTCGGTTTTTCTATACTTTTATCTATCAGCACTGAACTAAAAAGTGGGCGCAGTAGCTCAGCAGTTTAGGCGCCAGACTTCTGAGCTATAGCTCTCAGGCGTAACTTCCGGGAAAAGACAAAAATACATCTTAAGCACCGCCTCTTGCAAACGCCTGACAAAAATCCGAAAGCCTAGCCTAGTCTAACCTTCTCAATTCAGCCGTTCGCTGACGAACAGGCGAACTTACAAAATATCCTTTTTATTCTATTTAAAGTCATCATTCACTCAACTTATCCTGCTCATTTACGATTTACAAAGGAAATCTTAAATAGCTCAATGGGCCGTACTAATTTAGTTATGTAAGTAAATTGAAATACTTATTCCTTTCATCTATCTCAAATCGGTTTATGTTCGACTTTTTCCTTTTGCTTATGCTATCAAGTTTAAGGAAATGCTTAATTAGGTCCATTATTGAAGTAGAAATATTTGATGAAAATTTTTCTTTTAGGTAATAATTAACTATTTGGAAAAAGGCGAATCGCCAAAATCCATGCGAGGGAAATAATTGAATTGGATTGAATTGAATAATTGATATAATTTGAAATATTAATTCTTCTTCTGAGCTGCTTGACATTTTGCAAAAAATTATGACAACTAAAATTCTGGTTGACGCCCTCTAACTCGGCGGCGGTTGCAGGATTTCGGAGGCGTTAAAAACGCGGTCTGTTCCGCGGAGCCTTCAGTTGCGTAATCTCTTTGAGTGCTTTAAGTTTCAAAACTAGTTATTTTGAAACACGAACAATATTTCACTATTTATTTATTTTTATGGTGAACATTCCTTGCGCCGGCTCAAACATTAATTATTGATTATTGCAATTTTATTTATTTTACATTTTTTCTTATTTTTTTCCATGCTGCATGTATAAATCGCAAAATGTTACAACTGAATTCACTAAAATCATTTTTAATATGATTAAAATGGAAAAGGCTGTCCAAATGGAAGTGGCGGGGATAAATTCTCTCACCGAGAGAGACACTTACAGGGAACGCTTTTGTAAAATGACATTATACGTAATCAAATATTTCAAATCAGTTGTTAATTGTAAGGTGACTGACAGGCTTTCCAATTCTTACACCAAGAATTTTTTTGAGTTAAAATTCGTAAGATTTTCAGTGGAGGGGTAATATCTTGCTCTCTCGACGATGCTCTCTTTTACGAATTTTTTGAGTTAAGGAACAGCATTTAGTAAAAATTCGTAAGAACTAGTAAAAATTCGTAAAATTTATAAGTGAAGGAACAAATCTATTGTTAGTAACAAGGCAATAGTAACTTTGTAACACAAATGTCAAAAAACAAACATAGAATGTGAAACAAGATATTGTGAACTCTATACAGAATTCATTTGTTTTAGTTATTACAGTAATAAAGTTTTGTCTCCGTTTTTTTCGAAGAATTGTTTAGTGAGAATATTGATCCAATAAGGTTATTTACGAAAGGCGTTGGAGAAGTATCTCTCAATTCTCAAAAAATCATCGTCCCACTTTTTCGTAATTCTGTTTTTCATGTAGCATTATACATGCAGTTTCAATTTTATGAATTTTTTAAACCATGTTCCGGTGACACATATTTTAAATATAATTATGCTAAAGCCAATTTCAGAAATATTTCAAACTATTTAGATAGCATGAATTGGTTAGATATCTTTAATAATAGTAATTTAGATTATTCTTGTAATTTATTTATTAATACTGTAAAAAAGGCGATTGATTTGTTTACACCTAAATTGAAGTCTATAAAGGGTAATAAACCCATTTGGTTTAATGATAGAATCGCAAATTTAAATAATAGAAAAAATAAGGCCTATAAGCGGTTCCGTAAAAGTAATAACGACACGGAACTTTTGGAAGTTTATCGAATGCTCCAAAAACAATTTAATGTTTTAAATAAGTTCCTTTATAGGCAATATGTTCTTTCTGTCGAATCTAATTTAAGGACAAATAGTAAACGCTTTTGGACTTTTATTAATAACAAAAAGCAATCTAATGATATTCCTAACTGTATGCGTCTAAATAACGTACCCTCGTCTGATCTTGCAACCATTTGTAATATGTTCGCTAACCACTTTCAGTCTGTATATTCTTGTGGTACTACCACACCTAAAGTTTCTAGTAATACCTCAAAGTCCTGCGATTTCTTTAATATCGGCAAATTAGAGTGTTCAATCCCTGAAGTTCAAATTGCTCTTTCTTTATTAAAACTAGATACAAATCCTGGTATAGATGGCATTCCAGCAATTTTACTCCAAAAGTGCTCCTTCGCATTTTCTGTACCTCTGTGTTTAGTTTTTAATTTGTCTCTCCGATCTGGTAATTTTTTGAAAGACTGGAAGAGCTCATTTTTAACACCAATATATAAATCTGGATCGAGACATGATATTGCTAACTATCGTCCAATCTGTAAGATTTCTACTATTCCTAAGTTGTTTGAAAAACTAGTTTGTGATAAACTTACGCCTCTCTTAAGGAGATTTATCTCCCCATCTCAACATGGCTTCGTCGCAGGCAGATCTACTACCACAAATCTCTCAATTTTCTGTAATTCTGCCTTGAATTTCCTCGAGAATGGTTTGCAATGTGATGTAATATATACGGACTTTGCTAAAGCGTTTGATCGCGTTAATCACAATATATTGATTTCCAAACTAACTGACTTAGGACTTCACTCTAATTTCCTAAAGTGGATTCATTCCTACTTAACGGATCGTATCCAGTATGTTCGCATAAATGACACGTTCTCGTCACCAGTTTATGTTACCTCTGGAGTACCTCAAGGTAGTCATTTAGGCCCTCTGCTCTTCCTTCTATTTATTAATGATATCCCCGACTTGTTTTTGAGTTCCCAGTGTCTTATGTTTGCCGACGATTTGAAGGTGTTCCGACATATACGTTCAGTTCACGATTGTACTCTTCTACAAGAGGATGTTGAACGACTTTCAATATGGTGTCACAATAATGATCTTCATCTCAATGTCTCTAAATGTCAAAGCCTTTCTTTTTATCGTAACCTCTCTCCAATACACTTTACGTACGCAATCCATAATACCCCTCTGTCCATTATCTCATCCAAAAAAGATCTTGGAGTAATTTTTGACGCTAAACTTAGCTTTTGCAAGCAAATTGAGTCTGTGGTTGCCAAAGGTAATCAGATGTTAGGATTCATATTGCGGAACTCCAAAGACTTTCAGGATCCACATACTCTTAAATGTTTATTTTTTGCATTTGTCCGATCTCATCTTGAGTACTGCAGTATAGTATGGAATCCATTTTATGAAATACACTCTATTAGAATAGAAAAAGTCCAAAAGCGTCTTACTAGAGTAGCCTTTCGTAGACTGCGATGGAACATTGAAATGCCATCTTATGAGACGAGATGTAAATTATTTGGTATCTTACCTCTTTTTAAACGTAGGCAATATTTTTCAATTATGTTTATTCGTGATTTGATAAATGGTTATATCGATTGCCCTTTCCTTTTATCATTAGTTGGATTTTATGCTCCTTCGAGAGCTCTTAGAAATCGCCTTTTATTTTATGTACCTTATCATAGAGTTAATTATGGTTATAATGAACCAATTTCTAGATGTCTTAGGGAATCCAATAAATATTCTAGTATATTTGATTTTCATCTTGGTAGGGATTCATTTAGAAATAAATTAATTCTGTTGTTAGGCTTTGGTGGTCGTTTTTAAGTATATATTTGTATTAAGTAATCTAGCGAGAACAGTAGATGTACTCATTTGATTGAAAATAAAATAAAATATAATAAAATAAAATAAAATAAAAAATTTCATTGATCGTGCCCTTTCAAAAAAAAATTCACCCGTCTCTTTTCTTCATAAAAGTCATGAACAGCTGAGTTTCGTTCGCATAGCACCGCTTTATATGGCTCTTCTTTTGGTGATGCATTCCGTCAGCGTTATCATTACTGTCTCCTGTGCTAGCTGTTGCTGTTGCAAGAATCAGGATTATTTTGAGATTCCTGCTTAAAAAAGTCATACTTCCTTACAGCACCTTTGAGTTATCCAATTTTCTAACTTTGCTTCGAAACTGAGAATATTATCAGAAAATTTTTTCAGTAGCCTGAATATTTATTTGATTCGACAGAATTTTAGAATAAGCGTCATTTGTATTGAATGTGACGTCAGTGGAAAATGTTATGTCGCAGTATATCGCCGATAAAGCATCAAAACCCAATATGACTAATACGAGAATTTTCATTGAGTAACTGATAATAATTGATGTGTAAAGGGAAAACACATAGCTTCTTTTCAGATTCTATTCCGTTGATAGTGTTGCAAAATTAATATATCTGAGGTTACTTATCCGGAAGCAATTTTGAATTGGCGCAACGCAAAGCGGGGGAGTAACTATCCATTTGTTTATCTTGGGTTAGCTATTCAAAAGTTAATTTAACTTTTCGCATCGAAAACTGAGGAACAACTAATTCCGCCGTTTATCGCACCGTATCGTATCCTCTAGTAGCTTTTAATTTCATGGATGTTTTGGAAAGATTTCCCCAATAGATTTTAACTCCCACACAAAATTCTCCAAAATTGAGCTTAGCTAAAATTAAAGCGAATCTTTTTAGTCAAGTGGAAGGCAGCTCGATTTAATAATCAAACTTTTGTTTCAGAATGTACTTTGAAGCAAATATATCTGCCAAAATTAAGCGTGCATTTTCTGAAGCTACATTTTGACAGATTCTTGTGTTCTGTTTAGTTTTTATGTTGCGGAAAGTATACGCTGTTCGAGCTAAACTAAATTGTATCTGGTCTCCAACTTTTCTCTCCAAACATCAGCTAAAGTCCTACCTAAATTTTGACTTAGAGAGCGGTGTGGATAAATATCACAAAAAACATCTGTTCTTTGAAAATAACTTACTTCAAAACTTCAACTATCTCTAATTTAAACCATTTCTGATTCTAGGTACTAGCGGAATTTATTAAAATAAACTCATCCTTGCTATAAAAGTTTGATTACATAACTCGATAGCATGAGCAAGAAATGATATTTCTTGGGTGACTTGCATAGATCGTAAAACATGGGTTTTATTAGAAAAGTTAAGGCTCTCAAAATCCAGACGGTACTTCTACAAATAAACCGATTAATGCTTTGGTGGTTAAGTCATGTTAAACTATATGTTTTCAAGATAATGTCGTCCATGCCTTGATTTTTAGAAACGGTCGCCAAAAACCTATTTTTGGCAGGCGCTTTTAAAATTTAAAATTTGTTTTATTTTTGATTATTTGCTATAAGCACAAACTTTTTGAATGCAGTTGGGGTTGACTGAAAATCTAAAAGACCCATGTAATAACATGTTGTGGACGAAATAATTACATCTTTAGATGTATCCCCAGGACAATGTCAGATGTATCCAACATATCCAAGGCTATATTTCAAAGCTCCATAAAATATTGCAGAACATATTTAATAAAACGTTGAGTAATGAAGTTCAACTAATTTTATTTAAACCTACTCTAGCGATACACAGTTCGACAAGATGTTGCCAGCAAGCAGTAAATGCACGAAAAGTTGCAATTTATCAAATTTTTTAGAAGCATCGCAAGAAACGTAGATTACAACTTTAAGTAAGTAACCAAGGTAGGTGTACAAGACTTCATTATTTCGAAAATATAAAGCCGCGATGTAGTGTTTAATTAATTTGATGTTCCTCCCTACGAAGGTTTTATAACAGTTTTTATCCCCGAATTTTACTTCGGACCTATATATTAGATGATTTAGTTATTTTATATATATATAAAAGATTATTGCTCAATCTAAAAGAGATAAAATTCAATATGAAAAGCGGTCTGAACGGCCATCTTTTTGTTCTCAAAGCATTACCAGGTGTAACATTTTAACCAGTTGAAGCCGATAAACAATTTTTTTTAATCGCATTTTAAACCTCAAGATAGATAATAAAAACTTAGGTATTAATTCACACATTCAGTTTTTAGCAAAAATAGTAGTGTCGAGAAAAGATTGAGAGTAGTTAGATAAAAAAATGTTGCACAAACATCGTGTATAACATAACTGTTGTCACATCAATCCATTTATTTGAATGCATATACCCAGCCATAATTTAGTATGCTTCTACGCGTGTGCCTATTCACCTTTAATTATAAAGGCGGAGCCTGTGTGACTCGTTGCTTGTTTTCAACTCAAACGTCAGTTATAAACGCAACAATTAACAGCAATAACAATTACATAGTTGCACACTACTCGATGCAGTAAATTGCACAAACAGCGCGATGACAAGATTATAATCTATTAAATTTCGCATTGGTCACACCTACTTTCAGATTGAGGTTTCACAAATAAATATGATTATTTTGTTTGTTTATTTTTTTGCGCATACTATTCACTTTCATATTTTAATCTACCCGTTATATGGCAAGGCCGTGGTATTACAGCTAACAGATAATGAAAGGGGTAATGTCGGAATGCTGGAATTTTTGTAGATTGTGCAAAGTCTTTTTTTAACGCTATTTGACACGACACGAGAGGAGAGAACGCTTACTGCATTCACAATCACAATGAGTTAAATGATGTTTGTTCGTCATTTCTTCAAAACATCGGCAAAAAACATTTTAGCTAATACGACCTTCTAAAATGTCTTTACATAAAAGCAGTTCTTCTCTTACAGCCCCATTATTCACTCATTTTGATCTGCGTTAAAGTTTATACCCGGATTGAGATTGGGTTAAACTCAAATATTAGACCCAGTTTTTGAAACTTGACGAAGTTTTATCCGATTGAATTTAAACTGCACTCCGGAGATCAGTTTAAGTACCTACTTTAACTCTGGTTAAATAGAATTAAGTAAAGTAGAAAAGTGGAATAGAACATAAAACAAAGCAAAGAGCTAAAAAAGGATTGATGTCTTTGTCGTCAGAAAAATAATTTGTCGGAGAGCTGATGAAACATATGGTAAATCAACGTCGTCCTCGTCTTTGAATATATAGGCATACTCGTAGAATACTCTAGCGGCCTTGCTATTACGATTGGATGGCGACAAACCCATTTCCAAGTGGAGAACAACATAAAAACAAATGTAGTTATTGCGAAATTTGACATTACGCAGGTTTAAAATGATTGAAATCGGTTTAAACTATTTTAAATCAGCGTTTAAATCTATCTTTGGTCCAGCAAGTTTAATGCATGTTTTTGAATAAATATTATGGATACCTATGGTCTTAAAATGTCGGGTTTATAAAATGCGGATTAAATGGTCGGGTGTAAAATTATCTTAATCCTGACTTACACAAGTATTGAATAATATGGCCGTTAGTCACTCTATATTTTTTTATTTAAGTGTTTACCAAAGACAATGGAATTACATACAGACATATATAACTTTCCAGTGGAAAGGTGGCTGCCTACAAGTTTCCCCAAAAAATGTATGAAGTCCACACACACAAGCTCATTTAGTTTGTAGTATACGTGACTTAATTAATTGGACTTTCATGCAATAATTCGGTCTTCTGTAATATGTATTTGACTATTTTTTTTTTTTTCAAATCAATCAAAGCCCCAACAAAATCCAAACAAATTCAATACTAAACACAATACAATTAAACAGCGATATATCCATAAAAGCAAGAGGATTGACAGAGATTCAAATTACAAAAAGTATTCACAGGCAGGGATTAAAATTACACAAACAACAATGTAAGCAATTCATCTCTGGTTGTCGACCATTTTTCTCTGTTCTGCGTCACAGCAACAAAAATTCAAATACCCACATGGAAATCAACGTTTATGACAGTCACAGCTTTGCATAACGAATTAATCGATTTACTGTAGACGGCGAAAGGCCACTACTAAAAAATGTCAGTTATCAATTAATTTGTTGGTCACTTAACTGCGGAGAGCTGCAAATTTTGAGAAGGCACATTTGTTCTCAATAAACTGATTCACTGATCATCAAAATTATTGAGCACTTTCCGAAATCGTAGAATCTTGTAATTTTGCACAACGGTAGGTCTTGTGGTGCAAGAAAAGGAATAAAAGAACCGTTGTCAATTATAGGCAGCACTTCCGATTGCTGTAGAATAATGAAATTTGGTAGAGCGGTGTAAAGCTTGAAAGTCTAAGATTTTTAATTTAAAAGAAATATTCAAAACTGTCAAGAGTATAGGCAATATACTTTTCAGGGTCAAATAAAGTACACACTTTTATCAACAAATCACCCCTATCCTTTCAAAATGTAGTCGTTAAAAAAAAAATAGGCAAATTCATTGCCTTAATTATAACAATTAAAAACATTAAACAGACTTTGACAAAGCCAATATATTCAGCGAGAAATAGCAAAACTCTGCATTAGTAGGAACTCCGTTGAGTGAGTTGGTGAGCAAAGCGCAGATATACGACATTTAACAGACGGCTGCCTTCGAAATAAGAAACAAATAGTTGTATGGACAACGTTGGAATAATAATTTATTTATTCTTTCAATCTGTTTAAATTAAGTTAATTTCCAATTATGTATTTCACTGTAAACTGTCTAGATTTCTGACAATTCGTCGTTACAGAGTCTTTGTTAATGAAAGTTTGTCAAACTGCAAGTGTTCCGCAGGGCACAGTTCTTGGCCCAATATTGTACAACTTGTACACTGCATATATTTCAAACTTACCGGAATGCGAAATAGATGCCTGTGCATTGATGCAATTGATGTATTTTGCTAGTAGTTGGTTTCAATATTGAAACGAATATCAAAAGTAACTGAAATACGAACAGGCTACACATATATTTTGAGAGCAAGAGAGAGTGAGCGTTTAAGGCTATTCTATTTTTTTCTAATATTAAGACACATCGCGCCTTGCATAACTCATAACTTTAAATTTTGTAAAGCTAGAAGATTAAGATTTCAACCCCAAAGCGCATTTCTTTGATTTGATTTCTTTTAAATCATATAATATGCTCAGATGACATCATATAACTTGATCGATGAAGTAATATCAATATAATTGATATAGCGATTCTTATGTATTCCCTTTCCGTTTGGGTCTCCGGTTTAACCCGCACGTGCGCGCATAATGCCATATTAAAAAAAAAGCTTAAACTGGTTATTACCATTAAATATTTCGGCCAATTGTACATTAAAGTACCAACAAATGGGCATTTGATGATCCCATCAAACATGAAATAATGCCGAAAAAGTATCTAAAATCTTAATGAGAAATTTTTTAATTAAAATTTTCTGCACGCCATTTTCTATTTCTGGTGGCATTAAATTCAAATGAAAGGTGGCCTGACCGTCCAAGGCCATTGTATGGGAACAATTTGAGTTTTCTATTCTATACCACGTGACATTTGCTTTTTGCTTAAGTGAAAGTAATGCTCCGAATAATAAAGAGTAACATTCCTCATCAGTGGTGGACATTGGTGAATTAGTTTTAGATTTATCTTGATCTGTAACATGGGTTTTCAATTAGATATAGGTAGGTACTGGCCTTGTTCAATGACAACAAATTGGAATACAATTGTTGGACAGAACTGAATAAAACAAATAAATGACTGAAGTTCAACAATTTTACCACTCAGTCGGCGTATAATTCAAATGTAGTCAATGGTAAGATGACAACCAACATTCAAATATGTAATGTAAGAATGGGACGATGTAAACAAATTGTCAGAAGTGTCACAGTTGATGTGCTATTTAAGCTCTCATTGACAAATGGAATTCAAATATGTAATGCGGGAACGTTTAAAGTTCGCGCATTGTGTGTGAAGTGACGAGTCCTTTTGCTTTTCTTTTTTTAATCTCGTTCACTGGTGTAGATACACGAAAACAAACACTCGTACAAGTGTGCCCAACTATTTATAATTTGGGGGCTTCTGACTCATCAACTCTATAGTATTACTAATAAGAAGAGAAACACCCCACACCATGAATTTGATTTAGAATACGAGTATGTCTGTTAAAAGTAGACAGACATTCTTTATTTAATTCCAAAGAAATCCAAGCATTATAAGTATAACGTTCGTTTTTAATTGCTGAAAATGTTTTAGTTTTACGTCACTGGACGGATTCCCTTAGTGAGACTGAGCTGCTTAAGATTAAGCATAATCAGATTCAGTACCAGGATGGGGATACTCGACCAGATAAGATTAAAAATTATTACGATCTGAAAAGTACATAGTACGAAAAGCAATGGAAGCGATGAACTAATTAACTTGTCAACCTGCAACGCGAGCTTCTATACATAAATTCACTTGTATGCGAACAGGTTACATAGGAGGGACACACATTGTATGACTAGCGAGTGTGCTAGTGGAAATGTATTCAATATTCATTCAGCTTTAGAGTCCGAGGCAGGAACATGTAGAATATCAGCGGTATATTTTTAGACTGTGAATGAATTATGATGATGACTTTGTAGATGTTATATGAAAATGATTTATTGATTAGAAACTTACAAAGCTACAAATTAATGACATGCCTAGGATGTAAATTAATTTATTATTTAGCGTTGTTTGCATGAATGTATGAATGTTCAATAGGTCGAGTTAAAAGAGTCAAATTTCTAAGGAAATTTAATTGTATGGAATATTTTAGGTGGACTGCATTTTTAGCTGTCTATAGTACGTTTTTCGCGCTTAAATAACGTCGCCACACTAGGCCTCCGATAGTAAAACTAAGCAAAGCAGATAAGATGAACAGGTCAAACTAAATTTTAATGATCCAGTATAAGGATCGCTTGAATCGTCGCAAATATGAACAAGACATCCCATAAATAAATTGTACGGATTTAAGAGAATCACAGCAATTCATTTCACTTCGGTTGGAATTTTGAATAACATTACTAATTCATAAACAAACTTCTGTTAAATGATTTGCAAAAATATTTCAATTCTGACAGTAGATTCTCCAATGTAATCAACATTTCAGGAAATGGATTTTTCACTTCGTTGTCAATTCAACAAGAGCCCACAACTTGCGGTAGAACCATTTTATGAGTGAAGTTAAGATTAAACGTGTCATTTTTCGAAGCAAATTCTGATATGCCGAAGTCAGAAAGAAGTAAACACTTGTCCTAAATGTGTCACTACATGTGATCGCCTGTCAAAGTGTCAAGCGTCATATCGCAGCTTACTCTCAGGAGAGACACACGCGTGACAACAGAAATAGCGAATTTTTATAACGTCAGCATGTCAAAATTTGCCACAATAAATTACACGTGTAAATTTAGCTTCAATTTTCTGATTCAGTAAAACCGACTTAAACTACAACCAACAATTTCTACTTGGAGGGTTAAAATCGGGGTATATCGGCTCAGTATTCTGCAAGGTTGTTGTTTTTGGAAGCATTTTGGGCACGTTTTCTAACATGATTTTTTGTTAGGTTTTTTGAAAGCAATTCTCGACTTCTTTTGATGCGTTTTTGAACCGTATGCAAAGTAGTTTTCCGACTACTTCTTAACGTTCTTTTAAAACGAATTTTTGATAACATTTTTTAAGCAAGTTTTGACTCGTTTTTGGGTTCGCTTTCTGACGCAATTTAAGATTTTATTTTCTCCTCCTGGCGGGTTTCTTGAAGTGTCTTTTGACGGACTCTTCGGTGAATTTGTTCATATGTTTCTTTGATGGGTTGTTTTGCAGCGTTTTTGGGCGGGATGTTGAACACTTTTCTGACGACTTTCTGAACGCGTTTTATCTACTCATTTTTGGAAGCGTTCTTTGACGCATTTTTCAATTGCATTTGGAATGCCCTTTTTCCACGATTTTGGACATCTTTTGGATACCTTCAGAGAGACGATCGTCAGCTATTTCGGATAGCTCCATATCTTCTTCGAACTCTTCTTCCACTAAATCAACTAAAACTTCAGGGATAGTTTTAACCGCAACTAATCTAAATTATAACCGTTAAGAAATTTACGAAATAGAAAAAAAGGCAAAAGAAACCCTAATGCATCTAGTTACTCACTATCGATAGTTAGCATTTGTGCACAAAAATGTGTTTTGCTGCTTGATTAATCAACTTGATGGTCATTCTGCATGTAAGATTGAGAGTCATGGTTATCTCTTGCAGGGTGACCTGAACGGGCCACAAAAATCGTGCGATTTGACTCTGCTACCCCTTTTTCTTGTGGGGTTTCCTGAAGTCACGGGTCTATGCTAATATGGAAGTTGTTTTTAACGAAAAACATGTGCTTATGCGCACGCATTAGGAAGAGAGCACAATTCGTGTTTTACATGAATCAGAATCTTTTTTGGTTATTTTCCATATGAACTCAAGGGGCGCTAGCCAAAATCAAGCATACGATACTTACGTAACCTGCATAAAATGTTCTTTACTGAATTTAACAAATACTCATAAATAAAATAGCAAACAGTTTGCATTGGACAGTGACATTGGCCGCGTTCCTCTGCCCGCTAGTCTTCTAGCACAAAATATACCAGATGAAGGAACGCTCGCGCAGCGGCAGCAGCAAAGTGACATTTGACTTGTTGGCATCCAAAACATATGACTTTGCTTCAAAAATAATTTCGTGTCGCATAATTATTTCCAAACTACATTTACAAAGAAATTGGTACATGTTATAGAAACCATAATAATATCGGAATTGCTATTTTACTTACCTTATTACCAATTTTATCACAATTGCAGCTCGGCTTCGTATTTTTGTTTTTATTTTGTAAACGTTTGAACGATTTCCTTTGACAGCTGTTTTATTTTGTTTTTTTCTCTCAAAGTAGTTTGACATGCCGCTGCTCATCTAGCGGGCAGTGGAACGCGGCCTTTGCCAAAGAACATATAAAGTAAACTGTCAACTAAGAGCAAAAAAGGGGAATTTCACAGATGCGCATTTGATTTTTTAAGCATTTGTGCCCGTATAAATGAAAGGAGCGAAAAATCCTATGAACAGCCTTATTTGTTACTAACCGCACCCTATTCCCATAGTTTCACATGAGTTTGTAGAGGCCATCGCAACAGTACCACTGGTCAGTCCACAAAAGAACCGTAGCTTGTCCATATGAGGACGTCATTCACAAGTATTCTAAGCAAGAAAAGTTGAGAGCGTACGTGAGAGGTCTTTCTTATATTATATTCTACATATATATTATTATTCTATATTATAATAGTCTTTTGATATTGCTAGGCAATTTTTCAGAATGTTCAAAAACTCAGTAGAATAAGAGAAATTCATAGGCCTCACAAGAAGAATTGAAACTAAAGCATATAGGTACTTTTCCTGGGAACGGGTAGGGAGCGTGCAGATTCATCAAGTCGCATTATATTTATATTTTATATCTATAATTTGGTTTTTATAGAACAAGAAAATAATAAGCTTGGAGTAGTTTTGATTAATAAAATAACGTAGCTGTATTTAGCTTTAAAAATTATGTCGTTATAGTACATAATAATTACTTTACTTTACTTAAATGTCAAATTGTCTATTTCCTATAAAAATGCAAGCACATAGATCAATTAACGTCTACGAAGATAGATGTGTAGACTAATAACCGGCTGCGGGCAGATATTTAAAATAAAAGAAAAGGCCAACTAAAAACAGGCACAAATAAATCAGAATGTGTGAATAAGAAAATGTTAAGAAATGTCTTTATTTTTTCTAGGATAGTTAAAAAAAAAACAATATTTAAAACAAAATTACCAATTACAGCAGGAATTCTATAACAAAAGAATGTTTTCCAAAAACATTCGTAAAAGTTACGTGTTCCGAAATTCCTTCAGTTGGCTACTTCTATTTCGTTGAAATGCAAATAGGATACTAGTAATTCTTATAACTGCGCAGGATAGTGTAGTAGTACGAGTACTTGAACAAACCAACTATGTTGATATTAGCGTTTATAAATTTCGATCATATATACAAATAAAATGAATTCAGTAACAATATCCTTTTCCATTTTTACTATAAGAGTAAAGCAGCAGCCATCTGTTCACTCCAGAGGCAGTCAGAAAAGACAAGGATCTTCCCTGGGTGTATGTCAGCAAGGGTTGCTGAATTGACGATTCCATCCCCAAGGATATTTTTCCTAAGGCGATATAGAGCCGGACAATCTGAGATTATGTGAAGAGAGGATTCGTCACTCACAAGACAGAGTCTGCAGATAGGATCCGAGGAGACGCCGATGCGGTGGAGATGTTTTTCACGAGACCATGGCCACTGATTAATCCTGTTAGGATCCTCAGGTTATTTTTGTCTAGATAAATCAGGAAGAGCGATTTTCTGAGGGAGAATTTCAGGGAAAATTTTCTGGTGCAGTTCTGCCCAGCTGTGCTTAGCCAGATCTCGTTTGACTAGATGCGAGAAAGGTTCCTACTATAGTTCCCGAAGTGGTTTTTACTGACTCCGAAGAAAGGTTCAGGTCCTATAGTGGTTGCTTCGATTTTAGCTAGTGAGTCAGCTGATTCGTTACCCTTAATTCCTCTGTGGGCTGGAATCCAATGGAGGATGACTGGATTTTTCTTAGAAAGTTCATAGATGTTTGTGAATATTTCTAAGATAAGTTTGGTTTTTATGACAGATGAGTCAAGAGCTTTGAGGGCTGCTTGGCTATCAGAAAATTTAAATATGGTTGTTCCACGTGCGTTAGAACTTTGATTTATTCTAGCGCAATGGTAGATTGCAAGGATAAGTTTTTCCCAAGGCTGACTGTCAAGTTCACCTGGAGCGACTCACGGTAGTTTCCAGAGCCAGTCCCTGACTCCATCTTAGAACCGTCTATGTAAAGGGTGATGTCGAATTGTGAGGGATTTGGTTTATAGTTTTCCCAGTCTTCCCTATAGGGGGGGATGATTATGGGGAAGTTTTCCATATTCCGATAGCATGTCATCAAGAGGCATGCTTAAAGGGCTTGAAGGCTCCATGGTGTCGTGTAAAGACAGATGACCTCCTTGATAAGAATAGGGGTCAAGGTTCTTCGGATAGAACAGACGGTGAATACTTAGTCTACCCTCCATTTGAATATGTGTTTGAAGAGGTGTTAGACCTAGGATGACATTGAATGCCATGGTCGGAGTGGAGCATAAAAAACACGTCATGCAGTTTCCGGCTATATACGTATACTTTTATATACATAATATTTTTAATTGTCCTAAATGCAAACAATTTTTTACAAGTTTTTTAAAGGACAGTTTAAAAAACAAAGGACAAAATCCGTCTTTTTTTAAAAAGAAAAAAAAAAAAAAAATAGGAAAGGTTAAAAAGAAAGGACTGTTCTTTTAAATAAAGGACGGATGGTCATCGTAGTTATAGCATGGTTGTCAAATCGATCAAATGCTAAATTGAAACTGACTTTTTTGTGTAAGAAACAAAAGAATTGAACCTTTTAATTCCTGCAACAAAAGCAATTCAATTATTGGCATTAAAAAAATGTGTGCTCTGTTCTACTGATATTTGAATATTCCCGCCTAGAAAAAATGCAAATTTTTCAAATTTGTGGTTCAACGCGTTCCTTTTCTTTTTGTTTATACATTTTTCATTTCGGTGAGTGAATTCTCTTGCAATCAGAGAAATGTGACATATTGAACCAGAAAGTAAGGGAACAGACCTAGAACAAATTACAGACAAATTTAGAAAATCACACGGGCCTAAAAAATAAATAAATAAATCAAAATAAATCATGTACCTATGTGCTCTTATGTGCATTAGGCATTAAATTTCAATCAATTTTAAACGCCTTTCTAAATGCAAACCTTTGTCCACACAATCACGCCATTTGACACGTCCGAATTCCTGCCCGTGCCTTGAAATTGTTCAAAGAAAACCATTTTATTACTTTTGCCCAAAAATTATGATTAGATTCATTATATTGTTTCACAAACGTTCCAAAGCAATCCAATCACACCCTGACAGTTGTTGTTTGCGTTTTCGAAAGAATCTTTATGCGCAAACGTTAAATCCGAGCCCGGTGCCCCTTTGACAGAGAAGTTCCAACTTCCAAGTGCCATATGTTGTTTATAAATGTTGGTTTTCCCCAAACATTCGTAAAAATTCCGTCTTTTACGAAATTCACCTGATATCAAGGTAGTTTTCGCAAAGGCCCACGAACAGCCCACTAATCCATAAAATTGCAGGCGCAACAGGTAGATGAGCTCGGGTGTACACGGCAAGAAGCCAATTTAAAATATTCTAGTGTAGTAGTTCATTTTTATTATGTAAAGGGCACATGACTATTTTTACGAGGATGAACCTGCTGCAGCAGGCAAATGCATCGAAATCTATTTATGCCGGGATTTTCCCGCAAATGGACATAACATATGCGCCAAACATTAAATGTGTATAGTTCTTGTTAAATTGTTTAGCAGCTCTATTGAGTTAGGCGATGAATGCATTATAGGTTATGTATACTTCTGTTAAATATTTATTGAAGAATTCTATGGGTTGGTGTTGTGGGAAACTTATAGCGATTCATCAAATACGAGTTTAAGTAAACAACTGTACTGTGTTTAAGGGTGGCCTATACTTGTATGTTGGAAAATAGTTTCGTGAATCGTAGGTCGGGGAAAATTGATTTAAATGAAGACAGATCTTACTGTACCAAGCCTTTGGTCTATTCTCCACATATGTAATGTATGTCAAATCTGGTAGAAATACCAGACCGGGTTATATTTGGATCGCTGCTATGCAGACACTGGGAAGAAATTTAGCGAAAACAATCTACATTAGCGTCTATTGACAAGTAACCGCAGAGATGATACTGCCGCGGCGAGAGATGAAATTCACCCGCTAGTATTGTCAAGTAGGAAATATAAATGCGTTTACTTTCTGTGTGAAGTAAAACTGTATAGATAACATGGTCGCTGAAGCAGATTTTTGTCTTGAATTAAGAGAAAATCGAGCTCAGTATTGAACCATATATTCCGGCCAGGTATACGCGCCCAAGCCAGACTGGTGATGTCTGTTTTTCATTCTTTAAATAAAGTTAAAATATGGCTTTTCAATAATTTGTTAAATTTAGTAATATAATTCAATATTTGTCTTAAGCCTTGTTTTCTATTTGCACCTTACTCTTTCTTCTCTTTTTATTTAATAATATTACCTATTTCTATCTCCTTTTATCTCCTATTACCTATTTCTATCTCCTTTTAAGCACCCTACAACAAATATTTCTAACTTTATATTTAAATTATAAGTTTGTTGCATATCATACATTCGTCACTAGTTTATTTTAACTAAAGAATGTATCTAAATTATTTTTTCAACATAAAGTATCGTGAAAAACTCTAAATGTCAAAACACACTTAAAATAAAATCTATAAATAATCTTTAAATATAAATGCACTTGCACTTACATTTTACTGTATATATTACTTTTAGTAAAATATTGTTTTTTGTAACTTTATTTGTTTGAAAAAATAATACAACCGAATTGAATTGAATTAAGATCTATGTATGTAAATAAGCTATCTTAATCTCAGACAGTCTTTAAGGTGTTTTTACCGTGTCGTAGTTAACCCGCTGCCAAAAAGTAGGGTTCAACGTTGACCCGAAAGAAATTATTGACGTATAAACTAAAAAAAATTTGAGAAGATCCGGTATCTCTGCTCCGGCCAATTCCGAGAGATTTTCAAAGAACCTGGACCCCAATAATCGGAGCCGTCGTTCCTGGAGAGCGGGACATTGGCACAGGAAATGTTGGATTGTCTCCGTTTCCACAGCTTCTGCATTGGTCGTTGGTTTCTCGATTCCATTTCAAGAGCATGGATTTGGTTACGCAGTTACCAGTGATTGTACCTGTGAGCATGCGAATAGAGTATATTTGTCTAGTGACATTAGATATTTTGTTCTTTTTTCGTTCAGTTCTGGTCAGGCCATAGGGCTCGTGCAGTTTTGCAGTCTATTTTTGTGGACCATATTGTGGCTGTAATGAGATTTCTGCCTCGTTTGCGTTCATCGCTGATCCCAATCTTTCGAGCTCCTTATTTGCATTGTTTCGGAATAGGTACCTACTCCCGTACCTATCTCCATTTTGGATCCGTCGGTGTAAATAGCCATTTAGTGGTTGCTTAATATTTGGTTCGTCTCCAATTCCTCTCTACTTGGGAAGAGAGTTGGAATCTTTGTATTAAAGTCGTTGTAGGGAATGATGTAGCCTGTTGTGGCTTTGAGGCTATCGAAACCATGTTTCATTCCTAGTTCTTCGACATTCTCTAATATGATTCGTCCATTCCAGCAGGGAGGACTCTCTTAGTCGGAGAGCTCCCTTTGCTGTGGTGCGTTAATTGAACATGCCAAGGGGAAGAAAATGAAGTAGCATTTATAGTCCCGCCTGTGGTGCGCTTTGTACAGCTCCTGTAGTACTAAGCGAGGCGAGTCTTTGTACTTTATTGAGGATGGTCATGGTCATATAGCGTCCACTACATCCTACAGCTTTTTTTAACAGTACAATTGTATCACTTGGTTTCAAAAAACCAAACAAAAGTACGAGTTATAGGTAAAAGAATGAATGGTGGGGATAGATTCTCTCCAGAGACACTTACGAAAAAGTAAGGGAACGCTTTCGTAGTAATCTATGAAAAATGACAGCAACACAATTCAAAAATTCAAAAAAATGGTAAGTCGTTAAAATATTTGATAAGCTCTAAGAATTTGCTAATTTACTAATAAAATTAGCTATGAAAGTGATTCGGAAATAATCGAACTTGTTTTTGTTGAATCCGAGTACCTACGTGAAAGAGTACTGTACTGATTAAACTGCTAGCAAAAGAGGAAAAATCGATGATGCATTAAAAATGACGTGGAGCAGATTGTCTCCTTTTACAGCAAGGAAGAATCTCGTGCCACTATCGAAATCGAAAAAAAAAACTTGAGGAGAACATTCAATGTTATTTTTCCGCCTGTTGATACCATTTTAGTACGCAAACAATCATAACAAATGAACGCATATGCCAAATAGGATAACAAACCTCAAATCAGCTGTTAATCAGCTTTACCACTTCTTACACCAAAAATTTGTTGAGTCCATGTAAAAGTCAAAAAAATATAACAGATAAAACAGAGTCCTCACTCCACTACCAAACGAATTCGCCAATGCGTTGTTTAAAATTGAACGTTGCCTAACAACTGGATTCGCTTGATTCTAATTCAAATTTTACAATAGCTTAAAACTATCTTAATTACGGAATTGTTAATTCCACTAAATAAGTACACCTTCTATTTGTTTATTCCTACATGCATACATATGGATTTGGGACCCAATTTATTTATCAAACGTTTATTTGTTTTCACATTGATACCAGTGCAAACCATATAACTATCAAGTGATTGCACCACATGCATGAAAGCAAATTTATATTACCCACTCGGTCGGTATACAACTGGAAATGCTTAGATAATAAATTTACATTTATTGGCTGTTCTCATATTAATCGCTTACTAATAGTAATCATAACAAATTGCGAAAGTAGAGTCCATTAATACATCAGCCTGCATAAGAAAGCGCAAGGAATGCCAACCTCTCAGCCGGATAAATACTAATTTCAATTTTTTTTTGATTATTTTGAATATTTGTTTATAATTGTTCAGTATGATGTAAGAGCAGACCAAAGTCGTAAAGTAAGCTTAGCTAAATTAGTATCCACTTCTAATTGTTATGAAAACTTCAAAGGAAAAAATAAGCAAATAAAAACATGCTCGTGGATTCTATTTGTGTTTGTATGTTTGTCCAAAATATATCACAATTATAAAATACAACAAGCACTGGGCGAAAAAAAATTTGTTCAACAAAACAAAAGAAAACAGAAACAAAATGCACCTAAACCCATAAGCGATGTATAAAACACGCCTGTGTGCAAAAACATATACTCAGGTCTCAGGCTCTGACTGGTGATTGGACCTGGTTGGTTTGTCAATTTTCTCCGAATCCGATTTATTTAATCCGCATTATGGTCCTTTTGTATATGCACGTCGCGACGTGTGAATAAAGGTGGGCTTAAGCATCGGGTTTTTCCAATTTCTTTTTAGCATCTGGTGCAGTCTTTTATACGAGTATATGGTTCATTTCATATGGCTACTTTTTGAAGAACTAGAGCCTTTCGTTTATTTGATTGGGATTTGTTTTCATATGACATTTACAGTGCAGTGGATGTCCAGCAGCTACGAGTGTGCCTTCATTCAACGTAAGGCGTGGACTTTCCTATGGTTCCTGTAGGAATTCTATGTGCATAAGCAAATGTATGCAATATTTTATATTTATGCCAAGAAGCGGAATTTGAACTATCTCTTAAAGTGTCATGTGACCAAATGACCCAATGGCGAAACTGGGTTCGACTTAAGAACTGCAACAAGATAATGGCTACAAACAGACGTCACTGCGGCTTATAGTTTTTTTTTTTAAGTATTAATAGGCACTACCTACTTATAAACATTTTCACGGGGTTTAATTTTTACCAAGCCAGAAGTTCGCAGTTTGCCACACTCAGGGTGGCGCATAAGAGGCGCTATGATTTAATTATTGAAAAATAAGCCAGGATATTCATTTTTTTTAGTCTTTTTAATTAACTTTGCTAAATTTGGGAAATTTATGATGGAAACAGTTGGTCAATTTCATTTTTGAAGTCTGTTTTCGACTATTTAGGCACAGGGAGCATATCGAAAATTTTTTCACGTTTGAAATGCTCGCAGCTATCAAACAATTTAACGATTGGTTCAGCGTTACCAGCAACAAGGGGATGTCTTTGATCTTCCTCGTGCTGGAAGACCCCCGTGCTGTTCGAAATTGTGTGAACATTGCTCGGTTGCAAGTTGAAAACTAATGTCGTTTTCCATTGGCACCACCACAAATCTCTTTCAGATCTCAGATTTTACGCGGCAAATGAAACATGCAACGAAATTGATCTGCTTTTGTAAATGGATTTGTGCTTTATTTGACAGCAATATCAGCTGTTCAAATTTCATTTGTTTTTCCAAATTTCACAAATGGATATCGACTTGAAAAATGTTTCCCCTATTGTACATACAAATGGAGTATTTTTGGTGATTCATAGTCTTCAGATGACGAGGATAACTATGAAGATGAAGATATTAGTTCCTCCTAAATAATATCCTTGACAATTAATGTATTTCGTTATTTTGATTTCCCGAATCTTCGCCCAATAGTCTTGAAAGCGTAGATGTGAACAAATGTCGAGATCTGCTAAAAGTGATCCGAATCAAAAAAAATTTGATTATTTTGTCCAATGGAACATGAAAATTGATTCAGATAAAAAAAAGATAGATTTTTGGTCCCAATGGAAAACATAAGAAACTTCCACTAGGTGACGTTATCAGCAATTGGTGATGTTCAGGCGGTATTTGTAAAGAATTTTACTGCAGTTACACCTTTTTCCATAAAAGATTCAATTGCTTGACGAGATAAAACCAAATGATCCTCAAATACGTATTCAATATGCTCGGCGTTTTTCAGAAATGCTCCGACGAGTTTATTCACAAACTCAAAATGAGCGATGAGGCCCATTTTCACCCACTTAGATGCACACGCACATATGGTGTGGAATAACCTCGGGAGGGATCATTGGACCATTTTTTTTCAAAGCGACGAATATGCAGTAAATATGAATGGCATTCATTACCGAGCAATGATTGAACAATTTCTAAGGCCAAATGTAGAGAACAATCCAGAATAATGGTTCCAGCGATATGAAGCCACAGCGCAAAATTCTAGACCAACTATGGCTCTTCTAAGGGGAACATTTTTTGCGATCGAATAATATTGCGATTTCCCGACTGAAGTTTTTTAATTCAACGAATGTTGGGGCTCGAAGAAGACATCACTGCTATTCTACTATATTCTGTATAGGCTTATACATTCAATTCGATTCAACTAGAACTAAAATTCAATTGTAATAATGCGAATTCAAATTTGCCGCCAACAATAAAAACTTCTCCATATTTTTTGGAATATTTTTGTACCAAATCTATTGTTAAAAGCTAACTTATAGCAACTGCTGAAATAAAAAGTTTACTCTTGTTCCATCCATTATACGATTTATAAACCGAATATGCCGATGGACGTGTGTGAGGGTGCAAATGAAGTGGGAGCTTCTGATTGTGTATGCTCCAAGTGGTCCGCATTATTTCAAGTTGCTTATTCAATACGGTTAACAAAAAAAAAAAGAAGTGGGCAATATTTGCTAAAAATTAGTTTTGCGTTGCATTTTTAATGGAAGTGCGGTATTGAGTTCTAAAAAAAATTAGGACTTTTGGTAGTCATTTATGAGAAATAACTAAAAAACCTGATTTATTAAATTTTTTGGAGAAAAAACGAAGTACGAGATCTTAATTAGTATTATTTTATTATCCTTAATATGTATTTGAATCAAAATCGTTACAGCGGTTCTGTAAAACTATGCAGACAAAACAGTGGCAAATATTGAAATGTTTAGCATTAAAAATAATTTTGCTCAACTATTTAGTTCAAAACTTCTTATTAGACATTGCTCGGGGTGTAAGCCGTACTTGGTTTTTAACGTTTTATCGAAATAGAAAATTGGGTTTTTGAGATATGAGCAGTTTTATTTTTAAATTTGCGTTTTCGGTTTGATTTGAAAGATTCGAATTGAAAATTAAGGAAAAAATAACTTTGAAAACACAAATTCTGATCTTAGCATGCATTTTGGTCAAAATCGTTGTTTCCTTTTTCGGGTAAACTAAAGAAAACGAAGATTTTTAGAAAATGTCTTTTTTTCAAAACTACATTGTACGATAATATAGACAAAAACTGAGCTTGCTTTTAAGTTAGAAATGACCTTAGAAATTAATTTTTGTTACAATCATATGGACCGTTTTGGAGATATGTATGTATGTCCAAATTTCATAAGAAACGTTATTCGGTTTTTAGCCAAAAACTGGGTATGCAGCCATGTTAATCGCACCTACCTAAGATCAAATATCAATTTTAGTTAAAATCGTTAGAGCCGTTTTCGGACAAATCGAACTTGTACGAAAATTTGATATGAGAAGTTACCTTGAAAAAAAAAAAAAAACGGTTACAAACTCAAAATCCAAAACTTTAACTAAATCAAGGCAGAGTTACGGGCTGTATTCCTCGGCCCAGACAGAATTTGGCGACCCGCTTTTTGAGTTCCTCTATCATCGTAATGTCAGAATTGACTAACATTTCGGGTTCGAAATTTATTACGAAAACAATATATTTCTCTTACTACGTAATTGGGTGCCATATCTCCCAACTTGTATCTTCCAACATAGGTATATATGGCTGTGTATTTGTCAGAGAACGGCTTATATTGTCCTTGAGTTCCGGCTTGATATTGCCGACTTTTCCGCATTTGTCAGTTCCACGGTTAACTGCTGCCTTAAACCTAACTACTCGGAGTTGCAGCACCTGCATCATTGCGCATATATGTGCAAGTGTGTGTCTCCTACCCCTTTTCGCATCAATAATAATATGTTACTGCAAAACAAGTCGTCAGAAATAAGTGACAACCTCTACAAATAATCAACTTAGCAAAAGCAAAAAGTTTGATTGAGCCATCACTTTTCACAAATCACATTAGCCGGCGGTTCCACCTTCCACCTCTGGATAATGCGCACAGCCAGACTTAACAAGCTATTAATGTGGTTTATACTCGTATATTGACGTCAGTATTTTCTGTCAGTTGTAGTTTTCGCCGCGTGCACAAATCGAATGTAAATTTTCCAAAATCGTCATACATAATGTTCTTTAGGAAACACCTCTGACTGTATATCAATTAGAGGTTATTGGTACACGATAATAGTGAATGATCCTCTACTAATACAAGTATAACTACGCAACACAAGACGGTTAAATTAATTGTTAAACTCATGGCAGTTTAGGTATGGCTGACGAGAGTATTTCAAAATTAATGTCTTCCCTGCTAATCATTGGAGGTGTGGCTAATGGTTATACCAAAGTAGCCTTTTTTGCACTCCAAAGTCCACACTCGGATTTATGTGCTGTGATCCTGAAGAAATTGGGTCTTCTTATGAAATAAAATTACATACAATTTTAGTAAACTTTGCATCATGTTACAGATATAACAGAGTTATTCGTCACGGTGTGGTATAACTCTATAATTACGAAAGTGGGGGAAATATACGATGCTTGGTCCAATGATTTCATTTAAAATTGTCAGAATTATTATTTCATAGTTTTTGCCAGACCAATTTCACTGTGCAGCTCATGGAATTGCCTGTAAAGATATCCCCCTTAAATGCCTGCCAACGGGACGGAGATCTTCATCAGATTTCGCTAACTTCTGACGATGGCGTTATATAGAGTCCGCTTAGAGTTTCTTAGTTTTTAGGCACGACGAGTTTTTTCTAAGATGTCGAAACAATATCACTATAACTAGAGGCATGCGCTACCTTTAGATCGATGAAAAGATTGTATACACGAGTATCAATCTGGACTGTGTTTTGTTCAATATGGACTTTTTATTTGAACTTACTGGACCTAAAACCGCACAGTTAATGACCAATCAGTTCTTTGACAAAAACAAACACATGGATTCAATTGTTTACACAATAAGGCAAACCTTGTTAGCAGTATTAAAGGGACTAAAATACCTTCTCAATGTGCATAGTTTAGAGGGTTTCTTATTTTTTTTGGATCAGGCATATATTCCTCCGTCTGAGATTAGCTGGTCGATACTTTTCACCGAATCACCTTCCGCTGCCTTAAATAGGTCGACTGGTAGGTAGCCGCCCTACTTGACTTGAGTAGAGAATTCAAATATTTCTGTCATCACTTTATTTTCGTCGAATGAACGGAGGTCTTGTTTTTCGTCTTTTAAGTCGGAATAATTTATTTCTGTCCGACTGCTAAATTCGGGTGGTCTTTGTTCAACAAGAGGTTTTCTTGTTCTTTTCTGCATGCCTGATCAATTCCACCAAAGAGTCAAGCTCCTGCAGAAGCTAGTCTCTTGCGTAAGATTTAGCTCCTTATTCAGCTCACATAGCTATAGCGAGTTGACAGTTTTCAAGCAGAAGTACTTGCAATTAAGGAGGCGTGCAGACTGCTCCACAACAGTGCGACTCCCAAAAGAAAAATAGGCATATTCGTCGACAGTCAGGCCGCGATTAAGGCTGTCGGTTCAACTAAGTCAACGTCCAAACTTGTTGTGGAATGTAGAGAGATACTGACCAGGGCTTGTCATCGGTTTGATATCACTCTCGTCTGGGTTCCCGGCCATAGGAACATCGAAGGGAATGAGAAGGCCGATGAACTTGCCAGATCTGGCTCAGCTCTGTGCATGTCTCATGCGGAGGAAGTTTTCCCTCCGCTGGGATATGTAAAGAGAGAAATCCTCCTGCACTTCACCTCATGGGCTGAGACTAGATGGTTGAACCTGACGAACTGTGTCATTTCAAGGAAGATCTGGCCAACCTACGATGATGCCAGAACAAATAGCCTTTTAGCCAGAACACGTATAGATGTCGCCAGACTAACGGCAATTAGTACGGGTCATTGGCCTTTAGGAACTCACGCAGCCAAGCTTGGGATCCCCCACAATACCCACTGCCGTAGCTGTGCTGACACTAACAAGAGTGAAACGGTGTTTCATCTATTTTGTGAGTGTCCGGCCCTAGCCAAAACCAGACGCAGTGCACTAGGTCATCCCTTTTTCGATGACCTTTCGGCCATCCAAAGCATCCACTTCCATAAGATTATCAAATTCCTCAACTCCACAGGCTGGTTTTGAGCTCTTTTAACTTCCTTTACCCCCTTTAATTTCAGGTTCCGTTAGTTGTGGTTTCAAAACGGCGCTCAATGCGCTACTTGTGTTTTTCCCTCGTCGGGAAATACAGCCACCTAAACCAACCAACCAACCAACAGTTTTCAAAATGTCTGGGTAATAGAAATTTCTTTTTCAACCTAATCACTCAACTCAGCTCAGTTCTTGGGCCAGATTCTGTAAGGCGAAACTTTCAAACGTTTTTGTGTGCACGAAGAAATTTCCTTGTGTAACAAGCCATTCACTCAGAAAAAAAAGGCTTTTGGGCGAAGAATTTTAAGATTTTTAAAATAAATTAACAAAAAAATCTTGCTTTAACAATAATTTCTTATAAAAAGAACATGTTTTCAAGAATCAGATATACTGATTAAGAATAATACGCTTTCCATAATAATTCTCTTACAATATTGCTAACTATGTCTCTTAAATCAAAAATTTGGATATTTGGGTTAATTTTAACCAACGAAACTTTCAAACGAATTTATATATCTTGAAATGTCAAAATAAGCGGCCAGTAGCTGAAATATGTAATTTGAATACATTTTTAATGCATTTTTTGTATGTGTCTACATTATAATAAGTTTTGTGTGAACACACTCACTCCTATCGGGCATTTTCGTTGTAGTTTCTCCTATTGTTCTAGTTTGAGTCTGAAAAATGCAAAAAGGAATGTAGTTTCATACGGACTTTACTAATAATCAGTTTTAACCTTAACCCGAAATATTTTGTACGTCACAATGGGTGATTTAATATGGAAAATTACGCCACTGTGAGTTCGTAAAGTCTAGCATGGACACTAATGTCATAAACTAAGTATTAAATAGACCGTCACCTCCCGCGCAACTAGACGAATCCCCCCGCAAAAATTTTGAAAAGAAAATTCTCTCTTTAATTTCCTATTTGTGAATACGTATGAAGCAGTAGGTAGGTGGAGGGGGTATAAAGAAATACTGACACTCAGCAGTCATCCTACATCGTGGAATTTTTAACTTTTTGTAGACATTTTTTTGCAAGAAAAACCGTACTTGCAAAACATGAATGAAGCATCAAAATTGTGGAAATATCGAAAAAAATCATTCGAACTAGATTGCAACCAGCGTTGCCGCTGCAAAATTTCAAAAAGGGGACTAAAAGGGAGATTTGCCTTTTAGCAAAAAATGCCTAGTACCTATGTACCCAGAAATAATCATTATAATGTTAGCAAGCTGCAACTTTTATGCTGAATGTGAATTTCTTTTCGAATAACACAAATTTTACTTACAAATCGAGGGAATTTGATTTCGATGGAAAGGGAAAAATGCCCACGCTTCATGGGAAAAATAAAAAGAGAGAATGCTAGAAACACTGACTGAGTTTCTATCAGCTGATGGATGTTGACGACACAGCTTAAATTTGTTGTTTTATTTCAAAACGAAAACATTTTGCAAAATGAGCCGATTTCCATTATTTACAACCACAATGTAAACATCCCGAACTGTATGGATTACATAGGTAAAATAAAAGAAGTCCTTGTAATAATCGTTTTAATAAAATATAACTTGGAACTAAATTTACCACACCTATTATTTGAATATTTTTTCCAATGTCACCACAGAATGAAGTCATCTGTCAGGTTGCTATGGCAAACTCTCTTAAGTGGGAGGAGCTGACGGTCTATTTCATACTCAGTTTATGATAAATATGATAATGATTACTGACAAATGTACAAGTTGGCCTGCGATATCTGGTGTCATCAGTAAGCGGTAGGTACGTATATTTTTGTAAGAGTAATTTATTTATTTAACAAATGACAAACTATTTTAATTGATTTAAATGTCTTGTCGGTCTAAAATTCAAGTATTGTTTATGAAAAGTAAAATTTAAAAGGAATCGAGAGTTTAAAACTTCTTTTGGAATTTTGTACATGGTTATACTATTTTGTCTACATGAGTTGCACTGGGGTACACCGGAATGAGACCCTCGATCCAACACTTTTCCTTTATTTTCCATCACTGTAAGCTATTAAGAAATTTATTTATATGTTTTTAATTAACAAATTTATCTATTTTCCACAATATTTAAATATTTAATCTCGCTTAGCTTCTTTTACATATATTTTTTTGCTGATCTGTCAAAGTTGTATGTCTAGTCTAGTAGGGTTCAAAATATAGCCGCTAGGGTACACCCTTCATATCTCAATTGACAAATGTACAAGTTGGCCTGCGATATCTGGTGGCAAAGAAAAGAACCCTATCAGACATACAGGAATCTGTAATCGGTAAGCGGTACGTGCATTTTTGCAAAAGTAATTTATTTATTTTATAAATGAAAAACTATTTGAATTGATATAAATGCCTTGTCAGTCTTAAATCCAACTATTGTTTATGGAAAATAAAATAACCCCGGGTCCATAAATTATGTTTGAATCGTTTAAAAGTGTAATGAAAAATTTGTGTTGGTTTCGTGTAAACAATTTTTTTTTTTTGGATTACACTCTTTTTTAACTGTTTAAAGTTCCTTAAATTGTTGTTAATATTATATTTATTGTGCAGTATTAGGTATCTATTATTGTGCAGCTGACGCAACTAGCCGAGATTTATCTCAGATTTTCTCGATATGATAATTTTGGAAGGTTTCTGCTGGGGAATGCTACTTTGAGCAAACGCGTGCAGTATGTTTTATTATCTCTTGCAACTGGCTTTAATATATCGCCTTCTATCAAATGTAAACTACATATTTTAAAGAGCTTAGCAAATTATTTTCCCATGCGAAGAACAATTGACCACTTTTTTTTTTAAAAGGAATCGAGTTTTAAACTTCTTTTGGATTTTTGTACATGGTTATACCATGTTCTCTATATGAGTAGCACTGTTGTACACCACAATGAGACACTCGATCCAACACTTTTTCTTTATTTTCCAACACTGTAAACTATTTAGAAATTTATTTGTATGATTTTAATTGACAAATGTATTTATTTGCCACAATATTTAAATATTTAATCTCGCTTAGCTTCTTTTACGTATATTTTTTATAGCCGCTAGGGTACACCCTCCATTTCTCAATAGTATCGCGATGATTTCACCTTCCACGCCACAGGTTTTCTCTGTCAGCTTTCACATTAGTTAAATCAGTTGTCATTGTCACTGTGTTCAGTTGGTTTTTTCCTTAGTTTTTGTAGTAAGGAAAATACTTGCAAAATGGCAGTAGTGGTACTTGATTCTCTCTTAGGGAGAGACACATTCGAAAAAGTTAAGAGCCGCTTTTGTAATCTATGGAAAATGACAGAAAAACAAGTCGCAAATTCGAAAAAGTGGTACGAAAAGTCGTTAAAAAATCTGATAAACTCGAAGAATTGCCAATTTACTTACAAAATTAATTGTGTAGTTGATTCCTCTACCTAGTGATTCGGAATTAATCGAACTTCTTTTCGATGAATCCGAGTATGTGGAATAGTTTGTTCTGATTGGACTACAAGCATTCGAGAAGAGGAAAAAGCGACACTTCATTAAAAGTTACGTGGAGGAGATTGTCAATTCTCACAGCGAGGAAGACTTTCGTGGCCCTTTTGAAAGAATCTGGATTCAATTTTATTTTGCTGCCTGTTAAAAATATTTTCATACGCAGGAAATTAAAATATATGCAAGCGTATGCCGAAAAAACTTCAAATCATCTGTTAAGTGTTAATAGTCAGGTGACTGATAGATTTTCCAATTCTTACACCAAGAAATTTGTTGAGGTAAAAATCGTTAGATTCTCATTGGAGGGGTAATACCTTGTTCTCTTGCTCTCTTTTACGAATTTTACGAGTTAGGGAACGATATTGAGTAAAAATTCGTAAAAAAATCGTAAAAATTCGTAAAAAAAATTTGCGAAATTTCGTAAAATTTAAAAGGAAAGTTTAGCGTTAGTTCTTCGCTGTCAACAACGTAGCACTCGGGGGAAAAATCAAAGACCGTCAGCCGATACTATGTTTGATTGGGTTTTCGGACATGCTGACATCTCATTGGAATCCAAAGGCGTCCGCATATCACCAATTCTATTTATATACTCCGGCACATAGTGTTGCATTGTATGGCGAATGCAGAATGCCCATACCGACCAGAAGCAGCACAACCAGATCCATGTGACTACGTACGTCAACTTCAACGTAATTCCCTTACAAATTGAGTAATGCCCGTACTACAAAAGAACAAGAAATTCCATCATGGTGCTGGTAACAACGAAGAATGCCTGTTAATACATGGAATTGCATGTTATACACTTGGCATTGTGATAACATATGATCGGACAGACAATTGTCAATTACTACATAACTGCGGTGTGTGCAGTGAAGGCAAACTTTTTGTTTTGTTCCGCTTAGTGTAGCTGGTGGAATTTCGAACCGGCAGACTTGGGGAAATATGCAGCGTCTCCCCTAATTGCAGAAATTGCCATAACTCTGCGAGCGCTTTGTTCGTTCTCTCTCGCTCTGTCGCGATCGCAGCGTATGGATCTATCAGCAAACACTTTACTTGCATCTTCAACTTACTTCGCTAAATATCAACTATAGATACGAGTACGGCGAGAGAGACTACATTCGCGATGCTGTACTTGTGCACAACAACCCATACGACCCAACTCTCCCATATACAGCACTCAAGCGTCAAGCCACAGATCACGGTAATTGCGATCACGAACCAATATGAGTAATGATATAAATGTTCGTTTGCAATGTTTGTCATTTTGGATCGACGCGTCTCGCACTGTTCGCGTCTATTTCTGCTCCATAGATACTCGTCGTCGCATACACCTATACCGAGACGGTGAGTAGGTATATCTAGCTGGTGGTGTTGTTGCGCCGCCATTCAAAGTTTTTCTTTTAATAATCGCACAGTTTTCTCGACGGTTTGAAGCTGTCTTGCTTTATTATTTAAACATGTTGGTATACATATGATTTTAATAATTATTTTTTTTTATTTTCAAATATACAATTGCCGTCACATTGCGCGCACAGCTCAAAAACCGAATCATCATCGAACTAGTCCCCATTTTTCATAGTCGTATCCGTCGTCGTTGTCGTTGTCTTGTCGCTGCCGCCGCCATAGATGTTGTTGTTATAATTTGCTGCTTTTTATTTTATTTAATTTTTTGTTGTATCTGCGTTGCCGTGTGCCATTCATAGTACGTTGCGCGATTGCAAACAGAAACAACCGCCACCACTTCGCCGTCGTCGTCGTCGTCGTCATTGCTGACTGTTTTAGTCGATTTTTAGCTCGCCACCCGACCGATTTTCTTTTTAGCCTACCCACTCGATTCAGTTCGCCAAAGACTGTCAACGTTGAGCGTTGAGATTCCAATAGCTCAAGCAGAGCAAAGCACAATAAAACGTATAAAATATATTTAGTATTCACCTATACTGACTCGTGTACGAGCGCTTCGCGACGTTGATCACCGTCGCCGCCGCCGCCGCCGCAATTGTGGAAAACAAATTACAAATAACATAGCGAACATTTTAAAAATAAATACAAAAATTTAAGAATAGATACATACGCGCCAGACGTTTCAAATCGATCGCTGGTTGTACTTGTATAGTGAAATATCTGCTCGCGTCGAGGCAGTCGTCCCCGTGTTGACACCGCCGCGACCCCCACGCCCCACCTCTACCGTCTTCGCAACCGCGGTCACCGTCACCGTCACCGTCACCTTCGTCGCCGTCGCCCCGTGTCGCCCCGTCGTTTTCGTTGTTGCCATCATCATCGTCGACATCTAGGATCAATCAATATTGCATACGCATATGCCACATGCCAGTGTCAGTGCAAAACAGATTTGTTGATACATTTTCTTGACATTTTTGTTTGCCGCCCCTCAACCCCTTTTGGCCCTTTTTAGCCGTCCGCTATTGTGAATCCGCGTGTGATTTTTTTTTTTCAAAGAAAAACTGTTCTGCTTTGTGCAAATATTTGTACGTTACGTTGTATCTGTTGCCGTTCTGTAACCGCTGCAACCATGCAATTCGTTTCGGGAGAAAACGAAAATATATCAGCACCGACCACCGACACGGGTTAAAACGTAATTCTATTTGATTTCCCCTTAGATATCTCTCGAAATTCTCTTATCACACCAGAAACAGTTCGGATGAGATATGCGCGCGGCTAAGGTGTAGCGTAATTTATCAGTTCAACAATAATAGCAATCATAAAAGTGTAGCCCCCGTCCTGATAAAGCAACATACAAAAATAAGAGTACTCGTTGAGAAATGGTGTAAAGGTGCTTAAGGTTTTTTGTGTCATGTTAGATTACGTATGAGTTGTGTGTTTGGTTTTTTTCTTCTAGGAACCACCTATTTTTGGATTCTGCACCTTTAGATGTAATCTATTTAGCCAGTATGTAATCCATACTCACTCACCTCGTGCATATGTATCCACGGTTGGATACATAATGATCGTTTGATAAAATGATCAATCACCACCACCACAATGTGAAATATTATACATCGCAATAACGCTAGCGGGCCGGTGGCGTGCAAACGCCTGGCATACGTACTCGTATATACTATATGCACTGTATGCCATTGTGCACATGATTTCACTGTGCATTCTGCTGTGTGCTAGTTGCTTTGGATGAGCGAAAGATCGTACGTGTCTCCAGATGAATTGCTATTGCTGCATTCGGTACCGAATTGGTATCTCAAGAGTGGAGTTAAAAAAAAAAGCGATCACTAAAGTCCAACTAAAACACCCACAAAAATATAATAGTACCACCACTACACGGAGACTGCACTATACCTACTCTATGGTCGTATGTACATTTTTGTTATTGATTGAGGCAGGTCGGTGGCGGCAGCAGCAACGGCACAGCATGGCATAGAATTCACGCGCCGATCGCGAGCCGACAATCGTTGCTGCTAAACTAGGTACAATCATCGTCAAAACCCTAAAATAGCGAAACAAAGCATAAAGCTGAACAGAAACGAAAAAAAAAAGAAGAGAATAAAATGCTGAAAACGCTCAATGAAATAAAACAGAAAAAAAAGTAGATTTGGGGGGAGAAATCGCCGCACCCGGTTGCCGACCGACACGGGCGCCGCTGATTGTATTCGTAACAAATTTGCTACAAACGAATAAACACCAAACAGCGTACTGTAGTAGAGGGTGTTCTGTGATAGATAGATACATTCGATTTGATTTATTAACTCAACCGTGTAGCGCTTTTTTTTTTTGTTTAAGCGGCCAATTGATTGCATTTCATCCGCACCGCATGCATGTCGGCTATTTGGCCGTTAAGGCACATTTGCTCTATTATATTGGAGCGGTAATTATTGCGTTACCAAATTTGTTCGATCACGGTCATTCACCAGAGTGAACTTAACCAGTTTGTGCCGCGGATATGTGTTCCATTGTTAGTAATGCTCACAACGAGTGCAGGGCTATAACAAATGGCGAAGTAAGAGTAGCTTGTTTCCCTAAAAAAACAAGGTTTTTGTTGAAAAAAAAATGTATTTAATGAGATTTTCTGTCTAAGATTGACTTTTGTTGGAGATATAGGTACTGATGGCAAATGTTTGGAATTGACCTATGCAATTCGTTTGTTTGCAGTTGAAAAATTGCATGACAACGTACACGAACTCCACTAGCTGTTGTCAAACTCAAACGCCCTTGCATTGGTTGGAAGCAAATCTGAAAAAAATCATTTAACAAAGCAATATATTTTATATTTCAGCCAATATCTTCATCATTGAGTCCGCGCACTTGTATTTCCGAGAATTAGCAAAACAAATGATTTTTTGCTGTCAAACGCTGTTCAAATGTCAAATTTCAGTCAGAAGATATGTCTCCAGAGATGCCAGGAATAAAAGTCAGGCTGAAAAGTCTAGGTTTCTGTCAAAATCGCAGTCTACAAAAGACATATTGTTGTCTTGACTGAAATTATGTCTCGTGGAAACGCAGCGTAATAGGCTTTTCACACCGAGCCGAAAACCGTGTTTTCGACGAAAACTCGTCGATGCATTCACACCGACCACCAACCAGTTTTCGTTTGACGTTTCAATCAGCTCTGAGACACTTGTCGTTAACTTCGGTGCAAACTCTTTTGGTTACAAATTTCGATCGCATTAGTTAACAAACAAAATTAATTTAGCGCATTTCAAAATAATATTAGCCCATCAAATAATTGTGGAAAATGATTTTAAGTTGTGAATTGTGAGTTGTGACATTTGTTCGGTCAGCCGTTCTGCTGAATTTGCTGAATATTGCAAAAGGTTTGTTCCAACAACCCAACTATTGGAAGTCGTTTTCGTGGTGTTTACGTGGAAAACGACTTCTAACGACTCGTTTTGAAAACTGAAGTATGTATGGGAAATCTTCTGTTTGTGACAAGGTTATAATGCGAACATCTTGAGAGGTTGACGAGAAAACCAAATTTAAAATAGATAGATAGACAAGAGAACAGCTTCAAATTTTTTTTTAAATATAGCAGCTATACCTATTTAAATTTTTGTAGCAATATTTCCCCCAATATAATATGATGTCACCTTTCCTAGCCGAGTTTTTTTGTCCGCCTTAGATGTAATAATGTTACAAGCTAGAAAAAAATGGCATATGGCTATCTTGGCGTAGCACATATTTCGAAAACTTTAAGAGGGAGCCGGTAGGGGTTGGAATAATACAAAGAGCATCCATCACCCTATCAAGAAAGGAAAAAACTCCGAAAGTAAAGTCGAATCAGTTCGGAACTCAGATCGCGTTCGAAGTAACCTTTTCGGGACAAAATAAATGCTGCATATAAACGTGTTCATTTCACATTAAAATATTCTGCAGCAATTGTTTATCGGAGAGTTTTGGAAAAAATGTGCCGTGTAACTGTCAAATGTAAGTGACATAACGCGGCACAACGAAAATAGGTAAGGTCCGATATATGGCATCGGATAATTTTTTCCAAAAGTTATACATATAGAAACGGATATCTCGACTTTCTGCACATTAATATCTAAACTGCAAAGCTATTTTCAAACTAGTGTTTCTGAGCTATAGATGAAGTTAGCTGTGACTTGACTAAACCGATTTATAGTTGTCATTGAAGGGCAATCTATCTGGAGAGGCATAACTCATATCATAAGGCATAAAAGTAACTGTGACAACCGACCCAAAAATCTTTCACAGCTGGTGCGGACTATAATTTCTTTATTAAGTCTTCATAATTGCTGGTTGCTTATATGGTGCTGATTGTGCCAATATAATTTTGACAGCATGATGCCCTCCATTTCTGTTCTGCATTCAGTCACGGAAGAAAACACCCGCAGTGTTGCCATAAAAATATTTGCACAAATCTGCATTTATGGCAAAAAAAAGCTGCAATGCAGATTTCTATAGAAAAATCTTACTTGACAGCATTTTATTTTTATTTGAGTAACAATAACAAAAAAATAATAATAAAAACCCGCTGAATACGAAAAGCAAGTGTGCAAAAAATTTTGAAATATTTTTTTAAAAAGAACAAAATCCTATTATTGCGAATGCACACAAAATCTGAAGCCTATATTTCTGGAGATTTCTGGTTGTTGGAAGGTTGCAGATAGGTTGGAAGTCTGAAAAATGCAGACAAATCTGAACTTATGACAACTTATGACTACGTTTCCACAACTTTACATAGCTGAGCAGTGAACTGAGTTCGAGCATTATGAGCGCGCTCTGAACCGAGCATGCTCAGTTTTATCAGTTTTTTCAGTTTTTTTTTGCGCATGTAAATACTTGTGTATAATCAGCCTTTTACTCAGCCTGCTCAGTCAATTTATTTTGAGTTCATAGAGCGCGCTCTGATCACGCTCTGAACAAAAAAAAAACACAAATTCGACCTCTAATGTGTCTGAGCTAAAAAAGGTACACGAACTTTTTGTATAATACATAGTTCACGTTCTGCTCTGAACTAAAAACGAAAAAAGCTTATTGTTAACAACTCCCAGCGGTGTTATATTTGATAAGCTAAGAAATTGTTATAAGTCTTGCCAAGAATGGCAGACCTAAGAAGTCAAACACTTTAAGAATATCTGCTATAAGCATTCATTCCAATTTAAGAAGGCGTTTTAGAAATTAAATCCGTGAAGATTTGGTCGGCTCGCCGCCGGTTCTGTCGAAACGTTCTCCGAAAATTCAATGTCAATTTATTTGCAATAATCTAAAACATGTATTGCCTGAGATTCGCAAATCAACTCGACGACGAATAAAACATCCTTCCGGAGGAGCTCGTAGGGAGCGAAATACAAACGTCTGGTTGGTTGGGTTCATTGGTGCGGAGTCATTATAGCACAAGCTTCACTTCAATAGTGCTGCGAAAATCCCCTTAAAGTCAATGCACATCGCTTCCAAACCCTGTTGGTTGAGCAAAATTGTAAAAGATTGACAATGACAGACTCATATTTTCGTCTTCATCAATTAGAACGAACAAATCTCACAAAGTTTAAAGATTGTTAAAAGAAGACGTTGATATAATATCAGCGATCTTGGGTTAGTTTAACTCAGAACGAATTGTTCCTTTTTCGATAACTGGGGTCGTTCGCCACAAACACACTGTTCGTCTGTCACTCCGAGTCCCGAGTCGTTCTTAAAATTTCGGAGGGCATTAATAAATTATAGTAGCTTCGTAAATTACCTACTCTAAAGGGATTTCTTGATGTTGGTTAAGAGGTTACTGGTTTTAATTACAGATTCTGTTAGTGCTCCAATTGAGCAGCATTATCTACGGTTGTTGCGATTCTGACTCCCAGATTATTTTCCCCGAGCACAAGTGACCAACAAACAAACTCATATTCGCATTTGTAAATGTATCCTCTTTCGAGAAAGAAACAAATACCTATTTACGTTATGTTGAACGATTCCTTTTACACTTTAATGACGCTCCCGCTATTATACTTGGAAGTGATTTGAAATTCAACTCCAATTCGCATTTTATTGTTGAAATCAGTTCGGAGATACGTAACAGTGTGAACATGTTTAGCCTAAAGTAATAATATTACAAGCTTTCAGAACCTGAGTATGGTTATAAGATTTCCTTTTCCACATTAAAGTAGTGCTGAATGGACGTTTAAGTGGCGCCAGTTAGTTTTGAATATGTACACGCGGTGCACTGCCGGACTGGGGCAATGTCATTCATTATGATCGTCTCTTGCGCACTGAGCGAAAAATAAGTTATTTTATAGCTAAGCAATTAAATATCCAGCATTATGCACATGTGACATGTGAGCCTATTTCATATCAAAGTCGGCGTCCTGCTTGTTAGTCATATCTGTTTTTAGTTTAAAAAATAGTTATTTTAAGATATAGTCTACCTCTATGCTTGGAAGTACAAATATTAATAAATTAATTTAACCTTAAATGGCCAACCACTAGTTTTTTACTAGATACCGGTTCTGGTTGCCACCAAGAGAGTTATTTGTTTGTAATTTAAATGTCTTCATAGCACATTGTTAACAAATAATGTAGATTCATCAAAAAATTCAACTGCAACGAAAACAAATTCAGTATTTGGTGGGAAACGCCAACTGAGAGTGACACATCGAATGGAAATTTACTTTTTCGGAAGAATATTCCTGCAAAATAACCTTGTGGAAACCTTGTCTCTTTCGTTTGAAGCTATGGGTGTAGATACCTACTTTCATGACCTTCCTCTGGGGAATTGTCAATTTTTACCGTGTTCGATCGCTACGTGACTTCACCTCCTGGACATTTTTCACCTTAGCGAAAGCGATGAATCGTTTCCTGTGCTCTTTTCGGTATTGAACAACTCAGAGAAATGATTGCTCCAGATGAGCAAGATGTCCTTTTCATGAAGAAGAAATGCAGTATTAGATTTAAAGCGTTCTATAATATTGCACATTCCTGCCTATAAAATGTTAAATGGTGTGTCAAAAAGATATTGGAGCACGGTCGGACATTTTGCCTTCGAAAACTTTTCTTTGGAAGTTGGAAGTTTTTTGCAGCCTAATACACTGTTTACTAAAGTGACAATTTTCTTTCTGAGCTCTGAGCATTTTAAGCTACGCAGTACACTACGCAGTCACTAGCCTTCACGTCGAAACATCCCCCATGACGGCAATCACACACCAGTTGCTAAATATAACCTCAAAATCCAATGGAGCAGTTATAATTTGATCAAATCTACCTTGAACTCTGTGTGTTTTTCACCGTAACCATTTTGGATTAACGCTTGGGAATGGCAGTTATTTGATCTTTAAAATACAAGAACACCAGACCTCGAGTAGACCTTTCAAGCGTTAAGTTTGGAAAACACCCTCCTATCCAATCAAACAGTCTTTCTGCTAAACCTGGATACGTTAGGTAAGGTTAGGTAAGGTGCTTCCTAGAAAGACACAAAGACCATAAGCCTGGATAATAATATTCTTATTAACGCCTGATCAGACATTGATGGGGTACTACTCCACCTATCCGTAAGGTGCGCAGCTTTTATAGCTTATAGCAGAATTTTTCCTGTGAGCGCAAAGTCATGCACCCACCCGAATCGAAGCCATGTCTGAGAAATATTATCGACTTAAACCTACATAATTCGGATGTATTTATCTAATTTCTACTCAACAGTCATTTACTTTCACAAAATATGCATCAATCTGTAATTGAACCTACTAACGTCCTACCTACTAAGTCGCGTCACTCCGCAAACAAAATTCAGTGTATGTGCGAAAATTACGAGCTTACAAACAGAAAATGTGTACAGGGAAAAAATCGTCAATGCGATTATGTATTTACACACTTTCATTTGTCATCTTTGAGATGACAGTTTTTATTTTGTTTTGTGAAAAAAAAGAGCCCACGAAAACTCGAGCCGACAGGAAATGGCGTTCAGATTGTGAAACCACAATTCGGCGCGCTGGCTGGAAACGAGTTTAGGCCTTTTTTTTTTTGTAAAGGTTCGCCCACAAAAACGATAAAGGCCCACACTCAGCCCCAATACGCCCATTGGGCCTGCGACTGCATCCGAATACAATTGCGCCTCTACCATGCACGCATACGCAAACGGAATAATTGCAATTATCGTCGCGTAATAAAGTATATTCGAAAATCATTCCAGAGCGAATTTGCGTCCTCTGCTTGTGGGCTTGCTTGCAAATGCCTGCGACAGCAGAGTATACGCACATTTATTTTGTACGCGCCATCCGATCTATCTTATGTCAAAGCTCTCTTCTCCTCCTTCTGCATGCATGCGGCTACCGCTTTTATGCACCCACCCCCCACATATCCCAGCCCAACTATACACACGCACACACACTCGTGTGTGCTGGGAAAACAATTGAAGAAAATACGAGGCAATCAAATGGTATTGTGCATTCACGCAAATATTCCGCATAAACGTATATGCATGTGTGCTCAAAATGTGCGCGACCACCACGAGTATCTGTGTGAATTGAGCGAACACGCGAGTAGAGTAGGTATAGGGTATAGCGACCACATGCGCTCAATTCGTAGCGCAGCATAGCGTATAGTCCGTATAGAGTAGAGTCCGCAATTGCTTTGCTATATTGCGCCCTGTTGCGATCGTGTCGGTCGTCCGATCTCGTCTCGTGTGTTTCATTCGTGTGCTTTATGTGCGGTGCTCTCTTTCTCTACCTGTTGTCAATGTATGGGTATGCGCATCTGAGAGCGCTCGATCTCGATCCGACTCTGGGCTATAGAAAAAGAGTTTTCATCAGTTTTTCGTTTATTTATTCAACGACCGATCCCGCGTGTGGACACTATTTTCCAAACGCTGTTCTAAGCCCTCAACTTACCATCACACAATTCCAAAGAAATAAATAAAAAAAAAAATTAAAACACAAAAATCTTTTCGTATCTTGCCGCATCGTGCTTTAAATTGTTGCACTGCACAGTGAATTCAGTTAGTTTGGCAATCGATCTGCTTCTGGTTACTTCAAGTACAAATCGTCTCGTTTGGAAATATTTATCGTTAATTTAAAACAAAAAAAAAAAAACAAACAAAATAAAATGTCTACATAAAATTCGCGTTCACGAATATAGCATCGATGCTAATTTAAAATTTATTTCACAGGATATATGGTCCCTATTTTAAATAAAAAATCAATAATAACATAATCAATTATATATTCTTAATGTGAACGAATGTGTGATTATCTTACCAAATTTAGAATATATCCATGTGTATATATTTGAAATAAGTGAAATAGTGTATGAAAAAAAAGAATAAATAAATTACAGCTAAAAGAAAGAAAGCGTTATCAAATAAAAACAAGTGATACTTTGTGGTAACAGCTGAAGAATAGAATCTAAACTAATCATAAGCAAAGGAGACTATACTAAAATGGCATTGTTGCAAAGTATAATGGGAACAGTCAAAGTGTTGCTACTTTTGAGCGTTTTCCAAGTGACTATCAGTGCCCGACGACATTCGCCACTGCTCGTCGAGGATCCGGAAGCTAGGCGTCCAAATCGACAAGGAGGTGAGTGATTTGTTTTCTTTTCCCATTTCAATTTCGTCCTATATAATTATGTTTGAAGCTTTATTCAACACGTAAGATCGGTATTTTCTCTGGAATACATTTTCTAGTTAAAAAGACAAAAAATCCAGTCGGTTTCGATGTTCCGTTGATTGATTTCGTCCGAGTTGCGATCAGAGTTCCAACATTTTTATCGTTTCTCCGAAGAGATGGAGTACGATGGAGATCCCATTTTTTTTTATGTTCACACAAGATCGATTTAGGATAAGAATAATGAATTTTTTTGAAGGGATCGTTTTTTATCTGTCGCCGAATCCGATTAGTGTTAGAAAAGAGGGATGAACTCTGATTTACAGACAAAAGTAAATGATGGTCATTTAGGTTTTCGAAATACCCTTGTTATCTCTCCAGGATTTGTTTGTGGGCTTGAGAGTTTTTTTCTTTTCTTTTCAAATCGCCAGATGTCCCCGATGGGTAGGTACTATGTGGCCGAAGAAAAAAGTCGCCACCCTTGGGCCGGACAGACTTGAGGTTCCCTAAACCTATATTTCTCATATTTACGAAATTTAATTTCAAGAACGGTCTCTCTTAGGAAAGTTGCAATAATTTTCATCAAACACTTATGCTGTTCCCTATTTTAGTTGGTGACACAAACAGTATTTTAGGTACCGGTGTCCTCGGTATTTGACCCAACCGGGTCCATTTTTCCCAACTAGGTGTGAATGCGCATTTTGTTTTTGGAATTTTATGCATTTGGAATTTGTACGCATTTTGCATTGCCGCATACGATTCCTTCCGAGCGCGGGGATTCTGATAAATCAGTTAGTGGCAGTCACCGATTTTGTTGGGTTTGTAAACCAGGAACTGAATTTGTTTGAAATTGACCGCAAATACAAATTTAGTGCAGATTTGCAAGTCCGTTCGCTCGTAGGAGATATATTTCCAGAGGGCTTTAACTTACAACAATTTAGGCACAGTAGGAGCACCTGTATAAAGGGGTCGATTCATTTAAAGTTGAACAATTGAGAGGTTTGCTTCTTGACCTAAACTACTGCTCAAACTATTTCTTGCGGTATTATGCTGTCGACTGGGTTTCTATTGTACAGAATATTCATAACCAAACACGTGAAGTTCCCAATCTTGTAGTCTTAATTTCGAGTTTGCACCTCATTCAGGAGCTCCACTGATAAAAATGGACACGCAACACGCATTGCAATGAAAAAGTGCCGCCTACAAGGGAATAGTCTTAATTTTAAAATGCTACGGCTAATAATGAGTGAGGAATCTGATGACGCACCATATTCGAAATATGCTGTCTAACAAAACAACAACAATAATAACAACAATAATAACTTGAAAAATGTATTTATCTAAGTCCGTGATGACTCGATTTCGTTAAATAATTACTCTCGCATAATTTGCTGACATTTCTGTGAATGTTCAAAATAAATGTTTACCAACTCAACACCAATTTTCTTTAATTTTATAAACGACTCTTTAATAGTGTAAGTTCCTTCCTATCGTAGCCTCAGCAATTTAGCCAACAAGATAGTTTTGTTATCTGCAGCTCCCGAAATAGGACCCGGTCTGACATATTAATCTGAAAGTCTCTAAAAGTTTTCCAAACAAAGGTGTTTAGAACTTTATCAATATTGACCTCAAAAGTCGGCTTTGATTATTTATTTATTTATTTGGTTGGGATTGTAAAAAAAGGCCTTACACAACTTTATCGGGTATCAATTTCACGCCCGCCCAAGTCAAACGAACGAAACCCAACCCTAAACAAATTGTTTATTCACACGTACATTCGCGCATACTCTCACCCCCCTAAGCTGTTTATCATTACAAATTTTTATTATTATGGTTTTATTGCTCTTCCGCCCAGATTTACTTGTCACTACACATCATAATATATCATCCCTAATCGACTGTGGCAATTGAATGGAAATCCCATCGCGCACACGCACATATGTCTGCTCCGGAAAAATGGGAATTCCCATCCGACTGGTGTTCTCATTTTTCTTTCCTTTCGTCTCGGGATGATGCGATATATAGGAAATGCATCTATCACGAAACTTACCTGTTCATGAGGTTGTTCATAATTTTTTTTTGGTATTTCCCAGCAGACAGGTAGTCTAACAAAATTTACAAAGAAGAAGAGAGAGGAAGAGAAAAAAAAAAGAAATAACGTCCAACACTATAATGTGATGATGGACTTTCAATATATAATAGAAAAACATAGAACAAATTCTACGGGGTGCTAGTTGGTGGTGCCAATTTGTCTACCTGATGGTCTACCATCTACCTTAAGCTCTTTCAGATCAAATTTAGTGATCTCGATGCCATTGCAACAAGGTTTGGGTAAACATTTCCAATTCTTTCATTCTCATAGCCATCGAAATGGTATTAATGAAACACGGGTGCATTATCCCATAATGAATAGGAACACATACACTACACGGCGGCAGCGGCGGTATTCCTTCATTGTTGAATCAATGGTACCGCAGCTGTATGGGGATACGTTATTCAGACTTCACACAGCAAGATAACAAACAAAATGTGCCGTAGAATGGATAAACATTAATTTGGATTAGGAATTTAAGGAAATGATGATTTTCTTTCTGGCTACAACCACCAGGTGGTCGTCGATCCTGGATAGCATTGTTCATCCAGCCGGACGATGGGTATTTCATTCTTAAAAAAAGAATCATTTCAACTGCACATAGATACCGTATATACGAGTATATCTTTGAGGTTAAACTTTTATTGAATGGGCAGCGTATATGCAAATTAAAAAAAAAACAAGTAATAAATATGTGTGCGTTAAGTCATACCTACTATAAATTTCCAATCTCTGGAGAAAAACCAACAAAAAAAAAACCGGCTAAAGAGACTCAACACGAGACTCTGTGGGCATGATGCACGGTACTTCGTCTGCCCACACGTGACAATGTGGGCGAATACTACGCCAAAATTGAAAGACTCAATTTTTTTTCGTTGCTGCTAGTGAATGTGAATGGACGTGGAGTCTACTGTTGAAGACTATCCACCTTTGCCGTTTTCTCTGCACACTCGTATCTGTGTCTATCTTTTTTCGATCTTCAGCCGAAATAAAAATATTCCATTAAAACATGTATGCCACTTCCATTCATGAGTGTTGAGTTAGACATTTAATTAATGGTAAAAACTGGTAAAAACATCTACAGAATTAATGTCGCCATAAGTTTCCGTCTTCTCTGCGAAGGAAGTAACTACTTTGGTTTGTAAGCATTTCGATTAGTCGGTCTGCGACTGACTCAAATGTTCTGCGCGCACCCCGACGAATTCTTCGTCATTGTTATTGTTACAACTTCGGTTTGATTTTGGAGAGATTCTCGCTTCGCCGCTGAGGTTCGTGCTTGCCTCTTGGGGATTTTCAAATCTCTCGTGGGCGTTTCATTCAGTCTCGCATGCTATTAAGAAAGCAAATTTCGGACCTTAGCATGGGCGACGAACAAATAAACGTGGGAGACTCTCGGCATTGACATGCACTCTTAGTCGACTTCTTTCATTCACATGCACTTTTGCCAAAACAAAATGACTGTATGTACGAGTATAGCTTACAAACCTACTTATAGTGGGTATAGCCGTGTAGGTCATTGATCCGGAAAAAAAACCTATTCAAAAGCGACAATACGACGCGAAATGAACCAATAAACGAAATAGCCCTTTTTCGTAGTCCGCTCCATTTGTAATGACAAGAAAGTCCGGCACTACACAATTTAGTATTCCACAGAGGGAGTGGGTAGGTACCTATCTCAAAGTGAAAAACCAACAAAAATGTAAATCAATTCCCGGGCTTTAATCACTTTGCTCTCTATTGTTTCTCGAGCTGTCATGTCATCCAACTTCATCATCATCGTTTAGCATCATGATCAAAATGGATCGATAGCGATCAGTAGTTGATTGTATACATTTTAAATTGCTCCAACTTGTTCGTACACATAAATTCACAGCTAATAGTGAATTTCAATTAAAACCGATCTACATTGAACAGGGGCGGTGAGGGAAACATTTTCAACGACTTGAAATATATGTACCTACAACTACATATGTGCGGATATACAGAACATCACAAAATTGCATGACGCACTCCTGGCAAAGTATTTAGTCATGTGAAGATGTGAAGCGCAAAAAAAAAATAGAAGAAAAAAATATAAAAGAACGCAGAGTAGGAGACGAGGAGATGAACGCTTGTACTTTGATGAAAAAGTTTTAAACGTATATCTCGCAATTTGTTTATTCAGCAGACGTAACGGCACATTAAAAAAATAGACATACGACCATACGAGTAGGTATGTCGATGTGCGAAATATTTTACGAGGAAGCAACGCTTCAGTTCCGGTACTCTCATTTCTTAGCCGCATCAGACGTGAAGTTTTGAAATAATGCTGTCTTCTGAAACTGTCTGATTTAGTTGTATATAATTATGATGGCAGATAATTTGGGGAAGCCTTCTTTTTTTAACTATTAATTAGAACAGGCGCTCCCATATACGTATATGAGATAATGGTTAATCGAGTTATGGTTTGTCGAGCGCAATTTGGCAGCACTTTAATTGGAAAAATCGTGTCATGAAAACAATCTTCATTTGCATGGGGAAACCATTTCGTTGAGTACCTAGTCAAAGTTGACAAATCCCACTTGAAGATAACAAAAAAAAAAAACATCTTGAGCTCGAAAGCAAAATAAAAATTCATTGCCGTGAACTGTGAAAATGAACAATGACAATCGGCCTTACTAATAAACATTTTTAGTTTCGACTCTAAATTTTAGTAAATCACAGTGGATATATTTTCCATTAAAATTTCGCAATTGTGAGCTTCCGTTAATTTTAAGTCGAGACTTAAATTAGTTTTTAGTACTACACAATGCCTTTAGTACAAGTTTTGATGAGCTTTAGTTCGATTTGACAGCACGGTGCTTATTGTAATGTAAAGTAAGAATTTACTAGATGTTCGGTACTATTTATTTATTTTTGCAATTTGTATTAACCCCTGTTTGGCAGCACTGTATTGTAAGCCGACACCCATCCGCTACAACGTTCTCTGAAAGATGGTAAAAATGACTAGTGGTGGTTTCGCACGTTCCGTTGAAGAAAAAGACTTAATGGGTTCGTTCAGAAAGCAAGTTCACCAAGTGATGCCAAGTTCGTGAGTTTTTAGTGGAGCAGATTGAACCCGTGAACTGTGTTTTTTTGTTTCTCAGCTGACGTATAAAGGAGGGATAGCCAACAAAATTGTGCTTAATTTTGACAGAGAAGTTAGTTGACGTTGTGAATTTCTTTGGTGTATTTATAGCTCGGGAAAAATCAACTCCAGACTAATCTAGTTGATCAACTCTTTTTTTCGCCTCGCTATGGTTGGTGAAAAGTCGTAAACCACAGTTACACCTACTTCAAGTGCATAGAATACAAACACGCAAATATCGTTTCTCGGCAAAACCAAATAAAATCCAATCTCGTGATTTACTCACCAATAAAAACCAGAAACACTTGCATTCGTTTTCACACCTTGCAGCATGTGCAGTAGAATAGAACCAAAATAGAAAAAAATAATAAAAAAAAAGAAGAAATAAAATGAAAACAAAATGCCAGAAGTCAATTCGAATTCGTATATAATCGTTGTCTTCTTCGGGCAATTCGTCATTTCCGTCGATATATCCGTATACCGATCGCATGCACCGACCGTTGGCCAAAAATAAATTCAATCACCTGAAAAGGATAAATATATTCAAATGGATGAAAGCTGAACATACACTACACTCGTTACCGACGAGCCCCCATTTTCCGCTGAGTGCAATTGCATTAGAATGTTCGCAGTACCTACTACCACTAGCCAATAAATTAGTATGAGTAATTCGCTTGCTCAATTGAATCACGTGCTCACCGGTATTTTGTATCTTATTCATCGATTGATGTACATAATGTTTGCCTCCAAAATATAATCAATTTGTTATCGCGCATTAGAGTGTGCATTCTGTGGTGTGTGCCGCCCGCCACTATGTTTTGTTGATTTTCAATTCCAATCATAAATCACAAAAAAGTATATTACTTCTCTTTCCTTGACAAAATTCGAATGCTAGCAACTTAATTTAAAGATTTTATCCAAGTTTTCCCTTTGTCAGAGCGCCACAAACTCGTTACAACCGTTTCGAGGGAGGACCTACGAGTACCACGATGTGCACTATATCGTCGTCGTTGCTCGAAATCGAATGTAAATATTTGTTCGTCGAAAGTGATGTTTGAAGTAAATCTTAAAAGGCATGATATATGGCTTGTTGGTCGATTGACAGTTCAACACTCTTGGCTGTCAAATTTACTTCAGTAAATATTGGGAAAACTCAAAGTTTCAAATTTGTTTGCCTTTTGGACACGAAAGACGCCATATGCCGACGCGCGCAATGCATATGTAATAAGACGCTGGCTGTATTATAATTCCATTTCATATCAGAAATGTTCAATCTTTCAAGTACCGACGTAAATTAAAAAGGAAATGTACTAAATTGACAGCGCATACTTTTGAACACATAAGTGTAACGCGCTTAACGTATTAAGCGTAACCGTTTTTTTTTTTTCTTTTTTTACTTTTATTGGATTATTATTGCCCATGCTCACAGAAAGGAATAAACAAAACGAAAAAATTTTTTCAAGTATCTTGAACGTCATATCTGTCATCTGGCTATTTGAACGTTCGCCGAAAAGTAGGTGAATTGCCCGACATTCGACATGGATTTCCTCAATGAAATTTCCAAAAATATATCTATATATACTCGTACAAATACATACTTGTACTGACCGAACGATAATAATTGATTCAGATTCGTTATTGATATTGCGTTTCGTGGAGAATGACGGCCCCACGATATACATATACACACACTTGTTGTGTGATTATTTTCATTTATACATTTTATTATTATTTTCTCCCCGGTTATGGCTTTTGTTTGTTTAAAAATACCAATACCGAAATTAGGTCCGCATAAAACAAAAAAAAAAAAAACACAAGCAGATATTTGGGCGATCGACTGAAGGGAATGAGTCAAAAAGTTTAAAAATACATTTATTTACAGAAAAATGGTACCTAGAGCACATTGGAATTGTACAATTGTACACTTGCAGACGTTTATTCCAATTTGAATGAACATTGTTTGTAAAAGAAGACTTTTCAATGAAGCGTAGGAAGTTGTCTGCACTCTGTACGTCAAGTCGAATCTCGAAGCGCTGACCTTCATTTTGGACCGTTTAGTGGGTTTATGTCTATAGCAAATTAAGAAACATACTTTAGTTGTTTCGTATTGGAGAGTTTTAGTTTTGCCTCCGCTTACTGCGCTTTCCAAAATAAGTAAACTGATGAGTGGAAACACCTTCGCCATGTTAATATCGGCTGTCAAGGTTGAACGACATCTGCCAGCAAAATGTATTTTTATACAATAAAATAAAATTTGTGTATCACTATACACATTTAAAATTCGCTTTGTTACGAATATATTCCCTTCCCTGCCGCAAGCGCAACATCAAATAAATACGCATTATAAATATATTTCACTGCAATATTGTGTATTCCAACAAAACCACCGCCCTCCAAAAGCGAAGCATCTAATTTGAATTTAGAAAATTACGGCAGGAACTACGCCACAGCAAATTATTTTTGTTTTCTATGAATGCATAATTTACCCGCGAGTTTTTTTTTTTTTTTGCTCACTTGCGCATCGCAGACAGTCCCAACACATTCCAGACAAAGTTGTTAGATACTTTGGCAACAAGCGAAAATAAAGAGTCCTTCCCTGCGTACGTTTCGTGGATATTACCCTATTAATATTATTGAGGCGACAATATTTTTTCGTTAAAAATTCTATTTGGACGCGTTCGCGTTTGTGCACAGTGTGTACCACAAATAACCTAGAATACGTTGCACGTTCACAGAATGGGGAGTGCAATGCACTTATAAATGTGCAATTTTTAACTTTATGTGGTTGGCCAGACAGTCAGGACGGATATTTGCGCCCGTAACTTACTCTATTTTTGCGCGCACATTTTGATGCGAAACGACGACGACGCGGCAGATTCAAAAAATGATTGTGAGATGATGGCGATGAAGACGGGCGCGCAAAGGAAATTCAAACGAAATACAAAAACAAAATATTCGCTTACAAAAAAAAAAAAAAAAACCCAGACAACTGTGTTATAGCCCACTTTGAGTTGAGCACCCTTCTTTTTCGCTGAACGCGCATTGTCTGACAATAAAGTGTAAGTTAAAGTGTGCGGGCACAGTAATTTTATCGATGCAAAAGTGCACCCAAAACCAATTTAGACAATTTAGACCTTAAGATGTCTACAGTTTAAGCATGTGGGTGGCTACAAGCATTTAAACTGAAAGCAAGCGCCTATTCACAGTGCGTCTAGACATAGTGGTACAAAATAATATTCGTATCTTTTTAATCCCAATGACAACATGACATTTAGACGACAGCCAAATGGTCTCGCTGTCTATGGCTAATGGTATTAGTACGTATAGGGGGGTAAACTTTAATTTGAGCGCATGAATATCTATTGGATATTAATTGAAAGTGTCAGATTACAACCACAAAAACATCCCATCAATGCGACTTAAGGGAAATTTGGAAAACAAAAAAAAAAAAAAAAAAAAAAAAACAGAGGAAACCAACAAGAATTTAGCGGTAACCTCAAACCAGCCAGAACTGCAGCAAACGATAAACAAGGAGTGCGAAAAATAACACCGAAAACAGACGTACGGACTACGGTTTACGAACGGACGTCCAAACAAAGGAGAAACGAAAAGAAGATATTTATCGAAATTCTCATTCGAAGAGGTGTTCCCTTTGATAATAAACGGCTGCATATATTGTAGTTGGCTTGGCAGTTTCTCTTTGGGGAACAAATAATACGAGTGTTTCCTCACGTTGTTGTTTTTTTTCATACAAATTTTTGTATACGAACTTTATGTATATTCACATATGTGTATGGATGCGTCGTCTTTTTGTTGTTGCTGTATGCCTATGTTCGGCCACTTCTTTTATTTATTTCCGGCTGATGGCGTTAAACCGCATTGAAAGCTGACTGCCGCACTCCTGGTGCTCCAATGTTGGACATGAAAAGAAGGCAATATTAAGCTAGGTAGAGATTCACATCCACGTGACAAGAGCATGGAGGCATGGTGCATGGAGCATGAAAGATCAATGTTACTGTGGTTGGGCTGGCGCGGTTCCATGAAAGCATCCGTTCGCGTTCGAATGGTTTGTCTTGTCTTGTTTGTGCGGTGTGATGCAATTCTTGTTATAGAGAATGTTCTTACATTTGAGTGCATTAAAAGTACAATTTCTGGGCTCAATTTTTGAACCCTTTTGTCTACGCATAGATGGCGCTTCAGTTTAGTTGACAAATTTTTCGTCTAATTGGTTTTCTAGTACCAGAATCACCTTTCTAACATACATCAGAAGTATCTACCTTATGTAAGAACCTGAGTTAAGATAATTTGAATTTGTGTATCAGCCTTAGCAATGCATTATACTATCACCTTTGGCAACCGTGGGGTTTAGAACCACAACCAACTTCGTCAGTTTTAAGTGGGAGCCATCGTGTAAATATTATTCAGCAAGCAAACATTTCTAGTTCTATCTCTGGAAAGACATTTTTAAGTGGGTATGTCCGAAGGAGAATATAAATTGTTATTTTTGTGCGTTTTAACTGCATTTGGGTTCTATTAAGATGTTCGAGATCAACATTTACTTGCAATGCAACCAAAGTTTGAGGTTTGTTAGTTCTGGTTTGCTGTTGTGATGTTAAGGAGATCATTGAACGTCGCTATTAGCAGCGACCTCTTCATCATTCTTATTATCCGACAAAGTGTTATATTTTCAACGGAAATATAAATTGTTTGTGAAACCGAAAGGCAAATCATGTGCATGATTACGTACAAGAAAAGAGAACAACATATATAGCTACCAATTCTAGTAATTAATATATCTGAAGCTATCAAAGTTCGTGAACTCTGAACACTTTTATTTTATGAATAAACAGTCCTTAGTCAACCACAACGCAAAAACACGAATAAAAATTGAGCTTCTTTTCACTTTCCGTTCCATTGGGTGTGTTTGTTTTGACAATTACGGATCAGTGAGATAGTCTAAGAATTTTGTTTTATTTGTGTTATAAGCTGATTCAAACCAAAACTAGGAATAAACAGAACTTAGTCTCGAAGAGTTTGAAGTCAAGATAAATCCAGTAAAAATTGGTCATATAAAGCTTTTATTCGAGGATGTTCTGTATAACGTCATGTGAAATTCGCAGCCCATCGGGTCAGCCTTCAAAGCATGATCTTCACTCCAACTATTTCCACACCACCGATAAAAAAAAAACATTAAAAAACCAATTCAACGTCAGATGTCGTTTCATACAAAGTCTCCACCAAATGAGCTGTTTGACATTTGGTGTCGAAAGTTAAATTGCACCTTGTGCTACTAAATCCGACAAACCTATCCCACGTCAACTTTCTGCTACCAGTTTGTGGCTGGAATTCATTAAAACCCAATTCATTCATAAAATTCACATTTTAGTTCGATGAAAGTTTCTTCCATACTTATCTTTACCTACGTAATTTGGAGTTTCCTTTTTGTTTTGTAAATAAAATAAAACTTTGATTAATGAAACGACTCTAATACGGCACGCGTAGGATGTACTCATCTAGACATATCAACTGATATGCAAGTGGGTTTCAGTAACCTGTAGTCGCCGTTGTATTTTCGTCTCCGTCCGAATTGCCTTTATGAGTGGGTATGCTATTTCTAAAGCAAACAGTTTTTCTCTAGGATTAACCGAAAGTACCTACTTACCTACAACACGCATAATATCCGGTTTGTAACTAGTATATCTAAGCAAATCCAAAACAGAAAAATAAAAACGTACACTAGGAAACAACACCAGAAAGTTACAAACGTATGCGATTTACAAGTACCTACTGGCGCCACACGTCATGTCGCAACAAATTCATTTACCTTAAAATGTTGACATCGTTTATCTGCAATTAGATTAACAGCAGCACTCTAGAAACTTAATTAAAACCCAGCTTACATGAGACACTATCGGTATACACGCTTTTGCGTTTATTTATTTGCGAGTATTTACGACATCACTGTTTGCAAATCACCAATTCTAGCCGCGAAAATGTATTCAATTTATTGCGGGCATTCATTCGAAAATAATTGGTAGTAAAAAGCAATAATATTTCCAAATTAGAAATAGAAACCATAAACTGATGTGATAGAGCGTCTCCCCTCCGCGTCATGTCAAAGACTTAATCTACATGTCCTCACGATCAAAATTCCAACTGTCAAGTTAAATAAAAAAATATATATATACTTAATACGTGGCTACGTACTTTATGGCGCCAGAAGCTTATTTTTTTGTTTATCACGAATATACGAACTTGTACTTATGCCAACTTTCTGATAGCATCTTAATGATTTTTTTTCTGTGTCATTTTACAAAACCAAAGCTTTAAACAACAACAACGACAATCTGTTGTAGTGACGCTGAATGAAGCGACAACACCTGCCGTTGTACATAATTGGCTTTATCACAATTCAGCGAACGACGTCAGGCCTGACAAGGTGTGCCCAAATGTGGATGCATTTTTTCATTTGCGTTCCAAATATTTTACAATTCGAAATTAAAATCAACAGAAATCCATTCAGAGACTGTCCATTTGTTGTACTCAATTAAGAGCGCGTCGATTGACACATACAAGGTACGAGTGCCTCAAACTGAAACTGAATTACCGAATCACTTTACGTTTTGCACGCCAGTGACGGGCAGCATCTATCGAGGGCACATCAATGCATATAGCGCAAAGCGCAAATAGAAGAGGGTGTACGATCTACGTATAGGTACCGTACCGGCGTACCCGCACAAAACTTAATCAAAATACAAACTGATTTTTCAATTAGTTTTTAATGGATGAGGTTGGCAAACGAAAATACCTCGTTTTCGTTTCCCATCAAAACATATACGTGAATAAATTGATTCGTACCGTGTACAATGTATAGAATGGACATACCAAAACCCAACCAGCAGTGAATTGATTTCAATGCGCGATCCCCGATGTGTGAATGAAGTGAATGTTTTGAGTTCATTTTGATTCGCGATCGCGAAACGGAACGTTTTCCACATATGAATGGCGCCAGGGTATTTTTTTCACACCCACATTTTGTTGCAATTTTATTTTTATTTGCTTATTCGCGTATGAGAGCGAGACAGTGAGCTTTTGTTTTTGTTTTGATTTTTTCTGTTCGTTTTTCAATTTATATACCCACTGTACTCCTGTTGTACAACTAAACTAGGAAAATAAAAATAAAATAATAATATAAATAATCTGAACGTTATTGAGGTCACCGACCGTGTTTACTAGTTTACTACATGTTGGCTTGCTGACTTTATCAGCACAGCGTACACAGCGGTGTAGGGACGGATGACGGTGACGGATTGTGTAGAAAGGTGTTTCGAGATTATTTCTGGAAGCTAGAACTTTGGTTAGTCATGCAACGGAAGGTGGGCTAGAAGCTGTATTTGAATAAACGCTTCAATTAGAATTTCCAGCTGCGTCTGATGAGCCATCCAGTCTTGAATTGGACTATTTTAGACTTGCGTATAAACAAAGTGAATGTACGCTTGTTGTTGAGTAATATATGGAATATCCTACGAATCATGGTCAGTATTGAAGCTAACAAATGCATGAGCATAGTGCTTCCACGCCGAAGGGTGCTAATTATGCCTATTACAAAATCCGTTTGTCAACTGTCACCCCTTTTAAGAGCTCCGTTCGAAACGCTAATCGAATTTTGATTGTGTTCAATCCCGCTCTTATGTGAACAAAAAATGCTTTCAAACAGGTTTATCGCAGGTTTATAACTTATTACGAAAGGTGTAACATTTAGCAATATAGGGTGACACATTTAATGCATTTTTTTAAAATCTCATATTGTAGGTACGTTGGAATCAAGCAAATTGCCTGTGATTGCATTGGTAAAAAAGACAAGGGCTATACAATACATATTTTAATGTTTGTACAGGGTGACTAGAAAGGTAAATGAAAAGAAATGAATTTGTTTTAACCTTCTTTTCACTCCACAAACTATCTCACTATTTGTTTGTCTAAAATCTTAGTCTTGGCCTCAAATTTACGGAAGCTGATAATTGCGAAAGAATATAGCTATTGTTAAAAGGTTGAAAATTTAAATGATTATTACTAGTAAGACAAATGGCCGATTTAACAAACTAAACAACAAGAAATTCAGTCCAGATATTTATACACGAAGCTAAATTCGTTGCAACGGACTTCCGGAGTGCGACCAGTGTCATAAAAAAACACGTGTTTTTCTGCGAGCAAATCAATAATCGGACGATTTCAAAATAAAACATTGACGTGCGCCAGCCTGACTGACAAATGAAGACCGTTCTATTTATACTGCTGTTTTATCGCAAATGCAAAGTTGAAGAAAGAAAGAAAAAAAAAAAAAAACACCGTTTTGTGTTTGTTATCTTATCTTGGCTCACGTTTAGTTCAACTAATACTAATTGGATGTGTTCAATTATGCCTGTCCGTGAGCAAATCAATAAATCAAATTGTAATCTTCAATTTCAATCTGCCTCTTCCTCTTTAAATTGAAATATTTTTGCATTGCCAAAATATAACGGCGTTTAACTTTGCAATACAAATTAAGAGAAAATACACACAGTAATAATTTCCAATATGAGATCATCTCAAAAATAGCCACTTAGTTTGACAATTAAATGGAAAATTACAACCAATAAACATAAACGTGCACACTCTACTATTATATACAGTTACTCGTATATATCGGCATAGTTAGCTAGCGAAATACGTTCATTATCTGCAGTTGTTATTTTTTTATTTTGCGGACAGTACCGCGATTTAAGCGGCTTATACAGATCCATAAGTGGCCGATATTTTCTGCTTGATTGGATTCGAATGGAGAAAAAATATCTCCAAGCTGGATAATTCAATTGAAAATGATACAATTATTTTCTTAATAAATATTGTTTGTTTTTTTTCTTTTTTCTTTTTTTTTGTTGTGTGTTTGCTCGTTTTATAGGTACTATTTCTTCAAATCCATCAATTAATGTTCAATATAGTTAAAGTGTAGCCAATTGAAATGATTGTTGTTGTTCCTTTTGAGTGTTTTTTTTTTTACTTTTATCAAACAATTGAATTGATTTACTGGCGCCACCTATTTTTAAGCAAGAGTGAGGGATTTTTTTTTTTGTTGCTTTCTGTTGTTTTCTTCAATAGTTAGTTATGAATGATACGCGTAGATACAATGAGCTCTGAGTTTTGATACAATAACAGGAAAATAAATCTAAAAGTATTTATGTATATAGTTCATTGACCATGCCGAATATTTAGCAGCTGCTTAATTGATCTCGTATCTTATCTCAAACAGCGTGAATATAATTATGCCGCCTTCTTTAAGCTAAAAATACGCGCTTTCGCGATACACAAACTTTTGTTAAGAATTTCACGAATTTAGTACCATTGATTGATATTTTTCCGTGTGTTTCTTTTTCTTTTAGCCGAATGCCAATTTGGTAAAACTTTACACGAACTTGGATCTACGTGGTGGGCTGATTTAGGGCCACCCTTTGGTGTTATGTACTGCATTAAATGCGAATGTGTAGCGGTAAGTAATATTAATAAAAAAAATATTAGAAACAAAAATGTTCTCCTATTTTATTACTCATGTTGTTTATTTTTTAATGCTTTATTTCATTCCTCGTGTCTGCTTTTTTACCTCGAGAAATAAAAAAGTTAACACACAAAAAATAATGATAATACGTAGGTTATGTTATTTTAGACTAAAAGCAAAATATTAAAAATATATTTCAGCAGACATTATAAATTAGCGAAATACATATTTGCAGTTTGAGAAATGCGTCAGTTGTTTGACACGTTTTCATAGATGCAGTTATAAAATGTAGCCAAGCGATATTTCACTTTTACTTCAATCTAAGATTCCGGACTGACTTTCGAAGTGACAAGTCGTAATCCAAGTTAAAAGCGCATTTATAGTAAAGAAACATGTGAAATTAATGTCTATAGATAATAAGCGTGACAACAAAAAAAAAACATTCAGAAAACACCATAAAGATATTAAAACTGAATTATGTCCATGGATGCAATGATTAATGTTTCAAGAAATATAAAATTTTTTAAGTCTATTATATTTCAAATACTTATATATATATCCTTGGTCTACGAGTTGATGTATTTTTTTTTATTCGTCATTTCGTTTATATAATATATTATCTGCGTATTTTCATGTACGAGTAGTTTTTTTTTTTTGTTTTATAAAAGACAACCGCAAAATGACAAATAAAAATGTCTTTCGTCGGCAGCTATCAATTAAGTCAAGCAAAATTTGTTTGCTACTCGTTGCTGCTCGGCGAATATTGTTTAGTATGCGTGGCACATTTCAATTTAATCTAGATTGTGGATCTCTTGAATGATGATGCGTTACTCATCGACCTTCTAATTGGATAAAGTCAACTCTGATGTATACGAATTTGGAATTCTGTTCATAGGTTATGGTTGGTTTGTTAGTGACCTCTTTGTTTTATTTGGTTTTGCATTTTAAAAGTACAACACGTACAGCTTGTTTAAAGGGGGTTTATTCCGTTTTTCTATTTGCAAATTTAGTATCGACTTTAAAGCGTGTGTATGCACCTATTAAAAATATCCATTACCCTTGTTAGAAATAATTGTTCGAGGCAGCATAACATACATATAAATGGCCCTAGACAAATTTCCCACAAACATTCTCGTCCCAGCAAGATTAAGAACATCAGAAGAGGGTTCAGTAGACATTCTTGCTTCGCCCCAGAATTCGACAGAAATCAACTTGATAATACGTTTCCATCCCAGACAACTTGTTATATTTTCTGTAAGATTCTTAATACTTTTGTCAAAACTCTCAGGTTACTTCAACGATACAATCAAGAGCCGTCTTAAAATCTACAAAGACGGCAATAGTTTTTTTACCATTGATGGAGAGAAAACGTTGTCGACTGTTCAATAGTCTTTTGCGGAAACTAGCTAGAAACTCGCTGAGTAGGTCAGTTTCTCGTATCCAATTTGTAAGGCATTCCAAGATAATTCCTGTAAAAAAAATTGGTGCTCGCACTAAGGAAAGATATAATCGTAATTCTGAAGTTGGTGGTCGCATTTGGGTGTCCTTTCTTGAATATCGGGAATATTATATTTTTCTTGAAGGATGATAACACCTCATAGTACCAACACCTTAAAGACAGTAGAAAAAGCAAAAGTTAAAAACAAGCCCCCTGTTAACAGAAATTTGTGTATGCAGCCGTTGCTTTTTTAAAACTAAATTCTAACATGTTATGAAACTACATTTATTTGATTAGTTTTTTAATTCAGATTTATTTAAAAAATACAAAATGGCAACGTCGAACAACTTGCATAGCCTTGTGATCTTGACATCTGTTTTACATCTGTCAAATCTAAATATCCGTACCTTTAATGGCTGAGAACGTGTAGAAAGCTAGATGCAAGCGTTACGTGCTGATAAGCACCTGCAAACTTTAACTTTTATGTTCGAATTCTTTCTTCACGCCTGTCAGCGCTAATTTCCAACAATATTTCTATGCGCACAATTCTAGCCAATGCATCGACTTTGATTACATCCACATCACTAAGCTTAGTCGACAAGTTTAGAGCAGTCTCTCTCTCGTCTCACGAGAGTTAATCTCGTTAAAATTGGTTTGGTGGCATGTTTTTGTAATGGTTGCCTGGAACTCGAAAGCTCGTAATCATACTGACAGCCAGGGAATATACAGCTGTCAGTCAAGATGGTAATCACTTTTTTTCTGGTTCTAAGTACCTTTATAAGGTGTACCTGAACAGCGCACAATTGTGGACAATAATGCATAAAATATATATGAAATTATGACGAGACGAGTTTGCAGTTATTGTCACCTTAAGTAGAATAACAAATTCAAAGATCAAAATCCGTTCAATAGAAAATTGGCGTTTAAAGCTATTTAGCTTGGCCTGTTATAGCTAAGCGCGGTCTAGCAAACAATCGAAATAGGTTCGTGAAAAGTGTCAAAACTTGTTGTTTTTTTATTTGACTAACACATTTCTTTAATTTAGTCGAAATCGGGTCGTGAAAAGTGTCAAAACTTGTTTTTTTTTATAACACTAAAATATTTGTTTAATTGTGTATTGTTGCGCATATCTTTTGGAGAACCTGATAAATGCAAAAATGTATACTCCTCTACCCTGATGCAGTTTTCACTAAGCACATCTAGAAACAGACTTAAATTTACTCATATTTAACTAAATTGGCAGTATATAAAAACCGTTTCGATTGTGAGGTGCGCTTTCGGTAGTTTGTTTGCCTTTCCCAAAACAACTTGCATTCATCTTACAAAAAAGAAGAAGGATACTTTCAATCTTTCATGCTAACGAAATTCAAACTTACCCTAAAGATCGAAAAATGCGTCTACTTATCAATTAATGTTCCACGCTTAATCATACTTTTGCATTTCAGTTGCAGTCCGACTTAAAATGTATACAGTCTTCGTGACTTAGTCATCGAAATGGCAATACCATTGAACACCAATTTAATTCATGGTTTAGTGGGATTTGCTCAGCTAAACGCTGGCTGTCGCTTTCGACCTCAAAACCCAATCACAATATACCCCGTCTAGCCTAATAGAAATGTAAGGAAACTCAAACAAAAAACTACACACTGCCGGCATTTATTTTTAACTCAACCAGGCATCATTTTGAATACGCTACCAGCGGTGGCACGTAAATATTTATTAAAAACCAATAATCAAAATCTATCAACGAGTATCATACACGGCATACAAATAAATTTGCTTCGTTTTTATTTTAGACAAATTGATATCTTTCGTCATGCAGCCGATAATACCATCGACGCTGTCTGTACAGCTATAGCAATGATCGACTCATTCGTCGTCACATCTGACTAAGCTACGAGTACTAACACACAAGAAACAAAAAAGAAAAAGTTCTCCACACTTGGTACAAAAAAAAAAAACCGACTCTGAACCGCGAAATTGAAAAATCGAACTCGCGATAAATGATATGATTACGTTGGCGCCGGTAAATCATGTAACAAAAAAAAACTATTAATTAACAAAGTCTATGATATTAAGCAATAAAAGTATGAAGCTGCGTGTGTGTGGTAATAAAGTATCTCCAAGTGATTATGAATATTTTATGATAGCAGTTTCATTTCGCAAGCAGTGAGGAATGAAATAAATATTTCGATTTAAAATTAGTGTTGCTATGTTAATAAGACTACTTAAATGTAATTTAATTTTATTTTAATTTGTTTCCACTCTTGTTTTTTGTTGTAGGTTCCAAAAAAACGAAGGATTGTCGCTCGCGTACAGTGCAGAAATATTAAAAACGAATGCCCGCCGGCAAATTGTGATGATCCGATTTTGTTGCCCGGCAAATGTTGTAAAACATGTCCTGGAGAAACTACTGGTGAGTGTGGCGCTATGTAATTTTGTTTTATTATTATTACTTAATTAGTGTAGTAGGGAAGCCTTGACGAACATTTATGTTTTTTGAGGTTGTCGTCTTTTCATTTTCTGTGGGTTTTGCCTTCATCTTAAAGATTTTAGTCGCACGAAAATATGATTAATTCAATTTTTTTTTATATAATGTTCAGATAATCAGATGATATTTCGATGGTTTAATTTTAGCTTGATTTTAAACGTAACTTTTACATGTCTTAATATCAGCCTTTTTTTTGCTGTTCTTCATAAAATGTTTGCATATTTCTGTAAACAACTTTATGATTGGTTAAAAGAAAAGATATAAGCTGAAAGTCTGTCATGACTACTTACTCCAATAATGGAATACTTGTTTTCACGGCTTTAATTACTATCAATAAAATTTTGAATGCTCTGAGAGGACATGACGGACACAAGCGAAGACACATAGCGAAGATACTTGTATATATTTTGGTTAATTCTATTTTATTTTTTTTCTGACTATGAAAACAAATTCATAAATTCATTTCGTGTTCAAAAGTGATTTTTTATATTTTATTTTCATAATTAGGATCAACAAAAAAAAAATTAATACAACGGCGAAACGAAAATAATTTTACGTAAATTATATTTTTTCATAGGGGGAGAAAATGAGAGGGTGGTGGCGAGATGTACTAAGAATCAACTCGTGACAAAAATTCTCCACTGGTTAGTTAGTTAGTCGCATGGATCAGTGAGTCAGTTATTATCAAAGCTGTTGCGTTCATTTTGGTTTTCCATTTTTACTTTTTAAATGAAGCGGACATTGGTCTGTCGTAAATCATAAAAATATAATATTTTGCTAGAGGCAACATTTATGTAGGTACTGCCAGACATTCTAAAAATTAAATCGAATATTTTAAAGATAAGTCATACGTTATAAACCACTTGTATGGCAGGCAGCTTGTTTGATTAAAGGAATAAACCTGAAAAGAGTATTTTTCTTTTTGCTGACGAAGGACAAGATGAGAATTACGACCAAAATCTGGAAGTGATCGCACTTTATGACGTGTCATGTGTGAACAGGAAGTATTTTTTTCGTCGATTTGTGGTTTTTGTGTAGGTACTCGCGTATTTTTGTCAGCCCTCTACAAAAAACGTGTGTAGTATTTCTCATTTGAGGTTGTCTATTCTGGACGAATGCCAGCCAGTCGTCCGGATGAATATAGTACATGTGTTTATTTATTTTTATCGGTTGATTTAACTTGACTGATTTTACATCATCGGTCGTGACATTTGTTTTGATTCATCCATTCTTGGCTGAAGGCTACATAAATGCAGGTTTCGTATGTGAATTTTTTTCTAATCGTCGGCTCGCGTAGGCAGTAGTAGGATCTTGCAGCCTTACTGGTATTTTATTGGTGGAAATAGTATTTCTCACTTAAAAACGTACCCCCTGCGATTTACCATTCAAGGCGGTTTTCTATGGCATAAGCCATGCTTTGAGTTGAAACGTTAAACTCCTAGGGACTCTGCAGTCTGCACATGATCGGATCACTCAGAGCAGTGACTTGGTGGCGATGCAGTCAAATTAACCAAATCTGAACCCTCCTTTTTCAAGTTCCTGCAAATTGCAGTAAAATGCATCGTGTAATTTTGTAGATAATGCTTGCTCAAAAATGGATAATTGGCGGGAAATGTTGGACATTTAGAGGAAAAGTGCTGTTAGTCAGACCGTGATATGATCGATCGAGTACCTTCTCATTTTGTCACAAGTGAAAAACACTTACTGATAAGAATTAGCTGAGTACTCGCAACTGAACTGTCTTGATGACATTTGGGACTCTTCGATTCGGCTCGTTTTTTTTAGATAGAACTCATTTCTTTTAATTTTGATAAAGAATACAATCAAGTGTGCTTCCTGGAAAAATGAGACATTCATTTTAAAGCATCTGAAATGCAGCGCAATTTCGACGAAAAAAAAGAGTTTACGACTTTTCGTTGAGTGAATTCATTGAAAAATTAAAAAAAGTATTTTATGTAGTTCGGTAATTACCCGCCAATATGGTGCCTTTATACTATATCAATTTCAATCTTCTCGCTGCTAAGAATTGTAGAGAAAACTACTAACTACTAACTAATCTTTCCCTTTTTCACATTAAAGACAATTTTCCCAAACTGTTCAATTTGGAAAATAAATTGACATTTCACAGTAATGTAGGTACTTATTACAGTGAAAAGTCAATTAATTTTCCAATTTGAACGTTCAATGTTTTCTTGTTGATCGAAGACCGTGTCAAGCATTTTTATTTCGAATTTGATAACGATTCCCCAAGGGTGTGACAAGGAAAATTGACAAAAGCTGTCACCTCTTGACACATTTCACAAAATCCGTAAAAAGTCAAATGAAAACCTAAAACCTGTTGACAGAAAACCAATCCATGGGTTTTTTGATTGCATATGATGAAGATAATCCAATTTTAGGGTTACTTCAAAAGCAAACAAAAGCTATCGCTTTGGTGATACTTTAAGTGATAAGTTTTTCAAAAGTCCGTTCTTTAATTAGGGTATACCCTCAAACACACCTCATCACTACTATAGTCTTCACAAGGTACTACTACTTACACAGATATGGATGTAGGTAATCTTAGCCGGCAAAGCCCACACCATGCACCAGACCATTTCTAATGACCAATTCCAGCCTTTTAGACCACACGGCTAGTGACATTTTATGGAAATGGGTAAATTCCAACAATTCAAGTTTCGACTTAGAAGGATTCCCTTATAAACGAGGATGCACATAGCCAACAAGAAAGACTATTTTTGCTTCGTGATTCTATTTACCATAACACATATAGGTATAAGACCAAAAATATTTATACTACCTATTACTTATCTAAACGGAATTAAATACCTTGTGCTATAGTGGTATATAGGTATGCGGAGAGGAATAAACAAAAAAAAAAAAAAAAAACTTGCATATGCCCAAAAAGAAACCAGCACCAGTACATCCAGTGCTATCTCCCGATACACAGATACACTTTTGCAGAGAATGCGCCTGCCTTACTGCCAGTGCCAACCTACCTATTTTAAACGATGCCAAATAAGTAGATTTTGTGTAAAGAAAATAAAGCAAAAAGCACTCACTCACATATAGGTAGGTACTCTAGATATGGTTTGACAAAATAATGACCAACAACGTCGCCATCCTCGACGACCACTGCTCTGATGACAACAACTATACGACACGGCGACGACGACAACGACCGACCGAGCAGGCTCAAGCCATCTCCCCATATCGATGTGATTACTACAGCACTTGCTGCGTGCAATTTTCACTTTTTATGAACAACTCGTTTCCATAATAGTAGGTAAAATTTTTAAAACAAGTTCGATCATCATCGTCGTATTATGCTAGTTAACAAATGTGCGTAGCGCAGCGCAACTCCTTTCGCCGGGATCCGTTGCTGGCGTTGTCGTTGCCGAGAGTGCACACCAACTCCGGTCTTACCATCGTTGTCAATGCCCAAACTCATTTGATGTTATCGTCATCTTCATCATCATTATCATCTTTTATTAATAATTTAACTTGGCTTCGCAGGCCGATCGTTCCAAAATCAAAAATAAAAACAACAACCAAATGTGCGCGGCCACGTTAAATAATATATATGGCCTCTGGACTGTGTCTCCTGTTGTCGATTGTCGATTGTCGCCTCGCATTCATTTCATGATTGTAATTCAATTTGATTTTATTTCAATTCACCTCCACGGCGGCGGCGGCGGCGGCGGTGATTTTATGTGTGAAGATACGCGCGTATTAACCTAGGCACCAAATAAAAACGTTCAAATTTAATTGCAGCCACAAGGCGAGTGCGTGTGTGTCTGTGTTCTGAACTGATCAGTTGATCTAGGTACACTAAAGCGGTATTTAAATTATGTATATGAGGTCTTTTTCACAACAACATCAAGTGGAATTTAACCTTTTTCTGATGACTCTCTGATAATTATCAAAATTCCAGAGATTTTCTTTATCTTTTACAATCAAAAGAAGTCCAAGTAGAAAATGAAGAAAAAAAATGTCTCGATATGGTCACACAAAGGTTGAGAGTGTCGGGGCTGATGTGACCTACGAACACTCAACCGTTCTACAGCGAAACAAACGCATTCCAACCTCCTGATTCAAATTCTCAACACTTCGTCGTCTTCCGATCTCATTTATCTTCTTGAAAAGAAGAAAGAAACACTCACTTTATTCATTCATCTCCTCCGCCTCCTCGTGTAGGTCGGGCGTTCAGAGTCCTCCTGTAACAAAACACAACAAAAAAGAAACAAAAAAAAAAAAAAAAAACCCAACAACAACACAGAACGGCCAACCCAAAACGTAACTACCAAACTATAAACATATATAAAAAACGATGGAATTCCAAATCCATAAAAATAAAATGGGAACCAACGTCGTCGTCGGCACAGCACACACGAAAAAATGAACACCAAACAGAAAAAAGTGAGATCAGGCGATAAGATCTGCGCTGCCACCACAACCAGCACCACCATCGCCTTCACCACCACCGCAGCAGCAACGACCGGTATGGTCCTTCTCTGGGTGGAGAGGAAACAAAAAAAAAAAAAAAAAAACAGATAAAAAAAAAACACCGACCATAGGTATACAAGGTGTCAGATTTGTCGCCCTTCATTATAACACCACAAAATAATTCTCAATCTTTCCCTGCTCGTTGCCCCGTGCCCCGTGCTCCATCTCCAACTCCGCAGCCGCACCGCATCTCCATCTCCATCATCGCACACAAGCAAAGTCGCAGAGCGGCACATGCAATCATCGTTTTTCATCTGAAAACTTTGGCAGGCAGGCTGGCAACCGACCGACGACGACGCAAGCCAGTGAGCCTTTTTTACGCGGATGCCCATGGCTCTCTTTGGTGTGAAGGTTTAACTCCGATGGGCGTCGTTGGCTCTTCGTTATGCACAAAGCACAAGTCGCGCATTGCTCTCTGCTGAAGCTGAATGTATAATATTTCTAGCAATCGATGATTTTTCGAAACCTCTCACATTATTTAATGCATAAAGCCGCCTTTCGGTCGACGTTGTCGGTGTTTCATACCCACACCCTTGGGCTGGATTGGCCAAAAGCAGCAAGACTCATGCCCTGCCCATGGTAAACCTTATTTATCCGTCCATTCATCGTTCCGTCGAAATGAAATGACCTCGAGGTGTATATGGGTTTTGCTTCATTTAATATCAAGTAATTTTCAGATTTTAGCGCCGTAGTGCCCGTGTCGTCCATGTCCATTCAGAGTCGGATTAGTTAGTGTAGTTTAGGGAGGCGGCAGGTAGGTGGTGGCTGTATGGCGGTGGTGCTGCTGTTGCCGTTGAAACGTCAAAGGTTCAATGAGATCTTTTTAGAGGCAGCATTCCTTAACTTTTGTTTGGCCGTAAGAGCAATCGGTCAGTTCAAACCGACACTGATCCCTTTGGCATATTTTCTCGTCCCCCGGAGAACTAGAGTTGCCATTTATATGGTTTTGGACGGGGATCTCTGGTTGGGCGCCAGTTAAAAAAAGTTCCTATAACGAACGAAAGACTTTTGTTTTTGAAATACTGGTGGTTGCTTCCAGTTCCGCATTCACACATACTTTTGCTTTGATGCCGAATTCGGGTATCGGATTGTAGAGCTATTAAGACGTTCATCGTTCAATGCTAAGGCCGATAAATACAGCAAGTCGTTAGATATCAAATTCGTTAGTCTATCCCAAATGTGTGTGCTGTTCCTTTTAACAAAAGATCGTAATTGTTTCGCTACTTTTCCCGTCTTCAGTTTTCCAATGAAAAAGTGAAGAAGCTAATGATGTTATCAGCACTAGACCCATAAGTTCAAAATTAACTGTTTGACGTACCCCTGAAGTGCGCCATAAAATCAAAGAAAACTTGGGGAAAAAATAAATAGAGTGAGTTGGGCTTCAAAGAGTAGAGTTGAGTCGAAATCCACCAAAAAACCCGGCTGTAGTAAGATAGTTTGGAAATATTTTCACGGCCTATCCAACCAATTTCTCTAAGCTGGACAGTGGCCTTTTTGTATAAGAAAGCTATTTCAAAACATTTAATTTGTTTAAAACCCGCCCATCGAAAAATTTTGCTCAATTTGAGAGATGGCAACCCTACTTCGTGATCGGTGCGACCTTTCGCCACATAACGAGAACAAAACGAAAAGGAAACGATAAAGCGTTAAATTTAAGATACTATTCAATTTCATGATTATGTCCATTGATGACGATGGGATTTCTGTCGTGTATTGAACGGTATTTCCTAGAATTTTCATTAAGAAACCAAAACTATACAAAGTAATTCTACCTACCTATACCTAACCTACCAACGTGCGGTGCTTTTGTGACTTTTTTTTTTATTTTTTTTTTGGAAGGGTCCTCAATCCTCACCTCGTTCATTTCATTCACATTCCTTTTGGTATTGTGTACTCAAGCTGAATGTATTTTGTTTTTCTCTTTTTAGATCCGGAAATAGCCCATGATGTCCCAGTCCCGGTGAATAATGAGGAGGAGGAGCGCAACATGAAACGTAAGTATTTCGAAACAAGCCATCCGAAGAACAATGTTTTGACCAATTTTTTTTTTTTTGTTTTTTTTTTTTACAGACTTTGCAGCACTTTTGACCGGAAGGACATCATACTTTCTGAAAGGCGAAGAAATGAAAGCAATGTACTCGACACACAATCCACAAAATGTGGTGGCTACAGGTCGCTTTCTGTTCCACAAGAAGAATCTTTACTATTCGTTTTACGTTTCGAGCAAAATCACCAGACCACGTGCCATTCAATTTGTAGACGACTCGGGTACCATACTCGAGGAGCATAATCTAACGACACCATTAAACGGACCGTTGAGTGTTTATCAGAACACGACAGGAAAGATTTGTGGCGTTTGGCGTCGTGTACCGCGTGACTACAAGCGTCTGTTGCGCGACGAGCGTCTGCATGTGGTATTGCTGTGGGGCAGCAAGTACCAGGCTGAATTGGCATTAGCGGGAAAAGTTGCCAAGTACACGGCACTTAAAACAGAGTTATTTAGTACACTGATGGAACCGGCGCCAGGAACTAAATCAGATCAAATGGCCGGAGCAGGTGGTACGGCAATTGTTTCGACCAGCAGTGGAGTTGCGTCATCGGTTCACTTGACTCTGGTGTTTAATGGAGTGTTCAGTCCAGAGGAGTATGTCGATGTGCCGGTTAGCATTCGCATTGAATCGGTGGAACGTAAAGAGGTTGTTTTGGATGAGATACAGAAGGTGCGCAAACCATCGCCAGAGGTGAATGTGTTGGAGATTTCCTCGCCCATTTCAATACAGAATCTGCGTTTGCTTAGCAGAGGCAAACTTATGCTGATTGTGGAGTCGAAAAAGTATCCCAATTTGAAGATTCAGGGTCAGATAGTGACTCGCGCCACTTGTGAGCTGTTCGAGACACTTTTGGCGCCCCACAACTATGAGTCGAAGGCAAAGGCGAGTGGTCTCGCCTGGGTTTACATGAACACGGACGGCACAATGGCGTACAATATACTCACCGATCATCTGAATGCCAAGGAAAGACCAGAGATCAGTTTGATCGAGGACATTGGAAAGAGGAAGACCGTTCTGGAGGATCTGACACAATCGTTCAATTTTGACCAGGCCATTGGTACTATCGACAAAATTAGTCCGAAAATTATCGAGTCTTTGTATGGCGGCGATCTGGGCGTGAATATAGCCATTGAAACTGAGCCGAACCTCATTCGTGGTCGATTGGTTCCAAGGCCGGTTGCTGATGCACGCGACTCGGCCGAGCCGATTCTGTTGAAACGACAAGACACTTCAAGCCCGGCCCATCTCATGGGAATGGCATGGATAGCCATTGACAACGACTGCAATTTGCACTACGAGGTGACAGTGAATGGATTTTTCAGTAATCAGCAGGAGTTCCAAGTCTACCTCGAGGAGAAACCCATTGAAGCGATTGGCGCACCGATTACCCGCAAAATGTTAGAAGAATTCAGCGGACCCTACATGGAGGGATACGTGCTAGGTATGGCAGCAAATGAGCTCATCAAATTGGAAACAAGCGTGTGCTACCTGGAAATCTATTCAAAAGACCGGCAGGAGCTCCTGCTGCGCGGCAAACTTAAGTCGACCAAGGTGCCAAGCCATTGTTTCCCCTCGTATACGGATAACAATGTGCCGAGCGTTATTGTTCCGGGCGATCACAATGGGCCGATTAGTCCGGAAACGGATACAAAATGCTATCATTCGGGACGATTCTACGATGAATCTGAACAATGGCGCAGTTCACAGGAAACTTGCACAATGTGTGCCTGCCAGCACGGACGTGTCACCTGCGATGCCATAAAATGCCCGACTTTAAAATGCCGACAAGGTGAGGAACTGATACTACGTGACGGTGAATGTTGTCCCACGTGCATTTCTCCGAATGTTGCCCTGCAAACGAATAACTCTGCGGAACGTGGTTGTCGCCTGGGTGATCAGTTCCATTTGGCTGGAGCAACATGGCACCCGTACTTGCCACCAAATGGTTTCGACACGTGCGCCACATGTACCTGCGATCCGTTAACTTTGGAGATCCGTTGTCCGCGGTTGGCTTGTCCGGCGCTAACATGTCCCGAGAAATTGGCATATCGTCCCAACAAGAAGGCCTGTTGCAAGGTTTGCCCGGAAGGTAAATCACTCCAACATGCCGACAAATCGGGGCCCATCAATCCGAATGTTCTTCAAGATCAAGCATCCCCACGCGTTACCATAAAGACTTCCGAGGAGATTCTGTCAAATGGTGGCTGCAAAGTGGGTGCTTCGCTGCATGAAAATGGAGAGGAATGGCATCCGGTTGTGGTGTCATATGGAGAACAGAAATGCATCAAATGCCGTTGCAAGGTAAGACCGATTAAAGAACAATTGTTTTTATTTGTGTACAGTTTATTAATGAGATTTTCTTCCTTATAGGATTCATACGTGTCTTGTCAGAGGCGTTGCACACGCGCGGCGTGCAACAATCGAGTTCTATCGAAAAGAAAAGCATTCGGAGGAGCAGACAACGACGAGTGCTGCTCATCACAATGCCGACGATCTAGGCGACACCAACAACACAGACGGGCGCACCGAGACAGAGACGACAAAACATCTAAAGCATCCATCTCAAGCCGCAGCTGAAGATCCACAGGCAGTCGCCTAAATATCATTTAATATATTCAACACACTTAATTATATTTATACATATAATGCACCACTATAGTCGCACGCGAAATACGCATCTACATACAGTTAGAAGAAAAACATGAGTTTAAACTTAAAAATGATATATCCATATAAAATAAAACATATAATTTATTCAGAAAAGGACTAGAAACGCGACGGACTGCGGAGGAGGTATTTGCAAGAGAATCACAATAAAATTCCGAAATCCTTTTCTCCCACGGCAACCGCAACAGAATCTAGGTCAAAGCTGAGAAGAAAAACAGAAGAGACAACAAAAATTTTAAAACCGAATCATTGACGCGCAAACCATTGAGACACATCCCATATGCAAACGCCAGTGTTGACTGGGAGGGGAGGGGGAGTACAAAAGGCTTTTGACTTTCATGAATTTTTTTATTTTGTACTGTATACTTAAATAATACATAAGGCATACATGGACCATGTATATAGAAAGAATTGATGAAAACAATTGAGAGATTTAAAAAAAAAAAGAGAAAACGAAAAGCGTTTGTAACACGCCCAATCGACAGAGTTCACTAACACACCAATCAAGGAGTAATTTTAAAAACAAAATTACCCAACTCCTTGTTAAAAAAAAACAAAAGAAAATGTCAAATTATTGATTTGTTTCTTTTAAATACATATTTTCGTATGTAGTCACGGCTGAGTCAGTCAACCAAATGAATTTTTATGGAATTGTTTGTTTTTTAAAAAAATGTACATTTTCGGACATGAATATTACATAACAAAAATAAAAATTAAATAATTATGAACCCACAAGGTAACAACATCAACAAAAATAAATAATAAAAATTAAAAAAACAAATCTAACTGACAATGAATATTTTTAGCTTTTAGTAAGTGTATTTTGTATTATAGAAAGGAACTTTATTATTTATTTATAATTAAAAGTAATACACACAACAAACAAAACAACTGATTTTTTTAAAACTCTAGACTTAATTATTAGTTTTTATTATAATTTTTATTTAATTTTTTCTTTTTTTTATTTGTAATTTTATTTTGTAGTAATGAATATTATCTATAACCATTATTTGTATTATTTCGGCGTAGAGTGTAAGAATAACGATGGAGCTTTATTAAATCTAATTAACCACAACAGACTATTTCAAAATTTGCAACAAAAAATAAAAATAATAAATGAAAATAATGTAAATGTGATTATTTTGAAATAACATAAAAATATACAAAAAGCTTAATGTGCAAAAAGGATTCAATTGTTGTTGTTTTCTTTTTTGGAAGAACTCTGCATGGGGGATGAACGTTCCGAGTGGCTGATGTGATGCTGGATGGGGACTATGAATTCATCGACATGGAGGAAATGTGTACCGCTTGTAACATACACAAGTCGATAAAGACTTTTGGAGTTCGAAGACAGGCTATGATCAGGAAGTAAACAATTGCTAAATACCACATTCAAATTTCACCAAAACAAAAACGAAAGTTGAACCGCTGGGGAAGCTTGTGATATTCATAAAAAGTATAGTAGAATATTTATTTATTTAATCGTTTAGTTAATTCGAGCTACAAGCCCATTGATTGGCCTAGATCGGTCACATGAAGACTTTAGAGTCATTTCGACTCCTGTTTGACAGCCCCGCACTCCGGACTCATATTTTTGAAAATTTGTGAAGTTTGACTCTTTTTGCAAATGTAGGACTAATTTTCTGTAATTTCTGCGTCTTGTCGATATATTTGTATATTGTAACAAAAACCTACATTCTACTATTAAGTTGAATAATAATTACTAGAGTTCGGCGGTATAAATTCTACCATTACCTATAGCAACCTGGCTTATACACAAAATATTGGAAAACAAATTACACAAATCATTGCAAATCTATACAATCTTCCCAAGAAAAAAAAATCAACGAATATTATTATGTTCAAGGCAGTGAAAGTGGCTCTTAACTGTTTACCCTCTCCTATTTATGTAGGTATTAATTAAAAATATTATATTTTTCTTTAATCGGAGCAAGAGTTTAAACAAAAAAGATAAGATAAGAACTGGGCTCTCTTTTTTTTTACTCTTTGTGAAAATTTTCAGAGATAACACTGGGGGGTAGTCGACAAATTTAGTCAAGCTGCATTGACATTTCGCATATTTGGCTGACGTAGGAAAAGTGACGTTCCTGAGCAATCCAGTCTTTGCGTTCAGGTTACAGTCCAGACCAATCTAGTCGACTTACATAAGATAACTAGATTATTTAATGTACCTACTGTTTCAAACTTTTGGGCCATTCCCTAACTATGCTTCAGCTTTTTCTCTTTTTATAGAGACAAGATTTCGACCTTCAAGTTGTAGGGAAATGTTCGGTGCTTATAAAATGGTTTTAAGATATCAAAACATACTTAGAGTAAAACGAAAAAGCTGTGAACTGGAATTTAAACAAATTCGTAATAAAGTTTTTTTTTGTTTTGAGGTATAGAACTTAAAGTTGGCAACACTATTTTAACTGGCGGCCATTTTGTCAGCTGCCAAGTGATTTATTTATCGTTTGGTTTGATATGTCAACACGAATAGACTGACGCCAGAACAACGCTTTTAAATTGTGCAAATTTATTTTGAAAATCATGGTTCTGTTCAGCGATGCCAACATAGGCTTTTTTATGCCTTTTAGGCATTATTTCATAAATTTTTTTTAAATATTCTTAAAAAATCTTGGCAAAAAGAAGACCTCGGTTCTCGGTCTTAAAGAATGTGTTTCCACCTTCAAACGAAAAAATTGTTAATGTTAATTTTTTTATATTTGTATTTAATTTTTGATTTATTGTTCCAATTTACATAAAAAAAAATATTTTAGGTATTATTTTATTGAAAAATGCATCTTTTTTTCAAGTTAGGCTTTTTTTCGTCAAAATTTGTTGGCAACGCTGGTTCTGTTTGAAACACTTATCACGCACTACGTCAATTTTTAAAAGCGAATTTTGTATAGCGATGAAGCTCACTTTTGGAGTGATGATGTTGAGACAACGTCGTCCACAAAAACTGACTGTTTGGATATGTGAAATCGCTAGTCTACGCCGATAAGCCCGAAGCGATTGACCACTTGGAGGACAACATTCGCCGGGTTATTGCCGATATACGGCCACAAATGTTAGAAAAAGTCATCGAAAATTGGACATCCAGATTAGACTACGTCCGAGCCTGCGGTGGCGGTCATATGCCAGAAATCATATTTAAATTCAGTTCACAATGGCTATATATTTTCCATAAATTTATTATTAGTACGGCGGAAATAAACAAATATAAATATTTCAGCAACAGAAAGAAATAGGCGCCCACAATTTCTTAAAGTTTACCACTTACAGCATGAATCAAATCGCCAAAGGATGACAAGGGATAAACTCTTTTCTTTTTGGGGCGCCCTTTTGAATCAGGTCTGATAAGTCAACAATGGCAGGTGGCTAGAGTCTGGTGATCGGTGTACCACACTCGGCAGTCGCCTGGGTTTAAGGAAGGCCTAGAGAAGTGCAGATGTAAAGTGCGCGATTTACAAACAGGGGCATAGGTGGATTTGGATAAGTCACATTGAAGATTTCTTTGCTCACAGGAAAACCCTTAAGTTTAACGAGGAAGTGGATAATTATGTCAGCAAATTAATTAATATATTAATAAATATTATTATCTATGGTTTGGTTTTAACGGCAGTCACTTCATCTATGCGGGAGAATATGCGATGAACTTGCAAATTGCATAGAGTAATTTTAGAAAAAGTAGGCAAAAAAGTGCGACCATGATTGACGATCTGCGACTAAGAATAAAAATGTGGTATTCGAGTGGGCTTTTTCAGATCTGCTCTCAGATTTCACATCTCGAACATAAAAACGTCACTTACCCTTTTTTTGTGTTCGCATTTTCGCGGTTCGAATTTATTGGTAGCCTTTGATACTTTCCTACGCGTTTTCCATTCACTGGTTAAATTTTATATTCAAACATTTAAAATTTTCATTCCGTTTGAATTCTAAATATTTATACAGAAATAGATTCACGTGATGACTTTGTAGTAGAAAAACTTCAAGAAAATGTAAACAAACTCCACAAGTTGTCAAACTCAAACTCACTTGTTTGGTAAATCTGAAACAAATCTGAAAAAAAAAACAGATTCGCAAGTGGTCTGAAATCTGAAAAAGATTGTTTTCTTTTGTACAAAACGAACATAAAAAGTGACCTAGAGCAAAATAAAATTGCTCTGAGAGCGTCGAATCGAATACCACATAAGAATAAGTTTTGACAGACCAGTCGTCGACTAAAGGAACGAAATGGAAAAAAGGAGCGCATAAGGAACGAGCACTTCTGTAAGTTGCCAAGTCGAAAACAGGTCATAGAGAACGTTTGATCCAAATACTTTGAGCAGAATGAAATGAGGTCCCAAGGTAGATGACGTCTCGTTTGCAATTAAATCGCTCAAATTTGGAAAGAGCTCCAGAAACCAGGTCAGAAATGCTTGACTGCATAGGTAGAGAGTAAAGGAGTTGAGTTGATAACTCGTTTAATTAAAAAGTTGTCTGGGTAAAGTACTTGAAAACATATACACCTACACAAAATTAAAGTCTCCCTTGTCCACAAAAAAACAGTTTTTTTTTATTCTTTCAGCGGATTGGTGCCTGAAAAAGATTAATAGTCTACGCCGATAAGCCCGAAGCGATTGACCACTTGGAGGACAACATTCGCCGGGTTATTGCCGATATACGGCCACAAATGTTAGAAAAAGTCATCGAAAATTGGACATCCAGATTAGACTACGTCCGAGCCTGCGGTGGCGGTCATATGCCAGAAATCATATTTAAATGTTATCAATTCGGAGTTCGTGTCGGTCTCTGTGCCGTCAACTCCATATCAAGACTCCACACAGTTTACAAATCTGTCTAACGACGATGACAATACAGATGATTTCAGCTTTAATCGCCTAACGGATGAAAACGTAGTTGAGGCCGTGCTATCTGTTAAATCTGACGCGATAGGTTTAGATGAAATAAATCCTAAATTCTTTAAACTCATGCTACCTTTTATTCTAAAATACATAACACATATTTTTAATCACATATTTACTACTTGTGAATACCCCCTCTCGTGGAAAAAGGCTAAGATAGTACCTATACCTAAGTCGCAAAGCCGGACTAACACTGAGTATAGACCAATCGCAATCTTACCATTTTTATCCAAAGTATTCGAGAAAACTTTGCTCAAGCAGATCCAAGCGCATCTAAGCGCCAATAACCTTTTGACTTCCGCTCAGTCCGGATTTCGGGCGAAGAGGAGTTGCAAAACTGCACTCTTACTTGTTGTCGACGATATCCGCAATGGACTGGATACTAACTGTCCCACGTTCCTGACGCTGTTGGACTTTTCGAAAGCGTTTGACACGGTGGACCACACTCTCCTTTGTAAGAAGTTGCGGTATGAATTTGGATTTTCGTCTCTGTCAGTCAAACTCTTGTACTCATACCTCACGGGCCGGCAGCAATGTGTGGCAGTGGGAAGCCAAATGTCTTCGTTTCTTAGAGTTCCCGCGGGAGTTCCGCAGGGTTCGATTCTAGGGCCCATATTATTTTCACTTTATGTGAACGAGCTCCCACAGCTTGTTAAACATTGTACTGTCCATATGTTTGCTGACGACGTCCAACTATACTTGTGCTGCCCGCTGGATATGATTAGTAATGCGATTGAACTGATGAACGAAGATCTTGAGATCATACAACAGTGGGCCATCAAACACAACTTGTCACTGAATCCAGCGAAATCTAAGGCACTCTGCATTTATAAGCAGTCTCTAGATACCACTACATTTCCCCCGATTAAACTAGGACAGTCATCCATTGAATACGTCAGGAAGTCTCGAAATCTTGGTATAGTTTTCAATGATACTCTTACCTGGACAGATCATGCTGCAACAACTATAGGAAAAGTGTATAATGGTCTCCGATCGCTACGTGCAACGCAAAACTCACTGCCGGTTAAAACTAAGATGTTACTTGTCAAGTCCCTTTTATTACCTATATTGTTATATAGTTGCGAAGTTTTCTGCTATGTTGACTATAACACTAGGCATAAACTAAATGTCATCTATAACAATTTAGCAAGATATGTTTTTAATAAACGGTATTATGACCACATATCAAGTTACTCTCTGCAGATAATGGGCCTCAGCTTCGATAACCTCATTAAGTTCAGAACGCTAATCCTCTTTCATGGTATCATACAGACCCAACAACCTGAGTATTTGTACAGCAGATTAAATTTTCCCAGTTCACAAAGAACTGCCATTATGATTCGGCCCAGATTCTATTGTTTGCAATCTGAGCGCTCTTTCTTCGTCCATGCCACTCTTCTATGGAACTCATTACCCATTACACTAAGGAGAACCACAAACACAAGCAAATTTAAAACTTACCTTTTCAAACACTTGGCCAGTGATACATAAATCTAATAGGTTTTTGAAATATTATATATTGTTATTGTTTTGTTATTAATTCTCTTATATGTAAGTTCCCAATTAAATTACATGTAGTATGTCCTCATCTATCTAATCTAATGTTAAATTTTTTTTTCTTGAACTCTAAATCTTTTAAAGCATTCACTAACTATAAGATATAATCTTACTGTGAACTTATTCTTTGAAATAAATAAATATGAAATATATGAAATATGAAATTTTATAATAATAATAATTTTGTTGGCAGATTTTTTCCGTAATATATTCCCAATTGAATATGAAAACTAGGCAAAAAAGTTTAACGTGTCCTCATGCCGCACAGTGTGGGAATTCGCTCATGTAGTGGAATTTAATTCAAAAACTGACTTGCACAACTGATGTAAAAATTGATTTTGCTTGCAGCTCAAACGTCGTAGTAAGCGTTTATTGATGATCAAAAATTGATCTTGAAGTTGCAGTTGGTGATAATTTCAGTAAAAGTAAGGTTATGAAGACAGTTTTGGTATTTATTTTTTTAAAAGTGGTAAACGTTTTTTATGGAAAGTTTTGTACATATTTTATAAAAAAAATTCAGGGAACTGGAACCGCCAATTACCGTGATATCTATATCAATTGCCAACCAAACATTTGTCAGACAAATGCTACAAATTCGTGCAATAAATTCGACCAACTTAATAGTATGAGTATAATGGTGCAAGAACGCAGTAACCGAGTCCAAAAGCCTTACTAATTTTTAAAATAGATATGTATTCATCAATTCGTCTTATTTAAGCGGTTTGGAGTTTTGTATCCAAAACCCCATCCTTGTAGTCGTTACTCTTCTTAGCCAACTTCATTCAAAAATGTACCACGAGGCAGCTGATTGCATTGACTCCATTTATTTTTATCTTATCTGCTTTATTGACTAATTACCGGTGTTTAAGCTAATTTTAAAATCGGTTTTCTCGGAAACGCTTTGAATTATGTTGACAACAACTTTAAATAGCCTTTTGTGATGTTATTTTTATCAAAATATAAACGTATTTGCGGGAAGTATGTCATATCGGATCATTATAATTTATAATTGGCTTCCATAATTCCAAGATATGGATCAGTTGTAAAATAATATTCAGGCAATTAGCGATAAGTTGCAGAAGTGTACAACTTATTTTTAGATGTATGGTTATACGATTAAAAAATAAAAAACATTTACCAAACATCTCTTTGATTGTTTAAGAATACGAATAACACATACGAAAACATATCCACCCGCGATTCATAGCATACGCAAACCGAAGTTGAGGTGTTCCTCTGTACCGTTATCCCTTAGAATTGGATTATTCGCTTTACATGACCTTGTAACGATGCATTCGTTACATAATTTTTTGCTCTTACTCCAGTAGGTGCCCTGCCCCACTGTGCCACCTACCACATAGTTTTTACTATGCCCACTGTGCGGTATCGACTGCACTCCACCCATTCCACTCACCCCCGTATTTGTTTTCGCACTGAATCGCCAATACAGTGCCTGCACACACAACATCCGATCATCTGCTCCGCCCCCCACACTGATACACACGATACACCCCCGCGGTGGTCCAGTATGTGTTATCTGTTGCCTCGCAGCATTGGCTGCACATTGCCGGTGCATTTGACACACTTGTGCCCAACAACAATTGACAGTGCCGCCCCCCGCACTAGTCCAAATATTGTTAGTAACAAAATATATGGGAAGCAATAATTTTCACAGCTGTGATATAATTCACACCCGTTCACTGGTTGGTATCCTATTAGACCACCAGCAAGATCACAAACAAATCGAGAAAACATCAGAGTTGACCAGTACCAATCTCGTGTACTGCTGAGTTTGATCCTCAAGTAGTTGACCGACCACTTGAAGTTTTTGGTGCTGGGAGGCCTGCGGGTAACCAGCAAATTGCCGAGTCCACCGCAAGGGAGACTTGAAGACCGCCGAGACTGTCGCCAGACAGACTTGAAGACCGCCGAGACTGTCGAAGGACAGACTTGAAGACTGCCGAGACTGTCGAAAGACAGACTTGAAGACCGCCGAGACTGTCGAAAGACGGACTTGAAGACCGCCGAGACTGTCGAAAGACAGACTTGAAGACCGCCGAGACTGTCGAAAGACGGACTTGAAGACCGCCGAGACTGTCGAAAGACAGACTTGAAGACTGCCGAGACTGTCGAAAGACAGACTTGAAGACCGCCGAGACTGTCGAAAGACGGACTGGAAGACCGCCGAGACTGTCGAAAGACAGACTTGAAGACCGCCGAGACTGTCGAAAGACAGACTTGAAGACTGCCGAGACTGTCGAAAGACAGACTTGAAGACCGCCGAGACTGTCGAAAGACGGACTTGAAGACTGCCGAGACTGTCGAAAGACAGACTTGAAGACCGCCGAGACTGTCGAAAGACGGACTTGAAGACCGCCGAGACTGTCGAAAGACAGACTTGAAGACCGCCGAGACTGTCGCAAGACAGACTTGAAGACCGCCGAGACTGTCGCAAGACAGACTTGAAGACCGCCGAGACTGTCGAAAGACGGACTTGAAGACCGCCGAGACTGTCGAAAGACAGACTTGAAGACCGCCGAGACTGTCGAAAGACAGACTTGAAGACCGCCGAGACTGTCGATAGACGGACTTGAAGACCGCCGAGACTGTCGCAAGACAGACTTGAAGACCGCCGAGACTGTCGCAAGACAGACTTGAAGACTGCCGAGACTGTCGAAAGACAGACTTGAAGACCGCCGAGACTGTCGAAAGACAGACTTGAAGACTGCCGAGACTGTCGAAAGACAGACTTGAAGACCGCCGAGACTGTCGCGAGACAGACTTGAAGACCGCCGAGACTGTCGCAAGACAGACTTGAAGACCGCCGAGACTGTCGCAAGACAGACTTGAAGACTGCCGAGACTGTCGAAAGACAGACTTGAAGACTGCCGAGACTGTCGAAAGACAGACTTGAAGACCGCCGAGACTGTCGAAAGACGGACTGGAAGACCGCCGAGACTGTCGAAAGACAGACTTGAAGACCGCCGAGACTGTCGAAAGACAGACTTGAAGACTGCAGAGACTGTCGAAAGACAGACTTGAAGACTGCCGAGACTGTCGAAAGACAGACTTGAAGACCGCCGAGACTGTCGAAAGACAGACTTGAAGACCGCCGAGACTGTCGAAAGACAGACTTGAAGACCGCCGAGACTGTCGCAAGACAGACTTGAAGACCGCCGAGACTGTCGCAAGACAGACTTGAAGACCGCCGAGACTGTCGAAAGACGGACTTGAAGACCGCCGAGACTGTCGAAAGACAGACTTGAAGACCGCCGAGACTGTCGAAAGACAGACTTGAAGACCGCCGAGACTGTCGATAGACGGACTTGAAGACCGCCGAGACTGTCGCAAGACAGACTTGAAGACCGCCGAGACTGTCGCAAGACAGACTTGAAGACTGCCGAGACTGTCGAAAGACAGACTTGAAGACCGCCGAGACTGTCGAAAGACAGACTTGAAGACTGCCGAGACTGTCGAAAGACAGACTTGAAGACCGCCGAGACTGTCGCGAGACAGACTTGAAGACCGCCGAGACTGTCGCAAGACAGACTTGAAGACCGCCGAGACTGTCGCAAGACAGACTTGAAGACTGCCGAGACTGTCAAAAGACAGACTTGAAGACTGCCGAGACTGTCGAAAGACAGACTTGAAGACCGCCGAGACTGTCGAAAGACGGACTCGAAGACCGCCGGGGCCAGAACTATCGCCCACCAGAGCTGCAACCGAGGACCGAACCGCTGACATCGCTGCTGCCGTTAACCGTGGATTATACTTAGAAGCCATTTATAAGCATTGTTAAACTATTATAAACGTTAAATAAATTGTTGGAAATATCAATTATTGTAAACTAAGTCTAAGAAAATCGTAATAAAGGAAACTCCTCTGAAAACTAAAGTTAGTGTTTCTTTAGGAAGGACTTTGGCGATCCGGCGAGCTAACCTCAGCCATAGACAAAAAGCACCCTCACATTGGCGCCCGAGCAGGGACCTCAACAGAAGGAGGCCCAAAATTATTACGGACAAGAGAAGACAACCGAAGGAGGACCAACGAAAGGAACTCAACCCGAGGAACCTCAAGGAGGAGGACCTACAATCAACCAAGAACCGAGTTTCGCCAGAATGGAAAACGATAACCAGCTAGCCGTTCCGGAAGAACAAACCGGAGACATGACCGTGGGATGGATCTACCTGTTGAAGAAGGCCGAGCTAATGGAAGCGATGGAAAAGAAAGGACTAAGGACGGATGGAACGGTCGGACAACTCCGAGCCCGAATGAGCGGCTATTTGAAAGCCACCCGAACGAGATCATCCACACAGAACCTCTGCGAGGAACTAGAGGCAAAAACTTCGACGCGAGAATATGGGGACACGTCTTCCGAAGACGACGATAAGTCCACCACGACCGAGGGGACTATAAAAACCCCTCTGTTCGTCGAAATACCCGTCCCTATCCGCGAGCCCACCGCCGTTCAACCGCTGCCCACACCGACCCCACACCCTAGACCGTACGAAGTTTACGAACCGCACCCAACCACGTCATTCTTTAGGAAGGACTTTGGCGATCCGGCGAGCTAACCTCAGCCATAGACAAAAAGCACCCTCACATTGGCGCCCGAGCAGGGACCTCAACAGAAGGAGGCCCAAAATTATTACGGACAAGAGAAGACAACCGAAGGAGGACCAACGAAAGGAACTCAACCCGAGGAACCTCAAGGAGGAGGACCTACAATCAACCAAGAACCGAGTTTCGCCAGAATGGAAAACGATAACCAGCTAGCCGTTCCGGAAGAACAAACCGGAGACATGACCGTGGGATGGATCTACCTGTTGAAGAAGGCCGAGCTAATGGAAGCGATGGAAAAGAAAGGACTAAGGACGGATGGAACGGTCGGACAACTCCGAGCCCGAATGAGCGGCTATTTGAAAGCCACCCGAACGAGATCATCCACACAGAACCTCTGCGAGGAACTAGAGGCAAAAACTTCGACGCGAGAATATGGGGACACGTCTTCCGAAGACGACGATAAGTCCACCACGACCGAGGGGACTATAAAAACCCCTCTGTTCGTCGAAATACCCGTCCCTATCCGCGAGCCCACCGCCGTTCAACCGCTGCCCACACCGACCCCACACCCTAGACCGTACGAAGTTTACGAACCGCACCCAACCACGTCATTCTTTAGGAAGGACTTTGGCGATCCGGCGAGCTAACCTCAGCCATAGACAAAAAGCACCCTCACATTGGCGCCCGAGCAGGGACCCTCAACAGAAGGAGGCCCAAAATTATTACGGACAAGAGAAGACAACCGAAGGAGGACCAACGAAAGGAACTCAACCCGAGGAACCTCAAGGAGGAGGACCTACAATCAATCAAGAACCGAGTTTCGCCAGAATGGAAAACGGTAACCAGCTAGCCGTTCCGGAAGAACAAACCGGAGACATGACCGTGGGATGGATCTACCTGTTGAAGAAGGCCGAGCTAATGGAAGCGATGGAAAAGAAAGGACTAAGGACGGATGGAACGGTCGGACAACTCCGAGCCCGAATGAGCGGCTATTTGAAAGCCACCCGAACGAGATCATCCACACAGAACCTCTGCGAGGAACTAGAGGCAAAAACTTCGACGCGAGAATATGGGGACACGTCTTCCGAAGACGACGAAAAGTCCACCACGACCGAGGGGACTATAAAAACCCCACTGTTCGTCGAAATACCCGTCCCTATCCGCGAGCCCACCGCCGTTCAACCGCTGCCCACACCGACCCCACACCTTAGACCGTACGAGGTTTACGAACCGCACCCAACCACGTCATTCTTTGGAAGGACCACCGAGACATCGGCCCCGACCACATCAGCTCGAGCCATACGTAGACCCACGCTGAGCTATGAGGCCGAGGTGATGGATACGGTCCGAAAATGGGGGTTGAAGTTCGACTCATCAGGGAATGCGCTCGAATTTATGGAGCGGATCGAGGAACTGACCCGCTGTTATGATATTCCGCCAGATTTCATGATACGGCCGCTACCGGAAATCTTTCGAGGTACCGCCCTAGAGTGGCTCCGAATCAACAGAGATGGCTTTCGGAACTGGGATCAGTTCCGTCAGGCATTCCTGCGCCACTTCCTCCCGGCACGCTATACCCATAAACTCGAAGAGGAGATTATGAGGAAAAAGCAAGGGCCCAGGGAGAAAGCCAAAGAATATATTCGAGCCACTCAATACCTGATCCGACAGCATCCCCGAATGAACATTCAGGATAACATAGATCGCATATATGACGGTATGCGCCCGGAGTACCGGCTTTACATCAAACGTCGGGACTTTGCGACATTAGAAGAACTCATGGAGTTAGCCGAAGAATTCGAGTATGTAAAGAGTGAGGAACGAAGCGTTCGTCCCCCTAACCCCGTACCTACCCCAGCGCCCAGACCACAGGGAGCCAATGTTCCCTACAATAGGGACACGCACTGTTGGCGTTGTAAACAGAGAGGCCACCGGCAACAGGATTGCCGACGACCCTTCCGCCTGTTCTGCTCCTACTGTGGGGAAGACGGACGACACACCAGGGACTGCATGTGCCACCAAGAACAAGCCGCCGCAATAGCTAATGACCCGTGGACAGACCCGCGATACTTTATCCCCACGAACATCCAGGGTCAGATATTCCACTGCCTCGTCGACACCGGAGCATCGAAATCGTTCGTCGGACCGAGGGTACGACAGACACTGCGTAGGATGCGCGTGCCCGTCCAGTACCACAGCCAGAGAATCCAACTGGCCAACGGTGATACCCTAACCACTCGGGAACACTATATGGTGCAGCTACAGCTAGGCGACCAAACCCTGACCAGTAAGCTCACCTATATGAAAGCACTGGCCGCGGACGCAATCTTCGGCATGGACGTACTTGGGAAAGCCCAGCTCGAAATGACCCTAGGTGGCCAGAAACTGGCTTATAGGGAGGTGTTACGCACCACTCCAACCGTCAGCTCGTGTGGCTTTCTCAGGGAAAGAGTTCTCTCAGGAAAGAGTTTGAGTGAACAACAGGCGGCCCAGAGGCGAAGTAAACACAACAAGTTACGCCGAAAAGCTAGGCATGCCTGCATCGGAGAAAGTGCAACCACTGATGGACTAGGACACAAATCTACTGCGAGTCCTACACAAAGCAACAATTTGCCGACGAAACGCTGGACACGACAGATGACCGCCCCTGACAGGATTCCGAATATTGAAAAACCGAATAACCGTAGGGTACGCAAGAAACGGAGTGTGCCCCCGCCATCCAGCCACATTGGTAAAAGTCCTCACCGCCCAGATCCGATGCCCGCCACCCAACGCAATCATCGGAAAGGAAACGAAAAGTGGTTCCAGCGTATCGAACCCAACCAGTGCAGCACCACACATACCGCCGCAACCGTCAACACCAACAACACCACCGCCACCGCCGACACCATCATCACCGCCAGGACCACATACCGCCAACACCGTAAGCACCGCCAATACCGTCAATACCGCACTTCCAGTTTTTCTCTTCATAACCACCAATACAGCCATAACACAGCAACTCGAATAGTCCCGTCGGCCTGGTCAAATGGATTCAGGCTCTAACACAAAAAAAAAAAAAAAAAAAACCGCAATTACTTATTATATTTTTTTTTGAAATTGATTTAGTTTTTAACTTGGAAAAAATAAATAAATATATGAATTTATACTACATATGTAGTAACATAGCGACGAGAAGGTTCTCGTCTGAGAAAGAAGAGGGGGAATGTAACGATGCATTCGTTACATAATTTTTTGCTCTTACTCCAGTAGGTGCCCTGCCCCACTGTGCCACCTACCACATAGTTTTTACTATGCCCACTGTGCGGTATCGACTGCACTCCACCCATTCCACTCACCCCCGTATTTGTTTTCGCACTGAATCGCCAATACAGTGCCTGCACACACAACATCCGATCATCTGCTCCGCCCCCCACACTGATACACACGATACACCCCCGCGGTGGTCCAGTATGTGTTATCTGTTGCCTCGCAGCATTGGCTGCACATTGCCGGTGCATTTGACACACTTGTGCCCAACAACAATTGACAGTGCCGCCCCCCGCACTAGTCCAAATATTGTTAGTAACAAAATATATGGGAAGCAATAATTTTCACAGCTGTGATATAATTCACACCCGTTCACTGGTTGGTATCCTATTAGACCACCAGCAAGATCACAAACAAATCGAGAAAACATCAGAGTTGACCAGTACCAATCTCGTGTACTGCTGAGTTTGATCCTCAAGTAGTTGACCGACCACTTGAAGTTTTTGGTGCTGGGAGGCCTGCGGGTAACCAGCAAATTGCCGAGTCCACCGCAAGGGAGACTTGAAGACCGCCGAGACTGTCGCCAGACAGACTTGAAGACCGCCGAGACTGTCGAAGGACAGACTTGAAGACTGCCGAGACTGTCGAAAGACAGACTTGAAGACCGCCGAGACTGTCGAAAGACGGACTTGAAGACCGCCGAGACTGTCGAAAGACAGACTTGAAGACCGCCGAGACTGTCGAAAGACGGACTTGAAGACCGCCGAGACTGTCGAAAGACAGACTTGAAGACTGCCGAGACTGTCGAAAGACAGACTTGAAGACCGCCGAGACTGTCGAAAGACGGACTGGAAGACCGCCGAGACTGTCGAAAGACAGACTTGAAGACCGCCGAGACTGTCGAAAGACAGACTTGAAGACTGCCGAGACTGTCGAAAGACAGACTTGAAGACCGCCGAGACTGTCGAAAGACGGACTTGAAGACTGCCGAGACTGTCGAAAGACAGACTTGAAGACCGCCGAGACTGTCGAAAGACGGACTTGAAGACCGCCGAGACTGTCGCAAGACAGACTTGAAGACCGCCGAGACTGTCGCAAGACAGACTTGAAGACCGCCGAGACTGTCGAAAGACGGACTTGAAGACCGCCGAGACTGTCGAAAGACAGACTTGAAGACCGCCGAGACTGTCGAAAGACAGACTTGAAGACCGCCGAGACTGTCGATAGACGGACTTGAAGACCGCCGAGACTGTCGCAAGACAGACTTGAAGACCGCCGAGACTGTCGCAAGACAGACTTGAAGACTGCCGAGACTGTCGAAAGACAGACTTGAAGACCGCCGAGACTGTCGAAAGACAGACTTGAAGACTGCCGAGACTGTCGAAAGACAGACTTGAAGACCGCCGAGACTGTCGCGAGACAGACTTGAAGACCGCCGAGACTGTCGCAAGACAGACTTGAAGACTGCCGAGACTGTCGAAAGACAGACTTGAAGACTGCCGAGACTGTCGAAAGACAGACTTGAAGACCGCCGAGACTGTCGAAAGACGGACTGGAAGACCGCCGAGACTGTCGAAAGACAGACTTGAAGACCGCCGAGACTGTCGAAAGACAGACTTGAAGACTGCAGAGACTGTCGAAAGACAGACTTGAAGACTGCCGAGACTGTCGAAAGACAGACTTGAAGACCGCCGAGACTGTCGAAAGACAGACTTGAAGACCGCCGAGACTGTCGAAAGACAGACTTGAAGACCGCCGAGACTGTCGCAAGACAGACTTGAAGACCGCCGAGACTGTCGCAAGACAGACTTGAAGACCGCCGAGACTGTCGAAAGACGGACTTGAAGACCGCCGAGACTGTCGAAAGACAGACTTGAAGACCGCCGAGACTGTCGAAAGACAGACTTGAAGACCGCCGAGACTGTCGATAGACGGACTTGAAGACCGCCGAGACTGTCGCAAGACAGACTTGAAGACCGCCGAGACTGTCGCAAGACAGACTTGAAGACTGCCGAGACTGTCGAAAGACAGACTTGAAGACCGCCGAGACTGTCGAAAGACAGACTTGAAGACTGCCGAGACTGTCGAAAGACAGACTTGAAGACCGCCGAGACTGTCGCGAGACAGACTTGAAGACCGCCGAGACTGTCGCAAGACAGACTTGAAGACCGCCGAGACTGTCGCAAGACAGACTTGAAGACTGCCGAGACTGTCAAAAGACAGACTTGAAGACTGCCGAGACTGTCGAAAGACAGACTTGAAGACCGCCGAGACTGTCGAAAGACGGACTCGAAGACCGCCGGGGCCAGAACTATCGCCCACCAGAGCTGCAACCGAGGACCGAACCGCTGACATCGCTGCTGCCGTTAACCGTGGATTATACTTAGAAGCCATTTATAAGCATTGTTAAACTATTATAAACGTTAAATAAATTGTTGGAAATATCAATTATTGTAAACTAAGTCTAAGAAAATCGTAATAAAGGAAACTCCTCTGAAAACTAAAGTTAGTGTTTCTTTAGGAAGGACTTTGGCGATCCGGCGAGCTAACCTCAGCCATAGACAAAAAGCACCCTCACAACCTTGTCACCTAGCTTACAGTTGGTAAGATTATTATTATACGTAAATACTCAAAATAAAATACAGTGTTTAGAGTTTAAAAAAAATTGTTTGCACAACGGACGTCACCTTTCACAATCCTTTGTTTGTTACAATTTTTATATTTGTTGAAGAATAAAAGGGACCCACAATTTTAATCCGAATAGCTGAATTGAGAAGCTTTTCCAGGACGTTTATGTACTCTCGTTTGTTAGACGTTTGCGGGAGAAGGCGCAGTGGAAAAAACTTTAAGGTGCAATTTGTGTGTTTTTCAGCAATCGAAATTAAAGCCCCTCACTAAACACTGAGTCGCGCAAAGTTTCATAGTTTCTTTAATCAAATAATGGTTGGTTGGTTGGTATGGTTGGTTTTTTTTTTTACTTTATTAAGGCTGGTACGCAGTTCAAGTGAAATCCAATTTTTCATACAAATTTTTCACTGCGAGATGTCAAAATGAATTTTCCAAATGAAAATTTCACTAGGCGGTACGCAGTTCGAGTGGAAAATATCGCTTCCAAAACTGAGTCGTAGGTGGCGATACTAAAATCTCTCCGCAGCTATTTCACTTGGTTTTTATTGCCCGTCGCATTAAATTTTTGACATTTCAGCGTGAAAAATGATTTGTAGGAAGTGGTTTAGAAATTTATTGGAATTTCAGATGTTTCTTTAAGAGGATAATAAGTTTTTCGCACTTGCAAAATTGTTTTTTCATTGAATATAGTGCGATAATGTTACGTGTACAAATAGTTCGTTGCACGGATGGCCTTTTCCATAAGCAGGGTGCCTCTAGAATATTTTTCTACCCAGTTTTGTTCAAGCAATACCAGCAGATGATCTTTAAAAATATGTATAATTTACATGCACTGTTAACTGTTTAAATTTGACGACTGTCCTTTTTATTTTACAAATCAGACATTATTTGCCAAATTGAAAACTATTAAAATTGTCAGGAACAAAATACGAAACATTTTTTTTTGTGTGTGTTTGGAGGTTCGCTGGACAAGAAAATCATCGGAAGTCATTCGAGAGCTATAGTAGGTACGCGAGAGATGCTTCGACAATAGGGAGGGCCTTTCAGCCGATCTAAACACCTCCCGAGAGCAATGACTTTTGCCAACCGAATGTGATTGCGCCTAGCCGTTCGACTAATCGAAAGATCCCTCGTTTGTAGAATTTTTGAACTTTTTTGTTAGAAAGTAAAAGAACATATATTGACTTAGCTAATTTTTATAGATCAACATGTTTTATCCGCCTTAATCTCCTTATTACACTGCCTGTATTTTTAATAATTCGGTTGTTTCTAAGCTAACGTGGCTGAGAAGCTCTGTGCATTTAAGCAACTTGTTCGACTTCTTTCTCCACTGTTTCAATCAGGTTTCAATATCTAGATCCGTATGTAGATCAGCGTTGTGCGTGTACCAAAGTGCATTGGCTATGACTATGTTCCTTTGTAATATTTTTGAAAGATCTTAATTTTTTAGAAATACGTTTGGCGCGGTCATTCCCACAACTGGTGCCCGTAGGTCCATAATGGTTGTAGAATTTGGTTTTATAACAATAACTTATTGTTATTGTGGTTGAACACGGATAAATATTTTCCATAAGTCAATACATTTTACTGCATCACATGATTCGCAAAAAGTGAAGTTTCCAATTTGTTTCTTCCAGCTGTTTTCTTGTCTAGTAAAATAAAAGTGCGAGAGTTGAATATTGGAGTATTCTTTATTTAATAGGTAACCTAAGATCTTCTTGAACTGCCACAAAAAAAAACTTTTGAGCTCAGGCACCCTGCCTAAATTTCTCCAACTAAAATCTCCAACAAAATATTTCACTCTCTATTTCACAGCACTTTTTGGAGAGGAGTGAAAATTTCACTTCACTCGATCAGCGTACCAGCCTTTAGATAGGTAGCTAAAAATCTGAGAAGCGATGCTAGATAAAAGAAACGGTTCATAAAATACAGCAAAAGGAATAGTTTTAAATAAAATTCAACTTTGGGTTATTCATCTGATATGGTAGTACCGTTAGTATCTAATCGTTAGAGCGGTTTTTGTAAAATTATGCAGGCAAAGCAGTACCAAATGTTAAGTTTGAAAAATACAACTGCTTAACTATTTAGCTGAAAACTGAGTATAAGTTATTGTTTGGGATGTATGTAAGCATTAGAGGTACTGCGTTGGAAGTTGGGTCTTCGAGATATGAGCAGTTTTTAAAATTAACATTTTCGGTGATTCGAATCGAAAATTAAGAACGCAATCATTTTGGAAACATCAATTTTACTCTAAGTATGCATTTTGGTCAAACTCATTTTTAGAGGTTCCAGGTAAACTAAAGAAAACCAACTTTTTAAAAAAGTCCTTTTTTCAAAAATATGTTGCGCGATAATAGATAGAAAAAGTGAGTTTCCAATTAAGTTGGAAATTACCATATTACCTTAGAAGTGAATTTTCGTTACTATCGTATGGACCGAAATAACTGGCTTGATTGAGCCAAGAGTCAACTTCCATCGTAGGATTGATCTACGTAAAAGACGGGTGTTCCTAGTCTAGATGAATCCCATTGAGTGTGGTACATGGACGTTAAAAAATGTCAACTGGTGTTGCAATTGTTGTTGCAGGGTGAAACCTATGCAATTGAAATCTGTGCAAGAGAATCCTGAAATCGTAATCTTAGAGGATCAATTATCAGGATATTTTCGGACAGCCGCAAGCAGCGCTTAAAGCTCTTAACTCATAAATATTTAGATACATAACTTTAACACTTGAACACTGCAATGAGCACAGCTTGTTAATAAATTAAATAGTTGGCGCAACAGGTCTGTAGGGACCCTGGGCCTAGCTTCTCACAACCATTCGTTTTGTGTGAGTTTTTCATTTTTAGAACGAATGGAAGGGATCTACAATTTTATGCCGATTCCAAACGGCCGATTGAGAAGCTCTTTCAAGACAGTTATACTCTCGGATGTTTGTCAGACGTTCGCGAGAGGTGCGGCGCAGTGGAAAAAACCCTGAGTTGGAATTTGGGGTTTTGCGGGATTCGAACCTGGGATTCCTCGCTAAGCCACTGCGCCTACAGTGGCAGCTTGTTGTCTAAAACAAATTAACTCTCTTTTGGGTTCTAAGACACCAGGGACCCGAAGTCTTTCGATGACTTGGGCTGATGAGCTATCCCATAAAGGTTCAAAAACTCCCTTTATTAACATAAAACCTTTTTGTGACCTGCCAACCAAAAAACAGTAATGCAGAGCTGGATTTCATAGCGCTTAATATGAGTTTCTCGAATTGAGACTACACAAGGTATGTGCCAAGCTAAGCAGCACATAACAGGCGACCAAAAGCGACGCCGAACATCCCATGACCGCGTCATTGCTCTCTCATCTTTACAAAATCGACATACTCCACAGACATGTACATTGTACAAGCCTAGAAGAGCAAGAAACTGCGCAACCCGCATCTTTTGTGAATCCCCAAAAGAACACTAAAACTCAGAAAAACAAATTACCACAATTATTCTGCAATGTAAACAATGATCCAACGAAAATGCTTTCATATCTATTCCTCAGGAGGAGATAGGTATATAATTTACATTCCGATTGAACCAAGGTGTTCTATAGATAGAAGTGACAATCCACGAGCGTCTTAACTCGGATTATGCAAATATCCTAGACAATAATCACAGGAGAAGAATTCTTCCGAGCGGCAACAAAATTACATAAAATTGTTCAATGACTATTGACTCGCTGGTATCCTTGGTCCTTGGAGCCGATCACACCCAAGTTGCAACATTTTGTATTATATGCAAATAGAAAGGAAAATCTCACCTTTAATATCAATGCGATGTTTCTTTTTTTCGACTGTCAAAGTCGCACCTTTTTCCTTGTTCTTGCGGCAGCAGTCTAATACAAACAGTTCCTAAGTTGATGTGTCTTTCTTTTTCCAACAGTTTCCACTAGTTTCAAATACAGCATTCACACCCACACCCTGAATCGTGTCATTCCGTCTGTCCAGATTCAGTCGATTAACATTTTTATGTTGAAATAATTACACCTGAGAAACATCGTGTCGACCCGCGTCGATGGCACGACAACCTTACCGTCGGCGCATATTGCACAAACCTCCAACTGGCGACAACAGATAGATACATACATAAACCTATATGGTAATTGTCTTGTCCTGGCGTAATATTTATGATTTCAATGAATATCTGTATGGCCAATCAACAACATTCCATTTGCAGCACTGCACAGCGGTGCACAGGCACACGGTGCAGAGTGCAGTCAGTGTATACTAAATGAAACTATTTCCAGTGATGTGATATCATTTTGCGGGATGAAGGAGAAAGGTGTAAATTAACAACGTTTTGTCGAAGACTCAATTTGGACCCGTCAACATGTACACTTGTACACAGTCGATGTCACCTGGAGGAAGGTGCTGGTAAAGGCTAATTACTTGCACTTTGGTTATGGGTTGACTTAGTAGCCGTGGATCAGTGTGTTCAAGTGTTAATTTACTGCGTGCCAAGCCAATGAATATTTTAAACTTAATGAGGTGACAATTAGCATACTATTAGCACACTATTTTCAATTAAGACACATACTTACACTCGGTTAGTGTTTATAAATATTTACGAGCATAGAAAATGGATAATCTGTTAATTGTAAGACATAAAGAGGAAATAATAGTGCGTGATGCTGCGTAGCAATTTCATTTGTCATCTTAATTATAAAGTTTGATTTGTGCTTGCATTACACGCCTTGTTTTTTTCCCTTTTCCATGAAGTGCGGCTAAATTCCACAACGTAATAAAATTTTGCATTGCACAATGATTTTCGGATGCCAAATTATGAATGCTTTTGCGCTGCTTTGCATTTCTTACTGCAAGTGCAAACTAAAGTAAAATTAATAAATTAGCATATTATTTCACTGACGACTCCGGTGATGAATCTATTTTATTTGGCGTTTCGAAATAAAAAGGTCAAATCCCATTTGCGTTATAGTCGTTTTCGATGCTCTGTTTATATTGGAAAATTATGCATTGCATCATAAAAATCAGTGTTTTGAAACGCTTGACTACCAAAAGAATTTTGTTTAATAGCCTATTGACACCGAGCCAAAAACCGGGTTTTCACGAAAACACACGAAAACGTCCTCCCTTACATATTTCAGTTTTCAAAACGAGTCGTTGAAAATCTTTCTTCATGAAAACGACTTCGAATCAATGGTTTGTTGAAACAAACACACCTTTTGTAATATTTATCAAATTCAGCAGAACAGCTGACCGAACAAATGTCACAACTCACTTTTTTGAATTCATTTCATTTGTAATTTGTAACCAAAATAGTTCACACAGAAATTTCATGACTAGCATCTCACAACTGCTTGAAACCTCAAACGATGACTAGTTGGTGTTCGGTGTAAATTCATCGAATAATTTTCTGTGTAGTGTGAATAGGGTATAAAGGTTTCCTTCCCACATGAGTGCGTGTTTTAATTTCTGCGTTCAAAATATGAACCTGTAGGTATTTACTTTATCGGCCTACGTTTACTTGTAGTTTTGCCGCTGTAAATATCCCGTACTGGATCAGACGACAACCAATGAACAAAGTTACAACTTGAAGAACGGGGTCCAGTTCAGAGAGCCACGAAGTATTGAAAAACGCCAATAATGCAAAAAATGTAAATTTGAAAATTCGAAAACGATTTTGTTCAGGCAGCCGTTGTCATGCGTGATCTGCGACCGAGTTAGTATTCCTAGAAAATCTTTCAAAATCCTCCACAATTCATCTTCTTTACCCATCGTATCAAAAAAAACTTTCTATTCTGGCGAGAGGGGGTTTTGTAGCCATAATTTAAGTTATTTGCTCTCGCTTAAACTGTGTACCTCACCCGGTGTCTCCACGAGCAATTTCATGCAACCTGTCAAATTTGATTGTATGAAAGAACGATAGAACGCAATAAAATGTAAGGTAGGCATTCCATTCGTTGAAATGTCGCTGAGCAGAGCACATCGTTGCGTTCTCGCATTAAAGGTGATGAGGTCCTTTCTCTTTTCGCATTTACCATATCCTTGTCATGATTATACTTGTCTCGTTTTTATTCAAATACATAGTTTCAGCCAAAGATAATGGAATACAGAGATATATATCTTTCCAGTGGAAATGCGGCTGCCTACAAGCTGTTTTCCAGAAAAATTCATGAAGTCACACACACTTGCTCATTTCTATTTTAGTATTTGTGAGTTCATGAATTGGACTTTAGTACATGAATTCAGTATTCTCTACTGTACATTTCACTTTTTTTCTTAGTTTAATTAAAACCTTCACAAAAACCAAACAAATTCAATACGAAACACAAAACAATTAAGCACCGCGATACTCATAAAAGCAAGATGATTCGCGGTCGGCCATTAGCAACATGCTTTTTTGTTCGTCACACGTATTCATAGACGGGGGTTGAAATTACAAAAACAACAATGTAAACAAATGGGTTTTGGGGGGATAGACGTACGAAAGATAACCATCTCTTTTATTCATTCATCTCTGGTTTCAGCGCTACAAGCGACCATTCGCCACTCAACCATCGTGGAAATGAAAAACAAGTGTCAAACTGCACAGAAATTGCAGCTCATTTCATACAATCGATAGCATGCAATGAGCTGAGCTATATATTGCGAGAAATCTGTTTTTTTTTTTTCATGAAATTTTTGGTCTCCACGGGCAATTTCCATAGTATGATATATTTCATGAAATGAAATGGCTAGTGTGCAGAATGAAAAAGAGAGGAGCTCAAAAAACACACACAAATTACACTTTACAGGTTTTTCGGGGACGTTTGACAGATTTAGTCTTAAATATAATTGGTCTGCAAGTCCTTTCCAAAGTTTGAAAACAAAAAGATGCATAACTTATTAGTTGCGACAAGCTGCAATTTTTTTAAATGTTCACGTAAATTTAACGAATTCAAAATGACAAACGTTTCAGGCAATAAATTTGGTCTGAAGGTATAAATCATTTCTAAAGCAAGGCGCAAAGACAAAATATAGAGCCTTCTGATGGAACTTAATCTTGTCCTATACGGTAAAGTTTTGGTTCAAGGTTGTAATTTGGAAGTAGCAGCACAATCACAATCCCGATCAGTGTAAGCTTTATATGTTTTTAAATATCAAATATTTCTTTGCGGGAAATAAAACTAAATTCATAATTGAGAAGTTTGACAGCTGCATTTTATTCTTATCGTGGAAGGTGAAACTCGATTTGGAAGATAAATTCGATATTACTTTGGGGCCACCGAAATGTTGAAATGGACGTGAAGAAGCATCGATTTTTTTAACTAAAAAATTCAGAAGTAAAATGTGCAGTAAAAAAAAAATGTTTAACTCCCAAACTAGTGAGGTAAATGTAATCGGTGTGTGCTTCCTCATTGAACTTTTAAGCTAAGGAATAGTCACTACAATTTTTCACTATATTCTAAAGTTAACTTGTATAGGCTTTAAGTTAGAAAAATAAAATTAATTAATAAATAAAATACAACTCCTTCTTCTGTCACTATATTTTGTTCAAAATTCATGTGAAGATATATAATTGTGAGTAGTTAGTCGAATTGGCGCCGCCTCCTCTTCCTCACTAAATCAACTGCAAGGTCAAGACTTCAACTGCGCAGTCGAAAGTCTATCCAAACAGTCGTTTATTTTCATTGGATAGCGGGACTAAACGTAAACGCAATAAATTGTTTGCGTTTGGGTAACATTAAATACGTTAAAGAATCGATTCCAAAGTTTTTTTTTATTATTATTTCATAATCACGAGTATAGCTAGATGCGAAAAAGTTTCGCAGATTCTACAACAGACATGAACACATGATGAGTCTTATGTGCTACGGTACGACTCACACATCACATCTGCTATCAATTAAAAAATTCATTATAGGAAACGATTGTATTTGTCAATTTGTCCATTAAATCTGCAACCCAACGATCTATAGGCTAAGGCTAGTAATGGAGACATACCGTTCCGTGTTGTACAATTCCGCTCCAACATGAACACGAACATGAACATGGGAGCAACTCAGCCGAGAACTCAGCTTTACATAATTGTTATCTACCAATCTTATACCGGTGAGCGGTGACTATGAGCTAGTCAGGGTTGTCATACCGTGTCGGCTTAATACATCAATTGCCGATGCAGATATTTGACGTCTTCGGATAGCATGTGTCAATTGGATTTCCATGTAACCAAGATATAACAACAATAAATCACCAAGCGATTTATATATTCATTTAAACAAAAAAAAAAAATCCTAGAAAATAAATGAGATCATTTAGTGAAGCACGTTTTTAATTTGTAGCCGTAGTTGTTTCGCCAATAGTTAGGTCTTAGGTAACGTGTAACAATAATAATTACTAATGGCAGCTATTCATAACATATCTTATTCATTTAAATCGTGGCTTCGATTAAATTGTATTCAGCAATTTGTCACTGTATGGGCGTGCATTAGAGATTAGAAGTTGCAATGACGCGATTTTCACATTTGAAAATCCAACAGCTTTATGCGTATTACGTCACATTTAGCATTCGACGATAACGATCCATTTTAGTAGCTATATTCGAGTGGTTATTACGGTAGCGATTAGCGATTTCCACTGCGTAGTGATAACATTTGCAAATGGTGATCGGTTTGGTGACGAAAGCGGGTGCTTTCCCATTACGCACAGGCTATTGGCTATTCGGGCATTACGATCGCGGGCAGAAAACCCAGTAGGGTTCGAATCAGAATTACGTGAATTAGGGACATAATCGTACATAAGCAAAAAAAAAGTAATTTAACCAAAAAAACCCGACTGACTAAAAAGATGTAAAAAATACATTTTTAATTTGAACTTATTGACAATCGCAGACTACGCACACACGCGGTAGCGAGTTAGTGAATAGGTGTGTTATGTATGGTTAAGTAATTATTGTAGGTTATAGATGAAGTCCCAACCAACTTGACAAAGAACCCCACTTTTTTTAACAAAGAGTCCGCTATAGACGACTAACCTGAGAAAAAGTGCAGAGCAGCGTGTTCCAAAATGGCACGGCTGACGCAAACTAAGAACTCATCTTCCGACAACTTTTTTTTATCTCTAAATACTATTGAAATAAGCCCGCGTTATATTGGATTCACAATGTTAATTGGTTGAATTGCGAACCTGAACCTTTAGATTTAATTATTTTATTTTTGTCCGCGAGTCAATCTTGAGGCCCCTTACTCAATAGTTCAATAATCTGGATTTGAAGCGGGGCATTGGATTCAAGAGACAACGCCAAGGTGTCTATAAAAAAAAACCTGTGGCAACAAGTATCGGCACAGTGGCTTAGTGGTTAGTGTGTTGGACTATACTAAGCGAGGGGTTCAGGTTTGAATCCCGAAAAAAAAAAAAACAATTCTAACTTAGGTTTTTTTTCCACTGCGTAACCTCTCGCGAACGTCTGACAACCATCCGAGAGTATAACTGTCTTGAAAGAGCTTTTCAATTAGCCATTCGGAATCAGCATAACATTTTAGATCACTTCCATTCGTTCCGAAAATGAAAAACTCACACAAAATAATTTTAAGTTATTTTTCAGGAGCGCAAGGTTGACTTTAGATGTAGGTATATGGGAAGAGGACTTATACGTTTTTCCTGATCCCTAAAAGAGGAACCGTAAGCATCCGATCGTAAATCAATTTTGACACAATTCGACTCATGCCATTCTTAATTTATTCCACAGAAACATTCGTGAATTTTTCACATACCTAGCAATAGATACCCAATAAACTCAATAATAGGAGTTTTTCTTTTTTAGTTCAGAGCTGAGCACTGAACAGAGTTCGAGCATTATGAGCGCGCTCTGATCATGCTCTGAGCGAAAAAAGAAACATAAATTCGAGCTCTGAAGTGTCTGAGCTAAAAAAGAAACACGAACTTTTTGCATAACAGTTCAGGTCGTACTCTGAACTAAAAAAGAAAAACGCCTAATAATATAATACTATGTACTACACTGTTATAAAATGTTGGCAATTCTATTACAGAATCTTTATAACATAAAGAGAAGTTTCTCTTAAGCACAACATAATAAACTCTTGAAATCTATAAGAGAATAGAAAGCAGCAAAATTAGCCGGCGGCGGCACGCAAGATGCGTATCTATACGCATTCGAAATTGTGGTTGGGGTTTGGGGACTGTCGACTGTGGCGTTTATAAATAAAACAAATAAACCGACAAGGGTTGCCAGAGGTTTGCGTTTGTAAACACGTTTAGACAGCACTAAATTCTGTTGTTATCTTTTGAGTTCTTCAAAACCACTAATCACTTTTATTCAATTGCATTTTTTTAATGAATTTTGTAAGTAATAAGAAACCGTTTATGTATTTTTATTTTTTGTATAGGTATCCGTTTCAATTTCTAAAGGTTTTTTTTTAAGATTACTTTCATCCTGTTAGCGACTTATGAAGCGAAATGTGCTGCAATCTAATAAGACAAGGATGTAAAAGAAAAAACTCACTTAGTGTCAAATAACCAGACCGTAAAGCAATCCTTCCTAGTTATTACCGCCATCTACGAATAAATTTTCGGAGTGCATACAACAAGGAGGCAGAGTTTAATAGCTCTACCCATCTCTCTAGAATTACAAGCCCGATCTTGATCCCACAGAATCTAATACCATGTTCCCACCAACGTGATTTAGCTCATGTGATTTATAAATCACGACAGGCGTCTAAACCGAATGTTACGTGATTTAGTTTGACATCCAGCAGAAATAATTCGTCCACTTCGGAGAGGGTAGTTTTTTTTTTCGTTATTTTTCTTTTGTTATCACACCTCTGTCAAAAATAAAACGATTTATGATTGTTGTACTTAATAAAAATACCAAAATACACCGAAACACGAAGAAAATTGAATTTGGGATAATATTTCTGACATTTGTGTTTTTTTTTTTTTTTGTTTGTTGAATAACATTGAATTGAATTGAAAGCGCTGCAGGTATGTTCGATTTTATTTTGTGGGGATTTGCGATGACAGATACGTAATTAAAAATTAAACGCGTCTAAATCACGTAATTAGTAATCACGAAAATGTATGGTAAATCACGTAATTTATGAGATCCTTGTGGATTTAGCTAAATCACGTTGGTGGGAACATGGTATAACATCACTATAAGGACTGAACAAAGTTTACATGTGATAGGAACCTAAATCTTAAGAACTAACTAAACCTAGCGAATAAAATGAATCAGAGCCGAATATGTATGTGAGTTTCCTTTCAAAGCCCACTTTCAAGTTGATACTTTCACGTGTACCTTAGTAGGTTGGTGATATTTGACTATTTACAAAGATTGTCTTTCCAAACTTTTTTCTCAAATATTTGTCGTTAAACTGTGTTTCTAAAATGGGGGCTTTGTATGCTTTTCACACCAAGCCCAAAACCGGGTTTTCGCCAAAACACACGAAAACTTCATCGAAAACAGAAGTTTTCCCATACATATTTCAGTTTTCAAAACGAGTCGTTTGAACTCGTTTTTCACGAAAACACCGCGAAAACAACTTCCAATCGTTGGGTTGTTGGAACAAACACACCTTTTGCAATATCCAGCAAAATTGCTAACGGAACAAATGTCACAACTCACAAATTAAAATCATTTTCTACAATTAATTGATGGGCTAATATTGTTTTTAAATGCACTAAATTCATTTTGTTTGTTAATTAATGCGATCGAAATTTGTAACCAAAAAAGTTTGCACCGAAGTTTAACGACTTGTTTCTCACAGCTGATTGAAACGTCAAACGAAAACGAGTTGGTGGTCGGTGTGAATGCATCGACGAGTTTTCGAGGAAAATGCGGTTTTGGGCTTGGTGTGAAAAGCCTATTAGACTAGTTTTTCTCTGAAGTTCCAAGTGATTTAACTTGACTATGAAGCAGGGCGATGCTGAATATGATGTAAAGCGCAATCATATCATCATCAGCCTAGAAGCGCTGCCAGAAAAAATTAACCTTCTAACTTGAAATATAAAAATTCAAACATTATCATTGTTATTAATATATATATTAAACCTCTCGCGAACTTCTGACAAATATCCGAGAGTATAACTGTCTTGAAAGAGCTTCTCAATTAGCCGTTTGGAATCGGAATAAAATTAACAAAATAAACACAAAACGAATGCTTGTGAGAAGCTAGGTCCCTATGGTCTCTACGGACCTTTTCCAACTTTTACTTATTTTTATTTATTTATTTTTATAAAACCATCTCATCCAGAAAAGTTGTAGATATATTTTGAGCCCATGTGAACTCTGATATTTAATAGCTTTATTTTCGTAGCCTTACTGGAGGCTTTAATTGGTGGATTTTTCATATCAAAAATGCAGCTTACAAGATATGTGGGTCAAAATGAATTGTGGGATGTTCAAACGATGTTTTTAAACTATGTACGTATAGGAAATATATATGTCTACGACGGATATACTAAAACCCCTAATTTAAAAAAAAAATAAAAAAACCTTTCCTAATAGCCGAGTTATTCCCGATACATGCGAAAACGTATATAAGAAACAAAATAGCACTGTGTTTCCACATGCGTTTCGTATGTAGGTATACGCGAATTGTTCTTATTTGAGTGCTTTTTTTACATTCCTAGTTTGTGTTTGCAAAAAACAATACCCAGAATAGAATTTAACATAAATATTTTATATTACAGACTGCGCACTCAGCTCTTTTTTTGAAATTGTGAAATGAATTTCTCTTCAAGGTTTTGGATGGGTATAACGAAAATATATTATAAAGGTAGCATGATGCATGACTGCTCTAAAGCCGTTGGCACTTTGGCAGATTTCCTCTAAAACCTGTACATATACAAGTTGGCGGAAAAGTCAAAAGGAAGAGTCTTCATTTTTCGTAAATGGTGTAGATCTCCCGGTCGTTCGACACTAACTGGGCAAAACACTATACCACGTTTAGCCACTCGCATAGACCAATAAGTAACAACATGAGATGCTGGCCCGGAGCAGCCGTTTGGAATATCACATAGTTGTGGCTGAAGATGTTGCAGAGAACGCCGGAGTATCGAGACGACCTGCCACTACAGAGTCGTACTGAACGACTTTCTCCTTCCTCAATGAGATGAGTGGGGAACATGTGGTTCCAACAGGATGGATGGAACATACTGCACTAGCCACAACCGACATTTCGAGAGCTATATATTTTCGGGTTGCCTATTACTCGTTTTGGCGATTGTCACTGGTACGAGTAGAGTCGCCTGATTTAACAGTTTCAGACTTCTTTTCGGTTTATTTTAGTTTATTCACATCAACAAGATCCAGACTATCGAAGCCGACTAAGAGAATGTCCGCCTAGTTCTGGCAATCGGTTAGAGAAAAAGAAAACTAGCTCTTCGAAAAACACTAGAAAAATTCAGTCAACGAGAACTGTTCGAGCCGCTTTTGAAAAGGCTATAACTTATAATACGTCTAATAAAATACCCACAACATGTCAGCGCATACAAGCCACTTATACCTTCAAAGTTTGCATCAAATCCGTTTACTTTTTTTACCTACGAAAGATTTGCTAAAATTAATTTACAAATTTTTAACCAATTTTGGTTGCAAAAAGAAAATGTTAAATTCTTAGGCCCATTTTATTCACTCGAAGTTGAACACAACTTGGGAAGTTTCCCATATAAAAATCCCCAAGTTGTGTTCAACTTTTTTTTGGGATTTTTATATGGGGATTTTTATATGGGAAACTTCCCAAGTTGTGTTCAACTTCGAGTGAATAAAATGGGCCTTAAAATGCTTGACAAATGACAGGTTGATAGCTGATGGCCAAAACTCGAATGAATATGCAGTTATTTATTTAGGCTTTAAATTTCAATTTTCAAACAACGGGCTGTTGAATGTAGACTCTTAGAATTTAGAATCTTAAGTCGACTCGAATGGTCTGGATCTGGACTAGATGTCGATCGGTCAACCACACTATACACTACATCAACCACATATACGAACTGGTTATGTTTGTTACCTCTCCTTAAACGTCAACTGAAAAAGCTATTCATGTAACCGTTCTATTCAAAACTGAGACACATCAAATCAGCCAGCTGTCAGACTTACTAAACTAGATTCTTCAACGTCGCGATAATCTTTCTTTTACAAGAAAGTTAACAATTAAGGACTATTCACATGAGAGCGAGCGAACGAATTGCTGAAATGCGAACAAACCACTTTTGATGCATTTATGAACAGAAAATTATACATTTTACTGTTCCAAGAGGAGGATAGTTAATTATCCCATCAAAATTTATTAAGAAAACATGTTAATAAACAGTTTAAATAACGAAATTTCGAATTACAAACTTTTTGGCGCGAACGAATACACCCTTGGCGCGAATTGTCAAAGTTTATTCACAATCCACATCATTCAATTCGCGTTCCACAAACTAACGAATAAAGCATTCGTTCGAACTTAACCTCAAACTCAAAATGTTATAGAGACAAATAACGGCGACGGTCATTGGATTCGCGGGTTTCTGCGACCAAATTAAATATATCATGTGAATGGACTGTCAAAACTTGCGATTATTCGTTCGTTCGTAGGTAGTTGGTCGCTCTCATGTGAATGATCCTTTACTTGTATTTAAACCAAAAAGTAAATAACTTACATGGTATAATAGAATATAGAATAGGAATTGGGATGGGAAATTCAAAATCAATAAGATGTTATACGCACGAGAATACAAATAACTCACTTCGAGGGTTTCTTAATTTTACACAGACGACTGGCAACCCCCCACGACCTAAAGTATAGTAGTGTGCACCCAATTGGAATAGTGTGCGCTAAACAATGCTCGAAAATTCAACATGTGTGCAGAAGAGTAGAAGATACAAACTACAATCCACCAGTCGTCACACACATGGGAAAAACGATCAATTCGTTTATTTTTTCATTTTTTTTATTATTAGGCGTAGCACTTAGTTTCTTCGGGTCTTCTGAATTTGTCGGGTTTTTTTCTTTCTCTGTAAAATATAGTTTAAAATACGTGTCGTTTTTACATTTGGATTGGAAAAAAAAAACAATATTCTTGCTATGCGTAAAAGTCGCTAAAATGATATCTTGAAAGCTAATTAGTAATCGGTTTTCACGTTTCCAACTCGTAGAGGTGAAAATCTGTGTAAATTCTCATTGAGAAAACCCAAGTGAAATAATTTGTTCAAGTGAAGGTAAGAGCAACAGAGTGCGGTGTAGTGTGAGGTCTACGTTTACCTCAATATCAATGGCTTGCGACTTGCGAGTTGCGAGTTGCGACATCAGCAAATCGACAATTCGTGTTTAGTTCTTTTTACCCGAGATACATTTCGTTTGGCTGTCAGATTTTTTTTTCTATTTTCTTATTAAACCGCATGTTTTCTTTCTTTTTGTTACGCGCAAGTAATCAATTCATATTATTTCACCTGAGGAAAGGTGTAACTATAATAATATTCACCATCGCAGAGCATTCGTACACGGGTGCGGATTAAATGTGTATAAGAATGCATGTGAGACGTTTCAGTCTCTCTCTAGCGGAAATTTATCAACACGACGAGATTCTCATTCTGTGTTGATTATTTGATCTCTTTATTAGTTGTTGCGGATACATTGTGTTGATTATTTTGTGGTTGGTTACCGCCTGGAGAAGCCTTAGGACTTAATTGAAAGGAGTAAGTTGGATTGAAATGTTGGTACGATTTAAAAGTTATGTAAGACATAAGACCGGAAATTGCTGAATAAGATACTTCGATCAGACTTTTGTGGTCAACTCAGTTCTTGCTATATTGTAGTCTTTGGTTTTGATTTCGATGCCGGCACCTAGACAGCGTTGGTTAGAAGGTTGTCAATAAAGGGCCTATCAATGTCTATGTCATTGACAATTTTACTTTATATGGATATGGCTGTCACCGATCATATGTCAATAAAGCATGACAACTCCATTCCATAACTGAGCTAAAGCTAAAGTGGAATATGCGTGATGCATTAGCTTTTCCAGTGAAGAGGCGAGAGTTGCTGTTTGCTGATATGGAAACTGGAAGCAATACCGAGGAATACCGACACTAGAAAAACCAGTATATGAATTATGCATATATGTATATGATAAGTCGAATATAAACGAGATGACTGTGTATTTCCCCCAACAACATATTTGGCCACCTAAAGACAAAGCCGGGAAATATAACAAAATGGCAGGCGACCCAAAGTTTCCCTTAAACACCACCTGGAAGAACATGCTTAGTATAATACAGAGGTACATGTATTAGCTTCCAAGTTATCGGCAATACTGGGGTTGAATTACCGCATCCGTGATCGAGTAATACGTGACTGAATTTGTTATTGTTTTGCTTGTAAAATCCACAAAATTCACTGAAGAATGGCTCGCTCAGGGCCCTGATCTTAAAAGATCACCTGCCCAAATAGGTAACTCTTCTAGTCTGATTACAATAGATAAACTTCTTTAATCGCTGCACAGATTTAAACCAAACAAATTCGCAGGACTGGATGGCATTATACCTGCCGAATTACAACAGACTTCTGATATTATCCTGCTTATACTGGTAAATATCTTTACGAGTTGCGTTGATCTTGTCCACATTCCCCAAGTGTGGAGAGAAGTTAGGTTGATTTTTATATTCAAAGTTGGTAAATCCTCCCGTCCCACGTACTTAACCAAAATATCTCAGATCCATTAGTCTATCTTTATTTCTTCTTATAGAACACTGGAAGGAGGAGTTAAGTGAAATTAGCATAGTTTCGAGATATTTGAGCTCAAAGTTTTTGAACTGTAACTTTGATTGTATTAACAACTCAGACTAGTACCTGAGTGGCAACATACACGAAAGATTTATAATTTTTTAAGAGTAACGTTTTTATTTAGTCAAAGTTATATGTAAGAACATTTTTCGAAAAATATTTTCCTTCAAAAAAGCGCATAGACCTCCTTTACGCAAAAAATAAAAACACTTGTGTTACTTTTTCAGTACTAAAAGGAGTTAAGTGACTTAAACACATTTTTCCATAAAGATTTTTAAAAATTGTAGGTATGGTGTTAACCACATTCGTATAGAATAGAACTAAACAGAAAACTAGAGCGCTTAGAGAGACGTGGATTGCACGAAAATTTAAGTTGCCCTTTCATTGTTGGAAAAAAGTTTAATTTCATAAAAATGTCGTTTAACCCCTTCTTCACATAAGCGCTTTATGATTATGCAGTATGAATGACAGCAAAATCGAATATTAAATGCATCATAAATAGAACACATTGGTGGCTTTCTAACATAATATAAAGGGCGCGTTATTAATGTCAACACATCAACAACTACAGATGCACTTTCGCATTTGAAGGAATATGGATGGATTTAATATAACGCTTAATACTGAAATAGTAAACTTAAGGCTGGGTGATTCATCTGCTACAAGAATTGTTAAAAGAGGCACCCCACAAGATAGTTAATAAATAAATGAAAAAATAAATAAGTTGGCGCAACAGGCCCGTAAGAGACCCGTCGAGCCTCTCACAACAATTCGTTTTGTGTGAGTTTTTTTACTATTGGGAAGAATAGAAGGGATCTATAATTTTATTAGTCCTATTGAGAAATTCTTTTATGACAGTGATACTCTCGGATCTAGATGAATTGGTGCTACTTGCCGACTGCCCTTAAAGCGCACAAATAATCCGCGGAACCTACTAATAATCGTTTTTAGTGCACAGGGTAAATTTTTCGAACTCACAATGGCGATATTTGCCAAACAAAATTGCATATTGTGACCTACAAAATATTTAGTGTGAACGTTAAAAATGATTATTAGTAAGGCCCAATGACAACTCACCTACGAAAATACTGACGGATTCTATATAATATCCCTGGGAAATTTGTGACACTTGACACAAAATATAATCAGTTTCATGTATTTCGAGCGTCATTTTCGTCACAGACAAATCATACGTTTTATGTTATTTTCTATTTAAAGAGTCAGTATCCATATAAAAATGTTAGTCGAACTTATATATTCTCCATGTGAGTAATACCTGCCAACGAACAACAGTCACCAAAAAAATCGGAAACAAAAGTCAAATCGGGTTTAACTATCGCATACCGCACTACGTGACTTGATTTGTTATTGTTTTGCTTGTAAGATCCGTGACGTATGAGCTCTCATGAATGCGGTAATTCGACCCATGTTTGGAACTCGGATTGCGTTCAAAGTATTCATTTCAGAACAAAACAAATAAAGCTACAAGCTATCAAAACTAAAAGCGAGTGACATAACGCGGTACAACGCAATGCGGCAAGATGCTGACATGTATTTTCTGTTCAAATCGAACGATGACCAGTGCTCCCAAAACGATGCATTCGTTAAATTTTACAATAAGTTAATAATAATTATGTACTTCACTTGATTGAAAAAGCCTCAAAAACACAATAAAATATCTAAAATTACACATAGGTATACAAAATTGCAAGTTTGCTTTCCTTAATTCAACTATTTCGGACAGTTCAGCAAATAAAAAGTTGACCAACGTTGTGTTCTGTCAACTTCAGTGTATCTAAAGTTAAGCCTTTCAACTTGGAATGAATAAAAAAAATTCTCAAGTTATGTTCAACTACGAATAAAGAAAACGGGCCTAGCCCCCTAATCTCAGTTGAAACAGTAGTTGTTAACGTATTAAAAAGACAAAATATTGAAACATTTTCACAGATTCTTTGCCGACTTCGTTTCAAACTTTACGCGCAGACACACCCTTGAGTGAAACGCCGTCTTAAACATCAAAAGTCAGCGGCATTGTCTGTATAATCTGTCTAGTCTTTTTTTGAAAAAAAAATAAACAAAACTGTTGATGAATGAAACTCATTCAGTGATGAACGACGAGAAAGAAAATCGCCTACGCAATCGTAAACTTCTGTTACATAATTAAAAAACAAATGTATCTTCCAGAATACAGATATCGTCAGTTCCAATGCACGGTTGCAGTTATACTGTAGTGTAGGTAGTATTAAGTTATCAGTCTACAAATTACACCGTCATATATATGAACAAAATGAGATTCATTCATATTTACATTTATTTGTCGGTCTTTAGGTACGTTTTGATTGAAAAAGTGCACTGCCCACGCTTCTGTAATTTATTTTGTCTGTGGGACTTCGCTGTATCGCTATGTTACAGTAATTACGAGTTCTCCCCCAACCACGAATAAGACGTCTCAGTACGAAACAAATTGAGCTATGGGCGCGATTTGGCTATAGGAGACAGATTGTTTATACCTTAATTTGGTGCGTCATTAGGTGGTTAACTTTCGAACAATTATTGAACAAATTAAAAGAGACATGTAAGGATTCGGAAAATTAATCTCATCAATTAGGAACTTGGTCCGGAATGTCAACAAGCTTCAATTCAGAATGAGTGGACGTTTTACACGCTTACTTACTTACTTACTTAAGGTGGCGCTACAGTCCGGGGTGGACCTGGGCCTCAACCAATACGCCTCTCCAGTTAGCGCGATCTTTGGCTAACTGCCTCCAGTTGCGCACTCCAAGTTGGTTGAGGTCCCCTTCCACTTGCGCGCGCCACCTAAGGCGAGGTCTTCCTCTACTGCGTTGTCCCTCCGGGTTGGAATCGAAGACTCTCCGGGCCGGAGCGTTGGTGTCCATTCGCTCTACATGTCCTAGCCATCTTAGACGACTAATGCGTACTTTTCTGACCAGGTCGATGTCGCTGTACAGCTCGTAGAGTTCGCTGTTAAATCTTCTCCTCCAAAGCCCGTCAACGCAAACGGGACCAAAAATCACTCGAAGAATTTTGCGTTCGAAGCGACCAAGAAGATCCTCATCCGTCTTTGCTAGGGTCCATGCTTCTGCGCCATAGAGCAGAACAGGGATGATGAGGGTCCTATATAGAATCTCCTTAGTGCTTCTTGACAAGGCCTTACTAGTCAATTGCCGTCTTAGGCCAAAGAAACAGCGGTTGGCAAGTGTGATTCTTCGCTTGATTTCTGATGTGATGTCATTGTCAGAGTTTATAGCGGAGCCGAGGTAGACAAAGTCCCTAACTACCTCAAAGTTATAGCTGTCTATCGTGACGTTCTGTCCGATTCGTCGGTGTTGTGTGTCCCTTCTTGTTGACAGCATATATTTTGTTTTACCCTCATTCACCACTAAACCCATTTTTGCCGCTTCTGTACCTACTAATACTTGCAAACGCACCAGTGACAGCTCGCTGTGTTCTGCCAACAATGTCAATGTCGTCAGCGTATGCAAGCAGTGTTGCCTTGCAAGTTTCGCACAATTTTCTCAAGAATGATGTTGAAGAAGACAGCGCGTCACCTTGTCTAAATCCCTTTTTGACATCAAAGGTCTCGGTGAGATTGTTTCCGACCTTTACGGAGCAGCGAGCGTTCTCCATCGTCATTCTGCACAATCTGACAAGTTTGGCAGGGATGCCAAAACTAGACATGGCTCTGTATAGCTCGTCTCTATAAATGCTGTCATATGCGGCCTTAAAATCGATAAAAAGATGGTGAGTATCGATCTGGACTTCTTCGGTTTTCTCCAGGATCTGCCGTAGTGTGAATATTTGATCGATCGTGGACTTGCCGGGCCTAAAACTGCACTGATAGGGACCTATCAGATCGTTGACGAATGGTTTCAGGCGTTCACACAGTACAGCAGACATGATCTTATAAGCAGTGTTCAGGAGACTGATGCCTCTATAGTTGGCGCAGTTTAGAGAGTCTCCTTTTTTGTGGATCGGGCAAACGATGCTGAGGTTCCATTCATCAGGCATACTTTCGTCTGACCAAATCTTGGAGACGAGTTGGTGTATGCTCTCTACATACACGCTGGTGATACTCAAAACTAGAGTCTGTCCTTAGGTAATACAAAAGAGAAAACGCAGTAGGTTGGCAAAAATTATTGCTCACGTGAAAACGGAGCCAAAAAAAAAGAAGCGGAAGCAAAAGTACAGATATTGGGTGAAGTGGTAAGGGGGTCTACGCAGTCAATAGAGGTCAATGATATTCGCGATTGCAAAGGTTCCGGAGGTTTCATAAAGAAAGCCACGTTACTGACTTGAGACTGGAATGAAAGTTCTTCAAAATAGTGACGCACAATGAGGAGTAGGTAGAGATTTGTTTAACCAGCATTTCCAAAAGATGCTAAGTATAGACTATAATGAAGAGAGAGAGAGAGAGAAAGAGTAATAGGCCAATAGGAGAGCTCACATTAAGTTAATTAAGTGTCAGTTCTACCGATGTTAAAGAGGTTGCCTCTTGCCTTTTGATATAAATGAGCTTAAAAACAAAATTGCTCTCGGTTCGTATAGTTTACCAGATCGGAGATCTTCAAAAAGGTTATGTTTCGATAGGGCGTATGTACTACCTAATTAGCCGAAGAAGAAAGCATGCCCGATGTCAGAACCATGTACGAGCTCCATGTCTTGAAAGAATGGGCTTAGTGGCGCAATGGATAGGATACTAGACTGTTGATAGGTGTAAATCACCAGCCCAAAACATAACAACACCCGGCAAAAAAAAAATAAATAAACGGAAAAGTCTCTCGCGATCGTCCTACTAACATCCGAAGGCATAATTATGCTGAGAATGCTTCTCAAAAGGAACATTGGGATTCGAAAAATGACCCCTGGCACAATGAAGCTCTTCTATCCCTCTTTGAAACCATACATGTTTAAGATTTCTGATGACTCGAATGTACGTTCCACTGGTTTCTTACTCTGCCAGTCCTGATGCTCTAGGCTAGGTCATCGATTGTTACACACAGAAAGGGAATAATGGGTGCTCGAAAGAGAAATTGATATTTGGACGCACATTTAGTCATGTGTACGAGAAGAGCTAAAACTTTCTACCTTGTCTGAGTTTAAATTCAGAAGTCGTCCAGAAGTTCTCTTCAATAGAGAGTTAGGACAATGTTTTTTTTAGGGTCAATACATTTGTCACTGCGGCAACTTTTTTTTTTGCTTGAGCTTCTTGGCTTGTCCCCAATGTTTGCATTCGAATTACTAATAAATAGATCACATTCATATAGAATTAACAAAAAACGTACGATTGTAGCTACATCTCGCAATTCAACTCATTTAATTTCCAGGTCCTGCTCAATGCTACAGCAAACGATGTCGAAACGAAAAACGCTCATATTCGCCTTTTTTGGCATCGCTATTGGTCTGTGCATAGGCACTGTCCTCAAGAACTATCGCGCATTGGAAATAGTCAAACGTTGTAACCTGAAACCTGGAAACCCAAATTCACCACTAGATATAATCGGCATGAAACCAGAAGACACAATACACAATTCGCAAAAGAATCTGGTTTTTGTTGGGGTAATGACTGCGAAAAACTTTATCGAAGGACGAGCGAAAGCAGTTTACGATACTTGGGGCAAAGAGGTACCGGGCCACATTGCATTCTTCAGTGCCGAGGGTTCATTCTCCGATCAGTTGCCAGTTATTGGCTTGAAAAATGTAGACGATCGATATCCACCGCAGAAAAAGTCCTTTATGATGCTGTACTATATGTATGAGCATTTTATTGATAAATTTGAATGGTTCATTCGAGCGGACGACGATGTTTACATGGATCCCGATAAACTGGAGCGATTCTTACGTTCTATAGATAGTTCTAAGCCGCAATTCATTGGTATGATTTGGTCTTTTATCTTGTTGTGAGTATACATGTCTGCTTTAAATATAGGACAAGCCGGAAAGGGGAATAGTGAAGAGTTCGGTTTGCTTTCTCTGGAGTTTGATGAAAACTTTTGCATGGGTGGTCCAGGAGTCATACTGAGCAGTGAAACTCTGCGAAGAGGTAGGAAAATGTCGTATAGATCTATAGCAGAGAATCACAACTGACGTTTCTTTCGCAGTCGCACCACATATACCAACGTGTTTGAAAAACCTTTACAGCACACATGAGGATGTTGAGATTGGCCGATGTGTCCAAAAATTTGCCGGTATTCCTTGTACATGGAACTACGAGGTTTGTATACTTTAGTTCAGATTAAGAAAGCTCTCAATTCAACACTGCTCACTTTCAGATGCAATACATTTTGAGGCACAACTCTAGCGGCAGAAATGCATTCACTGGAACACTGAAGCGTAAGGAAATCCATAACGCTATTTCGTTGCACCCCATTAAACAGGGACCTCTCATGTATCGGTTGCACTCTTATATCCAAGTACCTACTTGCTGAGCGTTTTCGAATTCGAGTAATATTTATAATGTAAAATTGTTTTACAGGGCCTTAAAGCAGAAGAAATACGCCAGGAATCGCTTTTACTGCACCGGGATATTGCACGAATGGCCAAATTGCTCGAGATTCCCAATGAAAGCAAGTTTCTTGTTCCAGGGATTTCTTTGATTCCAGAGATCGAGAATGGGAATCGATACTTTGAAGATCACAACATTTTGGGTAATATACAAAACTTTACAGCTGCTGTGGATAAACATAGGGAGTTTCAGATTTTCGTTAGTTAAACATTTAAATGATATGTTGTTTCGTTGGTACCAAAGCAACGTCGACGTAGATAACACAAATATACAGTTGGCTCAAAAAATGAAAAAGATTTCACTGATCTGCCAAACCCAGACTCAGTGGTTAGTGAGTTGACCTTCAGAGAAAACGTTTCTAAGTTCAATTAGTTGAAAAAAAAAAACAAGAAATTTCCGAAAGTAAAACTGAGAAAGCCTGCAATTGCACTAGTAGTGCATAACTTCAAAAATAAAACCACAAAATTAAGGGAACTCATCGGCCAAGGTTTATTTTTATAAACTTTCGAGCGAGTTGTTGTGATATTTGGTTCTTTGAATATAATTTTCTGTTTCACATTCCGGTGTTCCCCACTGATATCACGATTTACAAATAACCGGAAGGGTGGCGGGGCCAAAGCCTTCGTAGGTCTTGAGACAATCTGCTGTCAAATAGGTGAAAGTGAAAAAAGAAACCGCTTTGAAGGTCGTTACCAACTGAAGTTCATCTCTCACCGAGATGGCAGAGCAGTTTAGTATAACCACATTCCAGATAAAGGTATCCATGGTTGTCATAAACTTAAAATTCTCGCAGTCATTGTCGGTCCTATAGAATGACCTTAAATAACGAACTCAACAAGCTCTATTGCTCCTCGGCTTCAGTGGCGCGTATAAGCGGACATATCATTCATTCGTATCAGAGTCAAATATCGCTCATAAAGTTTGAGGAATGCGATCGAAAAACACAAGCAGTTTCGTTAAACTTTTCATTGTCACACTCCGCGGTACTAATAATCATTTTTAGTGTCGACTATTTTTTTCGAGCTCACAATGGCGAAATTTTCCATACAAAACTGCAATTGTGATCTAGGAAATATTTAGTGTGAAGGTTATAAATGATTATTGGTAAGGCCCACTGACTACTTTAACATCAGTAGGGAAAGTATGAGACTCATGTTTTCAACACCGATTATGCTTATTTTGGTCATTCAGTATACGTCGTAAAGAAACTTTACTGTCCAAATCAGTCTAGACCGTTAATATTGTTAAAAATCTATCGCTATTGTTATTTTATCTCCGTTTATACTGCTAAATATTGTTAGGATCAAATTGTACACGTGAACTATGTACAATAAAGCTTCTCAAACTACATCTATATCCCCACAGTACCGCAGCAATCGGTAATTCTAGTGTTGTGTAATGAAAAAAGGGCGACCATCATATAATTCTGAATATTAATTCACTATAATGAGATCTGCGGCGGACAATTACAATTACGTCATGTCCCTAAGCAAATAATTAACTAAAGCACTGCCTACGATTTTAGCAACAGAGACCCACTAAAATAGAGCAAACTGTATAGCTTCGTTTTCCTATTCCATATCAAAGGAAAATTGCCTGGACTTAAATCAGAGCCAGAAGTACTTTTCGCATCGACATTTGTTTAAACACATACCGCGGTACTAATAATCATTTTTAGTGTCCAGGCAAAATTTTTCGAGCTCACAATGGCGAAAATTTCCATACAAAATTGCATATTGTGACCTAGGAAATATTTAGTGTGAAGGTTAAAAATGATTATTAGTAAGGGCCATAATATAGAATAAAACTGAGCACTCACCAGAAAAAAACCGCCGTTTAGGTAGTTAGAAAGAATGTTCACATTGAATTCATATATATCCTTGTTCAATCGCCTTTAATGCTTCATATGACAGTCATCCTAATCCTAACGTTGGCCACAATGCAATGGCGAGTCCAAGTTCCAAATATAAAGCTTGTAAATAAATAATACAACGTGGCACTTTAATTTTGCTTCCGAGTTCTGACAATGCCTACTTACTTTGATCAATATTTTTCCCAAATTGTGCTCATAGTTTCAAGTTGTTTTTACTCGAACATCCCCAACAAAAGCGTGGAAAGGGATGGTACATTGGTCTGGGGTTGAATTACCGCATCCGTGATCGAGTTTTCTACTACAAAATTCAGTGACGTATGGCTCCCTCACGGATGCTGTAATTCGGCCCCTGATCTCGCCAGCTGCATTTCACTATTATTAATCTTATTATGACTAAACAATTTTGATGGTACAGCCTGCTATTACAATAAATCTTTTTTATTTCGCTCCGTTAGATAACTACAACAAGGAATGCATTTCATTGTTTTTTGGCTGTTTACTTTGACATCCAAACTGTAGTAACTCGATTATATCGAGTGCATCTCGACAAAAATCGCATAGTATACATAAAAACATTTTTATGTAGGACCCTACAATCGGCGATGAACATGGGACACAATCAATAAACTATTTGTAATGTAGGACTAAATTCTCGTTTGTTATAGAACACTCGTAAATCACACTCGAAAATGTAAAATGAGCCTTTTAGACTTTACATGTAAAATTGTTTGAGGGTTTTAACCATCGCTTACTTTTACTTAATTTTCTATATATACATACCCATTTTGTTTATCCATACCAATACCTTTCAAAAACTTGCACAAAAATAAGAACAATCCCACATCTTACAGGAGTCAGTCCGGATTTGAACAAATTCACACCAACTTCAACGGAAGACCTACTGGAATGGTCGTTCATTGCGAGAAGTCTTTATTCGACAGACCATTCCAATCCGAAGCACAAAATCGATTCAGCCACCCGAGAAGGCTTAGAAGATGTCATAAACGAAGTCATGGAGAACATCAACAACTACTCGCGACAACGCGGTCGAGTCATAGAATTTCGTGAACTACTGTACGGTTATTCTCGACTGAACACTCTACATGGGCAAGATCTAATCTTGGATCTTCTTCTGATTTACAAAAAGTACAGAGGCAAGAAGATGACCGTACCTGTGCGACGTCACTTATATGTTCAACGGTCATTTACTGGGACGTTTGTCAAGGAGTTTGAAGAAGATTTCTATAACGTTACGTTACAAAAAAGTGAGTAACCTATTTAAACACCAGCAGCACTTGAAAACCAATAACACGATATTTGTTAATTTCCCTTCGCAGACCTATTGGAAAACCTTCTTCATACGGGAATGGAAAAACTTACCAACTCCTTCACGATTCCCGGATTTAGCGACACAAGTTCCCAACTTAGCAACAAGTCAAAGGTTGTATTCGTTTTGCCAATTGCGGGACGGTATAACACTTTCAAACGATTCATAGACAACTACGAGGACGTGGCCATCAGGCAGGATAAGAACTGCGATTTAGTCATTGTGATTTTCGGAAACCAAACGTCGGTACGTGATCATTTGAAGCTCATTAGAGAACTGAGACAGAAGAACGTTTATCAACAAATACACTACATTCACCGCAACGAAGACTTCTCTAGAGGTGTTGCACTCGATTCTGCCGCTAGATCCTCGTTCATTCGCAACCAAGACATCATTCTCTTCATCGACGTTGATATGGTTTTCAAGCCAGAGACCCTTCAACGAATCCGCATGAATACGATTCAAGGCAAACAGGTATATCTGCCAATTGTCTTTAGCCAATACGATCCGAAACGACGTAACTCCTCGCAAATGCTGGCGAACGATATAAATAACGATTCCGGGTACTTCCGCCAATTTGGCTTTGGAATTTGTTCCATTTACAAGTCAGACATCTTGGACCCGGATATAAACGGATTCGATCGCGACATTACCGGCTGGGGCCTGGAAGATGTAAAGTTTTTGGAAAAAATTGTCAAAGTCGGCAACCGACAAGGTACATTCCTTGTAAATACTGCCGACGTTCCTAGTGGTTACAATGAGGAGGCGAAGAAATGTCGACGGCTTAGTATATTTCGCGCCCCAGACCCATCCCTTGTGCATGTGCATCACGATATTTACTGTGATGTTAATTTGGAGTTGCAGCAATATAATATGTGCCTCGGAACCAAGGCCAACACACTTGGCAGCACAAGGCTCATGGAGCAGCTGTTTCTCAGTAACAAACCTAATATGGATTTTATTATTGATTTCAATCGGAAAAAGGAAGAGAGATAGGTGGCGCAGCACCTCCGGCATATGGCTCGCAGAAAAAGTATTATATTATAAGTTGTTTTGTGCGTAAAAATGGTTTTTAGGTCAGTCTTGGAGAGGAGACTATTTCCTTCTTCTATAGTTAACTTTGTAGTCCTCGCATGTGTAAGTAATTCGTTCGTATGTAAGTAACACTTTTATATTGTGCAGGTTGATCTGTATGTAGATTTAAATGATGATATTAAAAAAAAAAAAAAAAAAATAGTTGGCGCTACAGGTCGTAGGGACCCTAGGCCTAGCTTCTCACAACCATTCGTTTTGTGTGAGTTTTCATTTTTTGGAACGAATGGAAGGGATCTACAATTTTATGCCGATTCCAAACGGCTAATTGAGAAGCTCTTTCATGACAGTTATACTCTCGGATGTTTGTCAGACGTTCGCGAGAGGCGGCGCAGCGGAAAAAAACCCTAAGTTGGAATTTGGGTTTTCGTGGGATTCGAACCTGAGCCCCTCGCTTAGTAGTCCAACACACTAACCACTAAGCTACTGCGCCTACTAAATGATGATATTGTTGTACATTAATACTTTGTATTGTTATGGATAATAAAGTAGATGTTCTCGACCGTGAAATAGGGATAGCGGGTGTTTTTTTTTAATATGTGAACGGCATCAGATGACCCACTTCGATTTAGAGCAGACAATTAGCTCATTCGGCGAATATTTACGATGACTTCGATACCAGTATTGTAAAATAATAGCCTCATTGGTTCTTTTTGTTTTTCAAATCATAAGAAGTTATACACTTCTGGTGAAAAAAGAGATATATCATCACTCAGTTTGAATAAGTTATTTCTTACTTTTGAAAGGGTCCATGCCTCTGCGAAAACGAGTGGAATGATTAGGGTCGTATAGAGGATCGGTTAAGTTGTTCGAGAGAAGGCTTTGCTACTCAATTGCCTTCTTAGCCTAAAAAATCAGCGTATGGTTTTCGTGGCAACAGATCCACTGGTGATTTGATGGCTTATCTCACCGAAAAGTGGAATCTCTACATCACTCTGGTGAAACGAAGATTGTAGCGCTTGATATTTCAAAGGCATTTGACAGAGTTTGGCACCAAGCTCTTTTATCGAATATGCGTGCATATGGGATCGATGCGTCTCTTCTTCAATGGATTAGAAACTACCTCTTTGGCCGTTCAATTCAAGTTGTATTGGAAGGCTTTAAGTCTGAAATTCACCATATAAATGCTGGTGTTCCCCAAGGCTCCGTTTTGTCTCCGACTCTCTTTTTCATTTTCGTAAATGATCTTCTGTCTGCAACCTCTAATCCAATCCACTCCTTTGCCGATGACAGCACCCTCAGCTTCTCATATTCATTCCAGGACTCACGTCCCTGCTCTTCGGCCGTAGAACTGGAACGGCAACGTATGTTAAGCTCATTAAATTCCGATCTCGACAGCATTATAAAATGGGGTTTAGCCAATAGAGTGGAATTTAATGCTTCCAAAACACAATGCTGTCTGTTGTTATTAAAGCGAAACCAGAATCCTCCGCCGAAAGACTTTCCTTTCTCGGTATGTATGTCCATGACAAACTTCGTTGGAACGACCACATTCACGAAGTCGCCAAGAACGCTGCGAAATGTCTAGGTTTCCTTAAAAGGTGCAAGAAATATTTTACCCCTTCTGATATGTCTACCATATACAAGGCGTTTATTCGCCCCAAACTTGAGTACAACTCTCATATCTGGGGCCCTACTCTGTATTTCGTTCCGAAACTGAAAATTTTCGAAAACGAATATTTCGTACTCTCTATTTCTAAAGTGGAAAGAAATTTACTACTTTTGGAATGACAATTCCGAAAGTGGAATTTTCGTACCTGGTAACTCGTTTATGAATGTCGAAAGCATTCGAAAACGGAAAATTTGTTTCTAAAACCAATGTGATGACGGAAATGACGACGAATGTCTTTAAATGTATGTTTTTTTATAGAAAAACTTAGTTTTAATAATAATTCAAGCAAATAAATTTAATTATTGTGAATCTTCGAGCAGAAAAATGGACACAAAACAGAATTTTTGAATTAAATATTCACGTTCATACGAGAGACTCCATACATGTGAATCATGTGCTGCACCACCGTGCTTTGCATTTACTGCCCGTATGAACAATTTCATGGTCACATATCTATAATTTGTAAAGGCACATTCATTGTTTTAAGAAATCATGAAGATTATGTTTTTTCTTACGTTTTATTTCACTCATTTTAAAATTTATATGTTTTGGACACAATACTTTTACTATCGCACTGCAGACATTTGCAACAGCACTTGATGTTGTTTGTTGTGCTAGTTTCAAGATAGTTGGAACTGCAGTTGATCTTAAAGGAGCATAGTTCATCTTAAAACATACAAAAAGGCGTTCTTCAAAAGGAGAAAGTTCTGAACAAAACTGAAATAATAAACAATAGTTAAATAGTGAAATGAATCTTTGCCACCAATACCTAAAATTTTACATTTTATCACACATTTTCATTATATTTGATTTGTCCCGTATAATTTTTCGTTCAATTCGTTCTTTATTATTTTCTGCATCCATCCAAAGTGCAACCGAATCCATTTTTTTGTTTTATTTTTCTTTCAAAATCGCAATTTTGCCTTATCCGCCTTGTTTGTTATTTGTTTTGAATTCTTGATTTGGCAGATTTCATGAGAACTAATTCGAGACTCGAAACAACCAATCCGTAAAAGGGAAAAGTGTTTTTTTCCGTTCCGAATGTTTAACAGAGTACAAAATCAAAAGCGGAACGAAAAGCACTTTCGAATAGAAATGACTTTCGGAACGAAATACAGAGTAGGGCCCCTGGTCTGGTGCCCCTTAAACCTCACTGCACCTCCTGGATAGGATACAAAATCGTGCCTTAAAACTCATTGGAGACATAAATATAGCGAATTCTATAAATTCGCTTGAACATCGCAGAAATGTAACAAGTCTCTCATTGTTTTTTCGCTATTTTTACAAACAGTGCTCAAATGAAATTGCCAGCTGCATTCCACCCCTTCAACAATTCAACCGCAATACTCGACAAGCCAGGAATGCCCATCAGTTTACCCTCCAGCCTACTTTCGGTCGTACTATGAAATATAGAGATTCTTTCATAAGCCGTACAACACGAATGAGGAATGCCTTGTCTTTCCCCCTCGGTGCAATTTGCAGACATTTAAAACCAATGTGCATCGGAATTTCCTATCTTCTCTATCCCAATTTCCTTAACGCCCGCGCTGTGTACTTCAAACTACACCATAAGAGTAGTCACAACCTCTTTAGCGCGTGTTTATTATAAAAAAAAAAAAAAAAAAAAAAAATTGGCAAGAGTTATTCTCTGTTTAATCTCAGCGCTGGTGTCGTTTTCTTAGTCATGGCGGAGCCTAGGTAGACAAAGTCCCCAACGTTCTGTCCGAGACGTCGGTGTTGTCGATACAAAAAAAATACCTGTGTGCTTTCTTACAAAATTCATCTTTAAAATGGTTTATTAAAAACATATATGCACTTTGAGGAAACTTAACTGCAACATGGACGAATACTGAACTCTAGACTAGGTCTAGTTACCTTAAAGAACTAACTTACATAAATTGCACCGGTTCGATGTCGAGTAACGCCAATGTCATGTTAAAAACCTCACGTATCGCTTTAAGCAGATAAATTCTCGCGTAAACATGTGGCATTAAATGGATTCGGGTTTCCTAAAAATCACATTCAGTTATTATAGATTTGTATGACTTGTTATGGTGTAATTTAAATCAATACCGTTAGTATGCGAATACGTCGATAGTAAACGCTAAATGCTGAAACCAGTCCGTCCAGATATTTGATTAAGTAATGAATTCCACATGAACCTGAATCAAAGTTTTCAATGCACCGGTTAATGAGATTCGGAAAAGCAAATATATAGCCATATATGAGCTCCCATTCTTCCTGCAGGAACCATGGATTTTATTATGAAAATAACAACTATAGCTTGTTTACCTCACTGCCCAGGAGACCAAAGTCGATATCGGACAATGGAGGTAATTGTTCGTAGATGCCCTTTTCAACTCGTTCGTCAAAACTTCGAAGTAGTGTTTCGAGTCGAGCCGAGTTGTACAGTATGAATGAAGCGCCTGCAATGAAAGCAATTGTCAAGTACGTGATATTGTTTTTGTTTGATCTTTTTCATACCTTTTGTACTACCTTGACCGCTTCTGATCATTTGAACCGGACTCGAGGGTTTAACTTCCAATAAATCAACCGTTACGGCGGCTTCTCCAAGTCGATCAAAGAGCTGACAAAACTTTTGATCGTCCTTTACACGTATTCCATACTTGTGCATAGCCATTAGGCGCATGTCTGTGGAACGGAGTCTATAAAAAATCAATAACAATTTTAAAAAATAAAGAATAGTTGAGCGTTACGCATTTGAAGCGTACTCTTTTAAAAGCCAATGAACATGTTGTTTTAAGAGCTAAATTCACGCAAATAGGACCAAGATATTTGGTCCTATTTGCGTTGATGCGTTTTAGAGGAGACCGTTCAACAACAAACTGACGATATGTAAAAAAAAGTGTGAATAAGACTTTCGAGAAGGCAGGCATGAACTTTGGGCATCAACGTTGCAGGCCGCAGTCAGTTATTTCAACTGCAGACTGTGGATACATCTTTACAGTAGAGAAAGACCTCGCCTGAGATGGCGCGCCGAAGTAGAAAACTTCCATCAACTTGAAATGCGTGACTTGAGGCAAGTGTCTAAGGACGACCGAGCTAACTGGGGAGTCCCACCCGAACTGTAACGCGTATAAGCTACAAGACGCATCCTCAAATATTGAAATTGAGACGCTGATACGTATGAGCATCCAAGGGTTGCGTTCATTGCAAATTTAAATGTGATTTCTCTATACCTATGAGCTGTTTCGTACAACAAGCGTGGCGTTAATGTTCGAATATAAGTGCCATAAGTTTCAGTTTGCTGGATTCCGACGAAATTCACCAATTAAACAAATCAATTTTTACTACATTTACTTATCAGAAACTATACATTCTTAACGAATTCAGAGGAAACTTCTCTGCAGCGGCATTTGTGATTTTGCGACGCAAACAATTTGACTTTCCGTTGGAGAAAACTTCTAACTTGAATTTTTCATAAGATCTGCTAGTTTTTTAAGGCAAAGATTCAGTGTCAAGAATTAACTATGAGTCTTATCAACAAAAAAACGGGTCAGTTTGATATTTAGCTCTTATATTATGTGTATGCAAGAGGAACAGGTTTTGCATCTCTGATTACAAAAACGTTTGTGATATTATTGTACATATCTAGGAAATTTCAATTTTAATAAGTATTACATTTGTATATGCAAAGGTATTACGATTACCAATAACTTACCTTACATATTCTTCTGGTGAAATTCTCGCCAATTTTCCATCATGTGGATCTAAAGCAGTCCCACATCTGAGCACCACAGACTCGTTCGCTTCAGCATTTGGACGCTGGGTAACAACGCTGACAACCGCGACAGTCTTTAAATTGGGTTCAGTAGAATCGTCAACTTTCGTCCATTCGGATAAATGAAGAAGCTTTGTCAGTGTCCTGTGAACTAGTCTTGCTCGATGTTCAGATAAGACGCCTGGGACTGTACTTCTACAGCCAACAATGCAAACTGTCTTTTCTGGATCTTTCGATTGAACGCCATAGTTCTTGGCAACAAGAACTTGATTCAACAGGCTTTCTGTTACCATTTTCCTATTCAGAAACAATGCACAGCGGTCCTTTATGATCTTAATTTCTGCCAAAGGAAAGGTCCAATTCTGACTGTATTTTAAAAGTTTTTTCATCGAATCTTCTGCCGTGTCAGATGTGAGGTTAAATATAGTTTCGCCGTCACAGTTCAATGTTATTTTCAAATGATTTTGCCATATATCCGGATTTAATGGAAAACTTATGTCGCCAATTTGAGATAGCTTCGAATTGTGGACTTTTATCAAACTTGTTGCAGCTCCCTTTGGTGCAGATGCAGAGCCCAAAAGATAACTGTGAATCTTTTTAACCACGTACAGTGTTGGATTCTCCATTTCGAATCGGCTTTCTTGGAGTACGAAGGTAGCTCTAAACTACCGGTTCTAAAAAAGGAATTGAATATTATTTAAAACGGACTTGTTACCCTTCGCAGAATTTGCATAAAGAAAACAACGCACATCTGACTTTGTTTATGTTTCACGAAAAAGGAATCGCATTCCAACGCTAACCGGTCGCGGTCAACGGTCATCGCCCATCTGTATAAAAACAAGTGTCAGCGTTCAGCCAAATAAAATCAAGCTATGTTGGCTAGGTAATTAAAGTGAAAGGCATGTGAAAGGGTCGTTTTTCACTTTTTTCTTGAGAAATCGCACAAATTCTTTGTAGGTACATAATTATAATATGTCGACTGGACGTTGCGCAATGAATAAAATGTAGCAATTGCTTTTCCTCAAATGAAATATCCTAATCAAAGCATTTCACACTACTTACACTAACCCCAAAAACTTTAAAGTGTGTTATATTACGTTTATAGAGACGACAAGTCTGTGAAAAATAAAAAAAAGTATAGACATTGGGCGCGTTCCACTGCCCGCTAGATGAGGCTGATGAGCAGCGGCATGTCAAACTCCATATAAAAAAAATTGGCATTTTACGTCTGACAAACATCCGAGAGTATAATTGTCTTGAAAGAGCTTCTCAATCGGCCGTTTGGAATCGGCATAAAATTGTTGATCCCTTCCATTCGTTCCAAAAATTAAAAACCCACACAAAACGAATGGTTGCGAGAAGCTAGGCCCAGGGTTCCTACAGACCTGTTGCGCCAACTATTATTATTATTATATTATTATTAGCAACACACATATGCAAAGAAACAAAAATTTAATTTTTGTTCTGAGTAATTTGAAATCAGAAAACCATAATGGAAAACGACGTTAATTCCATGTTCCCACCAACGTGATTTAGCTAAATCATCTCATAAATTACGTGATTTACCATACATTTTCGTGATTACTAATTACGTGATTTAGACGTGTTTAAATCTTAATTACGTATCTCTCATCACAAATCCAAACAAAATAAAACCGAACGGGGGTCAATTCCCGTTCCGTGATACTGTGAAATGAAAAGAGTTTTCACAAGTTCACGCTGAACTCGATTCTCGATCTATGAAAAAATGAAAACAAATGTCAGAATTTTTTTCATATGATAAGTTTTTTATCACAGCCATTTCATTTGTGAAGAAGTGTGAAAACGTGATGGATACACAAAAATTAATGGGGACAAAGAGCTTCAAAGATAGTTGACAGCATTTATCATTTAGTGCATTTTAGTACACATTTAGACTACTTTTTATGATGATAAGTTCGAGAATCGCATTAGGTGTAATCGTGAAGTGATAAAATGATAAACTGCTGTGAAAACTGAAATGATAAATTATTTATCATTTCACAGTATCACGGAACGGGAATTGACCCCCTGCAGCGCTTTCAATTCAATTCAATGTTATTCAACAAACAAAAAAAAAAAGAACACGAATGTCAAAAATATTATCCCAAATTCAATTTTCTTCGTGTTTCGGTGTATTTTGGTATTTTCATTAAGTACAACAATCATAAATTGATTTATTTTTGGCAGAGGTGTGATAACAAAAGAAAAACAAGGAAAAAAAAAACTACCCTCTCCGAAGTGGACGAATTCTTTCTGCTGGATGTCAAACTAAATCACGTAAAATTCGGTGGAGACTACTTTCATGATTTATAAATCATATGAGCTAAATCACGTTGGTGGGAACATGGTATAAGCCAAGATGTTGTAGGCCCATCCATCCACTGGTTATCATTGAACAGTTCTAGAACTAAGACTTTATTGCACACCGAACACACCTACTCCGAACTGAGCGGTTTTTCTTGTGAGTTGTGAGTGACTTTTTCTTTACGGTGCACTACTTCATACACTATCGACTATCCCTTCCCACTTTAAAAATTGTTTATAGGCCTAAAGTTTCATATAAATCATATTCCTTATTTTGTTTTTAATTATTGTTCACGGAAAAGTAATTTGCCAACATGTCATGTACTTACGCGGATGGCTTGTCTCCTTACGAAAACAAAGGAGTGCTTGGTGTAGCTGAGGTGATACAAATTTACAAACTTGTTCCTGGTATATGTACTAATATTAGTCTAACAATAGAAATTCGATACCGAGGTTGAGGTGGATGAAAAATGTGAAAAGCTAGCCAAACTGATTGAAGGTTCAAAGCACGTAGTTGTCCATACGGGGGCTGGTATTAGTACGTCAGCGGGAATACCCGATTTTCGGTAAGTGAAAGATCCTTGCTGTGATTGGATAGGTATGCAATAATAATTGTTACTTGTTTCGTTAATGTCCAGTGGACCTAATGGGGTGTGGACGCTGGAGAGGAAAGGCGAAAAGCCTTCGATCAACATATCTTTCAATGACGCTATCCCGACAAGAACTCACATGGCTCTAAAGGTGCTAATCGAGAAGGGCTACGTTCACTACATAATTAGTCAGAACATTGACGGACTTCATATGAAATCTGGGTTGAACAGGAAATACATATCAGAGCTACACGGAAATATGTTTGTGGAGCAATGCAGTAAATGTCGGAGGTGAATTAATTTAATAAGCTAGTCTTTAGTTTCAGTTAACATTTCTTCGCAGGCAGTACGTAAGGGACACAGCCGCAGAGACTGTTGGTCAAAAACCATGTGGCGGTGTATGCAAGGGTGGGCCAAATGCTCGTTCGTGTCGTGGTGGGACTTTACTGGACAATGTTCTTGATTGGGAGCACGATCTGCCTGCACGAGATCTCGATATGTCAATCATGCATTCCACGTATGCCCATTATTAATTATCTATCCAGCTATTATGATTCATACTTTTTTTTTTAGTATAGCTGATTTGAATATCACTTTGGGAACTACCCTTCAAATTGTGCCAAGTGGAAACCTTCCACTGAAAAATAAGAAACACGGCGGAAAGCTGGTCATATGCAACTTGCAACCCACGAAGCATGTATGTATGTAGTTACAAAGGATTGATCACAACTTATCTAAATCAATGTAATAGGATAAAAAAGCAGATCTGATCATCTCTACGTATGTTGACGACATCATGATAAAAGTATGCAAACGCTTGGGTGTTGAAATTCCCGATTACTCGAAAGAAAGTAACCTTACTAAGGTGTCGCTAGGGTCGGAGTGGACATTGCCAGTGGAGTTCAGCAAAGAAATGGAGCTAATTTACAATCAGAAACTGAAGGAGTGCTCCAAGAAGCGGAAGTCGAACGGTGCTATACCAACGAAAAGCCTATCGAAACTGACAAAATCCGAAAGTATTGAAGACAAAAAGGAAGTCAAGGACGAAATCAAATGATTTCATGTAGACTTGGAGTTTGTAGCCTTGATTTTATTTGTTTACCTCATTATTGCATTTTGTATAAATAAGTAGTAGATTGTAGAGCGAAAATATTTTTATAGAACTAGGTTTACATGTTTTTGGCAACGAAAATAAATACTGGATAGTATTACATTTTTCGAACACATTTCTTTACTTTTTTTATTTTGAACCGCGAGAGTGTATCTGGCTCTTTATTCAGCCCTGCCACAATAAAAGTAAACAAAGCGTATAAATGCATCTTGAGAGGAGAAAAATCAACGACTGTCTGATGACTATTACACCACACCAAAGACGATGCTGTTAAGATTGTCTTAGGTGATTTTAACGCCAAAATAGGAAAGGAGGACATCTTTGGTAGCACAATCGGGATGCACAGCCTACACGACATCACGTCTGGGAACGGACTTAGGCTAATTGGCTTTGCTGCGGGGCGTAATGTTTCTATAGCTAGCACACGGTTTCCTCACCTCAATATCCACAAAGGAACATGGCGGTCGCCAGATCATCAAACCGTCAACCAAATTGATCATGTTGCGATCGACGTAAGGCACTCCTCCAGTGTTCTAGATGTCCGAACTTTCCGAGCGGCCAACATAGACTCGGACCACTACCTTCTTGTAGCCAAGGTGCGTGTGCGGATATCTCAAACGCCACAACAACGGGGAAATACTATGAGGAGATTTAACGTTGAACGGCTACAATCGCAACAAACCGCCAGAACCTTTGCTGATCGCGTATCCCTCAACCTCTCGAGAAGTCCTATGCAGCCAGCATCAAGTGCTGAAGACCAGTGGCATAGATGCCAAGAAGCCATCAGAAAGGCCGCAACCGATGTGCTGGGTTTCACACGACCACCCTCACGAAACCCCTGGTTTGATGAAGAATGCCGGCAAGCACATGCAGCAAAACAAAGCGCATACAAAGCGGCGCTGCACAGAAGGACGAGAGCAGCTCGTGAGCTCTACGAGCAAAAGAGGAGGGAAGAACACCGGCTTCTCCGGAAGAAAAAGAAAGAGCACGAGAAGCGCGCGATCGAGGAAATAGAGAGGTGCTACTCTAGGAACAATGTTCGGAAGTTTTACCAAAGGGTAAAAAGAACGTGTCAACCCAACAAGACCCGAACAGAGACCTGTAGAGACGAACAAGGAAACCTTGTGGTAGAGTCACAGTCGGTGCTGAGGATATGGAAAAACCATTTCTGCAAACTGTTAAACGGCGAAGACGACCCAAATCCCGCTGTCAGGCAGAACGAACCATTCAGCTTAGACGATGAAAGCCAAGACTTCCGTCCACCCGACCAAAACGAAGTGAGGATAGCAATATCCAAGCTTAAGACGAACAAGGCTGCTGGACCAGATGGCTTGTCTGCCGAGCTTTTTAAGGCAGCGGGAGATGACTTGGTAGAGAGCATGCACCAACTCGTCTCCAAGATTTGGTCGGAGGAAAGTATGCCTGATGAATGGAACCTCAGCATCGTTTGCCCGATCCATAAGAAAGGAGACCCTCTAAACTGCGCCAACTATAGAGGTATCAGTCTTCTTAACATCGCATACAAGATCCTGTCTGCCATACTGTGTGAACGCCTGAAACCTTTTGTAAACGATCTGGTTGGTCCCTACCAGTGCGGTTTTAGGCCCGTTAAGTCTACAACCGACCAAATATTCACACTGCGGCAGATCCTGGAGAAAACCCAAGAAGTTCAGATCGATACTCACCATCTTTTCATCGATTTTAAGGCCGCATACGACAGCATTTATAGAGACGAGCTATATAGAGCCATGTCTAGTTTTGACATCGCTGCCTAACTCGTCCGATTGTGCAGAATGACGATGGAGAATGCTCGCTGCTCCATAAAGGTCGGAAACAATCTCACCGAGACCTTTGATGTCAAAAAAGGATTTAGACAAGGTGACGCGCTGTCGTGTGACTTCTTCAACATCATTCTTGAGAAGATTGTGCGAAACTTGCAAGCCAACACCAGAGGCACAATCTTCCAGAAGTCTGTGCAACTACTTGCATACACTGACGACATCAACATCATTGGCAGAACACAGCGAGCTGTCACTAGTGCGTTTGCAAGTATCAGTACAGAAGCGGCAAAAATGGGTTTAGTTGTGAATGAGGGCAAAACGAAATATATGCTGTCAACAAGAAGGGACACACAACACCGACGAATCGGACAGAACGTCACGATAGACAGCTATAACTTTGAGGTAGTTAGGGACTTTGTCTACCTCGGCTCCGCTATAAATTCTGACAACGACATCACATCAGAAATCAATCGAAGAATTACACTTGCCAACCGCTGTTTCTTTGGTCTAAGAAGGCAATTGAGAAGTAAGGCCTTGTCAAGAAGCACTAAGGAGATTCTATACAAGACCCTCATCATCCCTGTTCTGCTCTATGGCGCAGAAGCATGGACCCTAGCAAAGACGGATGAGGATCTTCTTGGTCGCTTCGAACGCAAAATTCTTCGAGTGATTTTTGGTCCCGTTTGCGTTGACGGGCTTTGGAGGAGAAGATTTAACAGCGAACTCTACGAGCTGTACAGCGACATCGACCTGGTCAGAAAAGTACGCATTAGTCGTCTAAGATGGCTAGGACATGTAGAGCGAATGGACACCAACGCTCCGGCCCGGAGAGTCTTCGATTCCAACCCGGAGGGACAACGCAGTAGAGGAAGACCTCGCCTTAGGTGGCGCGCGCAAGTGGAAGGGGACCTCAACCAACTTGGAGTGCGCAACTGGAGGCAGTTAGCCAAAGATCGCGCTAACTGGAGAGGCGTATTGGTTGAGGCCCAGGTCCACCCCGGACTGTAGCGCCACCTAAGTAAGTAAGTAAGTAAGTAATTACACCACAGCTTTCACTTTTCATTTATATACATACACACAAGACGGTACAGTCCACATAAAGTGCTGATGACCAATTATATCGATGGCAAGAGAGACACCCCAATTGATTATATGCTAGGTATCACCTGGGGTCAGATTCTGTAAGACGAAATTTTCAAACGTTTTCGTGTGTACGAAAAAATTTGCTTATAAGTAACATAAAGCAAATCATTCGTGCGCGGGAAAACATTTGTTCGTTTCGCCTTACAGAATCTGACCCCTGAGCACGACAAGGTGCTTCTCCAGGAGCAAGAAAAATACTACTGTGAGCGCAAGTCTGATTGTGCGATGTATATCTAATTCGCCAGAGAATAGACCGGCATTGGTTGCCCAGTCCAACTATGATCGATTTCCCCTTTGTGTGTTTATCTGTGCTCCATTGATCCATGTTGGGAAAAGAGCAAGAGAATGGTATGTCAAACATATGGTGAAACAGTCCAAAGTGACATAATTTCTCAAGTCGATGTTCAAAGCTGTGCATGCCCAAAGTTTATATGGTTTCAAACCATTTGTTTAGCATTGATTACAGCATTTTTGGCAGGTGCATGCATAGGTATAGACACAGCAACTTGAGGATTGAATCCAGGTTCAGATATAGATCGTCTTATTGTGCTGGTTCTGCCAATGGTGGTTGATTCGAGCTTTATTCACTCGATAGTGGCCTGCAATCAGAGTATATGGTGCGACTGCTGTATTTACCGATATAGTTATTTGAGGTTTCGTCCCTACCTTCCCCGACCTTATGCTGAAAATTCGGTTGCATGCGTAGAACACATTCACTTTTTCACTGGCATTCAATTTCCAATTAAGTTTTCTATCGAGGATCATTCCCAGATAATTAGCTCTGGCAGCTAGCAAAAGATTAGACATGACTTTGTAATTTATTTACGTTAGGTTAGGTTTGTGGGCTGGCGAAGAGTATTCCGTGCCACACTCAGCTAAATACTCAGTTCACTTGCCTATTGTTACACTGACCATAAAAAGCAGTAATTAATTACTCACTGGCTGTTGCATACATACCATCCTATGGATTTGATAATGATCATTATCGTGTCAATTGGTATACTGGGAAGCTCGTCTATGACGTGAAATCTGTGCCTGTGATTTTGGAGACCTGGGCAGTGACATAGGAAGTGGGTTCTGGGTTGTTTCCTGAAGAGTTTCCTCATCGCCGCAGCCTCTACAAAGGTCTTCTTCTGTCAAGCGCAATTTCTTCATGTGGTACCGCAGAGTGTTGTGGCCCGCTATGGTACCTACGAGGGCCGAAAGAGATTCTCTGTCCTTCCGTATGAGACTCTCGGTATTATTGTGGCACAAGTTTCTAGTGCATTCCATCTAACGTTCGCCTTTCTTGTTGCCATTTTCCCTACTTTCAGCCTAAGTGTACAATTCGGGATGTTCGCAGGAGGATGACTTCCCTGCTGCGATAGGTGCTCGAGAAAGGTCTTGTGAACTCTAAGTATGGTGTAATGTAGTCCGTGATTGGTACATGGCCAACATTTTTGTGTAGGATCGACGAATGACCCATTTCGTTCCGTTTCCAGATTACTGATTGGCTTATTCTCATGGCACTAATGGCGGCTGACGACTGCATAAAGATCTCTAGCAGAAGCAGATTAAGGATATCCTCAAGACCTGTGGTTGGAGTTTTCCTCATCTCACTGGCGGTGCACACGCTAGTCTGTACTTTGGTAACATTTTTTTTACGGACTGTCTAGGTCAGTATAGGTCTTACTATAGCCCTATACAATTATACATCCAGTTCAATTTTGGAAGATGGTCCCAAGGCTTAATTTATAATTAATTTCAAGACAAGAATGGCTGTGGTATTTGTTTTGTATTTGAGCAGCGAACGTTAGATGGAATGCACTAGCATGTTGTCATGCTTATTTTGAGATTCGAACGAATAGTCAATTCTAACGAATGTCTCTATTCGTTCGAATGAACTTTGTGTATTTTTCGAACGAATAATGTGGTATTCGTTTGGGCTTTTTCAGATTTGCCCTCAGATTTCAGATTTCGTGTGCCTAATCGAACATAAAAACGATAAAAACGTCACTTGCTCTTTATTGTGTTGATATTTGTGCGATTTGAATATGTGTAGTCTTGGAAAATTTTTTAAGCGATTTCCATTCACTACTTAAATTTTGTATTAAAACATTAGAAATATCCGTCCCGATTGATTTCTAAATATTTATACATAAATAATTCACAAAAATAGATTCACCCGATGCAATGCCTTTCTTTGCTGGAGAAAAAATTCACTAAAAATGTAAACAAACTCCATCAGTTGTCAAACTCAAACGTACTTGTATTGGTAAATCTGAGAAAATATCTAGATTTGCAAAAGTGCTCTGAAATCTGAAAAAGATTGCTTTTTCCTGTACCTACCAAACGAACATAAAAATTGCTCTGAGAGCAAAAAAAGTGCTCTGAGAGCGCCCAATCGAATACCACATAAAATTCACTATCGAGTATGTCATCAAATGAAATCAAGTTAATTTTGCATTCGAAATCGGCTGTCTGATGTCATTTCACATGTCTATTTGTATACAAAACTCATATTTTGTATGCGAAATTCGTTGAAAGTGAAAATAAATCATGGCAATTGTTCCAAGTACGTTTAATCTTCTTAATATTTTCATTTGTTTAAAGATTTGTAAGGAATTTTCGCCTTAACAAAAATCCATTTAAATATGTTCTGGATGAGTTACTTTCTTCCACGTAGCTCCGTCTTTACTTGGAGGTCCGTAACTATTCAGCTTGTCGGCGGCATCCTTCCAAAATCGTCCTATATCTACACGGTTCGTTAAGAACCCTTTTGCAACTTTATGATTCTCCTCCATGAGCCTGATCAACATTACTTTTTGCTCCAGGTTTGTCCAATTGGAATGCGTCCTATATAAAGGAAGTCTATAGGTTTGTTTGACGTGGCTAGCACTAGTGCCCACTAGTGCGCACTGAGAAGTATCAGCTGATTTTCCCGCCTACCCAAAAACCTGCACAACCCTGAAAATTCGGCTATCATATCGAACGCAAAATATGCTGCCCTGAAGTCTGGCAGTTTTTTAATTTGAAAAATACTTATGTTTTGGTGAACGAAGCACGAACACTTTGTTCTGTTTATTGTTAAAAATGAGTGAACTCAATTCTGATCTTGTGCTTGCCATAATGCAAACAAGTTGATAAAACTGTTTGCAATATATGCGATGCACTAAAAAATGTAATCAGCTTTGATTCCAGATTTTTTTCATTCCATTTATCTTTAAAATAAGGTTTTAGTCCATAAACGTTGTTGTTTTCAAACAATTCCCCTTTGAATATCAAATTTATTGCATTTATCTTTATTACGATATTCAAATAAACGAATAACAGCAAGCGAAATGACAGCGCAACTCAGCACTGAGTTCTTGCCCCGACAAAATAACTGGGGTCAGTTCAGTGCACAACTATTGCGCCCTAGAAGTCATGTCAAACACAGGTTTTCAGTACCAGGGCGAGTTCAGTGCTATATCGAACACATTAGGGTTAAACCAGTGCGCACTAGTGCGCACTAGGGCCCACGTCAAACAAACCTTATGTTTTCTTACTTTAAACAGCAAATTTAAACTTACATTTTTGTAAATAAACCGTCAGAAAAATTTTGAAGGGAAGCAATCGCTGTTCAGCATTAGGAAAATACACACGCATAAAAAACGACATTTGTTTCGAACGATTAGAATGTCAAAATACGATAAACATTCGAAATACAAATGAACTTTCGATTGATGGGATGAACTTCTTATCTGTTCGAATGTCAAAATACAGATTCTTCTAATTCGAGACACTTTCGAACGAAATCGAATCTCAAAATAAGCGTGATACCGAGAGTCTCATACGGAAGGACAGAGAATCTCTTTCGGCCCTCGTAGGAATCACAACGGGCCACAACACTCTGCGGTACGTCATGAAGGAAAAGCGGCTGACAGAAGAAAAACTTTATAGAGACTGCGATGATGAGGAAACTCCTTAGGACAGATCTAAGAAACCACAAAGCAGTTGAGAGAAAAGAAACCACCTCTTTGTTGTATGCGGATTAAATTGTTTTTATATTTCTACACCATAATGAATTTCCCTAAAATTAACACTTTTTTTTTTCTCATGGCAGTAAATACAATATTATTTACTAATTACATTTATAACTGTATGAAATGATTAATATTGGAGATGATTTTACTTACAACAATTAAATTGCAATATCATTATTCTGCCTTTTCTCTGGTTTACTCTTAAAAGTACCTACGTATATATAATATATATGTATATTTTTATTTTTATTTATAAAAAAGAAAACTACAGTATTTTAAATTATGTCTGTATATTATGTGTATATAAACAGTTTCTTTGCGATACAAATTCTGACTTAATCTCAATTAAATTACCATAAACATACAAATAATCTATTTGTTATATTAATCTAAGTAAACTGTGTAACAACTAGAGTCATTGTTAAAAAAATTTGTAAAGTAGTTGTTGTTACTTCTATTTCCGATATATTTATGTAGTACTTTGATTGATTGAGAGAGAGAGAGTGAGAGAGATATAGATAAATGTTATTTTCGTGTCTACAAATACAAAACATGATTGAATCTACAAGGTTCGTTATATAAAAACAAAAGGCAAATGGTTTGGTTTAAAGAAAATACCAACGATTTACTTACTACATTCCAAAGAACTCAAACAGAAGGAAGAGACAATGATTGTTTTGCTAACACATGTATTCATATACATATACTCGTACATGTAAGTATTTAAATTAAATAAATTTAAATAAATAACAAATTTGCCTAATTCGCTTGTTGTAAGGAGGGTTTTACCTAAAATAATTAATTTAAATCACATAAAATGTTTTGGAATTTTTTTCTTTCTCTGCCATAGAACAGGATCTACGTATATACATATATATATGTATCTAATATGAATTTTGCTAAATCGCTAATTTTTTCTTGCCTCCTAATAATCATTTGGTGCCTTCGATTTTCATTTTCATTTTATAAATGCACTTTCAATTTTGTCTGAGACAGAGTAAATGCACAAGTGTTTTCATGTACAAATTTTGTTACAATTAGAGTAGATTCAATTGCTTGTTCTTTTGTTTTAGATTTTTGTTTGATTTCTTTTTTTTTATCTAAATAAATATTAAAATAGATCTTTATCGTAATAAATTAGACGTTTTTTTTTTTCGTGTATACAAATAAATGCAAAAATTATATATATAAACAATTTACGATTTTTTTATTATCTTTCTTGACCGGCGACTACGATAGCTCCCTTTGTTTTTGTCGATAAACAATACTGAGATATAATTTCGCGTTTTTACATTCACAGGGGGGGTTGGGTGTGTTTTTTTTTTGTTACTTTCAGACCGGCTTGAAAGTAGATGTATGCTTTAATTGGACGAGCAATATATAAAATGTATGTAATTAAAAAGGAACACACTAATAGTCGGGCGAAACAAGTTTTGGCTAATTCTTACACACTGATTGATTGTTGTTATTATTGCTATTGTATTTAGTCTTAACTAGGATTATTTTCTGATTCAGACTTGGTACAGAGGTAGAAATTACATTGCCAGTGACAGCGCCACCGGAGCCGTTGAGGATGATATTCGTTGGTGTTTTACTTAGGTGGCTGGATGGCGCTGTTGTACACGTTGTCGATGGGATGGCAATAATGTTGGGTGTTGTTGATGATGTTGTTATGATGGCTCCCTCAGAGGATTGACTATATATTGCACGCATTTTTTGTGTTCCGCCAACGCCGCCGCTGGCAACGATTTGTGCGATTTTCACTCCATTGCGGTTCTGTAAAGAAGAGTTTTTTTTGTTTTTTTTTACTGATGTGAATGTCTTCAAATGTGCAGAAATTAAAATGAGGACGAGAGCAAACTGCAAATTATTAAAGTTACAAGGGTTAAGGATCATTCACATGAGAGCGACCAACTACCTACGAACGAACGAATATTCGCAAGTTTTGACAGTCCATTCACATGATGCATTTAATTTGGTCGCAGAAACCCGCGAATCCAATGACAGTCGCCGTTATTTGTCTCTATAACATTTTGAGTTTGAGGTTAAGTTCGAACAAATGCTTTATTCGTTAGTTTGTGGAACGCGAATTGAATGATGTGGATTGTGAATAAACTTTGACAATTCGCGCCAAGGGTGTATTCGTTCGCGGCGAAAAGTTGGCAATTCGAAATTTCGTTATTTAAACTGTTTATTAACATGTTTTCTTAATATATTTTGATGGGATAATTAACTATCGTCCTCTTGGAATAGTAAAATGTACAATTTTCTCTTCATAAATGCATCAAAAGTGGTTTGTTCGCATTTCAGCAATTCGTTCGCTCGCTCTCATGTGAATAGTCCTTTAGTCCAAAAAACAGTTAAAAAACACACACGAATAACCAGTTCGGATGGTTGGAATGCAGAGAAATCTTTTGAATATTTGTTTTATACCGAAAACATTTGCTTCGTTAATTAAACAGAAAAAAAACTGAAATTGTGAGGTTAAATTGACAAATGACGTTGAAATTTTTTGTGTACTAGGTTTTGGCTGTGCGATTGAAACAAAACGTGGCTTTTCTGCCTCAACACACCAGCAATCTGCTTTCTACTTATTAGATTAATATTCAACGTTTTCCAATAAGCATTCCATATGGCCCTTACCATGTGTGGCAACACAAATTTTGCAGATAAACAAAGGAGACCATAACAAAATTGGAGTCGATATTCTGCAGGCTTTATAAAGGCGACAAACAAGTACCGACATCAAGCTGTCAGGCAAAGCACCAATATAGACGATGGTGATAGTTAAAAAGTATTCAAGCTGACCTATCTTCAGAGTTTGCCGGTTTACGAGCTCAGGAGTTACAGGAAACTAGAGATGCGTTCTTAGCATCAACCCTTTTCTAACACCTGGTCTGATAAATGAATTGTAGAGAAATATCATTTGAGCATTGTTTTACTGGAAAGTTAAATAGGAAAAGGGTGTAAAACGAAAAACATGTAGGTACTAAAAAAGTTCGACCAAAAATCAATAAATAGGGCTGAACGTTAGAACTGACTATAAATTTTATGTGCGCAAAGCGCAACTGAAGGTAGTTTTGGCATTAGGTTAGGTTAGGTTGGGAGGGCAGTTTTGCAACCGATGCAAATTTCACCCAGAAGCCATGAAAGGCCCATTGTGAATACCCTGTTTGTACATGCAAGGACATGTGGCTAACAAAACCACTTCGATCTGTTGAGGAATAGTTTTATGTCTGATAGAGGTATCCCTGCCAAGTCGTCCAAACTTTTGAAGAACCTAGCTCCCATACAGGATGGGCGGCGTTCCTGTAAAGCTGGGCAGTGGCATAGAAGATGTTCCACGGACTCTATTTCCTCTTCGTCTCTACAGCTTCTGCAGAAGTCATTTGAAAAAAGTCCTAGTCTTTTAGCCATGTTTCCTATGATGCAGTGTCCGGTTAAAACGCCGACGAGCATCCGGATTTGGCTTCTATTAAGGGAGATTAGGAACTTTGATCTTTTGGTGTCAACCACAGGCCACAGACTTCGGGTTATGACGCAACCGATGGTGTTGCTCCATTGTTCCTTAGCCAGTTGTGGGGTGACGCCTTCAATAAAAGTCTTAGCAGTGTTGAAAGGCGGTAACACCTCTCCGTCCGCCAGTTGAGGGTTCATATCAGAGCCGTATCTGGCCAATTCGTCCGCCTTTTCATTCCCTTCAACCCCAACGTGTCCCGGAACCCAGCAGAGTAGAATTGAGTGATGACTTAAAGCCCTGAGCGCCACGAGGCAATCTGTAACACATTTCGCATTTATAAGAATGGAGCCGATAGCTTTAAGTGCTGCTTGACTGTCCTCACAGATGGGTATTTCTATTGCTGGTAGTCCCATCGTTTTGGCTTTACTGGAAAGACCTGTTCGTAGTGGCTCAGGTTTATTCTGATGCGTACCGTCACTATGAAGAGGTAGATCGTTCCTGGTGTAAAATTCTGCAACATTTGCTTCACTCTGTTAGCAGTTTCGTAAACTATCCGTTCTCAAACACATTTGCGATCCAACCTCTTTTATAAATTATAAATCATAAACACACATACAAAAATAATAAGAAAAATACTTACACTCTGCACCTGCTTCCGATTCTGTAATATTTTAGCTGCCACATCGTTTCCTGTGAGTAAAAGATTTTGTTGCTGGCCGTGTATCTGCACACCGCTGGCCAAATACATTGTTTGCACTGGAATTGTCATGATCTTCTTCTCATTGTCATCCTGCTGTTGAACGGAAGAGAACAAAGCCATAAAGTAAACAATACACAAACACGCACAGAACTTCTGTTCACTTACCATAGGACTAACAGACTTCCTGTCTTGTAAGTTTTCATCGAATCCCGAGTCCGACGAGTTATCATTAAATTTGGTCGCCACCGACTGTATTGAGGAGCCCGGCATCATGTCCAGACCAATCTTTTTAGCTCGATCCTGCGAAACGGTAGCAACCGGCTTAATCAGGAACGACTTGTCAATCGTCTTGACCATGTGCTTCACGTCGGACAGCTCAGATGGCTTCAGTCGCAGTGTGCTGAATTTCTCCAAGGAATGTTTGACTATTTTACCAGTGTCGGTTTTTACCTTATGCATAAATGAGCTCGATTTACTGCATGGCTTGTGCATTGTATGCTGTTGTTCGAATGGAGCTGGCACCTTTATCGTTGTCGACTGTAAATGAGAGATATTGTGGATACCATTGTCAACGGGATTTAGTTTAGCGACTTTCACTGCTGACGAGGTAGGAATTGTGTTGGGAAGAACTTTGATATCTAGTACAAAATCAGTCTTGGGGGGAGGATTGGTGATATTCATTTGCTTCATGTCGCCCAGGGGGAAACTCTCCGACTGACGCTTGAAGAACAAATGATGCTTCTTTAGCACTGGGGTCGGATTGCGGTTCGCTGGTGGATTAAAAGGCAACTGGTATGGACCAGTTTTGATGTTATATTGCTGCTGAGCGCTGGTGTGTGAGGTTAGCACTGTCCTTTCAGGAATCTCCTTAGTCTTTCGCCTGTGTTCCGCACACGGCATATAGTTTTGTATATCCAAGATGATAGCACCAAGTTGCTTGTTTTCAAATACAGTGCCGCAACACGATTTCCTTTTAACCCACAAGTTCTCGTCAAAAAATTGCACTTTGTCGATATTGTTGCTGCGAAATTTCTTCGGTGGTAGACATTTTCGCTTTCGACTACCGCTCCGGTTGATTGCCTGACGAATTTGAATGCTTGCTGACTCGATTGTTGGTGAATATTGCACATCTTCGCAGTCACTGTCTAGTGATTCGGGTGTCAAAGGCAGTGATTGCGTTTCCCACGGCTTGCTAGACATTCCTGTAATCTGAGACTTGATCTTGTCCTTACTGGTCTTCTTTTTGTTTTTCTTAAATATTTTCGAGAATTTTTCTGGTATTAGAGATTTCTGGTTATGGGTGCGATCGGACGACCCATTGTTGGAGAGTTGTGTGGATTCCTCCTTGAGTTTCTTGAATTTACTCATCGACTTCATACCCGGTCCGGCTCTGGCATCAACGACATGTCCCCAATGGCGATTACTGCCCGTGGGCAGACGTTTGTACCTTTTCACTAAAAGTACGCAAGCATTGCAAATCTCCCCATGACGTGGCTCCTTCAAATCAAAGCATTTTATCGAATCTTCTTCGTACTTCTTCGAGTCTGTAAATCTGGAACTGTAAGAAGAAATTTTAATGGTTAAGGGACGGTGCCAAGCAGAAGTCATTTAAAGAACTTACCTGCTAGATTTGGCTCTGCATATGCAACAGCCTTCGGCTGAGCGGTAAACTCTAGGCTTATGAAATGAAAACATTTCGTATATGTATTATTAAATGTTTGTTTAGTTGTTAACTAGTATTGCTTTATGTTGTTTGTGCTCTTCAATTGTTTGTAGAAATCTTCACGGAATTTGTTTGGTTAGGATGGGATTTCACTCATCTGTTTTGCAACATTTCCAATAATTGTTATTAACTGAAAGCAAACGAAAAGTTCATATAAACACTGTACGGATATATATTTAAGGGGATAGTCCTAAGGTCCAAGATGAATGCATCATTATGTTAAGCTGAATCCAGCGAACAAATTGGCGCATAATTGCTTCCTTTTTCAAAAATGACCAAAGTAGTCTACTCCCCGCTTCTATTCTGTAACATCCAACAACGACTAAGACAAGAGAATGGCATGGACAGAAACGGGAGAGTAAATCAATGAGAGCTACTGCTTAGTTTGTAGTGTTGCTCATTGAAACGATTAAGGCCTGTTTTCTGATACTACTCATAGCGATCTAAGTTCTACTAAAATACCTTATGGGCTACTTGTTCTAAGTCATAAACTGTCACATAAGATTTGAAGTGGAACTTAAATCGCTATGAGTAGTATCAGCAAAAGGGCCTGAGACTTATGTATTTGCTGATACAACGTATGTCCGGGCGAGACAAGTAGCTTACGTCTTAAAAGAAGTCTCCAAAAGCGGAACTTCCCGATTATCCATACAGCTATGGCAAAAATCATTTTAGGGAACTGCCATTGCACGGGCGTGCCTACCTATACCTACTACAGAGCTGATTTTGTTTCTACTTATACATAGAGAGAAGTCTTTGGGTCCTTTTGGCAACTAATTTTGGCCAATTTTGCCTGCATGCACCCATTATATATGTTTTAAAGGCTTCTCCTAAGCAAATTATTACAGCTCCTGCGCAGACAATTGTTACCATGTATCATGTACATACATGCAAACATGGAGGGGGAAGTTAACGCTACGGTGACGATTTTTTTCGGTTTACTCCCCATCTTTTTGAATAATTTATATGCGTGACCCACCGACCGTCCGTAAAAAAGCTATATTCGCTTCAAAACTTCGCATCGCATATCCCAATAAACGCATTGGAATATAGTCAGATTTTGGACAGTTTGCTGATACGAATCGAAACTATTCAAATTGCAAAGTAACTGAGTATATGACGAACTGAAAAACTAAAGAATCGCATTTATCAAAAGATAAAAGGAAGGAAACACAGGAAACATTTTGTAACGTGCTTCTGTTTGCCTAGGGTCCTTGCTGGCATGCTTGCACCCGCTCTCTAAGCTCGCCGGAGGGCGTGGGAGCTTGACCCTGGCACGTCACAAAAACCATCTCATGCCAGTCTTCGCGTCAGATGTTGTTAAGCCTGCGAGAAATTGCTTCATTACCCACCCTACCTCGGCTGTTGTACTCGCCTTAACAGCCCCTTAATTGGCATCGTCTCCTTCCTTACTCCAACAACATTCCTCCCTTTTTCAATCCCCTCATACTCTCAACCTCTTTTAATTAAAACCCATTTTTACTGCTTTGCACTTTCAGACATTCGTAGTTTTATTCATCGTTCAGTTATTTACTTTACAAACAAAATTATCTTAAGCATGGCCTAGTTAGTTAGCAAACCTATATAAAAATACCGTCAAAATGTCAAACGCTATATATTTACTCATTAATTTTGATTCTAACTGGCGGCTTTTTTTTCAAGCGGTTCAGTTGCTCCAAAACAATGACAGCAAATCACGGCGAAATCACTTTTCCTAACACGAATTTTCTCCGGCAAAGGATATAGAAATAAAAATAATGTTGCAAGGAAAAGTCAGGAGTGTACCTATACATGATTTTGATGAACAGAAAGCACCTAGATCACTATTTCAACCAACAACAGTCAAGAGCGAACGCAAAAATAAGTATAACAATACCACACCAACTTGATATATATTTTGAATTTGTCGAGGCGTTTCTTCATTAAATTCGTCATCACAATAATTTGATATTTTATGTCGCATTCAAACGAAAAGATCGATACAAAAACGCACATTTTGAACCAACAATTCATTTTCGCAAATGTTTAGAAAAAAAAGTATGCAACATTTCATGACGGAAAATGGATTGACAAAGAACAAACCAATCTTGTTTATGAATTAAAATTGAATTGTTCATTCGTTCGCCATCTTTTCACGAAGATACGCTTTAACACAAATTCCAAGTCTGTCTCTGGCATGGCACAATTAAACTGTATCGACATCTTCACCCAACACAACGCACAAATATTTCAAAATCTACCATTTTGTCACGATTTCAGCAAGACAACTTGTAAACAAAATGCGATATAATTTACTATCACTTTACACACAGCAGATATTCTATCCGCGATAAAACAAAAAAAAAAAAACTTCCCAATCAATGCACAGCGAATAACATTTTTCACTTGTTTCTTGTTTTACCTCCCCGACTATGTACCAATAAAAACAGGTATTTCTTCTTTTTGTTTTCACTTCACAGAAATAAAAGAAGTTAAGCCCGCCATTACCTTTGCTTAAATTTGATCATTTCTCCAAAAATGCACCAAAGTCACGCCAAATACACACCATGAGCGCACACACAATTACAAAAAGAGTGCACAAGAAAATCTTTAAAAAAAATTATTAATTATTTATTTAACTGGCTCCCATTCGTTAAATCAAGGAGTGAAACTTTTATCTTTTATGCAAAATCACTGCGGCGCGTTCTCTGCAATGGCGGGCGGCAACAACCGAGTTGGACGAATTCAATTCAAAATATGGATGGACAACATTTAAGAAATTAACCAAAAGAAACGAAAACGGCATACAGCATACACACAAAAAGGATAACAACACCAAAGCAAACATCGACTAAACGATGGCAGAGCGAACAAAGCAGAGATGGCGATTAGCAGCTGGCCGCAAAGAAATAGAACATGCGCAAAGGGAAAATACGAAAAATATTGTTTGACAACAAAACAAGAATTCACATTTTTAGTTGGCGCAATTCGTATATGAAAATTATACATGCACACTCTGCAGCATGACGTTGTGTGCGTTTTCTGGGCGAATTCGAAAGTAGTTTTCTTCGCCGTAATGTCTACGTGATTAGAAGAACGACAAGAAAAAACAAGAAAAGGCGCAAAGCACTCCCGAAAAAGGTAGATTCTAGTTTTCCTCAAACCTTGTATGTAGATTAAATGTCACTCAAAATGTCATAAAAGTAAGCTAATGTAAAATTGTTGCAAATGTAGAACGCGAACGCATTGTGTAAACAGGTCATTGATCTGACGTCACAGTCGTAGATGTTGTTCTTGTTGCATTTGTCTTGTTGCCCCATTCGCGTTCTGTTTCAATAATAAACCGCTCCTCACACCTCCCCCGATTTAACTGCTCGTTCAATGAAAAGCGAACGACAAACAACAACGGACTTTTCTGCTTTTGCACTCGGTGAACGTGAAGGATGTGTACAAATTTTTCACAACTGTACCTGCGCAAAGCCAAAACAATTAATGAAAAATTTTCAAAACAAAATATGTATTGTCGCAGCTAGGTTTATGTTTCGCATTTATTTATGTACACTAGCGTTTCTTATCGATGCAACTGTGCGGTGTGCCCTATATATGTCGGCCATCGTGTGGTTTGATTAAACCAAAATTATCACCAAAAATGTAGACATTTTTCACTACGACAGTAAACTGACTGGCAATTGGCAATGGATACTCACATAGGTGGCCTTGTATGAGAAACAAACGAAAAAAATACTTTTTCGTACAATACCCACTCTAGCAGTGGCCCTGAGGACGGAAGCGCGATTGCAAAAAGAAAGTAAAATGCTATCGATGATGTTACCCCAAAAAAATTGAGTAATGCCACAAGTGGCACAGTTACCAAAATGCTGTTGCACACCAATCGGGCCAATGAATTAAAGTTCCCAATATACCTACACGTTCCATTTTGATCTAAATCAAATGACTGTCAGGCCAACATCATCACCGTCAATAATAATTATCAAACAAAAATCAGCAATGGCAATGGAATTTGCTTGAAATTCTGCCTTCATGGCATTGACGCCAATTTTAAGTTCGAATTTATATATTGTAGGTCCACTCAATTTTAGCTGACATTTTGTAATTAATATTTGATTTGATTTTTCCTGTCCAATGAGAGTATTTTTTCAGATTGGTTTTCCAATTATATGTAAAAATAAAAGTAATTTTTTTAACACACTACCAGCACTCACCAATTTCACTTCAACTGGAGATCCAAATCACTGAAACAAAAATGGCCGTTTTCTTGGTACGTTGTCGTATCGGCGAAAAAGCAGGTAGATGACAGAGATGGTAGTATGCTGCTGATATACGCGGTGGAAAAGGAAAGATGGTAATATCCAGCGGTAGCGGCAGTGTAGTTTTTATCAACTTGCCGAGTTCTTTGGAGAAAAATACAATTTTTCCGTAGACTTGTGCACTTTTTCACGAATTGAATTCTTGTGATATTTATTAAATTTGCTTTGATGGTTGATTGTGAGTTTGTTCTAACGAATATTAAAGACTTTTTCTTCCACTGATATGTTAAATGCTCTGCAAAAAATATGAAGTGACAACTTTGCAGCTGATGTATACAATATACAAATCGAAATGCTAGTCAACGAGGCGAATTTAATTATGTTGACTAGATTGCGGCGAAGTAAACAACTGCCTCTGAACGCACTCTAATCAATGAGGGCAGCCCCCAATTTAAGCAAGAGGATGAGTTCAGAGAGGGAGTACGTCATGGTTGCGATTTTTGGCAAATAGGTGTCTCTGTAATTCTTTTTTGAATTTTCGTCATTTAATGTCGTTTTCGATTTGGCTTTTCAGATTTTGAGCTGAGATTTCAGATTTCTGCCGCCAAATCGAACATGAAATCTGAATTATATTGGTATGTGTGTGTATTGAGTTGGCGGCAAAAAAAATTGTTTGCACTTGCACTCGAAATCCATTTCAATTGATTTTCACACATTTATACATAGTAGGTACGTAGGTACTACATTTCGAAATCATTTAATATAAGGCAATCTCGATAAAAAAATTGATCTTTTGCCAAATCGAAAACGACATAAGAGTTTTGTGCTACCTTTCCACCGGACAGAAATATTTACCTATATTATAGGTATACAAAGGGTTTAGATTAAATTGCAGCGTTTTCACCCCAAAAAAAGAAGAAAAATTCAATTCACGCAGACGGTCGCTGCAAACACTTGACATAGATGCACACAACACAGACGGTCTGCGCAGCCATGTGCAAAACGACAAAATATATTATCTGTGTTGTAGGTAGTTAAAAAATGCCACGAAAACGTAATCACACTCCACCAGTTGTTGTCAAACTCAATTTACACGCGAAAAAAACGCAACGGAAGCAACGGATTCTATGGACTGGGCCCTTAAAGTAAGTTTTTTAGCACTCTACTTCACACAGCATTGGCATTGGCAGAATACCGTTAAACCTTTCTGAAATGTGTTTGTGACTATGCTAGTTACTAAGCTGCCTTAAGCGCCATTCACTTTCAGTAAGCGGGGGTTTGTAGATCGATGAATCAAACTAAAATTCCCAAGAAACATGGTAATTTTTTCCTTTCGTTGGTATTTTAAAATCCTGCTAAAGGGCTATTTAAATAAGCTCTTTTTTTATGTACATCCATGTGTTGATTATCAAGATGAAATTTAGAAGAAAAAGGTTGTTTGAATGTTTTTTTTGGAGCTTTTTCTTTTTTCCCGTGGAAGACCAATGACAGTTTCTCTCACCCTCGCAATATGCAAAGGCTTCCTCTCACACTGTGCCAACTGTCAACGGGTGCGACCTGCGATGGACAGAAAAGTAGAAAGTTAAACCTACTCTATCCGTCGCGTCCGGCGTATGGGTCACCTTCAATAAGCTGCTGTGCATTCTTTCAACCTGTCAGTCGAAAACGCTGCCGCAACGGACGCGACGGATTCTATGGGCTGGGCCCTTGAGTCATACTCCGACTAAGCAGCTGACATGTTTACAACCAAAACAAAAAAAAAACTCGCTCAGCAAAAAATGTCAAAGCCGATTACACAGCGTCTCCACGAGACATAATTTCAGGCAAGACTTCAGTCACGACAGCAATATGTCTCGTGTAGACCGCGATTTTGTGGACATGACAGAAATCCAGAGTTTTCGGTCAGACTTTTTTTCCTGCCATCTCTGTAGACAGATCTTCTGACTGGAATTTGACATTTGAAATCGTGTAGCTCTAGCTTCTGAAGAAACGGATTTACCCACAATCTGCTTTCTTTTGTTTTCGGCTAACATCTGGTTTTCCAATTTTTCTAGGTCGTTTAATGCTTTCAAAGCGAGAGCCACCTTCACTTGTTTCCTCGTTGATGGCATCTTTTGAAATGAAATGTCATAACACAATTTGCCCAACCAAAAGCAATGCAAATATGGTGGAAGACTTCTGACTTAAAAGTCTGACATAATTCAGACTCGTGGAGACACCGCGTCTAATGCCAAATACTTAAAACTGCAATTTATTTTCTGTTGTGTTGTGGCACTTTTGAACTTTGCACCAAATTTAGAAATAGAAACATGTTGCAGTGAGTGCGAGTATATCAATTAACATCTGTTTCCTATCCTGCTGCGCAGTGATCATGTGTTTTGGTCATTACGCAAATAATTTTACTGGGACAGTTTTATTGCGCATTAGTCAAATTAGCTTTGTTAGCTTTAGGCATTTTAAAAATAAAAACCTGGTAATGCTAATGAAATGTGCTAGTTCGCAAAGTGGGTTCAGGATATCCCCACATCTCGTACAATCGATAGGATAAGAATTTCGTCATAATAACGTGCTGAGTCAAGGCACCTACCACGGAGCCTTTCAGCACACCACTAGCTACTTCTTACTCTTTAGCGTTTCCTAGTCAGAACCACGAAATAACTCAATCATTTAACGAAGTTAGATTGGACATTTAATGCGGTAAGGCTCGCTAATGATCCGTTCCAAGTTTGTTGAACTGATCGCGTTGTTTACATCTCCGTAAACACCGCATTGCGTCCATAGATTTTTAACTGAAGTGTTCCGACAACTATCCAGCCAAATCCTTTTTTAGTCGTTCTACACATGGCCGCTTCAGCATCAATACATCTATCTCTTAAAGTACGAGTAAACAGATCCGAAGTATAGCCTGATGTTCTTCATTCATAAGATTAACAGCACTTTCAAGCACCATTTACCAGACATTGTACCGTAATCCCAATGGTTGTTAAAGTCGTTACTTCACCTGGAAAAAAACATTCGCATGTCCACAAAAAATAAGTCTCCGAATGGTCATTACCAGTGAAATAAAAATCCCACAAGGGATAAACATTTGTATACTTTCTTTATTTATTTATATTTGATTTTTTGTTGAAATCGGTGGTCGTATTATTAAAAGGGTCGAACCGATGTCATGTACCCACTATGTCCAAGGTATTAGTAGTGAACGGTCAACAAGGGGCCTTCCGTTCCCAGAGGCGCTTTATCCATTTCATTTTGCAGGATTGCTTTCCCGATGCCACAAAATAAAATATCAAATTTTATTCAGCGAAAAACACGCATCCCAATTGGACCGTTGTTACGGTCAATGCTTTTACGTTGTACTTGTACCATGTACATTTGTACAATATGGCCGAGAGGCTTTCTCAGTTACTTTTAATAACAATTTTACCACCCCCTAATGGATCATTATGTGGGTAGAAAGGATTCCGGCAGGCGAGCACATATGTAATATGATTCGCCTTGTGCCCGAGGTGTTTGCTTTGGATGCGACGCAACAAACAGACGCTCTGCCCACACGCAAGTACATATTAGCATAAAAGAGAGATTCTTTGTCGTAAAGTTCCCTAAAATTGACAATCACAATGTCACAATGACCACCACCACCACTACCCACTGAGCAGTTCAAACATAAAAAGAAAATGTTCTAGTTTTTGGTTGACTTTAGTTGCGAAAATTCAAAGTTGAAGTTCGTCCAGAGAGATACGAGCGAGTATTGGTCGTAATTCCGATGAAATAGGTTCCGGTCCCAAGAGATGCATGAGTTTGGTTAGTAAAAGGAATGCCCTGGAGGGTTTTCCAGATATGTGAGTACGTAGTTTAATAAAAATAAAAGCTTATATTGTTGATTTTTATGTAATGCCACCAGAGATAAGAGGAACTGTTTGATGTTTGTACAATTGTGTTAGTTTGTGTCCAAGCAGTGATTGCCTCATTATGGTTGACAGAGGGCAGACGGGGTGGGAGGATGCGGATGAGGGTTTTGGTACATAGAAAGTTGGTATACGAACATGACAAAAAATGTTATGCATATCAAATTGTGATAAGAAACTTGTGTCCTTCAGTGTTTGTGTCCCCATTACTGGTTAACTCTATACTTGCTATAGCATACAGGAACTAACGATAGTGGTTCAGGGAAGTGACTCAACTTCGCACGGGAATAAAGACAACCCTGCATGGGAAATTCACTTTTCAAATACAGCGAATAAACGCCAAAGATCTGTTGTGATATGGAGTAGATTCAATCAAATAGAGTTTTTAATTGGGACTTGCCGATGTTGATGGCGATTTAAGTTGCGTAAAACATGCCTCCTAGCTGTTCCCAGTCATGGAAAAAGTTAAAAATACTTCCTTTTATGTAAACTCATGCATTCTCAACATTAAATCCGCCCTTTGGGATAGCCAGTTGTATGTTGCTTGGTGATAATAGCAAGTGAACACAAGCCGATCATGCTCATTCTGCCTGCGGCTGTGTGGCAGACTGGTTGTGGTGGGCTGTATGCGAGTTTTAGGAAAATTACAACAACAATTCCTTGGTATGACAGTGGTTTGGTTCTTATTTCAGTGGCAATTCTTGTGTTTGAATGCCGTGAGAGTATGTACCGGCACCACTGGTAGAAAAAAAGCTCCTCCATAAGGCCTGTACTGACAATTTTTCCTGGACAGAGTATAGTTTCATAATTATTCGGCTTCTGGGGCAAGAAGGGTAATCATGTTGGTGAACAAATGGCTATCCGATTAGGCCGAATGGGAACGCGTGATTGTTTAAATGTCGTTCTGGAATGAATGAAGTCTCCATGGGTGTTTCGCGATATGCACGCTAGAACATTACAGACCCGCAACCATGTTTACTAACCTGAATGGCTGATGAGTTTTTTGACGAATTGTTTTCGGCATTCGAACAAATCTTTTCTACGGTGATCCATGAAACTGAAATGAATTCTCGTCCGTCGACATAAAACTCGGTTCCATATAAGCTAAGATTACTTTTACATAATTTTGGGTGAATTTTGGCCGCTTGCTTTTGTTTACGTTAGTTTTATTAATGTTTAAAAACCAAATTCAGGGCCTTCGAGTTTTTCGGCGTACTTTTATTTTTATTTCGAGCACAATATATCTTGGACTTTGACATTATGACGTATATACAAAATACCTTTTTTTGGCTTAACTTTCTCGTTTTTTACCTGTGCAAGGTAAATTTTAAACAGAGTTTCTTTTTTTGTATTTACTGATTCGAACATTTTAAGTTTGTTCCGATAAATAAAACCCTTCCCGTATTTTTTTCAAACAGAAACACCGTAATTTTAATGCTCCGTCAAAGAGATCGCGTCTTACCGCCGTGTTTCACAGCCGCGTTTGACAGTTGTAATGGAATATACTGCAATACATATCCCCTGTGACATGAAGCGCGTTCTTAACGTCGCGTCAAATTCACCGCGGCGTTTAAGCGCGGTGTTGTGAAAAATTCCAGATTATTTTGAGTGGAAGTATACGAAATTATCAATGTCTGTTATAAAAGGAAAAATATGGGAAACAGTTTCAAAAGAATTGAATTGACGGTATTTTGTATTTGTAATATTTAAATTTGTATAGAGTAAAAGGCCCACAAGATTTAAATTAAAAACGGCCAATTCTTGCACAATTACACGTTTTATTCTTTTAATTCTTTATAATGGCTGCCGACTCTTCTTCTCACACTTTTTCTTCTCCACCTTCCGGAAGTTCGTCTTTTCAACATGGCCGTTTCTTCTCCTTCTTCATATTCTCGACGCTAGAGGGCGTATCTCTCACATAAATATATTATCTTAAGGTACAATCACATTTCAATATTATCTTACAACTCGGCCAATTTGACTATATGATCGACCACGATCATAAAATATACATAAAAGCTATACAGGTGTGAAGTGGTTGATTTTTTTTTTTTTTTTTTTTTTTTTTTAAAGAAACTTAAAACTAACTAGGTGTTGCTTTCTAGATGTTAGTGGTTGTAATGCCCTACCTCGGAGTCACCCATTTCCGAATACGCGCGGCTTCGATAATGTTGTCATATGGCAGCTGCGTCAGCTGACAATTGTCGATGTCCCGCACCACATATCGGTCATTAGGTAATACTCTATGGATTATGTACGGGCCACGATATTTTTGAATGAATTTCTTATTGGTGCCGGCGGAGGTATCAATGTGTTTAATCACCACAAAGTCCCCGACGACATATGTCTGTGCAGGCACGCTGTGTTTCAAAAAGTATTTCTCGTTGTATTCTTGGGATGCTTTAATAGCTGCCGAAGCTCTCGACCGAATAGCTGGGAGATCACGGCTTACCTCATGATTAAACCGATCTTCCAGATACTCGGTAAGCTCATCAATAATAACCCCACGCTGCTCTATTCCAAACAATAATTTACTGGGAGACTCCTTCGCCGAGCTATGTACCGTGTTATTGATTGCGTATTCAACCTGCGATAATTTTGTAGACCAGTCCGCATGATTGAGTGGTTCACTCACTTTGCCCAACATTGCCTTAATCACCCTGTTAACCCGCTCTACTTGTCCGTTGGCTTGGGGAGAAGCAACGGCAACTTTAATGTGCTCCACATTGTTTCGAAGCAGATAACTGGAAAATTCAAGTGAGGTAAAGCAAGTACCACGATCGGTAACCATACGTCTAGGGCGACTGTAATAACTGAAGTACATACCTCTTTGGTACTAGTCGAGTTGACGGGGTATAATCGGACGAATTTCGTAAAAGCATCAATAACTACTAATATGTGTTTGCGTTTCGAAGTTATGGCTGGCAAGGGCCCGAAATGATCTACGTGAACGGTATCAAACGGAACTGTTTTTTTTGGGATACTGTACATGTTGCGATTGTTCGTTCGTGCCGGCACTGAATACATAATGCACTTAATACAATTGTTAATAAACTGCTCAATAGCGTTTCTCATATTCGGAAACCAATAGTTTTTCCGGATCTGCTTATAGCATTTGTCGACTCCTAAATGGCCAATCTTTTCATGTATCATCCTAATCAAATTATCTCTCATTTCGGTCGGCACACATAGCAATAACCGTTTATCCTCAGCTACCCGAAAGACCAGCCCATCCTGTAACTCATAATGTTCAAGTGTTTCCACTTCCAATTTTCCTCGAAGCAAGCTAATTTCTGGGTCACGGTTCTGAGTAACTTGGATATGGGTGTCCACATCGTCACTGGTAAGGGCAGCGACCATATGGCACCTGCTCAATGCATCCACATGCCCCATGGATGTTCCACTACGATGCTGTATTGTATAGTTGTAGTTTTCAAGTTCTAGCGCCCACCTAGCGATTCGGGGGTTGACCTGCTTCTTACTCAGAGTAAGAGTGAGCGAGTTACAATCAGTAATGATTTTAATTGGTAAGCCTTCCAAATAAACTCGGAAACGTCGTAAAGAATAAATAATGGCTAAGGTTTCAAGTTCGAAACTATGGTATCGAGACTCGGCTGGGGAAGCAATTTTTGAAAAATATGCTACTGGGTGAAACTTTTTGTCGTCTTGACGCTGCATCAGAACCGACCCAAATCCTATACTACTCGCATCGCAATGCAACTCAGTTTCCCTATCAGGGCTGTAGATGGCTAACACTGGAGCAGTTACAAGCTTGTCCTGTAATTCTCTGAACGCTTTAACGCAATCGATCGAGAAATTATATCTACTCTCCTTGCGCAAAAGTTCCAAAAGAGGCTTGGCTATTTTGGAAAATGAAGGGACAAACCGGCGAAAATATGAAAACAATCCGATACAGCGGTGTAATTCGTTCTGGTTTCTCGGCATCGGATACTGTTTGATGTTTTGAATATGGGTTTCGGTTAATCGAATACCCGATGCATTGACGGAATAACCCAAATATTCCAACTCATCATAGCCGAACTTACACTTCTTCAATTTTAGTTCCAAACCTTTTTCATAATTTCGGCGCAAAACTTCAGCAACGATATTCAAGTGAACCTCAAAATCATTAGTAGCAATTAGAATATCATCCAAGTAAATAATTAATTTCCCTGCCTCAATAAGATCTTTGAAAATTTCATGCAAAAACCGTTGGAAATTGGCAGGCGCATTTCTTAACCCAAAAGGCATTTGTACATACTCGTATTGTCCATCCGGTGTTACGAAAGAGGTGAAGGGAACCGAATTCTCATCCATCCCCACTTGGTGGAAACCGTCCTTCAAATCGAGAAGTGTAAACCATCTTTTATTCCCTAAAAACTCTATGCAATATTCAATCAGAGGTAGTGGGAAATTATCCCTAATTGTTTTTTTATTCAGCGCGCGGTAATCGATGCACATACGTAATTCACCATTTTTTTTTCTAACCAGTACTACTGCAGATGCATAAGGAGACTTGCTTGGTCGAATTATCCCTCTATCTAATAAATCTTTTACTTTTCCACAAACTTCCCTTCTTTCCAATACCGAAAGTGATCGCGGCGAGCAATGAAATGGTGTGTCATCGGTTAAGCATATCTTCATTTTATAATTATGACATTTTCGTTCAATTCCTATCGGGTTTAGATAGTGTTTATCTATAACTGCCTTTAGAGCACTATCCTGACCTTCATTTAACCGTGAGCAGATATCGACACCTAACTGCGGCTCATCTATCTCTATATTACAAATTGATAAAACACCATCATCAAAACAGCGGGCCTGCGGGAGAACAACAACATTTGGTGGAGTCGGGACATCGGGGTTGCTGACACAACTGCCACTCAACGGATTCAGCGATTCTATAGGACTTATTACAGTTCGGGTGTTGACACGCGAACAGACTTTCGGGCTACCACAACCACCAACATTTGTTTCTTCAAAGACAGGAGCACCAGTACATAAATTGTTTAACGTGTGTATTTTATTTGATATGAATTTAGATTTTACTTCAGAAATTTTCATTTGGCTTAAATGAATTTTAAAAGTTCTTAAAAAACTACGCCCCAAGATCAACGGTAACGTCATAAGATTATCTGGAAGCACCAAAAGAGACACTGTTCTGGTATCATTACGAAACTTGATATAACATTTAATCCTACCATATGTATAGAGTTTGATTTTGCCTACTCCGGTATATTTCGTCGGTTTTAGTACTTTTGATATTCCTATGTCGTCGGGCACAAGAGATCGTCTGATAATATTAATCGCGCTGCCGGTATCGAATAAAGAAAAACAATTTATGTACTTAGCACTTCGGACTTGTTTAATAGAGAAAGCAACACTTACCATTTGCATGGCACTGATGGCGCCAGCCAATTCTTCATCGTCACTTGCATCATCCTGGAGCGCCTTGGTAACTGCAGATACAATCTTCTGATGTCGTCTATTTGCCTTTGGGCAGGCGTTATGGTAATGCCCCACTTCGTTACAGATGAAACAGGCATTGGGTTGCCTCGGTGGTTTGGTGCAACTGCCTTTATAGTGGCCAAACTTTGAACAATTGTAGCAACGTACCTCGGACAACTCCTTTGGTTTAGCAGACGCCGACTTTGCTTTGCTAGCTGCAACAACCGTGGGCAATCTTGCAAGTTTCTTCTCCAATAGCTGAGAGCGTTTCTGTTGATATCTGTCCAGCCTTGCCATTAGTTCGGCGATAGTTCGAGCATCATTGATCAGCGTTATATTTGGACTGTCGTCATCAAAACCATCGATGATGAAAGTTACAAGCTCTGCCTCAGGTACAGATATTTTGGCAGCCAAGGTTTTCATGGCGATGACGAATTCCAGGCATGACTCATTTGGAAAAATGCGTCGCTGCTCCAGTTGTCTATATACATCCCGGTGAGTTACTTGCTGCCCAAAGGTTTCGACAAGGGCTTCCTTCAATTCCGCATAATTTACAACACCCAGGGTATTCAAAAACTCCTTTGCCGTTTCCTTCAGCAACCTGCGCACACCTAAGCACATCTCGTCCTGTGTAAAACCACGGGTTGCTGTGTATTGTTCGAATTCACCGAACCACTTACGAATATCACACTGGCCTTTTCCCGAATATGGATTTAGTGAATTCTCCATATGTTCATAGTTTGCACTACGATGACGATAACTATCGGTTTGTGGTCTGCCCTCGAGTTCGCGAATCTGCTGTTGTAGAAATAGCATTTCACGTCGCATACGTAGTACATTAATTTCCGACTGTAGGCGACGTGCTTCAGCTTCTTCCCGAGCTACCGCCTGGGGTTGATGTGTGAGCGGTTCCCCTCTTGCATCATCGAATATTTCATCGTCCAGTGTGTTGGTTAATGCGGCGACTGGTACGGCGGCTGGTACGGCGGATGGTTCGGCGGATGGGTCAGCGGATGGGTCAGCGGATGGGTCAGCGGATGGTTGATGTGTGGGCACCAATTCCCCGTACAACGTACGTAACTGCGCAATTGTAACGCTTGGTGGAAAATCTATATTTTCCTTGACGAGAGCGTCGACCATTGTCTGTCGAGATATGCGCGTGTCTGACATAAATATTACCAAATTACTCACTTTAAAATAACTTTAAATGCTCTTCTGAGGTCAGACCCCACATCTGAGTTAAAAGGCCCACAAGATTTAAATTAAAAACGGCCAATTCTTGCACAATTACACGTTTTATTCTTTTAATTCTTTATAATGGCTGCCGACTCTTCTTCTCACACTTTTTCTTCTCCACCTTCCGGAAGTTCGTCTTTTCAACATGGCCGTTTCTTCTCCTTCTTCATATTCTCGACGCTAGAGGGCGTATCTCTCACATAAATATATTATCTTAAGGTACAATCACATTTCAATATTATCTTACAAGAGGTAACTCAAAATACAGTATTTTCACGACCCATTTGGGCTATTTTTTTCGATATTTATTTATAATCCTTTTTCTTTTTCGCGAATGAAATTTTGCAAAAAATTATGACACCTTAATCTTACCGCCGGCCCCGCGTAAAATCGCGTTCTGTTTGATGGAGCCTTTATATTTTGCTACAAAAGTGGTTGATCTACCATATTGGACTCTATCGTATTCCCCAATTCCCTATACTTGAATCAAGATGGTCTTGTGAACAATAAATCTGTCGTGGCTTTCACGTTTCACCCATTTTCTCCATTTCTTTTTTCGATGACAGCATCCAGTCACGAAGTCACTTAGCTCTTGTTGTCGACAGCGATATCCTACGACAACAAAGTTAATAGGACTTAATTCATTTCATTTACAAACACCCTGATGAGCCACACCATATGCAATCACTGAGTAAAAATTGGCAAGTCTAACTCAGTAGCTGTTAGGAGCTATGCTCCTTGAAGAGTGACTTGCATAAATCTCTGTCAAAATACTCAGGCCGATGGTTGTGGCTATGTTCCATTCTTGGCTTGTGAAAACTTGGCATGTCAGCGACTGAGTTTGAGTTCTACTTATTACTTGAGCACAATTTTTGTTTTCACTTTTTTCATAGAATTGCAACCTATTCACAATGATGTACTCTTCCGTTTTACCGACTACGCAATTGGTATACTCATAAACCATGGACAATACAGCTTGATATGAACAGGAACACACATGCTTCCCAAGCCAATTTCGATGAATTTGCAATTTTCATTTCTAATTATCTGAAAGCTGTAACAGATTATAGCCATTGGTACGTAAATTTCTAATTAATAAATTCATATCCTCTCGGATTTGGGTACATTTGGCTAAGCCATACATAAAAAGGTAATTTTACAATCGCCTGTATGCCTCCTGTCTCCATGGAGTACTTACATTTTCGAATTATAATGCTAATTATGTGCACTCTCTAAACATCTACGTGCGAATAGCTACACAGCATATGCGCCACGGTCAAATGGATAAGGCCGTGTTTCATGGTCCTGCTTCGGTATAATTAAAAACTTTCATTTTGCATGCATTATTTTTGACCATAAATCATTTACAAAACAGAGTATTGCCGTGAATGGCTAATGAGTTATAGTGCATCGCAGAAGCCTCTACAGCCAGATGACAACGAAACTTTATGTGGGAACAGGACATTTTTATAATAAACGGGGTGCCGACATTTGTTTTTATTGCTGAATCGTTTTAATAAACCCCGTTTGGGTCTGACAGATGACACAAAATGGCTGCACAATCAATCATCTCTAAAATACAATTAATTTAAGGTTTAACTTCAACTAGAATGTTTGTTCATTTAAATCTTACATCGTGAATTTAATTTTTAATATCAAATATTACGACAAGCCAGAAAACTTCTATTGCCAGTACACGGATGTAGATTCGATTTGAGGAATAAATTCATCATGAAATATCTGCGGAGAAATCGTAAAGGTAGGTAATAAGAAATCTTCCACATGATTGAGCAACACAATTTCCGATGTGAAAATATTTTCATATTTATGGAATCGATAATTCTATTTATTGACAAATTCAATTGCATAAAAGCATGTCCGTCGGTTATGCGAAGGAGGTTGGGAAACACTGAATCCTTAGGCTCTATAGAAGAATAATGTAGTAAGGCAGTTGAGATATGTTTATGTTTAAAATAAAACAGCTGCCTTTAGTTTATTAATCTAACTCTGGATAGGATTAACATTTTAGAAGGCGACAAACCGGAATACACTTAAAGCTAGGACATAAAGAGATTTAAAGATAAGTGACCTTACCAAAGAACAAACACTTTATGGTCAAAAGGTCAAAAAAAGTCGAGAGGTAGAAATAAAAAGGGCAAAAGGTTAATGTACGAATCTATTAAAGTGGGTTTTAACTTTTAGGTCGATTTGAAATTTTTTTGTTTTTAATTTTTTAAATTTTTTTCCAGTTTTTTTTAATCACTTTTTGACAGTTTTGTTGAATGTTGTTAATTTATTCAGTAATCGCATTAATGTAAGAATCTATTAGAGTGGGTTTTAAGCCTATTTGAACAACATTTTTTTATTGGAATTTTAACATTTTGACCTTTTGACCTTTCGACCTTTTGACCTCTTGACCTATCGACCTTTTGACCTTTTGACCTTTCGACCTTTTGACCTTTCGACCTTTTGACCTTTTGACCTTTTGACCTCTTGACCTATCGACCTTTTGACCTTTTGACCTCTTGACCTATCAACCTTTTGACCTTTCGACCTTTTGACCTTTTGACCTTTTGACCTTTCGACCTTTTGACCTTTTGACCTCTTGACCTATCAACCTTTTGACCTTTCGACCTTTTGACCTTTTGACCTTTTGACCTTTCGACCTTTTGACCTTTCGACCTTTCGTTCTTTTGATCTTTTGACCTTTCGACATTTTGACCATTCGACCTTTCGACCTTATGACCTTATTACCTTTTGACCTTTCAACCTTTCGACCCTTTGACCTTTTGACCTTTCGACCTTTTAACCTTTTGACGTTTTGGAGTTTTGATCTTTTGACCTTTCGACGTTTTGACCTTTTGACCTTTTGACCTTTTGACCTTTTGACCTTTTGACCTTTTGACCTTTTTATGATTAAATTACAGAAAAAGTGTCCTACATTTGAAAATAGAGTCCAATTTCACTCATCTCCAAAAAGATGAGTCCGGAGTCCAGGATGTCAAGAAGAATTCGAAACGACTCCAAAGCGTCCAGAAGGTAACTCTGGTTAGTGGTCCAATTCATTGCTGGCGACCTTTTATTTTTTTTTTTTTTTTTATTTTTAAAATTTTTTTCCAGTTTTTTTTAATAACTTTTTGACAGTTTTTTTTTTTGACCTCTTGACCTATCGACCTTTTGACCTTTTGACCTTTCGACCTTTTGACCTTTTGACCTCTTGACCTATCGACCTTTTGACCTTTCGACCTTTTGACCTTTCGACCTTTTGACCTTTCGACCTTTCGTTCTTTTGATCTTTTGACCTTTCGACATTTTGACCTTTCGACCTTATGACCTTATACCTTTTGACCTTTCAACCTTTCGACCCTTTGACCTTTTGACTTTTTGACCTTTCTACTTTTTGACCTTTCGACCTTTTGACCTTTTGACCTTTTGACCTTTCGACCTTTCGACCTTTCGACCTTTTGACCTTTTGACCTTTCGACCTTATGACCTTTTGACCTTTTGACCTTTCGACCTTTCGTTCTTTTGATCTTTTGACCTTTCGACATTTTGACCATTCGACCTTTCGACCTTATGACCTTATTACCTTTTGACCTTTCAACCTTTCGACCTTTTGACCTTTTGACCTTTTGACCTTTCGACCTTTTGACCTTTCGACCTTTTGACCTTTCGACCTTTTAACCTTTTGATGTTTTGGAGTTTTGATCTTTTGACCTTTCGACGTTTTGACCTTTTGACCTTTTGAACTTTTGACCTTTTTATGATTAAATTACAGAAAAAGTGTCCTACATTTGAAAATAGAGTCCAATTTCACTCATCTCCAAAAAGATGAGTCCGGAGTCCGGGATGTCAAGAAGAATTCGAAACGACTCCAAAGCGTCCAGAAGGTAACTCTGGTTAGTGGTCCAATTCATTGCTGCCTAGTCGCCAGGATTGGACTGCTAAGATAGAATACCAAAGACAGCCTTGTATCGAAAGAATTGTGGCAAAATTTGCTTCTAGTTCTTCCAAAACAGCTGCCTTTAGTTTATTAATCTAACTCTGGATAGGATTAACATTTTAGAAGGCGACAAAGCTAGGACATAAAGAGATTTAAAGATAAGTGACCTTACCGAAGAACAAACACTTTATGGTCAAAAGGTAAAAAAAGTCGAGAGGTAAAAATAAAAAGGCCAAAAGGTTAATGTACGAATCTATTAAAGTGGGTTTTAACTTTTAGGTCGATTTGAAATTTTTTTGTTTTTAATTTTTTAAATTTTTTTCCAGTTTTTTTTAATCACTTTTTGACAGTTTTGTTGAATGTTGTTAATTTATTCAGTAATCGCATTAATGTAAGAATCTATTAGAGTGGGTTTTAAGCCTATTTGAACAACATTTTTTTATTGGAATTTTAACATTTTGACCTTTTGACCTTTCGACCTTTTGACCTCTTGACCTATCGACCTTTTGACCTTTTGACCTTTCGACCTTTTGACCTTTCGACCTTTTGACCTTTTGACCTTTTGACCTCTTGACCTATCGACCTTTTGACCTTTCGACATTTTGACCATTCGACCTTTCGACCTGGCTAGTCGCCAGGATTGGACCGAAGAACAAACACTTTATGGTCAAAAGGTAAAAAAGTCGAGAGGTAAAAATAAAAAGGCCAAAAGGTTAATGTACGAATCTATTAAAGTGGGTTTTAACTTTTAGGTCGATTTTAAATTTTTTTGTTTTTAATTTTTAAAATTTTTTTCCAGTTTTTTTAATCAGTTTATTAGAGTGGGTTTTAAGCCTATTTAAACAACATTTTTTTATTGGAATTTTAACATTTTGACCTTTTGACCTTTCGACCTTTTGACCTCTTGACCTATCGACCTTTTGACCTTTTGACCTTTCGACCTTTTGACCTTTTGACCTTTTGACCTCTTGACCTATCGACCTTTTGACCTTTTGACCTCTTGACCTATCGACCTTTTGACCTTTCGACCTTTCGACCTTTTGACCTTTCGACCTTTTGACCTTTTGACCTCTTGACCTATCGACCTTTTGACCTTTTGACCTTTTGACCTTTCGACCTTTTGACCTTTCGACCTTTTGACCTTTCGACCTTTTGACCTTTCGACCTTTTGACCTTTTGACCTCTTGACCTATCGACCTTTTGACCTTTCGACCTTTTGACCTTTTGACCTTTTGACCTTTCGACCTTTTGACCTTTTGACCTTTTGACCTTTCGACCTTTTGACCTTTCGACCTTTCGTTCTTTTGATCTTTTGACCTTTCGACATTTTGACCATTCGACCTTTCGACCTTATGACCTTATTACCTTTTGACCTTTCAACCTTTCGACCCTTTGACCTTTTGACCTTTTGACCTTTCGACCTTTTGACATTTCGACCTTTTGACCTTACGACCATTTAACCTTTTGACGTTTTGGAGTTTTGATCTTTTGACCTTTCGACGTTTTGACCTTTTGACCTTTTGACCTTTTTATGATTAAATTACAGAAAAAGTGTCCTACATTTGAAAATAGAGTCCAATTTCACTCATCTCCAAAAAGATGAGTCCGGAGTCCGGGATGTCAAGAAGAATTCGAAACGACTCCAAAGCGTCCAGAAGGTAACTCTGGTTAGTGGTCCAATTCATTGCTGGCTAGTCGCCAGGATTGGACTGCTAAGATAGAATACCAAAGACAGCCTTGTATCGAAAGAATTGTGGCAAAATTTGCTTCTAGTTCTTCCATAACAGCTGCCTTTAGTTTATTAATCTAACTCTGGATAGGATTAACATTTTAGAAGGCGACAAACCGGAATACACTTAAAGCTAGGACATAAAGAGATTTAAAGATAAGTGACCTTACCGAAGAACAAACACTTTATGGTCAAAAGGTAAAAAAGTCGAGAGGTAAAAATAAAAAGGCCAGAAGGTTAATGTACGAATCTATTAAAGTGGGTTTTAACTTTTAGGTCGATTTGAAATTTTTTTGTTTTTAATTTTTAAAATTTTTTTCCAGTTATTTTTAATCACTTTTTGACAGTTTTGTTGAATGTTGTTAATTTATTCAGTAATCGCATTAATGTAAGAATCTATTAGAGTGGGTTTTAAGCCTATTTGAACAACATTTTTTTATTGGAATTTTAACATTTTGACCTTTTGACCTTTCGACCTTTTGACCTTTTGACCTCTTGACCTATCGACCTTTTGACCTTTTGACCTTTCGACCTTTTGACCTTTCGACCTTTTGACCTTTCGACCTTTTGACCTTTCGACCTTTTGACCTTTCGACCTTTTGACCTTTTGACCTCTTGACCTATCGACCTTTTGACCTTTCGACCTTTTGACCTTTTGACCTTTCGACCTATCGACCTTTTGACCTTTTGACCTCTTGACCTATCGACCTTTTGACCTTTTGACCTTTTGACCTTTTGACCTCTTGACCTATCGACCTTTTGACCTTTTGACCTTTTGACCTCTTGACCTATCGACCTTTTGACCTTTTGACCTTTCGACCTTTTGACCTATCGACCTTTTGACCTTTTGACCTTTCGACCTTTTGACCTTTCGACATTTTGACCTTTTGACCTCTTGACCTATCGACCTTTTGACCTTTCGACCTTTGACCTTTTGACCTTTTGACCTCTTGACCTATCGACCTTTTGACCTTTTGACCTTTCGACCTTTTGACCTTTCGACCTATCGACCTTTTGACCTTTCGACCTTTGACCTTTTGACCTTTTGACCTCTTGACCTATCGACCTTTTGACCTTTTGACCTTTCGACCTTTTGACCTTTCGACCTTTTGACCTTTTGACCTCTTGACCTATCGACCTTTTGACCTTTCGACCTTTCGACCTTTTGACCTTTCGACCTTTTGACCTTTTGACCTCTTGACCTATCGACCTTTTGACCTTTCGACCTTTTGACCTTTCGACCTTTTGACCTTTTGACCTCTTGACCTATCGACCTTTTGACCTTTCGACCTTTTGACCTTTTGACCTTTTGACCTCTTGACCTATCGACCTTTTGACCTTTTGACCTTTCGACCTTTTGACCTTTCGACCTTTTGACCTTTTGACCTCTTGACCTATCGACCTTTTGACCTTTCGACCTTTTGACCTTTTGACCTTTCGACCTTTTGACCTTTTGACCTCTTGACCTTTTGACCTTTTGACCTTTCGACCTTTTGACCTTTCGACCTTTTGACCTTTTGACCTCTTGACCTATCGACCTTTTGACCTTTCGACCTTTCGACCTTTTGACCTTTCGACCTTTTGACCTTTTGACCTCTTGACCTATCCACCTTTTGACCTTTCGACCTTTTGACCTTTCGACATTTTGACCATTCGACCTTTCGACCTTATGACCTTATTACCTTTTGACCTTTCAACCTTTCGACCCTTTGACCTTTTGACCTTTTGACCTTTCGACCTTTTGACATTTCGACCTTTTGACTTTTCGACCTTTTAACCTTTTGACGTTTTGGAGTTTTGATCTTTTGACCTTTCGACGTTTTGACCTTTTGACCTTTTGACCTTTTTATGATTAAATTACAGAAAAAGTGTCCTACATTTGAAAATAGAGTCCAATTTCACTCCTCTCCAAAAAGATGAGTCCGGAGTCCGGGATGTCAAGAAGAATTCGAAACGACTCCAAAGCGTCCAGAAGGTAACTCTGGTTAGTGGTCCAATTCATTGCTGGCTAGTCGCCAGGATTGGACTGCTAAGATAGAATACCAAAGACAGCCTTGTATCGAAAGAATTGTGGCAAAATTTGCTTCTAGTTCTTCCAAAACAGCTGCCTTTAGTTTATTAATCTAACTCTGGATAGGATTAACATTTTAGAAGGCGACAAACCGGAATACACTTAAAGCTAGGACATAAAGAGATTTAAAGATAAGTGACCTTACCGAAGAACAAACACTTTATGGTCAAAAGGTAAAAAAGTCGAGAGGTAAAAATAAAAAGGCCAAAAGGTTAATGTACGAATCTATTAAAGTGGGTTTTAACTTTTAGGTCGATTTGAAATTTTTTTGTTTTTAATTTTTAAAATTTTTTTCCAGTTTTTTTTAATCACTTTTTGACAGTTTTGTTGAATGTTGTTAATTTATTCAGTAATCGCATTAATGTAAGAATCTATTAGAGTGGGTTTTAAGCCTATTTGAACAACATTTTTTTATTGGAATTTTAGCATTTTGACCTTTTGACCTTTCTACCTTTTGACCTTTTGACCTCTTTACCTATCGACCTTTTGACCTTTCAACCTTTCGACCCTTTGACCTTTTGACCTTTTGACCTTTCGACCTTTTGACATTTCGACCTTTTGACTTTTCGACCTTTTGACCTTTTGACCTCTTGATCTATCGACCTTTTGACCTTTCGACCTTTTGACCTTTTGACCTTTTGACCTTTCGACCTTTTGACCTTTTGACCTTTTGACCTTTCGACCTTTTGACCTTTCGACCTTTCGTTCTTTTGATCTTTTGACCTTTCGACATTTTGACCATTCGACCTTTCGACCTTATGACCTTATTACCTTTTGACCTTTCAACCTTTCGACCCTTTGACCTTTTGACCTTTTGACCTTTCGACCTTTTGACATTTCGACCTTTTGACCTTACGACCATTTAACCTTTTGACGTTTTGGAGTTTTGATCTTTTGACCTTTCGACGTTTTGACCTTTTGACCTTTTGACCTTTTTATGATTAAATTACAGAAAAAGTGTCCTACATTTGAAAATAGAGTCCAATTTCACTCATCTCCAAAAAGATGAGTCCGGAGTCCGGGATGTCAAGAAGAATTCGAAACGACTCCAAAGCGTCCAGAAGGTAACTCTGGTTAGTGGTCCAATTCATTGCTGGCTAGTCGCCAGGATTGGACTGCTAAGATAGAATACCAAAGACAGCCTTGTATCGAAAGAATTGTGGCAAAATTTGCTTCTAGTTCTTCCATAACAGCTGCCTTTAGTTTATTAATCTAACTCTGGATAGGATTAACATTTTAGAAGGCGACAAACCGGAATACACTTAAAGCTAGGACATAAAGAGATTTAAAGATAAGTGACCTTACCGAAGAACAAACACTTTATGGTCAAAAGGTAAAAAAGTCGAGAGGTAAAAATAAAAAGGCCAGAAGGTTAATGTACGAATCTATTAAAGTGGGTTTTAACTTTTAGGTCGATTTGAAATTTTTTTGTTTTTAATTTTTAAAATTTTTTTCCAGTTATTTTTAATCACTTTTTGACAGTTTTGTTGAATGTTGTTAATTTATTCAGTAATCGCATTAATGTAAGAATCTATTAGAGTGGGTTTTAAGCCTATTTGAACAACATTTTTTTATTGGAATTTTAACATTTTGACCTTTCGACCTTTTGACCTTTTGACCTCTTGTCCTATCGACCATTTGACCTTTTGACCTTTCGACCTTTTGACCTTATGACCTTATAACCTTTTGACCTTTCAACCTTTTGACCATTTGACCCTTTGACTTTTTGACATTTTGATGACCTTTCGACCTTTCGTTCTTTTGACCTTTTGACCTTTCGACATTTTGACCTTTCGACCTTATGACCTTTTGACCTTTCAACCTTTTGACCCTTTGACCTTTTGATTTTTTGACCTTTTGACCTTTTGACCTTTTGACCTTTTGACCTTTTGACCTTTCGACCTTTTGACATTTCGACCTTTTGACCTTTTGACCTTTTTATGATTAAATTACAGAAAAAGTGTCCTACATTTGAAAATAGAGTCCAATTTCACTCATCTCCAAAAAGATGAGTCCGGAGTCCGGGATGTCAAGAAGAATTCGAAACGACTCCAAAGCGTCCAGAAGGTAACTCTGGTTAGTGGTCCAATTCATTGCTGGCCAGTCGCCAGGATTGGACTGCTAAGATAGAATAAAAAAAGAGAGCCTTGCATCGATAGAAATGTGGCAAAATTTGCTTCTAGTTTGCAAGTAAACCGCCCATTAAGCCGCATGCTTGCTAAATTGATTAATAGCCTCATTCCGTTATTAGACTTGTGGTATAACGTATAATGTAAGCACAAACTAACCAAGTGGTCTTACCGAAAGCGTAAAATGTTCGCAAACAAAATGTCCGTACAATAGGACCTCTTCTGCACACCCTCATTCCATTGTTATATGCAGTGTTAAATATATTATACGAGTTGAATAAACGCTGATCGGGGTGGAATTGATTTAAAACCATTTCCGCGATGATTGCAATTACGGATAACTCGAACCAGCGCACTCAATTATAGATCCTTTACAAATTTACAGGCAAGTCAATTTGGCAGAAATGCGGTGCTTGCCATATTTTCCAGTCATCGCTGTTTTGCGCTCCGTTGAATCAAGAAAACCACCGCGGGCAGCGCACCGCTGTGTGACACTATCTAAATATCGGCAAAATAGTCCATTCATTGGCGCGAAGTATCAGAAAGCGATGTTAAATTAGCATATACGACGATGTCGATGTCTAGTTGTCATTGTATCGATTGGCATAAAATTCCAATCGGGATTACGTAATCTACGATGCGATTTCATGTCGTTTAATGTTTTTTTCTTCGTCGCCTGTTGTTTGTAAATCGAACATTAAACATGGAAACGACAACATAAATGGGATTTGATTTGAATTGGATCTAAATTTGGTATTTCGACTTTGCTAGGGATAGAAAATGAGTTTCGACGGTCGTTTAATGCAAGAAGGAATTTGTAGGAAGAAAGATTGAAATAGGAACTTGAATATTATATCGTAGTGTGGAATGTAGCGTGGAACCTTAGATGGTGAAGTGTAAACAACCCATTTGTCACCAAACAAGTTCCATTTCGAATTGGAGACTGGAATCTGTCAAATGAGTGCAAGTCTCCACTGAGCTAATTCTAGAACCAGCCGAAATATTTTGGAATATACAACAAAGTTCTAGATAGATGGCGGAGCGGATATACAGGGGGAGACAGTTGATTATTCGGTAGTAAAATGTAAAGTAATACAGTGAATTAACTGATTGGTTTAAATCGTTTAAGTGATATGTTTTAGTACTTGATAAGTCAATTATTAAAATAATCGATAAAAGTGTAATAATAGTGATTTTATTAGAAGAGTTACGTCGTGCAAACATTCTTGAGTTTATAAAGCAGCCGAGGTAGATAAAGCCCCTTAAATACCTCAACGCTATAGCTGTCTACTATGGCGTTGCATGCATACTGTCTCCTCCTGCTAGCCTATACTTGGATTTGCCAGCTTTCACCACTAAATTTGTTCTAGCCCCTTCTGAAAACATACAAACATACGCTAGAAAACTCCCTGAACTCGGTTGATGATGTCGTCGTTCTCCGCGTATGTAAGTTATTGTACAAAAAATGTACGCCAATTTCAACAATCAAATGCGATCAAGGATATAATAATTCTAAAAAAAAAATCGTTCACCGTTTCACCACAAATTCCGTAGACTTGTGATTTACAACTTTTTTTAAACTTTTCAAATTGCTTGCAATAAGAGATGAAAAGGAAACGCTCACAAATGATTCAAAGATCAAGAGAAATGAAACAACAACGACTAGAAGTAACAGGATGCTATGTGCCAAATTTTGAACTCACTCAAAATGTTCTCTTTGTGTCACATGTTTTTGTCGAGACTATTTTTTCCAAATGAAATGTGATTGGAAAACGAATTGTGCCATATATTTCACTATTTCTTGTATCTGTTGTTTACAAAGGAAAATTTGTTGATCCGTTTCACCAAAAGTTAATTTTCTTTGTTCCTTGCAAGTAAAAGGGTATTTATTTAGTGACTTGACAACATTAGACTTTCAGTGTGAACACACCCTTAGACCGATTACCAAACTCTCAATGTCAAAATATTCTGTAAAATCAACGTTTTTATCATGGTCAAGTACACGAAGGATCAACTTTTGAAAATAATTAAAGTATACTACCAAAATTCCTAGTCGGTGGTTGCAACTAAGACCGTTAACGCCCATTTTCAATTTTCAGCGATGAAGCGCATTTTTGGCTAAAGGGTAAAACTATGCGTTACGGAACATATGAGAATCCTTCACGAAACAGCACTTTATCCGCAAAAAGTCAGTGTTTGGTTCGGTTTTAATGCCGGTGGCGTTATTGGACCGTTTTTTCCGTCAGAGACATGTTGCATGAATTGGACATCGGTGACATGTGGTTTCAACAAGACGGTACCACAAGCCAAACAGCGGGTGCGACAATCGAGCTATTGAAGTCTCAGATTGGTTAACGTGTTATCTCAAGAAACGGAGCCGTCTATTGGCTGCCTAGGTCGTGTGATTTAACGCCTTAATCCTTGGTCTATGCCAACAAGCCGGCGACGTCAGATATTGAACCAGAAATGGCGGGCGAATCAGTCGAAATGTGCGGCCGGGCATCGAAAATGGGGTTCAACGAATCGACCGCAGCACACGTTCCCGCGGTGGACACATGAACGAATTCAAATTGCAAAAAAAGTTCAAGTCCTTAATGAAAAACCCTTTACAAATTTTTTAAAATTCTCATCTTTTTTCAATTTTGTCTTTCACCAAATCAAGAAATCTTACAAATTTGTTCAATTACCGAGATTTTTATACAATCCCGTGTAGATTTAATAATTTTTTGTAATTTTCCAAATTAATCGCTTTGAAATAAAAAGTGAAACGTTGTCACAAGTTTGTAATTGTAGAAACAAATAAAAATTTTGAATACCCTGAGTTTGGTGTGAAACGACAAAGGTAGATACATAAAAGAAACTCACAAAATTGTTAGACCCACAAATTTGTAATTTGGTGAAATAGGGTACGGTTGTTGGATTGTGAGTTTCGCACAATTGTGTCAACAGGGCTGCACCCTCACTCAACCCATTTTCACCAGGATCTTACATAGTGAAAATATTCGGTGGGCTGTTGTTTTATATGGTCTGAAACTGCACTGGTAGGGATCATTTATTTTTTCATTTATTTGTTATGTTAAGGATTGGTACTGGTATCTCTGTAGTTGGTGCAGTGTTTAGTTCTTATTTATCAATTAAATTTTCATCCAACAAAATTTTGGTTATCATTTAGTGTATGTTCTTCACGACTCCTTTGCCTTAAGTTGAACTTGAGCTTTATATTCCTCTTTGCTGGGGCGACGGGAGTCTTGACTGTTATCGTGCGCGTTAAATGGCTTGTTCTGCCTGATGACGGATTCAGTTAAGTAGTGTTTCTAAATACAATCTCAACGCCAATAGCGATCGTACCTTGGGTTCTTCTTTTTACCATAAGGTAAAACAACCGAACATTCTAGTTATTTTTGGGGGTTTCAGATTTCAGATTTCATCAAAGTATTTCTTCGTTGCTGTGGTGTCCTCAAAACCACACAGGAACATTTAAACGTCACACTTTAGTATTTATTTGCTCAAATGTTTTGTCGAGAAGCCGTTTTTCTTTGTCGGTAGGGCGTAAGCGAATTTCAACTAATTTTGGCAAATTAAGCTTTCATTATTGTCATAAGACGTTCACCAACGTGTGAGTTGCTCTAACAGCTTATGACAAATCCACATTCAAATGATGGCCGTCGTAGATTTTATTTCGTTCTTTGTCCGACCTATATCACATCATAATTAATAGAGAGCAAACCTCGAAGTCGGTGTCCCACCTTGAGGATGTAAGAAGTTGCGCTAGCCCATAAAGAGTTCATCCTGACTGTTGATAACACCGTTAATTTTAATCTAGAAAATCCATGGCTTTCAATATTCATTCATCTAGTCAATCCCACTGAACATTGGATTGTTGCTACTAAAGCAATCTCTCATACGCAAAAGCTCCTGTACCCATTGTAGGCTTTATTTGACTCTTTGAGAACATTCCATGTGAGACAGAATGCAACTAAATATTCGGGAAAGACGTTGTTTTATTAAATGTAACTTAATATTTTCATCACTCATACTGGAACACTTTGCGCCCTCAATCGTGTTAAAAAAATAAAAAATCAATAATAAATAATGAATTAAAAACAAACAACTCCCGCTACACTCTCTCAACGCACCTTTGACTAAATGCATTTCACGAACCACCGTTGGAGTATATTGACATCTGCACAATGCATCGTCATTTCATTCATCCAGCACACACCCCTCTAAATCATATCACCGTTGTATGTAGTTGCGCTATATATGATATTTACACAACGACACCCGCCAACTAGTACAATACACTGTTGGAATGGAGCGAAAGCCAAGAACACAAGCGATGCAACTCCTGCATCCATTTTTCTGTCATTAATTAATGCAACCCACAGTCAAGTCACACAAAGTTATCCTTGAGTTCAATTGCACGGCAGCATCGCAGGCAGAACCACAACGTTTGCCCGCTTCTGAATACAGTGTCAATTGCTCCAGCAGAAAATTATGACTGCATCCTCTCGCAGAAGCAAAATCATACCTATAAAATGTATCTGCATCTATATGTGCTTGCATATATCCATAATGTATTCGGTCGTGCTATCTTATGGTGTTTGCCATTTTATATTTGTTTTTCTTATCACGAGCGCGACAGAACGAACCTGTCTGCCGTTTGTTATTAGACACTGCACTTTATTTCTGTTGGACTTTAGCCAAAATATGTTTATCATTACCAAATTGCCGGCCACTGTTCAGTAGGTAAAGGCTAAATAAAATTGCATACGACCGGCAGGGGATAGCTTTGTTCGTGCATTGCAAACGTCCATTTCGGAATAAAATACACGCTGCGCTGTGCACTTCAACGTTCAATGTAATCAGCAAGAGTCAAAGAAGATTGGGTAAAAATAGTTTCACGAAAATCAGTTTGTACATGTATATCGCAAATTGGTGTGACAGGGTGTAGAAGAAAGCTGAGTTTTTGAGGACTCACCAAGTTCAAATAATGGTGTTTGTTGCTCGGTCGTAGCCAAACCTTACAGTTATTAACATCAGATGGCGGATACCGAAATAAAGTCTGCGACTCGGGCGTATACGTACTTTATTAATGTTCAATATTTATTTGATCACTGACAATGGAGTCAGAGACTTTGGGAAACAATCCTACTAAGAACAAGAATGCATTAGGTTCGGTTGGGTACTTTCTTCCAAACGTAAAATTACTATACAATTTCGGGGAAACCGTGCGAAATCGACCACGGGGAAATCCATTTTAATTTTTTCGTAATTTCTGATCGCCTTACAACTAAGTGACAGCTCAAAAGTTGGAGAAATAAAACGAATAATATTTCGTATTCGTCTTCGCTTTCATTAAAAAGTTCGAAAACTGCTCTGGATTATTATTGCACATTTTATAACGTTGCCGTTTATTTTACGATAATGGCAAAATGACATTTCTCAGGTACTTCTCTTGAAATAGAGAGATTTCTCTCTCGATTTTTGAGATTTGACATTTGACATTTTTCTTTGCTGAAAGTAGGTACAGGAACGAACCTATTGCATTGGAAAACATTTTGATGGCAGGCAATATTGGCAGTTCCGTCCACCTGCAAGCAGAAGGAGGAGTGACTACGTTCCTGGATTTGAGTATCAAGTACATGTAATACTAGTATCTGGCTTCTGAAAATCGACAGCAATGGTTATTCAATACTATCATTGATGAAAGCACAAAAGGTCCATCTGTTGTTTAGACGAATCTCTAACAATATATTCATTTGTCAAATGATGTAATTCAACTTTTGCTGTTTTCATAGAGTTGAGTTCAGTAAAAATCAAGTGTTTTCAATAGTGCTGAAAGACGTCTTCTATAGTCGTTAAGGAGTCCGATCTCAATGCTTCGGGTTAGGCTCCACGAAATAAGACCCCTGGAAATAAGGCCCAAAATTGAGATAAGTTTTTATAATGAAACTATACCTACCCATTTTTTATATAGAAATTAGGTCGAAATGGCCCCGAAAATGAGGTAAATTATCGTAAAAAAAAAATTATACCACATTTTTAAAATGGAAACTAAGCCCCAATGAAGCGTGTCCTCTATTTTTTTTAAATTATTTTCAACGCTAGACTTTTTAGTTATTATAGTACTCGCTGACATTAATGAAAAATGTAACCCTGCCGTTTAAAATCGCACGGTTTGTTCATCTATTCAGCCTGTAAAAATCGTGTTTTTCAGCTATTTTGTTATGCATTTTTTTTTAGCCATGTGTAACTTTTTAAATAAAAATGAAATTGTCCCCCAGAAATAATGTTGGGGTCTTAATTCATTGGGGAATTATTTGGTTATGAAATAATAAACCAATTGAAAAAATTAAATAGTAAATGAAATTGCACAACAAATTTAAACAATGTTTGTTGTTATTGCTATCTTGTATGTGCACTTTTGGGGCGTTATGTCATTTTACTCTGGGGTCTAATTTCGTGGGGCTTTATTTCGCGGAGCTTTCGAGTTGTGTGAAAAAATAAATTTTATTTGCTACAAATTTGTAAGATCTATCGAGTTATCGCGTTGTTCTATATTACCGTTAATATTGAAGCAATGAGATTGTAATAGACCGGAATCCTTTTTAATATACTCGTATTTCCGAATTCCGCATTGAAAAATTCCAAAAACAAAATATGTATAGATATTCGAACGGAATAATCTCCTATTCAGTTCAAGGCTGTTCGGCTTTACTGTCCTTATTGTATGTATGCTACTTCGCGAGTCTTGCGACCTGTGGAAAATATTTTTTTTTAAAGAATATCTTCGTCACGTAAATCATAAATAAATAATTTAGTTCTTAGTTGTAAAAAATCACTCAGAATAGTATTTTAAACAAAAAATACTTAAAAATAATTTTTTTATACATAAAAGTCAACTGCGGAGAAATATGCACAATATTATCACGATTACTTTGCAACTGTATTAATACCAAAAGGCGAATAAAATGCGTTTACGATAAACTTGTGACAACAAAGCAACAGTTGCGTTGTACTCGTATGTTGTTTTGACCACGTTATTATTTGAAAAATTTCAAGCACATGTTGAGTAATGTCGTTTTGATCAAACACTATTTTCAAAATACTTGCATTGTATGCCTATTTTGAGTCAAGTTTTCTTTTTTATAAACCCAAGTATAATTTACATATTAAGTACCTAGTGTCTTGCTTACAGAAAGTCAAAAGGGAAATTCGTAGTGCATTAACTTGTGTTATACTGCGAAAAACAGCAATTACATTTGTTAAAAGGGAAAGATACGCTGCTACATATTTATCATTGTCTTGTACAATTGCTCATCCTTTGGGAATTTTCTGTTGACTTAAACAAGACAATAAACAGCACATTCCTCTTGGTCGTTATTAGTGATTCCTTAGACGATATTCTTCTACGTGATGTGCATTCAGCTTGTTTGTCCTTTTGTCTTTCATACACGTATCCTAAGTTGGTTGTACATTTCATATAAGCAGTTTCCGCACAGTCTGCTAGCTTCTCCCAAATATTTGCTTCATATATTTTGAGTGCTCTTACAGTGGGGATCTATTTGTTTTTATCCTTTGGTCTGCCAGGCACGGTCGAAATATTAAATTCGTTGAAGGATATTCAATTGAAAGGGTTCGTTCACTTTGACAGTCTCTATAATGAATGAATGTATGGCAATTATTGAACGCAGGCACTGGTATTTAATTTCCCACCTCTCATTTTGCCAAAGCAGTTCCGACAATGTCCTCAAAGCTAAATCCACTCCATCGCCACTTTGAAACAGATTTATTTTGTCATTCGCAGATTACAAATTTAATTGCGAGGATAAATTGCTATAAAAAATTGGCAATAAAAAAAAATTAATTGGTTGCCATGTCCGGTGGAAATATCTACATTAGACGGCATAATGGTGAATCGAGGAGGCGAACAACAGAGCGAGGACACACCTGTTGCCCGAACTAAAGGCAGGGAGTACGAATGTGGAAAAACGTTGCCAACAGCCAAAACCGCGGAATTCCGTATGCATGACTACATGAATGGTTGGTGATTTCTGGAGGCAATGCATGTCCATTTTAAAATGCATTCCATTCGCTGTATCAGCACGGTAGCCAGTCATCGGTGGAGATTGCAGTGAGGCCGATCTGCCTCTACAATTGCAATAAAATAGCCTTAATGCGATGGTGTTAAATTACTTCGTAATGACGCTAATGTTGGAACGTGATTGCATGGGCTCGCTGCTCAAATGACTGGCTATGGGCGTTGTTTTTCGAACCGCATCCACTGGTCTGGGTATGAGGTGCAATTTTGAAAACTTTTTCATTAAATATTAGTTGCAGCGAGTTTTGATTAAGTGGCAGCACTATTAAGGTAAGTGAATCAGAAATAATTGACGCCATATTAATATTGTTGGGAGTAATGCTTTTTAAATTTAAATGTTACTGAAAGAACATCTTGTGGTTTATTACTCAAGACATTCGAGGCTGTAATCAGCTTTTCAAAGGGTTGTACATATTCCAGAAGGTATTTTTTTTCTTGAGTATTTTACAAATATTTTGCGATTCAAAGTCAGCTATGGACTCAATAACGGTCAAAACGGAGAAAAGTTGGAATTTAACACATTAGCACATAAATCAATTTGCTTCCAATTTTAAATTCAGAAAGATATGTGCCTATTCTGATCAGTGTTTCCAGACTTTGGAAACTATTTTCCTCTTTTATTTATCAGTAAACGCATTCGTATTCCCTTAAATTCGAAAAAAAAATCCCTCTTTTTCCCTGAAGTGAAATTTTGCAATTGTCTTCATATGAAGGAATCAAGGAATGTAATCGTTAGTAACAAACTAAAAATCGGTATATAACATAGAAAATTGACATTTTATACAATCATTTCCCTTTCTATTAGCCATAATGGCTGCGTTCCATTGCCCACTAGACGTCTAGCACAATATATGCCAGATGAAGGAACATGCACCTACAAATAGAGCGATGATACAGTCTTCTTCTTCTGTATACATAATTCTTCCGGGGTGAAACTCGATGATGTTATAAGTCGATAACCCCTGGGACGATTTTCATTATTTTTCATTGGTTTTGTTATTGTTGTTGTATACCAGGTTTAGACAGAAAGAAAATTCCGCAAAATCGCCGAGTGGTCCTGATTTGCCATCCAATGATTCTTTTGACTTTTGTATGCCAAAAATTAATTAACAAACTACGTATGTGCGGTGTTATATTGTTTTTTAAGAAGTAAATTGAGAAAATCGGAAAATCTGGATTAATGTATAATACACGTTTGTCAACAGTGCTGGTTTGTTTTTGACTTTGTGAATTGCTTCAACAGTTTCATCGCTTTTATACAGTTGATATAATACACGATAATTATTGCGGTTTGATTGAAACACATCGACATTGCTGTACTTTAGTTATTTCTATTTTCCCTCAGCAATACAAAATTTTAGTTACGAATTTTCTCAAAAATTTAACTCGTTATCTTAATTAGACAAAAATTAACTTTAAGTTGTGAAATAGTTATTTTGGAGTCGATCAAAGTGGCATTTGTCAAATTATACAAATCACAAGCGCTCTTACTTTTTCGAATTTCCCCTTGCTTTATAGGTAACTCAAATCACTGCGATTTTTGTTTATTTAATTCACAAAAGTAAACTGGCCTCTGGTGAGTCACAATTGTTAAATTTGTACCATTTCTATGAAATTCTAGGTGCAATTTAGGGGCCAATAGCAAAACCGGACATTGGAGTGCATTTTTTTTTCTATTTCTAAAAATCGTATTTCATATAATTTTTGAATAAAGAATTATAACTGACTGAATTGTATAAAGTAGCATGTGCATTGGGCAAATGCATGATCCGAGTTATTATTTGCGTGAACGAATTTGGATGGAACGAATATTATATGGAACAATATTTGAATTGCTATTTTACTTACTTATTACCAATTTTATTACAATTACACTTACTTGCTCGGCTTCGTATTTATTTTTATTTTGTAAAAATTTGAACGATTTTCTGTGCCATGTGTTTTTTTTTCGCTCAATTAAATTTCCCTGTAAGTGATATTTTACAAAAAATACTCAAATAGTGAAATACCAATTTTTTCAGAAGTTTTATATTCCATTAGTCATCTAGCTTCTAGCGGGTCGTGGAACACGGCTAATATAAAAACGAGTGAATGCATTCAGATGCACAAAAATTCTAACGTAGACCTTCGATGGGATGTTTTCTTTCAGGTTTATTTTGAACAGTTTACTCTCCGTACCTATATTTTTTTTGTAACGAAAATATTTCTTCATTCTTAATTCTTAAACAGTTTACGTTTCACAGAGACTTTGGTGTTTTCCCCTGTCTCAATCTGGAAGCACTGGACTTGAGGAGCGATTTGATGACCGAGAACATTTCATGTGATATCAATAATTGGGTTATCTTCCTTGGAACTCTATATTGAAACAGTTTGGTATATCCTAAAAAGCTTTAGGGTTTCTTGATGTTCGATCTTTATATTGAGTCCGCTAATATTACTTGCATCTTGCAAATGTTCCCTTGGGTGTAGAGTTGCAGAAGGGAGTCCGGTTTTTTTCAACAACTTTCTCTTCATCAAAAAGGTTCTTTTAGCTGCCAGTGCACAAAGTGTATGATTATGATCAACCTTTTGAAAAAACACTTATAAATATAAAAAAAGAATTATGAACGTAAGAGAAACGTTCCTTAAACAATTTTCTTGACATTGTGTGCTTAAATCTTCTTAAATCACTACCAATCCCTCATGACCTCCTTGCAAAACCACTGGAAAATATATCTTCATAATAATAGTTCCAAAATCGACCATCGCATTGAATTGTAGCCCCATTGAACGACATAAGCACCAAATGAAAAGGATATCGAAATTTCTAAAATAGGATAGATTCACGCAATCCTTAACCTACGTATGCATCCCTTTCTTCATGGACACAGCACTTTTCTGCCGAGAGGCAAAACTCCGTTTGACATGCTACCGTAGGTAAATCCAATAAAATATCCACTAGTTTATTATGGTCTTACACACTTAAGCCAAGGACTCACAAGTTGGCATTGCAAACGTCACAAGATAAACTTAATCCCCAAGGATTCGCCATTATAATTTACCCTAAAAACCGCACAGTTGACCTTAGCCTGGGCAGTTACATCACCATCAAATTTTATGCAATGGTAGCACGAATCTCATCCTTAGTTTTCTCTCGTTGCTTGGTCAAATGTTTTTATTATCATTGTGTGTGTTGTGTCGGCGAAGGATATCAATTTATCTTGGCAATTTTTTACCGCCCCCCAATGTACCATTAGTGCCAACATAAACAAGATTCTCTCCTTTTGGCGTGTCGTCTTGTTTAGTGCGATGTTTGATAGGGACTGTCTTCAGGTCATTATTTGAAAAGGAGCCAAATAAATAAACCGCACTGCAAGGAGACGGAAAAATATAGGTACAAAAACAAAAAAAAAATAAAATAAAAGGGGATGACAAGGGCAGTAAAAAAACGTGTCCGTCAAGTTGAGAAATTTTATTGTGCTCGTAAGTCCTTGAAGCGGATATGCCCCTTAGCATTGGCAAAATGAGACCGAATTGAATTGTCAGAATGAGTGTTGAGTTGTTGATGCGGTAGATTCAACGAAGCTATTATTTCAGTGAAGCTGAGTGCGTAATTGAGTTCTATACTTGGAATCAAAGAATTGGATAGCAATGACAGCGACAGCAGAAAGTGGGAGAATAAATTGAGCTTGGCATTGTGATTGAGCATGGCATATCTAAGGGTTTAGGCTTTCTTATATTAACGAAATCTGTGTTAAATCATGTTGGCCGGTTAAGTACTGGCATATAGATAACGAGGTACAATCAGTGTTGAGGATATGGAAAAATAGTTCTGCAGATTGTTAAACGGCAAAGACGTAAAATCATCTGTCAAGCTATTCTAATTATTCAAGACCAGATGTCCGCCCACGAGACAAGTGATCCCCGATTGAGGGGAAAGCTTTAAATAGTAGAAAAATGAAAAATGTCTGTGATACCTTAATTGTTTGAAAACAAAATTAAAACATTTTTTCATTAGGAACATTTCAAAGAATGAGTTGGTCATGAAAGAAAACAGCCCATCGAACGTCTACGTACGATTTTTTTCTCTATCTGAATGCATTTATTCGTTTTCCTTTCGAACTGCTGTATAATGTGTAGGCTGTAGGTGCAGTGGTTAGTTTGTTGGACTACTTACAATGCGCTGGTATCCGTTTATCTGCGGTCAATTAGTTTGCTCAAGAATGTTATCCAGGTATTCAAGAAAGTCGTCAATAGAGCTCTTTTAAGATGGGTTGAAGAAAATAAGATTATTCCAGACACCAGTTCGGCTTTAAAGCGGAACATGACACTATTCATGCCGCGTCGAAGCAGGTCTCCGAGATTCAATGAAATAAAAGTAAGAAGAACGGGTTGGAGGTTGAAGGGGCTCTTCTATGAGCTGACAAGAGTGGACTTCAAAAACCTTTGCTATATATGATTTATGACATATGCTTATAGGAAAAAAGTTCGTTGTCAAAGCTGGTAACGTGACTTCGAGTAGGGTTTTTTTTTTTAAATTAAAAACCCGCTTAAAACAGGGAGCAGTCAATTCTCCGATCCTGTTTAATATTTACAAAAGTGATCTGGTGGGTTCCCTTAGACATGCTATAGCGTACGCAGGCGATTTAGTCACGTACAGGTCAGGACCAAAAATCGAGGTCACAAAGTCCTTCTTTAGCGTGACTTCGAGTTAATTAAGAGGTATATTGATGGGAAGTTGAAAATCAATTTTAAAAAATCGGCTGATGGTATGCGCCCATTGACGCAATCAGTATGGTGATCAATCGGAGAGATTGCTCACCACCGTGATTATATAAAAAAAAAAATCGAGCTGTCGTGGGACGGCCGAAAGAAGCGAATCATTGGACGTAAAGTATTGGCCCGTGTTACGTGGCGGCCTATTTAAAATTCATTTTAATTTTTCATAGTGCCAGTTAGTTTAGATTACTCTTTCTGTTCCTCTTTCGCTCTCTACACATATATATTTAAGAATTTTTCGACTTTTCTTTTTTCCTAAACCATCCCTGAATCAAGATGAACAACACAAAGCAAAAATCATCCAAATCGGTGGAGCCGTTCAATTCATTTTAATTTTTCATAGTGCCAGTTAGTTTAGATTACTCTCTCTGTTCCTCTTTCGCTCTCTACATACATATATTTAAGAATTTTTCGACTTTTCTTTTTTCCTAAACCATCCCTGAATCAAGACGAACAACACAAAACAAAAATCATCCAAATCGGTGGAGCCGTTCTAGAGTTTTCATCTTCCAAGTGCGCCATGGAGGGGGAAGTTAACGCTACGGTGACGATTTTTTTCGGTTTACTCCCCATCTTTTTGAATAATTTATATGCGTGACCCACCGACCGTCCGTAAAAAAGCTATATTCGCTTCAAAAAAATCAATTTAAATACCTAGATTTAAGGCCGAAAGGCAACAATTTTAAGCATAGTGATAAGTTTAGAGCTAATGTCGCTGAGAGCCAGTAAGCTAAAATAAGACAAGTGCTAGTTTCAAATTAGATTTAATGTGTTGGACTACTAAGCAAGGGGTTCATGGTTCGATTCCCAAAAAAGCCCAAATTCCATCATAAGTCTTTTTTCCACTGCGCCGTCTCTCTCGAAAGGCTGACAAACATCCGAAGGTATACCTGCCGTGAAAGAGCTTCTCAATTAGCCGCTTAGACTCCGCTTCCCTTCCATTCGTTCCAAAAATGAAAAACTCACACAAAAAGAATGGCCGTCCTTACGGAAATGTTGCTCCAACTATTCATTTATTTATAACTTCCTAAGTGTTTCTTAGAAATTGTTTTTTTCCACATTATTTCTTAAATTGGTTCGGCCTTAGGTTTCTTATATTATTCCAGTTTAATCTAATTAATTTAGCACGGTCTTGGTGGTCGCTTAACATTAGAAGACTTCTAAGATGCAACCTGTGTTCCTCGGCTCTATGCAATTGCTCCCAACGTATTAGCTCCTAATGAAATAGTTCCTAATGGGGAAACTCCTAATAACTAATGCTCCAGGAATAATTGCATAAAGCCGTCTTCCTCTGCCTGAATAGCATAAAAGTCATCCTCTCTGTGATGTTGCTCTCATTTCACCTATAACATCGTCTTTCAGAGTCCTGTCGTGACTATTGAAATACCTTTTACCAAAAGCCTATAAACGAAACCTAACAGATACGTAAATGCCTCACACTTCAAGTACTCGTTGCTGGCTCAAAAAGAAACAATCCTTTATAGTTTCCACTACCCCGGGCGAGTTTCGCCAACACATATCTCTTGACATAGGTGGGCCCCCTTTACAAAACTGTACGCCTATAAAGAATAAAAGATCAACAGAGAAGTTCTCAGTGTTCACTTATTTGCCATGGGAATGTAATTTAGAGCACGCTCTTCAATCTCTTCCTGTTAATTTTGTTATCTTGTATCCTCCGGCGACACTCATACACAACATCCGTTTATTTCACATACAGCACACTACGATATGAGCACACACTTTGCTCGCACCTCCATCCAGCCGCACATTAAAAGACACGGAATCAAAGAAAATCAGGCTCTAAATTTATCGCCATAAAATAGAGAAGAATATTTTCTCGGCTGGATGCTCCACAGTCCCCACGGCCATGTTAAATGGTGGCCCCCTCCATTTACGACTGAATGGAAAACTGAAATCAAATTACACCCCATTTGGGGAGCAAGTGCAAAGTAAATATAAAGAGGTGCTATGTACTTAGACATCATCATGGCGAGCTAATTAAATTTACACCTCGTTCCTTAAAAGAATCCATGCCGGAAGAAAAGCCACCAGCACCAGGTGTGATGTGCGATACGAGCCATCGTATATAGCTAGCCTGTATATCATAAGGATGCGAATGCTAAAAGACCCAACTTTTAACAACGAATTGTGAACAGTATCTTTTGTGTGAGTGAGTGTGTGCCGTTTTCTTACGACTAACATCCGGCTGGTGTACACGGAACATGTATAGAGCTTCATTAAAAAAAGCAGTTGCTTTGGCAATTCTCCTTCCTGCACAAGGTGTAGCCCACCGTCTTCAGATCCAAACAGCAAGACATTCCGGTTCGAACAAATTGGCCGAGTCCTGGCAGGGGACTGAGCAAATTACCCATTTGAAATTCAAAAAGGATAATCCGAAAGGGGGAAATCGCAGATATGAAATTTATTGCACACGACTGTTTGGTTTTCGAATGATAATTTCCAAACACGTCTCCGGTGCGCCTATGCAGAAGCTCCATTCCAATGGAGCTATTCAATCGGAAGGAAAGTATTTTTAGTGGAATTTCGTTGTAAGGAATTCCCTCCCGGCCGAAGGAAGAATTTACTTGTACGAACATTTCCTTATATCGTTGGTGAATATACAGATATCCTTGCAGTGAGTTTTGAAGAACTAACTTGGGGTGATGGCTGAGACCTAACTTACGTATTGGAAACGTGTACACTTTTGAAATGCGTTTCCGTTGATAAGCATTTCATGGAGCAGTGCCGCACTCGGGAAGTCAGACAGAATCAATCGCCGCCGAGTGTAATGTAGTGTTAGGGTGGATTCGTTCCGATTGTGCATTATTGTTAACTTCTGTTTTGGGGAATTTATTCAGCTGTAGGCAGTCGAGACTGGTTGGAAGGATCGCTCCTGCAAGGAATTCTGATGGGTAAATATCGTGAAAGCTTCCTGCGTTGTACGTGATAGGTTTCTATTATTATATTGTGTTTTTCGGCAATGAATGAGTGTGGTTTGGTATAAATATTTTTGTTAGGAGAAATATACAAAAATTATTCTAAAATGATGATGTTTCTTTGTACTCTTTTCTACCCCAAACGTGTATCCAACTGGTTCAACTTCTCCGTGGGTTTTATTTGTCGATGGAAATGAATAGAAAGATCAATGATAATGCGCAGAGTCAGTATTTTCAGTGTCTTTTTTAATACTTCTCTTGCGAGAGCCGAACCTATAAAATTTCAGAAGGACTCGGGAATTCCTGCACATAACATATTATGAATAAAATTAAATTAAAATTTTACACCCCAAGATGTTAAGAACATCGTCTGTTACTAAGATCCAAAGTAGCTGCGATTTGGTACGATTGGGTGTAGGTACTGCTAACGCTGACTTTTTGGGTTGACAACTCTCCAAGTCGGTCAGAGTCTAACTGGCAGTATACAATAGTGCTTAAGCAAATTATCAAAACGTCCCATTTTTAACTTTCTCGATTACGTTTAGAGAAATATGTATATTGTATTCGTACGGAATTTCTAACTAAAGATATTAATCAATTCTGACATAACGATGATAGAGGTACTCGAAAAAGTGGGTCTCGAAATTCTGTCCGTATGTCCCGAGGCCTACAGCCTTAACGGCTGCCCGGATTTGGAATGTGTTGGCTTACAGTTCGGGGCCGTTTTTTTTTTACAAGGTAACCCCAATATTAATGGTACTTCCTATGCAAAATGTTCATACCAGTTTGAATTGTTCAAAAACGGCGCTTAACGATTTCAATCAAAATTGATATTTGAGCAACACAGCACAAGGCCGATTTGCTCAATTTGCCAAATTAAATAGTTTACTTTTATGGTTGCCACTGATGTGGAAAGTAATGGAATGTCAGGGAAAGTCACGGAACCAAAATGTTGCCCAGTGAATGTCAGGGAAAGTCATATTGGATCGGCCTCAGACCACAGTTAAAATAAATAAAGTTGCCTCTAATTAACATTTAGCAGCAATATTAAGAAGAACATTTTTAAACGATGCTCTAACTTAGTGGCAGAAATTAGTCACAATTTCATGCGATTGCAACGTTTGATTCACTTTTTTTCCATTCATAAGGACCAAGCATATGCGAGATACGTTCAGCGACCTGTCATATATTAAATTAAAAAGAAAAAACAAACAACTATGACAATTATAAGTTTTGTCAGTTATTTTCTTCAATTTACTTGTCCACCTGTCACTACATTATTTTCGACATTCTCGGGCGGGAACAGCTTTCCAAGTTTTGATAACTTAAGCCCCTCAAACTACAAACATCTCGAATACCCTATTTTTAGTATAAAGGCAACACTTATGGAGTAAAAATCAAAGAATAAAAATTTGGAGTTGCAAGCTAATCGTCATCATTCTTCAAAGAAACTTGACGTCAGCCGACATTCTCCGAACAAGTTGTAGCGCGAGCAGCTCGTCTAGCTTTACGATATAAATAAGATGCATTAGCACGTCAGCTGTACAAATTGCCACTTTGTTCTTATACATACATATTGTTTTGTATCTGCGGACACTTGCACGCCGCTTGCGTTCTATGTTGACAGCAGACAGACTGACCACTAATTTACCAACCAATTGGTGGACGCACGTGAAGCGTTTATTTTTAAGTCTAATATTAAGCTATAAAGACAAATGAACCATTTGGAGCAAATCCAAAAACCTATGTCTACTTTAATTGTAATAAATAAGTGATTGTTTTTTTCACTACAGAATTTATGTTTTTTATTATTAGACCATCTAAAAATATTTATGCCGTACATGCCTGATGGCATTTCTCACGAATGTATTTTTGTATTCGACGTAATTTTTAAAAATAGTAACACCAGGTTAAGCACACAATGAATGAATTTTTCCGTGTGTAAATACTCATGTATGTTTAGTTTCCGTCATATATCGCGAGGATATTAATCAGAACAACAGGAATTTTTGTTATGCATACATTTTTAAAATAGCAAAATGATTTAGGTGATTATCCCAAACGTAAACAAATATACTATTGATATAGTGTAGTTGGCCTCTAGATTTAATTCATAAACAGGGTGGCTCGAATGTTATAAACTGATGTGTTGGTGTGGTGATGTTTTGGTGACAGAAAACACAAACAAAAAACTGTTATAGTTTTAATACCGATTTTATATATGTTATTTTTTAATTATTTTAAATAAATGGAAGTCATTGATGGATTGGACCAGTTTTAATTATTGGCAATAAAACAACACCATTAAATCCAAATCTTTTATACGAAGTAACTAAATTAAACACTGGAGTATAATTCATACACAAATGTACTAAGGAATGCAGTTGATAACTTTTTATTTCATATATTTTAACGAATTTAAATTTTGTTAAATACGAGGACAGTTTGATAAGTCAGTGAGTTTTGGAATTTTTTGCTCAGTAACTGCAAATTTTTATTTTACTATCGTCAAATCTCATCTCTTATTAGACTACTGTGAAATTTTTAATAAGCCGGCGTCATTTACTTTGTGTTTGAGAGATATTTAAAGCAATAAACCTCTACAATTTTAATAAAAATGGAAAAAAGTGAATTTAGTGTGCTGATTAAGCATTATTTTTTACGAAAAAAAAAACATCACCGAAACCAATGAAAGGCTAGATATATACTATGAGGAATCTGCACCATCAATTTCAATGGTTGAAAAGTGGTTCATTGAGTTTCGTTGTGGTCGTACCAGCACAAATGACGCCGAACGTTCAGGACGCTCCATAGAGGTCTTTACGCCAGAAATCGTCGATAGAATCCATGGAATGATATTTGACGATCGGAGAATTAAAATTCGTGAGATGTTAGAGGCACCTTGACAAGGGTAAAACGATCACCGGCGTCTATAATTTGGATAGATTTGATACTGAAATGAAGCAAAAAAGCCCGCATTTGGCAAAGAAAAAAGTGCTGTTTCATCAAGATAATGCCCGGGTGCATACGTGTGCAGTCAGAATGGCAAAATTCCACAAGTTACTCTATGAACTCCTAACCCATCCAGCATATTCTCCAGATTTGGCCCCTTGCGACTATTTCCTGTTTCCAAACCTAAAAAATAGTGGGCGGTAGGTAAGAGATTTAGGTCCAATGAAAAGGTCACCATCGAAACAAATGCATATTTTGAGTGTTTTTACAAAACCTATTATTCGGAGGGAATAAACAAATTGAAAAACCGCTGGGCTAAGTGTATCGAGGTAAAAGGAGATTAGTTGAGAAATAAAAAACTTTTTGGCCAAAAAAAATATATGTTATCCAAAAAGTCACTGTCTTATCAAACAACCCTCGTCCGAACGAGAATTCAAAGAATCTAGCTTCTCATTTTGTCAGAATACTATTCCCGATGACTGAGAAATTATCCTTAATCCATTACGAATGGGACCTAACTTCTTTCAAAAAGTATTACTTTCGGTATCCAAATATCAAAATTTATAAAATAGACCGAAAAATAAGTCCATTTTCAAAATATTAATTTTAGGCCTTTGTTTTACTGTTTTTTTCCGGTCAAATTTGAAATTTGTGTTTATTTTTCGTTCGGATATATGATGCCCATTAAAAAATGATTAGAGGGAAGATGGGGTTAAAAGTAACAGGGGTAAATTGTAACATTTAAAAATTTAAAGGTTTTCCTTAAAATTAAGAGAGCCGTGAAGGAAAAAATGTTGGTCTGTTCGAAAGCAAACGACGTGCCTACTTGTTTTGATTTGAATCTTCAGATGGAGCCGTTCGGTGTGAGGTCCGGAAAATTTAAAAGTTCGCAACTTCTTGTTTTTTTTTGTGTCGGCTGATTTTTGTTGCCATCCTTTTAATGAGTTTTCTTAAATAAATTTTCTGATTATTGTTGCAACTTGCCCCTCGTTTTTAAAGAGTCGATATTTTGACACCTTCTTAGCTTAAATATTGCTGTTTGTTTTAAGAAAGTCGAAAGTATTATTTCTAGCCTGACCATTGTCCGGTAAAGTTGAGAACTTAATGCAATACAAAGTGTGGTTTCATTTTTGAAAAAAAGATTCTTATGGATATGCGTCCATCCAGAACCTGTTTCCTTAATTTGTAAGCCTAACTGAGCACTGTCAGTAAATACGACTAATTCCGACTAATAAAAGCCGGCTCACAAAATAAATTCGATTGTCTCGAAGCGAAACTTTTATAGAAACTTTTCAAACTCTTTCAAAGTTATCCATATACCCTACAAGTGTTTAAAAAATATTCTCGAATAAAAATCAAATAATTATAGCTATGATACTGTTGCGGTAAAATCATCAATTCAAACATTATTGGTGTGCCAAGAATCCATGAGACATTAACAAGCGCTTACAAAGCAAGCAAGATTGTGTCTAAATAAACAGAAAAGCAACGGATTTATCAATCTCAGTGGTTAACATTCATAATAGATATGGCTCGGTATACGCCTGGAAGCATTGTCTTTGAGCTCTTTGACACCGCGTGTCGGATGACACCCCTGCCACCCTGACATTTCGACTTCGTCCTCCCAAAATACATACAATGAAAGAGAAATTCACACCTTATTCAGATTGTGATACTTTTGTCGCGGTACAGTTGCGATATATATATCACTGTCTGACTTTCTTGACAAAAAGAAAACCGTGAGGGAATATCCATCGCATCGATGACGATGACTTGCACCGTACCTACGTACGAGTAGAGTTTTTATTTTGTTCCTTTGTGCATCCATCAGGAAAGAAGAAACTGAAATTTCCATTCAATCGCTGGAAGCGTTAATTTTGCAAAGTGCATATCCTTCCTGGGAAGGCAGAAAAAAGATTCACTATTGGATTCGGTCATATTACTCTATGGTGCAGCTGCCATTGAAGGCACGAGAGTATAGCAGGTATATAGCAGAGCGCAGTTCATTCGGCTTCACATCAGGATTGGTAATATTGAAAGTTTCTGTTTACCTGAGGTTCAATTATCTGTTATTGCCAAACTGTCATGTTAACGGTCCTGTCTTGGGGGCATTTGCTGTTCGAACTGAATCTGTGTGGTACGTGATTCTGTCTGACCGAACACACACACGTAGGTTCAGCGCTATATGTCGGTTGTTTGGGGATAATACAGCAACTAGGTAGATACGCCGCTTCGACATGTTTATTAGAATGGACTATGAAAAAGGTATGCATTTTGACGAAAAAGCTTTTTTTTAAATTTGTTTGAAGAATTTTCATTATGTAGCTATTTCGATTTTTTTTTATTTTTATTTTTTTTATAGATTTACCTACCTACTGTAGCGTGTGCTTAAGTCAATCCATGAGTGGCTCCAGTGGCGAGTGCGCCAGCGATTGATGGGACAGATACTGGGGCATCAGAGGGAAATGCAAACATTTGCCTGCATTATTATGGGGAATCATTTCCTGGAAGCTTTTGAATACAGTGTGCAATTGTGAATTCCATTTTTAGAAAAACGCTAAGACAGACGTTTGCTGCCATCGCTATCAATATCATGGACTTTGCATGAAAATTGCAGATAGTAAAAAGAGAGATGAGTGGAATATGCACTTTATAAGGGGGGTGGGTATTCGAGGTTGTTGATTTGCGATAGGCATATTTACCAGATTGATCGAGGCAGCGCCAGCTGATTTGCCACTGAGAACGTTCAGTCGAACTTTCTGGGTGAATTGTATTATTTAGATACTTTTGGTTTTGAAGTAGAGTGGTCAGGAGCAGGACATGCCATTGGATGAGCATTGCCGCTGAAAAAATGCAAAAAAGGGAACTAAAAAGGGGCCCGAGCCGAAAAAAGAGCCCACCACATAAAATACTAATAAACGATAATATAGAGAAAGACAGCGTTTTTTTTAAATGAGATTTTACCATATAACATTAGAAATGAATTTTTATTATAATCGTATGGACCGTTTTTGAGACAAGTCCAAATTTCAAAAGTACCTATAGTTATTCAGTTTTTTAGCCAAAAACTGGGTATGCAGTCATTTTAACCTCATCTACTTAAACTCAAATATCAATTTCGGTTGAAATCGTTAGATCCGTTTTCGAACATATCAAACTGGTATAAAAATTTTGCATGGGAAAATTAATATTGAGATTAGATTGCAAAAAAATACGACCCTGAACTGAAAGCCACCAAACTCCTAATCCGAAGATTGAACGAAATCCTTTAAGGACAGACCACACAGGCGGATTTTCCAAAAAACATGGCCAAAACTATTTAAAAAAAAAGTCCATTGTTTTGATTTTTTTTATGCCAAGTTGTTAACATATTACATGAGCATATAATATGATTAATATCGCTATTTTTGTTGCAACCGTTTCGTCAGTTGATGCTTCTAAATTGGAAGGTTTTGTGAAGCGCGTGCAATACCAAGTTTGGTGTTTGATAAGTGGTTTAAATTCTTTGCTGTTTTTAAATTTTTTGTGTAAACTAAATAAAATAAATTGTTATGTAATCTGTTGCTAGTAGTAAGGAGAATATTTAAAATGCAAAGTTATTACATAATTTTGAGTTTTACTTATATTTGGAAGGTGGCCAAAGCAATACCTTTTGAGACAAAAAAAAAATTTTACTTTTTTGTTTCATAAAGAAAAAAGTTTTGTTGTCTGGTGTATTCCGGTTATGTAAAATAGCTTGAAATTTACCTTAATATATGCTTATTAAGGAATCACCTTAAGAAGTTGCGATATTTTGCGATCTTGCAAAATATCGTCAAGTAAAACTTCAAAAACGCTGAAAATAAGAGTCTAATTTGAGGTTTGGGTTATCATCCTTACATGCGCGAATCCGCTTTTTTGGATGTATAATTCATCTGTCCTATAAATTGGTGATAGGACAATGGCAAGCACGTGGTGAAGAAAATAAAAAAAATTGAAAAATGTAAAAAAAGGATTCAGGAAGCATTCCGAACTCAAATGGGATTGGTCGCCGATTTTTTTATGACTCTGCCACTTCATCGCAAATAACCAGCTTAGATCAAGATATTATAAATCGCTTTCGGATAGTGTTACTAACAATATCTAGTGGCTACCCGATAAAAATAAATTAATTTAAGGAGTACTGCATTGATACGGTAATGAAGTTTGTGCACTTGTATCCAAGGTACCTACAATATGTCAACAACAGTGCATAAACTTTTGATACATGGCCCTGAAATTGTGTCGGATGTTATTCTTCGAATTGGACAGCTTGAAGAGGAAGACCGAAACAAAGATATCAAGCTTTTTCGAGAAAGTTTTTCAAGAAAATTTTCAAGGCAACAGAATTTGGATGATGTTTTCCATAATCTGTTGGTTTCTTCTGACCCATACATTACTAGTATAAGAAAACTTTATCCTAAAAATGTTAAAGCGTATCCTTCTGAAGTTTTAATGTTCTAAAAAAAACATTAAACTAAACCAGGAGTCGATGAAACTGAGTTCGTATCAGTTTCATAATAATATCCTTTGCATTGGTTAAAATATCTTACTATAGGAAATTACACATTATTAGCGATGAAATAATTTTGTTATTATTTATTATTTATTTAAATCAAATTCTACGTTTTTCGTAATATATTCATACCTTTTTCCTACTTTCCATACAATTTAAAATTTTTATTTTCTGTGATTTTTTGGTTTTTTTTTTTTAATCATTAAATTTTAAAAAATTACATAGGTACTGAAAAAAATTATTTTTCTTCTAAATGTGTTTTTCTGATGAATTCATGCAATAATTAGCTATAAAAAACAAAAAAATAATTTTGGCCACGTTTTTTGGAAAATCCGCCTGTGTGAGACGTATAGAATTTCGAGACGCACACATCGTAAAAATGTCAGATTTGATTAAAATCTCGAGTTCAAAGTTTTGTATACGAATACAATATCAGATATTGATATTCTTTTCTTTCTCCTACTACGCAATCGAGAATGTTAAAAAATTGCACTAACATGGCAGTACCAACACATCTACTAAACACTAAAATTCCCTGTATTTGAAACTTTTCCATATATTGTTCTAGATGCAAAACTCAGCTCAACGGTAGTATAATTTTCAGCTATCTAGTACTATAAAATTGCGGAAATCTACTTTCGCTTGAAAGTACCACAACAGTTTAACAAAAAGTGCAACATTAGCCGCACAAAACAAATCTGAAATTAACTTGAGACCTTTAGAAAACTTCCCCCAACTAAAGCAACGCCTACCCACTTAACATCGCAATTAAATGAAACTCTCAAGTAACACAATCCTTCAAGAGCACTTAGTATGCCCTCGAGTGATATTACTCCAATTATTGTATGCCGGCCGCACTATCGAACCTGTTCGAGGGCGCGCACAACTATTAACTTTAATTAATTCATTGCAGGAATAAGCGGGCGCTATTCTGCCTTTCATTCGTTTGTAGATACATGTATCTGTAATTGCTGTTCACTTTGCAGTTCCTGCCTGCTCGTTATCGTTGCTCCAACCAACAAGGCAACAACTGAACAACATAGACGACGACCGACGCGACGTTGGCCACCAGAGACGTAGGAATCAATGGCGAAGTCAAGTGACAAATTGGCGGCGCTATGTCTGCAGTGTCCGATTACCACGCCATAAGGACCCGTCGCGTCGATGGGAGGCTTCACTAATTTGTTTCGACTTGTTTCTCGCGTTGACTTTTCAGGGGTTGGATAAGTTTGTGCTCAAATTTATTTGATGGTCGAAATCAACTGGTGGGTCTAAAGTTTCGGCCACTGAACTATCCACAGAAGTTCTATTGTTTTTCTATCTCGTTTGGCTCTGTAACTGGTTTGGTTGTTAGATATATGTAGATGTTCACTCCACTGTTGGATGGAGAAATATTGTTAAGAGATATTTTCACCACACTTTTACTGGCGCTAGTTTTAAGAGAGTTAGGAAACAACACAGGTGAATTTGTTGTTTTAGAAGCTCCACAAACGCATGCGGTATCTCTACAAAGATGCTGAGGGTTATGTTTATGGCAAATCTAGCTGTTAGCAAAATGTTGAGAGCGACTGAAATGGGTTTCAAGTTAACTTTGTAGTTTTCTTTGTTATTAAAATGTTTATTTTTTTTTTGTAAATTCAGTATGGTTATTCACGATTCGGTGTAACAGGGCTAGTAAAAGCGAAATTAATTTTTTTCTTATCAGAGCGTGGACACACTTTTTCTCATCTATAGCAAAACTAAAACAATTAAAAAAGTTAAATTAAAAAACCAAACAACCCGACCTCGTAGGAACGCGAACCACTTGACATAACACTCCCTGATGTTTCCAGTCGGGTAAAAACAAATCCAGTTTGACATTTGCTTTTATTTTTTCTCCAAAAATTCGAAAATTCATTAATTTATAATTGGTTTCAATTGATAGATAATTGATAAATTTTTTGTCCTAAAGGTATTGTATTAACCTCATTTTCTGCACATTTTTTGACTGGATTTTCCTTTCGGCGGTTTGATTTCCATTACGTTTTTTTCCGGAAGCTACACACAGGAATTAAAAAATTTACGAAATGTCAACTTGACAAGGGTGCACTTTACTCTGTTTTTTTTTTTCGGGTCTCTTACTTTATTAACGAGCTCCCGACCTGTGGAGAGTCTCTGCCTGAGACACTGCAGCGCTCCATCCTCTACGATCCCGGTTAAGTTGTCCAGACCAAGCGGATCAATGTTAAGATAGAGCCTCGCACTTTCCCAATGATATAAGACTAGTTGCATTGGATCGAGAATAGTATTAATTATTCTTGTGTGAAATACAAATGTAAAATGTATTTGTTCATATAATTTTCCTCTGTCAGAAGGAGGCTAAGCTGTTAAGTTAGGAAGTTAAGCTTATAGACAGATTTCATATTTTCTTTACAATAGTAGCGTTTTCTTGGTACCTTTTTGAACACGTTTTTCGGAGCAAAGCAAACATTTTCCTGGATGCGGTTTTGACCGCGTCTTTTTTCTCATTTTAGGTTTTTAGGTTTTCTGGCGAGTTTTTGGACACATATGCCTTTTTGGTCGACCCTATTTTTGGTTCTTAGGAAATATTTTTGATGCGTTTTTGGACACACTTTCGAAAACCTTTATCCAGTTTTTTTTCGTTAATTTCTTATGATTTTTAGAAATATTTTTTTTTTCACACGATATTCGACCCGTTGTTAAGCATTTTTCGAGCAGCTTTTTGCCTAGTGTTTTGAATGACCCATTTGTTATGTGTTTGTCGATGTTTTCTTGGACTAGTTTCGTAAGCTCATTTTAGGACGTTTTTCGGCAGTTTTTTTAACGTATTTTTTTAGAAGTTTTTACATGTTTGGACATATGTAGCTATTATCCTTTTGTGCAAACTTTGTTTAAAATGACCTACTACGACATTGTTCATATAAAAAAAAAGATATTGAATAACTTGTACGATTACGACCACTTTTGATAGGTACTAAAACTTGCATCAAATCCTCATCGAACTTCCATCGACAACATTCAAAGTCTTGAAGACCTTCTGAATGAAGTCTGGTAATCGCAATTCGCAACTTGCGAGGCTGATTTCCAACTATAATTCAGCTGGAAACTTGTCTTACTCAGTATTGTTCTTCCTGTTCTTCAGTTTTAAACCATTGCCATCGTAGTTTAAGTGAAAACGTGAGTTTTATGTCTAAATATATATTACGCGATACTAATAATCATTTTTAGTGTCCAGGCTAAATTTTTCGAACTCACAATGGCGAAGTTTTCCATACAAAATTGCATATTGTGACCTGGAAAATATTTAGTGTGAAGGTTAAAAATAATTATTAGTAAGGCTCATTATCTTTAAAACCTTAAGCATAAATAAAAATTGCGCGGAATAGGTAAGTACAGGGACCCCAGGTCTAGCTTCTCACTGTTTTGTATGAGTTTTTATGCCGAGTCCAAAAAGTTTTCCATGGCAGTTATAACCTACTCTCGCAGTGGAAAAAAATCGAGCTGTCGTGGGACGGCCGAAAGAAGCGAATCATTGGACGTAAAGTATTGGCCCGTGTTACGTGGCGGCCTATTTAAAATTCATTTTAATTTTTCATAGTGCCAGTTAGTTTAGATTACTCTCTCTGTTCCTCTTTCGCTCTCTACACACATATATTTAAGAATTTTTCGACTTTTCTTTTTTCCTAAACCATCCCTGAATCAAGACGAACAACACAAAACAAAAATCATCCAAATCGGTGGAGCCGTTCTAGAGTTTTCATCTTCCAAGTGCCCTATGGAGGGGGGTGACGATTTTTTTCGGTTTACTCCCCATCTTTTTGAATAATTTATATGCGTGAACCACCGACCGTCCGTAAAAAAGTTATTCGCTTCAAAAAACCTTAAGGTGTCATTGGTTTTTAATTTTTTCGAGGGTCGAACCTCGCTTCTCGCTTTATAATCCAACACACTACCCAAGAAGTCACCGCGCTTTAAATTTGGCATTGTTTATTCTTGTTTAATATCATCAACAACCAAAATTGTGATTTTCATGTTTAAAAGGTGCTCCAACGAAGGCATCCCCCTGCAACAATTCAGCCGCACTACTCGCCAAGCTAGGATAACAAACAGTCTCCGTTTCGTCTGCACGAATATAGGAAATAGCTCAGTGGGCAACTTTTAACTCAATTCTCAAACAAACTGTACCTACGTAAACAGACAATTTCCCATAACACTTAAACGGTCCTCCCCTAAGGTTATCCAATCTGGCTGAGCCTAAATCTAAATCCTGCACAGGTATTTTTCCACCTCATTAATAGAGATAAAACAACCGAAGCATAATTATACTCCCAAGAGCGGCAAGTCGGCTATCATAAATCATACCTGACCGAGAGGAGCCCCAAAGAAAGAGGCCCCAGATGAAAAAAAAAAAAATGAATCCAAATATAAAAGTACGTTTCGCCATTGCCTTCATCCGCTCTTACCCAGAGCAAAACTATTCACGTTCATATAGCCCCGACTATGGACATGGAGCAGCATCCGACGTTATTCAGAGAAATTCCTTCCTCTTGCTCCATTGTATATTATTGAGACAGGTCGGCAATGTCCGGGAATGTGGCCAGAACTCAGATTGTGAAAAGTGGGCTTTTGGTTTCGCTTGGTAGCACCACTTCTTTGAAACTCTGCCGCAGGGATACAAAGAAAGTGCTACTTAACAGTAGTATCCGCATGTAATTGACTACAGGTAGATGTGCAGATACATTCCATTAAAAGCACATAACTCACTATACCGACTCGAACCCAATGAATAAGTAGTGCGTTTATCGCAAATGGTCCTCCGGCCGAATATACCAGCCAGGCAGCATGGCCAATTTATAGAATGTGCCAATTTGGCTACCAAAATGAAGGCAAAAACAAATATTTTCTTTGCGTGTTCATTATGTTGTCGACAAGGGCCCAGGGGCGGTGTTCCTGGGGGAAAGTAAATCGTTTTTGGGCGGCTTGGTTGAGTTGAAAGTGTTTTCGGTTCAAGTTTGTGCAAATCGGATCCAATTGGTTTCGAATAGTTGAACTCTGTTCTGTTGTGCCTTTCGAAGTGGATAGGGGACCTTGTGGATAGCGTTTTAATTAGAAATACCTACGGAAATGTTCAGAAGTTTGCTTTAATCTCGAAGTGGAAAAGGTAATTCAGAATCACTTAGCCAAGTATTCATAAGAAGAACAAAGGGTTATAAGTGAGCCAAATATGTATTTAAATCCGATAAATATTCTATAAATGGGAAAACACTTACTTATTGGTTGTCTAAAACGCATCAATTGCGCATAGATTAAATATACACGATATAGTCAACAGTTGGGGCAGCATGCTAATAACATTTTCGGAGATGAGAATTTTTTAGGACTAAAAAAGGTGTTGAAATAGCATGTGTGGGGGATGAATCATTATAAGACAACGGCAGGCCTGGCATCTCTGAAGTGGGTAAGTGGTAGCCGAATAGCAGGGCTCTTTCCTTAAGTGGGTTCAGCAAAGATCCGGGTTGAGTTTGGGCTTGCATCAAGGCGAATTCCCTACCATCGAACAAAATTTCTTAAGACACGAGTTCAGGCCTGTTTTAGGAATGTTAAAAACAAAGCGAGTGAGGGCAAAGAACATTGAAGACGATACAATCAAGGTAATTACAGCTCAGTAACTAGAACCAATACCCAGGGAGGGTTTAAGGGAGAGTGATGAATGGCGCAACCTAATATGCAGTCTTTAATCTTTTTGAAACGACTTATGACTCCTGTCTGAATAAACACACCAGTTTCATTTAACTATAAAAAATCAGAAACGAGGGTATTTTGGTTTTACCGCCGGAAATCACAGTGTTGACGATAAGACCTCCAAAAACGGATTAATCGATTTTGTTTTTGAACGAAAATCATCACACGTTTTCACCCTTCAAAATATACAAGGCGACTTGGAGGTCTCCAGATTATAAAAACCGTCAAACAGATTTATTGCGTGCGACCGCCGCCAAGCGGCTGTTCCGAGAAACACTTATGACCTCGGATTTAAATTTATTAGACCTATTAGTAAATTTCATACGCAAAAGGTAAAGAATTCAATAGTCTGATCGCGTGATTGTAAAACAGTTTGGAAGAGTTGAGATATTTGTTGGATGGAATGTTATTGTTTATGGTTCTAGGAGATCGAGAAAATTCTAGTTTTTGAAATAGGTCGGGAGGGAGCTCGGTTGTAAGGACCCTATGAAGACCATGAATGCAGCGGATAGAGTCGTTAAAATCTATTTGGAGCTTATGCATTGGGGTACATAACTACGAATACGTTATCAAATGAAGATGCGAACATGTTTTTGACTAGTGTCATGGGAGCGCAATTCGCAGTTATTCAGAGCTTTCCAAAGCACCTGTAGATACGACCGATTACAATGTTAATGTCGTTATAACGTAGTAGAACTTAAATAGCTATGGGTAGTACCAGCGAACGGGCCTTAATCTCACAACTCACAACGAAAAGTGTTTGCATTGACCTTCACCAGTATTCAGCGAGATACTGTTAGTGCAGCCCCTAAAAATAGCCCAAGCTAACTTCTCTAAGTAAATTGCTAAACAGTAAATGGATTATAGAAATCTACTCCATCCGAAGTAACCAACCAAGCTTTTTGCAGCGAGCATTTATCTATTTTTTTTACGACCTTAACAATAACCAAATCGCTTTTGAAGAAGCAAAAATTCCACTTGGAGTGTTTTATCACTTCCAAACTAGAAAGCATTTCAGAACTGAACAGGCAGCCTCTGCAACATACACATCCACTTTCACCCCAAGTTTGTTGCGTGACCGCCCATCGCCAAAGTAAATCATCCACCCATTTCAACATCCAAAATGTATTCATTTAGATACCCCAAAAACGCTTATTTGTCACTTTCTGGCTATCATTTCGAAGCTAATCCAGGTCCTAAAAAAACACAAAATCTTTCAATTGGATCTAAATCATAACCAAAAATCTACCCAATCTAGTCCAAACATCCAAACGAATTTCCCAAATGTATCCGGAAACACTTTTCCTCTTCAGAGGGTCCATTTCCTGTCACCGATTATACGAGTACTGTATACGCATTCCCATCCGATAGTAAATTGCCACTTGGAGGACCAGGCAACCATATGACAAACTCCATTCGACTTGGGGATGGAACGCGTGCAAATGGCCTTATTTAACTAGCTTAGGGGATAAGAGATTTTATGCCTACATAGTGTAAGGCGAATACGGACGGGAAATGAAATAGAAAAGAAACGGAAATTTCCGTCACTAAATTTCTTGAGAAATGATTGTCGAACTACTTGCGCTTGACATTTGGCTTTCACCTCATTAACCGCAAAATTAATAAGCCTTTGTGAAGTGGTTTCCTATTAGAAAGAACATGGATCTACTGCCGCAGATGAGTAAGCAATATTTTCTTGCAAGAGAATAGATTTTGGAAATTTTTTTTGCATGTTGTTAAAATTTTGCTGAATAAGAGCACAGGATTATTTGGAGAAATTACGACACAAAGACTTTTAAGATTAGGTACAAGTGTTTTTTGATGGGCGCTTTTGAATGATTGAATTCAGGTTCTAAAATCTAAAGTGGTAGTGTTTATTTGTTATTACTGACAGCTCAACTATTGCTACGGGTAAATGATGCGTTGAGCAGAGAATGCACAGTTCGAAACAGTGATGCAAATGGAATTTCCGCAAGTGTACAAAAAAAAATATAGCTAGTACTGAAACGTACAAGATAATATTTAATTTTTTTAAATGCCATAACATAAACAACGTTGCCAAGTCATTTTGGCGCTTGATCACCGTTTTCAAAATTGTCAGCGTTAATTTTTACCAAAACTGAATTTTTTGTTTAAAATAGCTCGAAAGTAGATAAAAAAAGTAGAAGTAACAAAAAAAAAACAACAACAAAGACAAAAAGGCGGTGTTCAGCCGCAGCGTTAAAAAAACACTAAAATATTTTTTTGAGTACTAAAAAACGCCCAAGCGCTAAGTCTACTTTTTCAGCACTAGATTTAACGCTGAAAGCAATGACTTGGTAAACAAAGCAACAAAAACCAAAAATATTTTATTGAATATCCGAGAGTAAATTAGGTTTAAGTTAATCTTACACTCTAATCCGTCATTTTTAAACCCGAGATGATTTAAACTTGCATTTTTATAAAATTCACTCAAAAACATGCATTAAACCCGCTTAATAAAGGTGCATTTAAACGCGGAGTCTATACCGATTTAAGCTCGATTTAAACCCACGTATACCTAAATGATTAATTTCACATACAATGACATTTATTTTATGTTGTTTGTCACTTGTCAATTGATTTGTTTTGCTGAGCTTAATTTTTTTTGTAGGTGTTAATTATTAATTTAGCCTCATTATGCCTTTTTCTTAGGCTGCAATATTTCCGAAAATCTCACGACTCACGACATCGTAAACATTGACTCAATCCCTAGCCCGATTGTGCATTCGCTATATACGAAGACGAGGACGACTTTGATTCACTGTTCCATCAGCTGATGACGAAGTCGTCAAAATTTCATCCACTTCACAAATGAAATCGATTTTTTTTGCTTCTTGTCACATTTTACAGTTTTAACCCGAGTTAAAATAAATACTAAACAGGAACAAATTTAAAGGAGGCTAGTTCATCCGGCAAACTTCGTTCCGCCCAAATTCGTTAATGTAACGAAAATAATAATTTCGAGCATTCACAATATACATGCTCCTTTATGTAATTCGGTTAATTAAAAAAAATAAAGTTCGGTTCTAAAGACCACTTTTGCTAGTGACCTATAAATTTCAAATAGCATTTCATAGAAATGCACAACAAAAATCAACTTCTGCTACCTATTCTGACTCCCTTTTGATGTTTTATCAGAGGCGAGCTTCAAGTTGTCGTTGATGTAAACAAAATAAACATGTTTTGAAAGATAAAGCAAGGGGACCAAAATTATACCTTTTAGGCATAATTCCGATGCTTGAGACATTGAGAAATAATTTTTACAAAAAGGCATAATTTTTATTAATTATTTTTTACAGCAATTCATACAAATACATTTTGAATTGGGTAAATCCGGTGAATTCTTTGATGAAAGTCGCATCACATTTTTTTATTAACAACTGTGCTTCATGCTTGTTATCCAATTCTGTATTTGACTTAATCACCAAACCAAAACCTTGGATTACAGAGATCAAAAAAATAGAATTATCTATCGATCGACCAACATTCTGTTAACAAATTTTGATCACCTTGTTTGTTAGTTGCAGTTCGCTTATAAGATATGCATTTATCTTTTTTACCAAGAAAGGAAACATTTTTTTTCGAAAAAGGCATAATTTTTTTAACTTTGATTTCCTAACTTAAAGTCAAATTTAATCCTTTATTTCATTAATTTAGTTATATTGTTCCCAAACGTCGTCTCTAAAATTTTGTATTGCTTATGGAAAATACAAATAACTGAAGTAAATCAATGTCAATGTGTTTCAATCAAAACGCAATGATTGACGTGTCGCATAACCTTCCGTTTTTACGATACACGACGTACAAAGAGGAAGGTTGTTGCGACAAATATCCAGCGATTATCCTTGCGACTTATAATTTGAAATTGCAATGGCAATTCGTTCCGCGAAATGAGAAAGTTTGCCTTGGAATCTTAACTTCAAAATCGTCATGGCATGGCATGACATTTGATTTGAGATTCTTCACAATCAAATAAAACGCGATCCGTTGCAAAAGTTTCGGTAGATTGAGGTTGCGCAACAAAATTATAACTGAGCTACTTTCAGTTTCCAAAGAATTCTAAATTTTAAATAATATTTGTTGTGTTGGAAGTGACACTAAAGTTTTTCTATCCATTCTTTTTTTTTTTTTAAGTGAGCTTCTCCATATAAACTTCTATCTCCAATCTCATCCGCTTAAAGTTTTGCTTTCACGACAAAAAGTAGCATAATGTCCTTAATCAGGCCAGTGCGAATCCACCGGGTCCAAAATCGTTAAAATCGAACGATCCATTCCCGAGTTATGAGTGCACATACGGCCGTGACCGTGAGTCTCTTTATATAGATGTATAGGTACGTGTTAAGTTCCGCACATATTTCGAAAAGTGCTGTATTATGAAAATATCCACTAATAATTTTAATTAACAACTTGAAACTTTAGAAATGGCGTCTGATCTTTTTTTTTAATGGGACAACACACAAACACAACCCGTTTTCCTATACAGCTTATCGTTTGCAAAGTGACACCTATTGGGTCCAAAAGTCTAATCCAGCTGAAATAGAGCAATTGGAACGAAATAAAAAAGAATCATGAAAATTGGTCCAGCGGCTATCGAGTAACGTCATCGAGTTAAAGTCTTAGCAGAAAGTCTTAGGCCCGTTTGCTGTTACGCCATAAAATCTTATGTGACAGTTTGCGGCATAGAAAAATGAGCCCATAAGGTATTTAAGTACAACTTATCAGCTAATTTGCCTTAAATGATCCGGAAGACCCAGTCTAGGTGGGATCAGACATTAGCGATGTCCTTCCAACTTTTTCATTTCTTTCCAGATATTGAAGCGATTTAAAATATAAAGTTTCCTCCTCACGTCCCACTTTTCATAATTTGCAATTAGGTAGCTTGTCAACATTTTACTTAACATAGCAACATTCTGTGCTCGTGCAGCTATTGCATCATATAAGAGAAAACCAAATCAAATTCTCTGCAGCTGCAGATGCTCTGCTCGGCTGCTGTCGTCTGCTCACGCAATTGATGCGGTGCGCGAGAGCACCGTAGCAAAACCTGACAAACCGATGTACTTCTTTCTTCACCATCACCACACCACAGTCCACATTTACAGCAACAGCACATCCACCCGTCTGCTTTGTATCTGGAAATCCCGCATTCAAAGCGTGAGGCTGTGCAAGCGACCACGACACCAAGCAACATTAGTTGCATACAATCTCTCGCCGAGTCGAAATCGAATTCGTTTTGCGCCGGTGTCTGTGTCGCTTTGTCTGTAATTATTGTTTAGTGTTTCCATTTGTCGCCCCTCATCCTTGGCCATCACCATAGCTAGTGTTGATGCCACAAGAACGGATGTGTTGACGACGACGACGACGACGGTGCGGTGTTCAAATCAAATTATCCTAATGGCATTGAAGTTCAAGTAATATTGTGCTGTGCCTGTGCTGCAGCGAGTTCCCCTTTGAAGCAGACTCTGCGTCGCCTCTCAGTCAGAAAAAGTAACTTTTCGTTTTGTGGTTTGAATGTTCGTGATGACACCGCGGCACGCGGGTGGCGACGTGTAAACTTGTGAAGTAGTGAAGTGAGCTCCAACGTCGCGAATTAATGCAAGGAATGCGCGCCCAGCATCGGTTGAGGGTTGACTTGGGGCATGTTATGCGAGCGCATCAATTAGCGAGTGCAAGTTCCGCTGTTCCGCTCTAATTAATTACGCGAAACAAAAAACAAAACAATCTCGAGAGATCGTGTGGATAAGTGACGACTGACGACAGCTGCTGCTGTTACCGGTTTTTTGATACTTTTTTGGTCTACAGTGTAGTATTGCGTCAAAAAAAAAAAAAAAAATGACCGCCTTAACTGGAAGTTGCCTGTTGATGTTGTTGAACTTTTTCTGTTTAGCTCTGGCGTCAAGTGATTCTAACGATCCTTGCTATGCCGATGGCAAAGCCCGAAAGTGTGTCCCGAGTTTTATCAATGCCGCTTACGGCAATCCCGTGGAAGCTTCCTCAACGTGTGGCCTGAAGCAGCCCGAACGCTACTGCGAGGTGGATCGAAACGACCGCACCACAACGTGTAGTGTATGTGATGACGATTCGCCCGAACTTCGTTTCCCCGCATCTTCTCTGACCGATCTCAATAACTCGAACAACGTGACATGTTGGAGGTCTGCATCTGTGCCGATTCCCACTGTGGGCGACAACTCTCCACCCGACAACGTTACATTGACACTTTCCCTTGGCAAGAAGTACGAACTGACGTACATCAGCCTAACTTTCTGCCCGAACTCGCCTAAGCCAGATTCGATGGCAATCTACAAAAGCTTCGACCACAGGCAGACTTGGCAACCATTCCAGTTCTACAGCTCTCAGTGCCATAAGTTCTACGGCCGACCTGACCGTGCCAAGATAAGCAAATTCAACGAGCAGGAGGCTCGGTGCATGAACTCGCAACGCTCCTCGGGTGATAACCATCGTTTCGCGTTTAATACCCTCGAAGGACGTCCATCGGCGAACGACATTGACTCGTCACTGGTGCTGCAGGACTGGGTTACAGCAACAGATATTCGTGTGATTTTCCACCGTTTGGAAGTGCCACGCGACTTGGTCGCCACTAATCACTTCGGCATTAGCAGCGGCGACAGCGAACGCAAGTACACGAACGACAAATCAATGGACACCAACAACGCAATCGAGACGAAATTCACGGGTAAGCTATCAGCGCCAACATCAGCGGCAGCCGTCATGGGGACATCGGGCGATGCTGCTCTGGGCCAGCACGGCCAGCACGGGCAGCACGGCCAACACGGCCAACACTATGCCGTATCAGATTTCGCCGTTGGCGGACGGTGCAAGTGCAATGGACATGCATCCGAGTGTGTAACCGACGACGAGGACGGCCAATTGGTGTGCGACTGCAAACACAATACAGCTGGATCCGAATGCGAGCGCTGCAAACCGTTTTACTTTGATCGACCGTGGGGACGTGCCTCTGCCACCGACGCCAACGAGTGCAAAAGTAAGTACGACCGTCATGAGTAGTTTTCTTGTCACCGACGAGTATGTAGTTGCTGGTTGGTGATGTCGATTCACCGCACCCCTTTGGTGAGGTACTCGTATATACGTAGCGTTAGCGCCGCCGTCAATCTATTGTCTCCGTAGGCCATCTGCTGCGGTTCATGGAACCCCCGGCACTCGCAAAATATACAAAGTGGAATGTGGAATTAGTTTTCGCTAAATTTATTGTGGGTGAAATTGAGTTGACGACAGGGGTTGGTGTTGGTGCCGGGGTGTAGCCGCTACGGCTCACAAGTTGCAAATCACTGCGCACACTGTGTACCTAGACCTAGACCATCGACATCTGCTCTTAATTTAAATTCAATCTGCAAATGGCTTAATGACATTTGCCAAATTAGTCCCAGCACATTACGACAGCGATAGTGCGGGGACAGACCGACCGACGTGTATAGTTGGTCCTTGGTGGATGAGTCCTCTTACTTGCAGTTAGTCCTCGTATTCATAAATTGAGTTGTCGAAATCTGGATTGTTCCCATAATATGTGTATGTGTGTGTGTGTGTGTTCCACTTGGAAGAATACGTCGGCCCGAAGCAGTTCAGCAGCAGCATCCAGTAGCTCTACGTACGGCGACGTTCACTGAACAGACACCATTAATTAAAGTCGACAGTCAGAAGCAACTACAAAACTGGCATTTCTGTGTTTTTCTATTTGCACTGTTGTTTCCTTCGTTTAGTTGTATACCCGTTCATCGTTGTTTATCTTCTTTTTTTTTTCTCTATTTTTTGTTTCTGTTTGTTACTCCTTTTTGGCTTTTGTTGCACTCGCAGAGACTTGCAAATTAAATGGCAAATTGTGAATGGCACTGTGGAGGCTGCCGATGCTACTGATGCTGCTATACTGCTGCCAGGAGCGCGCATATCTGTTGAGTCTGTGTGCATAGCAATCTTGTTAGTGAAATGGTTGAGAGCTGAATGATAATAGCTGGTTGCTTGGACGGACGTAAGCCCAACTGGGACGGGTTAAGGAGATGGTGTTGGGACAAAGAGAAAGGGGTGGGGAAAAAAGCAAAAATCCTCACAACGGGACTTTATGGGGGTAGTGTAAGTTACTGTTGACTTCATAGTGAGCATCCAGTGGCACACAATCATAGTAATTGAGGATGCAGGAGAGATACGACGATCTGTGACGTGAGGGACGACATCAATTGAGTTAGAGCCTGGCTGGAATGATATTAAAAAAGGATTTCTTCAGAGGGAAGAGTGATGAAATTTGCACGCGACAAAGAATTAATATGCAAATTTGGTTGGTGGTAATTGCTGTTGTTCTTGGGGGCGTTGAACGGATGCAGACAGCCTGCGTCTAAAATCTGGAAAGCCGACCTAATCGAGAAAGTAGGAAAGGAAAATGTGTAAATATTGGACGAGCATAGGGAGCCCTTGAGGCCTAGATCTACTCGTTACTCGTTATTTTGCTAATTTTCTCTTGCGACTGCGATCGATTTACATCGATTTCGTTCGATTTAAACCACGTACGCGAATGAACCTATTATGAACCGGCTAAATGAAGAGCCGAATTGCGTGCGACAGTTGTACTGATGAAGCTTTGCAGACGTTCGTGCTAATAAAAGTAACTTTGTTTGGCATTTTAATTTGTACAGCGAATCCCAAATGCTAAATCTAAGAATCCATTTTGGACTGACTTTCTCAGAAGATAAGATTTTGTTTTACATGTAGGGTTGGCAGTTCTCTCGGTGTTGCGGAAGTCTTCCGGGTTTTCTACTAGTCTCCCGATCTCCCGAACATTTTATGAGATCTCTTGAATCTCCAATATTTCATTTTAATTTTCTTAAAAACCAAACTATACTAACATTTAAGAAAAAGTTGTATTACAAAGAATTGTAATCAGCGCCCAAATGCAGATATCCAAGGATTTGGCATTATTCTTTTTGTTTTTGAGCTGCCACATTGACGTTGACATTTCTTTCAATTTAATTTTGCTCAATAACAAGCTTCCGATTATTAATAATATAGTTTAAATGATTTTTTCTATCCCTGTGTCAAGTGCATTTGTAGAAAGAATGTACATAAATGATGACAATGAAAAAAATGCACAAATAGCATGAAAAAATTGACATAAGTAGGAGTTAATTTAATCCATTCGTCTCGGCTCGTCAGTAAAGGAAATTATTCATAATGGTATGTAGTTTTCATAAGATGCATGATTTCTTCAGACAAACATTTTTATCCGTTTGGTTATGTACCCTTTCATGAATGCAATGTAGCCAATAATTGTAATTATTATGAATATGATGTAGGTATACGTTAGACTTTACAGAAAACGTTCATGGGGATTATGTTTTTATTCAACAAATTCATAGAATTTATGTATAATGTCACAATTCATATGAACGAAGACTTAAAGGACATGAAACCTTTCTAAATTATAGGTAAGCGATTTTTTTATTTGTATAGATTTTTCTATGTAGATTTTTTATACGTTTACATATATATAAATACGTAAGTGGGTATCTTCCTTTAATCGTACGCTGATGATCTGAAAATCTGAAAATCCTCGAACCTTTAACCTTTTTGTTTGTATTTGCTTTGCCTTTTTCAATTGTTTTTCAATTAAATTAATTCGAACATCAAATTGCCATCGATGTCTTGGACGCTTTAGCCCAAAAATATGAAAGCCTGAGTTTGACAAAATGTTTATTTTCAGCATTGTCCTTTTTTACGGACGAAATATAAAGGAAATAGATATGAGCTCAATGTGTGCCGTATTAGAAGAAACTATTATGTAGATTAGAAAACAAATTACGATTATTAATATCTGCTACATCCATTTTAAAGCATTTTCCTCATTGCTTGTCTCGTGAAAGGTTTTAACTTGAAGGGAACTTTTTTAAAAGGCTGACTTGTTCGGACCATTGTGTAAGGATTCCTGGATGACTTTCAAAAAAAAAAATCCAAAGTCCTTGTCAATCTTATACAAAATGTACATGTGTTAATAGTTGCAGTATTAATTTAAAAATAAAAATTAAGCTTACCAAACGATATTCACTTCGCTTCTTGTACTCAGGCCAACAAGTAAATTTGTTATCTACAATTTTAATAAACTTAAACTTAGAAAACTTTTCACATATTTACCTTATGATATGAACACATTTTCAACAATGATAATACTTACGTGAAAACAGTCCAATAACAAGTTTACTTTCTAAAATTCTGAGCTGAAAAATCACAAGGAAAAAACGAATAAATAAATTTTAAACGGACCGCACATGTAAACTCTATTACGAATGAATTTTAGGCCCAAAACCGGGTTTTCATCAAAACCCACGAAAACTTCATCGAAAACAGAAGTTTTCCCATAGGTACATATTTCAGTTTTTAAAACGAGTCGTTTGCACTCGTTTTCCACAAAAACACCACGAAAACGACTTCCAATAGTTGGGTTGTTAGAACAAACACACCTTTTGCAATAGGTATCCAGCAAATTCAGTTAAATGGCTGACCGAACAAATGTCACAACTCACAAATTGAAATCATTTTCCACAATTAATTGATGGGCTAAATATTGTTTTTAAATGCACTAAATTCATTTTGTTAATGCGATCGAAATTTGTAACCAAAAATCACAGCTGATTGAAACGTCAAACGAAAACTATTTGGTGGTCGGCATGAATGCATGGACGAGTTTTCGAGGAAAACGCGGTTTTGTGCTTGGTGTGAAAAGCCTATTACGAATGAACAAAAATCAGCATCGAAACATCGTTTGTGCCCTGGACGTCCGACAATGACACCTTGCTCCTCCCAAAAATCTTTAAATTATTATGTGAATATTCTGAATTCTGTCCCATATTAAGACCTACTGTTACGTCTGAAGTTCAAGCGGATTGGTTAAGTGTCTTAAGCTATGCTGTTCAAATCCACATACGAAAAGACAAACCTTAAAATTATTTTATTACATGTCAATATAGACAAAAGCAGTCAACAAAATTTATCTTACTCTCTGACAAACAATTTGGCACTAAAATACTTTCTTTATAATACAACACATAAGTCTCCAAGTCCTATGGGTATTCCTAGACACAAATACCGGGTTGTCTTAGAGCCACATAAAATCGCTATACTTTTCCTGAATTACATTTATCGAAAAATTGCAATTTTCCCAAAATGGATTACCTACCTACTATAGATATTATGATGATGCTTAATCTTTTCTGGCATCATTCCACCTCAGACCTACATATTAGGACAAAATGTTGAATTGATCTCTTCTTTAGAAAATATTTATGTACACAAATTCCGCGTATACACAACCATGAACTAGCAGTTAACGAATTTCTTTTGACACAATATAATATTTCGGTTGTTTTGTAATAAAATTTATTTAACTTGTGCCTAAGCAGTTTTTATTTATCGACTGGTTTAAATTTTCGTAACAGATTATAAACCAAAGACACAAGGTGCTCAAAAATCTAGTCAATCGCTGTGGTTACCCCAGTTTGCAAGAATATGGTAGCATATACTGGGTCCCATTGAAGACTATCGGCCTTCATATAGGACAAAAGCTCTCACTCTTTTGAAAAGATTTTCATAAACCGAAAATATTACGTCAAAATATATCAAAGATTAACCAGTAGAAAAGGACCTTTGCCAACTTGAAGCATATGCAACTGTTTGCAGGTAGATAAGGACCGTCTCCATAGGCAAATAGCTATAAGTAATCGTAGCTTGTAGTGGTTAACATTTTGGGTAGCCTCAAACAGAGTTTGCCTTAGAAGAAGAATACGCATAGACAAAACAGTTATGGACAGACAATTCAGAAAGTAGAGCGTATTCCCTTTAACACATCGCAACTTACCAGGCCATGAGGTGACCCCTCTTAATGACACTGTTCTCATGCAGATGTATCATCCTCACATCAGCCAACCTCTTGTTAAATTCCTCCTCAGCATACACAGGTAGACACAGTCTCAAAGATTCAATTTATTTTAACAACTACTTACAATGTAATTCCGGGTATTGCTTTAAAACAAATTTAATGAATCATTCCGACACTGATTTTGTTGTTGGAGTTTACAAGCTCAATGGGAACACTTCTCGAAGAACACCAGTAGAAGCTCCCTCCACAGCAGGCACACAATTCCTACCCAAGAACAAAGAAAATACAAATACAAATATGTATTAATCTCTCGCCGTCACTTTAAGGACACAATTTTTAATTTTTCTTAGCGCTCTTCGCTTGTGTAGCATTCTATATTGTGTATACGCTTCCAAATGGAGGAATATTAATTTAATGCAAATCGCTTTGTGAAAGCAAAACGAACTTCATTCGCTGGAATGGGGGCGTGGGCTAGAAAATTAAAAAATATTTTCACAAACAAAAGCAAAGTTAAAAGTTTTTCTTTATTCCTCTGCGCTCGTTCCTTCTCCTTTCGCAGAGGAAACAAGTCCTTCGGCTGTATCCGTTATGGAGTCAGCCAACAACTATAAGCGTCAAGCGACGTACTTGTAGCATTTTAGGCACTTGCCACGGAACAAGTGCGGTCTTGAAACAACAACGTTCCCGGGGAACCGAGACAAACAGCGCCAAAAAAAAAAAAAAAAAATGGTATTTCTGTGTCTCAATTGATTTTTGCTTTCCGCTGCAAAACTGCCGCCGTCGCCGTTCCTTTTCTTTTTGCGTGTGCAGGCGAATCGGTGGCTCGACGCTCCACAAGGATATACTCCTTTCATTTGTGGAAAAGTTTTGAGTTGCAAAAGAAATGCGCCGTCTAAGTGTATGTGCGATGCACTCTCTCAGTCAGTTGATCGGCACCGGGCTTGTCATTCCATGAATCGCTCTACAGGAAGCTACATCTATGGTGAAATTGACTTGGCGCAGTTGGGCGGATAGCGAACGGGCCAGGCGATGGGGACATCAGCAACAACATACGTATCTATACACTTGCCAGCATGTAGGTGTGCCATTAAAGTCCCTTATCTTGTTCGCAAGGTATATTACAAGGCAACAACCCCACTTTAAAAATAATAATTTAAATTAACCCCGGGACATAGTATCGCATCAGTCGTTGTTTTGCCTTCTTCTATACCTCTGTTTTTGAGTGCGCCTTCCTTCGTTGTAAAGAGTCGTTGCGATGGTCCTCCAGTTGCTGAGCCGGTGGCATACTGTGGGACATGTTGTGCTGCCTGGAGTCGTCGTGCTACATAGAGATGTTGTTCGAGGTGGAAGGGCGAGGGCTCGTAATTTGGAATCATTAGATTTGCCTCGGTCGTCTGGGCGTATGGGAATGTGCGCGTCCTGTATACAAGTATGTATATGTAGAGATTACATGCACAAATCATTAACAGACATTATTGTTATGTTATTTCAGTTAGATACTATAGCGAGCCTTGAGCAACGAGTCCGGCCCAGACAAGGTTAATAATTATATGATTGTTGTGGTGTCATGTTTGCCGGATCCAAGGAGATGGGCGACTTGTTTGAATTCGTTTACATTTAACTTGTTCAGATTCATAGATTCTGACTACCTGAATGCAGGGCAATAGAAAAGAGTTTTGTTTATAAGATTTTCTGTAACAAGTACAAGCGTGTGTAAATGTGATATTCCTTTGAGCAGAATACTCCCTGTGGAGTGTTTTCGTCATAGTACGTCTCTGTTGCAAGGTATTTGATGTTTTATCACGCTGACAGAAAAATTATTATACATTTTATGTACAGATTGAGTGCTTTCCTTCGGCTGGGTGAACATGTTGCAAATCGGTATCTGTGCGTGGTTTATTAGATTTTGTCGAGACGGGAGAATTACAGTTGCTATTCCGGAAGAAATGCCATAAAAAACGTCACAGCCGTTCTACCGTTTTCCATTTGCGTAGGCTTGATTTTGATTCCGTCTCTGAGTAGGATGCCAGCATGTTTCATACCTTTGCATGAGACTGTGTCCTGGAAGTCGTTTATGTCAACACAACATAAAAAAATACGTATATGTAGATACAACAGATTGACATGACATCCACTCTACGTTATGGCTCGGTATGCGTGGGAGGACTGTTTTAATTTCATTTGATTTAGCTAGTACCTATTTTAATTAGAAATAAAACCGACGAAATAAGTTTAGAACAAATTAAATCACACCCCCACACAATACTTAGATTTGTTTGCTTAAAAAATTGCGTAACAAAATATCTAGCAAAAGGTATGAGAAAAGGAAGTGTCGCATCTTTTCGAATATGTCAAGAGTTGATGTTAACTCAAATCAGTTTTTATTTCTACGAAACGTAGCAAATGCTTCGAATTTGACATTTGTTTTGAGCAAAAGCAATTACTGCGTTTTATTCCTACCTCCAATTTAATTGACAAAAATTGGTCAGCCTAAATAGTTACTGTTCCGAATATGGCACTCTTTTAATACATGGTTGGTGTTCTGCCGTACAACCTAGGTATCAATCTTTATCACAAACGACACTTGAAGGTTACTGTATGAAAATATTTATACTTCCAACAATATAAAGTTCATTCTTAAACCTTGAACTTATATAGTTACACACCCAACTTGTACAGTACAGTTAAAGAAAAAAAAAAAAAAAAAAAACATAAAAAATCATCTAAACTCAAAAGGCCACCTACGTATATGTCCAATCTAATTGGTTGTATAATTAAGTCGGTCTGTTCTATTCCAACCTTCATTTGGCAGCCTCGTGACATGCAATTTAAATCATTATGCTATAGTAAACCATCGAAATAAAATGTCAAATTAATTTGTTTGTTTTCCTTACAATCATGTCGGCCCGCCTACGTACACTTCATCTTAAGCCATAAACGAGAACTTTTATTATAACAATAAATTGTTTTAAGCTCTTTTATCGATACTTTTGTTTATCAAGATGGGGAGAACCGTGATAAACCAGTTTAACGAAGCGACATATTGGTACAAAATTATTTATGTAAATTTTGTAGATGGGCATTTAAATTATTAATTAGAGCACAGTTAGCTATAGTATACACCGGTTGGTGACATTCTACAAGCTCATCGAAACCACGAATGGACACGGCATGGAAATCTTGAACCTGTGGCTTAGAGTGAGAATATTAAAAAGTGCGTGGGTATGGGATACAATTTAAAAACGATGAAGTGGAAGTGGTTGCTTTAATGATTTGTGTTTCTTTCCATTTTAAACTGTTCTCGAACACAGAATACTGGTGTAAAATTTAAGACCCAAGAATTGTTACTGCGGTTTGGTAATTCTTAAAAAGGCAAGCACTCGTTTTATTGCTAAGTCCATAGAGGTCCAAGTCTGGTAATTCACTTACTGATAAAGTGATAAGTTTGTCAATAGCTAGGAATAAGGTTTAAAAAAGTTCTTCATTAATGCCTTTTGTAATTCGAATTCTTTGACGACCGCTGAAGCTGTTATTTTGGTGTTGGATTCGCTAACTTGGTTTTAACCTGCGAATTAGTTTTATTCGCAACTATTTAAGACCAAGATTGCGTTCAACCATTTCGTTTAAGTGGTCAAACAAAGAAAAAGAAAGTTTTTACATTTTCGTTTTACATACCTATGGCTATAGCTCTGTCCTTAGAACGGTACTGAATATGAAACAAAAATCCATAAAAAAGAAACAGCAACTAAAAATTATAGTCCAGATAGTAAGTTCCACTTTAAAACTACTTTAGTACGTGACAAATGTCCATATTAGTTTTGCTAATATTATGGGCGATATAAAACCAAATTTTTCGTTATAACCTAGTATTAAATTTAAAACCACCAAAAGTAAGTTTTATCCATAAATATGGACTCTCAACCGTTTCCTATTTGTCATTACTATTGGAAAATTTAAATTAAAAATTGTTGTTTTAAAGTTTTATAAAGAACTGTTCCGAGGATATTAATAGGTATTTTTTAAGATCTCAAAACGTTTAAAGACGTTGCGCTTTTAAGAAAAACAAAATCGTATAAAACCCGAGACGATCAATTTCAAGATTTTGATGTATCAGGCTACAGATTTAATAAAGAAACTGCTCAGTTCTTGATCGAAAATTTGATTATTCAAGATATACTCGAATAACATTTCGTATTCGTTTTCACTTTCACCGAAAAGTTTGAAAACTGCTTCTAGATTATTATTACATATTGTATAACGTTGACGTTTCTTTTACGATAATGCCAAAATGACATTTGTGCAATTTACTTTTGTTCTTAACTAATAACTACATAAATTAGCTTAATTCTAAAAACTACTTTTGGAAATACGTTAAAAAAAAAATCTCAGCAATCATTATTTATGCCGTCAGAGTTAGTACAGAATTTTTCAAACCGGACTGTTGTGATGTGAAAAAATGGAAGCAGCATTTCTTTGAACATCCAAGAACACATTATGTCGGGTAAGTACGAGTAGCATACCAAGATGTTCTTACAAATGCAATTGTCCACATGGTTTAGAATAAAACTACGACCTGCAGCAGATAACTTACATTCAAGTTGCAGAAAAATGGGATGCTAGGAAAAGATATGTAGGATATTTATTTATATTCATTGCGTAGAAACAAGGAAATTAACAGATATTAAGTGAGCCAACTTGGATTTAAGGTTTATTGGCAGTAGCAGTAGCGTGATCGGGAAAGTGTTAATCGTGAAAAACGCGAGTTTTGAAAACCAAGTTCAAAAGAACATTTTTGTAGTCATACCTAGTATTGGGATCAAGCTTATAATTGTAACAGTTGCCGTTGGGATTTTTAATGATTTTCCTTTTCCTCTATTGGATTTACGAATTTTTAACCGACTGGTAAAATAAGGAGGGTATAGTTACGGTGACCATATTTTCAAGAGCGAAACCCGGGACAAACAAAAATATATAACAGCACACAAATGACCAAAAAGAACAAAAAAAAATCGTATTAAATTATTTTACAAATTCTGTTCAGCGGGTATGCAAACATGGTAGTAAATAGATGTATAATTATTGTAGTATTTTCCCTTGTGATTATTAAGGGGCTATTTGCACTTTATTAGTGATCATGAAATGGTTAATTTTGTAAAATAGATAAAAAAATATTACAAAAAAAAGAAAAAATTATGTGCATACGGGACAAATACGGGACTAAAATAGAAACACGGGACATTTGTATGTCCCGTATTTCTAAAATAAAAACCAGGGACAGGCTATTGAAATACGGGACTGTCCCGGGAAATACGGGACGTATGGTCACCGTAGGTATAGTGTTTCACGCGTATATATGTATGTCTGTTTTGACGTGACCTCCTGTAGTCTAAACGACCGATTTTGACGAGTGAGGTATTATTGGATACCTAAGTATTCTTTCCCGGAGTGTCATATACAGCGTTGCCAGGTCTTTCTGGCGTTTGAGCACTGTTTTTATAATTTTCAGCTTTAATTTTGAGCTCTTGACAACTCCAAAGTAGATAAAAAAAGTAAAAAAACAACAACAAAAAATATGCATTCATATTCAATCATATTGCACAGTAAAATAAAAATAAATACTTCAATAAAACTTCAAAAAATAATATTAAATACATTTAATTTGTTTTTAAAATTGCCCCCTGGTATATCCTTTTAAGTAGGCAAAAATAGTCGTTGTGCAGCGTCAGCGTTAAAAAACGCTAAACTATTTATTTAAGCACTAACAAAACAAGAGCTAAATGTACTTTGTCCGCCCAAAACTTAAATTTTGGACACTAAAATTAACGCTGAAACTACTGACTTTCACTGGCTGAAAAGTTGAAAATAAAATATTTTATTTAAAAAAAAAAACAAAAAACAAAAACCGACTGGCTAAAAAATTACTTAAAATATGTAAACAAGACATGCTCATGTTCAAGCATAATTATTTGGCAGTCAGGCGTAACGCATATTTGTGTCAGGCTGACTAGGTAGCCTCCGGTTGTGAAATAGTTGAACGTGTCTTGATCACATATTTCTAGCTAATTTTTACTGTCAGTCGGGTTTTTGACTATTTATTTTTTTATAGTTCCCTATTGCAGGACCTTTAATTTAAAGGCAATATGAACACGAACTAAAAATTAGTGCAGAATATATTTCGATGCAAAATAATACCGCCAGAAATTACGAGTTGTAATTAGATTTAAACTCTTTGCCTTTGGTAAATCAATAATTAGCACTTCGTCAATATATATCCATGCATAACTCATATATATTTATTTTTTGTTTTCCGGTAAGTGAATTTATTTATTATTAAACACTATATAACAACTAGCGGAAATGGTGAGTGCAGACAAAATTTGTTTAATCGCATTATTATTTTAGTTTATTTGTAACTTTTGGTACATGGGGACGTGTGCAAATTCGTACTGTCGAAAAGGTTATCGATTTGTTATTGGGGACTCGGTTGCCGCATTTATGTAATCCTTTAAAATACTTTAAACATTTTTTCCCTATATTTTAAACTCGTGCCATATTAGGTATCTTTGAAAGATCTTCCTTTAATAAATTTTATCTTTCCCAAAGTTACCTACATAAGAAACAATTTTTATACATTACATTAAGCGGCATCTAGACGCTCAATATTATTGTGAAATATGATGCACAATATTATTGGCTGGACGCCCCAGACAGTGCAATATTTTCCCAATAATTTAGTTGACCGCTGATATTTGGGTAGACAACATGTTGACTGATAGATACTGAAGCATGACCATTGTTGCCATATGTACCTAACAGCATTGGAAAATTATACATCTTCTAAGTATATGGCAATGAGTTGTTCTTAGCCCTTGCGAAAAATCCTTGCTCATCGAGGGGTCCGTCGAGCCTGTGAGATAAGTAAAAGTGTGACTTAACAATTACATAGGTACCTACCTACAATTATGAATTTCCAGTCATCATTTTTAATATTCCGCCCATTCATTGCATGTGTGACCAAGTGGTCGTTTTGATTCTGCCATTGAACAGCAAAATATGGACTCTTCCCCTCCAGTCCTTTTTGTTTCCTAATAGTTTCTTTTCCGTTTTCAAATGACCAGCGATTTGAGTCGCAAACGTCTTGTACCAAATAACAATTGTGAAAATAGACAGAAGACAGTAGATATGGATATAGTGCACCAGACATATTTGGAACGCACCCCTTTTTTTCGAAAACCACTTCATCCACACTAGTCACTAATGTGTTACTGAGAAAGAGAAAGAAAAAACGAAACATGCGAGTAGGATGTGCGGCGATAAAACTACGTTTGTTTCGCCTGGTAAACTCGCATAAAGAGCTTCCTACGCTATCGGGCGTTTTAAATTCACTGATACGGATAGCCCATTCCATTTGATGCAATCAATCTATAATTTCACATGTCGGCGGATATATCGCCACACATATTGCATGACCAGCATACCACTTCCTGCGTAAACGATCCATTTGTGTTTTCGCGATGAAGTTGTACTCGTAAACAACTAGTTTTGGTTGAAATCACAAAACGTGTATTTAGTTACAGCCTTTAATAATTTCAACAGATTAAGCTTTTGACTGTGCAAAAGTTGTGGCTCATATTTCCCATCAAACCAGTAGCATTGTACTTCGTCAGGTAGGCAAATTCAAAACTTTATAAACACGCGCCATTAATTCCACGATAACAACACGGATAAGAACAACATGACGCCTTTAATGTGGCTAATTAAAGAAATTTATTTTGCCTGACATTTTTAAGTCCCAATACATCAGCCCACGCAAACCCATTTGAAAAGGCATTTTCCTATCAAAACAACGAACCCTTCTTTCTTTCTACACGTACGGTCTCGGTTGCTTTCCATTCAATGGTTGAGTACGCCCCCATTGGCATGTCAAATTAACATGGCAGTATACCACCACCCATTGTACGAGTGTATACGATATGGATACACAGTACAACACACAGTTAAAATGGCAAAATTGCATTTATAGGAACTTAATTTGGATCGGCTTTTGTTCTTGTTTATGATGGCTACAGAAATAAAAACATAAAAACCGAAACAATAAAAAACATGAAATGTGTGCTGGTGATTACATTGATGCGGTGAGCGGTATTCGGGGAGAAATGCTGTATACCTAGATGAAGGACGGAGTGCATAGGATGAGACTCTGTGGGTGGTCGGATACGATAGACCCACACGCATACTCATATGTCTGTAACAGGTTATTGAAAATCAATGCAAAAGCGATACAATGAAATAATTTTATCCATTTATTATTTTGCAATTAGCAAAAATGCTATTGTAAAGCTGAGCGTTTAAATGCGCAAATTATATTAGGTCCTTTGGTTGATTGCAACAAACAAAAAGTCAATATTAATTTATTCAGCTTGGCGCGTAAAATATGCTAATTGAAGAGGGGTATTTCGCAATAAATAAAATGTTAGCTAACCATATAAACCATCTGAGTCAACGATTACAAATGGGAAATTAATTTGATCCACGTTGTTGAGTTCAATGGATTCGCATCAAACCGGACTGGTTAAGACGGTTCGTTGTTTGCAACAAAACCGAAATTGTTTTATCCTTTGACACAGGCTGCGTTTAGTGTGATTAACTTAAATCCGCTAGTGAGTCAACTTACTTTGTTGATTTTTGCGCATCATCCGGTTAATTCGGTTTAGGCGTTGCCGTTTATTAAACCCTTTTCGGTATATAGTGATGGGCGCCTGTATGGCCAGTCTTTACACCGAACTGATTTTGGCATTAAACACCGCGGTAGGTACATACCTACTCCTAGACGCATTCTTCAAATTTTACATTCCGATTTTCATTAATTCTGCAAGAGATTCATATAAGCGAAAATCTGTGCACATGTCAGTCTGTTGGTATTCGATTCAAACTTCGGATTTGGAGTGAGTGGGGGTATAGTTGGGGACCGTTTTGTGTTTGCACTGTAACGAAAATATTAATTATACTTCCCATGTAAATTTTCATACCAGTTTGATTTCTTCGAAAACGGCTCTAACGATTTCAACCAAAATTAATATTTGAGCTTAAGTAGGGATGAGGTTTCCTTGACGGCGCAGGGTCATAAGTCCACAGGCCAAAAGTCCACAATGGACTTTTTACCCACTTAGGTGAGCCAAAAGTTCACACAAAATTCTTGTGAATTTTTGACTCACTGATTGTGGTCTTATGGCTCACGGATGAAGAAGGCGAAGAAGAGCACAACGAGCTTGAAAGCGAAGCTAACAATTCTTGTAATGACCTCATTTGTGGTGTTTGCCTCCAAAACCCACAATACACACTTCTCCAGCATTGCAATCATTTTAAGATTGCGCTTACAAACTATGAATTCTGTATGGGGGGGCATGCTGCCCCCCTGCAACCCCTCTGCTTAGGTTTACTGATGGATTAGGGGTGGGTGCAAGGTTCTTCTTATTACTCAAATTTTGTTGGCGTTATTGCACTTTGTGTGAGTGAAATAAGACCAACTGTTGTAAGTTATCCTTATTACACTATTTAAGACCGAAATAAGGTAAATTTTTAGAAGTTGGTCTTATTTCACGGCATCTATCAAACATTCCCATACTTTTTGAGTTGTTAGAACAACTCTTTTTGTCATATGGATAATTGTGGACTTATGGCCTACTTCCATTTTAAAATTGTGAACCTATGGCCCAAATTATTGTGAACTTTTGGCTCATCTCATACTTACTTACTAACTTAACCCACATAGATGGGTCAAAAGTCCATTGTGGACTTTTGGCCTGTGGACTTATGACCCTGCGCCTCCTTGACTGCATACATATTTTTTGGCTAAAAAAAAACAACAAGGGTACTTTTCTAAATTCCAATATAGTGTACCTATATCGAAAACGTTCCATATTATTGCAGAAAATAAATTTCTAATGTTACATGGTCATTTTTAACTTAAAAGAGAAAAATATGGAGACAAAATATTATAGTACAATAGATTTATGAAAAAGGAAATTTTTTAAAAATGTTGTTTTCTTTAGTTTACCGGAAAACTGTAACAAGGATTTCGACCGAAATGCATAGTTGGAGTAAAATTGATGTTTTCAAGGTTCTTGTGTCTTTAATTTTCTATTCGAATCACCCAAAACTCTTTTTTTTACAAACTGTTCATATCTCGAAACTGCGTTTTCGATTTTCATAGATCTTAAAAAAAACAAATAATGCTTACATCCCGAACAATATCCTATATACTCAGTTTTCTGCTAAATAGCTATTTAAAAAAAAAAAATCTAATATACCTACCTCAGTTTTTTTAGTTATTTCTCGTAAATGACTACCCAAAGACGATCTGTGTTTGATATATTTTTTTAAAACTCAATACTGCACTGCCATTTAAAATGCAATAACAGCCACGCGAATCTCCTTTTAAGCAAATATTTCCCTCTTCTTCTTTTCTTCAACCATATTGAATATGAACCTTAAAATAATTTAAACCACTTGGAGCCTTACACAATCAGAAACTCCCACTTCATCTGCACCCCCCCACACGTCCATCGGGAATTTGCTAAAGCAAATTCTAAAACAAATCCCTGGATTCTTACAAGATATATCTATGTAAAGATGTCAGTCTATGGCGAACCCTACTTCCAATTCCAATCATAGAAGCCACTTACACTAGCTTCACTAATCTATTCCATTCAAAAATAAAAACATGCTCTAACAGATCAGAAAACATAAACTCCTACTATGCTTGTCCTTGTAGGTACTCACTAACCAGAACTTGCGACACTTGCCTGTCATTGAGAGCTTCAACTTTTAAAAACTCAAATCAGATGAAGACAATTGACTTTAGGTATTAATTCGAATATGATATGTTAAGATGGGGTTGTTGCAGAAGTCTTTACAAACAGAAAAAGTTGGGTTTTCTATTAACGCCAATCTGCTAAAGTAATGGCAGGAGCCAAATATTTTGGTAGGAGAGTTATACAAACTGCGCGTCGCTACTCGTAGTTCTCATATTTAGTATAAGCTTAAATTTTGCAGACTCAAAATTGCAAACTTTACCATACGTGCCACACTCACGTCAATATTGACCCATTGGGGGAAAAGCTTGTCTCCCTTTCCCATAATAACTCTGTCTATAAATACCTGTGATAAAGTGTGCAGGTTTAAAAGAAGACCAATTGGGTGGGGATAAATAAATAAAGTACAAATCTTTTAAGAAATCTAACAGAAAGCTTACAATAACTGTTGGATAATGAGTCCCACTTTCGGAAAATTTTCTTAATGTCTTACAATAATGACTTTTTTACTTTTTAATTTTTGCATAAAATGAATTACTTGGTTATAAATAGTTAAGCTTAGAATTTTAACCTGCAAGTATTGCCTATTAGTACAATCTGTGTTTCATCTTCCAGCTTCTTTGGCTTTTTTAGCACTAAATAATTTTTAGCCCAACAGAATAGCACATAGATTAATTTCCAATAAGTTACAAGCCCTTTTTTGAAATTAAAATCCAATCTCTCTCGGAAGAACTGAACTTTTTCGGAATATATTGCTTTTTAAATGGTGGTAGCAAAAGTAATGAGCGACGCAGTCGTATATCTTTTTTTTATATTACTATAACTAATCGACGGTTCTTAAACCAGGTCATAAAAGACTTGCGAAACTAAAGTTATTGTAAACCTGAATTTTTCATATAAATCTAAAAGTCTATACTAATCGCATATAAAATCTATGACTATGATTAAAGGATGTGGGTACGTATTACACATACGGATAAAGCTCTATCCCAAGGGAAATAATAATTGATGAACCCACATTTTGGGCTTTTTTCTGCTAATCGTTTAATACAAACATTCAAATTGAAGTAATTCTCGAGACCTTTAAAAAGCCTTTGGGAAAGAATCACTGCCCTTCCATAACCAAACTAGTTTTCATTGCCGCAGAAAATATTGAAAGAGAAGGAAGGAACCTGATGAGCTCCATAAAATTGCGAGCAATCCCTTAATGGACTTTGGGTGGCCATGGCCATAGATTCCATGTATATACTATACACAAAGCAATCAACCCTCTAATGACAATCAAATAGTCGATGCGAGGCATCGCACTGCAGTAGGAATATAATACCAAATGGTATACGCATTCGGGGCAATTAAATTCGCGTTTGCCCGCCAGATTGTGATTACAAATAAATTGAACAACAAATGTGCTCGTTTGCGTTCAATATTCGCATGCGACATGAACATGACCTTGATTAATCAGAAGACATCTTCTTCGCTCTGCGTCAATACGACGCTTTGTAATTTGCTGGCAGAATTCTCTGAAACAATCTTTGTCGTCGCATCTGCTCAAATGATAGCAGGGTGTGTTTGTTTAGTGGGCGCGAGCAATTGTGTATTCACATCGAATTGCTTTTCCGATTACTTCCGATTGTATCTTGATGGTAATGGTTATGTGCCTGTGAAAGTCTCATTTAAACTGTCTTACTTGGGTCATGTAAATCAAATCGTACAACTCTGTGAATCTTTATAAGGCAGGTAAAAGTTAAGACTAAAATGATAATTTCATGTGCATTGTGACTGTGTAATGAGACAGATATTATCGAAATGTTTACTTAAAACTGCGCATTAGTTGTTACTGTAGTGAATTTATACCTACTAGTATCGCTTGTGGTCGAAAATCGACCATACCTTTTATAAGAATGTATACTAAAAAACGTACTTCTGTTATTCTCGTTATTTATTGATGTTTTTTATAAACGAAAAGAAAAGAGCGACATCTATAATACATGGAAAAATAAAGTGCACGACTGGGTCGAACGAAACTTTCTTGGACATAGAATCCCTTATTTCTGAGTATGTTTAGCAGTTCATTTACTACGATGCACCATAGCAGGGCGATAGAACGCCGCTCTTGCCCCCAGAGTTTTAACAGAATCATATTAAGAACGCTTATTATCTTTTAAATGTATTTTGGTCAAAATGGTTATAGCGGTTTTTTTATAAAATTTGCCAGACAAAATAGTACCAAATATTGCAATGTTTTATTTGAAAAATACTATTGCGTCACTATTTAGTTGTGAAAACCGATTGTAAGTAATTGTTCGGGATGTAAGCATTGCTTCGTTTTTTAAGTTTTATCGAAATCAAGATGGGATTTTCGATATATGAGTTTTGAAAACATCCATTTAACTCTAAGTTTGCATTTTGGTCAAAATCGTTATCGCCGTTTTACGGTAAACATAAAAAAAAATTAAGTTAAAAAAAAAAGACAGGCACTCCGGGAGTGCCGACAGAAGTTATTACTTGAACAATTACGTGTGCATTTTTCAAATCGGCAGGAAATACTTTCAAATGAAGTATTTCTTTATTGATTATTATAAACTACTACTACCAATCTTATATTACAATTTTCACTTTTATTTAAAGCGCCATTGTAGATACATAAAAAATAATGCATATTATTTTACAAAAAATATTGCAATCTATTGCTTAAAACATACATTTGCAAATACATACATGAAATATTCAATTTAATAATTAATTGGTATTCTTTGAAATGAATACCAATGAAATTTATGAATTTTCATCTACAAAAATTATACATATCTACATATTACAATTTCCATTTAATTTGTAAATGAGATATCCTATCTTTCTAGTTGCATCCAAAGTTTCATTGAGATCGGTTGAGTTTCTCAGAAAATCGACAACATCGCCACCTATCGGGTCCAAAACTTTTGTGTCTTTCTAGCTGAATCCAACCATGCTCATATACAAAGTTTCAATGGGATCGGTTGAGTTTCTCAGAAAATGGACAACAGCGCCATCGGGTGTCGGTTTTTCGGTGACGATGACGCGGTGTCGTTTTACTTAAAGGTAACGCGAATTCATTAATTTCTTCCCATCTAAAAGTGCCCAACGCGCCTAAAGAATACTGTTTTCAAAAATCCATTGTACGATAATATAGAGAAAAACTGAGCTGGCTATTAAGTTGTAAATGACCACATTACCTTAGAAATTATTTTTTGTTACAATCGTATGGAGCGTTTTCGAGATTTGTCGAAATTTCAAAAGTACCGTTGTTCGAATTTTTAGCCAAAAACTGGGTACGCAGTCATGGTGACCTCACCTACTTAAGCTTAAATATCAATTTTGGTTGAAATCGTTAGAGCCGTTTTCGATCAAATCAAACTGGTACGAAAATTGTATATAGTTTACCTTGCAAAAAAAAAAAACACCTCCCGAACTGTAAGCCCAAAAACTCCAAATCCGAGGTTTGAACGTAATCCTTGAAGCCTTTTAGGCTGTAAGCCTGTGGAAGGACGGACAGACCGACAGACCGGACAGAATTTTGCAATCCACTTTTTTGATTTCCTCTATCATCGTTATATCAGAATTGATTAATATCTCGAGTCCGGAATTTTGCACAAAAATAATAGATACCTATCTTTCTCTAACTATCTACGTAATGGAGAAAGTTAAAAAATACGTAAATGAGCTGCTCCATCGGAAACAGATTCTAATCTAAAATGATTTATGTTTTTAATAGGTACGTTACTATGGTAATATAGTGGCGACAAAAATTAATAAATAATTCCCCTTAATAAATTTCTTACAATTATTGCTTATTTTTAGGGGCAGGTAAATTGCATACCTTTATGGGTAAATGATTCCATCAGGTTCTAATCTATGATGATTAAATACGTTACTATGGAAACATGACAGCGAAAACTTGATTGTCACCAAAATCCTTTTAGTACCTGTTTTGTATGGGGAAGTCTTAACTTAATTTTACCAGTCTTAATGGCGACATATACCCACGATTTTGTGTTTGTGCACATCTATGGCACAGCACCTTTCAAATAAGATAAGTTTCATTCTCCTCATTTCATATTAAATGCCAAAAAAGCGTACGGAAAGCTTGGATGTTCACGTATTAATATAATGATTTAAGAGGTAGGTAGCGGCTGCTCGCGTGGGGAGAACGTTTCAAGGGAAATGCGATTCTGATTTAATAAGAAAGTAATATGTTTCTGTTTGTTTGTCATATATTTATTGGAAAGCAAGCGACGTTATATGGGAGCGAAGTTTGGTTGTCATATAGTTTTAAAATATTACGGTCGTATGTCAAAGTCACTGATCCATTTTCTAATATGCTAATTTAATGTGTTAACGGCTTCAGGAAATATGTGAGTAATTCAAGTTCTACTAGCGAAGGGACCGAGCTGTATCAATTGAATGTCTGCGATGGTTTATTGGTAAAAGTTGGTGTTAAGCTGATGACACAGGTGTCTAAGTGAATGCTTTATAAAACGGCTTTCAAGACCTTGAGTGGAATTGGTTCAGATTTGGTAGAGGCGATCTTAAGCAGAAGTAATAATCTTAAGGAGGATAAGGAAAAGGCCGACGTTCTGTCCAAAGAAGGAGATGTACTCCCAGGAACTGAGGGTACCTATAAAAGACAACATTGAACAGCATACAGGATTGTCACAACTAGAAGGCACCAAGTTTCGGACTTAAAATCGGAAAGGCTTTTAGATTAATAAGTGTTAGCAGAACCAAGCAGGGATAGTCTCTGGGCATTGTCTTCTGAGGAGGTATGCTATAAGACTAGTCTTATCTAAGACGGACACATGCAGGTACTTTGAGGACCAACAGGTCGGGGAAGACATCCCCTACCTTCTCTGTGAATGCGATGCACCTGAACCCCGGATTACAAGGAATCAGCGTTATTAAATAAAGTGCAAAAGTTTGGTTGGTTGTTTTCTTATTTTATTTGGCAGTTCGGTAAAAATCTTAATTATAAGCACCTAGTGGTCTATGATTGGAATTGGAAGTAGGGTTCGTCATAAACTGGCAGGGAATTGTTTTTGAATTTGCGTTAGCAAATTCCCGATGAACGTGTGTGGGGGTGAAGATGAAGTGGGAGTTTCTGATTGTGTAAGGCTCCAAGTGGTTGGAATTATTTTCATGTTCATATTCAATATGGTTGAAGAAAATAATGCAGACAAAACAGTAACATATATCTATTGTCAATGCTTAGTTTAAAAAATACTATTGGTTGACTATTTAGCTGAAAACTTATAATAATATAATGTAAGCTCAGGATGTAAGCATTATTTGGTTTTTAAAGTTTGATCAAAATCGAAAATGCATTTTTTTAGATATGAGCAGTTTCTTAAATTATTCAGGCCTATTCGGCAAAATCTTTTATCAATTTGTTCTGTTATTCTGTTATGAATTTCCATACAAAAGTTCGAACTGTCAAAAAATCTTTTACGGGCTCCAAAATTGGTATTCTGTGTGGAAAAATCTTTTATGAATTCTGTTAAGAATCATAACAGAATAAAAGATCGAATTTTGTGACTTTTATTATAAAAGATTTTTATTAAATATGAAGTCTTGGATTGAAATGTTTCTCTATATAATTCCTAAATACGAAATGCTTACAAATGGAAATAAAATGTAATAAATGTGTTTAAAAAAGTATAATAATTGAAAATTGTTTCTACATTTATATTTTTGTTTAGCCGAAAACACCCATCACTTTTGCTGAAACTAAGATTTAACCCATTTGATCTTCCTGATGTGAGTAATAATTCAAAACTTACTACTTTCACCGACAATTTTATGCTATTTTGCAAAAAAATTATCAGGTGCCCACTTAGTATTTACAAAAAAGAAAAAAAATAGCTGTTTGTTTTGAAGGTTCGTAACAGATTTCAATTTTCGAAGCTCAATAACAGAGTTTCATAAAAGTTCGAAACCCAGAATACGATTTATAAAAGATCTGTTATGGTCGAGACCTTTTATGATTCATAACAGAAAATTCATAACAGAATAAAAGATTTCGCAGAATAGGCCCAATTATTATTAATTAAAAATGGGCGTTTTTGGTGATTCGAATTCGAAATTAAAGACGCAAGAATCTTGAAAACATAAATAAGCGTTTGGTCGAATTCGTTGCCGTTTTTTTTTTTCAAAAATCTATTGTACGATAATATAGAGAAAAAAATGATTTTTCTTTTACGGTAGAAATGAATATGCCTTAGAAATTTATTTTTGTTGCAAATGTATGGACCGTTTATTGAAAGAATGTATTTACAGCTAGGTTCCACATTTCACTTTCACTCGAAATGAAATCGAAATCGATCGAAAATAGATTTTTGTGTTCTACATTTCACTGTAATCGATTTCGATTTAAAATTTTTCGGAATCGAACGAAGTGAAATTGTTGTGTTCCACAATTCGATTTTGCCAATTTCAAAGTGATTTCAAATCGACCTGGTCATTCGATGTGTAATAGTGAAAACCAAAAGCCGCAATCCAAAATGTAAGTAAAAAATCAATTTTAAATTAACTTTTGTAAGCAAATTTATGCGAACACCCAATCCTGATATCGAGACAGGACTAACGAAAGGTTGAAGTTCATTTCAATAAAAATTAATTTTATACTGGGCGGGTCAACATAAAAATATTGCCCAGGATGCAATTTGCAGCACCATTTGGAGTGCACATTTATTAAGACGGTAGCATGAAATTAACCAATATTTTATGACAAAATTAACAAAAATGTAACTGTCCTATTTCGCTTCAATAACATACCCATTTTCTGCAATTTCCAAGGGATTTGATAAACTCTAAGCCTTCCTCTTTTTTTTTTTTTTTTTTTTTTTTGTGCATATTATTATTTAGGCGCAGGGACATAAGTCCACGAGACATAAGTCTATAATGGACTAACGTCCCACTTTTTCATTATGGACTTATGTCTCATCGAAGCGGGACATTAGTCCCAAATTTTACCCAAGATAATATTTAGCAAAACGTCGTGGATCTCCAATAGGCATCGAATATTTCAAATGAGGCGCAAATTATGTCCCTGCGCCTATTATTTATACCTTTCTGTTTGTGAACAACAAAATTGTTTACCAAACAGACACTTTTATCTAAGCAATTTATCCCAAATGACAGCTGTTTTCAATTTCACGAAAAGTGATTTCGAAAACAATTCGGAGTAACCAAATCGGTCGAAATGCAGAACACTGAAAATGAATTCACTCGATTTACAATTTTGATTCCGATTTCATTTCACTCGATTTCTGGAACCTAGCTGTTAGTCATCTTTAAACCAACGCACAGACAACAACGACCGACGGACAGAATTTTGGGACCCACTTTCTTGAGGTCCTCTATCATCGTAATGTCAGAACTGACTAATGTCTTGAGTTCGCAATTTTTTACGAAAACCATTAGTTTTGTTTAAGTTTTTTTATGTTTGGTTTGAAGGGGTTGGATGCATTTTTTAAAGTTTCAACCAGCTATGGTGCCCGAACCCTCAAACCCTTTATAACCCTTATATCTACCTAACGTGAACTTAACCTAAAATATAAACGTGCTTTTTCAGTAAACGAGATATTTATGTGCGACCCTGTCGTGTTCTTCATTTTAATTGTGCACCTGCTATGTATGGAGGTTGGAGGTATTTAAACTGGATAAGTTCTGGATCTAGGACGAGCTCTGACTCCAGCAGAATGACGCTCAGAAAAAATACCCGATATGACAAAGCTAACCTGAATAGTAAAAAAAACAATCATTTACAATTATAGTAGATGTATACCTATACATATTCGCTATTTTACGCACTGAACCTTTATTACGGTTTTTTTCTGAAGACCGTATATGGGAAACTGCTCACTACAGATTGACTCTGTATCGCCTGCCAGAAGTTCAAGCCCCTGAATCGGAAAAGGTTTGAGCCGAGCAAATTTATCTTTTACTAGCGGACCCGGCGAACTTCGTCTCTCCCCAATGTAACACTTCGTAAATCCTTCATCGTTCGGTCAACTGCCTCCAAACCTCGCTTATGCGCCGAATGTTGATTTTGCATTCTCGCATCATGTCGCGTCGGCTTGTCAACTTGCTTGCCAGAATCAACGAAATGACGCTGGCATTCCCAAGGTCGACAGCAGACTGCCGCACATGAGCACCCACATGCCACAATTTTCCGAGATTTTTCAAGCTTTACACCGAAATTTCGTCAAAAAAAAATCTAATTTATCGCGTTTTTCCGGAATGTTCCAAGTTTTCCACTAAGAGTTTTCTATTTTTCCATTTAAAAAGCCACTCCGTAACAAATTGCTCACGAAACTCCATACAAAAAAATCAATTTTCGTTTTTTCTGACTTTTCTGGATGGGTTTTGTAAAATTTTCTTTCGTAAAGACCTTCTTCTTATAATTACGAACCGCTGAAAAAAATTTGACCCAAATCGGGCCAGCCGTTCTCAATTGATGAATTATCATACATTTTTTACACCATTTTTATATATATAGATTGCCACCAAGGAGAGCCTCCTGTTTTAACATCATAGCTGCGTGCAAACATAGCACATGCTTTATAGTCATGCCTCGCTGCATTCGAACTAGCTTGGTGTTTTTCAAGAGCTAACTATAATCCCTCATCGACTTCCGTTGGTGTAGAAGTAGATAATGTCGAACAGGTCATCATCGCAATGATATCACTGCTTTATTGGGAAAATGGTTCCATTTTTAATATTATTTTATTTTACAATTTTAATGTTGATAACCTGTTCGTGAATTGAGTTCCCTGTGCTCTCGACTTTAATGCCAGCACAACACAATTATCAATTTTTTTTTTAAACGATTTTGTTGAAATTAGCCAGTACTTTGATGGAAGCGTGAATTCATTGCTCTTTTCCGGCTCGAAAGACGCTGTTTAAGGTAGGTATTCTCTTAATATACTTAATTGATGTGTGGTTGCGTAAGAAGTTGTGTGAGAGCACGAACATGTCCATTTGTTTCGCGAAATGGGCAACATAAATTGCTTTGTAGTATGTTTGGCTGAAGTTAAGTGGTCGCAAATGACTTACGCCCAATCGACAAAAAAAACTTCTTTGGCTAACAAAATTGCGCAGACCAAATTGTGAGTAACAAATCATTTTTCAACGGAAGAATAAAATTGTACTAGGTACGAAAGCAATTTTGATAAATAGATTACACACGACTACATTCCGTAATGTATATTTCATGATAGAATAAACCAATCTTCGAAAATGACTTGCCAAACAAAAGACAATTTACTAAAGCACAAAATTTATATATAATGTTTATGGCTCATTGATTGACTTACTCGAATTGACACACATACTCGTATTGTCATTCAACTCAGGACAATGCTGCAGCGTGGTCTTGAATCACAGCTTCTATTTTCACCACACATTTTCCAAGAAAGCTTCTCGAAAAAGAAGACAGCATGTGCCTCAGTTATTGGAACCTGACTGGGATAAATAACTTGCTTACGTTGTCCGTTGTCACGCAGCTATTTTTGAACTCCCTGCTGTATCCTGTAGCTCTGAGTAAAAAGAACCCATGCATATGGCATATGAATCACTTGTCCATTCCATTAATAACCTTTGGCTTACTTCTTCCCTCCAGTAGATTTAATTGAAAGTGAACGTGGGACTAGTAAATGTATCTACGTAGATTCATAAATATTGAATATCATTACTCTCGGGCGTCGCCAACACAACCCCGTAATAATTGTTTAATATTATTCCGCAGAATTAATTTTAAGAGTGATTAATTATTCTGGACTCATACGAGAGCACTACGCACAACAGCAACGCAACTTGAGGCAATTTTACGCCTCGTAGCACTCACATAAATTGAGCAGATCCTGCGTAAATAGAAAACCTATTTTTTCGTAATTAATTATTGCTAAAGGAATTTTCGGGTAAACAAACCCGACGCACACTCTTATGACAAATTCTACACATGAGTCCACTTGCTTTCCGGGCCAATCCATTCATCATTTAAGTCGAATACCGCTCATCTCGTTATACAACACGTACATATATATGATGTACTCGTGTGTGTACCGGGATTATAATGATGGAAGGACATCTCCACCTCGTGCTGACTGATGGGCTATCAATCTGAGGAGTGTGTTTTGTTGAAAATTTTCAAGACATTTAACATTAAGTAATGAAAGGAAGAAGCTTCTCTTACTGCGTACGTGTATGGCACCCCTCAAATGCGTGTTATCCGGAGGAGCGTTCCGTGATGGGCGCGCATCTGGTGTTTTGGTTTAATCGCATTTATTACGCAGGGGGTGAAATTCATTACGGCCTCAGAGAAGGGTATTCAGTTAATAATCCTGGCAGATTACTGCTTGATAAGCTTATCTTGGCCTTAATTTCTTTTCGAAAGTAGCATTACTCACTTTTTATTAGCTGATTAGATTATATTCTGTGAGTCGTTGAGCCACAACAGCGAGAGACGAATATTTCACAGAGATTTGAAAAAGTCATTATCATTAGCCATTAAATACTGAAATTTATTGCAGTTGAATGGGGTCGCCGGATATACTGCATGGCTGTGCGATTTCATGCGATGTTTTGTTAGTAACCCGTGCGAAATATACCTAAACTATAATAAAGAGCTAAGGTTTATTGCCCACGCTTTTGTGATATACGTTACGTATATACCCGAACCCACACCGCAACTCTTTAGTCAACATAACGACAGTCGAATGAATTTTAAAAAGCCCAACAGGTGAAAAGCTATTGGGCCATTAATCTCAGCCCACGTTCTGGCCTTATCTGGAGTTTTGTGAAAACAAAGCGTGGAAAAAAAAACGAATCTCAGAGCACAGAATAGATTAATCATAATTTACTTACGAAGAAGTGACCAAATAAGCGTCAAATACCACAGGGGTTCAATTTGGAGTGCCACAGGGGTTCCGCTTTGAAGGGCGTGCCCTTAGCATCTAATAAACATGGGAACTTCCATAATAAATACAATTGAGCTGTGTGTTTTGGGCTAATTTATTTTACACGCTTGTTAGAGGGGGGAATTCTTTTTTTTTCCTATTAAAGCGATAATAGCGGCTCGATTTCATTCCTATAACTTGGAGTTGGAGTTATTTGTTTTTTAATTAAATTATCTGTGTTCGTGGAAAAGAGAAGCAAGCTTCTCGAATTTATTCGATTTTGGGTAAACTATTATTTTGATATTTAAATTGAAGCCCTATGATAGTGCTTGCGTGCTGATACAGGAGAAGAATTTCAAGATATCTCGGATTGCATTTAGGTGCTTTAAGATTTAACTATGACATTCTGCGGGGCTTGCCGTGCATCTTCTGGGGATCTTCGAAGGTTAATGGAGCCCTCTAGAAATTACGATGAACAAGTTGCCGATACCCGATCTGCATTGATCTTGTAGCTAAATATTGATATTAAGTCTTTACATTGCCAACTTTAGTCTGACTGCTTCCGCAAAGACTGCACAGGTTCTAAATTCCCTTTACCAATTAACAAAAATAGTTGCCAGTCTATCGCTAACTGTAGGAACAAATGTTAATGTTGAAAAAGCTTTGTTTATCTTGGGCACTAGCTAAATAAATCCTCCTTTAGCATCATTTTAAAAAGCAGTGTTGCCCAAAATTACGGTATACTATTTCGTAATAGGATCGAATTTAATATCCTTTTATTCAGCCCTTTTGTTGCCAATTTGCGAGATTTCCAAAAAAAAAAAAAAAAAATAATCGCTAGACCATATCCTAAAATCCGCTAGAAATGTTAGTTTCTGAATTGCGAAAATCCGCTAGAAATCGCTAAAATGTCAATTTGAATGTAAGTTCATAAAAATATGTGTTTATTTTTAAAATAAATTGTTAATTCTTAAATTATTAGTCAAATTAAATACTGAATTAAAAAAAAAAAAACAACCAATAAATTCAAGATAACAAAAAAATAATGTGAAGTAAAATTTTTTTTAGAGACAACATTTTATTAAAAATCGCCGAGAGCTAGAAATAGCGAAAAAATCGCTAAGGTGGCAACAGTGATTGTCCTTGCGGCTTATTATTTTTAATAGTGAAAGCGATACGCATGGGAAGTTGAAGGCGCTTGAAAACCAATAGCAAATCATCGGAATCCGCAGAATTATATAATGGTTGCTTGAATTTTTAGGTCAAAATCTTCGCTTCCATGAGATGGGAACTTTCGTTTCAAATTGTGTAGCGATGAGCCCTGAACATTAAACGAATTTAAAAATTAAACATTTGAAATAAGTTTGGTTGTATTGGAAGTAGCACTATGCACTAACCGTTTATCTATCCAGTCTAATTTTTTTCAAAGTTCGGTTCCCATACTAAGGTCCATTCCCAATCTCATCCCCTTTAACTTTTATTTTCACGACAAAAAGTAGCATAAATGTCATTTTAATACGAATCCCCCAAGCCCACAATTGTAAAAATTTAAATTTTTTTTAATTTAGTTATGAGTGCACACACAGACTTCAGTCTCTTTTATATATTGGGGCACCCGCCCGGTTTGTGCGTGCCTTTGGTGTGGAACTATCGGATCCAAAACTATTATATATTTAAAAGTGGAACCAACCATACCCATCCAAAAAATTTCATTGAAATCGGTTGAGTGGTTTCGAAGATGGACAACAGCGCCACGTATCGGATAGAGCGTCAGCGTACCTAACCAATTCCCACGCAAAATTTTGAAAATAAAATTCTTTCTTAGATTTTCTATCTGTGTTAAGATCTACACAATGATGATCAGGCGCATCATAACATACGCTTCTTTAGTATGGCGGACTAAAACAAAACAAAAGAACGCCATTGCTAAGCTTCAAAGGGTAAAGCGACTTGCATGTCTCGGTATATCCGGAGCCATGCGTGGGCGTACCTATCCTACTGCGACTATAGAAAACTTAATAGGACTAACATCTCATATACATAAACAAAGGGCATTTCGCAGCTCGGCAAGTTTAATCGAAATGAAAGAGACAATATTCTCAGCGACCATCCTGAGTTAAAGGATTTTTTTTCTCTGAAATTACAGTACTTGGCATAATCTGCGCGGTAACAGACCGCTTTCCAAAGACTTTATGTTTCAAAAAACGGTTCTCTATACGGAGATCCCTAGTAGAGAAGCAAGGGCGTACAATAGCCCACCTACTTGCCAAAATGGCCGAAAGTGGTTAACGGATGGTTCCAAAATGGAAACAGGAGTCGATGCTGGGTTCCACGGACCTAACCACGATGTCTCAATACCGATAAGGGTTAGCCCAAGCGTGTTCCAGGCAGAACTTCACGCCTTCCATGAATGTGCTAGCCACATATAACTACAACACAGGTACTAAAGGCATACACATCCATATATTCACGGACAGTCAAGCAGCTATAAACGCCCTTAGCTCGCCTATTATTGCTTCCAAAACAGTACTAAGCTGTTTCAACGGCCTTCAAACGCTCGGACGTAGAACCCTTCTACTACACTCCTAAATCACAAAAAATATAGCTCATATTGGGAGTATATCCCAGGTCTAAGACAGGCAAAGCGTGCTATTCAACACTGAGGCTGGTTTCCTCACAGGACGTCACAACCTACGATATCAATTAATTAAATTAATTTCACCGACTCCTCACTTTGTCGGTTGTGTATTGAAGAAGACGAAACAGCTTGGGCACATAATATGTGAGTGTCCAGCCCTATGTGAGAACTATCAGGAGAACTATCTTCTACAGGGAGCTTCTGAGCCCTGAAGAAATGAAGAAGTCATCTGCCAGCAGCTTGATTAACTTTGTTAGAAAAGTGGAGAATCTGCTCGCCTAAACATTATTCTGGCCCTATGGTACAATAGATCTTATAGGTCGACGTGCCCTTCACCGCTCAGGCGTAGGGAGAAGGTTTTACATACATTTTTACTGTAACTCTCTTCTATACCGTCGACTCTCTTTCGTGACGTCGTTTGTAGTTTATGTGCATGAAGAACAAAAGAAAAGTATTTCCCGGAATCATAGTTTGTACAAAACTGCGTAGTTGAAATTTTATGCAGTAAAATAATTTTTTTTAATTGTTAATATTTAAAAAAAAGTAAAAATGCAAAGATAAACACCCTTAGAATATCTTTTTTTTGACACTTCTTTTGTTAAGATTGGTTGACCGTGTGAACTGCAAAAGGGAGAAACACAATACAGAAATTACAGAAATAATATAGAGGGGATAAGCATTTCAATCTTTAAAAGATCAAATTGTGTTTATTTTCACATTTCTATATGCTCAGAAAGCACTGTTTCGTTGCTTGGCAATTTGAAATTCAAGAAAGAAAGGGACATGTTTTTAAAACGCATATCCATATGGCTTCCAACGTGAGTCTTTAATATATCCTGAAATTAACTAGCAAGCTATTATTTCTATTTTCAAAAAAATTGCTAACAATTCAATTGTAATCTTTACACCACCAATACGATTTGCATTAACAGCCTACGAATTAATCACGAATTGTAACGGCAAAAAATGTACACATAAATCAATATTGAAATATTAGAGAACAAATCAAAAATATTACAAATATTTTTTTGAAATAATTTAATATAATGAAGGCGATTATAAAAAGAACTGATTTGCATAGGATATTTAGCAGGTAATCGGATATTTTGTGCATTTCCTATTTTGTGTTTTGTCTTTGAAAGATATCTGTTGGAAGAATTTAATTGCAATTTATGTATTGTATGTATTCCTTTTTTTTTTGGAATAAACCATTGGCCTTGTTTTTGACAAAAACAAATTATGAGTTCCGTGATGACAACAAAAGTAATAGATTATTATAAAATAAAAAAGTTGTCGCACTAGGAAATGTGGAGGGCTAACTGTTTATTGGCACCATTTCACAAATGTTGCACATTTTCACGTAGGTATGTCCTTCCGCTTAGCTGAAAACGAGGACTTTACGTCTTGTGACCCTAAAGAAAAACCGCCAAAAAGACTATTCCTTGGGATAGAATTAAAACTGTTTCGGTGTGAACATTGTAACTGTTTTATTTTTCGTTTTTAACAAATAGGGCGTTTTTTTGCCAATGTAAAAAGGAGAATTTTATTTAAACCACTAAGCATTCAGTAAAATCTATCGAGCATGCAACATCAAAATAATCTTTTTTTTTGCATCTTACGCTTAGCGTAAAATGTTTCTAAACACAAAGGAGAAAAGAAACTTTAAAAATTCGAGTATTTTAGAAAAAATTGAGCTTTGCGTATTATTGAGTAGGCGGTAACTCTCTCCTAAATGGTTGACAGTGTGAGATAGCGATAAGACGTTCATCAGCGTGACTTAAGCTCAAATCTTGTAGCCTAAGGCTGCCTGGAGCGCTGCTCATAAAATTTTTTTTTTGTCCTATCAAACTCTGTTGGTTGTTGAGCCGAACGTGGTATTTCCAGTGAACGAGCGTTCCACGTGTAGCACCAAAGGTCATTGTCTTTATTTTGTTTTGCAGGATTGTCAACAGTTATCCTGTCCTTTTCGAATGCTTGTGGTTGTCCCAAAACAAGTTGGCTTTTCCGTAGTAGAAAAGTTGCCGCCAAGCTTCAAAAGAGGACCAGTACCACTTAAGACAAATGGCAGTCTAATCACATCACTACCATTTACTGGTTTGATCTTTTAAATTTTAGGTTGCAATCAGGCGATAAATACCTATAAGCCCTACTTTCGAATACTGAGGTCCTAGTCTCTCAGTAAACAATATCAGACAATGGCTTAAAAACCAGCCTTCGCGCTCTACACTTACGTACTAATACCATCCCAATGTAAGTATTAGTGAATTCAAAACAACACCCGCAACACAAATGTGTCCCTCACCTTCGTATGAAAATTGTGGGGGTAAACCGAATGCATTTACAGTTCTGATTTTATTTTACTACGTCTTTAACTAACATGAATAAGTCATGCAGAGTGTCGGAAAAATAAACAGAAAAAGAGGAAATGCATTTAATGATGTTAAGTCTCCAACATTTCTTTGCACCGTGTTATTCTTCTTCGAGTTAAATTATTGATATTGCAGCAAAAGTGCGACCATATGCCGTAGTAATACATTTATTATTTTATTTATCGTCGCTGTCATTGTTGGCGTACAAGAGCCAAGACCCGCATTTGGGTCAGCGACACACACACTCCTTTAATCAACACAGAAAAATAAAAGCATTTCTACCTATGCAGCCCAGTAAGACAAAGAACTCTGCCCGGAGTATGAAAGTTGATGCTGCTGCTACATTTGCTCGCTCGCTGGCTAGGGAATCGGGAATGGTGTGCATTCGCATTGTGTGTAATGCAGCGACACTGGAACTGGCATTTGATACCTAGTGTCTGATATATGCAGTAGCACTTACTTTTAGCCCGCAATTGCAATTTCACACCAACCGATCTATGACTTATGGTTGAGGAAGGTACTTCTGCTCTTACGTGTGGGCATCTAATGGTTTCCAAAATAGGGATGCTTGCGCCTAACTCTTTGCAAGCAGACGACTTTAGGTTTTCTTTGACTCACTTTCTAATCGAAAGCATATTCATTCGTCATGGGTGGTGGGTATGCATTAAATACTCGTTAACTTTTTAACTGTACAAGTCTAGTGAACATGGAAAAGTAAAGTAGGGGAAAATTGTACTTACCTAGAGTTGAATAATCCGCATTAAAGTTTTGGAACCTTGGAATTGGATGCATAATAAATTAATGGGATGTTTAAAAATTCGAGAATGGCCCAATTTTGCAGAGAAAGGTATGACATGATTTGCATACTTGACATTTTGGGGAGGTGCACCTACGAGGGGAGTTCAATATATTCGCGGTATGGGGGGATACTCCAAAGATGTGAAAAAAATATTTCGTGATTTTAGTAGCCCCGTTATTCAAGTGTTTTACTGTAAAATTTCATTTGGCTGTGATTATACGTTTGCTTTATATTTTGTGTTGAACGAAGGTGAAATGGCTGGTGTTGCGATGATCACTAAAATTGAGAACCGCGCTGTGATAAAATTTCTTACTAAACAAGGAAAAAGTCAAAAAATTATTCACGAAGAGATGGTGGCTGTTTTTCGAGATTCTGTGCCTTCGTCGTCAACTGTTCAAAAGTGATCAAGTTTATTTCAAAGGGGCAGGGAGAGCATTGAAGACGACCCTCGCTCAGGCTGCCCACAAACTGACTGCATCGGAGAAAACATTACACTAGTCGAGAAACTTGTACTTGAGGATGCCCGCGTAAAGGTTCAAACGATAGCTGCGAAGATTAACCTTTCTATTGGTACCATTCACACCATTCTTTATGACCGTCTAAATCTTTCAAAAGTCAGTGCAAGATGTGTGCCTCGAATGCTCACTTCAGTCACAATGCTCCGGTGCACACATCATGGATTTCTAAGGATACTGTACGGGATTGTGGTTTCGAAGAGATTCAACATCCACCCTATAGTTCGGACCTTGCCCCTAGTGATTATTTTTTGTCTCCAGATTTAAAAAAAACTTTCGTGGTAAGCGATTTACCGATGATGAGGAGCTCAAAACTGCAATAAATGAACATTTTGGAGAGAAGGATCAAAACTATTTTTTTGAGGGTAGGTATAGAAAAGTTAATCTCAAGATGTAATAAATGCCTTAATGTAAGAGGAGATTATATTGAAAAATTTAAATATTTTTAATTTAATTCGTGTTTTCCTTCATGTCGATACCGCGAATATATTGAACTCCCCTCGTAAATATTTTAAGGCTTGGCGTCAAATTATTGGAATGGAACCAATTGTGGTTTCAAAATTCTGCTATAATAACCAGAAAGTTTTCTTTTGCTTAATTTTATTTGCACTTTTTTCAGGTTTTTTTTTTGAATTTTTAAGTTTTAATTCTGTTGCATGTATTTATTTTTTTAGTTTTTTTTTTTTTTAATATTTAACTTTTTCATAGGTCCTTTTTATTTTTTTTCCTTCAATTTTGTTCTAAATTTAAATTTTTCATTTCAATATCTAATACATATTTTTGATATTTATTGTTTTTTTTTCTTCCTACCTATATCCTTTTTTTAATTTTATTTTTTTAAGACTTTTAAATATGAATTTACTAAGTTCAGTTCCATTTATCCTACATACTTAGATCACCCGGTCTGTCTAAAATGAAAGTTTTGTATTTTGGAAAACTCCATTTGCAGTTGCAACCTCCCGATCGAATAGGTATTCAGAGAAAGAAAAATCACTTCTGCTTCAAATATCGCAAAATTAGACAGTTAAACCACATGCATTCGTCGAATTTTTTTTTTTTTTTTTGATTTTGCTCCCCAGTTCACAGGACTTACTGACCATATTTCCAAGCATGATTGTAGAATTTGCAAGAAAGGAGTTCTTGTTCTGTTTTGGACCTACGATGTTATTCATCTGTTTCTGTTCGCATTTTTCGGTGATTTCTTGCATGTGTTTTCTAGATGGTGCTTGAAGCTTAGATGAAGGTCAATACTTACTCCAAGATTCTTCATAAACGGTTGGAAATATACATATTGGGCGCCCTTCTACTAAAAACGTTATCGTTTCCGGAACTTTCTAATGCTTGTAATAATTGCTGCTTTAAGTAATGCGCGATATTTGAGTAAAAAATATCGATATTTTCACTCGATAATTTATTTTCGATATGATTGATGCATCGATGCACCACTGTGATATGACGACGAAAAAAACATTTTCACTCTCCACCAATTCCTTTTCTACGTCGCAACTACAAAATGTAAAACACAAGCTGCCAACCGCTGCCAACCGTGGGGAATTTGACAGAGCTCGGGAATACCATATTTTTGCATTACTGAATGCTATTGGTTAGTTATTTCATTACATATTTTTGGAGGCGATTAATTTGATTTGTTTGATTAATAAAACTATTTAAATGAGGCGTTTTATCTTCTAGAAACATATTAGGACAAACATGGTTGTGCATTTGCCGCTTTGGAAGATCAATTACTTCGATTTCATGAGTCAACTTTTCTTAAATAACTAAAGAAAAATTGCACAAAATGTTTTTATTTTGCCTCAACCAATTTAATTGATGAACGAAAAAGTCAGTAATCATGGCTCTACAGCGGTCACCATTGACTGTATCGTTCTGGCCAGCATCGTTTTTAAAGAAGTAGGTACGGACCAATTATTCCACCAAAAATAAATTTGCACAATTTGGAAACCAAACTAAAAATAAATCACTTGACAGCTGACTAAATGGCCCCCAGTTAAAGTAGTGTTGCCAACTTAAAGTTCTATACCCCTAAAAAAAATTAACTCTAAAAGTACCAGTATCAGTATTTTTCTCTGCCTACGCTTTATTACACTTTATATTGTTTTTTTTTTAGCTTCGATCTCAGCAAAGCAAATAAGATAGGATTTTCAGTACGGAATTACAACAACTGCTGTAAGTCCTTGAGGCGTCAAGTACAGCGTAGATGTTGTAATTGCGTGTTGCAAATCCTACTTTACGTTGAATGCTGAGATCGAAGCTTAAAAAAACAGCCCTTATAACGGATATTATACTGCTGCTTTCGTAAGTAATTAATGTAGTACCAACTTTTTTCGTAACTTCAGACGGTATATCAAAGTAGAAGCAGCATTTGCAAGTTTACAAAGGCAAGTACAGACTTGTATAAATGCAAACGTACAAATGGGATGATTGTATAATTGGGATATGTTTCCAAGCTCAAAGTAAGGAAATGAAATACAAGCAAATTGTGTTCTTTTTTCAATGAAATAATTTTTTCTCACCTTGAATTTTAAAGTGTATAGGTACTGAAAATAAATTACACAAACCCTTTAAGCAAAAATCGTATCCAGCTAAAAAATCAGCCGGCTGGATTGTAGAAAATCTTCCAGCTAAATGCGTGTCCATCCAGTCAGATCTGACTGGAAAGCAGTTAAAATTCGAACGCTGCGTTTTATTACTGATTGAAAATATAGTATGTACTACAAATTTTTTAATTGCTGTTTTCAAATGTTCGCTTCCACCTGAATGACTGGTATTTCATATGCGATTTGCATGGCAACCCACATGCCAAGCCCGCGTGCTCTGTAGTAGGTAGACAATTTATGCGTGTTGCGTGCGTCACCTCGCACAGATTACCGTCAAACATTAAACAAACGCTTTAACAAGAACCCGACGAAGTTACAAGTTAAAAACCTCTTTGCCGCGTGCATTAGGATACACCTTCTCTGGCGAAGGACTCAATTGCTATTTATCATCGCACCGTTCGTTTTCTTCGCAATTTTGCCAGAAAACTGCAGGTCGTGCCGACAACTCATCGTACAAACGCATTCGCCACACCATTAACGAATTATTTACAAATGTCCTCCCACTTGAAAATTTCTATTTCGAGCCATCCAATTTTCTCCGGTAGGTGTTGCCTCTCAAAATTTATTAGAAATTCCAATGCCCCGGATCGATATACCTATAGAAAACAAATAAGCAAAACTCCGACCGCACCGAGAAAAAAAAAAAACTTCAAACGAATGCTGCACGTTCAGGCGCACGCTTGCAGGAGAAGCTTCGAATCGGCTGTAGAGGTTCCGCTTCGCCTGAAGTGACAGTGTGTGATTAATTTCGGTCGAATCCCGTGGCGTGCCACCACCAAGTTTTTGTTTATTTGTCGCCCAGGTGGAGACGTCTTATCTCTTCGGGGAGATACCCAACACGCAAATTACACAGAAGCATATGTACCTGTGTGGCAGTGCTAATGTCTCAATCTCAATCCCACTTGGTTTATGGCCATAATCACATGTGTGCTGCAGTATACTGCTGCGATGCGGTGTAGAATCCACGTCCTACTTATCCACGATGACCACTAACGACTGTACGCAACATTTCGTGCTCAAACCTACATGTTTGATTGTTCCGTTTACCATTGCAAGATAAGAAATTACCATGGTGTCTTCGGGGAGGTAGATCTTTTCCTAACGGTTCACGCTTAAGCTGTTTCCTGGAACAAAATATTCATAGCAAATTTTGTTTGAAGTTTATACATCTGCGTAAGCCGCATTAAAAATAATAGAAATAAAAAATTCTCCCAAAAATGAATCTCGCCCCATTCTGAAGCGGCGAAGGATATTCGCATCCATTTGGTTTTTATCCTCTAAGCTCATTGGATGCAAATTTAATTCGCGTGGAGGAAAAATTACGGATGTGGAAGGATGTGGGGCCTGGGGCTGGTATCGTGTCGGGCGAATCTATGCATCACGTCGCGAACGACTGCTTTGATTCCTTGAACATTCTACCTTTTCGGCGGCTTTCAGCACAACGTATTTTTGGGGGTTGATTAAGGATCACCGTACATTTGGTGGCAGGGGATTTGTTGAACACACGAAATGGATTTGAATAACATGAATAAATCAACCGCTTTCGCAGGTGAGGCATCTCAGAATTTGTAACGATAATGTCACGGATGAGTAGCTATCTACGAATATCTATCGGTGTATGGGATTGAGAGGGCACATCCCCGTGTCGTTGGGTGGATGAGAATAGTAACCAAGAAAGTAGGGCTTCATTTGGGTAGCAGAACGCTAATTGATGACGACGATTCTGAAATGACTTATTATTTGCAATCCGGCAACACTGAAATGTGTATAATTTACTGTTCGCGAGTGGACATCTGCGAAAGCTATGCACAAGAGCGCTGCCTCTTTTGTATGATAAATTGGAAATCTTTGTTACTAGCTGTCGGCGGGCATGATTAACAATTCAATGAGATACTGTGCACCACTGCCTGTACTTTGCTGATAAATTACCCAGGCGAAGAGGTAAGCATTCAAATGGAATATTCTCTGCTGTGCCGCTCTTCCTTGTTTCCGAGTTCAACAGTAGTTACACTTTTTTTGTCGAAATTATGCTCTTGCTGGGACGGGGTCTCTTCGTCTCGTTGTTTTGTTTATTCCAGAATGGGTGCGGATTGTACTTAGTTATTATTGCTTTAGTTGATCTTTTAGATGGTAATCTTTTAAGTTTTGTGTCAACACATAGCTGCACTGTTGTCTTGTCAAAGGGCTTAAAATATTGAATTCGGACGGTAGTACGGCTTCGCTAATAAGAGTAGCGAGGGTCTAGTGCACTGCGGCCTTGTGGTCTATTGTACCCCTACGGCTTAGCTCATGTAGAGTTAACCACCAATCTCATCAAGGCGGCTCCGTCTCTAACAAGCTGCTAGTGAAATACACATTAAATTAATTAATGTTGGCTTCGAAAAGTGGACCCTTAGTCTGCTGCAATTTCTATGAGAAATTGACCCAAATACTGATTGAGATTTACTTCTCAGAAACTTGCCTATCCCAAAAATATCAATTTTCAAGATTGATTCTGTCTAGTTGAACATGGAGCCTGGAATAATATATTTCCTAACTGGAAGTAGAAGTTTCTTAAAACAAGAACATATGGTACGGTTGTGTCCAACCCAATTATTTTTTATTTTTAACATTTTCATTTCATGAGTTAGGAACGAGGAAAAAAATACTAAAACTAGAAAGTTTTTCTTGATTTAAAAAAACAAATATTTAATGAGGTGTTTTCCCTAAAGAATTGTTTTCTTCCAATACATTTTTTTCTAAAATCGTTCATAGTTTTTCCCAACCCAAGAAACTATTTGCTATAATTTACCATGTGAAATCAGAAAATTTTTTCTTAAATCAATAACATATTTCTGAAGTCAAGAATAATTATTCTTCCAAAAAAGGATATGTTGAATGCTGAAGGTCACATTCTCTTCTTTTCTTGCAGTTAAATAAATTCTTTCTAAAATTTTTCATTTCTTATTCAGACTAATTTAGCGAGCCATTTTCATTTTCACATTTTCTTGAAATATGAGTACTTAATACTAAGTTCATTTTCTGATATCAAGTACATAGTTACTTCTCTGGATTTTCTTAGAATCATTTGCTTCAGCCCATAAAGAATTCAGAACTAAGAAAGTTTATAATCTTATATTCGATCTGAAAAATGTTAGAATTAAATAAAATTTTCTCATAATCTTTATAAAATTCTTCTAAGCCGCTGCAATTATTTTCTTGATACTAGAAAATCTGTGCAGTTTATAATTAAGTTAAGAATTCATAATATAAAGTAATTGCTCCTTCATTTCAGAATATATTTCTTAACTTTGCTATACAAAATTAGTTTCTGAAATCAAGATATTTTTTTCATTTAAGCAACATGATATTTTTTTTACCAACAAGAACTATTTTCATGCTTCATGAATTTATGTTTAAATGCAATTAAAAAGAATTTGTTAATTTTGAATTTTTTTCAAAATTTTTTATTTTGTTTAGAAAATAAATTTCTTTTCGTTATAGGGATAAGCGTAACACATAATTTTATTACTATGGTGCGACATCGTTTCCTTAACCTATTTCCGGAAAAGTGTAATCTTACTGATCTTAAGGGTTTTACAGCTTAACTTACCCAGTTTCGACTAGAAAATTTGCGTCTCAAAATAACACAACTGATCTTATTGGCAGCACATTAGTCTTGATTTGCAATTCCATTATTGATATGCTAATGTTGTCAGCCTATTCACAGTCAAAATACTGAATATTTGCATCCCATTAAAATACCACCTATGAATATGATATCATATTTCTTAAATGGCATTAGAACTGGTAGTCTTCACATCAAAAGTAAGCATAGGTATCTTCTAGAACACATGTAGGTTCCTCTAAGCCCATTTATAATCCCGGACTAGGTGTCAACAGGTTAACAAACAAACTTAAATAATTTAAATAAATCACAACCCACGTCTAGAACTTTGAACGTTCTTAGCAAGAGGCAACACATTAACGAACTACAATGAGTGAACTAAGAATCCGATTAATCAATATTAGTATGGACTAAAAGTAACTGGGAGGCAAATATGCGTGGGATCTATAACTAATTTTGAATATAAATGGTTTTAATTAATTGTCATGGTTTTCACAGATATTACGTAATTTTTAGTGCGATCTCAAAACAGCCAGGTGACACTAGATGGCTGTTTGAATCGACGGAAGAGTAACAATCGACTGTGGAAAAGAACAAAGCTTCTCCAGAAATTGTCAAATAATTCACGGTGGGATTGTAAGGTATATTGTGGCACTGTGGTTAATGTGCTGGGCATCGTTCGAATCCCTGCCAAGCCCAATTTAGATCTTAAGGTTTTTTGGACTCCTACTTTTTTTTTTCCCTTCTGAAATTAGCATCTAAATTAGCATCTTGTGAAGAAAATCTTAAGTTTCAAATGATTGACCGAAAGTCTATTCCTTGCAACAATAATCGACTAAGGCTATCAGCGCCCTGCACACGAAGTTTATGAGCATGATCTGATAGAAAGTATGTAAACATAATTTGCGTAGACGTATGCCACAGAAAATAAACAACCACGGACCAGTAGTCGCGATGTGATGCCACCTTGGGGCAGCCACTCGTAACCCATGGATGGCCGCCATACAACCAAATTCCTATTAATCAGTCATGGTATTGTGGTAAGCGTATTTGTCTATTACCCTAGTAGCTTCAGTTTGTATATTTGAACCTCACTTAAAGCTTCAATTCAAACGCCGAAAAAAGAGGACAGAAACTTTTTTGAGTCTGATTCCTCCAAGATTTTAAATCGCCTTGTACGAGTTCAAATGTCTAATGCATCTTGTATTATTCTTTGTTAATTAGGGCCCAAAGTGCTAGGTTTTGGTCTGTGTCCTTGCAATACTTACTCCTCGATCATGTATAGAGATAAAGCAACCTTAACCTCTGCAGCAGAAGACGTTCTCTTCAAAGTGCACAGTGGATAGAGTGAACTTGGTCCATAACCTACCACTTGACAAATAGTGCATTTACTTAGTTGATTGTGTGCTTTATGAAGTGAAGCAAAGTAAAGGAGAATCCTTGACGAGCAGTTATTAAACAATTGCACTTTACATTTCTGAGATTCGCACTATATGTATTTTTCAACGCCCGCGCTGTGTACTTCAAACTACAGCATAGGAGTAGTTATGACCTCTTTAGCGCGTGTTTATTATAAAAAAAAAGTGCTTGAGCGAAGCAAAATTCTGAGCGTTCTAAGGGAAACATATAGTTAATGCTTGCTGCTAATGTACTGCTTTCAACTAACTAGGTTTCTATGAAATAAACCAAAAGTAGAGACATACCACAAAATAGCCAGCTTATGACGATTCGTCACAAATGCTTGCATACGTACAGTCTGATTTGTAGCAATTCACTCTGAATTACTTGTTACTGCTCTTTCTCAGATATTCAGTGAAACAAGCAAACTGTCGAATTTGGAATTTTCCACGGTACGAAAGTGTTGCTTGGGCGTAAGTTGCAAGTGAATCCAAATTGTCCTATAGTTGCTAGTATTTTAATTTTATTTAAAACTATGTAGCTGAATTCGTTCAACAATATATTTATAAAAATTTTAAATTTTTTTTTATTTGAAGTGACACCTCCCGGTTTTCTATCCAGTTCATTTTTTTTTAAAGTGAGATGGCCCTCCTTGAGCCAATACGAATCCATCAACTACACGCTACTCTACTGAGCACCACCTCCAAGTTAGTGTTATGCAGAAAGAAGTTCGGTTCTGACATCAAGGGAGAAGGGAATGAACAGTGAACTCCTTTTTGGTGGGATGCTGAAAATGTTTACCAATTATTGACAAAAAATATATTCCGCAGATGTTTTTCCGACATTCACTCTATGCAATTAAGTGGGTACTCCACGATTTCTTATGTGATATTTCTCATTACTTTACCATTTTAAATAGATCTTGTTAATTCACTATCAATACTTGACCGAAATTCAATAGCCTGTCTTCGTCCAATTGTAGGAAGGTACCTACGTAAATAAATAGAAGCAAACACTTTCTGCCAATTTATTGTTACGACAATTTTGTATGAATCGAAAACTTTGCAATTAATTGGAGAAGTCTATGAGTGCCTTCAGACCGTCAGACCATCATAGACAAAGAGCTCTATTTGAATGGAGATGTCTATTAAAATTTAAACACTATGACAACAAAAATATGCATATGCAACAAATCCGCCCAGTGGCTTGTGGCTGTGTGCACTGGAATTGAGTCTCACTATAATCCTCTGAAAAATACCTCAAGAAAATATCAGTGACACCGACAGCTTGATGCATTCATAGATAACACATAGATAAGTCAGTGTAAGAGCTTCGGGCTTCTAAAATAGCTTAAAGTCAGTTTATACTTTCTGCTTGGCTGCATACCTACCTATTAAGTAAAGATTTGAAATCGTAAAGTAGTTTCACCAAACCGGGCTTAAATTGTCACATTCTTAACATCATTCGATCGATCTTCTGACTTTCGGCCACACATAATGATAAATCGACAAATCCGAACACCTGGATAAACAAGTTTACGTCTGATTAAAGTCACCATTCCATTCACTAATATTTCGTCAACAGGTGTAACGAATTTGCGAATCAAATTTTAATAAATAACAACCCACGCCTTGAATATAAATTGTGGATTTTTACAGAATGAAAAATGTACATATTAAAAGGTATAAAAAAAAAAAGACAATAGTCGCCGAAAAGATAATCATATAATATTTTGCATGCTTTTGAATAAATTTATTCAATTTGAGTGTTTTTAGAGTTGAAACTACATAATTTATATGTCACATTTCCATCAGAAAAGCTAAAAGCACCGACAAGGAAGACGGTGTGCGAAATTAATGGACATCTGACGATTTGGTAAAACGAGGTGGGCGATATCAAGTCTTTGCTAAGAATGAATTCGCTAAACACCTTGTGCGAATAATAGGGTTTTTGACTTCAAATTTTCGCAAACAGTTTAAAAGCCCGGTGAAGGGACATGAGTCCACGGGACATAAGCTCGTAATGGATTTGTGTCCCACTTCGGTGCGACATAAGTTCAAGATTTGATTGTGGAATTATGTCCCTCCAAAGTCCATAATTAATTTCTCAACAAAGTTCCAGCATTTGAAAGTAGAGGAATATGCTATCATAGTAAATAAAGTTTATTAAAAAAACAAAAAAAAAAAAAAAACGACTGACTGTAAAGAAAAAATCTAAGAAACTACACCTAACTTATTCGGAGAATATACCTAAACAGAAATCTGACCGATTTTAAAGAGTGATGACGTGTCTTTAGATTCGTATTCTTCCCCGGATAGTCATGGCTAAAAAATAATACATAATAAAAAAATAAAAAACGACAGTTAACATTTGACATACTTCGACTGCCGTTTGGGCTACAGGGCGTCAGTAGGAACGTATACATAGGATTCGCGCGAAACACATAATCCTCCCTGTGTCCAGTCGTGGAAAAAAGTCAAACCCCAACTGTCAGAATTTTTTTTACTTAGTAACCATAAGAATAACACCCACATTCTGAAAACATTATCATCATTAACAATTTAAGGTTTATTTTAACGAAAAAGAAGAAATTTAAATTATTTTCGATGGAATTTTTTACTTTTATTTTCTGAACTTTTTTTGAAGCTAAAACCCATTTAATTTTTCCAAAGAGCTTTTTGTCTTAGATTCAGAAAATTTGAGAAAATAAAAGATCGCCCAAAATAATATTTTGGTTTCCATTTTAAATTATTTTGGGCGATTATTCAATATGAGAAATAACCCAAGTTTAAAATTCAGAACGAATGCAAGCTTAAATGAACCCTCCGGCCAAACTATTGGTTTTGGTGTGCAATTTTAAAAACAAAGGGGCGTTGGAACCTCGACAACATTAAAGAATCACAATGAAACAAAAATCCAATTTTATTCAAATTTCTCATCTAACTTAATCTAACCTATAAGCGTAGTCTTAAAGATACAACATTCACCATCCTGGCCTTAAATTGAAAATGATAAAGCTTATGAAAGTGTCACAATAATAATGTAAAATAGACCTCCAAGTTCCAAGATGCTCTGCAGCCCGTCACAAATCCGCTCCTACTGGAGAGCGTTTCCCTGTTAAAAGCTCCCGAAGAACTTTTAGATATAGGCAGTTCAGATGAGAGTGAATTCGAATCTAATCAGTTTAGGGATATGAAAAAAAATAGAATAATAGAAATTATATCATAATTCAATACAGAGAGCTAGAAAGTTTCTTAATACCTAAGTTACATTAGTTTCTTCAAAACTTTGTTTGAAAGCGGTAAAGTAAGCTTAAGAGAAAATAAAAAAAAGTACATGAAGATCTGATTATTCTATAACACATTGGAATAACGGATGCAAATATCATATTATAAGTAAGTTCCAAATTATTAAATAAATAATTTAGTAAAACTCTGAAAAAGCTTACAGAAATACATAAGTAACGTAATTGAACAGATAAATATAAAAAAAAAACAAAATTTTCAATCGCGAAACAAACAAACTGCCGCTAGATATGTGAAATAACTCACTGTGCGCCGACAGCCACTGCAACCTAGCCTAACCTACAAAATGGCAAACTATTTCGATGGTAATATTGACAACTTTTTTTCGTTAATTTAACAAAAAGATAAGTGTCAAATTGATGAATTTCTTTGGAAATCCAAAAGCATTTTGGTAAATTTAACAAATTATTTTCATGCACACAAAGTTGTCAAATAAACAATTTTTGTTAAAGATTTTTTTTTTGTTATCACAACAAAAGCCAACACAAGATAAAACTTATCAAAATGTTGTCAACCTGCTAGGAACATTTGGTTGGACGTATATTGAAGAAAAACTTATAGAATTAACCCCCATTCTTATCAAATATACTAGTGAGACTCTCAAGTAAGCACTTTATTATCAAGTCAATTATTTTAAACACAAGATAGCTTTACAAGAATACAAGTTAAGCTGTATTTCGCTGGCCACACAACCCCTGCCACCAACCACTCCCTCATTCACGGCAGCCAAAGGTATTCACACAAAATTTTGCTACCCTCGTAAGAGTATACTGTGAATCTGTTTAGCTATAGCTAAATTTGTCGTGAATATTTTTTCCATTGAGAAGGATACCTATACCTTCTACGTTCATGTTGGTACTTCAATTAATACTTGCTCAGGGTGTTCCTCTACTTATCGCTGTGATGCTGTTTCCACCTCGCAACTGTTTGGCCACCCTTAATATTCTCCACTCTTTGGAATTTCTGAATATTGTCTTCCTTTTGAAATTCAATCCCTGAGGGGGAGGTGGTAAAGATTTAATTACATTTCCCCTGCCATGTTTTTAAGCACATGTTTTTTTCCCCGACAGAACAATCGACGTAGCAACGCATATAACACTCCAGCTACAAATAAAAATATTCACACAAACAAATTCCATATAATAAGTATGTCCTAATCGCCTATATGTGCAAAATGCATCACCCTACCCACTTATTAACCTTTTCACTTGTCACTGCGTCAATGTTTCGACAGGTTTAATTAGGTGTATAAGGCATTGCTGGCCGGCGCTTGTATTAATTGATTATGTAAATTTCTGGAAACATGTTGAGCCCACAATCACGAAATACAAAGTCAGAAGCTTGAAACACGTTTCGTTCCCAAAAGCATGTGGGCGTAGATAAAATCATTTCTGAATATGAGTATGGGCATGCTATGTATTTAAGGAGAAAAATTAAAAAATCCAAATGCTAATGGAAACGAAAACAGACCCGCCATGGACGCCCATGCGGAACCTAATTGACTTGTGATCTTTCTGTTTAGCTGTCAACAAAATTTTTCGGGACTTGTTAATGATTTATGAATAGATATACGAGTATCTTTTGAAATGATATGTTGCCTTCCGTATTTGGTATTTAAATTAACAATTTTGTTATGTCCTTATAAGTAATTCGACTGTTTGTTGCTTATATAAATGAATTAACTTTCAAATTCATTTCCGGGTGTTTGTCGGTAATTATTCTAATTAAATCGAATGCTGTTGTACGAAAAGTATGCATTTTTGCATTCTGCCTGCTACGAACTGGTACGATGAAATATTGCACTTATGTAACTTGGAACGCTTGACCTGTCTCGATCTCGTTCGCTGCAAGGTGCACTCTTTTAATGACTTAAGAGTACAGACTCAGCATGTTACGCATGCCTAATTAACTAAACAAACACATAGATCGATCATGAACTTGACAGTCGACATTCTCCCCAATCGATAAATATGAATAATTGCACTGCCTATTAATAATATGGAAAGGAAATGCGCGGCAATGCACACTTGATCTTTTAAGCTCTTATCTAAGTTCTGCATATCTTTTCATTCGATTAATAAATAATTGCTACGTGTCACACACTTGATCGATATAGTTGTTTGCAGCCAAAGCAATTAATTATAGAAAATACAATTGCTGGTGATAGCCGTGTTTCATTATCACAGCAAAACTTAAAGTTCCAACCCTCCCTCGGCTTAATTTTTTCAGATGCTAACATTTTTGATGCAGTGCTTTCTTTAATGCAGATTAAGATTCTTTTTTTTTGTTTTATTTAACGAAATTAGTCCACACTATCTCTATTTTACCCACTCAGTTACTGATAGCGCTTCAGCCAATACTCTTTTCGACTAAGCGCGGTCTTTGGCGGTCTCTATCTGCTCTAGTCAAGGTCCTTTATAACACCTTCGACCATCTCTTAAGCTAACAAGCTGTATATACATAATTTAGAAATATAATTTTAGAAATAAGTACACTTCTATATTCTTATTTCAAGCTCATGAGCCTGATGGAAATTTTTGCAAATTAAAAATATTAATTTCTATGTCCGATTCACTCGGAAAATTGAACATGGGGCGAGCTGCTGCTCACTGCACTGCCATTGACGGCCAGACTCATGCTTGAACGGGGTCATGAAGAGGCGGGCCTTGAGCGGCGCCTGTCTAAGGAACAGCAGAAGAGGAAAAGGAGGAAGTTGTTGTTTTTTGCGGCGCAAAGATGCTCTATCTGCTAAAGGCGCAAGCACAACGTTCAGCTCTTTGTCGGTGCCTTTGAAAAGGAATAGATCGGTGGAGGCCTCACCAACTGAAGCAAGCCAATCCCTCGGATCGGGCACTGCCTCCTCTTCTGCCGAACCGAAAAGCAAGAAAAACGACCCAAGCTCGTAAAGAGAATAAACCCCCCTAGAGCCAGTGAGTTTGTTTGAGTGCGGTCTCCAATCCAAATGAAGCCGATGCTGGTCGGTCGTTGTTGTTGCTACATAAATCTTTTAAAATATTTAAAATACAACGTTTTTTAAAGGGCTTATATGAATATGTTGCAACCAATATCCTTCGTTGTTTATTTTGTTAGCAAAAGCAAAATAGCGCTTGAGTAACTACCTTAATCTGACATATCTCTAGTTTGGACGTTTTAAAAGAGTTCAATCAAAAAAAATTTTCAAATTATTTACATTTGGATTTACTATTAAAATTATTTGTTTAAAATTAAATAACACTTTCGACCTGAGTTTTTACTTTCCACTTGAGGCGTATTTTTAGACAGTTTGAATCGTTTTCTAGGGCGTTGCGTTTTGTGGCTCGTTTTTTTTCACGCGACGAAGAACCCATTCAAAACCCGTCCAAAAGCGATCAAAAAAAAACTTCAAAAAAGCGTCGGATCATTTTTCGATGCTTTCTTTTGGAATCGCGTTAGAATATAACGGGTGATTTTTTAAGAGGTTTAGAACTTAAAAAAAAAAAAAAACACAAAAAATTCGAAAAAATGAATGAAATATTTACTTGAATCGATAGTTTGAACATTGCAATTTAATGTTTAAAGATAATTTCATGCAAATGTTGACCGCGGCTGCGTCTCAGGTAGCCCATCCGCTGAGTCCAATTTTGGCATACTCTTTCACACATATCGGCCGGTATCTCACGAATGAATGCATGGATGTTGGCTTCCAGTGCGTCAATCGAAGCGGGCTTGTCCCTATACACATTAGCCTTGACATACCCCCACAAAAAATAATCTAATGGTGTCAAATCGCACGATCTAGGCGGCCAATTGACCGGCCCGAAACGTAAAATTAACTGTTCACCAAATTCGCCTGGCAATTGCGCCATTGTTTCGCGTGCTGTGTGGCATGTGGCACCGTCTTGTTGAAACCACATATCATGCAAGTCAAGAACTTCCATTTCGGGCAAAAAAAAGTTTGTTATCATCGCTCGGTAGCGTTCACCATTGACAGTAACGCTGCGATTCGCATCATCTTTGAAGAAATATGGCCCAATAATGCCGCCGGCCCATAAACCGCACCAAACAGTGGCTTTTTCGGGATGCATTGGTAGCTGTTGCAATGCTTCTGGCTGATCTTCACTCCAAATGCGGCAATTTTGCTTATTTACGTACCCATTCAACCAAAAATGAGCCTCATCGCTCATTATACCGATCGATTTATTATAGTTTTTTTGAAAAAAGAGGTCAATAAAAATATTTTTTATTTCAACGTGTTTATTTTATCTATGTTCAATCGAATAGATGTTATTTAAATACTTCCAGGGCTTCTAATCGATTTTATATATAAGTTAGTTATATCGGATAGCAAATCGTGGGCACCATTCCTTATATAAAGATATATACATTAAGTCGGAGAGTAGTTCGTTATGATGCAAATTCGCTTTATTGGAATTTGTTATAATGGACGTCCACTGTCTTTGTTTGGACATGGAGTAAATATCTCCTCAAGGAAACAACAATCGCTGTCGAAAAGTACGAAAGTGACTTTATATTTGAAGTCAAAACTAAATCGGTCGAACAGCAAGTTGTATACAAGTCCTTCAGACGGGGAATAATCCTATTTGCAATCTACATGTACTTGTACATAGGTACGACATGAGTTGAGCAGTAAGCAAACATTATATTCAAATTTATTTTAACATGCTAATGCTATAACAAAACTTTTCAACTCCCCGGCGTATCAGTCACATCACATTGTTCAATTTCATCGTTACTGACGGGATAACTTATACAAGAGATACAAATCGAACAAGGATACCGAACGGAGACGACCTGAAATGTATTTCTTTATGCGTGTCTTTCTTTATTTGTTCATTCATGATCCAATTGAATCTTGAGTTCTTTGTTTTAGCTGCCGTAAAGTTTTTACTTTTATTCGCTTATTCTTGCACAAAAATGCAGCCCTCCTTTCATGCCACTGCATATCCGGCTATACGTTGAATTGAAGCCTTCCACCATGTGGCCAATAAAATGATTTATTTCTTTCTGTATTCAGATATGAATTCTTTGAGTTGCCCTTTGTTTGGTTAAAGTTTACGTAACGCTGTTCCTTTCATGTTACGGCGAGGGCGACGACTTTTGCTTGCCTTCTACCTAAAGTGTTACAAATCATTGTTTAATGGCAAGCAGCAGAGATTTCCCTTCGCGCAGCAATTCAACTAACAGCACAAATGAAAAGTTACTTCATTTTGGAATTCTTGAGGGTAAGAATAGTTTCGGAATAGTTTCAAAAATGCTAGCATTACTCACAAAAAGGTTGTTCTTGGGCAATAAAGGACGTAATATTTATTCGAAGGTGGCTGTGGTTTTACTTTGTGGGCAATTTATGTCTTCCATGAAAGTTGTTTGCTTTAATGGCTGTTTTATAAGTTGAAATATATGGCATATGGGTGAATATTTTGTCCTCTCCCCTTAAAGGACAAAGTTCGAGGTACACAGTTTTTTTGAGGAAAAACAAGTGGTCGTCGGTCCATAACTTTCGGCTAGGGGTTGTCACATTTGATTGCGATACAAATTCGGAGAATTGTTTCCTGGAAATGATGAAGGGAAGGGATAAAAATTCATGAATTTTTCTTTTCAGATGTGTTATAGAAAACTAAGTAAATTAGATCACTCTGAGGAATGAAGAAGTTTTGTTTGTTTTAGTCGAGTTCGAAGTCACCGAATCTCTTCGCTACGTCATGTCATTGTTAAGTTTTGTTACATCTTAAGGTTATTTCCCCCCGTCCGCGTCGATCAAAAAACCCCTAAATCTGGGGGCAACACCCCTGTCCACAAATGAACTTGAACATATCTACGAAATGTTTTCCAATCAACTTGATTATAAATCTTTGGTGTTTTGAGTCGTCGTTCGTTTGCTTAAATATGTGAGTATTGATTGCAATTTTTCGATGACATTTAAATAAAATTCAAATAAAAATATCGAAGTCAATTTTTGCCCATACCTACTTTGTCGAGTGATTTTTCGAGTCATAGGAAATCCAAGAAAATCATCAAATCTACAGCCGCTGGTAAACATAAGACTATGTACATTGTATAGGTATTCAATGAAAAATGTTTTCCGAAATTATTCCTCAACATGCGACTAATGAGCGCCTTACAAGCCAGACAAAAACCGCTACAACATCGCCTTTCCCAAGACGCATATAAACATTAAATATGGATAATGGGACAAATTTCCCAAGGACAACAACACACAGCAATTAAATCGCAGCACAAACACCCATTTGCAATAGTGTCGGGCGCCTTTTGGAAGAAAAGTTTTTAGAAATGAACCGTGGAAAACACTTGCGTTAAATTTTACTGTGATTTAACAATTTAATATCGGTGCAACAAAAACTTGTTAACCTTAAGTGCCAGAGTCTGCAAGAATAAGAAGAAATCATTGGGTTCCAAATCGGGTGGTTGATCAGTCAATTCGATTTTTTTAATTCTCAAAAATTAACTTGCGATGTGTGAGAGCATGCGTTAAGTGCTGAAGAATGATTCGTCTTCTGCCATTGGTTTCCTTTAGTTTTCTGAACACTTCCGCAAACAAATGGCTCTTACCATTCAGAATTGACCATTCGTCAACTCTAATTATTTCGAGAAAACGGGAGACTGCTTCGAAGTGCTTCTCGGGCGAACAACTTTTGTCGGTTTTAGCTTGTCATGAGAGACTCATACCAATATAGTCGCTTGTTTCGGATTCATGTGCGGATCCATGGATCTTTGCCTGTCACAATTTAATAGAAGTCTTTTGAAGCACCGCGACTGAATTATTTCACCATATCTTGGCACCAATCGACACGAGCGTTTTATGTTTTGGGCGATTGCCAAATTATGCGGTATCCAACGCGAACCAATCTTTTTGACGGTCACATGCTATATGAAATGTATGCGAGTGCAACTAATGCGAAAGCATCTTGCAAACATCTCTTCACTCACACCTACCGATTTTCTTCTGGCACAACAATCCATTTTGGACGACCTTTACAAAATTTGTCCTGCGGCGAAGTGCTTCATTAGCAAGAGTCGAAGCGAGTTGATTGGCGTCGGAAATAATTAAAAAAATTGCACGAAAATGTTTACGAGTCGATTCCATTTTCTGACCAAAATTAATGTTCCAAAGTGACTGGAAACAAGACAAATAGTGCTGGTATGACAAACGAAAAAATTTAACACTTGTGTAGGTGAGAAGTTGAATTATGACGATTGATGCAAGCAACATCAAATATTTTGGGCATATAATTTCATTGTTATCACTTTCGGCCTTACTAATATAATAACCATTTTTGGCAATCGCTTTGGGCCTTACCAATAAATATTTTTTGTTTCGACTCAAAATTTTAAAAGTTTACAGCGGCTATATTTTCCATACAAATTGGGCTATTGTGAGCTTTCGTAAATTTAAAATCGTAACTTTTTATATATTTTTTAGGTCACAATAGATATGCCATTTCGTATGGAAAATTTCGCCATTGTGAGTTCGAAAAATATAGTCTGAAATTAAAAATGATTATTAGTACCAAGCCTTATTATTTTATACTAGTAAAGAAAATGTATTGCGACTTTTAGTGGTCTTGTCAACAAAATCTCATAAAGGGATGATACGAATTTGCATTTTATATGTTTCCCTTTCAGTAAATGTCTTAGTCAGGTGTCAAATCAGCTGCCTGGTGTAGCTTCTGCCAAAGTACAGTGAGTGTTCGAAGAAAATTCGTACAGGTGCAAACTGAATAACTTATGCTGCCTTCGCTGTCAAGCGAACCTAGTCAGTTTTAGTAGGAAATGTTTATAGATCAATAACATAAAAATTCATAGCATAAACTATATAATTTCCTGATTTTTTGTTTCTTTGCATGATACGAACTTTCTCAGAACAGTGTAATGATGGCTCCAGTCGACCTTTGCAGTGTTTTCTTATTAGCAATACGCTCACGTACTTTCCGCAGATGTCTATGGCTACTGGTCGCTTTCCAAAGATTCTTTCCCAGTACTATGACATGGCAAACGATTTCATGTGTATTATGTAGCTGACATCGGTGTCAAGTATTTTGTACACTTTGACATGTTACTTATATCATTACTGAATTAATGCTTACGTTGAAATCAGTAATAGTTGGTCAGGTGTTTATAACCGTTTTCGCTTTCGGAATAGGACTCTAAGAAGTGCTTTTTTTAAGGCTTTTGTTGGGGCTTATAGTTATCTGAAACTGTTATACGAATATTTTCACTCAAATAAAACACTCCTTGATAGCGAATTCCATTTAATGTTGTTGATTGTTTTGTCATTAAGAAAATATTACTTTTTAAAAATATGAAGATGCGAAAGTATGGTTTGTTAAAAATTCGTAAAATCTCTTAATTTGAAAATTCAGGATCGCAATGATTTTTTAAGGTTCCTTACCTAAAGGGAAAACGTTTCGCTTTTGTCCGTCTATCCAAACTCACTAGACCAATTTTGTTCCTAGGTCTATCTCAGGAACTAATTGACGTAGAAGGCTGAAATTTGCACACAACATCCGTTATAACCTCCAGTTTAACGGCAGCGTTACATCGGCTGGTAATTAGTAATTTGATCACAAAACTATTTTTGTTCGCACAAAAAGCTGTTTATTTCTTGAATAAACTATTTTGTAGGTCATATTTGTAGCTATGTATCTATGTTCCGAGGACTGTTTTGTGGAAAATGATATTTACAAAAACCTGTCAATCACTATATAAAGTATGGTCCTTTTAACCATTAAGTCGTTATTGGTGTTTTGGTCATTTCATTCTTAAAGCGTGTTCTTTACTCTTACGCTTACAATCATGTAGTTTACCACATCTCCGCAAATATCGCAATTTCCATCTCTAAAGAAGTAGGGAACCTTCGCTGCGCGAATGACACTCGCACTTGGTCGGTTTTTCTTTATTGTTTTTATGAAGCTTTAGGTATATAATTTGAAAGAAAAAGTATTGAACTACAAACTCTGAGGTACCTGAAACTAATACTATATGTTTACTATGCAAAATAATCAACTTACTGATGTATGGGTGCAAGCATATATATGCCAGGGATATACCGAAGATTTGTGGGACTTGGAGTGAAAACGCATTTGTACATTAAAAAATAAAGTGCACGACTGGGTCGAACGAAACTTTCTCGATACTAGATTCAAGAAAACAAAAAATTGGATATCTATCTCAAATGGCAGTTATATAAAATAACAATATAAGTTTTTAAAATACTATTGTGTATAGGTCAAAACCGATTTTATGTTATTGTTCGGTATGTAAGCATTGCTTCGTAGTTTTATCGAAATCAACGATGGGGTTTTCGAGATATGAGCAGTTTTTAAAAATAGCGTTTTCGGTGCTTCGAATTGAAAATTAAGGACACAATAGTTTTGAAAACATTGATTTCACTGTCTGCATTTTGGTCAGAATCGTTTTTGTCGTTTTCAGGTAAATTAAACAAAAGAAAATTTTTAATAAAATACAATTTTTTCAAACATCCTTTGTACGATAATAATGAGAAAAACTGAGTTTGCTGTTATTCTAATGGACCACATTACCTTAAAAATGAATTTTTGTTACAATCGTATAGGTAGACCGTTTTCAAGATATTTCGAAATTTCAAAAGTACCGTTGATCGAATTTTTAGCCAAAAACTGGGTATGCAGTCGTAGAAACCTCACCTACTTAAGCTTAAATATCAATTTTGGTTGAAATCCTTTGAGCCGTTTTCCGGTAAACTGAAAAAAACTAAATGTTAAAAAATTCCTTTTTTCAAAAATCCATTGTACGATAATATAGAGAAAAACTGAGCTTGCTATTAAGTTATAAATGACCACATTACCTTAGAAATTATTTTTTGTTACAATCGTATAGAGCGTTTTCGAGATATGTCGAAATTTCATAAGTACCGTTGTTCGAATTTTTAGCCAAAAACTGGGTACGCAGTCCTGGTAACCTCACCTGCTTAAGCTTAAATATCAATTTGGGTTGAAATCGTTAGAGCCGTTTTCGATCAAATCAAACTGGTACGAACATTTTATATGGGAAGTACCATTAATATTGAGGTTACCTTGAAAAAAAAAAACACCTCCCGAGCTGTAAGCCCAAGAACTCCAAATCCGAGGTTTGAACGTAATCCGGGAAGCCGTTTAGGCTGTAGGCCTGTGGAAGGACGGACAGACGGACAGACGGACAGACCGGACAGAATTTTGTGACCCACTTTTTTGAGTTCCTCTATCATCGTAATATCAGAATTGATTAAAATCTCGAGTTCGAAATTTTGTACGAAACCAATATCTTTCTCTTACTACGTAATGGAGAAAGTTAAAAAAGCCTGCAATATATCTAACAGAGACAAACCATACTGAGACCCCCAACTCGCAATTCTCTTGCCGATGATTATGTTTAAGTAAGACTTTATTCTTTATTGAACAAAACAGAATGCATCTGTATGAAAAGCAGTTTTTTTTTAAAGTTTTTTAATGAATACCTACATTTTTTTGTTGTTATACAAAATAACTCTTATTCAAAACACGAGATCATCGAAATTACAAGTCGCTATCTAGATGATACGACAGAACAAATTCCAAGAGTTTTTTATTTTGAATTTTTTTTTTTGATTATCAAAAATATCTACATTATTGCTAGTGCTGTTAAACCGTTCTTTCTCTTTGAAAGCTGTTCCGTGCGGTCATCTAATCCCGCTCGCATTTAGCAAAGTACCTTGCACAGCCATAGACGCATCAAATTCAGAAGCTATATCTAAAATGTTGGTCATAAAGCTGCTTTCATTGGCGTCATTGCCACTTTGTATTAAACCATAAACAATTAAAGTCGTTATGTTCCAATTATCTTAAGTATCGACACGTGGTGCAATATTCTTAGGAAATACAAACTGTGCCATAAAACGATCCCACATTGAACTTATTATGCAACTTTAATGGCATTTCTAAATTCACTTCACGTACATAGGAATATACCTCTGTGTATAATTTATAGTATGCACTATGTGCATTGTGCACCCTGTAGAAGGCATTTACATTTTGCAGTATAGCAACCCCTTGGCTCTTGCTGTGGCTATAATCCAGTCTGAGTAGACCAAACACCCTATTAGGTGGATTTTATCTTGTAGTCATAAATGCGGAGTAAAATGGATATAATTTGTGCAAGGGCCGATTCGAATTACTTTATATTTTAAGAACCCAAATACAATTATCCTAGTGGCTCTCCTTCTGACAAGTAAATCTCTTCGTAATTATGGATGGCGGATCAGGATGTAATCACTTAATAGTGTGTTCATTATTATTATTGCTATCGAAGGATAAAGGCAAAGGCAATATTCGAATGAAAAGTCAGTATCCCCACTACGGGGTAATAAAACAATTCTACAACAACTTTGTCGTTCTCTTTCTGTTGTATTACGGTTGTTTGATTTGACATAGATGTGTATGATATGCAAATCATTTGCAAACAGTGTATGCTTGCCTGTACGCTTTGCCAATTTTCCTAAGAAGAATACCTCTTACCATGTACCTACCCATTGGGTAGAATCCACAGCCCACCAACACAGGGCCGTATTTTCCATGAAAACGTTCAATATTAATATCCATATTGACTATTATAAGTTCAACAACAAGTTGCTTTTAAATTTTGCGGAATAAACAAGTCCAACTGGCCGTCGATAGCTGCACTATTTATTTTCATTATGCCAGTTAAAATACGTCATAATTTTAAATTTTATATTGTAACTTTTTTTGCCGATGCGAATAGACTGTTTTTGGGAATGGAAAACGTGATTCGCTTGCCAAATTTTATGGGGGCAACTATGTCTGATCCATATCCCCATAAACATAAAGTCGTAGCTGGTAGCTCGTGCGTTCAAATCATGAATTAATTTGCTTTTCATAATATTCATGACGAAACTCTCAAGGTGAAAGAGAGTATTTCAAGTGAAAGTAATCACTGGTGGCGGCCGCCACCCAAAATGTATTTTATCTGTGAAAATAATGTTTTTTTGAAGCATTCAGGGCGGAGTTGAAAAACGTGCTTGGCAGTAAGCACTCTTTATGTGCATGCAAATGAATATTTTTGAATACCTAGAGTGTGGGGCGTTCATGTATTAACAACATACTAAATGTAACACAAATCTTACTTTTTAAAAATTCTCCTTGCTTTATCTGTCAAATCCTACGAATTTTTGTTCATTAGGTTCAATGACAACTTGAAGCTCGCCTCTGGTGAAGCAATGAAATTGAGTCTATTCTTGTGTAGCAGAAATTGACTTTAGTTAAATTTGTTTCATTTGTATGAATTGTGAAATGCTAGGTTGGATTTAGAGTTCGCTGCGAAAAGAATCGTTTCCAAAGTAGTTTTCTTCAACTTTAAGCTCAGATAATCTGAGTAAGTACATAACTGCAACGCAACTTTCTTTCCAGAATGCATTCATTTTTATTAAAATCGAAAATGTGTTGTTCGAGATACGAGCAGTTGTTTAAAGTTATTGTTAAATTATTGCGAAAAGGGAAAAAGCGAATCATTTTAAAAGTATAACTTGCTCATGCATTTTGTATACAATTTTTGCAACAAATAGAAAACCAATGTACAAAATGACGGACGGTGATATTAAATAAAATTCATGGAATTCTCGAAATCGGGAGCGGGTTGAAATTCCGTCTTCCAAATTCTGCCTTTTAACACAAAAATTCAGCTTCTCAAAATTCTGTTTTTTTTTCTGTTTTGTCTTGCAAAATTCAGCTTTTTAAAATTCTGACAGGCAATATTTTAAACAAATAAATTCTGCAATTTTGTTTTTTTGTCTTTTTTTCAAATTTACGAATTTAAAGAAAACAAATATTTTTCAATTTTGTCAACAAATTACAATATATTTTATATAAAGAAGGCGCACACAAGTGGGTACCAGGAACACAAAAAAACAAAAAAAAAAACAGCCAAAAAAAGACAAATTATTTCATAATTACAATTACAAAAAAAAAAAAAAAAAACAAGAAGCAAGCAACAGCATTAGGAAACTAAACAATATTTTTTGATAATCTCTTAAGAAAACCGATATGGCTAAGATCTGTTCTGTTTTTAAACATTCTATTTATTTCGTTGCTTATATCCATCCACGCACAACTTATATTTCGCGCACGCTTTTTAACATTTCACAAACCTTTTTTTTGCAAAATTTTGAAAGCAGAATTTTTTAAAACAGCATTAAAAAAAAATTTCGACTTTGCCAGAATTTCGACCCTAAACCCCTCGAAATCATTCGAAATTTTGTACGAAAATGATATCCTTCCAAAATTCAGGTGTATAGGTGTTTTGAAGAAATTGCAGCAAGAATGTATAGCAAGTTCTAATGTTTTTTGTTAGATTCCTGAGATTCCCACGAGTTCGTGCTGTTTACCTTTACCTCACGGAGAGAAACAAAACCGGAACGGACCAATGTCGCCGTTGCGTCAGCCCAAAATCCGCGCCAAATAGTAACTTTTTGTGGATGCATTGACATTGTTAAACCTCGAGTGGGTTTTTCATCTACCAATTTACAATAATCTCACTTGCTAACATAGTTGTTCATCCAAAAAATCCTTCTCGTCGCCAGAAATGATTTTTCGGCCAAAATTGGGATCCTCTTCCAAACGTTCCGAATTCCGGTCAGCAAAAAAATCATTTAGTCTATGGTTAATAATTACCTTTGAGCTCCTGGGTCAGTTGGATCTTGTATGGGTGAATTTCCAAATCCCAACGCAATTTTGCCAAGTTGAACTCTTATATATAAAGATTTTGGTAGATGTTCGAAACAGACCACCATTGTCAGGTCTCACTATAAATCTGTTGAATAAATCTATTTGGGTCTATTTGGACCTGGAATCGCCTCCTTCGTGCTCCTGAAAAGCCATTGATGTCCATTGGTGTCAACTCGAGCCAATGCTTTCTTGTTCTGTACCTATATACTCTATAAGCTGCCCTGCTGTATATCAATACTAAACTGCAGGTCGGAGTCCGAGAGGGTCAGAGGTTTTCTATTATACTGGGCTATGTCGGGGCTGGGAATATTATTTCACACGACATGAACATCAATTAGCCTGATCGTCTCTTTATAAAGAACTAGACTTAGTAGACTGTCCAGCATTAAATTGGATTTCAATCTATACGACCAACATCATAAAACTGTACGTACGAGGTAAAGAGAAAGACCTGTGTCCAGACAAAAGACAGAACAATAACCTCCAGTCCGTGTGTAGGTATAGCATACATACACTCTTCTTATTGTGTTAAATCCATTTGCACCGAAATGAAATATAGTTAGACACTATCCCCATTTGCGAGAACTTTTAGTCTTTGTCCTGAGGTTTGGGAACATTCACTTTGTACCACAGAAACAAATGAAGTAGACTTTGAGTGGCATCATACTGACGCCTAGACCTACCTTTGAAAACGAACGTCGCACGATATATTTATACCAAGGACACATGCCCTGAATAATAAACTATGTATCTCAATCAAATGGAAAATGCATGTCGGCCTTGGCGTCAGTGAATTCCAAGCCACTCTCTGGATTAATTGCAGGTCCCCATTTATATGCATATATCTGTGCTACCACTCATCTGTCTGCCGTCTTCCAATGTACGGATAGTTGGCATCAATAAAACAGAAACCTACAGAGTTCCAGCTGGTAAGTATTTGAATTATGTCAAACATCCTTTTGTTGTGTGCGGTTCTGCCAGGCATCTAGAAATTGCATTATGTCCGTATGGCAAGCAATAACAAATATTCTTTATGGCACCTTGTGGAGCGTTCCTCTCAGAAGCAACACGAACCCTCATCTGCCGGTCCAACTCTATCAGCTATATATACGTGCTATCTTCATTAGCATCAGTGCGAATGGTGGAGGTGGACCAGAATTTCTTATACTCGCCCATCATGTGTGGGAATCGAAGAAACGACAGACATTAAATGCATTCGGCACGGAGGGTGATGGTTATGGGGATTGCAATGGCGATGGCGATGTCGATGGCGATATAGTAAACCAGTCTACTTGAATTTTATTCCCCAATTTCCAGCAATGGCATTGGGTCATTGTGGTATAAATGTGCACCATATTTTCCCGATATGGCTTTTATGGTCGGTCCATGGTTGGTCATCACTCGTGATAGTAACCCCGCGTAGCTTCCAATTAGTGACTGGAGAAAAATAATTTATTGCGCCAATAGCTTGGGTAGAGCTGTACGGACAAACGCAAGGCGGCACATAATCTTCGCGCCATAACGTCGCTGTGGGTTCTGACAAATTAATAGCTACTTACGGTGGGACAAGTTGCCCAGAATTAGTCACAACAGTCCGATAAATGCCATTTGCGGATGGTGGTCGGGATAACAAATTAAATTATCGTGCCGTTAATAATATTTTATCGTTTCTTTTAAGCGAGAAAAATAAACAGAAAGATAGCGGCGCTCTACGCTGCCTGTTTTCGGGTTTTCGCTTTACTGCGGAGAGAGAGAGGTATTGTTGATGCAATCTTTTTTATTTATGCGAAAGGTTATAGTGAACAATAATTTACTAGATAAGTATTATTTCTTGTAGCTGAAAATTTAAGAGAAGTTAATGGCAGAAGCGGGTTCAAATAAATTGGATTTAATTTCTATTACCTGCTGGCTGGGGTCTTCTAAGTATAGAAACTCGATATTGGATATTAATAGAGGTTGATAGAGATACATGTGGACACAATGGCTTAGTGTAGAGTTTTTTAGACTACTAAGCGAGGCCTTCGGTTCGATCCCGCGGGAAATCGCGAATTACATGCAGTTTTTTTCCCCGCTGCGTCACCTCTCGTGAACCTCTGACCAAGACCCGAGAGACTAGCTGCCATAAAAAAGCTTCTAGCTTTGAATCGCCATAACAAAATTGTAGAACCTTTACATAAGTCCGCAAAATAAAGAACTCACCTCTTGCGCCAAATATTTTCTTTTTTATTCTTATATGCAGCGTGACGGCTGCAGAGTTCTAAAAAGTTACAAGAAGATGGGCCAATAAGAAAAAATTGTCATTCCTAAAGTATTTCTGCACATTTAGTATCTTTGAAAGATATTAAACAAGCATTGGATTGCTAAATACTATAAAAGTGTTGTGATTGGCAACTGCGTTACTTCTTAAAAGTTTTATTTGGAAATACCACCATTTGCATTTTTGAAGAACCTTCTTTAACTAAAAAAAAAAAAACCGGCCAAGTGCAAGTGTCACTCGCGCGCCGAAGGTTCCGTGTTTGGCTAAAGTCCAACACATCAGCTATTATTTGAAATCTATATCATTCAATCTTTCCCCTCTTCATGAATTCATCACAATTTAGTTTAATTTAATTACCTACTTAATATTTTTACTCTCAAAAATTACTCGCACATGAATCTCATTTTCTAATTATTACCTAGTACCCAACCCACGCCAATTTTCCTTTCTGTATGCGACCTGTCCCAATTAAAAACTATTGACTAAAAATATATTACTTTTATTTTGTTCTGTACTCCCCAAAAAAAATGTATTATACTCCCCAACGAAATTAGCAAGCGGGAACCCTGGCGGTCTTCTGTCTTTGATGGGGTCAATTGTGCACAACTGCGTAGTAGAGATTAACTTATGAGAGCAACGTATTTTACATGGTAAAATTATCTTTTTTGAAAATATCTTGTAAACTATTAACTTTTCGGCAAAACAGTATTCAGCACATATATAGATAAGAACATGATCTACGAAAAAGGAATTTATGTATTTTTTTGTGAATCAAGAAATAAACCGTTTTTTGGGCGAATGAAAATATTTTTTTCACCAGATTACTAATTAATCCAAAACCAATCGATGTATTCCTTCCATTGGTATTTGTCGTTTAACTAGAGGTTATACGTATACCGGATGTTGTGTGTAAATTTTAGCCTCCTATGTCAATCGGTTCTTGAGATAGACCTGGTAACAAAATTGGCTTAGTGGGTTCGGACAGACAGACAGACAGACAGACAGACAGACAGACAGACGGAGAGACATCCGAGCGAAACTAATAAGGTAAGGTTTTTTCCCTTTGGGTACGGAACCTTAAAAAGGTCCAAATAGCAAAAAAACTGTGGCAGTGTCTTAAAAAAAGGTTCCAATTTCCACATCGGTCACGTTGCTTATACGTAGGCAACTTGTCCAAATAATAAGTTTACTAAAATGATCCAACCTTCAAGAATGCATTGAATAAAAACGATTTGAAGGTTGGTCAAAGTTACACAGTTGCTTTGAGGGCAGGAAAATTAATTTATGTATAATAATATATAGGTATCTAACTATATTCATTCAATCAATAATTTGTTTTTAATGTCCCACTTATCCATTAAAAGAGTCGCGTGAGCAACTCTTGATTTTCCGAGAAGAAATCTTTTTAACTTAATTTGCCCCTAGCGAGGCTACTTACTGCCTCTTTGCGGCACGAGTAAGATAACTTAGGCGGCAAAAAATGATTACTGTATTTTGTAGAGTGGTTTAATACAAGAATTTATGGGTGTGGATAGGGGAGGGGGGGTCTATATCGTCCGCATTTAGGCTGACTATAACAATTTTGAAAGTTAAGAATCGGTTCTTTCATACTGTTTACGAAAAAAAAAAACAAGTTTTTGAAAAATATGCTTTTATACTTAAAATTTTTGGAAACAAATTAAGAAAAAAATTGATATACTGGAACATAGTCATTAAATTTGTTTGTAGTATTTACTGCCTCTAGTATTTCTAAATCGACCACTGAAAACCAGATTGATTTAGGTAATCCAGCTTGTGAGAAATTGAAAAATGTATTTTATATTTTGCTCCGCTTAGACCTCAGAGTATATTCATAGTCGGCTGGCAGGTGGGAATGTAAAACGATTTTTTGGACAACAACACCTACCGTTGGAAATTTTATCCCAGCAGCATGAAATATGTACGAGGGTCATGCTTCTGCTCACTGTTGGATTATGGGGTGAATGCGAGGTTGGGTATGTGCAATGTTCCTCTGATGGAAACTGAAACGTAGAATTTGAATTTAGGACTTTTTTCATCACTCTCGGAGTAAAAGAAAGAAATTATTATTCGATTATCACTTGTAGTCAAAAATCTACCCCCTAATAAATTTATAATAAACTAGCGGACCCCAGAATACTTTGCAAGGCGTTAAAATATTTTTTTCAAACTACATATTTAGCTTCGTCGAGGAACTTCGATATTCGTACTATCCAATTATCCATCATCAAATCATGCGATAAAATGCAAAATTTCGTCGAAACATTTTTTTTTTCGCATTTTTTCCGGAATTTTCCGAGCTGTCCCCTAAGAATTTTTCTAATTTTCCATTTGAAAAGCCATTCCGGAACAAACACACAACACTTTCCATACAAAAAGTCAATTTTCGATTTTTCCAATATCCCGACTTTTCCGGAGGGTCGCCCAAAAATGTTTCTTTCGTGAAAACCTTCTCCCGACAATTACGAACAACTAAAAAAAATTTCAGCCAAATCGGCCTAGCCGTTCTCGAAGCACAATTTTTGATTTGTACTTACCTATTTATTTGGAGTCGATAAAGCGATATGTAGATATATATAAAAAAAAAAAAAATACGGTTAATAAATTGTGATTCACATTTCTATAGAAATTTATATATTAGACTGTAACATGCGCATTTATTTTTTCTATTATAATAGACAATAAAAATCGATTTAGTATTTAATTATACAATTAAAAAAAAAGTGGTTTTTATAACTCTCAATACACTCAAAAACTAGAAGACATAAATCATTCTGGTTTTCAGTGTTAGATTAAGAATTAACAGGGGCAGTAAATATTAAAGACAAATTAAGTGCCTATGTTCAAAAACTATTAACAGACATAATTTTATTTAAAATGGCTGTTTTTCGTTTTCCATTTTATATATATTTTTTTTAAATTACCCCTACCGCCTCAAACGAGAGAGATAGACCCCATCCTGTAATGAAAATTGCTTGCACTAAGCCCTCTACAAAAAACGATGATTATTCAGTCCAAAATATAGTACTCCCGCTTTACATTTTGTGCAGGTCTTATTTTCCGTCCCCCACAAATTTCTTGAATGAAAATAATGTACTCTCAATGGCGGAAAAGAAGAATATGCAGCGCATGTTTCTCTTACCGCATTTGCACTACCCCGAAATCAACCACTAAACCTTGACCGATTTGGTAAACCGGACGGATACATTATGATTTTATAGAGTTAGTGTCAGCATCCCCGTATCCCCCGTAAGCTATGCTATAATCCTTTCAAATAACTTATTTTAAATTGTTCTATCCAAGCATTCAGCATTATTCTATGGTTTGGCATTTCCGCATTTCAGCTGCGATGGTTTCATATTCGAAAACATATTTTGCCAGCATTAAACGTGAATGCCGTATTTGTTTACCTACTCTTTTGAAACGGAAATGATGACGCTCGATGCGACCGACCGACTGTCGTTCACCCTTTCGAATAATATCATAATTCGAATGCCTAAAGTCTAACGAAAATAACTCATGTTTCGCATTTTGGAAAATCTAATTTCGGAATTTGATTGAGTAGAAAACGGTCGTCTGTTAACGGCATCCCGCATATGTCCGGTTCCTCTGATTTAATTATACATAAACACGCACTCATCTGCGGTCATTCATATTTATGGAGTACGCTTACGGCGTCCGCTTTGCCGCTGGCAATGATTTGAATTATAGCACGCGCTCACTCGCGCCCAAATTAGTGCCCCACATTAATTAAAATGATTA